>FR990001.1:7410000-9880000 GCA_905404265.1 Fabriciana adippe | reverse complement strand
GTTGCAGAAAATTTTATTTGCAACCAAAAATGCTTTAATATTTTTTTTGTGAGACCTATAGTTTGTTAGATAAACCATAAAAACCATATACTTTTTTTCAAAATGGCGGCCGTGGGACAAGGGTTGCGACCCCACAAACTTGGATTTAACTTAGCACTAACCCCTCCTTGATATCTAAAAAATAAAATTGCGTCATCTGACAAATGCAACCCCAAATGTAGCTTTATATGTAATGTATGTAAATGTAGTATTATTTAATCAGTATTGACTGAACGAATTGATTATAAAAGTATGTCTTTGAATGGAATGAATTTATAAATTGTACATTTGCAAGCGACATATTAATTATATTATTTTGGATGCTCATAATGGTTTTGCTAAAATATTTTAACAGTTTTTGATAAATCATGGTTAGGCCATAATAGAGGACTGTTGTAAAAACCATATTTTATCTATAAATGATTGCAAATGTTTTAAAAATATATATTATCTGACGAAAAACCTAATTAACACGTACTTCTGAGAACTGCCCAGAATGAAGGATGCCAACACTGGAAACAACATTTCATAGAAGTCTAACGAAAAATAGGCGTGACCTTACCTGCCAAACGAGAAAGTCCAAACACTTCTAAATACTTTGCTTTAAAATTAATAGGTACTAAACCTATTAATTTTAAATATTTTTCGGCTCCATTATCAGATCAGATCAAAGGTCTATATTACTGTATCAGAACTATATTTTATTAGGACTAATGTTACAGATTTAGAGATGTAAGAATAAACAATTATGTACATATAGGCCGACTTAATAAAAGCATGTCAAAATAAAGGTTTAGATAACAGTAGATTACGATACGATAGCTTACGTATTTAATCCTATTAAGATTTCCCAATGATTAATTTTCACTAAAGAAAGATAAAGCTATGCTATAAAAATCAACAATAAATAAGTATTACAATCAACACGTAGAGTATTACTTCTAACAAATGCGTGTGGTTATCGTTTTGGCACTCATCGGAGCCGCACTTGGTAAGAAAATGGAAGCATATAGTAGTTAGATAATTACAAAAATTTTGTGATTTTTATAATCGGGCTAAACGTTGTGTAAAATCTACGGTTGTGGGATTGGAAATTAAAGCTAGTTACTATAGTGGTGTTATATCGGAATCGGTCTAAGTTTATAAATGTGAAAGTTTTTATATGTGTATATTTGTTTTTCCTTCACGGTAATCGGCTTGACGGATTTGGATGAATTTAGTATACGAAAATTGACCTGGAGTAGCGAAAATAGGTCGTTGCTTTTATAAATATCAAAGTCACTTATCAGTTATCACAGTTCTCATACACTTGTGGTACACGTATAATAACAATGTACTTCGAAATTGGGCGCTATTTTCCATCACTAGATCCACTAACGCCATTAATTCATTTTTTTTATGCTTCAATTCAGTTCAATTCTTTTGTTCAATGGCTTCTAGCAGTGCCATTTGGCTTATTTATCTATTTTCTTTTACTTCTTTGTATCGCACTCGACAAATTGTCACCCCTGTGTACATAAAAAGAACATTCACAACTATACATTTAAAAAGAGCATAGTAGTAGTTAATAAAAATTTGAAAAACTCACAGTAACCGCTCACTAGATCTCCTGAAGGCCTAGACAAGCAGCATAAACGCTAGTAGAATAGAATAACCAATGTATGGGATTAACATAAGTATACTATTTTAAATTTGATTCAACGTATCGCATTTGTAATTGGTAACCAAATGTTGATCTAATAACAAATAAATAATTTATTCGATGAATCGAAATGTTAGGGTAGACCGGCGATCTCGAAAACGGCTCTCACGATTTCGCTAAAATTTGGTAGGTGGGGATTTTCGGGGGCGAAAAATCGATCTAGATTAGTTTTATATCTGGGAAAACGCGTGTTTTCGAGTTTTCATGCGGTTTTCTTTCGCGTTATTCTACGCAAAGTATGGTTGATAATTTCGCACGCTCAGGCATAAGCATCATGGTCAAACGGCGCAAGATTGATAATCACAGGTTCGAATCCTGGTCGGATACAAAGATTTTACTTTTGTTTTTTTTGTATTTATCCAAATTTTTAGTATTTTTTTGTGTTTAAGCCAAATTAAAATGAAAATCGTAGAAAGGGAATGGTAGCCCAGTGGTAACGTGCTCACTTGGGAAACCGAGTGAAGCGGGTTCAAATCCCGGGTCTCGCACCTCTGATATTTTCATGTGCTAAACATTTCTAACATGATTACCACTTGCCTTACGGTGAAGGAAAACATCGTGAGGAAACCTGCATGTCTGAGAGAACCTAGCAAGTTTTCGAAAGACATGTGAAGTCCGCCAACCCGCACGTAGCCAGCGTGGAGGACTATGGCCTGATTCCCCTCGTATTGAAGGGAGGCCCGTGCTCAGCAGTGGGACGTTAAAAGGCTGAATACAAAAAAAAATTGTAGTTTTTACCAAAAACTTCCGAGCGAAGCTCAGTCGCCTAGGTACTAGAAATGAAAGCAGAGTGGCACTTTTGACTAACGAATTCGGCTACTAGCATACGACGCGTATCGAACGCTAACACCTTGTAGATAACGCAATAAAAAAATAGTGAATCACAAGAAAGAGACAAACACATTAGTATATAGGATTAAGCCGGCAAAAGAAAGAGATAGAATACATTACACAGGAAGTGAAAAATAATATTGAATAATATGTTATGTAATATTTGTTAAATAAAATGTAAAATAGCTTTTAAACTTGGTAAAAAAAAAAAACTAAACTTATTACTTACAAAAATGAATATTCATTAGTCATTACTGGTAATTACTAGTGGGATGAATGTGCATAAATTAAATAAAAGCTATTATGACTAATTGTTGCCATGGTAACCGTTGTTATTGTCTGACAAATATATATTATTGTATTTATTGTTATTGTAGCAAACACTGGTTGGCGAAATAATCCTTATAATTATTAAACTTTTAATTAAAAAGTTCTAAAAATCTAGGTGTTGCTCGTATACGTTTAAATTTTAGCTTACATCACAATGTCAAAATGACGTTCACAAACAAAACAAGTCTTTGTACATTTGGCTACCAAATTGTTATCGATATTGCCAAGGCGTTAGCGTTTATCGAAAGAAAATCGATATGGAGCGTTTGCCACTTGTCTAAGCCTTCATTCAGGTCATAGATTGATAATAATCTTGAGAGTTATATTTTTACATACATAATATTTTTCACTGGCATTATATACATACTTATCAGCCATATTTTAAACGTAATTTAATATTTTATTAATTTAATTAACTAATATAATAGAAAAAAATATGAAAAAGAAAAAAATATTAAAATTTTAAAAACATTTTGTTAAGAAACTGCCCAAAAGTTTTGAACAAAAAGTTTACAATTTCATATTTAACATAAAATTTATTTACATTTAATTACTTTAAGCAAAATTGTACTTGTTATTATATTGAAGTAATTTTAAATCTGCTACAACCACCGATCAAAAAAGTACTAGATACACAATCAGCAACAAAAAATGTCCTCACCGAATGAGCGCTCATTTGAACATTTGAGCGCGCTTTTAATTTTTTTTTTGTAAAAACAACTTAAGCATTGCATTTAAGGTTCAATTTACATTATTGTGTTTCGACTAGAATAATAACCTAAACACAATTGGTGATAGTTTTAAGAGGTCTTTTGCATGATATTGTATATCTAGTACTATTTTAATCGATGGCTACAACTTATTTCAATATAATAATAACAAACTGGGTCATTTACAGCGGCTCCTCGAGATCATGGATTTCTTGATGCTATACTCAGATCGCCACGGATTGTAGGCGGCGTTGAAGCATCTATTGAAGAATTTCCATTTATGGCTCACTTGTTGTTACTTGGATCTTGGACGGGAACTTTCGACCCTCATTGCGGCGGATCTCTGATCAAACCCACAGCAGTCCTTTCTGCTGCCCATTGTTTAGTGTTAGTATATTGTCTTCTTTTTGTAATACTTAAGCCTAACTGAGTAATTTGATTATATTTTCTATGCGAACTCAGACATGGTTTGCCTGTACTATATCTTCGGCTTAGTAATGTAAATCTGTCTTCGGTTTCAAATATCTGTAATTTCATAATTTGTTTCCCTCAAACTACATGGAGATTATTTAGTTCAGAAAGATTATGAAAACGCCAAAACAATGAGAGTACTTAAATATAATCTAGGATGTAACACAAGTGAAATGCACAAAATGGAACTTTTTAACGCCAAACAGCGCAAATATGTAGATTCAGTTATTATGGGATTTCAGTAATTGACGTCACCTACAACTTGAATTGTTCTGATAAATATATAGCAATAGCTTTCTTATTTTTCAACTAGTGGCTCACCCTCGCTTTGCTCGGGTTCGCCTCTAGACAAACAAAAACAATTATATCCCATGGTAACCGTACATTTTTCCGGTATAAAAAGTAACCTATTTGTTATTCTGATAAATGAGCTATATTATTGTAAAGTTTCATTAAAATTCAATTAGTAGTTTTTGTGTAATGAGCTTTATAAGTTTTTATAGATTTCTAACTATCCCACAGGAACTCTTTAATTTTCCGGGATGAAAAGTATCTAAAATGTTGACCGGGGATATAAGGTATCATTACGCAAAATTTCATTCAAATCGGTTTAACAGTTTCGGAGATTAGTCCGTACAAACAGACAAACAGACAGAGAAAAACAAAATTTGAAAAAATCTGGATTTGTTCTATTTCTCTTCTTACATCCCCTGACTCGATTTTTGGCATTTTTTTTCTTTGTACAGAAATTCGACCTTCACAGTTTTAATATAGGTATATCACGCTATATCGCTTAAAAAAGAAATAAAAAAAGTTAAAAACTAAAACAAAAGAACTGACTGGACCGAAAAAGTATAAAGTAGTTGAATGTACTTTTTCATTTACTAAAAAACTACATATAGTTATCAAAAAGCTTTTATCTTTAATAGTATCAATTAAATATTGCATTTGAAACATAAAACGTTTTTAGCATAAATAATGAATCAAAGAACTTATACTACATAGTAATTTTTAAAGGAATTTAACTATTAATATTTCAGTAATGGTATTTATCCAACGTCTTCGTGGCGAGTTCGCGTCGGCTCTGCACTCATCGACAGCGGCGGTGTTGTTCTAGAAGTTAAGGAAACGATAATTCACCCAGATTATATTGCACGTCTTTTAATTCACGATGTCGCAGTAATTAAACTTGCTACATCTGCTGAACTCTCCGAAAAAGTTGGAATCGCCACTCTCGCTTTACCAGACAGCGTTGTTCCTGATAACACACTTGTCACGGCTATAGGTTTTGGCTTGCTTTCGGTATGTAGCTTTGCTAATAATATAGTAATATTTGTTCGTGTAACTAAAAGTTAATGAACGTAATAAAAGTTTATTATATATGTATGTCTCAAAAATGTGTTTGTTATAAAATAAAAAGCCAAATGATGTTAATATTTCTTCTTCTCTGTTTATCTGAGAATTATCTCAGAATTAAAATAAGCATTTGATTATTCAACAGATAATTTACTAAACCTACAGAGTGTGCACGACTATTACTTTTTAAGTTTCCGTAGGCGTTAGAAAAAACCGGAATACTAATTATTTCTTCATCTGTTTATCGTTCTGTTTTCTGTGATAGTCGTCTCGTATGTATTCATGTGTATTCAGCCCTTTTTAATGTCCCACTGCTGGGCACGGGCCTCCCTTCAATACGAGGGGGATCAGGCCATAGTCCACCACGCTGGCCAAGTGCGGGTTGGCGGACTTCACATGTCTTTCAAAAACTTGCTAGGTTTTCTCAGACATGCAGGTTTCCTCACGATGTTTTTCCTTCACCGTACCAGTCGTCTCGTACCAGAACTAAAAACGAGAAAAGTTATCAGCAAGAATAGTTATTAAACCGAGCAGCAATTATATGCTGAATTCACTTTTTTTCAGATGGATTCTCACCGACCCGAAGTCCTGCAGAAAGTTGACGTATATAAAATCAACAACCAGCTTTGCGCTGAACGCTATGCCTATTTGAAAACTATTCCTGGATTTGAAAACACACCAGATATAACGCCTGAGAAGATCTGCGCTGGAATTCTCAATGTAGGAGGCAAAGACGCGTGCGGTGGCGACTCGGGCGGACCTCTACTGTACAATTCGACCGTTGTTGGTATAGTGTCCTGGGGATTTGATTGCGCACATCCCTTTTTCCCGGGTGTCTATGCTCGAGCTGCTCCATACTATAACTGGATTACTAAAAACTCTTAAATTTTAAGATAGCTAAATAAATGACTTCTGATA
Organism: Fabriciana adippe; assembly: GCA_905404265.1. Lineage (NCBI taxonomy): Eukaryota > Metazoa > Arthropoda > Insecta > Lepidoptera > Nymphalidae > Fabriciana > Fabriciana adippe. The sequence continues at coordinate 9,873,643 of FR990001.1, read as the reverse complement.
AAATGATTTTATTTTTTATAAGAGCGGTGAAGCACAACAGGAAGATTATTGTGTTTGACATGTACGAATGTCTAAGCCTATGTTCAGTTATAGCTCCTAAAGAGCTGAACCGAATCTAATTTATTATATGTTTTTGATTAAATGTATGTCATTAGATCTGTCTCAACGTCGCAAAAATTATAGTGTATATTAAAATTATAAAAATAAATCAAAATGAAAAGTTTTAAGAGACTATCGTAGAAATATATAAAACTTGTATGTTTAAAAATAATTTGGGATAACAAATTATTAAATAAAACTTCAATTATCTCACTGGCTAAAATTAAAAAGCTGTTACAAATAAAAAAAAAATACAAAAATAAACTTACTAAAAAGATATAAACAACATGACTTAGTATTGAAAAGTAAAGGAATAACAACAAGTAGGAACACATTTACATATTGATCTATTAAAAATGCATTTAATAACTCGAATTAAATAAAGTTTATTACGTTTTATTTCAAATGTCTCCACCAGGACTAAATTGCGTGGAGCGGGACTTTTATAGTGGATCTTACATGAATTCAATCACACAATTAAATCTACATATCTAATACCTTTAAACGAGCAATTCTTATATATTTATACCGGCGATCTCGGAAATGGCTCTAACATTTTCGCTAAAATTTAGTATGTGGAGGTTTTCGGGGGCGAAAAATCGATCTAGATTAGTCTTATGTCTGGCAAAACGCGTGTTTTCGAGTTTTCATGCGGTTTTCTTTCGCACGCAAAATATGGTCGCTAATTTCACACGCTTGGGTATAAGCATCGTGGTCAAGCGGCCAAGACACAAGATTGACAATCACAGGTGTCCGGGTTCGAATCCCGGACCGATACAAAGTTTTTACTTTTGTTTTTTTTTTGTATTTATTCAACTTTTTAGTTTTTTTTAAGGAAAATTGCACTTTCAGCCAAAAACTCCGAGCAAAGCTCGGTCGCCCAGGTACTTATTCTTTGACTATATAAATAGTACATTTTTAAATGTAACCTAGTAGTATCCCATATAATATCTTATAGGTAATCAGACTAAAGAATAATATAGACAGTGTTATAGACCTAAACATGAATCCAAACTAACTTTTTACCATAGTACCTATACAAATGACAATTTATATACTGAGTGATAAGTAAATAAATAAAAACAGTTAACGGATTTTATTATAAGAAAGAAAATTAAAAATAACAGTCATCAAATAAATTTAACAGTCAACGCTTTAGCCTCTTTTTTAATGTTGGGAAATGCGTTTACGCATACCACCTGTAGACATACAGGTGGTTATGTGGGACTCACCGGCTTGAAAAGCCAGTACTACCCACTAAAACCATCCAGCCAGGGGAGCCATCGCTTTAGTCCTGCCTCAATTTTAAAATTACTAGAAAAGTTTAAATTTTTTTAATACTAGAATGTTCTTTGTTTATGCAAATAAAAAGAACGGCAGTGAATTCAGTTCAGTTGAATTTCGAAGTTAAGTGAAGACTGAGAAGAAATACTAAAAATTGAAAAATTGAAAAAAAGTTTAGTTAAGTCATAGTGATAGTGTAACTAGTGGTGAAAATTAGTGTTCAGTGACTGAGTTTAGTTAGAACTGTGCATATACTGCGCATGTTGGTGAATCTCCATAAGTCACTCTTGTTAACCAAAAGCAATAAAATATCCATAGTGTAAAAGACATGCAGATCCCCAAACTCATAGAACGTAACAGTATTATTTTTATTATTCTGATTTTATTCTCAAGAGTTGGATATTAAATTCTTGAGTTGAAGATGTATATTAATCTTATTCGAATTGTTATTATTATCGATACAGAGGCTGAATCTGTAGATTGTAAAGATATATAGTTTTTATAATTTTCGTCTGTCTGTCTGTCTAGGAACACATCACAGGAAAACCACAGGATGGATTTTGATAAAATTTAGTATGGTGATAACTGATTATCCGGGTAAATATAAAGGATACTTTTTACTACGGGAAAATGTCTTATTTCTGAAGAAAAATACAAACACTGGTTAGAATAAACTCACGCCAAAATAAATAATTTAGCAAGGTAAGGTAAGATAACGTACAAGGTACAAAATAGAGAAAGACCTAATTATACAAAAACTATATCAACAGCGATATTTTATATGAAAAAAGTAGCTCCACTAATATTTAGTTAGGTGTTATTAAGGAAGTCGTTACTGGATGTCGCCATGTGTTTTTAAAATACTTAATTTTAATTCCAAAAACATTTTATGGACAGACATGATCTTTCTATAATTTTATTAGGATTTTATTAGACCATTGCCCGCGGCTCTAAACCTCTGGAAGGATTTTAATCTAATAATTTGGTATAATGATAAGTAATTATCCGCGTCAACACATAGTATTCTTTTTAGTAACATCTTATTTCTAAGAAAAAATAAAACCATAATGAAATTATAAACATTTAAGCAAACTCACAAAATAATGCAAAAAGTAATAAAAAATGACTTCTTAGCTTTTTGACAAAAACAATATCAATTGGTGAAATTTTATACCTACACTAGCATTGCCCGCGGCTCCGCCCGCGTTTAGATGATCAAAAATTAAATTCTAGGTTTTACACATTAGTATACTTTTACATACACCACTTTCATTGCGCACTGTATGATTGGTAAATAATGGCAGTGATTGACAATGCCACAAAGGTTCCTCCGTTAATCTCATAGTTGATTTAGTAATATTGCACTTTTTGTTTTAGCAATAACATTTATGTACGTCTATACTTCTGTTTTGTTTGTTTGTTTGTTTAGTTTTGGGCGATAAGCTGTCAAACTACGGAATTAATTTTAATATTTTTTCTAATAGACGGCTATTGATTAATTTAATATTTAGCTGATTATATAAATTACTTAAAGGTAACTTTTCTTAATGTTAATTTGTCGCGAAACAGGGATTGGTTAGCGCTGGTTAGTAATATTTTCCAAAACGATTTTAAAAGAATGTGTAATAAGTAAATAATTCTAAGCAAATACTTTTTATTATTTCATATGACTCGGCTAATATGATTAAAGCCGTAAGCATTTTATAGTGTCCTTTAAGCCTTTATCTTCCAAGAAATGATGTCCAAAAAAAAAACTAAAAAAGTTGAGATATAACAGTTCCTAAAATACTTTTTCATAGTTTTTGAGATATGGAATATTTTTAGTTACCCGTTTTGTCAGTTTAACAGCCATAACCTTGTTTTCCATAAAATGTTATAAAAAATTATGAATCGAACTTATTTTTACGGTTGATAAAATGAGTCGATATTGTGGAAACGTAAATGCTATTTGTATTTATTTTAATGTTAACCTAACAAAACACGTAAGTAAGAAAAACAACACAGTATTTTGCTATACGAAACCTATAATGAGCGAGTTGGAGTTGCCCAATTTTTAGATTAAAAGATTAAAAAATATTAACATTATTTACAAAAAAAATAAAAACTTACAAATATTTTCATTTGAAAATTGTTTCGACCAACAAAATATTACTAATATGTTACTAATTTATAAAGCTTGTTTGTCTTTATTTTATTGAAAATTTGAACACGGGCGGGGCCGCGGATAATTTAGTAGTAATTCTAATAAAGTCATAGAAAGGTCACATCTGTACATTTTTTTTTTGATTAAAACTACGTATTTTAAAAACACATGGCGACATCTATTGTCAAATATCTAAATAACACATAAATAAATTTTCATTTAAACAACTATTTTAATGAATAAAATAGCGCTATTGATATTTCTTTTAAGATAAGCTTTTTTTAATAGTTTTAACATATATAAGTTACCTTGCTAAAATGTTAATAGTACCATTGTGCTTTTATTTTAACCAGTTTTTGTTTTTTTTTTCTCAGAAATAAAAGACTATCCTATATGTTGAGTCGGATAACCTGCTATCACCATACCAAATTTCATCAAAATCCATCCAGTGGTTTTTCTGTGATGCGATGCGACGTGATGTGGTCACATACAAACAAACAGACAAACATTCTAAAAACTATAGATTCGGCCTCTATATCGCTAATAATGAATATTTCAATAAGATTTTTCGAAAAATATTGAATTTACGGATTCGGCTTCGTTACAATTTGATTATATGTGTAGTTACTAATTTATAATGCCAAAAAGTTTGCTTTATTGAAAATTTGAACACGGGCGGGGCCACGGGTAATTTAGTAGCAATTCTAATAAAATTGTAGAAAGGTCATATCGGTACATTCATATTTTTGGAATTAAAGCTACGTATTTAAAAACTAAAAACACATGGCGACATCTATTGTCGAATAGGTACCTAAATAACACATAAGTATATATTAATTAAAATAACTATTTTAATGGATAAAATAGCGCTATTAATAATTTGATTTTCAAGATAAGCTACTTTTAATAGTTTTTACCATATTTAGTAAGTTACCGTGCTAAACTGTTTACAGATAGCATCGTCGTGGTTTGTTCCAACCAGTTTTTGTATTTTTTCTCAGAAATGAGATATTTTCCCGCGGTAAAAAGTATCCTATATGTTGACCCGGATCACCAGCTATCATCATACCAAATTTCATCAAAATCCCTCCAGTGGTTTTTCTGTGATGCGGTAACAGACAGACAGACAGACAGACAGACAGACAGACAGACAAAAATTTTAAAAACTATAGATTCGGCCTCTGCATCGATAATAATGTCTATTTCAATAAGATTTTCCCAAAAATATTTAATGTACAGATTCGGCTTAGTTAGAATTTTATAATATGTATAGATAAAAATAATTCCGCAAATATTTAATTATAAAAGTTATATTGTTATTTAAAAAAGTAGCAATAGATGTCGCCATTCGTTTTTGTAATACGTTATTTAAATTCCAAAAAAGTAATGATGTACAGATATGATCTTTGTAGGATTTTATTAGAATTATTAACATTACCCGAAGTTCTGCCCGCTTTCAAATGATCAAAACAAAAAGTAAATCCGAATTAACATATTTATATTGTTACTAACACAGATTTTTTTAAATATAAAAGTCGGGGAAAGGTTGAGTGTTTTTTTTACTTACATATTTTCTTATCGTATTGACCGTAAAATAAGTTCGTGTTTCGTTCTTTTAAAAAATATAGAAAACAAAGTTTATAATTTTTCAGTTGTTAAACTAAATATAATCCATATCCCAAATACCACTTATGTGTATTCTGTTAAGCAATTTTCTAAGCAAGGCAATCACTACTAGTGCTATGCACACTGCCAGTCGAAATCTTTGATTCTTCAGCTATAAAACGTACCGTGACCCGATGATCTGCTAAAACAATCTTTTAGATTTTTTGACCATTTCTTTGGTTACTACCCTTATAGAGAAGCCCGAGCAAGGGTCGTCTTTGGTGGATGTCCTTCCACTTAAAGTTGATTTTTTTCAATTTCCAAAAGATTTAAATTCGGCGCACCAAAGTGCAAATGTAAAATACGGTGGAGCATTTTTGCTCCTAAAGTATCCTATGAGTCTTGATTAAGTCATTCCGTAGTAAAATTTTTCACGCACAGATACTTAATACCCGCGCGCAATTTTCAAATTATTTTCTTTTTTTAAATCTAATCAATATTCCAGTTTTCCCAGCCAGTATTAACTTTTTTCGGTTCCAAAGAGTTTGTGCCTCATTCTCACCTTATAATGAACGCCCTACGTATATTAGTTTAATTATTCTTTGTTTATATTATAAATACTAAGAAATGCTGTGAAAAGTCAACTTCTTATAGAGCTACAAAGATTGTCTGATATGAACGGTTGGACAATATAATCTAATTATGAAAAAATAGGCGTACACATATACGAGTATTATAATGTATGTAACTGAAAAATAATATATGAGTGCTCCTGCATGACTTTCTGAAATGCCCCGCTTATAGTACATGTTTGTAAGTAGTCTTCATCTATACAAATAAATAAAATTGAAGTGTCTGTTTATAATGTCAAAATAACAGCTTTATACTAAATGCATATGGAATTATATACGGTACTTATAAGAAAAACACAATTTTTAATTTTTTTTGCTGTCCGTCTGGTTGTCTGTTTGTTCCGGCTAATCTCCAAAACGGCTGGTCTAACTTTAACGGGACTTTCACTGGCAGATACCTGATATTATTAGAAGTAACTTAGGCTACTTTTATTTTAGAAAGAGAATTAGGGTTTCGCTCAAAAAAATTAAAACGCACCTAGGGACGAACCCGAGCAAAGTGAGGGTGAGTCGCTAGTTCATAAATAAAATGAATAAAAACATTACTTTCTCTATTTTTTAAAATTCACATATTTGCCATTTCTGTTGCTAAGCCACCATTAGGAATCTATCACAAAAAAAAGGAATTGGTGAACACAGACAATATTTAATTTTCTCAAATTATATTGAATAATCTACAGTCCCCAACGGATTCCTTTAAATTGTTATTAACAAGCTAAAATTTGAGTAGCTTCATTTTGGCGAGACCCCCAACTATTCTTTTTACGAGAATTTGATAGTGGTAGATGCATGATGGATTGATATGGAACATTTCAAAACGGTGATAGTCTGAAATTTATTACTATCAGGTTATTTTATAATTTAATCTTGAGATAATCCTACGTTAAACAAGAAAAAAATGTTGTCCTACAAAACAGATGGTTTGGATCAAATTGTCCCTCTTTCCGAACTCGTTAAAATAGCAACACCATAAAAGTAAAGTATATAGTATTTATTATTAAAAATATTCATAATTGAATGATCAAATCGTCCTACAAATAAAATAGTAGGATTTTTCAGTCCTACGCTCGGATATTGCCTCCCCCACGGATTGTACACCAGAAGCTTTATACCATACACATTATTACATGTACAATATATTTCTTTCAAGTTCAGTACCTCTGGTTATCATAATCTCTTTATACTCTAAGAGTCTGGAAATAAAAGAATTTTTATTTGCAGGTCGAAGATAATAAAACTAAAAGACAGGTTATAAAACACAAACATTGAAGATATGCTTTAATTTATTAAATAACAGAGCTTAATCAATCCAAAAACATCAATCAATCAATTTTGTTTCTCTTCGAAGACGCTTAACATAATTCTTTTGACATTATTGAGTCAGCATCCGTAATGTACGATTCGCACAAATTTCTTTTATCAAAAGCTTCCAGAATATCTTCATCGAGATGATGATTAACTATCGCACTGCAACGCAAGTCATAGGCAGAAAAAGCGAATGGAGATTCCAACTGATATTCGACTACCTTGCGTAGTGAATGGTTTTGTAAAGAGGGAAGGTTATTATTCAAATGCCGATCACGGTTCGATGAAGGCCGGATTGATACTAAAAGAGACTGAAGTTGACGGGGTTCAGCATTATAATAACGAGCTTGTAAAATTCTTGCATATGCCGCATTTATGAGTTCTTTAGTATATTCATTTGAGTGCATAACTTGACCATATAAAATGCGTACGGTTAGCGACACCTTTTCTGCCCACGTCGAGCTTTTTTGCAGAGCCCTGTCTAACTCCAGTATACTTTCTTTAGTAACTAAACTAAATATATGTCGTATAATGGCATTTTGTAATTCTTCCTCAGTATTGTAGGCTTCAAGCTTTTCTTCAATAACCGCTTGTACTTCATTAGGAGCACCGCCAATGCAGAACACAGTGCCAGTTAAACCTGAAAGATTTAATCAATTATTAATATAATTTATACATATGGGATTAAACTTTTTAAACTATAAATATACTGAAAGTTTTACTTTAGACACAGACCACTAATCCATATATCCGTCTAACGAAGGCAAGGTGTTGTAGGGGTGTACGAGTCGATAAGTGGGTGACTGTAATATTTACATTTACATGATAGTTGGGAAATGGCTTTAACGGGCATAGCCGTTACTTGTTATTGATTGTTATTACTATAATGATTTAATATCGGAACCGTTAACCATAAAAATGGTATTTTTGACATCCCTTGCATTTGACAGCATTTCTGTTAAAATCAATAAAATCAATGCATTTTCATACTATGCTGTGATATGGTGTGGGTGCTGTAGTCATCGTTATTCGTTTAAAATAACTCAGGTTTATAAAAACTTTTTTTTTGTTTTTTTTAAGTAATTAAAGAATTTTATAAACTCGATCATTAAAAACTAAATATAAAATGTATCTATATTATATACTAGAAAAATTAAAAGTATACTTTTGCTGCTCTCCAAAATACAAGATGTTTTACCTTGATCTTCCAAAATTGCCGCCATTTCCAATGCCACCATAACACCAGTTTCATAACCCAGTAAGTAAAATCTTTTCTTCAACTGTGCCTTTTTGAGAAGGGTCTATAAATAACGGTTAAGAATTTGATGAATAGTGAATACCAAGAAAGATATTATGATTCTAGTGTATATATATTTTTTCATGGTGAGTGGATTAGTCATATCAAGGCTTTTATTCAAGTAGAAAAATCTGTACTGTAAACAAATCATAAATATTGATACTTGCATTGTAATTCATATGCCACTCATACATATTGATTTGATTAATTCAGTCTACATACATACATATCAAAAATTGTCTTAACTAGAATAAATTGACTAAAACTTCTGTCTAAAACTTTGAAACCAAATGAATTACTAACCTTTGCAAATCTGTCAGCCATTTCTTGAATCGTTTCGTTAGGTCTAACAAGGCCAGGCTGCAATACGAGGGCACCCAACTTGAGACGCTCGCACAGAATTTTGAAACGTGAATAAAGACCTTCTACTCCTGGTACCACGCACAAGTACGTTTGATTTACATCAAATTCATCTTCGCGCTGAAATGATTATTATTTTATTATATTATGATCATAAAACAGTCGCTCACGATAAGACTAGTTGGTACGTATGAATAGATTAAGTTAAACAAACAATAAATATCAGCACGGCATCTAGCAACAAGCAGCAGTTTAAGTTATTATTTTAGTATGCATTTAAGTTTGTAGTGACCCTGTGCCAGCGGTCACGGGTTCGAGTCCGCTGGGGCCATTCATTTGTGTGATGAGCACGAATGTTTGTATTCCAGTCATGGGTGTTTATATCTATACTTAATATTATAAATGTGAAAAGTTTGTGAGTATGGATTTTTGTTACTCTTTCACGCCAGAACGGCTGAACGGATCTGGATGAAATTTGGGATAGAGATAGATTATTGTCTGGAATAACACATAGGCTTCTTTTTATCGTAGAAAAATGAACGGTTCTAGTGGTTTGTTTGTTTTTCTAGAAGCGAACCCGAGCGAAGTGAACAAAATTTTGTTTTGATGTTTTTATTGAAAAAAAAAGCTTATGGAAGTGTTTTAATATTTCGATAATTCAGCGTTAGAACGCATTAATAGCAATTTTTAAATTATTAAAAATGACAGAGTTTTAGACAAACTTTTATCCTTTACTTTATCCCCTTAGGAGATTAATTTCGAGAAATCCTTTCTTAAATGATGCTTACAGTATAAAATCAAAAGCCTCTCCAAATTTTTAAACGTCTATCATCACGGTTAGGGCTGAACGTTGACAAGTCAGTCAGTGAGTTGCAATATTTCCTTTTATATACAAATAGGTATTGCGAGTGTACCTTAGGAGATAGAAATATGATATTATGGACTTTCCTTTAGGCCTTTTTAAGACCTACAATTTTTTAGTACATTGTTTTGATGTATCTCTTAAGGTTTAGCCAGCGTTAGCTATATAAATTTCTAAGGACGGCTCGATAGAACCTTTTATGTTGATACGAGTGATAAGTTATCACTACAAGTATATACAATTTAGTTAAAATCGGCTCAGTACGTTTTGCGTGAAACCCACACACCCAAACAGACAAACAGACAAAAATTTTAATAACTATTGTTTTGGAATCTATATTCTGTACAAAATACGTTACAGTCATTGTTTTTAAAAAATATCTCATGTACGGATTTCTAAGTTACTGTTTTATTATATGTATAGATAACTGCGAACATGAATACAAAGTCCATCTTTTGATTCAGTAGACGTAGATGGTTTCTGGGCTGTATTTTAAATACATATTTTTTTTTTTACTTACCATCGATGAACTGTTTATCAGTGTCGGTAAGAACACCATTTCGGTTGTAGCAAGTAGCTCATCATTATCTATATTTGACCAAAACGTGTCGAATCCCTTAGTTTCTTTATACTCTTTTACTCTAATCTTATCTTCCAATTGACGAAGTCTAATAAAACATATAACGTAAATATAGTAAAATTCGGATATTTTATTTTAAGTTTGGACGTTATTGAAGTATTTGGTTTCTGTCAAAGATAACCTGTAAATTTCCTCAAAAAACAGACTATAAAATGAAAAAAAAAAAATTATAACGCTACGTGACCAAAATCCGTATTTAAGAAACGCTCATCAATTATCATAGACTTATCTAAATATGTATGTCAAATATATATGAAAATAAAAAGAAAGCCCTTTTAGATGTAATTTGACAGTTCAAAATACAAGTTTAATCACACATAATTACATATGTATGTATCAATACAGGATGGAACAAATTGATGGGATGATTTTCTTTATTTACTGTTTATGTTTGATTTCCCAATATATCCTAAATCTTAAAAAAAAGATTTAAATGCAGTTATTTTTATTAAAAAATAATGTTTCCTATGCGTGAAACTTAATATTTTCAGTACTTGATACTTCTTCATTATAAGATACAATGTTTGTTCGTGAGATTTTATCCTTACCATTGACTCTATCGGTTATTTCGTTAAGATAGTTAGGGTATATTTTACTCTATTTTTAGTTAGTTCAACTACCGGTTTAGGTAAGTTTTTAAAAAAATCAATTGTTATTATTTTTTTAAATAAAAGAATGTTGCCATTGAATAAAACTTGATAACTTCAATATTTAAGGTACTTTTCTTCCATGTCCCATTCATTTGTTCCACCCTTATATTTAATAGTCTTACAAAATACTTACGATTTAATAGTTAAGGCTGATAAACTATTTTCGTCTAAGAATATGTGACACGTATTATACAAATAAGATCTAAACATTTCTAACTTAGCAGGCTCAATATCCAAATCTGCGATAATAGTACTTTCTGGTATATCATCTGGTATATTTATGCCTGAAAATATACATTAACACAATCATAAAAATCAACTAATTCACACATCGTCTGAAAAGTATGATAACTGTTTTAGTATAAAACGTTATTAAAGGATCTAACCTGCTTTTGAACTTAATTCATGTACCAAGGACATAGCGTGAGATTTTTTTAAGGAATGTATAAGTATAGCGCGTTGTTTCAGGCAAATTGCTTTTTCAATGGCATCAATGGCATTTACAGCTGAAATAGCTTCATAAAATTCATTTTCATTCATCTGAAAAAAATTTCAATGATTTTATAATGGCACTACACTATATGATGCCATTTTAATTAAAATGTAGCTATTAGATAAGTAAGGCGTATTTACCTCATGTGCCATTTTCAAAGCAGGCAGCTTAATACAGGTCAGTAATTGATTATCAACTTTAGATAAGACTGTTCTTTCAAACTCATCTTTTCCGTCGTTAATAATGGCAAAATATCTATAATAAAATTATTAAATTGTTAAAATGTTGTCTCTAATATCTAATTTCGTTAAAATAATAATACTTACTTTAAATTTGAACATAATCTTTGCGATATTAGTTTGATCTGCTCCAATATTTCGTAACTATTCTCACTTATTGCGTTTGCAGCAACTATGTAATATATTCCCTCAATGCCTGCGAACGACTTGTCTTCAGCTGGTAAATTAATAATGCTATTTGGACTAAACATATTTCCAGGAATCACTTGTACTTGAACTCCTTGTTTAGCCCAAGTTCTAGAAAATTCGTTTTCATAATTAATTATAATATTATATATAAAATTATGTATGTAATTTATTTTTGTAAATAATTATGCGAAATACCGTAATTTTTGGGATAAACAATTTGATGATCCAAATGAAGAAACTAATATTATCTTTCTAGCCCCACGGTTCACAAGTCTGTCAACTAATTTTAATGCCAGCAATTCGTTCTCTGATATTACCAACTGTCGTAGTTGAGAAGAACAAGCAATTCTAAAAAAATAAATAAATGTTTAGTTTTATCGCTTTTACATTTTAAATAATATGACGGATAAATAAAAATAATTTTACTTTGTCTGAACATGAGATAGAGCCTTCTGTAAGTCTAGTAGTACACGTCCACGATGACGGCTTCTAGCTTGAAGACTGTAGGCACGTGTTACATCTTCTGAGGAATACGTCACACGAGACAGTGGCCGGACGTATCCACGGGCAATACCCTCGGTAAGCATCAATTGCAACTTCTATAAAATTAATTTGACGTATTAAGTGACAATGTTCAATTCCTGCTTTTTGGATATATATATATATACATATATATATATATACATATATATATATATATATACATATATATATATATATATATATATATATATATATATATATATATATACAAGGTAGCGCAAAAGTAATGTCATCATGTGAACTGGCTACCATTTTATCAGAAATGAAAAAAATGAGCTCCGATTTCGTGAAAAGCTTATTTGAAGATGTAACATTAATGACATTAAGTAGAAAAAATTATATCGCTCAAAATGATCATCTCCCGACATGATTCATAATTGTGCTTGTTTTTTGGCATTTTGAATTGTTGCTCGCAAAACATCTGGCTCCAAATTGTTGATTTCTTCTTCAAGACTTGCAAGGTTTTTTTTTTTTCAAAAAACCCCAAAGAAAGAAGTCTGGCGCCGTTAGATCTGGCAATATGGACAAATATCCAAAACGGTAGATCACTCAGCCCAGAAATTGGTATCTCAAAATCTCCATCATTGTCCAAGCTGTGAGCAGTTGCTCCATCCCGCTGGAATGAATAGTGCTCGAGACCCCATTCAGCAACTTAACAACAACAAAAAATATGACAGCAATACGAGGCCAGCCACTTCTTGCGACATCTATAGTAGACTCAGTTTGCAGGAGGCGCTCGGCCAATTGTGCACGCTTAATTTTCCGCGCACATAGAACACGACGACGAACTGCTTTAAAACAACAGACCGAAAATTGGTCAAATAAGCAGTAAGAATAATTCCACGTTCTTCAGGTGTGTGTCGCTCCATGGCTTGGTGTAAACTAATTCTGTACTAGTCTACAACATAGATGTCAAAGAACAATGACATTTGACGCCATTTGCAAAAATTAAAACACATTCACATTATGACATTCTTTTATATATATATATATATATATATATATATATATATATATATATATATATATATATATATATATATATATATAGTAGAAGATGGAAGATAGAAGAGTGGGGAAAACGTATAAAAGACAGCGCCAGCACCCGGCGCGGGCTTTTGCTGTTCGGCTGTCATCGGGTCAACATCTCGGCAACGTCATTCTGTCCGTTAGGATTTTCTTTAGATTGTTACGTAATTGTTGTAATTGTTTTAGAGGTCTTACATTTTTAGTTTTCGTTTCATTTAAATTTGGTTTGTTAAATTTAATCGTTTTCAAAGTAGATTTGTTTTGTAAAGTGTTTTCTTGAGGGTAGTAATAAATTTGTATTTAAAAAAAATAACTTCTGGTCTTATTTATAAGAATATATATATATATATATATATATATATATATATATATATATATATATATATATATATATAGGGAGCGGGAGTTTTTCTATAACATAAAGCCGACGAATTTGTTTTTTTGCAGTTTCAACGCATGCGAAGCCGCGGGTTCTGCTAGTTTTAACTATAAATTAATATGAACAATTCTGAGTTAATATTTTATTATCATGAAAAGAGTCGTAGTTCCAATATATACTTTATTAGTACCTGTATATCTTCTTCTTCTTCATGTCCCAACATTGACAATAAGTTTATGGTGGAGTAAGATATTCCTTTTCCCAAATATTTCATGCCAAGGTCATAATTTTCCTTAGTCAATAATAAGGTGGTATCAATTACTGTACCTGACGGTCTGCAACACTTAATCGTAGTCTGAAATTATTTTGATAAATGAATCGAATTAATTGATATAGTTATTTATTAGTATTCAAATTTATTAATTATTATTATATTATTATAAATAAATTACATGTATATAGGTTAGTTATTAAATTCGTCTTACTAAATTCCCTTATCATTTTTAAGAGATATAAGGTAAACCTATGTAGATATACTCTAGTAATGAAGCATTATAAAATCTATATATATACTCGTACATAAAATGCTTTGTCCTGACTGACTGACTGATCGATCAACGCACAGCCTAAACCGCCGGTCGTAGAAACGTGAAATTTGGAGGACATATTTATTAAATAATGTAGGCATCCGTTAAGAAAGGGTTTTTTAAAAGAGGTAAAATACGGGATAAAAGATTGAATGAAACTCTGTCATTTTTAACGCGAAATGCACGAAAAGTGGTATTTAGCTTTAAAGTGAAAAATAAGAAATATATGTATTAGATTTTTTTTTTAATTCATCCCTTAAAAGAGTAAAAGGAGGTAATAAAGTTTGTACGGGCAAACGATTATTTGTGATCAGAATAACTTGAAACTTGGTATTAATGCTCTTCAATATAATTAAATAAATACCTACGTATTTTACTATTTTTTGATTTTCCTCCCGTAAGGCTGTCAAATAGGGGATGGAAGTTTGTATGAAACTCTGTAATTAATGCCCGGAAAATCGCGAATAAAGAATCGCTTATAGCCATAAGGCCGCCTCCTGTGCATCATCTATTGTTTATATCTTCTTTTTGAATATTTTTCAGTGGTGCACAATAAAGTATCTATCTATCTAATTACTAAAACTTTCAGTCACTTAGCTCACTTAATAAAACACGATTATTTGGAAAGCAACTATAAATAAAAACAGTGTTATGGTAAATTGTATCAAATGATTATATTCAGCCCTTTTTAACGTCCCACTGCTGGGCACGGGCCTCCCTTCAATACGAGGGAGATCAGGCCATAGTTCACCATGCTGGCCAAGTCCGGGTTGACAGACTTCACATGTCTTTCGAAAACTTGCTAGGTTTTCTCAGACATGCAGGTTTCCTCACGATGTTTTCCTTCACCGTAAGGCAAGTGGTAATCATGTTAGAAATGATTCGCACATGAAAATATCAGAGGTGCGAGACCCGGGATTTGAACCCGCTTCACTCAGTTTCCCAAGCGAGCGCGTTACCACTGGGCTACACCACTGCAATATCAAATGATTATGGTGAATATATTATACATGTATAACAAGCATCATCAAAATTCATTCAATACCTATGAAAACTAGATATCCAAACATCTTTGCCAAAACTTTCTTTATATTATAACACTACTGGTGATTTTATATATTACAGATATACTTACATTTTTAAGAGTACCTTTAACACAGGTTACAATTAAATTACAACCATCACCCTTTGTAGCGTGTAACACCATATCTCCGAAACTTAGATCACGTGAATTTCCAATGTGACTTTCTGAAATACGAACGTTATTGATTATATGTAAAGAATACTCCTTTTTTCATAAAACTATTTTGAAGAGCCAATCAATGGCCAATCAATCATACCTTTAAGCTCTGGGAAGAGTCTTCGCAGGAATCTCTTTTTGTTGATATCGCTAACAGTAGTAAAAACTTGGCAGCCATATGCCAGAGCAATCGATATAACTGCCTGGCCAAGAGCACCAGCGCCTCCATGTACCAAAATTGTTACTCCAGGTTCGAGCTTAGCCTTGATACACTGCGGGTAAATTGAAAGATGAAATTTACTGAAAATTAATATTATACAATATATGGCATTTAAATATTATATTTAATGAAATTTGGTACCAAGCAATAAAGAGCGAGACAGTAGGCCAATGGAACTGTAGCTGCATCTTCCATAGTCCAGTGTGCCGGCACAGGCCACAGATATTCCGGTTTCACGCTTACATGTGTTCTTATAGAGTCATAATTCGCAATTCCCATTACACGAGCTCCGCTGTAGAAACGACAAAGAGCTAATTAATAGTACTTGCTAGTCAAATCAAAGTTTTATAGTATACTAGCATCGCCCGCGGCTCCGCCCGCGTTCAGATGACCAAAAACCAAATTCTTAGGTTTTACATACATCTATACTAATATTATAATAAAGAGGTAAAGTATGTGAGTTTGTGATTTTGTGAGGTTGTAGGGGGTAATCTCTAGATCTATTGAATTATACAACTTACAAAAAAAAATTACATTTTTTTTCATATGAAAATTGTTTCGGCCAAGAAAATATTATTAATATGTTACTAATTTATAAATCCAAAAAGTTTGTTTTATTGATAATTTGAACACGGGCGGGGCCTTGGGTATTTTAGTAGTAATTCTAATAAAATCATAAAAAGGTCATATAAATAAATAATAAATAAATAAATATGTTTATGGCGACATCTATTGACGAATATCGAAATAAAACATGAAATATTTTTATTTTTGGAGTTATTTTAATGAATAAAATACCGCTATTGGTACACTTTTTCAAAATAAGCTATTTTTAATAGTTTTATGTCATATTTAGTAAGTTATCTTGCTAAAATGCTTACAGTATCATAGTGATTTTATTCTAACTAGTTTTTGTACTTTTTCTCGTAAATGAGATATTTTCCCGCAAGTATAATATAGTATACTATATGTTAACCCGGATAACCAGCTATCACCATACCAGATTTCATGAAAATCCCTTCAGTGGGTTTTTTGTGATGCGGTAACCGACAGACAGACAAAAATTCTAAAAACTATAGATTCAGCCTCTGTATCGATAATAATGTATATTTCAATAAGAATTTCCCAAAAAATATTTATTTATTAAAAAAATACTTACCTATCAGTAGTTCCACTAAAATCGAAAAGTTGCATGTTTTCTTTATCGCATGAAATAATTCCCATTTTGTTCTGTACTTCAACAACATTTACTCCAGCAAAATGAACCTGAAATATATTTATTGATCAATGATTACATTGCAATAAGATAAATATTTTTTTGTGTAACAAAGTGTATTTGATTTTACCTTTACATTTATGCCCGCGCCTCTAGGCTCTGGCACTTCTGTCCAATGCAAGGAGTCTAGGTCACCTAACTGTCTTATATTAAGTTCTAATCCGACACCTTCTTTGCTTAAAGTTTCTTTTGCAGGTAAGTAGTATTCTCCGCCCCACGCGCCCTTAAACAATTTATTTGACAATTGTTAATTGCACTAAATTTCTATCATAACAAGAAATATTTTATCCTATAATACTGAAAAATCTATGTTTTACTAGCTTGTCTGAAATATCATCAACAAAAAAATAATCGACCTACACTGCTAATTCTGCAATCTGAATATAAAATCCTCTTTAAAAAAATTCAAAATGAATAAAAATAAATTGCTTTGATTTAATCATTTCATACTAATAGTGAAGGAGATTGCTACAGAATCATATTCTCTTACTTACGTTACGACTTACCCTCGCTTTGCTAGGGTGTGTTTGCTACGTACGTTTAACTTTTTTTCAGTGGAAAAGTATTTTTTTTTTCTAAAATAAAAGTATCCTAAGTTACTCTTTATAACATCAGCTATCTGCCAGAGAAAATTCCGTCAAAATCAGTCCAGCCATTTCGGAGATTAGCCGGAAACAACAGATAGACGGATAAACAGACAGACAGGCAAAAATTTTAAAAATTGCGATTTTCTGACAAAGTACCTTGTATAATTTAATATGCATACAGTTAAAAGCTGTTATTTTGACATAATTTCATTTATCTGTATAGATATGTTGTGGGATTTATCTAGCGAATAAAGAATAATTATACTCAAAAGTAAAAAAATTAAAATGAAACTTACGTTATGCAAAATATTAACGGCTAAGTCAGTAAGTGGTATTTTATCCAGATTCCAGGTACTGGAAAACGCATTATTGATCATGATTAGATTAATTTTGCGATTATCCTCTTTTCTCCATTTCTTAACTGCTGTTTTTAAAGAAGCTAATGGTGGATATGACGTTAATATCACAAGCTTTTGATTTAATGGTATTGCTGTTATTCTTGAAGTAAGTAGAGCAAAATCAGATTCGGTGTAAACTGTTACAGCACTAGTACCAACATTTGATTCAGTGGGACGCCATAACACTAGTTCTAGAACTGTTGACCCTATTGTATGTGCACAAATACTTTCGTAAAGGGATGATGGACGATCCCTCGAGATTTCTGATTTATACTTCTCATAGTTAACCACAAAAGTATTGCAAGTAAGAACTCGGTGTAGCATTTGACACAACTGTGGAATTGTACAAAACTAACAATTAATAACCATTAAGTTTATGAAAATATCAAGTATAATAAATAGGCCATAGATATATAGCCATAAAGCCTAGATATAGACAATAAACTGAGTGTTAGCCTCAAAAACGTAACCACTCTTAGAACATGAAAATATAATTAAGTTTAATTTAAATTTCCATTTTGGAACAGACACGAAACGATTGTGCGGCAAATATCTGTCTTCTTCTTGCAGGCCTGCCATAATAAAGGCGCATGGTCTCAAGAGATATTTTTTTGCAAATATTTTGATTATCTAAATCTATGGGTGGAGCCAAAGTTACAAGCCAACTTACATAATCATCATTTGATAGATTTGACACTAATAGCAAATCGATTTCACCCAATGAAGCAGTATCACTTGTTTTTAGGCTATCCCTTGTAATTACTGAATAATTCGCCTGTATTCCAGGAATTTCAGAGAGGATTTGATCAGTATTGACAAATTCAGAGACACCATTTTCAATAATTTCTACAATATTTAAATTGTGTTTATTTAAATTTTCAGCAGATATTTGTATGTAAGTAGAGAGTGCTGACGCTTTCTGAAAAATAATATAATACTTATAATTCTTATTAAAAATGTACCTGTGTTTATAAACAAATTTTATTATTATACATACATCAATGGTGTTTGTAGAAAAGTGAGGAACAAATTTTAAAGCTTTTATTCCAATATTTTTACAGATAGTTGGTAAATCATGAAATCTTATATTTTGCATGATTATACCACCGCATCTAAAACAAATATTATCATATTAATATTAAAAAATGTATAAATCATAGGAAAATTAAATAAAACAACCATACCCATAAATGTATCATACCTTGTATAATCATGAACATCAAAAATTTTCGCAGGTGTAACTTTTATTCCATCTATTTCATACATTTCATCAAAATGTTCATTTACGTCAATTATTATTTTTCTTACAAAGCGTGGCTGAGAAACTGTTTCATGAATTCTTCTGAGCGCATTCAATTGGAGCATGCTGTCAATCATGGCCACCCAATTGTCTTCCCATTTTATATTAGCTTCAGACAATGACAAGCTAGCATTGTAAATACTACGAAATACACCCCTGTAAATTTGAGATTTTTTTAAAAGACGCTGTTGCATAATTTTAAAACATTTCTTCAATTTGTTAGGTCACTTACGAATAATTATAATCCCTTATAGAAAAGAGTTTATAAATATCATCTGAATTAAGCTGCATTTCTTCTTTACAATTTAAATTAAGTTTGTCTTCTTTGTCGTTGTCTTTTTTTATTTCCCCAGTTACATAACCTGTTACGATTTTAGTACTTTCATCTAATACCTAAATTATAAGAAAATCATAGATAATTAATATACTAAGTTATTTACAAGAACCATAACATAAATGAATTGAACAGTATTTAAATCTTACTTCAAAACGGCCACTTCCTCTATGTAAAGCTATATTCAAACGCAAGTTTCGCTGTTTATGAAGAATTGGTTGTGTAAAGAAATTTACATCAGTAAATTGGACTGACAACTGTTTCTTCTCTACTCCTAAAACCATTGCTAATGTGTCCCAAACTCCTACGAGTGCTCCGGAAAATGGATATAAGTTCTTTTCTAAAATTAAATGTTTTTATTGTTTACGCAGAAATAATATTATTACTAGCGGCTCACCATAACCTATCCCATGGGAACAGTACATTTTTCCAGAATAAAAAGTAGCCTATGTGTTATTCTAGACTATAATCTATCTCTGTGCTAAATTTCATCCAGATTCATTCAGCCGTTCTGGCATGAAAGAGTAACAAACATCTATAATGTGAAACTTTCACATTTATAATATTAATATAGAAGTATAGATTTACACAAATAAAAATATTTTGTTATTATTAAAAGGAGTTTCAAATTATAATATATAAAAAGGGAAAATAAATTTTTATATTATCACCTCTTATGACATGGCCTTTTAAATATGCGTTATCTTTATCATATGTGGATATGATAAATTTTGTCGCGGCAGCTACTCTTCTATGCGCTGATACATACAAAGGTAAATTCCTGTAATATTTATTTTGTTTATTGTATTAAACTTAAAAAATGTATTCAAAAACGTGCTAAGTATTCCCTGTATATAGTCCAGTCAAATAAGGTCTGAAATCAAAATGTTAACACTCAACTTTGCATTTTTGATATAATGTAGTTTAAATGATACAAAAACAATGTGTAAAGGTTTTCGTGTCCGCAACCTCCGGCAAGGGTCCAAAATAAATTGTTAAAAGTTTTTTTCGCAATTACTCGAAAACGGTAAAAAATAGACAAAAAAGTTTTAGGAAAAATGTGTAAAGCTTGAAATTTTGCATAAAAAAGGTTTCGTGACTTTTTTCCTCCGGTCAAAATTAACCGAGTTAGGAAGGTTTTTAGACCGATCGGAATACGTTTATTTTTAAAAGAAAAAATTTAATTAAAACCTGAAATTTTATGGTTTTAAAACATTAGTAGGTATATAAGGAATAGAAATTCGTAAAATGCCCCCGATGCCCAACTACCCCCGCGAAAAACGGGGGACGCAAAGCGTTGAAAAATCGTTTTTTTAAATTTACGGCTTACTGTGACGTTCTATCGAAAAATGTTTATTACAAAAGTTATAGTTATTTATAAAAGTTGTAGATTTTTAATAGACCTATAATTTTTGTAGTAAACATTTTTCGATAGAACGTCACAGTAAGCCGTAAATTTAAAAAAACGATTTTTCAACGCTTTGCGTCCCCCCATTTTTCGCGGGGGTAGTTGGGCATCGGGGGCATTTTACGAATTTCTATTCCTTATATACCTGCTAATGTTTTAAAACCATAAAATTTCAGGTTTTAATTAAATTTTTTCTTTTAAAAATAAACGTATTCCGATCGGTCTAAAAACTTTCCTAACTCGGTTAATTTTGACCGGAGGAAAAAAGTCACGAAACCTTTTTTATGCAAAATTTCAAGCTTTACACATTTTTCCTAACACTTTTTTGTCTAATTATTACCGTTCTCGAGTAATTGCGAAAAAAAACTTTTGACAATTTATTTTGGACCCTTGCCGGGGGTTGCGGACCCGAAAACCTTTACACATTGTTTTTGTATCATTTAAACTACATTATATCAAAAATGCAAAGTTGAGTGTTAACATTTTGATTTCAGACCTTATTTGACTGGACTAATATTAATTACGTCAGTAATTATGAAAGTTTAATGAAATTATCAGTACAGTATACATCATAATATTCTATCTATCTAATATATTATGAAAAAATAACTATATTAATTTTAAAATGTCATAATACTAAAAACTAAGTTAAACATAGTTCGATTTTCAAATTCAAATTAGAACTACTACGGGTAGTTTTTAGTAATTAGTCATTTGGCTCACAAATTATTAATTATAATAGGTTAAAAGGCCTATTCCATTTTGACTGTGATTTTTCAATTTAATGCCCATCTTTGACGTTATTATTCAGAGAAACTGTAACTCTTTGACAATTTTGACTTATTGTATAATGGAAAATAATTATTAATATAGTTCATAGCGGCCTCACTTTTCGCGAATTTTCATTATTAATTGAAATAAAGCCAAAATTCCGAAGCAAGTTTTTAATAAAATGCGTGACGACACTTTTTCAAGCTCATGGATTGAAATACTGTATTAAGCAAACGAAATGAAAAATATATAATAATATCTCGTATATAGTGGTTGAGTTCATAGCGACTTCGGAATTTTAAATATATATTGGATTTCTACAAAAAAAAATCCTTTTCAAAATCTTAAAAACTACAAAAACGTTCAGAATTAGCTGCAAATATTATATCGTCACAAAATTAATATTATTAATTAAAATTTATACCAGAATATACGTCAGTTCAAAAGAAACGTAATAACATACTTTTTCTTTTAAATAATTTATTATAAAACTATACATAGAAGTAATTACAACTGCAGAAAATGCCAAAAAACAGCGATGTGTCGGCCGCTCGAACTCAATACCATAAAACTCAGTACATTTTGTGATAGGCCTCTTAAGTGACAAATAATATTTTATATTACAGCTATTCATATTTACCATTTTTCATTATGAGCCCATTCCACTAAATGTGATAACATTGGTGTTCCAGTCGAAACAGGATACTCGATTTTAGGATACAGAACTTCTACTTTAGGATTAAATCCTTCCATATAAAGTCTGCGAAAGATATATTAATTTATTAATAATACTGACATATTATCGACACTAAACATGTACATTTTATAAAAGTTTAAATTAATGTAACTAACTTTCCTATAGCTTCTAGCAAGAATAGTGCATTGTCCACGTGTCCACGCCTAGTGAGTGGTATGTGCCGACATGAATCAGGTAGCGACCGCTTGACGATGGCTTGCAACAAACCATGTGGTGCGATCTCGATCACAACTGCATTAGCTGGGATTAACCGTGACGTCTCCTCAAAGAGCACCGAATTCTGCATTGAACATTTTTTCATATATTAATGATATAAAACTTTTAATTATATTTGTAATACTTTTATAAATTTATCAATTTTATTTATAATTAATGTTCTGTTTATTTTTTATCTTAATCGAAAGTGAATATTTTAATACAGAATATTACTAACCAATAAATTATTTGTATGATACTCAGCTGAAGAATACTTAGCAATTTCTTCTCCCCATCTTTCTTTTGGTACCGAAGTTGATACCCATTTTTCACTACGAGGCTTTGGAGATTTGATGACTTCAGTTAAATATTTAAGTAAGCCGGGACCTTCAAAAAAAGCATAAGAATTATTTAACTCATATTTGTATGTCTGTAAATAAATAAGTTATTATAGATTGCATACTTTAGGTTTAAACCTGGAAATTATAGGCCTATTTCAATACTACCAGCATTAAGCAAAATATTTGAGAAAATAATTTTAAACCAATTAAGTTTTTTTTTTTTTATTGTAACAATATTATGCACAGCGAACAGTATGGGTTCACCAAAGTTAAAACTACAACTGACGCGGGTGCTTCGCTTCTTAGGCACATTTATGATGCATGGGAGTAATCGCAGAATGCTATTGGTGTATTTTGCGATTTGTCTAAAGCTTTTGATTGTGTAGATCATCAAACACTTTTGCTTAAACTAAATCATTATGGAATTCAGGGTACTACGTTTGATCTTGTTGCTTTGTACCTCAATCAGAGAATCCAGAGGGTTGATGTAAATAATGTAAAATCTTCTGGATCTCTACTAAAAATGGGTGTTCCACAAGGATCTATTCTTGGTCGTTTTTTATGCTTAATATACATTAATGATTTACCTTTCTACATAAATAAATTATGCGATATTGTACTCTTTGCTGATGATACCTCCTTAATTTTTAAAGTTGAGAGTGGTAAACCTAATTATGACGTAGTAAACAGTGCATTGTCGCATATATTTCGCTGGTATGAATTAAATAACTTAGTAAAAAAAAATGTGTCGAATTTACATTGCCTAACGTAAAAAAGCAAAATTTTAGCCTGATTATGAATAATGAAACACTGGAAATAACTGAATCAGCAGTATTTTTAGGTATAACACTAGACTTCAAACTCCAGTGGAGTCCCCATCTCTCAACACTTGCAGGTAAACTCAGCTTCGTCGCCTCTGCAGTTAGGAAAGTTAAAAACTTAACGGATATAAACACTGCCCAAATTGTATATTTTAGTTATTTCCATAGTATTTTATCTTACGGAATACTTTTTTGGGGCAGTGCCGCGGAAATTAATTCGATATTTATTCTTCAAAAAAGAGTAGTACAGGCTATTTATGATCTAAGAGCACGTAATTTCCTGCGAGATGTTTTCAAAAAAATTGGTATTCTTACGGTTGCGTCACAATATACATATACTGTGTAATATATTACTTGTTCGTAAAAATTTAAATAATTATGAAAAAAACGGTGAGAGATACACAATAAAAACTAAGAATAGAAATAAGCTTGTTACGCCTAGATTTCGGCTCCAAAAGGTGATTAAATCCTTCATGGGCCTCAGTATACGTATATATAATAAGATTCCACAAAATATCCTAGATTTACCTCTTCAAAAATTTAAAGATAAAATATTTATATTTTATATCTATACATATTATAAAATTGTAACTAAGTCGAATCTGTACATTAAATATTTTTTGGAAAATCTTATTGAAATAGATATTATTATCGATACAGAGGCTGAATCTATAGTTTTTAGAATTTTTGTCTGTCTGTCTGTCTGTCTGTCTGTCTGTCTGTCTGTCTGTCTGTTACCGCATCACGGGAAAACCACTGGACAGATTTTGATGAAATTTGGTATGATGATAGCTGGTTATCCGGGTCAACATATAGGGTACTTTTTACTGCGGGAAAATATCTCATGTCTGAGCTCAACGTTAAAACTTAACTAGAGACGAACCCGAGCGGAGCGAGGGTGAGTTTCTAGTATGAAATATATTGTGTGTATATATATTTATATATTGTATTTATTTTGTTTTACATATTTTGCTTATTCTTATATATTCTTATCATTCTTTGCACTTTCTCTTTCAGTCCCGCTACTTTACACTATTTCCCACATACATGGGTTGACTGGAAGAGATCTCTTATAGAGATAAGTCCACCTTTGTCCACGTTTTTTTCTATGTATTGTTTTTTTATTACTTGTTTAATGCAATAAAGAATATAATAAAAATGTTTTACTGAGCAAAGCGTATTACACTGTTCAAAAGTTTCTTGTTGATGAAAATGTGTGGAATTGAGTATGATTGACTCATATGCGGGTTATCTATATTGTTATGTTAATAAAATAAATGTAATTTCGATATTTAAAAGAGCAACTGTTGAGTTTCTTGCCGACTCTTCTCAGCAGAACTTCTTTCCAAGCCGGTGGTAGCTTCCTCACGGACAGACTACACTGACGCTTACATAAATTGACGATTCAAAAGCACTTGTAATAAGTCTAATTGAACAAAGTTTATTTCATTTCATTTACCTGCTTCAGCAATATAGCTCGAGTGATATGCAATATTTGAGCATGGCACCTCCTTAGCGAAAATACCTCTGGCAGTTAATTGGGCTACAAATTCTTTCATTACGATCGCTGGTCCTGAGATAGTACTCGAGTCAGGACCGTTATGGCATGCTACTTCTATTTCTGGAGGGCACATTTTAACTATCTATAACAAAAAAATATTAGTATGAGTTAAATCTATTAAAAATTATGCAAAATTAAGTTAAAAAACGTAGTTTTTTAATATTGATATTTTTACCTGTTGGTATCCAACACCGACTGCAGCCATTGATCCTCTTATAAATGGTGTTTGCAAAGATACTAGACCACGACTATAAGCAGATAAAATCATCTCTTCAGCTGTAAAACAACCATCAGCGTATGCACATCCTAATTCCCCCACACTGTGTCCTGTATTAAAATTTAAAATAATATAAATATCAGAATAACTCTCAGAGCTCCCAAGATCATCATCAGTAAGATTTTAACAATTAGAAAGTTTAACTAGAAATATAATACCAGAATATTAAATACCTATAATCATATCAGGGAAAATCTCTAATTCTCTTAAAACATCGGTAAGGCCTATTTGAATTGCTGCGATTCCAACAAAAGAGTGCAAGATATTATCAAATATTGTTTTTTCTGTGGAAGTTATGATATGTACTATATCAATTCCTTTAGGTTCAAGAGCTCGACGACAACTGTAACATACAAATGAATTCAATTATTATTTTTCAGTGATTTTAATTTGTTCTATTAAAGGTAATTTTTTAATGTAATGTTTTATTTACCGTTCAATAGCTGCAGCAAAAACTGGAATGCGCATAAGTTGTGTTCCCATTCCTGCCCATTGTGATCCCATACCACTGTACATGAACCAAAGTGGTCGCTTGACATCATCGAAGTAGTCGGATTTTTCACATAAACTAACCGTTTTACCTTCCTCGTTTGTATCTTAAGTATAAAGAGGTATAATGGTTGATATAATATATGTATTTAAGCAATTTTTCAAAAAAAATTTGGTCATTAAATAGAATGATGTCTTACCAATAATCGTGTATCCTCTACCCAAGTGACCGAAAATTCTACTTTTGTGAATATTTCGAAGCAAAGCTAGCTCCTCGGGATCAACGGGACGTGTTTTTAAATCGTTCATTATTTTTATTACTGATGATTCTTGTCTTCCTGAGAGCGTCACTAATTGTGGAATAGCAGCCTTGTAACGAGATAGATCCTTAAACGGAATATTAAATTGTTAATTACTTTAATGATTGTTAATACGCGCAAAAAATCATGTTTCAATGAATTTTACATTCAAAATGTTTACATTGGAGAACTAAAATAAATTAGACGTTATTTTTCCCCAGTTATCGGCAAATGCCTACAATTTTATTCGCATTGGATATAAGACGCATCTTAATCATGCCATATCAATTACAACGAAACTTGCAAAGTAGCTACTATATGATAAATTTAATTTTCCTAGAAACTTAGGCATATTTAAAGAAATATGAAATACGATAGGATGAATTTCTTTGTAAATAATGGAATGAGTATTATATTTTTTATGTAATTTACAAACTACTTGTAATTCGTAAAATTTTTTTATCATATTAACAACTAAATTAGCATATTAAAAATTTAATACATAAGTTAATAACCAATACGACGGAGTACTATCTGTAAGGTATTTTGGAAAGACTCGTTAAAATGAAAAGTGACGTGACATAATATACATACCTTTTGCTTATAATGGCCTTTTAGTAAGATGTGTGAGTTGAGGCCTGTCACCGACAGGCCGTTTACAGCTGCGTATGAGTGGTTAAAGTCCATGTGATCAGTGATAATGCACATTCGACCATCACGGAGTGCCGCAATATCTTGCCGCGGTGAATCACAGTGTAAATTCGCTGCGATCTTTCCAGTATGATAAGCCAGGAGAACCTATTTTTTTTAAATACAAAATTTCTCAATAAATAACCAAAAATGAGTTATACTTTAATTTTATTTTTTTATTCGTAAGCTTACTTTAGTAATGGCACATATCCCTGAAGCAGCTTCTGTATAACCAATGTTAGACATGACACTTCCCACTTTTAGGGGGTCACTTCTATTTTTGCAATAAACTTCATCAATCGATTGTAATTCTGATTTATCAGCTTCAGCAACAGCTGTAAAAAGTATAATTAAATGTAAATGTTCTAATCCATTATTATCTATAAATATTGGATATATGTTACCCAGATTTATGTGCTACTTATATAAATAACTGTTTTACCTGAACCAACTGCTTCAACATATTCCACGACATCTGGTGAAACGCCAGCTTCTTTATAGAATTTTTGTATAAAATCAGCCGAAAGAGTAGGATTTCTGTAGAAACCGTATTTTGGACCACTTTCATCTTCTTCTAGTTGAGTAAACTCACATTTAATATAAGCAACTTCTGCATAAACTCTGAAATATGTGGTAAGTTGTTTCTTTAATTTACTTTTTTCACTCGTAAACAAATGGATAAAATGACAATTTTCTTTGCTAAGGTTAATTTCTTTATTTATTTTATAAACATGAACAATTATGTAAACATGGAAACGTACCTTAGTGCATCTTTAGCTTTTTGCAAAAAAAGGACATTGACTGATTCCGATTTAGAACATCCAGCGGGATTACTATCAAATGATTTTGTTTTACCATCCACACTTAGTTTCATGATTCTGAAAATCATTTATTTATAAAAGTATATACATACATATAAAATGTTGGAAGTTTCATTTCAAAATATATACACATATACTGATAGGTAAATTCTATTCTATTTTTGTCGTTTTTTTTAATAATGACTACGGTCAAATTTCGACCACCATACTATACACTAACTATGCATACTCGTAGGTATCTAAATAGAAGAAAAGAAAAGATGGTCAAAGAGCTGAACAGTCTGCTGACTATGCGTAGCTGCATGTCTACTATAATTTGTACCATTCAAGTTACTTATATAGTAATAATTAAGTGTACATTAGTTTTGCATATTTAATTTAGTATATCGTAAGTTTCTTTATTGTAAATAAAGAATATGTTTATATTTATGAATAAAAAAGCTGCAATGTCACAGATAGATACAGACATCAAACTAACACTTTTCTTTTCTTATCGTAAAATATAAATATGTAGTATAATATTACTTTAGCTGTTCTTATTTACTATTTGAATAAAATTATTATATACGTTTGTTATTACCTCCCATAGTGGACTGAGGATTGTGGATGCAAGCACAGGTTGGCTCCTCCAACAATTGCGGCATCACATTCTCCACGAGTAATAGCGAGGTAAGCCTGCTCGAGCGCACCAGTAGAACTACAGCAAGCCTCATCTATAGCCATAGATGGACCTTTGGCATTCAACCAGTACGAGATTCGATTGGCAAACATTGTTTTACTACATCTGTAAAAAAAATGACACTCCGTACTGTTTATACGAGTAGTAAAATTATTTTAAAAGAATCTAAAAACCCGTGGTTTGTCGCACAGTATAATGAAGTATCGGTAAATCAATCTTATTAAAAGATGTTAATTTTTATATGAAACTAGAGACTCACCCTCGCTCCGCTCGGGTTCGTCCCTACTTACGTTTTAACGTTTAGTATAGATTTCTCAGAGATGAGATATTTTCCCGCAGTAAAAAGTATCCTATATGTTGACCCGGATATCCAGCTATCACCATACCAAATTTCATCAAAATCCCTCCAGTGGTTTTTCTGTGATGCGGTAACAGACAGACAGATAGACAGACAGACAAAAATTCTAAAAACTATAGATTCGGCCTCTGCATCGATAATAATGTCTATTTCAATAAGATTTTCCAAAAAATATTTAATGTACAGATTCGGCTTAGTTAGAATTTTATAATATGTATAGATTATTAATTTAAAGTGTATTTATTCTTTAGCCTGAATCTTCGAAAAGATGTCTCAATCATAAATTTTAATAAAATATTAAAGATAGCGTACGAAAGTAATTTAAGTGTTAAAATGTCAAAAAAGTATCATATTACGGAAAGCAAGAAGAAAGTTTCACCGTTATCCAAATAACAAAACTCAAATACGTGACCTTTAAAGGTTACACATTATGAACATGTATAATTTTGCATTTGTAATATAACTATCAAACAACTAATATACTCGTAAACAAGTAATATTTGTAATAGTAATATTTATAAATTTGTCTGTTTGTTTGTTATTCTTTCACGATGAAATAGCTAGACGAATTTGGATACTGGTTTTACACATAGACACACCCGAGCCAAGCTAAGAGTAAAAATCTACATACAACAATATTTATAAATCGGTAAATTCAACTAAATTATTTAAATGTTTGACGGAAAGACTGTTAGTCAAAATTATTGAATGGTCGGCGTTCGTAGCCTCACCTACCCTGCAATACCAAAACCTGTTCTAGAACTTGCGACGTAAAAACAAGCTTTTTCGGTTTCAGAAAAGCAACTGCCAACATATACGCCTACTTTTTTCCCGGAGAGTTCCACTGGGCTGATTCCTACAAGAGACGGGCACAATTTCAAATATACATAATATATTGTTTTATTAATTTATTTCAATTAAGCCAATACAAATATATGTAATAAAAATTAAACTAAAATGAGAAAAAAATTAAATATCATGTTATTGGTTCCACTGTCTATTTCTCAAGAGCAACTATAAATAAAGTCTAACTAAAAAGCATGACAAATTAACTTAACTACTTGCATTCAGTGTTTAAACTTACCAGCATCAAAAATGGCTTGGTAGGCCTGTTCTAAAATTTTACGTCCCATTGCGTCCATATTGTTTCCTAAGCGATAATGGACTTTAAAGAATTGGGCATCAAATAACGACAGCCCAGGCACTTTCCCAGAGTACTGGACGACTTCAGGATGATCATATTGCCAACGAAGTTTTTCCGCATTAACAGGATTGATCTATCGGTTAACAAAACATGAGTAGGCGCTTATTCTTACTCAACATTATCACATAATTTAGTTAGCTTTCTTATTGTCTCATTTATCGCTCGAAAAATTGGCATTGCGATTCAGAGCAGGAATGACACTATTTACTTTCTTTATTATATTCTTGCCGCTTTTCTACGCACACAATTTCATGTACACCAATTATTAATTGTATATTTATCATCACATAGTATAAAACAAAGTCACTTCCCGCTGTCTGTCCCTATGTATGCTTAGATCTTTAAAATTACGCAATGGATTTTGATGCGGTTTTTTAATAGATAGAGTGATTCAAGAAGAAGGTTTTAGCATATAATTTGTTTTTTTATAAGTTTTTGTATACACTGCCCAAAATATAACGATAGGTATTTGTTGGAGGTGTCGGAAAAAAAAAGTCGTCTGGGAGTTTTCAACGAAACCGCTGCCTAAACCCTTTGAGATATAACGAAATAATGTATGGTAGAATTGTATATCTCTTAAAGTAACTAGACCAGTGTCGATAATTTTTGAAACAAAAAAAAATTATAGTAGGATGAAACCTATGGAAAAGGAAGAGAATATAACAAAAATTATAGGAAAAATAATTTACGGGCGATCGGAGGTCGGGAAGTGGAAGGGGGAGGGCCCTTAAGGGAAAAAAAACGGCTTATCTCGATTTCCGGCAAAACTACATGTCCTATGGAAAAAAGTTAAATGGCAAAGTTATAGGTAATATAAATATCTACAACTTTTGTATTTACCCTTTTTTTACATAACCTCAAAATTTATGTGAAAAATTCAAATAACCAAGTTTTGGTTTTTTATTTTTATCTTTTACAAAAAATATATTTTATTCATAAAATTTGGTGTAAACTACCTTTTTATGTCCCAAACACACTGTAATTTTTTTGATTTAAAATATTTATTTTTTTCACCTTATGTTGACTTAATATCGAAAAAACACCCTAATTTTCGATCGAAAATTCTCGAGTCAAAATATTTGCTTTTTTATAAAATTCGGTGGGTATTTTGTTCGTTGAAATCTCGACTTTCTGATGGTGATGGATTTTGTCTTTGCCTATTCATATATAGATAAATATACACGTACCTTATTATATAAAATATTTGACAACTCCTTCACGTTCTGGGATTCAGGATACAACCCTGACATTCCCGTTATGAAGACTCTATCTCCAGATTTTCCACTTTCCACCTCTGGCTCCACAAAAGTTTTAGCGTCATTGGGTGCCATTGTCTGAAATACGAACGAAATATTTATATCTATATAATATAATTTTTATTATGTACCTTTATATACTGATATTAAACAATAAAATAAAATATAAAATTAAAACAGTATACTATCTTTACATCTATATAAAACTAACAGCACCGTTAACTTAACTAGAAAGAAGAATGAAGTTACTTTTGTTATTATTGCTATATTTTATAACATAGGCTTAGAATTCAGTTTTAGTTATAACTGTTATTAAATGTTAGTATCAAATAAATACCTCTAGAACATATAACACCAATTTGGTTAAAAAGAATTCCTTAAGAACGACTGCTAATAGCAACAGAAATTCTTCTAATAGATTTTTATAGTGTGGATTAGTTTTATATAAAGTGAGTGCATTCATTTAAATTTTTGTATATTAATTTAATTTATTTAACCTTTACATGTTAGCTATTAACATTCTATTTGGGAATATAATATATTCGGTGGTCATAAGCTTAACGATATTTTAAATTTACCATGTAAATGTAGATAGAATTGAAATGGTTACTTACTACTTAAATATATTAATGCAAAAGTTTGTTTGTATGTTTGTTACATCACGCTGGAACTGAACTTTAGTTAAATAGACTTTAACCTAAATAATAATATAGGCTACTGTTATTAAAATAAATGCCATAAGGTGTTGTTACCTGTTTATATTATAATAATTTTAATAGAAGAGACACCCCAGGGAAAGGCTAAGTAGTTAGTAGGTACTTGTATAGGTTCAGAATTTTGAGGATAATAGGGTGGCGTATCGATTTCAAACTAAATATTTACACCGACTCTCAAATTGTTAAAATTGTGGACTTTCTCTTTTTTTGTACTCAGTTAAACAAGGACTGACTCTATTGGGTAAAAGAAATATCTTAAACGTTATATATGTATTTTTTCTATTTGAATATATTAAATACAGCAGTAAACTATATTATAATATTTAAATAGTAGAATTAATTACGAACAACAAAGCCCTAATAAATGCAAACAATACGTAACAATGAAATAATGATATTCATTTAATGTTTATTGTGAAAAGCATTATATTCAAAGAATCATAATTACTCATTCTATGTTACAAATCTACAATTATAATAAATTGTATAGAAAGAAGTACAGTGCATACGCAATGCACACAAGTATAGTAGAATCCAAAACAGGGATTGTTTTAGGAATTACTACATAGCATTAGGTATTCGATCCGTATAATGAAATTCTTCTATCTTATCAATGAACGAATGAACTAAAACTGGGGTGTGATACTTACACGGAGGCCTTTAATTCGGCAAAAGAAAATTTAAAAGAAGGAATTGATTATGGTAAATCAAGAATAGAGTCAAGGTATATGATACAAAAGGTATTTGAAACAATAGAAACGAAAGTTGCATAGGTAAACGAAGGTAGAGAAATCGCTAATGATGAAGGGTCCCGAAAACCCTTTAGACTTTGAAGCTTTAGAGGCTGCAAGCACAATGGACGATTTTCAAAGTTGATTAATTAGGTAGAATATGAGCAGCCTGATGTAGATCTTCAAACTATGATCGCAAAGCTTAATGCCGATCAAAAGAGTGTTTGATATGATCACAAATAAAGTGAAACGGACTGATAACAACGCTGACGTTTTACGCTGTTTTGTGAGTGGAACTGGTGGCACTGGAAAAAGTTTTTTAATAAAGACTCTGATAGTTTGGGTACAAAGGCATTTAAATAAAAAAGTGGCAATTAATGCTCCGATAGGAATAGCTGCGTTTAATGTGAATAGATTGACTACCCATAGACTATTGCAATTGCCTGGGGAACATAAGCAAACACCTAAGTACAAGTCACTTTCTAATGAAATCCTGCAAATTCTAAGGTCAGATTATAACGAAGTAGTGTTATTTATCATAGACGAGATATCAATGATATCCAATATTAATCTGACATATATTCACTTACGTTTTTCCGAGATATTCGATACGGGCGACGATGCAAATGGGTAGTTTAGTAAAAAACATATTGTAGTTTTCGGGGGTTTCTTAGAGCTTCCGCCGGTAAAAGAAAAGTCTCCTTTTGAAAAAATTTCGACCGATGAAATTAACAAGCTTTTGGGCTCCCTCAGTATGCCCAATCTATGGGCTGAACTGTTTATATATGATGAACTTACCATAAACATGAGACAGCTTAATGATTTTGACTTTGTTGAAATGCTAAATAGAATAAGATTAGGGGTGCCTACATAAAAAGACCGCGACTTACTCTGGACTAGATTAATCACTCTTATTTCTGATTCGAATGAAATTAGATTACTTGAAATTATTGAATACCTCTCCAAACTTCCCGATGATACCGTTTGCATATTACCTATAAAAACATGTGTCAACAATTAAACAGTGCAGTGCTTAAATCTCTCCCAAAGCCCGAAATGAAACTTAAAGCCATAGATAGCATAGATTGCCCCAGAAATCTATCAAAAAAACCGTGAATGCATAAAAAAGTATGAAGACGATGATTCTTGGTTTTCCATTATATCTCATAACATTTAGGGGTAAAAAAAATGCGTTGCAAGACTTGCAATTTTTTTACATGTTATATTTTTGATGGAATAGATATTTCTAAAGCTCTCAAATAAATTATTTGCTAAACTGTTACTTTATAATTGTAAGTAAATTTTAATAAAATAAATATCTACACTGAATATGTAAAATTAATAATATATCTATTTGATGTTTATATAATATAATTAAAATGTATTTTGCGAAAATACTTATACTAGGAACAGTTAATTACGTTTGCACTGTATTGTTCAAGTACTGATAAACTATACCTAATTTTTATTATATTTTATCAAATTTATTATTACTATATCGTTTAAATAAAGTTTTACTTGTAGATATTTGTAATAATGTTTTAAAATTTTTGACTTACTGACTTTGCCCAATGTTACACGTCCTTAACGTGCTTTATGTTCGGTTCGGTTTAAAACTTTAACAGTGAATATGATTAATGATTATACAACTAAAAAGAGATCACATATAGCGAAGCGCCTGACAATTGCTAAAGGCCCACTGATAAACTGTGACTACGTCTTTGAATTTAATCTATTGTAATTCCTCCTTAAAGTTTTCTTTGCAATGGCCATTAATATATCTCACGAGGATTGCTTCTCACAGGGATATTTTAGCAGAACCCAGAACAAGACCGAATATCCACCTATGTGTTATATTTGTGATTAGGTTTTTTAGCGTAGACTAAGTGAATCTAGAATGATTATATAAGTGAACTATATTATAAATTGGATATGACAAAAACAAATTCAATGCTAATTAAAACTGAGCAATTTTTTTAGTCTGCGCGAGCGTAGCCAAGGCAAAAAGCAAAATAAGAATGGCATTTTATTTATTTTGTCATAACTTAAAAAAGAAGAAGAAGGAGGGAGACTGTAACCTTCAGGTGACATAGCATTGAGTCTTTAAAAGTGACTTAGAAAATAGCCTTATTTATTAGTTACTAGCAGAACCCTAGAGCAGAGCGGCTTTGCCCGCGATCGAACTACGAAAAAATAAGCTTTTTCACAATACATACTTTATTACTTGCAAAAATAAGTTTGTGTAAGTTTTATTATTTGTTACAGTATACATACTCGTATATTGAAACAAATTTAATTTTAGCGATCGAAACTCAAAATATCCAGTATCTTAAAAGATGTTAAGCATATATTCTGTAATTAAATTTACACTTTAGGTATTTAGCAAGCTGCCCTACCTGTATTTTTTGTACATTTTTCCACTCCATCTTTCCAAAGTTAGAGGAAGAGAGTACAATGATACAATCGTATACAATGTTTACGACTTTAGAATCATGTAACATGGTTAATATGGTTTTTTTTAACTAACATACTAAGAGGCTAACATCTACGTTATTTTTAAAGACCCAATGCTATGTACACTTGAAGCTTATAGTCTCTCTCCTTCTCCTTCTTTTTTAAGTTACGTATATAAAGTGCCATTCTTATTTTGTTGTAGCTTTTTGCCCGCGGCTACGCTCGCGTGGACTGAAAAATTTGCTCAGTTTTAATTTCCATTGAATTTATATGTTGTCATATCGAATTTTTAATGTTATGTCTAGAGTAAAACTCTAGATTCACTTAAGTCTACACTAAAAACACCAACCACAAATATAGGTTCTCTCTCTCGCGCTCTAGGTATGTTATAGCTGTCGCTGCTGTGGCCAGCCGAAAAGTTATACATAATTTTCCTTTGGATTCGGAATAATTTCCGTTCTCTGCTTTATATCTCACACAGTTAGTGTGCACTTACAGAGAACTTGAGCCATGTTCAACAACTCAAACTTCACCGCCCAGTTTTACCCACTTGGGGGCTGAATTAAAAAAAAATCTACAATACATGTTTATTTAATTGTATTGAAGAGCATTAATACCAAGTTTCAAGTAATTCTGATCATAAACAAATTTTTCCTCATATAAACAGCACAACCTCCTTTTACCCTTTTAAGGGATAAATTTAAAAAAAAATATCTGTATTGTTTTAGTTTTCATTTTAAAGGTAATTAACATTTTACGTGCATCAATTACAGCGTTTCATACAAACTTTCATCCCCTATTTGACAGCCTTATGGGATGAATTTCAAAAAATGTTAAAATACATATTTATTTAATTGTATCGAAGAGCATTAATATCAAGTTTCAAGTAATTCTGATCATAAATAATTGTTTACCTATATAAACTTCATCACCCCCTTTTCCGCTTTTAAGGGATGAATTTCGAAAAAAATCTAATACATATATTTCTTATTTTTTATCTTAAAGCTAAATACCACTTTCCGTGCATTTCGCGTTAAGAATGACAGAGTTTTATACAATCTTTAATCCCCTATTTTACCCCCTCAGGGGGTGAATTTCGAAAAATTCTTTCTTAGCGGATGCCTACATTGTATAAGGAATATGTCCTCTAAATTTCACGTTTCTACGACCAGCGGTTTAGGCTGTGCGTTGATCGATCAGTCAGTCAGGACAAAGAATTTTATGTATATATAGATTTGATTCTAAAGTCATAAACATTGTATGGGAGTTGTATCATTGTGCTCTCTTCTTCTAACCTTGGAAAATGGAGAGAAAAGTGTGCAAAAAATAGAGGTAGTGGAGCTTTTTAAATACCTAAAATGAAAATTTATTTACAGAATATACGAGTAGGTTTAACGTCTTTTAAGATACTGGATATTTTGAGTTACAATTACAAAAAAAAAAATCCACTATATCTCCAAGAAATAATATGAAGCACGAACTTATTTTTGTAAATAATAAAGTATAATAAAGTTTTATTTTTCGTAGATTTATCGCGGCGAAGCTTCGGGTTATGCCATGAGACCGGCTTAACGAAAACTGAAAAATTTATCTTATGCCCGCTGCATAAAATGCCCGCGTGTGGGTTTACAGTTGTTGGTAGTTTCTGTACTCAAACTTCATTTGGCCTGAAAGAGTATTTTGATCACAGTGAGAAATAGACCGTTTGACAACAAAGAATATTTCGAGTTGATTAATCGTTTTTCCGTACAAAATGTATGGGAAAATTTTTTAGCGATTTGTGTCATTTCTAGTACTCATACCTTAAATGGTCCCAGATTCTTTTGATCCCTACATGAAATAGGATCGATTGGCATGAAAAAAATTTTTTTGGTGTTTAACATTTTTTTCGCCAACTGTAAATTGTTTCCAAAATCTGTGATGCAGTTCAAAATATCTCAAAAAGTTATAGATGATCTCCTCGGAACGTTTTCCTGTAACTATAACAGTTAGGGTACCTGCCCTTACTGCCCCGTCTCAAAAATCCATCCTGTATATAATTTGGTGTATTTTTTTGATATTTGATTGTTTTTGCCTTTTCCTTTATTGTTAACATATAGTCTATCTTTTAAAAATAAAATTATCTTAAAAAATAGATCATCAATAATACTTTTAATATGATTTCAAGTAGGTGGAAATGAGACAAAACACTAAGAAAGGCTTATTCCTTAGCAAAGACAGTTTCAAAAAAATCATTATAAATCTATCACAAAATATGATGTATATCAAAATTTGATGAATTATGAGTTATGATGTAATACTTATATTTCTTTCAGGATCTGGAGTGTCATAATCTCTTTATACTTTAAAAGGCTGGGAGTAAAAGAATTTTTATTTGGCGTTCGAAGACTTGATATAAAACTTAAAGACGGGTACAGTTTAAGAAGTTGTAAAAAAAACAAACATTGAAATTATGCTTCAATTTATTAAATAAAACAGCTTAATTAATCTAAAGACATCAATCAATCAATTTTGTTTCTCTTCGAAGATGCTTAATTATTTTCATATGACATCATTGAGTCAGTATTCATAAAGTACGATTCGCACAAATTCCTTTTATCGAAAGCTTCCAAAATGTCTTCCTCAAGATGATGATTAACTATTGCACTGCAACGCAAGTCGTAGACAGCATTAGCGAATGGGGATTCCAACTGATATTCGACTACCTTGCGTAGTGAATGGTTTTGTAAAGAGGGAAGGTTATTATTCAAATGCTGATCACGGGTAGATAGAGGTCGGATTGATATCAAAAGAGACTGAAGTTGACGGGGTTCTGCATTATAACGACGAGCTTGTACAATTCTTTCATATGCCGCATTTATGAGTTCTTTAGTATATTCATTTGAGTGCATAACTTGGCCATATAAAATACGTCCGGCTAGCGACACCTTTTCTACCCACATCGAGCTTTTTTGTAGAGCCTGGTCTAATTCCTGTTTATTTTCTTTAGTAAATAAACTAAACATATGTCGTATAACAGCATTTTGTAATTCTTCCTCAGTATTGTAGTCTTTAAGTTTTTCTTCAATAACCGCTTGTACTTCATTAGGAGCACCGCCAATGCAGAACACAGTGCCAGTTATACCTGAATGATTTAATAAGTTATAAATATAATTGATATAGGAGTAAAATTTTTAAACAATATACTATAATGTTTACTGTGAACACAGTCTACTAATCCATACAGTCGTCAACGAAGGCTTCTAACAGAGCATTGTGTGGGGCGTATAAAGTGATACGTAGATGACGCCGTCTTAGCTGTAATGTTTACTTTTATATGATAGTTGGGAAACAGCTTTAGGGTTGACGGGATAATTGTAACTTGCTACGAGATTATACTACAGTGCTTTAACATCGGAACCGTTCGATAAAAAATTGTATTTTCGACAACCCTTACATTTAACGGTACTTCTGTTAAAGTCAATAAAATCAATGATACTACTGTAATACACAATACAAATCAATAAAAGAAGATTTATAAAAACATTTTTTTGTTTTTAAGTCATTAAATAATTTTATAAACTTTATCACTGAAAAGCAAATATTAAGTATAAATATAAACCTATAATATAAACTAGAAAATTAAAAGTATACTTTTACTGAGCAATGTTCTCCAAAATACAAGATTTTTTTACCTTGATCTTCCAAAATTGCCGCCATTTCCAATGCCACCATAACACCACTTTCGTAACCCAATAAGTAAAATCTATTCTTCAACTGTGCCTTTTTGAGAAGGGTCTGTAAATAACGGTTAAGAATTTAGTGAATACCAATAAAGATATTACGACTCTGGTATTATATACTTTTTACGTGGTAAGGTTTGATTGAAAGATCTTAACAGGGCTTTGTGTATTTCGCAGAGAGCGTGTTGCCGATTAGTACACATCAAGGCCTTTATTCGAGTAGGAACTGTACCTGTACTGTAAATAAATTATAAATATTGATGCTTACATTGTAATATAATACATGTGCTTCATATTGATTTGATTAATTTAGTCTATATATCAAAAGTTAAATTAGCTAAAATGAATTGACTAAAATTTTGTATAAAACTTCGGAATTAAATGAATTACTAACCTTTGCAAATCTGTCAGCCATTTCTTGAATCGTTTCGTTAGGTCTAACAAGGCCAGGCTGCAATACGAGGGCACCCAGCTTGAGACGCTCGCACAAAATTTTGAATCGTGAATGAAGACCTTCTACTCCTGGTACCACGCACAAGTACGTTTGATTTACATCGAATTCATCTTCGTGCTGAAATCATATACGATCATCGTAATGGGTTCAATTTTTTTACTTAGGAAGCTGATATTGGCTGCATCCGCTAGTTTAGCTTGTTTTTTAAATAGCCGCTCACGATAAGACTCCTTGGTACTTTTGAATAGACGAAACTAAGCAAACAAAACTTTTTTAATAAAAAATAAAAACGGACTTCAAAAAAAAACACTAAAAAGTAAAAAAAATATAACTGATTGGTAGTTTTCATTCACTATACTCCTATAGACTCCTATAGATACCAAATATTTTCGAAGTTGGTGTGCTTTGTGTATCGGCTGACACCGACATAGTAGGTAGCAAAAGAAGAAGAAAGTATTTTAATAAAATATTCGCTTAAGCCGTCTTAAGTTAGTTTGATGCCAATTTTTATATAAAGACGGACAAAATAAAATTCTCTTTTTTAGTAACACTAAAAATTCTGATTCTTAAATCCAATTTTAACATATTGCTTGTCAAATCAAAAAAAAATAAACCCAAACTCAAACTATCTACTATTAGCCGTTAAAGAGTTCCACCTTTTCAGGTCGACGACACCGAACCACTGCACTATCAACGAAAATAGAAACACTTGCAAAGTGTTAAGTCAATATAACAATTGGAAACAGGTAAAATTTTCATTAACTATATCTGGAGATATAGTTAATGAAAATTTTAGAGGCGGTGTTTTTTTTTTTTAAATTAAAATGGAACCAAATTGAAAGTACACGCTTTCAAACAAAACAAAAATATTCAAATCGGTTAATAAATAACGGAGTTCTGAGGTAACAAACAAAAAAAAATACAGCCCACTTGAGAACCTCCTCCTTTTTTAACCGACTTCAAAAAAGGAGGAGGTTCTCAATTCGTCGGAACCTTTTTTTATGTATGTTCACCGATTACTCGAAGACGCCTGAACCGTTTGGAAAATTCTTTTTTTGTTTCAAAGGGTATTCTTCCCCGGTGTGGTCCCATATAAATTTTATCGAAATCGGTCAAGCGGTTTTTAAATAAATGGCTAATCGAATATGTTTTTTAAAATCTTTCTTCTTACTAATTACCTGCTTATTACGTCTACACTAAAACTGGAAACGTAAAATCTTAAAAAAAAAATAAAAACCGACTTCCAGGCACTGAAAAGTAAAAAATAACTAAACAGGAGTTTTCATTTAGAATAGATACCTAATCAGATATTTTCGTAGTCGGTGTGCTTTGATTTGTATTGGCTGGCACTGACTTCGAAAATACCTGATTAGGTATCTATTCTAAATGAAAACCCCTGTTTAATTACTTTTTAGTTTTCAGTGCCTGGAAGTCGGTTTTTATTATTTTTTTAAAGTTTTTATAAAGAAAGCGGTTGAAAAATATCAGCACGGCATCTAGCAACTAACAGCAGTTTAAGTTAATATTATAGTATGTACTTAAGTAATTAATTCAAATTAAATATTCTTTGTGCCCGTTGTTACATTAATAAATGCAACCTATTCGTAACACGTATAAATAAATATTGTGCTTCGTTCTTTTTTAACCGACTTCCAAAAGGAGGAGGTTATCAATTCGATTGGTATTTTTTTTATGTATGTACACCGATTACGCTGAGATTTATGACCCGATTTACGTGATTCTTCTTTTGTTTAATGCGGAATAGTTGCCACTTGGTCCCATAAAAATGTAACATAGTTTGGCCCAGTAGTTTTCATTTTTCATTTATCAGATATTTTCGAAATCGGTGCCAGCCAATACAAATCAAAGCGCACGGACTTCGAAAAATCTGATTAGTTATCTATTCTAAATGAAAACCCCCGTTTAATTATTTTTTAGTTTTCAGTGCCTGGAGGTCGATTTTTTTTTATTAATTAATGATAGATTGGTATAATAAGGTCCAAAAATATCTTGGAAACAAGCCCTTTATCATATTGCTATTAATATGTATATTTTTTTTTATTGTTAAAGAATCCCCTATAATATAAATTCTCGGTGGCAATATCACAAACATTTGTTGTTTCTTGAAAAATTGTTTTCTTTCTGATTTTACTATTCACAAACTTTACTTTTGTGACATGGTAACTCTTGGCAATTAGAGTTATAAAATATAACTGCCAATATGGGTGGGTACAAAGTCCATTTTTTGGTTTAGTAGACGTAAATGATTTATGGGTTATATTTTGAACATATATGAAAATTTTTACTTACCTTCGATGAACTGTTTACCAGTGTCGGTAAGAAGACCATTTCGGTTGTGGCAAGTAGCTCATCATTATCTATATTTGAAAAGAACGTGTCGAATCCTTTAGTTTCTTTATATTCTTTTTCTGCAATTTTATCTTCTAATTGACGAAGTCTAATAAAAAATTACTCAAATATAGTAAAATGGGCAAAATCTTTATGTAACGATTAAAACTAGTAATCACCCTGTATTCAAAAATCTTATTCGTGAAATTCAATTAGTGTAATATAGTATTTCATATTTGATCCATATTAACTAACCCATAGGTTTTGTGGAAGAAATTCCTAATTAGCTTATTTATAAGGCTGCCTTGTGCACGTTCTTTCAGATACTTTGTTTTTGCTTTTTTATTAATACTGTGGCGTACAATGAAGTGTAAATAAATAAATAAATGGATGTAGGTGTTATTGACATATTTGTTTTTTGTCAAAGTTACCTAGATAATCTGTAACCTTCTTCAATAAAATAAAAATTCATACAAATATTATAAACGTGAAAGTGTTTTTGTTTATTTGTTTGTCCTTCTTTCACGTCGAAACAGAGTGACAGATACATGTCTGTACTGTTAGCCTGTTAGAGATGTACGGGCTAAACTCCGAAACTGTTAGACCGATCTTAATAAAAATTTTCATGATGGAATCTAACGACGTATGCGATATCAAAATCGGCTAACACGTTTGGTCTACAACAAACATACGTACGTACATACATAGACTCATAAACCTCCTTTGCCCTCCGCAGTCCGGTAAAAAGAAGGTCCTTTTGGACAAACAAAGTTCTCATATTTATATTATATACGTATATGTATATTTAATATTCTTACAAAATACTTACGATTTAATAGTTAAGGCTGGTAAACTATTTTCGTCTAAGAATATGTGACACGTATTATACAAATAAGATCTAAATATTTCTAACTTAGCAGGCTCAATACGCAAATCTGCGATAATGGTACTTTCTGGTATATCATCTGGTATATTTATGCCTGAAAAGACACATCAACACAATCATAAAAATCAGCGAACTCACATATCATCTGAAAAGTATGATAACTGTTTTGATATAAAACGTTATTAAAGGATCTAACCTGCTTTTGAACTTAATTCATGTACCAAGGACACAGCGTGAGATTTTTTTAAGGAATGTATAAGTATAGAGCGTTGTTTCAGGCAAATTGCTTTTTCAATGGCATCGATGACATTTACTGCTGAAATAGCTTCTTCAAATTCATTTTCATTCATCTGTAAAATTTCTTAATGATTTTATAATAGCACTAGCGACTCACCCTCGCTTCGCTCGGGTTCGTCCCTAGTTTGTTTCCCCATACAAATATTCATCCCCATTTTCACACCCTTAAGGGATGATTTCCGGGATAAAAAGCCTTTATCCTTTCCAGGGTCTCAAACTATCTTCTTACCAAATTTCATCTAAATCGGTTCAATAGATCCAGAGATTACCCCTACAACTTAATAAACTCACAAACTTTACCTCTTTATTATATTAGTATAGATGTATAGACTACACTATTAGTGATGGCATTTTAATTAAAATGTAATTGTTAGATAGGTAAGAGAAAGTTCCACCTTAGCGATCCTGTGACGCCCCATTAAGACGGGGGAGGTTTTCTTGGGTTCTAGTGGGTAGTACTGGCTTTTCTAGCCGGTGAGTCCCACATAACCACATGCATGTATACAGGTGGTATGCTTAAATGTATTTCCCAACATAAAAAAAGGTAAAAGCAAAGCTAAGGTGTACTTACCTTATGTATCATTTCCAAACCAGGCACCTTAATCCAGGTTAATAATTGATTATCAATTTTAGGCAAGACTGTTCTTTCAAAATCATCTTTTCCGTCGTTAATAATAGCAAAATATCTATATTAAAATTAATAAATTGTTAATATGTTGTCTTTTATATCTAATTTCGTTAAAATAATAAAACTTACTTTAAATTTGAGCATAATTTTTGTGATATTAGTTTGATTTGCTCTAACATTTCATAACTATTCTCATTTATTGCATTTGCAGAAACTATGCAATATATTCCTTCAATGCCTGCGGACGACTTATCTTCAGCTCGTAAATTAATAATGCTATTTGAACTAAACATATTTCCAGGAATCAATTGTACTTGTACTTCTTGTTTGGCCCAATTTCTAGAAAATTCGTTTTCGTAATTAA
Organism: Fabriciana adippe; assembly: GCA_905404265.1. Taxonomy (NCBI): domain Eukaryota; kingdom Metazoa; phylum Arthropoda; class Insecta; order Lepidoptera; family Nymphalidae; genus Fabriciana; species Fabriciana adippe. The sequence goes on along the minus strand of FR990001.1, from coordinate 9,829,424 downwards.
TTACAATATTGAATATTAAATTATGAAATTTATTTTATAAATAATTATGCGAAATACCGTAACATTTGGGACAGACAATTTGATGATCCAGTCGAAGAAACTAATATTATCTTTCTAGCCCCACGGTTCACTAGCCTGTTAACTAATTTTAATGCCAACAATTCGTTCTCTGATATTACCAACTGTCGTAGTTGAGTAGAACAAGTTATTCTAAAAAAAAAAATGTTTGGTTTTATCGCTTTTACATTTTAAATAATATGACGGATAAATAAAAATAATTTTACTTTGTCTGAACATGAGATAGATCCTTTTGTAAGTCGAGTAGTACACGTCCACGATGACGGCTTCCAGCTTGAAGACTGTATGCACGTGTTACATCTTGTGGGGAATACGTCACACGAGACAGTGGCCGAACGTATCCACGGGCAATACCCTCGGTAAGCATTAATTGCAACTTCTATAAAATTAATTTTATCTATTAAGTGACAATATTCGATTCCTGCTTTCTGCTAAATTTACAGCTTTAATCAGCTATTCTTTTAGAAATAAAAACCTAGGTATAGAAATAAAAAGATGAAACTGTAAGCTCATGAAACATTATGGAAATGAAAATTATTGTAAATTACGTTTACAAAATCGATTTAAACATGAATTTAACAATTCTGAATTAAAATTTATTATATGGAAAATATTCATAGTTCTAACTAATATTTCATTTTTTTTTTTTGTACCTGTATATCCTTTTCTTCATGTCTCAACATTGACAATAAGTTCACGGTGGAGTAACATATTGCTTTTACTAAATGTTTCATGCCAAGGTCATAATTTTCCTTAGTCAATAATAAGGTTGTATCAATTACAGTCCCTGATAGTCCGCAACACTTAATCGTAGTCTGAAATTATTTTGATAAATTAATCTAATCAATTGATATAGTTAATTATATTATTATAAATAAATTATATGTATATATGTAGGTTATTTATTAAATTTATAGAAGCGTATTCAGTAACGTCTTACTAAATTCTCTGCAGGTTATGATTGAACAACTGATAAATGAAAGCGAAAACATAGGAGTATCAATAAATACCAGTAAAACAAAGTTAATGACAATTCCGTCCAAACTCCCATTAAACCTGATAATGCTGCTGAACTGAGATATGTAAACGAATATACCTACTTAGGCCAAATAATATCTCCAAGAGACTTGACAACAAAAGAAATTCAAAATAGAATAAACCTAGGATGGAAGAGGTACTGGGTTCTAAAAGACGTAATGAAAAACCAGATATACTAACAGAAGGGAAAAAGAAAATATTTAATATATGCATTCTACCAAGCATGACCTACGGATGTCAGACATGGAGTTGTACAAAGAAAAATATCAAATCACTAGAAACTTGCCAATACCGAATGGAAAGAAGCATACCTACTCAAGATAAAATCAAAAGACAAGATTAGGTTAAAAACAATCAGAAAATCAACCAAGATTACAAATATATAATACTAAATCAAACAACTGAAATGGAAATGGGCAGTATACCTAACAAGAAGTAAGACATAAAGGTGGATGAACAAAGTGACGGAATAGTGCCATATATAAAAAGAGAAGTAAAGGCAAGCAGCATCGAAGATGGGAGGATGATGTTAAGGAGGTAGCAGGACCTAGCTGGATGAGGATAGCAAGGGATAGATTGTTGTGAAGAACACTTGGGGAGGCTTATGCTAAAGCGCAAGATAATCACGAAACCGGTGTCTAGTACAAATAATAACATTTAATTACGTTGCATTCATAAATAACCACGTTCAATATTAGTAGTACATAAGTAGTTATAAGATAAAATGTAACATATAAGATTGTTAATAAAGGCTTTTATTGTTATTATTATTATGTAGATTAAGATACTCTAGTAGTGAAGTATTATAAAATCTTCTATATACATATAAATAGGCAAAGACAAAACAGTTCAATGCCTTTGTCTCGTCTCTTTGCCAAACGATGTTTTTGTTGTTTACTATTGTTCCTACGTCACATCGAGGCACGCCAGCGGCTCGTGATCAAACCGGTTTCGCGACGGACTCCAGCGACGCGCCGTGCCCTCTCATCGCGGGCACTCGCTCGCCGCCTCTCGCCGTGTGCACAACGGTGTCTTCTCAGAACCAATAATACAGTCCATTTTAATAGCGAACCGCATTTTTATTTAGTCAAGACCACCAGCAGCAACCCTGGAGCTTGGCATTCAACAACTATCTAATGACTAGCTTTAGTTGTCAGTAAAAAAAACGAAAACAGTGGGTTTTTTATATGCATAGTCTGACCATAAATACTGTTACAATTAAAAATAAAGAAAATATTACATTTGAATTTTTAATCTATCATTTTTATATGATTGTTCATTGTGTTTTCTCATTTTTGCGCCAATACATTGTAAAATATTTTATGATATTAAAATGGAGTGGGGTGATAAAGAGGACCAAAACGCTGTGATTGCATTACACAAAGTAGGTATGGAGCCAAATACAATTTTTAAAACTCTCCATACGCTTAGTATTAGTTAAATGTTTGTGTACCGGGCTATTGATAGGTACAATAAAACCTCCTCTGTTTGTGACAAAACAGGATCTGACCGTCTACGTAGTGTTCGTACGAAAAAGGCAAATAAAGCATTAAGGGAAAGAATTCGAAGAAATCCTTTCTAAAAGCAAAAGATTTTATCTCGGGAGATACCCGATAGAGCACCTAGAACCATGTCACGTATTTTAAAAGATGACTTAGGACTTGCAGCCTATAAGAGATGCACTGATCATTTCTTAACTGACAATTTAAAAAAGAATAGGGTGGTAAAATCAAAACAACTACTTAAGCAGTACGCAAAGGGAGATCACAGAAAAAAATTGTTTACGGATGGAATTTTTTTTACAATTGAGCAATATTTAAAAAAAATTGACCGTATTTATGCTCAAAGCTCTAAAAAAGCTTCCCAATTAGTCAACAGAGTACAACGTGGGCATTATCCGACTTCATTTATGGATTGGTGAGATGTTAGCTAAGAAGGAGTGACTGAGCCATATTTTTGTGAAAAAGGTATCAAAACATCGGCACAAGTGTATGAAGATACCATTCTTGAGAAGGTAGCTAAACCCCTTAACAACACCATGTTCAATAACCAAGAATCGTCCTTTCAGCAAGACTCGCCGCCGGATCATAAAGTTCGATCCACGCAATCTTGATTAGAAAACCGACTTTCCGGACTTCATCAGAGCTGAAAACTGGTCATCATCTAGTCCAGATAATAATCTGCTGGATTATGATGAATGGTCAGTTTTAGAGAGTGTGGCTTGCTGTAAATGCCATGATAAGTTGTAGCCCCTAAAACAATCCATACGATTGGCAGTGAAGAATTTTCCCATAGAAATAGTTCGTGCTTCTATTGATAACTGGCCTCAAAGTTTAAAGGACTGTACTGCTGCCAGTCGAGACCACTTCAAATAAGCTTTACATATTTTTAATGGTTTTATATTAATGTATTAAAGTAACACACTGTAATAGTAATAAATGCTACGTGCAATAAAAAAAAAAAATTTTTTCTTTGTAACAATATTTCGGGAAAGACTATGTAGATAGGTAAATTCTATTCATATATACATATTTTCCTCAAATTTCCATTAGTAATTATGTTCGAATTTCGACCACTGGGCAAAATCTAGTATATTTAATTATGTTTGTACAAAAAACATAACTTGTCATTACTGCTTTTACATACAATTATTAAAACTTTCTGTTACTTTGCTCACTTAGTAAAACACGATTATTTGATAAGAAACTATAAATAAAAACAGTAAGTGCTATGGTAAATTGTATTAAATTATTATAATAAATATATTATACCTGTATAGCAAGCATCGTCCAAATTCATTCTATAGTTATGAAAAACAGATATCCAAATATGTTTATTATCAAAACTTTATATTGTAACACTAGTGCTTTAATATATGTATTACAGATATACTTACATTTTTAAGGGCACCTTTAACACAGCTTATGATTAAATCACAACCACCACCCTTTGTAGCGTGTAGCACCATATCTCCGAAACTTACATCGCGTGAATTTCCAATATGACTTTCTGAAATACGAACATAATTGATAGTACATATTTAAAGAATTCTACTATTTTTACTTTATTTTAAAGAGCATTAATGACCAATCATACCTTTGAGCTCTGGGAAGAGTTTTCGCAAGAATATCTTTTTGTTGATATCGCTAACAGTAGTGAAAACTTGACAGCTATAGGCCAAAGCAATCGATATAACTGCCTGGCCAAGAGCACCAGCGCCTCCATGTACCAAAATTGTTATTCCAGGCTTGAGCTTTGCCTTAATACACTGCGGGTAAATATAAAATTGAAGGATGAAATTCAATGAAAATTAATATTATACTATGTATATATGGGATATTAATATATTTAATGAATTTTAGTACCAAGCAATAAAAAGCGAGACAGTAGGCCAATGGAACTGTAGCTGCATCTTCCATAGTCCAGTGTGCCGGCACAGGCCACAGATATTCCGGTTTCACGCTTACATGTGTTCTTATAGATTCATAATTCGCAATTCCCATTACACGAGCTCCGCTATTGAAACGACAAAGAGCTAATTAATAGTACCTGTCTGTCAAATAAATAATATGTACAAAAAAAAATACTTACCTATCAGTAGTTCCACTAAAATCGAAAAGTTGCATGTTTTCTTTATCGCATGAAATAACTCCCATTTTGTTCTGTACTTCAACAAAATTTACTGCAGCAAAATGAACCTGAAATATGTTGATCAATTTTTAATGTTTACATTGCAATAAGATACATGTTTTTTGTGTAACAAAGTGTATTTGATTTTACCTTTACATTTATGCCCGCGCCTCTAGACTCTGACACTCCTGTCCAATGCAAGGAGTCTAGGTCACCTAACTGTCTAATATTAAGCTCTAATCCGACTCCTTCTTTGCCCGAAATTTCTTTTGCAGGTAAGTAGTATTCTCCGCCCCACGCACCCTTAAATAATTTATTTGACAATTGTTAATTGCATTGCATTTCTGTCATAACAAAAAATACGACAAGAAGTATTTAATCTTATAATCCTAACATAATTTCTATAACTTTTACTAGCTTGTCTGAAATGTCACCAACAAATAAAAATAATCGACTACTAATGCTAAAGTCTGAATATAATGTCGTTAAACGTTTTTTTTTTTTGAGTGGAGTCCTAATTCTTTTTCTAAAATCAAAGTAGCCAAGTTACTCCTTATAACATCAGTGATCTGCCAATAAAAGTTTCGTCAAAATCAGTCCAGCTGTTTCAAATATAACCCGAAACAAACAGACAGACAGTTTTTCTAGTATATACCCAGTATAATTTCATATACATTTAGTAAAAAGCTTTTATTTAGATATTACAAACAAACACTTTAATTTTATCTGTATATATAATATTTTGTTGTGGGATTTATCTAGCGAATAAAAAAACTTACTTTATGCAAAATATTAACGGCTAAGTCAGTAAGTGGTATTTTATTGAGATTCCCGGTACTGGGAAAATCATTGATCATGATTAGATTAATTTTGCGGTTATCCCCTTTTCTCCATTTCTTTACCGCTGTTTTTAAAGAAGCTAATGGTGGATATGACGTTAATATCACAAGCTTCTGATTTAATGGTATTGCTGTTATTCTTGAAGAAAGTAGAGCACAATCAGATTCGGTGTAAACTTTTACAGTACTAGTGCCAAGATTTGATTCAGTGGGACGCCACAATACTAGTTCTAGAACTGTTAACCCTATTGTATGTGCACAAATACTTTGGTAAGGTGATGATGGATGATCCCTCGAGATTTCTGATTTACGCTTCTCATAGTTAACCACAAAAGTATTGCATGTAAGAACTCGGTGTAGCATTTGACACAACTGTGGAATTATACAAAACTAACAATTAATAACCATTAAGTTTATGAAAATATCAAGTATATATAATAAATAGGCCATAGATATAAACTGAGCGTTAGCCTCAAAAACGTAACCATTCTTAGAACATGAAAATATAACTAAGTTTAATTTTAATTTCCATTTTGGAACAGACACGAAACGATTGTGTGGCAAATGTCTGTGTTATTCTTACAGGCCTGCCATAATAAAGGCGCAGGGTCTCAAGAGACATTTTTTTGCAAATATTTTGATTATCTAAATCTATGGGTGGAGCCAAAATTACAAGCCAACTTACATCATCATTATTTGATAGATTTGACACTAATAGCAAATCGATTTCACGCAATGAAGCAGTATCACTTGTTTTTAGGCTATCCCTTGTAATTACTGAATAATTCGCCTGTATTCCAGGAATTTCAGAGAGGATTTGATCAGTATTATTAAATTCAGAGACATCATTTTCAATAATTTCTACAATATTTAATTTGTGTTTATTTAAATTTTCAGCAGATATTTGTAAGTAAGTAGAGAGTGCTGACGCTTTCTGAAAAATATTATAATATTTATAATTCTTATTGAAAATGCACCTGTGTTTATAAACAAATTTTATCATTATACATACATCAATGGTGTTTGTAGTAAAGTGAGGAACAAATTTTAAAGCTTTTATTCCAATATTTTTACAGATAGTTGGTAAATCATGAAATCTTATATTTTGCATGAATATACCACCGCATCTAAAACAAATATTATCATATTAACATTAAATTTAAAAAAATGTATAAATTATAAGAAATATAAATGCATAAATTATAAGAAAATTAAATAAAACAACTATACCCATAAATGTATCATACCTTGTATAATCATGAACATCAAATATTCTCGCAGGTGTAACTTTTATTCCATCTATTTCATACATTTCATCAAAATGTTCATTTACGTCAATTATTATTTTTCTTACAAAGCGTGGCTGAGAAACTGTTTCATGAATTCTTCTGAGCGCATTCAATTGGAGCATACTGTCAATCATGGCCACCCAATTGTCTTCCCATTTTATATTAGCTTCAGACAATGACAAGCTAGCATTGTAAATACTACGAAATACACCCCTGTAAATTTGAGATTTTTTTAAAAGATGCTGTTGCACAATTTTAAAACATTTCTTCAATTTGTTAGGTTACTTACGAATAATTATAATCCCTTATAGAAAAGAGTTTATAAATATCATCTGAATTAAGCTGCATTTCTTCTTTACAATTTAAATTAAGTTTGTCTTCTTTGTCGTTGTCTTTTTTTATTTCCCCAGTTACATAACCTGTTACGATTTTAGTACTTTCATCTAATACCTAAATTATAAGAAAATCATAGATAATTAATATACTAAGTTATTCACAAGAACCATAACATAAATGAATTGAACGATATTTAAATCTTACTTCAAAACGACCATTTCCCCTATGTAAAGCTATATTTAAACGCAAGTTTCGCTGTTTATGAAGAATTGGTTGTGTAAAGAAATGTATATCAGTAAATTGGACTGACAGCTGTTTCTTCTCTACTCCTAAAACCATCGCCAATGTGTCCCAAACTCCTACGAGTGCTCCAGAAAATGGATACAAGTTCTTTTCTAAAATTAAAAACGTTTATTGTTTACGCAGAAAAGAATATTATTGCTTACACAAATGAAAATATTTTTTATTATCGACAGGAGTTTCAAGTTTAGATATTTAAAAAAGAAATATAAATTTTATATTATCACCTCTTATGACATGGCCTTTTAAATATGCATGATCGTTATCATACGTTGATATCACAAATTTTGTAGCGGCAGCTATTTTTCTATGCGCTGATACAAACAAAGGTAATCTCCTGTAACATTTATTTTGTTTATTGTATATTAAACATTTTTTTTTTTGAAAACGTGCTAAGTATACCCTGTACTTAAATTACGTTGGTAATTATGAAAGTTTATTAAAGATACTAGCATTGCCCGCGGCTCCGCCCGCGTTTAGATGATCAAAAATTAAATTCTAGGTTTTACACATTAGTATACTTTTACATACACCACTTTCATTGCGCACTGTATGATTGGTAAATAATGGCAGTGATTGACAATGCCACAAAGGTTCCTCCGTTAATCTCATAGTTGATTTAGTAATATTGCACTTTTTGTTTTAGCAATAACATTTATGTACGTCTATACTTCTGTTTTGTTTGTTTGTTTGTTTAGTTTTGGACGATAAGCTGTCAAACTACGGAATTAATTTTAATATTTTTTCTAATAGACGGCTATTGATTAATTTAATATTTAGCTGATTATATAAATTACTTAAAGGTAACTTTTCTTAATGTTAATTTGTCGCGAAACAGGGATTGGTTAGCGCTGGTTAGTAATATTTTCCAAAACGATTTTAAAAGAATGTGTAATAAGTAAATAATTCTAAGCAAATACTTTTTATTATTTCATATGACTCGGCTAATATGATTAAAGCCGTAAGCATTTTATAGTGTCCTTTAAGCCTTTATCTTCCAAGAAATGATGTCCAAAAAAAAAAAACTAAAAAAGTTGAGATATAACAGTTCCTAAAATACTTTTTCATAGTTTTTGAGATATGGAATATTTTTAGTTACCCGTTTTGTCAGTTTAACAGCCATAACCTTGTTTTCCATAAAATGTTATAAAAAATTATGAATCGAACTTATTTTTACGGTTGATAAAATGAGTCGATATTGTGGAAACGTAAATGCTATTTGTATTTATTTTAATGTTAACCTAACAAAACACGTAAGTAAGAAAAACAACACAGTATTTTGCTATACGAAACCTATAATGAGCGAGTTGGAGTTGCCCAATTTTTAGATTAAAAGATTAAAAAATATTAACATTATTTACAAAAAAAATAAAAACTTACAAATATTTTCATTTGAAAATTGTTTCGACCAACAAAATATTACTAATATGTTACTAATTTATAAAGCTTGTTTGTCTTTATTTTATTGAAAATTTGAACACGGGCGGGGCCGCGGATAATTTAGTAGTAATTCTAATAAAGTCATAGAAAGGTCACATCTGTACATTTTTTTTTTATTAAAACTACGCATTTTAAAAACACATGGCGACATCTATTGTCAAATATCTAAATAACACATAAATAAATTTTCATTTAAACAACTATTTTAATGAATAAAATAGCGCTATTGATATTTCTTTTAAGATAAGCTTTTTTTAATAGTTTTAACATATATAAGTTACCTTGCTAAAATGTTAATAGTACCATTGTGCTTTTATTTTAACCAGTTTTTGTTTTTTTTTCTCAGAAATAAAAGACTATCCTATATGTTGAGTCGGATAACCTGCTATCACCATACCAAATTTCATCAAAATCCTTCCAGTGGTTTTTCTGTGATGCGATGCGACGTGATGTGGTCACATACAAACAAACAGACAAACATTCTAAAAACTATAGATTCGGCCTCTATATCGCTAATAATGAATATTTCAATAAGATTTTTCGAAAAATATTGAATTTACGGATTCGGCTTCGTTACAATTTGATTATATGTGTAGTTACTAATTTATAATGCCAAAAAGTTTGCTTTATTGAAAATTTGAACACGGGCGGGGCCACGGGTAATTTAGTAGCAATTCTAATAAAATTGTAGAAAGGTCATATCGGTACATTCATATTTTTGGAATTAAAGCTACGTATTTAAAAACTAAAAACACATGGCGACATCTATTGTCGAATAGGTACCTAAATAACACATAAGTATATATTAATTAAAATAACTATTTTAATGGATAAAATAGCGCTATTGATAATTTGATTTTCAAGATAAGCTACTTTTAATAGTTTTTACCATATTTAGTAAGTTACCGTGCTAAACTGTTTACAGATAGCATCGTCGTGGTTTGTTCCAACCAGTTTTTGTATTTTTTCTCAGAAATGAGATATTTTCCCGCGGTAAAAAGTATCCTATATGTTGACCCGGATCACCAGCTATCATCATACCAAATTTCATCAAAATCCCTCCAGTGGTTTTTCTGTGATGCGGTAACAGACAGACAGACAGACAGACAGACAGACAGACAGACAGACAAAAATTTTAAAAACTATAGATTCGGCCTCTGCATCGATAATAATGTCTATTTCAATAAGATTTTCCCAAAAATATTTAATGTACAGATTCGGCTTAGTTAGAATTTTATAATATTAAAGATATTATCAGTACAATATACATAATAATATTGTACCTATCTAATACATTATGATTAAATAACTATTAAATTAAAAATATCTTAATACTAAAAACTTGGTTAAACATAGATCGATTTTCAAATTCAAATTAGACCTACTATGGGTAGTTCTCCTTAATCAGTCATTTGGTTTACAAATTATTAATTATAATAGGTTAGGTAAAAAATTATATTTTGTATTACAGCTATTCATATTTACCATTTTTCATTATAAGCCCATTCCACTAAATGTGATAACATTGGTGTTCCAGTCGAAACAGGATACTCGATTTTAGGATACAGAGCTTCCACTTTAGGATTAAATCCATTCATATAAAGTCTGCAAAACAAATATTAATTATTTAATAATACTGACATATTATTGAAATTATGTTTCTACATTTTATAAAAGTTTAAATTAATGTAACTAACTTTCCTATAGCTTCTAGCAAGAATAGTGCATTGTCCACGTGTCCACGCCTAGTGAGTGGTATGTGCCGACATGACTCAGGTAGCGACCGCTTGACGATGGCTTGCAACAAACCATGTGGTGCGATCTCGATCACAACTGCATTAGCTGGGATTAACCGTGACGTCTCCTCAAAGAGCACCGAATTCTGCATTGAACATTTTTTCATACATTAATGATATAAAACTTTTAATTATATTTAAATACTTTTTTTAAACTTATCAATTTTATTTATAATTCATGTTATGTTTATTTTATCTTAATCGAAAGTGAATATTTTAATACAGAATATTACTGACCAATAAATTATTTGTATGATAATCAGCTGAAGAATACTTAGCAATTTCTTCTCCCCATCTTTCTTTCGGTACCGAAGTTGATACCCATTTTTCACTACGAGGCTTTGGAGATTTGATGACTTCAGTTAAATATTTAAGTAAGCCGGGACCTTCAAATAAAGCATAAGAAATATTTAACTCATATTTATTTGAAAGTAAATATTTACGTATTTGTATGTATGTAAATTAGTTATTATAGTTTACATACTTTACCTGCTTCAGCAATATAGCGCGAGTGATATGCAATATTTGAGCATGGCACCTCCTTAGCGAAAATACCTTTGGCAGTTAATTGGGCTACAAATTCTTTCATTACAATCGCAGGTCCTGAAATAGTACTCGAGTCAGGACCATTATGACATGCTACTTCTATTTCTGGAGGGCACATTTTAACTATCTATAAAAAAAAATTTGGTATGAGTTAAATCTACTAAAAAATTATGTAAAATTAAGTTAAACAAAACCTAGTTTTTTTATATTGTTATTTTTACCTGTTGGTATCCAACACCGACTGCAGCCATTGATCCTCTTATAAATGGTGTTTGCAAAGATACTAGACCACGACTATAAGCAGATAAAATCATCTCTTCAGCTGTAAAACAACCATCAGCGTATGCACATCCTAATTCTCCTACACTGTGTCCTGTATTAAAATTTAAAATAATATAAATACCAGAATAACTTTCAAAGTTCCCAAGATCATCATCAGTAAGATCTTAACAATTAGAAAATTTAACTAGAAATATAATACCAGAATATTAAATACCTATAATCATATCAGGGAAAATCTCCAATTCTCTTAAAACATCGGTAAGCCCTATTTGAATTGCTGCGATTCCAACAAAGGAGTGCAAGATATTATCAAATATTGTTTTTTCTGTGGAAGTTATGATATGTACTATATCAATTCCTTTAGGTTCAAGAGCTCGACGACAACTGTAACATACAAATGAATTCAATTATTATTTTTCTGTGATTTTAGTTTGTTCTATTAAAGGTATTTTTATGTAATGTTTTATTTACCGTTCAATAGCTGCAGCAAAAACTGGAATGCGCATAAGTTGTGTTCCCATTCCTGCCCATTGTGATCCCATTCCACTGTACATGAACCAAAGTGGTCGCTTGACATCATCGAAGTAGTCGGATTTTTCACATAAACTAACCGTTTTACCTTCCTCGTTTGTATCTTAAGTATAAAGAGGTATAATGGTTGACATAATATATTTTTCAAAAAAAAAATTTGGTCATTAAATAGAAAGATGTCTTACCAAGAATCGTGTATCCTCTACCCAAGTGACCGAAAATTCTACTTTTGTGAATGTTTCGAAGCAAAGCTAGCTCCTCGGGATCAACGGGACGTGTTTTTAAATCGTTCATTATTTTTATTACTGATGATTCTTGTCTTCCTGAGAGCGTCACTAATTGTGGAATAGCAGCCTTGTAACGAGATAGATCCTTAAACGGAATATTAAATTGTTAATTACTTGAATGATTGTTAATACGCGCAAAAAATCATGTTTTAATGAGTTTTACATTCAAAATGTTTACATTGGAGAACTAAAATAAATTAGACGTTATTTTTCCCCAATTATCGGCAAATTCCTACAATTTTATTTGCATTGAATATAAGACGCATCTTAATCATGCCATATCAATTACAGCAAAACTTGCAAAGTAACTACTATATGATAAATTTAATTTTCCTAGAAACTTAGGCATATTTAAAGAAATATGAAATACGATAGGATATAATGTAATTTACATACTAATTCGTAAATTTTTTTAGCATATTAACATCTAAATTAGCATATTAAAAATTTAATACATAAGTTAATAACAAATAAGACGGAGTACTATCTGTAAGGTATTTTGGAAAGACTCGTTAAAATTAAAAGTGACGTGACATAATATACATACCTTTTGCTTATAATGGCCTTTTAGTAAGATGTGTGAGTTGACGCCTGTCACCGACAGGCCGTTTACAGCTGCGTATGAGTGGTTGAAGTCCATGTGATCTGTGACAATACACATTCGACCATCACGGAGTGCCGCAATATCTTGCCGCGGTGAATCACAGTGTAAATTCGTTGCGATCTTTCCAGTATGATAAGCCAGGAGAACCTAATTTTTTTAATACAAAATTTCTCAATAAATAATCAGAAATGAGTAACACTTTAATTTTTTTATTCGTAAGCTTACTTTAGTAATGGCACATATCCCTGAAGCAGCTTCTGTATAACCAATGTTAGACATGACACTTCCCACTTTTAAGGGGTCACTTCTATTTTTGCAATAAACTTCATCAATCGATTGTAATTCTGATTTGTCAGCTTCAGGAACAGCTGTAAAAAGTATAATTAAATGTAAATGTTCTAATTCCATCATTATCTATAAATATTGGATTTATGTTACCCAGATTTATGTGCTAATTATATAACTCTTTTACCTGAACCAACTGCTTCAACATATTCCACGACATCTGGTGAAACGCCAGCTTCTTTATAGAATTTTTGTATAAAATCAGCCGAAATAGTAGGATTTCTGTAGAAACCGTATTTTGGACCACTTTCATCTAATTCTAGTTGAGTAAACTCACATTTAATATAAGCAACTTCTGCATAAACTCTGAAATATGTGGTAAGTTGTTTCTTAAATTTATTGTTTTCACTCGTAAACAAATGGATAAAATGACAATTTTCTTTGTTAAGGTTAACTTTTTTATTGATTTTCTAAACATGAACAATTATGTAAACATGGAAACAAACCTTAGTGCATCTTTAGCTTTTTGCAAGAAAAGGACATTGATTGACTCCGATTTAGAACATCCAGCGGGATTACTATCATATGATTTTGTTTTACCATCCATACTTAGTTTCATGATTCTGAAAAAACATTTATTTATGAACGTATATACATACATATAAAATGTTGGGAGTTTCTTTTTAAAATATATACACATATGCAGATAGGTAAATTCTATTCTATTTTTGTCAATTTTTTTAATAATGATTATGGTAAAATTTCGACCACCAGGCGAACTATACATACTTGTACTGTACCTAAATAGGAGAAAAGAAAAGATGGTTAAAGAGCTGGACAGTCTGCTGACTAAGCAAGTAGCAGCATATACAACAAATAGTAAAAATATTTGTATAAAATTCCCATCTCGATTCAGATAAGAGGCTTCAGATCTTCATTTAAATACAACTCAGGACCATACTAACTAAAAGCATTGGTACATCCATCTAAATGTCAATTTAGGTCACTTGTATAGTAATAATTAGGTGTACATTAGTTTTGTATATACATAGTCTTGCCCTAAATATCGTTACAACGAAAAAAGCATTTTTTCTATTGCACGTAACATTTATTACTATTACAGTGTGTTAGTTTAATACATTAATACAAAACCATTAAAAATATATAAAGCTTATTCGAAGTGGTCTCCATTGGCTGTAATACATTACAGTCCTTTAAACGTTGAGGCCAGTTATCAATAGAAGCACGCACTCTTTCCATGGGAAAATTCTTCACTGCCAATCGTATGGATTGTTTTAGGGACTCCAAATTATCATGGCATTTAGAACAAGCCATACACTCTAAAACTGACCATTAATCATAACCCAGCGGATTAAGATCGGGACTAGATGACAGCCAGTCTTCAGCTCTGATGAAGTCCGGAACGTGGGTTTCTAACCCAGATTGCGTAGATCGAGCTTTATGACCCGGCGCCGAGTTTTGCTGAAAGGACCATTCTTGGTTATTGAACACGGTGTTCTTAAGGGGCTTAAGTCTTAACTACCTTCTCAAGAATGGTATCTTGATACACTTGTGTCGATGCTTTGATACCTTTTGACTGCCTCGGTGGTGTAGTGGCTAGCATGTATGGCTGCACACCCGGAGGTCCTGGTCCTTTCTGTCTAGTAAGCCTCAGGAGCAGCCCGGAGTTGGGAAGTTGGCGGTGTTTCACCCCCGTGCCTCGGAGAGCACGTAAAGCCGTCGGTCCTGCGCCTTAACTCTTACCGGTAGTGTCGAATAGTCGTCCTACCGGAGTGTGAGAGTGACAGGAATAGAGAGTGCACTTGTGTCTGCGCGTACACTTGTGCACTATAATATCTCCTGCGCAGTTGGCTAGTCTCAATGAGATTGGCCGCCGTGGCCGGATTCGGTCAGGAGGACATCATCATCACAAAAATATGGCTCAGTCACTCCTTCATAGCTCATACCCCACCAAACCATTACTGAAGTCGGATAATGTCCAGGTTGTACTCTGTTGACTAATCGAGAAGCTTTCTTTAAGCTTTGAGTATAAATACAGTAATTTTTTTTGTTAAAATATTGATCAATTGTAAAAATTTTCCCATCCGTAAACAAAATTTTTCTGTGACCTCCCTTTGCGTACCGCTTAAGTAGCTGTTTTGATTTTACCACCCTATTCTTTTTTAAATGTTCAGTTAAGAAATGATCAGTACGTCTCTTATAGGCTGCAAGTCCTAAGTCATCTTTTAAAATACGCGACATGGTTCTAGGTGCTATCTTCATCGCCCGAGATGAAATCTTTAGCTTTCGGACAGGATTTCTTCGAATTCTTTACCTTACTGCTTTGATCGCCTTTTTCGTACGAACACTACGTGGACGGCCAGATCTTTTTCTGTCACAAACAGAGGAGGTTTCATTGTACCTATCAATAGCCCTGTACACAAACATTCGGCTAATACCAAGCCTATGGAGAGTTTTAAAAATTGTATTAGTTCCATACCTACTTTGTGTAAGGCAATCACAGCGATTCGGTTCTCTTTATCACCCCACTCCATTTTAACCCTAGAAAGATAAACATATTTTGATGTACGTAAAAGATAATCATGCGTAAAATCGACGCATGCGTTTTAAATAGCTATAATGTGATGTTTTATTTATAAATTTGAATAAAACTTACCAGAGTTATGCTTATACACAAAAATTAAATAATAAATACCACAATTCTTATGCATATACTTATTTATTATATAAAAAATAAACAAAAACTTAAAACTTCTTAAAAAATTAACAAAACTTAGGAACATCGTTCTTTTATCACAATTCGCATTATTTTTACCAATAATCAACTATTTTAACTTATAAACTAAATAATCAGGATATAAAATACATAATAGGAACATACAATTCAATCTAAATCAGTCAAATACAACTTTGGCACAAATCTATATTATGTTCCCGACAAATAACTTTTTTGCACTTATTGCACGATGCATTAGCCTTTCGCCGGATTTTAGAGGGGCAATATGTACAGTAAATACGTTTCTTCGCTACTGGCTCTTCAGTCATTTCTTGTGATGGACTAGGAACATCCTTTGGCAACATGTTAGCTATATTATCCCGCAAATATCTTTTCAGAGTAGGAGTTTCCAATCGCTTACTCAAAAATGGTGACGTCAAAGCCATGCTTAGATTTTTCATGAAGTTTTTGCGGTTCAGAGGTTTATCACCTTTGCGAATAACATTGTGGTGATATATAACATAAGCATTTATGCAGGCAATGTTTAACATCCCATAGAAAAAAGCCATAGGCCATCTGTTTGTCTTCCTACTACAGGACATCAGAGAACACATTTGATCTAGTGTGTCCACTCCGCCTTTAGTCTGATTATAATACATAATCATTTCTGGCTTTCCGGTAGCTTCGTTGATACTAGCATCTTCATCACAAGATGATAGTAAGTAAACCATTTTAGCCGGCTTCGGTTTATAGGAGACTAGTGTAAGGGGTCCGTCAAAGCAAAACATCGACGTTCCTACTGTCCTAGAACGGCTGTTTTTCATTTCTTCGGGAATTTCACGCTTATTCGATCGCACAGTACCCACAATGGTCAATTTATAAGGTTCTTGAAGTAAATTTTTTGCCAAAGGGATCGAGGTGAACCAATTGTCGCACGTAATATTACGACAGCTACCATACAAGGGCTTTGATAACTCTTTCACATAATATTCACCGAGGGGTACACCATTGGTCTGAGTTCCTCTTCCCAAGTAAGGCATTCCATTTACCATGTACTTGGTACCACTTTCACACATCATTAGGATTTTTATGCCATATTTACTTGGCTTGTTGGGTATGTACATCCTAAAAGGACATCGCCCCCTAAATCCAAGCAATTGTTCGTCTATAGTCACATGAGCCCCTGGAGTATAATTATTTATACACTGGTTGATAAAAATATCCCATATCCTACGAATAGGAGTAAAGACGTCGTTTGCTCGTAGTGTAGGACGTATACTTTTGTCATCCATTCTAAGACATCGGATCAAAAAGTCAAATCGATCACGACTCATTACAGCGACATACACCATTGACGAAGATCGATCAAAGAGCTCATCGGTAGACATATGGTTGTCCTTCCTCACTGCAGTCATTATTAAAATGCCAATAAGAGCACGGATTTCTTCTTCATTCGTTTCACGAAATGTAGCAACAGTCATAGATTTCCGTTTAAACGATATTTCTGCATTAGTCCATTTTACAATTTCACTAAATATCTCATCAGTAAAAAAAAATATTGAAACAAAGGAGAGGATCATATATATTACGGCACATGCGTGTCGGACCCCTTTGGCATCTTACAATATTCAATGCCGCAACTCTGCTACGTCTTGGCGCTTTCGAGGTAGACCAGCAATACTTATTCTTACCTCTAATAGTGCGCTGCGATAAGCTTATAATTCGATTAGAAGCTGAGGAAGGAGCCGGTTCTTGAATCCTTTCTTCACCTAAGGGTTCGTTTCCGCTGAGTCCCGCCTCGTCTTCACTCGCCTCAGCTATAAAAGCTTCTTCTAGGTCACTCTGCACGTCGTCTTCACTTTCGTGATTTTCAATCTCACTGTCAGTGCCTTCACAGACGGAGTCATCGTCATTCTCTAAAAGAGCGCTTAGGATGCGTTCTTCGTCCAAAACTCTACTCCCCATTATCGCAGTATTTTCTCAGGATATCTACAAAAGTATACAAATAATATATAAATTAAAGTAACAAGATTAATGTATAAAATACAACTTTTATTTGTTGAGGTTATAACCTTAAAAATCACGCAAAAGATAATCATGCGTAATTTTGACTCACACGGTCGTTATATTTCAAAATGTATGACACTTACTTTAATTACACGTGCTCCATGCGGTACCTCTAAGCGGCGACTGAGATGTCCGAAACGTACAGCAACAGATTCGCACTATTTAGAACGAGAGAGCGATATTTCAAACTTATATGCGTCAATTTTACGCAGACTATCTTTCTAGGGTTAATATCATAGAATATTTTACGCAAAAATGAGAAAACACAATGAACAATCACATAAAAATAACAGATTCCAAATTCAAATGTAATATTTTGTTTATTTTTAATTGTAACAGTATTTATGGCCAGACTATGTGTGTGTAATTAAGATACATTGTAATTTTCTTTATTGTTAATGAAGAATATGTTTATGTATATGAATAAAAAAAGCTGTAATATCACAGATAGATACAGAATCAAACTAACACTTTTCCTTTTTTGTCGTAAATCATAAATATATAACTAGCGGCTCACTTCGTTCGGGTTCGCCTCTAGGCAAAAACAAATCTATCCTACGGGAACCGTACATTTTTCCGGTATAAGAAGTAACCTATTTGTTATGTTGATTTTAATATGTGAACTACATTATTGTAAAGTTTCATTAAAATCCAATCGGTAGTTTTTGTGTACTAAGCTGTATAAGTTGCTATAGTTTTTTAACTATCCCCAGGGAACTCTTTAATTTTCCGGGATGAAAAATATCTTAAATATTGACCGAAGATATAAGATACCATCATGCAAAATTTCATTTAAATCGGTTCAATAGTTTCGGAGATTAGCCCACACAAACAGACAAATAGATAAAACAGCTAAACAGAGAAACAAAAAAAATTAAAAAAATCTAGATTTGTTCTATTTCTCTTCTTATATCCCTCTGACTCGTTCTTTAGCATTTATTTTCTATATACAGGCATTCGACCACTACAGTTTTATCAAATGTATAGATTTACGACAAAAAAAAGGAAAAGTGTCAATTTGATGACTGTATCTACCTGTGACATTGTATATACATATTCTTTATTAAAAATAAAGAAAATTACAATATATAGTCCATTTTTTCTTACGTGTCCTAATTGGTAAACAAACACTACCATGAACGAAAATCACTTGTTTTCGGACAATCATACATTTTAGATTTGGTTTTATCGTTTATAACTATTTCAGAAACACACACGCTACGAATTACACTAATAAAAGCTGTTAATTATTGATTTAAACACATTATTTTTGCTAAAATTGAAATATTGACAGAACCAACTTCCACAGAAAAAATATGAACACAACATTTTGACGTTTCGATACGCTACTTTGTCTTTGAATTATAGAGATGTACATTTAGAATGAATTATCGAGAGTGAAAACTGAACTTATTAAAAATAACAATATCTTTAAATTACAAAGTACGATATTTTGTTCAAATTGTTATTAGGCTTAAAAATAGTAATGTCTTCTGTAGAATATAGAAGATTTTTAATTGCTTTTAATGAATTTATACTTATTATTTATTTGTTATTGTAATTATTATTATTTCGTATCTTATTGCACAGTTTATTAAAACGGAGTGAGGGACTTTCGACCGCTTTTTGCTTTTTTAGGTTAAAGTTTTAAAAATGAGTTTATATTAAGGCCAAAAAAATCTTAAAAAAACTTTCACGTCATTGATTTTAAAATAGACAAGTGACATTTTGACAACTTTTATTAAAATTTAATAAAGACAATTATAATAAAAAAGTTATTGATGAAATGGCCGCTCATAAAAATATAATTGTTCTGCGCCTTCCGCCGTATCATTGTGAATTAAATCCAATAGAATTAATATGGGCACAATTAAAATCACATGTAGGAAAAAATAATAAAAGTTTTAAAATGGCTGAAGTCAAGGAGCTAGTCAGAGAAGGATTAAGAAAAATTGGTACGGCGTCTTGGATAAATTGTATTGAACATGTGAAAAAAGAAGAAGACAAAATGTTGCAGCTTGACGGCTTAATAGATGCTGCAACAGATACACCGACCCCTAATTTTATAATACATATATCAAAAGAGTCGAGTAATTTATCGTCGGAATCAGACTAATAAAATTATTAAAATAACTTGTCGTATTATTTCTACCCAATACTTTACGTTCACTGCATAAAAATTAAAAACCATTAAGTTCAGTCATTCATTCGTCATGCACATCTCTATGAATTATCTCTGGTCACCTGTACGCCATATTTGTTTACTATTTAAGACACGTAAGAAAAAATAGACTATACTTAATTATATATATATATATATATATACAAAACTAATTTACACTGAATTATTACTGTACAAGTGATTTACATGGACGTTTAAATGGATGTACCAATGCTTTTATTTAGTATTGTTCTTAGTTGTATTTAAATGAAGATCTGAAGCCTCTTATCCGAATCGGGATAGAAATTTTATACAAATATTTGTACTATTTGGTGTACATGCTGCTACTTGCTTAGTCATTTTTTTATTACCTCCCATAGTGGATAAAGGATTGTGGATGCAAACACAGGTTGGCTCCTCCAACAATTGCGGCATCACATTCTCCACGAGTAATAGCAAGGTAAGCCTGCTCAAGCGCACGAGTAGAACTACAACAAGACTCATCTATAGCCATAGATGGCCCTTTGACATTCAACCAGTACGAGATTCGATTGGCAAACATTGTTCTACTACATCTGTAAAAAAAATAACACCCCTTACTGTTTATAGTAAAAATAATTTAATAAAAACTAAAAACCCGTGGTTTGTCGCACAGTATCATGAAGTATTGGTAAATCAATCTTATAAAAAGATATTAAAGATTTAAAGTGAAAAAAATTATTGTAAATGTATTTATTCTTTAGCTTGAATCTTCGAAAGGATGTCTTAGTCATAAATTTTGAAAAAGTATTAAAGAAGATATAGCGTACCAACAGAAATAGCTTTGAAAAATAATAAATAATATGATGATTTACAAAAGTAATTTAAGTGTTAATTTGTTTAAAAGGTATCATATTAGGGAAAGCAAGAAGAAAGTTTCACCGTTATCCAAACACCAAAACTCAAATACGTGACCTTCAAACGTTACACATTAGGGACAGGTATAATTTTGCATTTGTAATATAACTATCAAACAGCTACTCGTAATATAAACGTGTATATTTGTAATAGTAATATTTATAAGTATGTGTGTTTTTCTGTTTGTTCCTCTTTCACGATGAAATAGCTAGACGAATTTGGATTCTGGTTTTACACACCCGAGATAAGCTAAGAGTAAAAATCTACATACAACAATATTTATAAATCGTAAATTCAAATAAATTATTTAAATGTCTGACGGAAAGAGTGTTAGTCAAAATTATTGAATGGTCGGCGTTCATAGTCTCACCTACCCTGCAATACCAAAACCTGATTTAGAATTTGCGACGTAAAAACAAACTTTATCGGTTTCAGAAAAGCAACAGCCAACATATACGCCTACTTTTTTCCCGGAGAGTTCCACTGGGCTGATTCCTACAAAGAACGGGTACAATTTTAAATATACAAAATATATTGTTTTATTAATTTATTTCAATTAAGCCAATACAAATATATGTAATAAAAATTAGACTAAAATGAGAAAAAAAATAAGTATCATGTTATTAGTTCCACTGTCTATTTCTTAAGAGCAACTATAAATAAAGTCTAACTAAAAAGCATGACAAATTAACTACGAGCATTCAGTGTTTAAACTTACCAGCATCAAAAATGGCTTGGTAGGCCTGTTCTAAAATTTTACGTCCCATTGCGTCCATATTGTTTCCTAAGCGATAATGGACTTTAAAGAATTGTGCATCAAATGACGACAGCCCAGGCACTTTCCCAGTGTACTGGGCGACTTCAGGGTGATCATATTGCCAACGACATTTCTCTGCATTAACAGGATTGATCTATCGGTTAACAAAAGATAATGAGTACTTATTCTTATTGAACATTATTACATACTCGTAATTTAGTTAGCTTTCTACATTCTAATTGTTGTTTATTTTATGTACAACAATTATTAAGTGTATATTTATTTATAAATATACAGAGTGGATTTTTGAGACGAGACAGTAAGGGCAGGTACCTTAAATATTATAGTTACTATTTTTAACACGCTTTTATTAGATCCGCTTAGAGGGCTGCTCGTTATCAATTGTTATATATGTTTTATCGGTACGATTTCTAAAAGTAGAGTAGTAATATAAAAATATTGTGCAAAGCATCCCACGCTTTTTTCACAATAACATTAATCTTCTCGTAAATCACTTTATTCTTATACTAGCGACTCACCCTCGCTTCACTCCGTTTCGTCCCTAGCTTGATTTCCCATACAAACTTTCATCCCCGTTTTCACCCCCTTAAGGAATGATTTTCGGGATATAAAGTATTTTATGTCCTTCCTAGGGTCTCAAACTATCTTCTTACCAAATTTCATCTAAATCAGTTCAGTAGATCCAGAGACTCCCCCTACAATGTCACAAACTCACAAACTTTACATCTTTATAATATTAGTACAGATAAAAATTATTTCTTTACTTTTCAGTTCGGTTCATCCTTAAAGCGTATTTATTTAGTTGTAAATGTTTCAAGGAACGCAGTGAATAATGTACGTGCTTACTATCCTCGTTGACATGCGCCGCCTAAGACATGTTGCAGTTGAATGTTAAGCCTAAGTTTTTACAATTTTCATTGATAAGATATTGATACAAGTATCATCGTAAATCATCATTTACGATGGTCAGGCAAATTTTCGAAGTCAATATTGTTCCACAACTGCTTACTATTTTAGATTTTTGTTTAGATTTAGATTAGATTGACAAGAAGTCCGAAAGACTTTGTCCAATCTTTGATTCTTGCCAGTATATCATTTATCCTGTCTATTTCAGACGCTAAGTCACCGACTAAAGCATGTCTATAAAGTTGCAGATCATCTGCATATAGATAGTAGTTACAAGAGAGTATCTGAAGGAGTTCATTTATGAAAATTGAAAAAAGCAATGGAGATAACACACCACCCTGAGTGAAGAGACTAGACTATTCCTAGTTAGTTTCGTCACAGTAGATTTAAACCAATTAATCACAGAAGAAGAGAAGTTACGAAAGGCAAGGTTTGCGTGTAAAACATCAAAATATACTGAGTTAAAGGCATTTCTAAAATCAAGCAAAATAAGAATAATCACTTTTTTATCATCCATGGCATAATGAATATCGTCAATGACTTTTAGCAAAGAAGTATTCGTACTGTGCAAAGGATGAAAGCCGGACTGAAAAGGACTTAATAAGTTATTTCGTAATAGATACTGACACATCTGTTTTGATACTAAACCCTCAAAAACTTTCGATAAAATGAAAAGAATTGAGATAGGTCGAAACTGTGAGGGGAAAAATAGGATTACGAGATGTAGATAAGAAAATAACCTGTCCTAACTTCCAAGCCGCGGGAAATGAGCTAGAAGACAAAGAAAAATTAAAAATGTGAGTTAAAATATGGAAGATGTGATCGATTGTTAAAATCAACATATCACGACTGATTTCATCATTACCAACGGCTTGTACGGAAGTAGTGGATAGAATGCCTCTCTTAACATGATCCTCTAAGATCTCTTAAAAAACAAAAGGGTCACAGTTAGGTTAGATATTCTTAGCTAGTTGATTAAGAGTTAGCATCTTCTCAATATTTGATATTTGGACTGGCAGAGTAGAGAAATGTTGAAATTGACATTGACGGACTCAAGAGAAAAATCTTGTGATTTACCCACTCCTAGCGCCTTAAAAAACCTACAGATTTGAGACGGTGTGAAATGTAAGATACATGAGTAGATATAGCGGTGCTTAGCATCTCTGCACATTCGATTGCAGAGATTACGCAACTTTTTATAGGCCGCAAAATTAGACTCAGTAGGATGCCGCTTATATTTGGTCTTAGCTTTATTGCGTTTTGCCATTATTTTTTTGATTGTTAAAGTTAGCAAGAGCGCAAGTAAGTGCTTTACTCTGATCGGTACAGCGGGAGCATGATTGTCAAATAATTGCGTGATCTTAGAATTTAGTATTTGCAATTTTTCGTCTATGTTTATCACATTGTATAATAAAGACCAATCTATGTTGATCAGGTCACAGGAAGATTGCCCGTAATCAATATTTTTGAGATTACGCCTCAATATTATCTTGACTTTACGCCTAAGGAGTGACAAATTGTGACTAATGTAAATGAGAGCTAGGAGGCATCTTCCCTAAACGCGATTAACCTTTTACAAAAACATACTCATCACTGTGATCACCAGTTTAAATTTTCGTATGTAAATGCACAAGATATTATTAAAGTACTCAAACCCATTCACCTTAAGAAAACTAGTGATTTGTGGGGCATGTCTGTTGAATTTGAATTTGAAAATAAAAATACCACCCTTAAAGATGGAAAAATAGCTAATGACCTACTTCTAATTGTCATATTGACTTCAAACTTTGCAAGTGTTTTTATTTCCGTTGATAGTGCAGTAATTCGGTATCGTCGACCTAATTTGATAATAAGGCCAGAAGCTGGATAGGTTCTTCAATAGCTAATAGTAGACACCTTGAATATGGGCTTATTTTGTTTGATTAGACAAACCCAATGCTTTAGAATTAGATTTTAGAGCCAGATTTTTTAGTGTTACTAATAAAAACGAATTTTAGTTTGTCAGTCTTCATATAAAAATTGGCATCAAACTTAAACGGCGTTAGCGAATATTAAATTAAAATACTTTCTTTTCAATTTGCTACTGCTATGTCTACACTAAAAAGGGAAAAATAAAAACTTAAAAAAACGACTTCAAAAAAAAACACTAAAAAGTAAAAAATGACTCATTGGTAGTTTTCATTTACTGTAGATACAAAATTTGCCGCTCTAGGCCTGGGCAACACGGGCCTATATCCTAAATCCGCTACTGCAGTGACACGTCTCGTATTCCGTCAATCTATCGGGCGCGGTCTTTGAAGGTAGTTACAAAGGCTTTGCAGTCACGCTTAAGAGGGGCTTTAGCTTCTTGTGAGGCCACAAACGCTTTTAAAGTGACGTTCTATTTCGAGCGCAAAAGTTATCAAATTAATTAGTCGTCTGTGGTAAAGTCTGGGGGCATCGCATTTAAAAGGGCCTCGCGAGGCCTCTTTAAGTGCGAGGCTGTAGGCGAGGGCCCACATCGCCCATGCCTAGCTACGCCACTTGCAATTTTATACAAAAGTGCACATAGTTTCAAATATAAAATTTTATTAAATAAACGTAGTCTGAATAAAATTGTCTTTTTTCTCACGTGAGGTATAATTATTAGGAGTACTATTCTGAATGTTCCAACAATAAACAGCCATCATATTTACGTTCTAGAAACCTTGATATCTCTCCTCCACAGTGCTAGTATTCTGGTGAAAGCGCCTTACCCTTTTTAACTGTTTTATTAACCCTAGTTTTATATGCAAATATTGTACGGTCTCTGGATACTAGTATAGCATTTAATAACTACTAAATTGTCTTCTTTAATAAAGAAATTAAATTCATTTCCCTGTTATGGTAATTCGATATTTTCGTTTCTTTCGTCAACAGATTTTTTCTTTCTTTCGTGATTCGTGTTAGCTTAGTGAGTGGGGGATAACTGAAGTCATCGAGATTACCGACGCCACTATTGTCGTCATTATTGGTTTGTAGGCTGTACTATTCTGGATGTTCCGAGGATACCCATGGTTGCTGTGGTACTGATACATTATCACTAATATTCAGGATCGGTCTTATAGCAGATTGTAACAAAAGAGGGATACGTCATTGTCGATGGTTGTTGGAGCAAAAGATCGTACAAAAAGAAAAGCAAATGTAAAACAATGAAACACTTTTCCTATTTTAATCGTTTTATTTTCAGTAATTAATAAAATTTATATACACAACAGAAAATCAGACGTCCCGCCCAAACGTCAAATATATTCGTTATTATACTTTTCCTGCCTGCCTGGCACCTGCGTAGACGAACACCAGGTTGCACGAAGGCGCTTGATGTCTTCGACTGAACTAGCGGCGCGTAACATCAGCTATCCTGCAAAGTGAATACCTATAGGGTATTCACAAAACATATTAGAAAAAGGTCTGGTTCATTTGGGTACAGCTGAATAAATTTACTAAATAACCCACGGACTGTCTCTGACGCATTAATTTTCTAACAGATTGATCAGATCTTTTTTTTATCTTTTTTTTTTCATTTTGTGATATGATATCTCTGGGGATTTTATGAAATACCTTGATTTCTTTTTTTCCCTGCGAGATATACAAAGTGGCGATTTGGTCTTTAGGATCAGGATGATTTCAGATTATTTATCTCGTCGATTTTATATGTAAAGTAAAAAAAATCTTTCTGGTTTTGATTATTTTTTGGAAATCTATTCAGACTCATGGTTTGATCCATCTAATCCATTCTTAAACGCTCTGTGAAGCCGAAATCACTACTTGTAATTTAATATATTATATACGTAATATAATACATGTAATGTAATTTAGTAATTATAAACTGAAACAAAATGTGCAACAGCTCCTGGTCTATTCTAAAATCTTTTGAGATATTCAAAGATCAAAATAGGTTTTTTCTTTCTTTCGTCGTGTAATATTAAAACGTGGTTACAATTAGTATCAGAGTTGTTTATGCCGGTTCTGGGAAGCCTACAACTAGGAGCTTTATTTCTAGCGTTGCTTTCTTTTGTTTTTGGAGTGTAGGTAATTTACGTGCCAATGCATCGTTTTGAAACGTGAATAAGGTTGATAATAATAAATTATTTCTATAAAAGAGATAATAAATATAATTTACTTTCACAAAAGATTAGGTTGCGGATTTTTGTTTTGACTCTCAGTGTTTTCGTCAATTTCTTGCAAAACAAGTCTTCTTTTTTTCCTGAAAAACAGAAACAAAAAATAATAATTAATCAATTATAAAAAAAACTAAATTGTAGAAAAAAAATTAGTCGCAATACATCACTCACACCCGGGAATCAAACCCGCAAACTTATGGATGATAATGCTCTTAGGAATTTACGCCTCATGAACCTTTGTACTATTGTCGAAATGTTTACGCATATGTTGGGTTAGAATAGGAAACAACAAATAAAATTAATAAATATATAAGGATAATATAATATTATTGAATAAAAATATACGAGTTTGTAGAAGAATGAATATAATTTGAAAATATTCGCATGTACTTACATTACTTGTCGACGTTTTTGAATTCTTTGTAAAAAGCATCATCTTCTTTTATTCACTTTAGGCTTTTTGGAGAATTGATTTTCAAAATTGAGTCACTTCACTAAAAATAACTTTACTTATATACTAATAACGTTGATAACCTAAGCTATAAGTCCTCTCGTTTTTATAAATAAAATTCACTTAAAATATTAATATCACAAAATTGAAAAATACATGTCCTGTCACAATCACAAATAAAGTAAAAAAGAAAAACTGTCTTTTTACTGAAAAGCACTTCGCCCGCTAAGCAAAACTAACCAAGAAATGCAAAAAACGCTAGTTTTTCCGAAAGTATTGCTTTTTTTGAAAATCTTCTAAATAAACTTAAAGCATACATGATAACGCTTCTTTTTAATATTTAGTACATTGTAATATATCGTATATCTTAGAAGCCTATAGCATTTTTGGTGCTTAACTAGACGTTCGCAATTTACTTATATTCTCGTAAACCATACTTATAAAAACAAATTCGTCAAATAGCTCCTTAATACTGTAGATTCCACTGTATTCTTGGGTATAACATCGGACTCGGGTCTTCAGTGAAGCCCCCATCTGTCATCTCTCGCGGGTAGACTGAGCTCCGCTGTGTTCGCTGTTAGGAAAGTCAGGCAGCTAACAGATGTCCATACTGCTAGACTTGTTTATTTCAGCTACATTCACAGCATCATGACTTACGGAATTTTGTTGTGGGGTAATGCAGCCGATATAAAATCTATATTCATTCTCCAAAAAAGGGTTATTCGGGCAATTTATAACATCAGAGCTCAGATACCCTACGAGATTTGTTTAAGGAAATTTGTCTACTTACGGTTGCATCGCTATATATATATCGCTATATATCGCTATCGCTATATATATATATATATATTACAATATATATATATTGTAATATTATGTTTGTTCGACAAAACATTCATTGTCATTTACAACACAGTGATAGACACGAAATAAACACTAGAAATAAGGAAAAATTGATATCGCCTGGCTTTCGCCTTCAAAAAGTGAATAGATCTATTATGGGGCAAGGTGTACGCATGTATAATAGGGTTCCACAATTTATTATGTATATTTGGATTTGATTGATTTGATTTTGGCACAACCGCCACCACCAAAACTCTATAAAAGGCGGCACGCGACGTGGCTAAGGTTCGTTTGATGGCGTGATAATATCAATGTTTTGCTGGGTTTTTTTTCAGTAAAGATGCCCCTCTTATTCTATATATATATATATATATATATGTATATATATATATATATATATATATATATATATATATATTCTTTATTGCACAAATAAGTAATAACAAAATAAAATGCATAGAAAGTGACGTGGACAAAGGTGGACTTATCTCTATAAGAGATCTCTTCCAGTCAACCCATGCATGTGTGAAATAGTGTTAAATAGCGGGACAGAAAGAGAAAGTGCAGAAAAAAAAACAATAATAAAAGTAAAGTATATAAGTATAACACATAATTAATACTTAAATATATGTATATATATATATATATATATATATATATATATATATATATATATATAAATTTTACCTACCTATATAAACAAAAATATATCGATAACATTGAAGCTCGTCTATGGCTACTAAACAAAAAAAGAAAAAAAAAAACATTCAAAAACTGAGAAATTGAACTGTTGTTTTTGTCTATTTATATACGTACCTTATTATATAAAATATTTGACAAATCCTTCACGTTGTGGGATTCAGGATACAACCCTGACATTCCCGTTATGAAGACTCCATCTCCAGATTTTCCACTTTCCATCTCTGGTTATTTTAACTAAAACGAAGGTTGAAGTAACTTTTATAACTAACTGTAACAGAAATTCTTCTAACAGATTTTTAAAGTGTGGATAAGCTTTATATAAAGTGGGTGCATTCATTTGTATATTCATTTTCATTTAACCTTTACATATTAACTATAGCGAATACTAATACTACTTAATTACTGCATAATACTGTTTATGTTTCTTTTAATTCTGTAAATGTTTCTTCGTCAACTTGCATCATTTCGCAGTCGGGATTTGTTTTTTTTTTTATTTTATTTTTTTTTTATTTACAGCAGTAGTTTTAGTATTGGTCAATTAGACGTATTCAGTTTTACTGAACAACTAGTGGCTTACCTTCGCTTCGCTCGAATGTGCTCTAGAAAAACAAATCTATCCCATGGAAACCGTGCATTTTTCCACGATAAAAAATAGCATATGTGTTATTCTGATGTATGACCTATATTATTATAAAGTTTTATTAAAATCCATTCAGTAGTTTTTGCATGAAAGAGTAACAAACATCTATATATATATATATTCGGGCATTAGCCCCAAACAGAGAAACAAAAAATTTGAAAAAATCTGAATTTGTTCTATTTCTCTTCTTACACCCCCATAACTCGGTTTTTAGTAAAAAAAATTCTATGTACAGACATTCGACCTCTACAGTTTTATTATATGTATTGTTTCGTTGTATTAATTATTTTTTATTCGTCCTTATTTTAAGTACGAATAGCAACAGCCAATAATAATAATAATGTTCAGCGGAATTTGAAAGAAATAGTTACAGCGACTAAAAATGCATTTTATGATACTAACTGAAACTAAAATAAGAATATTAGAATTCATCATCGTAAAATAAGCCGTCAAAAGGAGGTTTTTTTTTTTTTAATGTAAGAATTCAATACTATACAGACTGTTATAACGAGGGATATCATTCCTGGTGGCACCAGTTGGCGCCACTGGCGAGTGAGGTCCTATCGCTGTCGTTGAAAAGATTTTTTGCGGCAGAGCCAATAAATCTAATATAATAATTATAACTGTTAGCGCGAAAACAGTTCTATCACGATAATTAAATAATTAATCATAACCAAATAAATAAAACATAGCCTTTTTCTTAACTCTTCTTTTAAACCAATAAGTCTTATTGTGCTGTACCGTGTCTGCCATAATAAATCAAAATGGTGCAATCTTTATAATAATCATGAATATTAGTGAAAATCCCGTCCGCGATGGAAAGCCTCCAAGCAGTAACCGTTCAGTACCATTTGACATTTCCAGAGACCTCACTCTTCACTAGCGCCCTCTCGCGGCATTAGTGACCTTGATAGCGTACAAAATCCCGAAGGTGCTTTGGGGCTGGCCTGCCCCTGTAAGTAGAATAGTCATTACATATAACAATGTATTTACAAAAGTAGGTTTAGATATTTTCCAACAATCCGCTTCATCTTTTAAACGACAATTTAAAAAAAAAGTTCGCCTCTTATAGTCTTTAAAGTTGTATGCGTGATTTGTTTTATTCTTTTCATATTGTTTTTTTTTTTTTTTTTTATATTTTAATTGTTATAATTATTTTTTATTTATTTTAATTTTTATGTGTGTGTGTTTTTTTTTAATATTTTTTAGTCATGTAAGTTTTTACAATCACTACTTGCAATGACTGTATTGTATTGTTTTGCAGTATTCTTTATATATTCATTATGAATGTTGAGTTAGCCTGTTAGTGGGGTATACAATTTCTTTCATAGATCTTAAGAGTGTGCTCTAGAATAAGGATTAATATTGTATACAACGTTGGCTTCCTATTTAAATAAATAAATAAATAAATAAATAAAGGTGATTAGTCGATCCAAAATTAGTTGTTTGATAAACAAATCTCATTCAAAAATATAAAGGTCACGTGACCTATCAGAAATATACCAGCTTGTCTTATTCATTTTAAACATTATACAATAATAATCACATATTTTCCACCTTATTTCCATTTTGCCGGCTATCCTAGGACACTACGATAATACGTAACTTAGGAAACGATGATTTTTAAATCGACCTGGCCAATCGACAAAGGCTGAATAAATCATACTTTTTTTATAAATAAACTTACTAATATTATTATTTTCGATTGTATTCCTTTAATTATTCTTGTGACCTTTTTTAACCTGCGGTGAAAGGATTAATGAAACCGTAAACAGGATGTTACGATTAATATTACATACATATATACATACATGCTAAAATTATACATACATGAATAAATATATAAGACAAATAAATATAGTTCAAATTCTCTTTATAGATTTAATTATTATATACATATATATAATATTCAGACTGGGGGCTATCTAAATGATCAATTCTAAATTTTTTTTTTATACAACTTCTAACTAGACATCAAATTACTTAAAACTCGTATCATAAATAAAATATTTATAAATTTCAGAAAATATCAATAGTATCAAAATTATCAGTATCAAAAATATATTAAGGCAGTGCAAATGGTTAACTTCAATCGGGGTAACTTTGGCCTGGTCAGGAAAGATTTCGTAAAAAACTTTATTTATTTTTTGTAGACAATTCATCAAGTGAGATAATATATGTATATGGTCTTAAACCATAAAGTATTGAATTTTCAACCGATTTTGGTTATAATTAAATACAGTAAAGGAAAATTTTGTGAATTTCGGCTGGGCCAAAATTTTGCGGAAAGGGTAACTTTGTACCACCTGTATGTCTGGCCCTGGATTTCACTATGTATCTTTTAATTTCACAATTATGGGTGACTTTAACCTCCTGATTCAAATCTTTTAAGATGTAAACTTACGCCATAGACAATAAAAATATAACAAAAAGTTTAGGGTCGCCCTAAATTAAACTAGAAAATTTGCATGGTGTATCTCTTTACTGATCCTTTTAGAACAATATTTTTGTATTTAACAATTAAAATCATGCTTACATTTACCTAAATCTAAAATAAGAAATACTCTTTCTAAGTGAAACGAAATCAAATTAAACCAACAGAAAAAAAAACAATCAGTTGTCAAAAATGATGAAATATGTGTTAATCTCCCCACTAGTATCCGCTTTTTAGAACTATTTGCTTATGATGTAAATATTCCACAAATTTTTAGCGTTACAATTCACAAAATCAGGTTTAGATGGCCGTTTCCACCCAATAGAAGCATTTTGCATAACGGAAATCTTCAACCCTTGAAGTTTCCTATCTTATTCATAGAGATCATTTACAAAGATAGCTAAATAAATCGCTGTAGCACTAAATAAATTAAAATTGGCAGTGTGTAAGTGTAAGCCAACGTTATACGGAAGGACAAAGTTACCCAGATTGACTGTAATTGATTTTTATAAATAATAAATAATGTTTAGGTTAGTAATTTTTATTAAGGAAAAAAGTATAATAATACATTGTAATAAATATTTAATTTAAACAAGGTTTAAGGCTTTATTAAATTTAAATTAAATCTAAACTATTATTAGGCTATCCGACTTTTATATGGAGGCTGGTTTGTACAGATATTACTCGAATTGTTTAATTTTATCTGTGACTAGCGACTCACCCTCGCTTCGCTCGGGTTCGTCCCTATATAGTAACGTAGCTTGGATATAGTAACATGGATATAGTTTTTTTTTTAAGTATTCAAACCTTCCGTGCACCTTAAGGAACATACAAAAAAATAAATTAGCCGAATTGGTCCAGCGATTCTTAAGTTGTGCGCTTACCAACATTCATGTTTATTTATATACATAGATAGAGATAGATTATTCAGTATAAGTTATATATAATATCTACATAAATTGCACACCTCTAACTTTATCATATAATCTAGATTTGTCGAAATGGCTTAAATTAATTTTCAATCGTATATTTTTCTAAAATATAAATTACCGTAAATATGTAGATTGAAGGTTTATTCTTAAGTTAATTATTGGATCCGTTTTTAGGAATTAGACAGGATTTGGTAAGGACATAAAAACGCATTTGCAAGATATTTTATTCGAATACTTGTCTCATATATAAGTTGCTGAAAGCTACTTGTATCCAGACTCATTTGACCGAAACTGAAATATGATGACTAAATACGTAGTTACAGCTCCGATAATCTGAAAAAAATATTTCCAAATAAAAAAACTGTTTAGTATTATATCTTAATAACTAGTGACAAAAAAAGAATTAGTGAAATCGGTCCAGCCGTTCATGCGTGATGGCGTGACCAAGGGAAATAGGGATCATATATATATAGATTATTAAGAATAAAAACGCTCTTCTCTTATGTTCTCGTCCTTGCTAACTTAATATATTAGATAGACTGTGACATATGTACATAATATATGTCATCAATTTCAGAACGACACCATCTTAAAGAAAACTTTATATTCCTTAATCAGGTAATAATGAAATTAAGATTTAAAATATACAAACCGTAACAGTAAGTGACCTCGATAGCGTACAAAGACCTAATGGTGAACACGTTGGTCGATTCAAAATAAGCTGTTTGGTGAACAAGTCCAGTTCAACAGTCATAGGATCTATAGTCGTCGCATGACGCATCATGGAGCACACCAGAAGCTTAGTCTTATCCATCTTAAACATATTTAGTACTTAGTTTTAGCCGTTTATTTTATCTGGACATTCGTGAAGGAACATGCTAGAAACTTGCAAATTCAAGGGTTTGAGTCCCGCCCATGTAAATTTAACTTTCAAGTAACGTATGATATTTGTTTATCTAATTCCTTTCATTTAATGTGTGATCGTAGATGAATATTAGAAAAAAAGCTATTTGTTGTTTGTTAGAACTAAAAACAAGGAAAAAATTGTTAAAAAATTGTTTGATCTAATCAGTGGCGTAGCGTGCGGGGGGCGGTAGGGGCCGCGGCCCCAGGCGGCATTTTTAAAGTGGCGGCAAAATTTCACAATAAATATTGTGTACCAACATGAAATAGAGAAAATTAATTATTTGTCACAAAAATCACTACCAACACATTCTATCGGGTTATTGCTAAGTAATTTTCATTGCTGAATAGGAATTCTGATCATGCCGCCCCCTATATAAGCTACTGGACTATGATTACGAAAGACTTTTTACTTTTGAAATATAACGGTGCGAAAAAATTAAAAAAAAAAACTTCACAAAGAAGAACTACTTATTTTTATTATTCAATGAGGTTATAACATCAATGTTATTATTTACTAAATTATAAGATCTCATAAATTGGCTCAAACGAAATCTTTAAAATTTTGACATCATCATCATCTTTCGTCCATTTAATTTTACTCGGAAGTTTAGTCATTTTATTCGAAGACTAATAATAAATAATTTAAAAAAAAACCTTTCCGCCCTGGGTGAATCTTCATACGCAAAAGGCGTGAAAAGTGGAAAACATGCAAAATTATAACACACAGTTATATTTATTTAGTTATTTTAGTGTGATAAGAAGTAGGTAGTTATAGTTAATATTAAACAAAAAGCAAATGTTTTGCATCATTTTTGCAATTACTGATCGGTTATTTTTCCACGATTAACTTTGGTTAGTATAAAATTGAAAATACATATTTTTGAGAATATTCTGTGTTCGAGTCCCAGTTTAGACCAGAGATAATAATTCTTTTTTCTGTGAAGAAATTGTCAGTAACATCCCGAAGTTGGGAAGTTGACAATGCTTCACCTTACCTCAAAGAACGCCTCAGAGAGAACGTTTTTTATGGAATATGCGAACACCACATAATCTTTTCCTTGCCATTATTTGAGATTTTTTATTTTAATTCAGGCTAAATCAGCCCATCGTTGCAACTTTTAAGAGCTTTGAGAGCAGTTGTGCTATAAGTTAGTACTGCGCTCTCAGGTCCTCTTTGCGTAGAATGGTGGCATTTTTGGTGTAGTATGCCAGAGGGAGATTTCCTCTTTTTCTCACGGTGCTCTCAGATGATGTTGGTGTGAGATCCTGACATTATTGGTGTAGGGTGCCAGCTTCCCGATTGGTTTCTTTGGCTTCCTATGCTGGCACATTTGGTTTAGGATGCTAGCGTTCTGATTAACTCTTCGTCTTACCATCTTTAGTCATTGTAGTATATTATAGCCCTATTTAAGGGGTTTGGTTCTTCCTTCTTCCAACTTTTCTAGTTGCACGAGACCGTGCTTCACATTATAGAGCGCCATGTGATTGACGGCATTGCTCCATGGTTTGTTGCCCCTAATGTATTCTGATGTTGTAATGCTTTCAGCAATGATATTTCACGTGTTGTAAGGTGCGTTTTCCCAGTTTCTCTCACAACCGCTATATATAGGTGTTTTGCATGTGGTATCTGGTTTCTTTGGTTGGTGAGAGGTTTGGTGTAATAACCTGTCCCGTTTCGGCTCCTGTCCTATTTGTCTTTCTTGTAGTTTTCACTTTTAGCTTCACCAGGCTTATCGGTGTTTGGGGCTGTTTCTACTTTGTTCACGTCCCGCTTCGTAAGCCTACTGTGATCGCCATGGCAGGCATCTTCTGTTGCAGGCGTTCTGCGCTACTTTTCTCACGTCACTAGGATATGTGGTATAATGTTTCTGGGGATCTCCCCCGATCATATGCGTAGCAGACTGCCGATAGTATAAGCTGATGTAAATTACTTTCGTGTACGGCAGTTCGTTACGATGAATGAATTATATATTAATGGTAAATGTTCAACCTAATTCTTTAATTTCTATCCACAAGTCACAACCTTTGCTAGATGCCGTTCCAAGTTCTAGTTTAACCTTTTCACCATTCCATCAGACAGTAGATAACATGACATAATTCAAGCATATTGTACTCTCATATTATAATCTTACAAACTTCTTGAAGCACATGTGATTTACAGTTTCTTCTTTGATCGCCGTCATTTAATTACCAAACAATTTGTGATCCCGGCCTGTAGCATTATAGATTTTAACCTATTTTGCGCAATTAAATGCTTCTTGATTTGGAATAGCAAAAGCATTGGGCCTTATTGTTAAATAATTAATCCATAATAAACTGAATTCTCACTTGATGTGGTCGAATCGCTTGCCAAGTTATTAATCGGAAATGGTCCCGATTTATTGGCCATAAATTAATTGCCCAAAGAAGATGGCGGCGAATTTGACTTCGGCCCCCGGCGGCATAAGTGCACGCTACGCCACTGGATCTAATCAATTTAAAGATGAATTAGTATAGTCAAGACCAACAGACACCTATTGCAGTGACGTATGAAGCTCTGCTTAATTTCCATTTTACTTTTGCTTTACAAGTCACAAGTTCGATTCCTGTAAAGGGTATATTTTGAGTTACCTAAAACTATAATAAGAATAAAAAGAAAATAGTCTATTATAATGTACCATACCTCATTCTGCATCTGATAGCACGGTTCTACTACTAAGGCCATACACATTATATGGTATAGACCCCAACCTATTTGCAGCAAAACATTAGATATATATCCAGTTGTTGCATCTAAACAAATCATTTTGTAAAAATTAATTGGTATTTCAAACTATTTTTATCGAAATCAATTTTGTTTAATTAGAGTGAGAGATCTTCTATATTAAAGAGGTAAAGTTTGTGAGTTTGTTTGTAGAAAGTAATCTCTGGATCTACTTAATCGATTTAGATGAAATTTGATAAGAAGATAATTTGAGACCCTGGAAATGATATAGGATAGTTTTTATCTCGGAAATCATTCC
Source organism: Fabriciana adippe (assembly GCA_905404265.1). NCBI lineage: Eukaryota > Metazoa > Arthropoda > Insecta > Lepidoptera > Nymphalidae > Fabriciana > Fabriciana adippe. The sequence continues at coordinate 9,792,545 of FR990001.1, read as the reverse complement.
TTAAGGGGGTGAAAATGAGGATGAAAGTTTGTATAGGGAATCAACCTAGAGACGAACCCGAGTTAAGCGAGGGTGAGTCGCTAGTATGAAATAAAATTGACGATAAAAATGTGATGCTTTTACAATGTACCTACCACGACAAAGAAAATTTATTGATATCGATTTAACAATAATAAACCAGAAATATATGTTACTGGAAAAAAAATGACTAGGAGAGCCAACCCCAAACGATATGGGAATAGGTATTTTTAATACTTATCAAAAGAACATAGAAATATTATAAATAAATTACTTTATGCCAAAAGTTACGTTAAAATGGCTGAAAAATCTTTTTACTCGTTTTAAAATATATATACTTTTGACAAGGCTGGTCAAACTGACCAATCTCCTCCATATCTTCTCCATTCTACGTGACATCGGCGAAATAATCTGTGCTCAACTGGCACGCTTTGAAGCCATTAACAAGAAAATTGTATCGAATTGAAGACTGTTCAAAGTATTTGGCCAGTTTTCGTGGGACTTTTGTAACTTACGAGTTAATAATCGTGTTTGTATTTATAGTGGAATTTATTTAATTATAATTCGTAGAACGGATGGAACAAGAAAGGATAACCTACATAAAGATAATATCCCCTTGCGGAACGCGTACACGCCGGCGTATCAGTTGACAATTGATACTTTAAAAAGTTACCAATAAAAAAATTTATTATTTTATTATTATTTGTTAGAAATTATCTATAATTTCTTAGAAACTATCCAGAAGGGAATACCGTCTACAAAACAACCCATCCAATTCTATGACATAACTAGCGACTCACCCTCGCTTCGCTTCGGGTTCGTCCTTAGACAAAAACAAATCTATCCCTCGGGAACCGTACATTTTTCCGGGATGATATATAGCCTTTAGCCTTCCTCAGTTACCAGGCTATCTAATGCAAAAAGAATTTTTCAAATCGGATTAGTAGTTCCTGAGATTAGCGCGTTCAACCAAACAAACAAACATACAAACAAACAAACAAACAAACAAACATACAAACTCTTCAGCTTTATAATCTATACTATAATAAAGCAGTAACTTAGCGAAATCTGTACATGAAATATTTTTTAAAAACAATGACTGTAACGTATTATGTATACGATATAGACCCCAAAACAATAGTTATTAATTTTTTTGTCTGTTTGTCTGTTTGTCTTTTTGTCTGTTTGTCTGTTTGTCTGTTTGTCTGTACGCGTTTCACGCAAAAAGTAATGAACCGATTTCAACGAAATTTTGTGAACTGATAACTTATTACTCTGGTCAACATTTAGGATAACTTTTACTTTTGGAAAATCTTTGTTTCCCGCGGGAAATTGCAATAACTGGTTTTATCGAGCCCTCCTTAGGAACCCTCCGCTGGCTAAACCTAAAGACATACATCAAAACAATGTACTAAAAAATTGTAGATCTTGAAAAGGCCAACAGAAATATCTACAACAGTATATGTCTATCTCTCAAGGTACACTCGCAATACCTATTCTTATCTATACCTATAGCAAAACTAACTTAGTTAAATCGATGTGCGCGTTTCACGCAAAAAGTACTGAACCGATTTCAATTAAATTTTGTATAGTGATAGCTTATCACTCGAGTCAACATTTAGGATACCTTTTACTACAGGCATATTTTTGGTTCCCGCGGGAAAACGCAATGACTGGTTCTATCGAGTCGTCCTTAGAAGTTTATATGGCTAACGCTGGCTGAACCTTAAGAGATAAATCAAAACAATGTACTAGAAAATTGTAGGTCTTAAAAAGTTATACGGGAAGTTCGCAATATTATATGTGTATCACCTAAGGTACACTCGCAATTACTATTTTTATTCACTACTCGCGACTCACAGGCTGACTTATCAACGTTTAGCTCAGTTCAGCAGTGAAACGTAACTAGGGACGAACCCGAGCGAAGCAAGGGTGAGTCGCTAGTATTAGTATAGATTTTTTAATATGACGTTTAATAAAATTTATTTCATCCGTTAAGTAGATGGGTGATGGGAAACGTCCTTTTGGATGTTAGACTATATCAGTTGCATCCAAGTGCTTCTATAATAATACAAAATGTTCAACAAATATTTAACGTCTAATTAAAATTGTATGTGTAGATTTGTCTGTAGATCAAAGCTTTGAAAAGTTACTTACATAGCTCTGTAATTAAGTAATATGGTGTAATTACTAATTGTAAAAAGAATGAGGCTACGTTTAAAAACAACAATAATCCATGGTCATTATCGATATGTCTGAAAATATCGCAAATCCAACTATACAAGAAAGCGAAATAATGTACAGTCCTTTTCGCATTTAGACGAGGCTGCTTTAGATTATCTGGAAAATACATGAGTATTATTTTATTATAATCACTTACGTCTACTTTATAATCAATAACTTAAGAAAACAACAAGAAAACGGAGAATAGGCAACTAATAACTAACGTAGAATATCATACTGCTTATTGATGGTTATGGTAAACGAATAAAGTTATTATTAATAACTTATAATGAAATAAAATAAATTATAATAATAAAATAATGGACTAAAATGTAAGAAAAATATATTTTTACTATCGACTCACCCTCGCTCCATTCGGGTTCATCCCTAGATATATTTTTACGGTTAATATAGATTTTTAAGTGATGAGATATTTTCCTCCAATTAAAAGTATACTATATATTGACCCAGATATTTAGCTGTCACCATAGCAAATTTTATCAAAATCTGTCCAGTGGTTTTCTCGCGATGCGTTCTCAGACAGACACAGAAAAATTCTAAAACTTTAGATTCAGCCTCTATATCGATAATAATATCTATTTCAATAAGATTTTCCAAAAAACATTTAATGTACAGATTCGGTTTAGTTACAATTTTATTATATATATAGATAGATAGACGTCAAAACTTTAATTATGTAGTAAAAAAGCCATAGACTAATGTGGACAGACTTCCTTATTTAACTCTTCACTTCATTCTTTTGATTAAATAAGAATAGTAGTTAAACGATTGATGATGATATGATAAGCGAATAAGCATCTTAAATGAACAATTTTATATCAATAAAAAAATACCAAAAATTGCGCTCCTCCTCGGTAAGGAATCAGTAACATAGCTAAAAGCTTTAGGGTATACTTTAACGGTCGGTTCCACCTTATTCAGAGAATATTTCATACAAGGCCTTTGCAGTGTAGAATAAGAATAAAAATGTATGTCTTTATCTGAAATTATTATACTTATTGTTACTAAAATAAATCTTCCTAAACGAATCGCACATCACACATGTTACTCTTTCACTCAAAAACTATTGAACAGATTTTGATGAAACTTTACAGTAATATAGCTTAAATATAATAAATATACATCAGAGTAACATATAGGCTGTAATTTTAAAGATATAGTAATAATATATGTAACACGCTAGTCGTATATAAAGTAAAAATATAATTTCCTCGTCATAGCATTAATGAATCCATACTAATGTTATAGATGTGAAAGCTTTTGAGGATGGACGGATTTTTCCGATTATTTATTTAATATTCGTTTGAATATGGATAATCATATTTTTATACTACGATCAAAACCTATCAAACTTTACAGAATCACCCGCTGGGCTAATCTAAAGATTGCCCGAAAATTTCATCAAAATCGCTCCAGCCGTTTTGGAGACCATAGGGAATATACATACACACATCGATTTTCATACATATATAGTTGTAATTTATGTAATACCTTCAGTTAAAGACAGATTTTGCAATTCATAGTTAACCAGTCGTAACGTAGAGTGCAGATGGTAAGCGATTAGCACAAATTGCAGTTGAGCCAACAGGACCAGAAAGTACTCATAGAAAAGGAATGAGTACATTAGTAATGTTCGCGCTAGAGGACAAAAAGATAACTTTATTATTATATATGAATATCATTTAAAGAAAAAATTGTGGGCTAAGTAATTAGAATTACCTACTCAAAATCTACTTTACTGATTTCTTAAGATATTTTGCTTTACATAAATATATTTGCTTTAAAGTTTATTATCTTATTATAGAACCAGAAAAAAATGCGTGTCTGTGCAATTCACACACGGTAGAAATGAAACTTCAGAAAAGTAACCTACGAGAGAATGAGATAATTATAGAGTATCAGGAGTAGGATAATTATAAGGTTTATTTTTTTATAATATTTTTACCAAGTTTAGAAGTTATTTTACATTTTATTTGACATAAATATACATTACATATTATTCTGCAATAATGCAATAATTAAATAAGGCATATTAGGCATATTAAAATCATATATTTATAGAATATCATATACAGAAAGAATATAATATTATATATTTGTCAGACAATAACAACGGTTACCATGGCAACATGCCAATGTATTCTTTCTCATTCTCTCGCCGGCTTAATCCTATATACTTATGTGTCTGTCTCTTTTTAATGTCACATTTGCAACATTTCTAAAGAAGTTACATTTCAAAAATGTCTAATCCGTAGTTCACTACTACATATTTTGAAATTATTTTCACATAGCATTTAGCATTTCACATTGCTTTGTCATTTTTTTTCAATTTCTCATATTTTATTTCTTGTAAAGACGAACGAAGGCTTCATTCTACAATCTAGTATTTTCTCTACAATTATACTTAATGATTATACTAAGTTTGTTTAGCACTTTTGACTCCATGGCCCAAGGGTTTCTACAGCAAATGATATAAAAACATAATTTTAACTAAGGGAGGTGTATTTACTTAGTTCGTTTACCAACTTACTGTACATACTCGTCTTACGCCCATAATTCATTCTTTATATTAGATAACCAACAAAATTTTATTAACATAAAAAGATAGTGATGAATCATTGTGATATCTCTTATCTGTAAGTAAATGAGTAGTATTAAAGAGAAAACTATAAAAATAAACAAAAGAAATATATATGTACCTTCTGTACCACGATGTAAAGCTTCTAAGGCATAGCCGCAAAGATCAAAAAAGATCAAAATCCATAAACCAACACAAGTCGTTATTACTGCAAGAAATTTATATTTTTCGCCAGCATCAGATTTATTTTTAGCGCCAATAAAAGATTTAATCTGAAAAAAAAAGTGCTATAATAGAAAACAGAAAAAATAAATTAAAACATTATTACGTTTCGGCAACAGAAGTAAAAGCTAGTCAATATACAATGCTATTATCAACTAGAGTATAGAAAATATTCATTAGATCAAATAAGTATTACACTGTAACGATCTTATTTAGGACCGTCAGTTCTCACCCAAAGTAAAGAGTCCTGATGCTTTTATATATGAAGATAACAAAAACATTAATAAAACAATACAAATCCAAAACTATTCTAATGTTAATTTTATTGCGCTTACCAGCGAAAAGTTAATAAAGAGAAAAACTTTTGCATTTACAATATTAGCAAAACTCTAATTCTTTTACAGTCACAGATTAGGTGTCATAAATTAAAATTCGTTACCATTATTAAAAAAGAGAAAGAAATTGATCATATTATTATAGATTTTGTAAAAAAATAATAGGATTGTTATAAAGGATCAAATAAAATTACCTTGTCAATTTCCTTCAGGCAATGAATCACAGAAGTCATACGTGTTGGAGATGTGTAAACAGCAACGCTAGCAATCAATATTATAATGGATAAGTTGCCTACCCAAATAACCCTGGACGTTGGGGTGCGCACACGCAAAGACCGCGCAGGCTCAGTAAGAAGATCCAATGCAAAACCAGAGAGAACTACGCAATCTATAGAAATAAATAAAATTGGAGTCTGTTTATAATATTAAAATAACCGCTTTTCACTAAATGCATATGAATGTATACACGGTACATGTACCAAAACAACATTTTTTACAATTTTTGTCTGTCTGTCAGTCTGTCTGTCTGTTTGTTCCGGCTAATCTCAATCTAAATTTTAAAAAACTAAATGTTTAAACGGCGTCTAAAATAAAATAATGATAATAAAAGGGAGATCGTAACTTAAATACAAAACTACTCGTGAATAAAGAGAAACATAGAATCTAAATAAAGTTTTATAAATGTCCGTATTAAAATTGCTAATGATCTTTAACATTATAATAAAATGGATATTCAAATCAATTTCCCTCTTGTTACTTCAAAGCGTGCCAGGGAAAGGTCAGAAGGCAAATATTAGAAATAGGATTGGTTAAAAATAGGTGTATCAATATATACACCAATCTAATATGTCAGCTTTTCGAGTGCGTGTGTATTTTATATTAATTTAATCATTAGAATTTACACATTCAACCAGTTCCGGAAAAATATAACTATGTTGAATAGATACGGGACTTGAATTCAAAACTTCATGGACAAATGGTCATACGCTTATGTATTTCGAATTCGCAGCACTCATATAATGACACCTAAATGTTTTCGACAGATAATCTACCTACACTGAAATGTAAAATATGCAAATGTACCCCGTCACTTTTATTTATTTATTTATGTACCAAAAAAATACATATAACCATGTGTACAAAGGATGACTTATCTCTTTAAGAGATCTCTACCAGAAACCCTGTATATAATAAGGTTTTTAACCGACTTCCAAAAGGAGGAGGTTATCATATAAGGTAGACTTAAAAAAAACACATTTTTTCATAAACAATATAAGGCATAGATCTATAAATATCATTTAAATTTTGGCAAATAATAAACAATTTACTTATAGCAGTGACAAGTAGATAACTGTAAAAGGTCAAAGGTCGAGAAACTCGTAGACCACTTGGCGAGTTAGTAATAGGGGCCACTCCTGCTAAGCGGGACATGCGGATTACAAAATTCAACGCACTTCTGGACTTCATTCTGCTAAACTGTGTTAAACGATAGCTCAACTTCAAATAATTGAATTAAATCAGAAGCTTGTAAAACTATGTCAGTACCCAGTACCTAGCAATGATTTACCAACAGTTTAGTTCGACAAATAATTTCTAGCTTATCAAAGCAATCTATTTAAATTGCTATTTCATTATTGATAAAATAAACACAAGAACACAATTTCATATCTATTCATCGCCATCAGATATAAATGTAAACATAGCCGTACATTGTTTTGTATTTATAACTAATGTTGGATAAATATTACGGTCTTGGCATGTGAAATGTTTGTTTAACGTACAAGAATTTAATCCATATGTTTATTTTAAATAAAACTATCTTTTCGGATTATTTCGCGGATTTATTTTGATTTTTGGTTCCAAGCGAGGATAAATCCGTAAAATAATCCGAAAAGATAGTTTTATTTAAAATGTCAAATATTCGCGTAAATCTAAGAAAGTACCATATGTTCATTTTTGTAAAAACGCTTAATAATCTTATAATAATCATCAAGTTATGTAGCAGTATTTTTATACAAGCTTCTGTCGACCAGAGATTATATTAGACGAAACCTATATAATATGATCTGTTACGAAATCAATTAATTATGCAAAGATTTATTCAAATATATCAAGCAATTAAAAGCTGAGCAATATAATTTAAGATATTGGACTTCATTATAGTTTGATAGTAGAAGAAGATTCTAGAGATTGTAAAAGCATTGCCAAACATTAAACGTTGACTACAATTGAAAGACACGGCTTATAATTAGGTACGTAATTAAATTAATAATGTCCTCCCGACCGATTTCGGCTACGGTGGCCAACCTCATTGAGCCATCTGCACAGAAGATATTATAATACATGTGTACGCGCAAACACAAGTGCACTCTATATTCCTGTCGCTCTCATTCTCCGGTGTAAAGACTACTCTACACGACCAGTGAGAATCAAGGCTCAGGACCGACGACTTCATGTGCTCTCCAGGACACAAAAGTGAAACAACAACAACTTCCAACTCCGGGCTGTTATTTAGAATTTCTTGACATAAATTCTCAATAACTCAACTTGGCCCGACCTGGGACTCGAACCCAGGACCTCCAGATCTATGGCCGTGGCTTTTAGCCAGTAGACTACCATGGCAGTTAAAATAATATTAGGTACGTTAGGTAAATTATATTAGGTATGAGTTTAGGTTGACGTTCATAAAATCATATAAAAGTGATAAAATAATAACTTTATTCACAATTCGATAATATATAGTACATTTAGTATTTTTTTATTTAATGAAATATATATTTTATAAAGTCGAATAAATGAAAACTCATAATCACACTTCCTCCTCTGTAGTGTTTTGTGAATTTTTAATACTGTCGAGTCCATCGACGGTCATAGGTCGTATTATAGCCTGAAATGTCCCGATCATCATTTTATTATCTTGTGTTCCTGGGATTTGCCGTTTTACTCTAGTTCCATAATCTTTGCTGATTCCATACTTCTTAACTGTATTTGTGTCTCCATAATGATTGAATAGATTATTAAACGCTTCCTTATATTCAGATGTTGATACAACCTCATTGTTATGTATATTCTCATGTAGTTCACTTACATTTAGATCCAAATTATCTAATTTTTCTATAGAATTACTATTTAAAAACGTATTGCTGTTATCAATGAATTTTTTTTCGGATCTATCCGGAATATTACAAAGACAAGTAGTAGTAATGAACACTAGATATACAAAATAATACATTTTTATATTGATTGAAACAAAAAGTTATAGACGTGCAAACTCTTAAAGATAAAATATACAAATATGTAGTAAACATTTGAGTGAGTCTTTTTATCAGCCCTTCATTTAAAAACTGGGTTAGCATTTTGCATTTAAGTTTCAAATTTTGTATTTTCAAAATATCTTTGACATGAATATTTATGATTTAATTTTGCATATTGTTATATTTTAATATGTCCTCATTTGCATAGTTTCTTTAGCTTTTAAGTAGTTCTTTTATCTATATTTTACGTATATTTAGGTATTACTTTTTTTTTTTATTGTCGCTCGACAAGATGACTCCATGACGCCTGATGGTAAGCGACAGTGGAGTCCAGGAATGAAGTCCATCGGTTCCGGGACATGATCTCGACACCGATCAACTTCACCTCGTCGGCCCGTTTAAAAGACCCAGGATTGTAGGAGGAGGGAAACACGTGAGACGGTAATGAATTCTATTTCCCAATAGTACGGCACAGTAGGAGTTACCAAACCTTTTGGTACGAGATGGTATGGGTAGTACCGTGTGAAGATGGAATTTCCGACCAGCACGTGTGGTCTTGGAGAGGAAAGGAGAGGAGGGTATAAGATGGAAGAGCTCTTCAGAGCACTCGCCGTAATATAGGCGGTAAAAAGCGGCTAGTGAAGCAACATCTCTACGCAATTGCAGAGATTCAAGGCTTTGAGTAGCCTCAGCTTTATTAATTATGCGGACAGCACGGCGTTGAAGTCTATCAAGAGCATCTAACAAGTACTCAGCAGAGCCATCCCAAAGGTGGGAGCAGTACTCAACGCATGAACGCACTTGAGTCTCACACAAAAGTATGTTGGAGAAGATTCGAAGTTAGGTCGTTTCATCTGTTTTACTGGACGTAAAGTAATTCACAGTAAACATAATAAATTAAAAAATGTATTGTAAATAGATTACATATATAACCTAAATCTTTTTCCTAAAAATACATAATATAATCACATTTTGATCAGACTAATATAAAATTTGTTGCAAAAACCATAATTTTTTGATATTCTTCCAATTGTTCTCGGTTTACGATTAATGTTGATAATCCGATATATTGAAATTGCTTTCAACAAATCAGAGAAAAAGTGACAACTGATAGTCGCGATCTCGATTGATTATAATAAAACCAACATAACTTGGACGAATAATTATTTTGTCATTTATCTGATTAACCAATGAATAGCAACATCCATTCTTCAAATCTATCTATCTATACAAAAATCTATAGAATCAGATTTGAAAAAAAAAAGCTACTTTTTACCTCGATAGATTTAATGCTTAATGTAAGGCTCAAAAAGTCACGAATATCAGTTGTCCATACTCAAAATTAAAACCTATCTATCAGTCATGGGTGTTTATATTTATAATATGTATGTATTTAAAGTTACATATGTGTAGTGTATCAACTATCTGGTATCCATAAGACAGGCTTCGTAGCTTACTTAATTGTTTGAATGTACTAATTTTGGAACCACCATTGAGATTTGCAAAAAAACTTTTGCGTTTTATAGCCTATTTACTAAATAGGTTAAAGGCATCACGCTTCGTCTTTTTGGAAACGGATTAATTGTACAGTATCTGGGCGACCGAGTTTCGCTCGGCGTTTTTTTCGGAAGTGATATAAAAATTTGATCCAAATCGTTAGAGCCGTTTACGAAGTATACGAAATTTTATATATATATATATATATATATATATATATATATATATATATATATATACACTATACAGGAATTGCTCACTTAATATTATAAGATAAATAAAGTACGTGAACAAAGCCGTGAGCAAAAGGTAACATACTATAAATTAATGACAACAAGGTCAAAATTGTACATTGACTATATATATTTTTTATCTATTCGTTATATCACTTTATTTCTACATGCATATCCTTATCTATAATTAATAGTTTATCATTGTGGTCTGCTGTATAAATAATATCCCATCAAAAACATAAATGTGAAAATGGGAGCCAAGTTCAATATTAAGAATATAACATGGTTGGCGACTTCGCCGAAAAAAGAATTGAGATCTAAATGGGTGCCAAGTTCTGTAGATGATCCTGAAATTTATTCATAGGAACATACATTTTAAAATAATTTTAAAACACAACTTCTTGTTTTTTTCTGCTACAACAGTATTTGCTATTAAAAATAGAACTTCTTAAATTTGAACAGTTGAATTAATAAAAAATGATGAAAAAACACAAAGTAGATAACTTAGCATAAGTTAAAGTTCAAGTTTTAACTTGGATTGTTTTTACCAGTAAACCAAAATTTTTATAAGAAACATGTTGACCTTATAATATAAAAACAGTAACTTGCGTATAGCATAAAGAAGATATAAGTGATTAGCCAAATATCAAATAACTTGTATGTAAAAACTAGCTGTCGGCGAAGTCGACAACTATGCATATTCTTAATATTGATCTTGGCTCTCATTTTCTCAGTTATGTTTTTGATAGAATATCATTACTTTTTGCTATTACTAAGATTACTATTGCTATTATATTTTGAAAGGCGGTTAGGTGTTAAGCTATTGCTATTATGTTTTAGAAGGCGCAAGGTCTTAATTAAAATTAATTTAAAAATATTTCAAATCGTAAAAATGTACTGTTTTCGGATTTTCTCCTTTGTATACACACATTTACCCGTTTGGGCACCAAATTTCAACTTTCTAAGTCATCTAGAAGTGGGTTAGGCTTTACTACTATATTTGTCAGTGATAAAAATTTCGATTTTTAGACGTTAATATCTCAATAACCGTTTGAGCTGTATTTATGAAATTGAGGATTTTTGTTTATCTAAGGGAATCTAATAAATGAACCAAATTTCATGTATTTATGTTCAATAGATTTTGAGTTATTAAGAGGTCAAAAGTAGCTTCAAATAGTTCGTGTAAAAAAAATAACACACGTTGTTGCCACGCCAGTTCCTTTGGCTTGAACTTGGTCGGACACGCTACCGCGTGTCTTGATGTTACCTGACTTGCTGGAGATCTCCATACTCAACGTGTAACGTGTTTTGAGTATTTTAATGATTGTGAATTAAATCTATAAATACATGTAAATGTTAGTAAGAACAGTTGGTTAAAAAAGGGGGTTAGAAGTTTATATATATACATATATATATATATACACATCTATTACATAAAATTCAAAATTTTAAGCAGTAATGTACAGTACAGTTCTACTTAAAACTTTGAAATGATTCATTCTGGGGATAAAAAATAGGGAGTCTAAGCTAGGATTATAATATGAAACTTAGGACTGGAGCAATTTATACCTTAAGAAACTATAAGAATAAAGCCGCAGAGAAATTTTAATAGAAATATATATAATACTTTCTTAGATTTACGCGAATTTTTAACAATAAAGTTCTCTCTCTCTCTCTCTGGAGCTCATTCATATAACATCGAGAACCAAAAATCAAACTAAATCCGCGAAAAATCCGAAAAGATAGTTTTATTTAAAATATATTCGCCACTGAAAGTATACTTATAAATAGAGATAATGAAAATATTTTGTTACTTATGTAATCAATAATAATCATTCATTTACAACTGTTAGCCCGTCTCTACCATCTGACCTATAAATAATACCTCAGCCTAAAGGCAAACACAAAATAAAAACAATAGACATATTCAATAACCTGAATATAATATCACTATAGATCGACTTTATTTTCATTATACATTTTAATGAAACAAAAACAAATTACATTTTTATGAATTAAGTTCATCACTTCGATTTTTTATTGTTATACTTATCTAATTGCTCTTCAACCATCAATACTTGTTCCATCACTTCGTCTGGAGTAAGTTGAAATGCCGATATCATAGGAGCGACAAAACTTTCACTTTCCCTTATATTTCTTAAATCTGTATTATCTTCAAAATCAACAGTTTCAAATGCATTATCAGTTTTTGAACAACAAGTACTGTTCTCTGAATCCAAAGATGTTTCATCCTCATGTATGCTGTCGTTAGTAAATACCGTTATGTCGTTCCGTTCTAGTATTTCTGGACGTTCAACTAGCATATTTAGTATATATTCAAAAAGAGTTGGTACCGTTCTAAATGTATTTCGATATTCACCTCTAGAACCAAATGAATCCATTACTTCTTCTTCATATTCACCTATAAAATAATATCGATAAAGTAGCACTATTATTAGTACGTACGTTATTACACAAATATTTCATAAATTATGAACGATTGACACCTCACCTTCACATTTAGTCAACAGGACGTTTAATATTAATATAATGATAAATGCTATTGTTATTTTCATGTTTATTATTTATTTCTTGAGTGCAAACTTTCTAAGCAACAAAACATGTAATAAATTGCCATTTAAAAAGACAGGATACGCCACGGCTAATTTCAGATAAGACATGCTAATATGACCCTAAAAACTATGATAAGGAAACTACAGGGAGTACTGAAAAAGTACTAATATATAACAAAACATATAATAGGTTAAAAAAATGTGTGTATGTGTGCAATTCACACATCGTAGAAGCAGGGCTCGGAACCGGTTAGAAAAATCGGTTCATTCCGGTAACGTAACGGTTATTTCACATTTCGTTCATTAACCGTTTAATAAAAAAGAACGGCTTAGTAGAACCGAAATAATAATAGTTAACTATTATTCTTAGAGAAAGGTAAGATTTAGGTTTTGATACCGAAATAAACCGTTTTAAATCCAAAAATGGGCGTCATACAGGTAACGCTCTTCCGTTTATTTCGTGTTTCTTTATATATATATTGACTTCTATTTATTATTTTTCATTTCCTGTGTAATGTATTCTTTCTCATTCTCTCGCCGGCTTAATCCTATATATTTATGTGTTTGTGTCTTTATCGTCAAAAAACAAAAATTTCGTAATAAAAGTTTGGTAAAAAAAACGGTAATCTGGTTTGATCAAATCGTCGGTTATATATTCATGAACTACTTTAAAGAAAGAGAAAAAAAATTAAATAACTTATTAATATCAACGCGTACAGGATGAATTTTAAGAGTAATACTCGTAATAGATTAGGTGTTTACATTTACATATAACGAGAAACATAACATCATTACAAACTTTTATCGACTGCCATAAAGCTGGATGATGTAAGTACAATTGCAAATTGAAAACAAAAACGTATGTGTGAAGTACACACATACGTTTTTGTTTTGTACGCACGTAAGAACTTTTTTGGCGTAACAGAACAAAAATAGCTCAATATTTCATCCCATGTGTCACAACTCTCTGTTTGTAAAAGGAATGCAGCTAACTTCATTATGTCGCTTTCAGCTAACTTCATTAAGTCGCTTTTTGGTTGTCGGTGTGCGCGCATAATAAAAATTTTACTCTCATATTTTTTTCCAAACGTGTCAAAAGAAGTATAACTTCAAAAATCATAACTGTGTAGAGCATGAGGTTCTCACCAAACATTTAAATTGCGTACAAAGTAAGATGATTAAGAATATAATTATAGTTTCTGCTATACTTTATACTGTACGGAAATAGTTTCCCGCACAGTTTACGGCTACATTACAAAATCATTATCATAAATATGATAATATGCTCATTACTCAAATTATAGTTAATACGGTTTAAAATGAGGCATTTAAACTTCACAATGAAACCTATATCCTATCAGGGTACTGCAAGAAAAGTTTTTTTTTTTCTCACTATAGGAATTAGTGTACTGGTAAGAAATGAAGTTAATTTTATTTTCAAATAACATTTAAAGTTTTCTACTATTGAACAATTGCATGATGATATCTTGTTTCTTGTCTAAACCAACAGATCACTAAGATTTTCATGTGCGATGTAATTTGCAACACGAATTTCCTTTTTCAATACAGTACAGAAAAACATCGTGAGAAAAGCTGCATGTCTGTCATCGTGAGAAAATCTATATTAACCAGCGTGGACTTCAGCCTAATTTCTCTAACATTAAGAAGAGGCACGAGGCTCGTAACTATTATAATATACATATGTTTATAATTATATAATAACTAGCGACTCACCCTCGCTCCGCTCGGGTTCATCTATACTTAAGTTTTAACGTTTAGTATAGATTTCTCAGAGATGAGATATTTTCCCGCAGTAAAAAGTATCCTATATGTTGACCCGGATAACCAACTATCATCATACCGAATTTCATCAAAATCCCTAGAGTGGTTTTTCCGTGATGCGGTAACAGACAGGCAGACAGACAGACAAAAATTCGGTCTCTCTATCGATAATAATGTCTATTTCAATAAGATTATCCAAAAAATATTTAATGTACAGTTTACCTTAGTTACGATTTTATTATATGTATAGATAATAACACGATAATATTGAACACTTTTATCTTTTATCTTACTTGTAGAACAAAAAACTTAAATTCTCTCTGCGCCAAAAGATCAAAAATGATTGTTTTAAAACAAATTTACTATTTCAAAACTATTCAGACTAATGGAATTAAATTATTATCGTAATTTGCCAAACGATGGAGTAACATGAGATCAAATACCTTCTATCGATTGACAAAGCGATTTATTATATAGTAGATGGCCTTTTAATACCAATATACTATAACCATAATGGACAGCAAACAAAACCATGAAATCATTTGTAACCTAAGCGAAGATACAAAATTATCTACACATTGCTATACATATATTTGCAAAACCCTATTATATCTAGGTACATAATTTAATAATTACTTCCGTATGCTCTATCCAGAAGTGCTAAACAATTTTAGACAAAATAAAAAAAAACGAAAAAATGTCGGTTTCTGGTTGATTTTATTATTTAAAAAAACAAATTTATATTTAAAAATAGATATATAATACTAGCGACTCACGCTCGCTTCGCTCGCGTTCGTCCCTTGGTACATTTCACGATTAGTTATGTTTATACATAAATAGTAGCTTGCTACTCCTAAGATATTCAGTTAAATTATATAGCGATTTACCCTCGCTTTGCTCGGGTGCGTACGCCGTACGCCGATTCTGTTAACAATTTTGTGGGTTTAAATTTTTTTTCGCGGAACCCTTATTCTTTTTCTAAAATAAAAGTAGCCTAAGTTACTCCTTATAACATCAGCTATCTGCCAGTGAAAGTCCCGTCAAAATCGGTCCTGCCGTTGTCCTGCAGACAGACAAAAATTTAAAAAAATGTTGTTTTGGTATATGTATCGTGTATACATCCATTTGCATTTAGTAAAAAGCGGTTATTTTAATATTACAAACAGACACTCCAATTTTATTTATCTGTATAGATAACAAAAATATTATAAAAGTTTAATTAAATAAAATTAAATCACTACTAACTAATGGCAAATATAATGCGAAAGTATAAGCGAGCAATTTTTAATATTCCTGAGCCCTGTCCTGTTCCTGGTCCTATTGGGTTTTAGTGGGTAGTACTGGCTTGTGCCTTGACCGATTTCATTTTGAACGTCTTTATTAAAATAGATTGTGGCTCACCCTCGCTTCGCTCGGGTTCGCCCCTAGATGATTCTATAAATTGACATAACTTTTTTATTTAGGAACCGATTGCAATTAAACAAATACTAAATGTTAAGTGAAGCTTACCACAATACATTAATGAAAACCGCATTCAAATCGGTTAAGCCGTTTCTAAGATTAGCGCGCACAAACGCACAGACAAACCGACAAACAGACCAAAAGGCAAAAAGACTAAAAATAATTATTTTGGGTTCTTTTGCGTTAAGAAAGATCCCCAATAATAGTTTTTCTAAAATGTCTTCCATGTACAGACAGTGATAAGATACAATTTTATTATATGTATAGATTTAAAATTAATATTACATAATTGCAAAACTTCAGAAAGTAGTAGTAACAAAGGTCAGGTACTTTATTATTTATAGTAGTAGTCTATAGATTCTATTTCTTATTTCCCACTCAAAATAAAAATAGACAAATTCTCTTCACACCTAATTTTAAAACCATTATAACCTAAAATTTAAGTTTTAATTTCCAAAATTAATTAATAATAGTCTTATTTTAATTTAAAAAATGTTACCATCATCTGGATTAACACATTCCTATAAAAACGGATAACTAGAAATCTCAACATCAACTTATTTTACATTCAGAAATGAAAGTTCTTTTCGTGATAACGTTAACACTTATTACATTTTCAGTGTCACGATGTGGGAATAGCGTGGGAAATAAGATGAGCACAGATTTTATGATAACAACTCCCATGAGTACGACCATGGATGAGGAAAATACTAGAAGTAATTTCGACATAATGTCCACAATGGTAGATTGCAATGATACGTTTCGTGTTGAAATGTGTAAGTACTTTTTGCTTTTGAAAAGTTTTACATAGTCTCCAAAAATATTTACGGCTTCAAACTTGTTTATTATATATTTTTAAAGAATTATTGTGTGTATATATATTTTCAAAACAGTAAAATATCAAGCATCACAATTATCTTACGGTATTTATTGTAATTGGTTTATTATATTTTTTATTCTGTTGATATAGTTAAGAGTAAAAATAAAAATTTTACAAGTATTTTCTATACATATGTATAACAAGCTTCTGAGTCGAATCTGTACTGTACAGATACAGACTGCACATAAAATATTTTTTGGAAAATCTTATTGAAATAGTCATTATTATCGATACAAAAGCCGAGTCTAAAAATTTTGATAAAGTTTGGTATGATGATAGCTGGGTATCCGGGTCAACATATAGAATTTTTTTACTGCGGGAAAATATTTCATCTCTTGAGAAATCTATACTAACCATTAAAACGTTCCTAATTTTAATATATTATAATGGTTTCTACTTACAGCCTATTTAGAAAATCTAAATAAAAGCGGAAGCTTTCCAGACGAAACCGATAAAACTCCCAAGGTATTTATAAATTATTTTATTTTATTTAGTACATCAAGTGCAATAATAGAGTACCATCTAATACAATATTTTCATATCTCTTTGATACTTTACACACTATCGTCTCGGCTTTTAGCGTGAAAATTTACTAATTTATTATTTTTCATCTAAATATAATTATTTACACATTTTTAAACAGTTTAATTACAAGTTATCATTTTTAATTTTATTTCCTTAGTGTTTTGTTCGATGCGTTTTGGAGAAAAGTGATATAATGATAGATGATAATCGATTTAATGTAACACGCACCGCTGAAGTGTTCTCTCAAATAAGAGATATACCCCAAGACGATATTATCAAAATGGCAAATGCTTGTTCAGAGAGGCGTAAGTATTCTACATTATTATTGCTCATTAGTTATTTGATTAAACCTTCGAATAATATAGTTATATATTTTTTATAATAAATAATAATATTATGTTCTTATTAGCGGCTCACCCTCGATTCGCTCGGGTTCGCCTCTAGACAAACAAAAACAAATCCATCCCACGGGAAACGTACATTTTTCCGGGATAAAAAGTAGCTTATTTGTTAATCTTATACATGAACTATATTATTGTAAAGATTCATTAAAATCCCATCAGTCGTTTTTGTATACTAAGCTGTATAAGTTACTATAGTTTTTAACTATCCCACGGGAACTCTTTAATTTTCCGAGGTGAAAAGTATCTAAGATGTTGACCGGGGATACAAGGTGCCAACATGCAAAATTTCATTTAAATCGGTATGACAGTTTCGGAGATTAGATCATACAAACAGACAAACAGACAGACCAGAGAAACAAAAATTTTGAAAAAAGCTGGATTTGTTTAGTTTCTCTTCATACATCCCTGACTCGGTTTTTAGCATTTTTTACTATGTACAGACATTCGACTTCTACAGTCTTATTATATGTATAGATTCGTTATGTTATTATACCCCACGTTGGGCGCCACTTTTTTAACTTCCAATGAATTTTTCACTTCTAAATCAAAATAATAACTTTTAAATATCAAAAATTTCAAAATGCTAACAAAATTAATACCGTCATAATTTTTTTCCAAATTACTAAAAAATTATCAGAGTTTTTCAAATGAATATTAAGTTTTGTTGTAATTAAAACTCACCGACTTATAGTTCGTCGCTCTACTATATTAGTATAGATTATTATTTATGATCATTAATGCTAACAATATAAACAAATACCTATTTGATTTTATCTTACTCTATTAAAAATAGATATTTTTTTTTGTATTTGTTACTTTATTACGTATACTTCCTTGAGTTATTAAATGAAATCTAATCTAATAAATAAAATGAATAAACGAGCAATTCTTGTATATATAATATATATATACCGGTGATCTCGGAAACTGCTCTAACGATTTTGCTGTTTAGCATGTAGGGGTTTTCGGAGGCGAAAAATCGATCTCGATTAGACTTTTGTCTGGGAAAACGCATGTTTTCGAATTTTCATGCAGTTTTCTTTTGCATTATTCCACGCAGAATATGGTCGATAATTTCTTATACTCAATTATAATCACATGTGTCCGAGTTCGAATCTCGATCGGATACAAAGTTTTTACTTTTTTTTTTTTTTGAATTTATTCAAGTTTTTAGTTTTTTTATCTAAAAAATACGATATAACAAGAAAGAACTCCAAGCGAAGCTCGGTCGCCAGGTACTTTGTTCATATAAGAAGAAGTAATAAAATGTTTCATATTTCAGCTGAAAAGTGTAAATGCGAAAAATCTTATCAATATCTCAAATGTTTGTTGGAAGCTGCTATAGAAATGTATGAAAAGAGTTAACTTGTTGTTTAGCCGACGACAAACTTATGGACCGATGGACAAAGTGACTTCTTATTTTTTTTTATATATATAATGATTAACTATATAATAGATTATCTTTACATAATATGAAAGCATGTTGAAAATTAATAAAAAATCCAATGAACAAGAAAACATTTTTTTATCGATTGTATCATTTAATACCTTTAAACGAGCAATTCTTGTATATTTATTTATTTATTTATATATACCGGCGATCTCGGAAACGGCTCTAACGATTTCGCTGAAATTTGGTATGTGAGGGTTTTTGGGGGCGAAAAATCGATCTAGATTAGTCTTATGTCTAGGACAGGCCTGTTTTCGAGTTTTTATGCGGTTTTCTTTTGCATTATTTCAAGCTGTTTTTTTTTGTTGTATTTATTCAAGTTTTTAGTTTTTATTTTTTTTTATTTTATGCCAAATTAAATATGAAAATTTTATTTTATCAGTGTACATTTTACTCCATAAGATATATAGATTATCATCTAAAAAGTACGATATAGCAAAAAAGAACTCCGAGCGAAGCTCGGTCGCCCAGGTACTGAACATAATATGTATGTGTATTGTTGTTCAGGACCAGAAATGACGGGTTCAGTTATAGATGGTTTTAATATGTTTCGATCTACTTATATTTTCTTAAGACTTTTACGAATGTTTGATATTTTAAATGAAACAATTTTTTTGGGTTTTATCACGGTTGGTAGTGATAATTTTGTGGGTACCGCCTGTAACAACTCTCTAATAACTTTTGAGACGTCTAACACCTTAGTATGGGAGATACAAAGGTTATAGACGTCTCATAAGTAAATAACCATATTAATTGTAAAATGTAAACCATCCAAAACTACGGTAACCATAATATAAAATGAAATTGCGACAAAATCCATAAAAATGCATATGTAGTTAGTAAAAGACAAAGTGAGACATATATAGTTAGCCGCTACTTAACACTTTTTAAGATAGCGATGACCTTGTTTTTAACTTCAGTAGCGGCACTAATACAAATCATTTTACAAGCTTTTATTTATCTTGCAATATTTGTATGTATGTTTGTTCTGGTCAAATCTTGCAACTTTTTAAAGCAGTTATTACCGACTGAGCTGAAATTTTGTACACACCTTTACTTTAGATTACATGTATGGTTAGATAAGTGACGTTATTCTAAATTCAACATGGCCGACTCCTAAAAATGGCGGACTATGTTTCTTATACGATAATATGTATATCAAATGAAAGGGTTTGCTGAGAAGAATATGAATAAATACCTATAAAATAAAAAAATACTTTAAGTTAAATCATACCTATTTATTACATTACACAATTTATATAATATAAGAGCTTGGTTTTAAAATTGTTTTATAATATTTATTTATTAATATTTGTCTTGGACATATTTGGCACAAACCAGACATACTGACGTCGACACTACGCCACTACGCCAACATTGCTTAACACGACTTAGAAAGCCGGAATGAAAAATCTTTCTTATAAGAACTTTAAGCTTAAATAATAATTTAATTGAATAATAATAATAAAAAAGGGATTGCACAAAATGTACTTGTATAAAAGATATTACTAAAAATGCAAATATAAATGATTTCATTGTTTATTAACGATAACATTATAACTTTTTTAACAGTTTTTAATGATATTGTCACGATTTAACAATTAAAAATATTTAAAGTACATTAAGTAGACTAGTACATTAAATCATGTATTTATAAAGTTATGCTCCATTTCTTTTATCGCCAAATAAGCTTTGCCATATCGAACCTACCCATCCAGTTTGAGGCTCTCTGAAAATAAAAAAAACTATAACATTAACATTTACACATTTAACAACACACAATTGAGCTGATTTTAATTGTATCATAATATAGAGAATTAGTTAAGTTGATATATTTGGAAAAATAAATTCTTTCAACATAAAAGAGTCTTCTTCTTGCCTAATAGAAGAAACCTAATAGAAAAGATAGACCAGTCTATTTATTACTAGTTTTTACCCGCGGCTTTACTCGCGTGGTTACCGGGGCGGGGTTCAAAGGTAGCCTATGACCGATTTCAGGATACGATCTATATCCCTTCAAAATTTTATCGAAATCTGTTCAGCGGTTCAAGTGTGAAAAGGTAACAGACCAGGTTACTTTCATATCTATAATATACACATGTAAAAAAGATCTATCATGTACTTACTTAGGTCATATCGTGATTATAATAATCACTTTAACCATATAGATATAATGAACTGTTCTGTTTTAAAGGGTATAGCCGGATATACATATGAAATTTGCCCCCGTGGAATTTTCTTCTCATACTTTGGGGATCGTTTAGGTACCAAATAAAAATAATTCTGTCAAAATTTCAGCTTTTTATCTCAAGCCGTTATCGAGATATTCAAAAAAAAACTACTTTTTCGATTTTATTTTTTTATTCATAGTAAAATTAAAATTTGATAATCGCCGATTTTTTCGCTAATACTTACGAGTAAAAGGCATGAAAAAAAATTTTTTTTATGATTCCCAGACCAAAAGCCAATTTTTTAGAAAAGAAATAAAACTAAAATTATTTTTTTGACCGTATTTTTGAAAAGTGTCCACCTCCAAATTTTGTCAGAAAATGTCTTTTGTACTCCTTTATACTCAGGATTTTTTTCAATTTTTTTGATGTGGTGGAACAATGTGAAAAAAATTAAAAACATTTTTTTTCTCACATTCCAATGTAAGAAAAAAAATTATATATATATATGTATTTTTCTATCAAAACTAATATTTTAACATTGATAGAAAAATACATAAATAAATATTTTTGACCGTAAGAACATGTCAGTTAATCTTCGTCACTATCTTTATTTACTATAGCATTAACTTTTCATCTATAAACAGATGACTCAATATTTCGGCAGGTCGTATTATCTTAGCCAAATGTCAAACCTGGGCAAGATAATATATAACCGCTGTAATATGAGAGCAGCATCCAGTAGTACGTCTTCCATTAGCATTGTGCTTAACATCTGAATCAAGTCTCGTACCAACTTCATTGTGTAGAAAACAGGAAACTCGACAAAAAAACTAGTTTTAGGAAGTAGTTTATTGTCTAGATTATGATCAAACATTTGGACTCTTGCTTGATATTACCATGACCTGCTTCAAATACCCAGCGCACTTAGGTAACAAAACGGAATTGATTTGACTCGACTATAATAAGCTGATTTCGTTTCCCTTTAAGAGCCGGCATTAACACTTTGAGTCCTAGTTGTTCCTAATATTCTGTTAGATCACGAAAGCCTCGATCTACTATGATAATATCATCTTTTTTAAGTAACTTAATGAGACCATTAGGCTTGCTCGAGACGATATTTATAATTTCAGCATCGTTCATGTTAGCTGTGTAAGGTAAGCCCCAAGCATAACTAGAACAAAACCATTCGTAGTGCTTATTGTAAATGGTTTGCACAGAGGTACTTTTTTTTTATAAGAATATGATTTTTTCTGGTATTCATTATTTGTACTTTTTTGATGGCGAATATATGTTCCATCACAAATACTCGTAAATACCGTTTACCAACCGTGAAGTCGGAGGAGACTGTTTACGCTCCTCTATCTAGCGAAATAGTTTGAGGACTGGACTGGACTGGGCTTATGTATACAATTTTCGTTCTGCTGATTTTCGAACCAACATTCTCCAGTCTTTGTTGCCATTTTTCCAATCTGCTCTGGACCTCGCACCCATCTTCACCGATCATATATATCGTCTGCAAACATCACCCACCAAGGTGACTCCCCCTGTATGTCCGTTTTCAGAGCATCCAATGCCAACAGGCAGAGGTATGGACTTAAAGCCAATCCTTGGTACAAACCTACTTAGCAGGCACTTCTTCTTCTATTTTGACAGAAGAGCCCCACCACGAAACCTCTCGGGGAATCTAATCATACACCTTTTCTAGATCAACAAACATATGACATCTGTTGCCCCGCGTCCTGGCATAAACTTAGCACAGAGCTTTATTCCCCGATAATTGTTGCATTCTTGTACATCTCTTTTATTTTGTGATTATGTGATGAGCACGAGAGAACAGAGACACTATTCCTCAGCGATTACTTCTTCATGCAATAACTTATTAAAGAATAAAGTCAGCCACTGATATCCGTCCTCTTTCAATAACTTCCAAACTTCAACTGGTATACCATCGGGCCCAACTGCTTTACCATTTTTCATACTTCGTACTGCCATTCTAACTTCGTTCATACTAATCTCATTCACTAATCCTATATTCACAAGCACATCGTTATACACCCCGCTCAAATCATTGTCCTCATTCATAAGTTTTTCGAAATAAGTTTTCAACCTATCTTTTATATCTTCATCTTTTATCAACGCCCTTTCCTCTTCAACTTACACACATCTCACATGCTTAATGTCTTTTGTCCTCTCTTTCCTGCTCTTTGCAATGCGGTATATTTCTTTTTGTCCTTTTGGTTCGTGAAGATGGCTGTATATATTGTTTTGAGCTTAAGCTATGGCTATTGCTACCGCTTTTTTGCCTTCTTTTTCCGCTCTTTGTATACACACTTTCTAACTTCCTTAATTCTTTCACTCCCTTACTCATTTTTCCATGTTTTGAATGCATCTTTTTTTCTTTCAGAGCTCTCTGTACCTCCTCACTTCACCACCTAGTGTATCAATAGTACCGTTCCCTTTCGTTTCTCCAAACACTTCCCGCGCTATCTCACTTATATAAATTGCCATTTCACCCCAACATTCATCCACTTACTTGCATTCCATCCATTTCTATAATTTTTTCCACTCTTTTTTCCATGAATATACTTGCATACTGCTTTTTCTCTAACATTCGCCACCTGGTCCTTTTCTATCAATAATAAAATATTACTTCATTGGAATGTAAGAAAAAAAATGTTTTTAATTTTTTTCACATTGTTCCACCACATCAAAAAAATTGAAATAATTCCTGAGTATAAAGGAGTACAAAAGACATTTTTTAACAAAATTTGGAGGTGGACACTTTTCAAAAATACGGTCAAAAAAATAATTTTAATTTTATTTCTTTTCTAAAAAATTGGCTTTTGGTCTGGGAATCATAAAAAAAATTTTTTTTCATGCCTTTTACTCGTAAGTATTAGCGAAAAAATCGGCGATTATCAAATTTTAATTTTACTATGAATAAAAAAATAAAATCGAAAAAGTAGTTTTTTTTGAATATCTCAATAACGGCTTGAGATAAAAAGCTGAAATTTTGACAGAATTATTTTTATTTGGTACCTAAACGATCCCCAAAGTATGAGGAGAAAATTCCACGGGGGCAAATTTCATATGTATATCCGGCTATACCCTTTCAAGAAATTTATTAATAACATAGTCCAATAATTTTCATAATATTTAATACTTGATTATGTTTATAATATACTTATATGTGTATACGTATGTGTCAACTTTTTGTTTAATTTAGCCTAATGCTTTCTACTCTTTCTTCTAATTATGTGTTTCTTATTTGTGGAAACTTAACTGGTAAATGTGTGTATTTTTTATTGTAAATTGGTTTGCTTCCCTATAATAAATAAAAATAAAAAAATAAAAAATAATATTAGTCTGAATTTAATAAATCACAAGCAGTACAATCCATATCTGACTGATATTGTCGTTAACCTGGAAATTCTACTTTTTATATGAATGAAATACACATTTGACTACAGCCTGACCAATACACCTGTGTACAGCTACAGCTTAACTCAATCCTTAATGCCGGATCCACATTCTTGCCAAGCCTCGACAAGCCATCATAAATTCAAACATGTGAAAAAAAAAGTTAGGCATGGCTTATGTAGATTTTCAAACACTTGTAGCCGTTCCGATCGTGTCGGTTTTTGTGCACAAATCAAAGAAAATTTGCAGCAAGTTCTTGTGATGCATCTACATGTTTATGCGATTAGTGAGATTTGAAGTTTGTGGAAAATGGCAAGCGTGTGGGTCCAGCATTGAGTAATAATACCACTGTAACATCGACCTCGTAGTTGGTACTTAAACCCAAAACCAAATGTTCGTTTCCTTTTGCTCACAAAAAAAACCATCACAAATTCAAACATATAATAATAATAATAATATTTATTTATTTTCTCATCACAAAAGCTATTATAACAGGGTTGTAATATCATAAATAAACTTAACAAATAACAGTAATAAAAGCCTTTGTGAGAGACTGGTGTCTGTACTAGGTAAGAAAGAACCTGTATTACAGATCGCCAGGCACTCACCCTTATTAGCAATTATAAGATTAAAACTTTAAATTAATGTAGGCTTAGGTCCATAATATAAATATGGAATATAATTAAGTTATATAACATAAATATGGAATTACATTTACGCGTGACGAGGAGTGTGATGTGGTGAGATGTGTTGTAGTGTAAGGTTTTGCGTAATGTAGTGGTGGGTAGAAATTTTTTAAAAAGAAATATATAATAATAAAATAGAATTTATGTATAATAACAATTAAATATATATAAACATACATATATTACACATATATTAAAATAAATTATTTAGGAATAATAAACAAATTTTTAGTTTCTTCATAATTAAGATTTTCTAGCCATTTATATACTATTTTCTTACATTTGTTTCTCTGTAATGGATATATTGATAAATGATGATTGATTTTGTTGTATAGAAAATCCCCTAGGAAAGCATAAAATTTATGTGAGAAAGAGATCCTGTAAGTTTTTAAGGGACAGAGAGTGAATTTTCTTTTAAGGACAATTGAGGGATTGTAGCTAATTTCAGAATGCTTTTTCAAGAGTGTATACAAAATAAATAGCTGACGAACAGATAAAACTTCACAATGTTTATATAACTTAGATGTAGGGGAAAAGGAAAAGAAGGGAGTGACTAGTTTTAAGAATAAATCTTTGTGCTCGCTCTAATCTGATTAAAGAGGATTTAGGAGCACCACCCCAAGAAGTAATGCAATATGATAGTAATGACTGGCAAAGGGCATAGTAAACATTTTTAATAACATTTTTATTTGCGACATTTCTTAAATTTTTGAAAATAAATGTAAGCTTTCGAATTCTTAAAACTAGCTGATCAATGTGACACTTAAAGGTAAGATTTTTGTCGATCAAAATTTCTAAGTATTTTATAGTATTTACTTCTTCAATGGGAAGGCAATTACAATTTGATTCATATGATCCACATGAGTGGACTTTCAGAGGAGAAAAAGATGCATTTAAATTTGGATTCGAAATGGAGAAGCGCATTTATTTGGTTTTATCCACATTAAGGAGTAGTTTATTTTTCTTTAGCCATACAGAAACAGAATTTAAACCCAATTGAGCAAAATTTTGCACTTCATTCCAAGAATTAGCAACGAAAATAAGTGCTGTGTCATCCGCGAATGTTATGATTTTACCATTTTTTAAATTAAGATCACACAAATCATTTATGTAGGTAAGGAAAAGTGTAGGTCCTAGGATACTTCCTTGGGGGACACCGTGGTAGATTGGAAGAACCTCACTTACTAGATTACCTATTTTTACCCTCTGTTGCCTATCTCTTAGGTAATCCGTAAGAAGCTGTAGTGGCACTCCACGAACTCGTATTTTTTATAATTTACCGATAAGAATAGAAATGGAAACCGTATCGAATGCCTTGGCCAAATCCAAAAAGACCACTAAAACTTTGTTTCTATTATCTAATTCATTTACTATAAAATTAGTTAATTCATGAATCGCGTCATTTGTCGATTTATTTATTCTAAAGCCATACTGCGATTTAGAGAGTAAATTATTTTCTAAGTAGGTAATTAATCTACTATTAATTGCACGTTCTAGTACTTTAGAAAAGGTAGGAAGAATAGGAATGGGCCTGAAGTTGTTGACAGCATCTTTGCTTCCACCTTTATATATAGGTATAGTTTCGGCAATTTTAAAATTAAGAGGGAATATTCCGGTTTCAAAAGCGAGATTGCACAAAAAGGTAAGTAGTGGAATAAAAACTTTAACGTATCTCTTAAGCAGTCTGGTAGGAATATCATCTCTGCCAACCGCACAGTCATTTTTTAAGTTAAGAATGAGCATTTTTATCTCACTCTTATTTACTGGCATAAGAGTAAAAGACTGTAAGTGGGAAGGAACATTCCGAAGGGCATCATTTATGGAGTAAGTAGTATTTATTTTATCTGTCAATTCTCTCCCTATGTTAACAAAGAAATAGTTCACAGCATTTATAGAAAATCCGTATGACTTCGTATTTATTAAGTTTAGTGCATTTGATTTTGGTTTATGTCTATGGGTAATAGTTGTTATAATCTCCCATTTTTTTTTATTCGTGTTAGCTTTCTATAGTTGGTCGGTATCATATTCACATTTAGTTTTTTTTAAAAGGGAACTGCAAAAGTTTCTATATTTATTTATAGGCGAAACAAAGACCATTATTATTTGGATATTTTATTAATTTTTTATGTAGTTTATCTCTGTTTTTTAGACAGCGCAAAAGGCCTGGAGTCATCCAGGGTTTAAGCATTTTTAATTTCATGAGTGTGTGATTTAATAGTGTTATTAATTAGGTTTAACAAAGTGTTTGTAGCAGAGTTAACATCGTGTTTCTGATATACTTGTGAGAAATCTAAAGATTTCATAGTTATATCTAGATCTTTATAATGGAGATGGAGAGGGCGTTTGACTTGTGTAAGATTGCAACGTTCCGAACTTGTCGGTGTTTTTACATAAAGAAGCGGCAAGTGCTTGTGTTGCATCCACACGTTTGTAGAAAGTTTGTAGCATATAGCAAGCGTGTGGACCCTGCATTATTTATACATACTCTTTTTTACAGTTGTACATGAAGTTTATTTTCTTGACGTCTCCTCTGCTTAAACCTTCTCGTTGTCCAAGGGTAACGCCTTTAATCTATAATAAGTAATTGAACTTATTATTTTATCGCACTTTTGTTTTTTTTTTTTATTTATTTCTTAAAAAGCACACAACATTTAGAAGTAATTTAAAACAGAATTAAAACTGTCAAAAAAAAGTTAAATATGCATGTGTGTATACACAATTATATTATGTATAATTTATAGCTAACTAGTGACTCACCCTCGCTCCACTCGGGTTTGTCTCTCATTTAGTACATCTCAGAGATGAGATATTTAGCCGCAGTAAAAAGTATCCGATATGTTGACGCGGATAACCAGCTATCATTATACCAAATTTTATCAAAATCTGTCCAGTGGTTTTCTCGTGATGCGGTCACAGACAGACAGACATACAAAAATTCTAAAAACTATAGATTCAGCCTCTGTATCGATAATAACGACTATTTCAATCAGTTTTTCCAAAAAATATTTAATGTACAGATTAGACTCATTTTATTATATGGATAGAAAATGACCAACAAGACATTTTTAAATTAAATCAAAAATCGAATATTAATTCTTTACTTTATTGAGGTGTGCACATTATGAAAAAGTAACAAGTACCTATTAGCTAATGGTAATATTAGTGTAAATACTGTAATATAAAAAGAGTCGGGGAGCATTTTTTTTAACTCTCTCAAACAGCAAGTGTTGAGTTTCCCTCTTTTTTCAGCAGAATTGTCCTCCGATCCGGTGGTAGCCTCCTCACGGATTGACTACACTGATTAATTATTTTTAGATTAAATTGACGATTCAAAAGTGCTTGTATAGGTCTAATTGAATTAATTTAATTTACATTTATTCATTCTTTTACTCATTCCTTTATTCACTCCTTCATTCATTCCATCATTCATTCATTCAATCAATGCACAAGCATTCAAGTAAAGACATTTCTATCACCTTAGGTTCTATAGTTTTCTGAGTGTTCTTGGAGAAAGCATACTCTGAATAGTGCATCACACTATTGTAGTCGTATGAAACTCCAAAATCATGTGCACGTTTGGAATCCGCCATTTTAAAGTTACTTTCAGCGCCTGGAACAGAGAAGATAGATTTAAAACAAAATTTGGCACTCCTTTAATTTCGATAGAGAACTGATATAAACGATTTTATTATTGGGTTACTTTCCTTGAGCTTAAGTGAAATACCTTTGAAGTACTATATGTATTTAACTTTTAAGTACTTTGGCTTGACTCGGGAATCGAACCCAGGATCTCACAATCAGCAACCGCTACATATAAGCTAGCTAAAATGTTATTTATTACGTTAATAATTAAAATAATACAAACCGGTTTTAATATTGTTATAATATATTTTTATATAGTTTTCTCTATCAGGACGGCTTTGCTCGTGCATGAATCCAACTGCGTGTAAAAGTTCATGCAAAACTGTTCCTTTTTTGCTTACACAACCTGGAGTCTGCAAATTTACTTCTTGACGACCACCTAGACATTTCAAAGTATTATAATATTTCAAAGTATAAGATTTTAATAACAATTTAAATTACAATTTAAATAACAATTGATAACACTAAAGCTCGTCAATAGCTACTAAACAAAAAAAAACTATTTATACGTACATATATATACATATTAAAATTATACAACCGATTCACATATCATACTATTATGAATACAAATATGTTTAACATAAATTTATAGTCCGTCTGTCTATTAGACTTTTCAAACAGACATACTAATAAAAAATCTAAAATAAATTTCGAACAGCTCCATCAAAGAATAAGCGAATTAGTTGCTAATTAAGCAAAACAGTTAGTTGCCATAAAATTGTATTGTTGCTCAAACAAATTTCAAATAATCGTGTTTCCGGCTACCTTGATAATAAAATAGCAGTGAAAATTTTTCAATGAAAAGATCAATTCAACATTATTCTTTGACTGGAATCTTAGAGATTTATACGTTTAAACAAACAAACAAGCAATATCTTTAGCTTTATAAATAATGTCCTCCTGACCGATTCCGGTCACGGCGGCCAATCTCATTGAGACTAGCCAACTGCGCAGGAGATATTATAGTGCAGCACGTGTACGCGCAGACACAAGTTCACTCTCTATTCCTGTCACTCCCATACTCCGGTGGGACGACTACTCGACACGACCGGTGAGAGTTAAGGCGCAGGACCGACGGCTTTACGTGCTCTCCGAGGCACGGGGGTGAAACACCGCCAACTTCCCAACTCCGGGCTGTTACTGAGGCTTACTATACAGAAAGACTTAATAACTTGGCCTGACCCGAGACTCGAACCCAGGACCTCTGGGTGTGCAGCCGTACATGCTAGCCACTACACTACCAAGGCAGTTATAAATATAGGCTTTATAAATATACGCTAATATAGATATAAAAATTATGAAAACAAGTAAATATTAAATTAATATTTGACTATACCAAGTTTCCCCACACTTGACCAGCAACCTGTATTTGCACTCGTAAGAATAATATAGTCGGTTTGACCACTATAGGGAACGAAGCGCAAACAGGTCAGTCTGTGATAATCTGCTATTGCGCGCATTATTGTTTCTCGCTCGTCTTTATCTATAATAAAATAACGATATATTACTATAACCGTTAACCGACTTTCCTAATTAGGTATAACTTCAAGAAATTTAGATTTCAAAAGATTGATTGTATAAAATACGAGAAAGGAAAAGGATTTACGTCTAGAACTAGATATTAACAATAGGTAAAGTATATAACATAATTTGATAAATAGTGAGTTAATTTATTTTTTTATATAATACCTATACGCATCGAAATAATATACATTTTTTAAACAAACTACTTACAAATAAAAGACGAACTACAAAATACTTCCAGCGTTTTAAAATGTTGAAATACCGTTTTACTTTAACATGCGCTTATTAAATCTATACAGATAAATAAAATTGGAGTGTCTGTTTGTAATATTAAAATAACCGCTTTTTACACGGTACGTATACCAAAACAACATTTCTTACAATTTTTGTCTGTCTGTCTGTTTGTTCCGGCTAATCTTTGAAATAGCTGGACCGATTTTGATGGGACTTTCACTGGCAGATAGCTCATGTAATAAGGAGTAACTTAGGCTACTTTTATTTTGGAAAAAAAAAATAGTGTCCCACGAAAAAATATTAAAACCAATTTAATTAATTAATTTTGTTTTGAGAAGTAATCTAGGGACGAACCCGAGCGAAGCGAGGGTGAGTCGCTAGATTAAGACAAAATTAAATATATCTTTTTTGGATTCATAGCCTAATTGAAAATTAGATTTACTTACTGAATTTTGAGTCAATTTTGTAAGGAATGATACCCTTTGGCCATCGAGCTGCTTGATCACGAATGCCATTACGACCATACTGTGGTATTAATATGTCACCTTCTGCATACCCTCCCATTTCCTCAGGGTTCATCAAGGACGACTCTGTCCATGATGCCAAAGCATTTCCTACAAATGTTTTAAAGGTTAATTTTTACAATTCCATAATTGTATAGTAAACATATTTTCTTTTTAGTATGATAGACATATAATAAAATTCTAACTATTATTTTTTTTATTTTTTTCTGTCTGTCTGTCTGGGACCGCATCACGAGAAAACTGTTGTCAGATTTTGATGAAATTTGTTATGATGATAGCTGGTTATCCGGGTTATCCTATATAGGATACTTTATACTGCGGTAAAGTACCTCATCTGTGAAACACTACATATTATGAAGTCCTCCACAATCTGAGGGCTTATTCGACATAATCTCAGAAACTACTGTACAGATTTTCTTAATGTTTTCACCAATAGAAAGAGGAATTATCTAGGAAAATTATAAAATATTACCTTTGTGAGTATTTTGCGAAAATAAGGTAGCGGTAAGCATCTATTCTAAGGAAGCATCCCTACTAGTTTTAAATTAAAAAAAAAAAACATCAACCTCTAATATTTCAAATTACACATTTATTAATATTTCAAAAATATACGAGTATCTTACCACTTTCGTTCTTTGGCAGTCCAAAAGCCTGCGGTTCTAAACCAGAGAGATCGATGTCACCATCATCTATGAAGTTGTCTAAATCATTATCTGTGACTAATACGTTGTCATCATCAATTGGAATACTAATATAACCGGATATAAAAAGCAAATTTAAAAATAATTGAAAAAAACCCATTTTATCGTTCAATAAGATTTTTTTAAAGAAAAAGCCTTCCTAGCGAATTGAAGCTACTGAATAGTGTGGCGAAAAATTCAGAATTTTTTCCCATTTATACAAATAAGTGTAAAGTTCATTACACTTTCATGATAAAGGATATATAAGTTACGTGTATTTTGATAATAGAGGCCTTGAATTGTGTTTTTATGTGTTTTAGCTCACTGATAATCGTGATATTGTTTCCTTCGCTTCCGGACGGATGTTTAAACAACCGGAATGTATCAGACGTCATGTAATATATTTTTCACGATAGAAAATGTTACTATATATATATATATATATATATATATATATATATATATATATATATATATTCTTTTATTGTAGTAAATAGACTGTTATTTTCTGCCAAGATTAATAGACACGAATAAGTTTGATCATTTTGATCATCTTCATATTTTTTATTAGTTATATTATTTAAAAGCGACTCACCCTCAGTCCATTTGGATTCGTCCCTACTTACGTTTTTAACGTTTAGTATAGATTTCTCAGAGATGAGATATTTTCTCACAGTAAAAAGTATCCTATATGTTGATCTGGATAACCAGCTATCATCATACCAAATTTCATCAAAATCCCTCCAGTGGTTTTTGCGTGATGCGGTAACAGACAGTCTGACAGACAAACAGACAAAAATTCTAGAAACTATAGATTCGGCCACTGTGTCGATAATAATGACTATTTTAATAAGATTTTCCAAAAAATATTAAATGTACAGATCCGACTCAGTTACAATTTTATTATATGTATAGATGACATTGATGAAATTATACTGGTGAATTAGCATGTCTAAGAGTCGTTAAATTACTATAATTTTATTAAAGTAAGATATCTGCAGTTAACTAAATACGCAAAAGTATAAAATGTAAAACTTATAATTAAAATCTCTTGTCAATAAGTCATTTCTTAAAAATAAAGCGCTAGGTGTTATGAAAGCGTAGGACGCTTTACTTTTAATAGACAAGAAAAAAAAAATATTTTTTAATTTCTTTAAATTTAATCAAAAACGGTTTCATTATACTATACAATGAAACCAAAGGTGATTCTTTTGGATTATAAATTTAATAATAACTTTAGAATATTTTTGTAACACTTGTAACAACATTTATTACTATATAATTAAAATATATAAACATATAAGTCTATATAATATACAATTAAGATATCCAAATCATACACTAAAATACTAAAATAAACACATATATTATAGAAGACTAGCGACTTACCCACGCTTCGCTCAAGTGCGTCCCTAGTTACGCGTAGTTATTTTGTTTATGGTTACGGTCATGGGTTTTAATTTTTTTTGCCCGGAACCCTAATCCTTTTTTTTTAAATAAAAGTAAACTTAGTTACTCCTTATAACATCAGCTATCTGCAGTAAAATTCCCGTCAAAATCAGTCCAGCCGTTTCGCAGATTAGCCGAAACAAACAATCAAACAGACATACAAAAAAAATTAAATTATTTTTTATTATAAGTACCATCTATACTTTCTCATATATTCAGTAAAAAGCTATTATTTTGACATTACAAACAGACACTTCAATTTTATTTATCTGTATAGATAAGTATCATTAAAAAAATTTTTAACGAAAATTTCCTTAAAAAAAATGGGGCCCTTATCTTTACGAGGAAACACATTTCATAACATTCGGAAACGTTATCTATGACAATATTAAACATTGCAGTACTCGGACGAATGCTGTAAACACGTTACATCCGACAGGCCTGTCCTCCGCCTATATACACCATATTATACCAAGAATTACTGTGTCACTTTTACGTTCAAAACATATTTTCATTGTATAAGTTGCATATTGCAATGGTTGAATTGAAGTTTTGTCTTCAAAATCATGAAATATAATGATTATAATAATGAATACCATTTAAGATAATAAAAATAAAGAAAGAAGAAGAAAATACCATCCAAATTTCAGTACTAGTAATTTCAAATATGACACTATTATAAGAGTTCTGTTTTTGCCACGTGGCTACGGAACCCAAATAACTAAAATGTTGACGTAAAACCTTGCATTGATTTTTTCAAAAAAAATGAATTTATCAAAACAATCTTAGGGGGCTTAATTCATATTATTATTTTATAGGATATAATCATGAGAGTTGAGACAAAGAACTATCCATACTAAAATTATGGATGTAAAAGTCTGTCTATTTGCTTGTTACGTTTTTACCCTTTAAATCGCTTAACCAATTTAAATTAATACTTATTGATATGAATTGGATCTTTGTTAGATCTTAGAGAAATCTTTTGTTGTAAAAATAATACTTGAAAGAGGTGAAAAGGAGAGCATGAAGCTTGTATGGGTTCCCCACACATTACTTCTCAAATATGAGGTATATGAAAATTTATCTTTGTGCTTTTGGCAAGAAATACTGATTGTTGGTGCATTTTTGAAAAATCCTCCCTGAAAGCGTTAAAATAAGGGATTATTTCAAATCTTAACTCCTATGGTTGAAAGGAAGGAAGGCTTAAATTGAAGGCTGTCCTATGAATATTTTTAGATACCTAAAGACTAGGGAGTTATTCTTATATTGTTTACGAAGTATATGGTATATTTATAAAAAGTAATATCGATATTTGGTGAGCAAGACGTCGGGCGAAGCGAGCGCGGGTCCTAATATTGTAAAGTGGCGGACCCAAGCGAAGCGAAAGTAAGCCACTAGCACAGATCATATATAGAGTACAGATAGTGCATCCCATACAAATATTTGGACATCGCTAACTAATGCTATTGGACACACTATTTTTTTTTTAATCCTAAAATGATAATAGATGGCGCAAGTGAGAATTAAATATAAGGCGACATCTAGCAACTCTAAATGATAGATGGCGTTAAAAGCTAAGGGTATCTATCCCCGAGCTGCCGCTGCGCAATGTTGTAGGTAACTATGTAAGGTCTCTCAAGGCTACTATGACAATTACAAACTATATTTTTAAGATATTGTCTTTGAGTGCTATAAAACTTTTTATTATATTGAGCGCCATCTGTGAACACAGTTTACATAATTATTATCAAAGATCGTGCTATCACAATGTAGTACCCATTATTGCCGCCAGAAATATAACGATATTATTGAATTTTATAAAACTTCAAAAACATTATACTTTTGTCCATTACTTCCTTTTTTCTTACTTTAGGTATTTTTTTTAAAGTTAGAATATATGCTTTTCGCATTTAATTTTTTTCAAATTTTGAATTTAACATGAACATAAAAACAAATCGATACATACAACGCCATCTATTATCATTTTTTTTTTAACTAATTTCACTTTGTTCGTGATGTGACCCTATGCCACTAGTATATATTAAATAACTTCTCGTGTAACTTATAGCATGAATATTTAAAATGGCTACGTTATTATGCTACAATGTCGCCCCTATCTTTTATTACAAGAATAGATTATTTTGCGCCTGCACCTAAGTAAGAAAACTATAATGTATTTACGTGAACATTTTTAACCGACTTCCAAAAAGGAGGAGGTTCTCAATTCGTCGGAATCTTTTTTTTTTTATGTATGTTCACGGATTTCTCGAAGACGGCTGAACCGATTTGGAAAATTTTTTTTTGTTTCAAAGAGTATTCTTCCCCGGTGGTCCCATATAAATTTTATCGAAATCGGTCAAGCGGTTTTTAAATAAATGGCTTAATCGAATATTATGTTTTTATTAAAAATCTTTCTTCTTACAAATTACTTGCTTATTACGTCTACACTAAAAATGGAAAAATAAAAACTTTTTAAAAAAAAAATAAAAACCGACTTCCTGGCACTGAAAAGTAAAAAATAACTAAACAGAGGTTTTCATTTAAAATAGATACCTAATCAGATATTTTCGAAGTCGGTGCCAGCCAATACAAATCAAAGCACACCGACTTCGAAAATATCTGATTAGGTATCTATTTTAAATGAAAACCTCTGCTTAGTTATTTTTTACTTTTCAGTGCCAGGAAGTCGGTTTTTATTTTTTTTTTTTAAAGTTTTTATTCTTTAGGTAGTAAGATACTATAAAATAATGTGCAAGTATTAGTCGGACCGCGCATTGAGGGTTCTCTACAATTATACAATATATTTTGTTGCACATTTACCAAAGCAAAAAAAACTTATTATAAGTCATTTTATTAGTGTTTTAGAGTTTACACTATAATCACTCCAAGTTTGACGTATTCTTATGAGTTTGCCACTAACTTTATATTGATATTGACAAAAAAGAAACTTACAAAAAAGATTTTTTATATATTTTTTTTTTATTCTTGACATTTTTTTATTATTAGCCCTCACGGTAACAGAAACTCGTTAAAAATTGAAACGGCTACCTAATCGGTTTAAGAGATACAGCCGTTTAAAGAAACAAAGGATAAAAGGATGTATAGGCCTAATAATGAACAACCTACGTAACTCTAAAAACCTACAAATAATACGGGCCCCTTATTCCTAAGTTGGACTATGTTTAATGTTAACCGTTATCACAATTTAAAGTAATTAAGCGGTACTTGAACTGGAATCTTAAAGTAAATTAAGATAATATGAAAATATAGGTACTTTATAGGCCATAGAACCTGTCGAAGTTTACGAGGCAAAAAGTTTTACTGAAGAATTTAAATGATTAACATTACCCCTACAAAGACGTAAAAGGGTATTTTCAATTTTGTATGTTGATACTTTGCCCAGCTCTCACGTCAAGGGACAGGATTTTATGTGGAAGGCGTTGCTGTAAAGAAGGAGCTGTCGCCTCCTTTTATCATTTTTATTTATTTATTTA
Source organism: Fabriciana adippe (assembly GCA_905404265.1). Classification (NCBI taxonomy): domain Eukaryota; kingdom Metazoa; phylum Arthropoda; class Insecta; order Lepidoptera; family Nymphalidae; genus Fabriciana; species Fabriciana adippe. The sequence goes on along the minus strand of FR990001.1, from coordinate 9,755,262 downwards.
CAACTAATTAGAACGGCAGTGCCACTTATGCCTATACCCTTTGCAATAGAAACCCTTGCCCTTTGGAGTCGAAATACAAGAACTTAATGAGCTACATAGTACCTCATTTTATCACCTCTGGTGATATAAAAGCTGACTCGATATTTGCCCAGAGAATCGACATTGTAATTCAGCGAGGGAATGCAGCTAGCATTCTTGCTATAATTCATATTAGCGCATTTGTTTTGTATATATAATTAAATACATTTATTGAAGTTATATTTCTTTCGGGACGCTTGGAAAAAATTATGAGAGTAAAATTTTTACGATGCGCGCGCGCACCGACAGTCAAAAAGCGACATGATGAAGTTAGCTGATAACTGTTTGATGCCATGGTAACCGTTGTTATTGTCTGACAAATGATATATAATATTATATTGTTTCCTTAAATTATATTCTATAAACAGATGATTGTTATATGCCTAATATGCTTTATTTAATTATTTTATTAATTTATCATTCCTTTTACAAACAGAGAGTTGTGACATACGGTATGAAATCTTTCGCTATTTTTGTTCTGTTACGCCAAAAGAAGTATAACTTCTTACGTGCGTACGTATGTTTTTTTTTCATTGTTTAGTTTTTGTGATTCGTACTTAGGATTTTATTTAAAAAAACCATGTCATCATAATCAGTTCAGCCATTAAACCATGACAACTAGGGGGACATACAGAATTACTGTCATATTTACAATAATATGGATTAAATTCAAATAATTATAGTACTATTTTCCATAAATACACTATAGATTTATTGTGGACACTTAGGCTTAGAGTAAATAAATATAATGCCGGTTGACAAACAACACACCATGTTATTATATAAATATATAGATATCTTTGTTACGATCAATCGAGAAATAACTAATAATTAAATAATTTTCAAAGTAAAATTGTCTATAATTTAAAGTGCAATACATATTTATGTTGTCTATACTAATATTATAAACGTGAAAGTTTGTGAGTATGGATGTTTGTTACTCTTTCACGCCAGAACGGCTGAACTGATCTGGATGGCACAAAGATAGATTTTAATCTGGAATAACACACAGGCTACTTTTTATCCCGGAAAAATGTACGGTTCCCGTGAGATAGTTATGTTTTTGTTTTCCTAGAGGCGAACCCGAGTGAAGCAAGGGGGAGCCGCTAGTATTATTATAAAATTAGTCATACAAGGATTTCACGGTGATACATCCTTAATTATTATTTCTTTATTTGTATATAACATGGTATTATATATTTATCTTGGTTACAATCAAGTGAAAAATAAATAACAACTGAAAAATATTCTGAATAAAAAATTATATAGGTATATATAAAAGGGAAACATTATAAAATTTATTGTTCAACTGGCACGTTTTGGAGCCATTGATAAAAGAATTGAATTGAATTTGTGGTATTATAAAAAAAATCAGAGAGTTTCATAAGCAAGACAGTTTTCATTACTTTTTTAGTAAGTTATGTTCAAAAATATATAATTCCATCCATCCTTCTTCTAATGCATCGCATTTATGCATAGCACCTGCGTATTCACAGGTGGTTTTGTGGATTTATTATTTACTGCCTCGGTGGCGTAGTGGCTAGCATGTACGGCTGCACATCCTGATGTCCTGGGTTCGAGTCCCGGGTCAGGCCAAATTTAGTTATTGAGTCTTTTTGTATAGTAAGCCTCAGTAACAGCCCGGAGTTGGGAAGTTGGCGGTGTTTCACCCCCGTGCCTCGGAGAGCACGTAAAGCCGTCGGTCCTGCGCCTTAACTCTCACCGGTCTTGTCGAATAATCGTCCCACCGGAGTATGAGAGTGACAGGAATAGAGAGTGCATTTGTGTCTGCGCGTACACTTATGCACTATAATATCTCCTGCGCAATTGGCTAGTCTCAACAAGATTGGCCGCCGTGACCGGAATCGGTCAGGAGGACATTATTATTATTATTATTTGTGGATTTCACTGGTTAGAAAAGTTAGTACTATTCACTTAAACCCTACGGAACCTCCCACGTCTTAATGGTTCGTCGCAGGATCGATAAAAAAAATGTAACTCAGGAGTGACATTTTTTTAACTCTACATAAGAGACATTTGGGAAAAAATATTTATTTGTTTATTTATGAAAAAATATGTGTGCTTTTAAAATACTTTCCTTTAATTTTAATAAATTTAAAAATTATTTTGAAGAAAATACGTTAAGCAGTTATAGTTTTAGAGACATGGAATAGTTTCCATTTCAAACTTATTTATGCCGTCAATAAAATGAATATCATATATTATTTCACTTTTGACATCAATAAATTATGTATGTAGTATATTAAAACATTACATTGTTTCATGCTAAGCATGTTTATAGGTCATCGACCCTAGGTGTGCAAATCGTACTGGCACTTCTTCAATTTTTTTATATAAAAATTGTGATCATGTATTGTAATTGTTTACTATATTTAATCTATACTAATATTATGAAGGGGAAGGATTTCATTGTTTGTTTGTTTGTTTGTTTGTTTGCACCGAATAGGCTCCGAAACTACTGTACCGATTAAGATGAAATTTGGTAAGAAGATAGTTTGAGACCCTGGGAAGGACATAGGATAGTTTTTATAACGGAAATCATCCCTTAAGTTAGTGAAAATGGGGATGAAAGTTTGTATGGGGAATCAACCTAGGGACGACCCCGAGCAAAGCGAGGGTGAGTCGCTAGTATTTAATAAAAATATCCCAACGAAGCTGGAAAGTTATTATATTTTTATTATTTGCAATGTTCTAGGTATGAAAAATTATGGGACATTAGGAATAATTTTATTCATATCCCGTATGTGTGGGATCGCACCTTATTCAACTCTATCGACTCTACATATATCACGCAGATATGTTATCTATGGAAGAATCATCGCTACTCTTATTAGTAAGATTTCAAAAAAATTTTTAATGAGCGCTGTACAACTGACTGGGATGTTATTTAAAAATGTCTATTTATTTACATAAAAATATAATTAATATTTGAATTAAATATTAATAGAAAGTATAGTGAACTTAATAAAACTCTACGGACAAAAAAAAATCGTAAATTGTGAATATTTTTTTTATTAAATATACATAATGTATACATTAAACCAAAACTCTGCATGCTCAACGTCCACCTCGGTTTGTTAAGAGTCCATTGGTCACCTGAAGAACTAAAAACGAGGAGAACGATGAGAAAAAGGAAAGAGGAGAATATGATTTGGCCTCTAATACGTACACTCACCGATTAAAATAAATCAGTACGAGTACTGTTTTTCTTTACATCGATATTCTGTAAGAAGTAGTAGACTGTAGAAGGGCAGTGCCTTCCTTCCATTATATTCAGCCCTTTTTTCATCTCATCTCTGGGCACCTCCCTTCAATATAAGAGAGATTAGACCATGATTCACCACGCAAAATGGCAGATTTCACAGGCCCTCGAAAATTGATGAGGTTCTCTCGAATATATAGGTTTTCTAGCGATTTTTTCCTTCACTTTAAGGCTTATTGAAAATGATTTGCACTTAAGAGTATCAGAGGTGCCAGACCTGGGATTCGAACTCGCTTTACTTGCTTTTCCATGCAAGCGTTTTGCTACTACTACCTCCACCACCGCATCGTTTCCATATACTTACTTGTTCCAGCTTTTAGGTATCTTTTGAACGTATCACTAGAAATTACAATAAATTTCAAGGAGAACCTGTCGTACTGTTCATCACTAGTCATTGCATTTGGGAACATCACGATTGTTATAATAACAGTATTATTTGCTATATTCACAAGTCCTCGTCGATTGATGCTTATTAAACAAATTCTTGAAAAACTGAATCAGGTATATGTTTTAGTGTAAAAAGCTATTCAACTTATATCCATATTGTTTTTAAAATTGAATTCAACTTTACTGATATGATGGTTTATTTAATACTAGTTTTTGCATGTGGTACCATCAATAAGCTAAGCGCGGGAGTCCGTCCGTCCGTCCCCATGAAGCAAACTATATCCTTCAAAAATTTCATCGAAACCTGTTCAGCGGTTTAAACGTGAAAAAGTAACAAATAGACATGTACATATTTACTTTCATGTTTATAATATTGTAACATGGCTAATTAGAATAATACTTTCTTAATTTAGCAAATCTAAGATCGGTATCTCCCGCGTCCATTTTTACTGTATTCAAAATGTCGGGAACCAAAAATAAAACTGAATCCGCGAAAAAAAATCCGAAAAGATAGCCTTATTTAAAAGATTAGTATGGGATACAACAAGATCTTACTTTAATTGGCTTCAACTGTATTTCAAATTTTTAAAACTTGGCCTTCTGTAACTTAATTACTAAATATATTAAAGTTTCTGTAGAATAGAAAAAAGCATTTTTGAGAACTGTACTATATGATGTCCTACTGACCGATTCCGGCCACGGCGGCCAATCTCATTGAGGCTAGCCAAGTGCGCAGGAGATATTATAGTGCAGCGCGTGTACGCGCAGACACAAGTGCACTCTCTATTCCTGTCACTCTCATACTCCGGTGGGACGACTATTCGACACGACCGGTGAGAGTTAAGGCGCAGAACCGACGGCTTTACGTGCTCTCCGAGGCACGGGGGTGAAACACCGTCAACTTCCCAACTCCGGGCTGCTACTGAGGCTTACTAGACAGAAAGACTCAATAACTAAACTTGGCCCGACCCGGAACTCAAACCCAGGACCTCGGGGTGTGCTGCCGTACATGCTAGCCACTACACCACCGAGGCAGTTACTGTACTATATACAATCGGAACTAAGAAGATAAAAACAAGCTAGTCAAACATGACCTTCCTTTGGGCTTGACCTAGTCGGGTAAAAGAGCCTTTCCTGATAACCCGAAAACTAATGACGACAAGATAGTATTAGAATCGGCTATGGAAAGTTAAATATTTCAACGCGACAACCAACGCCGAACTGATTTATCTTATAAATTCGTTTGACTTATGTTCAGTAAGAACGTTTTATTTTCCAAAATTCATTAGTGTAGCGAGGAAACACACTGAAAATCTCTAATTCGTAAGCGTTTTGATTTGGATTTTTAAGTTTATTTTGACTAAATTGCTATAGTACTATATTGATGACACCTTTGGCTCAGTTTGTAGTGACCCTATTTGCTGTGTCAGCGGTCACGGGTTCGAGTCCCGCTGGGCGCATTCATTTGTGTGATGAGCACGAATGTTTGTACTCCAGTCATGGGTGTTTATATTTATAATATGTATATATTAAAAGTTATATATGTATAGTGTATCAACTATTTGGTATCCATACTGCAAGCCTCGTAGCTTACCATGGAACTAAATGATGCTGTGTGTTAATTTCCTAATATATTTATTTATTATTATTTACTTTCAGATAAAAATAAGCTTAGATGACCGAACTGAAAGTACAATCGAGAAAGATAAATATCTATTAATTATTTTCTTAATTGTTCGACTTGCGGCATATATAACACAATACACCATTGATGTATTCACATTTGATAATGGTAAGTATTTAAATCTATGTGCTAGACAAGAACCTGTCACCTGTCCCTATTTTTCTGCTAACAACATAACTTACACATAGATTAGTAATTTTTATTACCTACTAGCAGCTCTTTAAAAAAAATGGCATTCCGATTATGTGAGAAAATAAAACAAGAACTATATCCATCCATGGTTATTTTTAACCCCCGACGCAAAAAGAGGGGTGTTATAAATTTGACGTCGATGGCTGTGTGTGTGTGTGTCTATCTGTGACATCGTAGCTCTCACACGGATGGACCGATTTCGATGCGGTTTTTTTCATTTGAAAGCCAGTTTCCTTGCGGTAGTTTTTAGCTATGTTTGGTTAATATCGGTCCAGCAGTGTAAGATTATCAGCTCTTTTCCAAAATGATATAAGCCATTTTGACGTATGTCTACTCGATTAAGTGCTTCGCGCGTGCCAGTGTAATCGTTAAATGACAATTAATTGATAACTTCGACCTGATGCTGCAACCAGAATGGTCTCCAGAGAACCCAACTCTTCCAAAACTCACAGCAGACATATCATATTTTTTGGGTTCAATAATTAGTTTCAATGAGTAGGTACCTTGCAGATTATTGCGAAGGGGATTTTTTTAATTTTTAATTTAATTTTTATCTTATAACTTCTTGGTAATCTAATAGCTATTATTTTTTATTTTTATTTATTTTAAGGAAACAAACAGAATTACAGAACATACAATTTACAATAAAAAATATACACATTTACCAATTAAGCTTCCACAAATAAGAAACACATAATTAGAGTAGGAAACATTAGGCTAAATTAAGTAAAAATTGACACATACATATATAATGCACATATAAATCTATACATATAATAAATTGTAACTAAGCCGAATCTGTACATTAAATATTTTTTGAAAAATCTTATTGAAATAGAAATTATTATCGATACAGAGGCTGAATCTAAAGTTTTTAGAATTTTTGTCTGTCTGTCTGTCTGTCTGTTACTGCATTATGCAAAAACCACTGGAGGTATTTTTATGAAACTTGCTATGATGATAGCTTGTTATCCGGGCCAACATATAGGATACTTTTTACTTCGGGAAAACATTTCATCTCTGAGAAATCTATACTAAACGTTAAAACGTAAGTAGGGACGAACTCTAGCGGAGCGAACGTGAGTCGCTAGTATACTATAAACACAATTTAAAGTACATGAAAATATTATGAAAATTATTGGGCTATGTTATAAATTAATTTCCTGAAATTAATTTATACATTAGTCATTTACATAAGAAACATTACATAAGAACAGTTCATTATATCTATATGGTTAAGAGGCCGTATATGAAATTTTGCCGAATTCGCTGATTTACGCTATTTTACGAACGTTATTTCACAGTTATAAAATATTTTTTCTATAAGTTTATATACATAATATGAAAGGTCATTTTAATTATAATCTAATGAATGGCCCCCTTTTTTATTTTTAGTACTTAGTTTTGAATTATTGACATCAAAACCGCGACTGAAAGGTGATTTTTTTGTGTAAGAGGTTTAGGATACCATCACTTACGGCTTGTGTTGACCTCTAAATAATATGAAAAAAATACAGTGTATTGTTGTAAAAGTGTTTTATACAATGTATGAATCAGTTTTTACTACTTTTATATAAAATAGTTGAGTAAATAAATATTAAACTCAGACAAATTTTAAAGAAAATGCGCAAAATATTTCTGGTACACTAGGCTACATAGAACTCTCGTTCATAAAAAGAAAATTACAGAAAGAAACTTCAGTTCAAGGACTATTCATTTCATAAAAAAAAATTAAAATGTTAAAAACTATACTTTCCAAAAAAAATCTTTTAAAACGACTGAAACTCGCAATATATATTACTCGACGCAAGCCACGAGACAGCAGTCCGCGCTGAGCGTTTCTAGAGGGTGGATGTATCGTTCTGCGCTAGCGCAATTACTGACGTCACGCAACGTCTCGAAGTGTAGTGTGTAGCGCGACGTGAATTTTTGATACTTTTGTAAGTAATTATATATGAATCATCAAAATCGGTTGTCGTTTAGTAATTACGAGGGAACGTTAAAAAATAAACCAAGTAAAGATATTTTATGGATAAAGTTTACTTACTTTAATCTATTAAAAAATATGTTTTTTCAGAGGTTAAAAAGTTAAAACGAAAAACTAGCAAAGTACAAAGAAAGTAAATTATACGGTTAATTGTCCACGACATGCGAAAGAAACTTTTTGAATAAAAGAATTGCATGTGTATGTTCTTCTGGAATCGTTTTTTGTGGAAAAATAATATTTATCTCAATATTTGTTATGCTGACATTTTTATCATGATTAGAAATAAAAGCTAATTCAATTTTTCAATAAGATTTTCCAAAAAGTATTTAACGTACAGATTCGACTTAGTTAGAATTTTATTATATGTATTTATTAGCAGACATTTTTACATCCGCAAATTTTTAGAATGATTCATTTCACTGCGACTCGATAAGCGGATAAAGAGTTCTGGCACAAGCAAAATAGGTCTTTGTTTTTACTTTCCAAATTGGTGCCAAATAGGTAATTATTTTAATTTTTTTTATTTGTGCAATAAAGAATATATAATAACTAGCGATAAATAAAGGCTTAATTTTATATTACCAGGTATTTTATTTCAATTGACAAATCCATGAGAGTGAATGTAATATACTCATAAAAAATATTAAAGGATCAAAACGGTTTAATCGCCAAACGGCGACTTCGGACTTACGCACACACGCGACAGAACGCTAAGTGCGTGTGTGTGTGTGCGCGAAATAACTAATTTCGCTTGTTTTGATTTCGTATACGGCCTCTTAAAGTGAGTATTGTAATCACGACAGGACTTTATAAGAACAGACTATAAGCAATAAATATTACCCAAAAGATTGAAGAAGAAGAGGAGAGTTGATAAAGTTGTTAAGTAATTTAAATAAAAATAATTGATATTTTAAATAAAACTATCTTTTTGGATTATTTCGCATATTTATTTAGATTTTTGGTTCCCGACATTTCGAATGCTTTACAGCATTCATGGTCACGCAAAAGACTAAGGTTTTAGACATCTCAAAGTCGTTATTTAATTATTACAGACAGTGCCTACTCACAATTTTACAAAAATGATTAAAAAAATTCAAAAATGGCACCAGAGTACCTTACAATATTTGTTGATTTTAATTCTAAACATTTTTTTTAATAAATATTATAACTAAATACAGTAATATTATTTATTTAACTTTAGCTGTTATTAGCTAAAAACCAAAAATCAAAATAAATCCGTGAAATAATCCAAAAAGATAGTTTTATTTAAAATGTCAAATGTTCGCGTAAATCTAACAAAGTATTAAAAATAATTGATCTTTCATTCTGCGATGATTCATTAGAGACTGAATAATAGGACACCTTTGCTGGAGGGACTGATTTCTAAAAGTCATTAAATTATTATGTACGGCTACAGATCTGGACGTCCTGGGTTCAAGTCTCGGGTCGGGCCAAGTTTCGTTATTAAGTCTTTCTGTTAAGAAAGTCTCAGTAACACCCCGAAATTAGAAAATTGACGGTGTAATATCGACTCGCAGTTTAGCTATAATATCATTTAAACTTAAAATGATGATTTGTAGATCCATGGCGAAATGCTTCGATAATGTTTGTCATCGAGTATTATATAGTGCTTTTGTTAACCTTGCAACTATCACATGTGACATGGTCTGTCGTATCGAGTTTAGTTTTAATAAACGACAGTTTGGAAAATCTTATATCTGAACAGAAAAGTAAGTATTTCTTAATATTATATTTTTAAACTATACATATTAAAAATTCAAATATACGTATTAAAAAATCACAGTGACCACGCTTATATTATACTAGCGACTCATCCTCGCTTCGCTTCGGGTTCGTTCCTAGACAAAAATAAATTTATCCCAAGGGAACCGTACATTTTTCCGGGATGATAGCCTATATAGCCTTCCTCAGTTAACGGGCTATCTAATGTAACAAGAATTTTTTAAATCGGATTAGTAGTTCCTGAGATTAACCCGTTCAACCAAACAAACAAACAAACTCTTCAGCTTTATAATATTTGTATAGATATGCGAAATTCAGTTTGTTTTTTTACTTCTTCAAGTAGCTTAATAGATTTTAGTGAAATTCTAAATATTTTGAAGGTATCTTTGATCTCAGATTAACGCATAGACTACTTTTTATGGACGTACTTTTTCACTTGTTAGAGTAGTAAATGGCAATGCTGCAAAATAGTTTGTTTCATGATTTCTATCTTATTTTTGTAACTTTTTATACACTCATAATATACAGTTACTACAAAAACATTTTATTAACTTTGTACTTTGACGTAACATAAATGATCTCTGAAAAATGTGACTCTCCTTAAAATTAACTTTGCAGACGTTCACGAGTATACAAATAATATTAAAATCTTTATTTATAGGTTCCTATCCGTTCGTCAATAGAATGGCACCAAAGTTAGCTTGGGATAATCATAGACCTTCTAATTTAAGCACAAATTCTCTTGATGAACTAAGTAACTCAGGTACATCTTATGATGATATTATATATTAATTAAGATATTATATTGAGATAAATGAAAGATTGTTACCTATTTTATGTTATAAAAAGTTTTTCTGTTTCAGGAAATAATTATCTAAGAGATAATATAACAAAACAGGCATTGTTACAAAAAGTGCGACAATTAAACGAACATTATTCAGTTATTTGCGATATAGTGAGAGAATCAACCGAAGCAGACGGTGTTACCATGATTCTTATAATTATTTATTTCTTTATGTTCTTGGAAAATAATACATTTATCGTAATTTTTTGGAAAATTTTTACCCCATGTAATTATTGGACTACAATTATAAATGCGAATTGCGAAGTGTGCGCGTGAGTGTGTTTTTTGGGCGTGCGTGCGTGCGAGCGTGTGTGCGTGCGTGCGTGCGGGCGTGCGTGCGTGCGTGCGTGCGTGCGTGCGAGCGTGCGTGCGTGCGTGCGTGCGTGCTAGCATGCGTGCATGTGCTTGGATGAAATTTTATACATAAGATAAACTATCCCCTGGAGTAAAACAGGCAACTGTTAGTAATAAAAATGGTAAAAAGGACGAAATACCTTTATCTGACTACTATTATGTATGTATGCGAAAATTTGTGTCCCTTTATATGGATAACATATACATTACATTTTTTACTCCTTCACGCTGAAATGGCTGGACGGATTTTGATGAAATTCAGTGTATACGTATATGTATAGTCTATGAACTGGAGTGACACGCAGTTTGTGTAATATAATAGGTATAAGCGAGCAACGTATGAAAATAGCAAATTTTAAACGCACTTCAAAAATTCTCTTAGTTGCTTATAATAAAGGAAACAGCATATTTAACGCTTTCATGTAAAGAGTGGATGTTATTCATAAAGTGGCTGATAAACAAATGATATAGCAAGCAAACGCATTATTGCATTATTTAACATTTATTTTTTATATTCCTTTATAGATGCAATTTATGATAACTTCTTCATCCTGATCTCGTCTATATTTTGGGTAATACATGTGCACCATCTTATAACTTTTGCTGAACCTTTCCATAGAACACACGCAGAGGCAAGTGTCCATAAAATCGTAAACATAACAATTTATATTAATAATTTTGAATTAAGATAGTGTCTCTCATCTATTAGAGAAAGAATCAGTAAAATCAATCGATAGTTTCAGAGTTTATCGATTAGAAACAAACAAATTTTTCCTCATTATAATATTAGTATAAATGGTTTTGTAAAGTTTATTAGGGATCAATTCTAAAATTAGTAGTAGATGTTCCTATTTTAATATTAAATAGTGCAGCTTGTAGCGTTGACCTAATTTTAGAATACCTCATATTTTTATAATCAACTAGCAAATCACCCTCGCTCCGCTCGGGTTCGTCCCTAGGTACGTTTTAACAGTTAGTTAGTTTCTCAGACATGAGATAATTTCCCGTAGTAAAAAGTTTGCTATATGTTGACCCGGATAAGCAGTTATCATCATACCAAATTTCATCAAAATCCCTCTAGTAGATTTTCCGTGATGCGTTAACAGACAATGATGTCTATTTCAATAAGATTTTCCAAAAATGAAAAAATATTTAATGTAGGTACAGATTCGGCTAAGTTTCAATTTTATTATATGTATATATTTGACCGTTTGTCATTTGCAATACAATGGGTCGATTATAATTATTGTGATTGACGTAATACGTTAATCAACATATGGCTGCTCTAAGTTTGACGACAGGTTTGGCTCAGTTTTTAGTGACCATACTTGCTGTGTCAGCGGTCACGGGTTCGAGTCCCGCTGGGCGCATTTGTGTGATGAGCACCAATGTTTGTACTCCAGTCATGGGTGTTTATATTTATAATATGTATATATTTAAAGTCATATATGTGTAGTGTATCAACTATCTGGTATCCATAACACAAGCCTCGTAGCTTAACCATTGAACTAGATGGTGCTGTGTGTTAATGTTCCAACATATTTATACAGATAGACTATGAACACATATGCTATTATTAATATAGTTTAATATTTAGCCTAATGCTTTCTACTCTTTCTTCTAATTAGATGTATTTCTTATTTGTGGAAACTTAACAGATAAATGTGTGTATTTTTTATTGTAAATTGTATGTTCTATAATACTGTTTGTTTTCCTATAATAAATAAAAATAAAATAAAATAAATAAAATATTAATATAGGCTAATATTAATAATAGGCTCATAGGCACCTAGGGACGCGCCCGAACGAGGATAAGTCGCTAGGCATTCAATATATCATTGCAGATGCAACGGACTATTATTTTAGTCAACAGCCTTAAATCATACGTCATAGCTGATGAAAGCGCAAAGAATGAAGTGGAAATATTTCAACGCGTGCTAATATTAAATAAAGCTACGTATTCTCCACTCGATATGTGCACTATAAACAGATCGCTTGTTTTTAAGGTACGTTATAACTTATAAGTTTTCTATATTTAATTTATACGGGCGACTCACCCTCGCTTCGCTCGGGTTCGTCCCTGGGTTGCTTCCCAAAACATAGTTAATTAATTAATTTAGTTTTTTTTTTCCTGGGACCCTATTTTAGTTTTCTGAAATAAAAGTAGCCTAAGTTACTCCTTATTACATCAGCTTTCTGCCAGTGAATGTCCCGTCAAAATCGGTTCAGCCATTTTAGAGATTAGCCGGAACAAATAGAAAGACAGACAGACAGACAAAAATTGTAAAAAATGTTGTTTTGGTATATTTACCGTGTATACATCCATATGCGTTTAGTAAAAAGCGGTTATTTTAATATTACAAACAGACACTCCAATTTTATTTATCTGTATAGATAAAAGTGTGACAGAAGAGAAGTTAGAGAGAATATATCCTATATCCATATTATTATTTCATTAGTCTGATGTTTTCGTTCTTTAGTTACTTCTCCAAATAAATAAATAGTACTCATTTTATCTACCTCTAACATCTAAGGTAAACTACCCCTAACTTGATCAATATTAACATTTGTTCAATTTACATAATATGTTAATCAACAACCTCCTGTTTGCTTGTAAAAATCATGAAGGCCATTACGCATAAGTTAAATAGTTTAGTTAAAAAAAATACCTACTGGTTTCTTACTTTCGCTTTTCTTGTGTATATCTCTACTGTAAAACTAAGCGCCTTTTGTGTTTACATAATATTTTTGTATTATATAGGTAGGTACCTACCTAATATACAGATAACTAGCGACTCACCCTGGCTCCGCTGGGGTTCGTCCCTACTTACGTTTTAAACTTTAGTATAGATTTCTCAAAGATTTGATATTTTTCCGCAGTAAAAAGTATCCTATAAGTTGATCCGGCCAAATTTCATCAAAATACCTCTAGTGGTATTTCCGTGATGCGGTCACAGATAGACATACAAAAATTCTAAAAACTATAGATTCGGCCTCTGTATCGATAATAATATCTATTTCAATAAGGTATTCCAAAAAATATTTAATGTACAGATTGGGCTAAGTTACAATTTTATTATATGTATAGATAATATAACCTTTTTACATCAAAACTGGACGGATCCAGTCTTTTCAGCGTGAAAGAGTAACAAAGATACATACACAGATACACATACCTAGTAGTCTGATTCTAATTATATAATCAATGTTTTCTTCCGCAGGTTTTAGGAGGAGTCGGGACTTATTCCATGATATTTTTGACTTACGGATCGGAAATTAAAGAACCTTCTTCGCTTCTTAATTTACTTGTTTCACATCAATATTTCAATAATACACAATGAATATTTACATTCAATATAATCGATAAATCTTGCACTAACTACTTACAATTTGCTGTTTTTTTTTTATTCTAGTTAGATGAGTTAGAAGAGTTTACACAAATTTTTAGACTTTTGCTAGTTATAACAGTTTGAATGTTAAACAAAAGCTAGTGCGTTTATTGTCAGTTTCACAGTGGAATAAAGAGTAACAAAAATGTAGTTTTGAAGAATTTTTAAATCTATACTAATATTATAAAGCTGAAGAACTTGTTTGATTGTTTGTTTGTTTGGTTGAACGCGATAATCTCAGAAACTACTAATTCGATTTGAAAAATATTTTTACATTAGATAGCCCGTTAACTGAGGAAGGCTATAGGCTATATGTTATCACGAAAAAACTTACGGTTCCCGTGGGTTAGATTTGTTTTTGTCTAGGGACGCACCCAAAGCGAAGCGAGGGTGAGTCGCTAGTTACTTATGAGTATCATTATAGACAACGGTGTAATTTGGTAAAGACAAAGTTGGATATCTAAAGAAAACCCAAGCTGCTCGCCAAAAACGTATTATTATTAATTACACGTATGTTTGTGCAATTTACCTCTTTATTATCACGAGATCACGCTTTAATATTCATGTATATAATATATATTCTTTATAAAAATATATGGACATCAATACAAATGTTTATTTTTATTTCAAATTCCTAACTTTTGGAAAAGGTGGAAGTTAAAATGTATCAAGTCTCATATTTATTTTTTCAATTCCTTTAATACTTTAAAAAACTATCATCATAAATATTTAACGGACTATTATTATAAGGTATACAGCAGTATAATGGATACAGCAGTATAATGGATACAACATAATGCACAACTACTATAACTTTTCCAGTATAAAAATTTATATAACTTTTACCTAATATTTGTCATGACAAGGACTGGACTGGACTAGAGCAACAAAAGCTCTAAACAAAAACGGTTTGAAGTTTGAACGATATACACGTGTGTACTGCACATGCAAACAAATCCAAAAATAGCTTATTTTATCGTAATATTATTTCGGTAGGGTAAACTATGTAATTTTAAACTTTGTATATTAAAATTCTACATTCAAATATTCTAAATTAATTACGACATTTATAGTGAAATATACAAAATAAATAGGCAGTGGTAGGCCATTGGTAACGCACTCGCTTGGGAAACCGAGTGAAGCGGGTTCAAACCCCGGGTCTCGCACCTCTGATATTTTCATGTGCGAATCTTTTCAATATGATTACCACTTGCCTTACGGTGAAGGAAAACATCGTGAGGAAACCTGCATGTCTCAGAAAGACATGTGAAGTCCGCTAATCCGCACTTGGCCAGCGTGGTGGACTATGGTCTGATCCCCCCTCGTATTGAAGGGAAGCCCGTGCCCAGCAGTGGGGCATTAAAAAAAAGGGCTGAATGCATACAAAAGAAATAAAACAAGCCAAAAGTCGCGCGCGAAGCGTAAATAACATATAACTAAATTGATTTATATGTAAAACTATATAGAAGTACCTGGGCGACCGAGCTTCGCTCGGGTTTTTTTGTTATATCGTAATATTTAGATTAAAAAAAACTAAAAACTTGAGTAAATACAAAAAAAAAGTAAAACTTTCTATCCGATCGAGATTCGAACTCAGACACACCTATGATTGATAATTTTGCACCCTGGTCACTTATTCTGCGTAGAATAATGCAAAACAAAACCGCATGAAAACTCGAAAACACGCGTTTTCCCAGACATGAGACTAATCTAGATCAATTTTTCGCCCCCGAAAACCCCCACACACCAAATTTCAGCGAAATTGTTAGAGCCGTTTCCGAGATCGCCGGTATAAATAAATAAATAAAGATATAAATATACAAGAATAGCTAGTTTAAATATATAAGATAGCAGTTGTTGTTACGTAGATAATATTTAGAAACAACAAACGCTTACATCAATCAAGCAAAAATAAATAAACCAATAAAAGATTATCTACGACTACGTTTATAAAATATTTTCCCTTACAAAATGTTCTTTAATTAATGTTCAAGTACAAGTGAATATAGTCGACATCAGTAATAGACCATTTATTAAACTTGACAAAACAAAAGAAAGTGACAGTCGTAATTTAACGTTTATCTCAAAGATGAGATATTTTCCCGCAGTAAAAACTATCCTATATGTTGACCCGGATAACCAGCTATCATCATACCAAATTTCATCAAAATCTGTCCAGTGGTTTTGCCGTGATGCGGTAACAGACAGACAGACAGACAGACAGACAAAAATTCTAGAAACTATAGATTTGGCTTCTGTATCGATAATAAAGTCTATTTCAATAAGATTTAAAAAAAAAAAAACATTTAATGTCCAGATTCGGCTTAGTTACAATTTTATTATATGTATAGATTAGAACTAACAAATACAAGTTCTAATTTATAATATTAAAATATATAAATACAAGGTAATATTTGGGCCGCAAAGAAAAACGGTCGGTTAGAAAATATTCAATATCTTCAAAAATACCTGACCTAGCTTTATAAAATAAAGACTAAATTAAAAAATATATTAATGTGCTTAAATAAAAAAAATATTTTAAGCTTTTTATTTTAATAAATGTAAAATAAAAAAAATGCGTAGTTTTTTCAGAATTTTCGTAAATGTAGATAAGTTACAGATGTGCCGTTTTCACGAATCTTTCATTCTTAGTACTTTGTGTTGCCTTCGCGAGTTGCGATTTGGCATACTTTCCACTAGGTTTTTGAGGCGATGCTGCGGAATATTCTGCCATTCCTCTATTAGAGCTTCTCTTCTCTTCAAGGGGCATATTGTTATCCTCCTCATCGATTTCGGCTACGGTGACCAATCTCACTGAGGCTACACTGAGAACCAACTGCGCTTTAGATATTATGGTATACAGGTTTGTGGACAAACACAACATGCACTCTAGTATTTGTACTTTCAAAGTCCAATGGGATGGCACTTTGACACGGCCGGTGAGAGATTAAGCATAGGAACGACTGCTTAACTTACATCGACAACTTCCCAACTTCTCGTTGTTACTAAATTTAGCAATAACTATAACATAGCCCGACCCGGGACTCAAGCTCAGGACCTTTGGATCCACTGCCACATATGCTAGTTACTAAACCACAGCACTTTATATTAAAACTAACGACTCACCCTCGCTTCGCTCGGATTCGTCCCTAGGTTGATTCCCCATACAAACTTTCATACCTATTTTCACCCCCTTTACAGATGATTTCTGAAATAAAAAATATCCTATATTCTTCATAGAATCTCAAACTATCTTCTTACCAAATTTCATCTAAATCGTATTTCATCTATATCGTAGTAGTTTTTGAGTTTATTCATTACAAACATACAAATATACAAATCTTTCCTCTTTATAATAGTAGTGTAGATTATTTTAAAATGTAAACAGTAAAACTAAGTATGTTATGTTATTATGTTTTTATGCCATTAATTTGGTGGTATATAATGGCATTATCTACTATATGTTATTTTAAGATCCATAGTGATAACATACGTAATACCTAGCGATTATAAATAATGGTACGAATATGTTGCAATAAATATACTATCGGCTCTTTGATCTAAGTGTACACCACTTTTGTACACGCGTAGACTTGCTTAGATTTACGCGAATTTTTGACATCTATAAATGTAATAAAACTGTAGAGGTCAAATGTCTGTACATAGAAAGAAAATGCTAAAAACCGAATCAAGGGGATGTAAGAAGAGAAATAGAACAAATCAAGATTTTTTCAATTTTTTTGTTTCTCTGTCTGTTTGTTTGTTTGTACAAGCTAATCTCCGAAACTGTTGGACCGATTTAACTAAAATTTTGCATGGTGATACCTTATATCCCCGGTCAACGTCTTAAATACTTTTTATCCCGGAAAATTAAAGAGTTCCCGTGGGAGAGTTAAAAAACTATAGTAACTTATACAGCTTAGTACACAAAAACTACTGATTGAATTTTAATGAAACTTTACAATATTATAGTTCATACATCAGAATAACAAATAGGCTACTTCTTATGCCGGAAAAATGTATGCTTCCCGTGGGATAGATAAGTTTTTGTTTGTCTTTAGTTTTAAATAAATTTAATGTATAATTTTGAAAGTAGATGATGACTATAATAACTGCATAATAGTTTTTGAGCCGTCAAAGACCTTAGTCTCTCCCGTGACCAAGAATACTATAAAGCATTCAAGCAATCGAGAAACAAAAACAAAAAAAACGCGAACAATCCCAAAAGACAGTTTTATTTAAAATTTGGTATTGCAGGGCTTTGTGCATTGTTCAATAAAAAGCGAATATAGATATATTGGAAATTGATAGAACACAAAAATAAAAATGTAACTAGTGCATATATTTTGAATAATACTATCTTTTCGGATTTTATCTAGGATTTATATTGATTTTTGGTACCGACCTTTCGAATGTTTTATAGCGATCATGGTCACGGGAGAGACTAAGGTTTTATATGTCTTTTTAGATGTTTTTTGAATTCATTTTTTTATTTTGTGGGTAGGCTGTAACTATATAATGCGTTTGAGTTTAGTTTCTGCCGTAACCATGATTGCTGTAAAACATTCGAAACTTCGGGAACCAAAATTAAAACAAAACCGCGAAAAAAATCCGAAAAGATAATTTTATTTAAAATGTCAAATAATATATTATATTATATATAGTTTTATGGAATATCGCAAATTCCATTATTTCTTCACTTGGCCATTACCATATTCATATTTTAACATAATTCATCATGTTTCAGAATATGGCAAACAAAGTAAAAGATCGATGCTCAGCCAACGGCGCAATCATGCTTGTGATGAATGTATCGCGATGGTTCGGCATCGCCCCGGTGCGCTTTGTGAAAGTTCGCGATACAACCGTCATGTACATCTCACGTGCATTCTTCATTTATGGGATTATATTGAATATTTTAATCAGTAAGTCGTTATTGTAATTTATTAATAGTAGTGTTCGTAGGTGGTTAAAATTTGACCATAATGATTATTGAAAATTTGTTGAAAACATATAAAAATTGATTTTACCTATCGATATAAAAAATACAGTTTCCAATTGTTTTTTTCTCGTCAATAGCTTCTAAAAAAAGACAAAGGCACTAAACTGTTTTGTCTTCACCTATTTATATATAGATTTGCAAATGTTTGAACATCATAAACTGAACTCATGATTCTTCTACTGCTTAAAACTGCCACAGAATTGTGTTATTAGTGTTAATTGAATCTGGAATAACAATAAAATTACCTAACATCAAAATGAAGATGACCTAATGATTATAATTAAATATAAAATGTTTTAGAAATTCTATGTATTAAATTATTGTATTTGTAGACGGTACATTGCTTCATAAACTATTTATGGGAATTATGATATCGATAACAGAAAAAAAGGATTATAAAAAACACACAAATATAATTTTACTGATAACCGAATTCGTGCTTACCTTTTTATTAACTAGTAATGGTACATTCGGTGGCATCAGAAGAAATAAGAATTTCATGCGTTGCATAGAGAAAATAAACAAGGTACGAATTATCGTATTCTACTACATACTTTTATTTTTAAGTCAAGTCTAATTAATTATATTTAGATAATACTAGCCACTCACGCTCGCTCCGCTCGAGTTCGTCCCTAGGTGCATTTCAACGTTTAGTATAGATTTCTCAGAGATGAGATATTTTTCCGCAGTAAAAAGTGACCTATATGTTGACCCGGATAACCAGCTATCATCATACCAAATTTCATCAAAATCTGTCCAGTGGATTTCTCGTGATGCGTTCCCAGACAGACAGACAGACAGACAGATAGACAAGCAGACCGACAGACAAATCTTCATTCGAAATCGAAGTAATCCTTACTCAACTGGTAGCTTTGAAGCCATTAACAGGATAATTGGATTGAACATATCCTCATCTTTTCTTCTACGAAGAATTCAGGGACCAAATAATCTTGTTAGTTATTAGTTTTATTAATAATTCAAATTAAATTTCCGAAAATAATAAGATTTTCCGAAAAGATTTGGTACTACATCTTGCATATTATGAATCAAAAAAATATTTATTTAAGCATATGCATAAGTTCTGCTGTACTTTTTCACTAATTTTATATATATGTATGTACATATAAGTTGAAAACTATGTTTAGCGTCCGTAATAACATAGATATTATAGTAATGTCCTCTCGACCGGCCACAAGTATTGGCCACGGCGGCCAATCTCATTGAGACTGTGCACGCAAACACAAGTGCACTCTCTATTCCTGTTACTCTCATACTCCGGTGGGACTCCTCGACACAACCAGTGAAAGTTAAGTCGTAGAACCGACGGCTTTACGTGCTCTCCGAGGCACGGGGATAAAACACCGCCAACTTCCAAACTGAGACTTACTAAACAAAAAAACTCAGTAACTAAACTTGGCCTGACCCGGAACTCGAACACAGGACCTCCGTGTATGCAGCCGTACATGCTAGCCAAGTCTTTAACAATATATTCTTAACTATAAAATATTAATGACACTTATGAAGTTTAATTCAATTCTCTTGTATTTAGTTAGCAAGGAAAACAAGTGAACAACAACAAGTTTCAATGAAACGGTACTTTCAATGCCTTGTTTTCGTCTTTATCTTTTGCGCTTGGAGTCTTCAGGTTGCAGATATGTGGAAGTACAAGGAATGTAAGAAATTCAAGAAAAAATACATTATGCTTCCTTTAAATAAAACTATCTTTTCCAATTTTTTTGCGGATTTTTATTTTATTTTGAAACGAAATGAAAGTTTATTCAAATATATTTATTACAAGCACTTTTGAATCGTCAATTTAATTTAAAGAGCGTCAGTGTAGTCCTTACGGATGCTACCACCGGCTCGGAAAGCAGTTCTGCTAAGAAGAGCCGATGAGAATCTTAACAGTTGCTCTTTTAAATATCAAAGTTACATTAATAAACATAATACTACGGATAGCCCGCATAGAAATTAATATATCTTAATTCCATACATTTCCATTAACAAGAAACTCTTGAACAGCGTAATATGCTTGGTCAATAAAATGTTTTTAATTTTATCTTTTAATTTTTGAAAGGGTAAATTTAGGACAGTTTGGGGGATCTTATTATATATGCGTAGACTCAGACGCATGAAGGATTTATTCACCTTTTGGAGTCGAATTCTGGACGTAACAAGCTTATTTCTATTCCTAGTGGATCGTCGTCAATTAAATTTAATATTTAGGACTTTTTGAACAACTTTACTCTTGAAGTGATTTATTATATTAATTGTGATAGGTCTGCAGATGATCTATTCTAACTTTTCAATAAAATATTGATTTTTGGTTCCCAACGTTTCGAAACCTTTACAGCAATTTTCAAGAGAGAGGCTCGAAACGTTGTGAACCAAAAATCAAAATAAATACAAAAAAAGGCCGAAAAGATACTTTTATTTAACAAATAATCTCTTTCACATTTTTATGTATTACATCTTAGTTATTTTATGGTTTTTCAGGGGTAAAATTTTATGTGTACTGGTCAAATTTTGCTGTCATTTCCATTTTAGTTATGATGGAACTTCAGTTTATTCTCATCGCAATGTATATCAATACAGGATTCAAAGCCGTAAATGAAAGTCTTCAAAACATCGTATGTAAGTTATAAAATGATATATACGACTTGTCTAACTTATTTGTTTCCCTCCTTTCTATCCATATTTATTCTGATTTCACCAATTTACTTCAACGTTCCTCAGAAAGCAATTCATGTTCACATGCATTTAAGCATACACACATTTTCTTATTCGTACCATCTAATTAAATGTTATTAGAGCTAATTATGCATTTTTCAGCAAATTTTAATGAAGAAAGCTCAGAAAAACATTTGAAGTCCAATGTTTTTAAATTACCAGTGAATTCAATTAACACAGCAATCGACACGATCGGAATGACGAATCAACGATATCCAGGTTTATTTTTTACTAATATTTTTTTTTACTGAATTTATATCAAATTTACCTGAAATAAAAAAAATATCCGAGTACCTTATTACAGATGTGAAAATAAAACAAAAGCTCAAACTGGCACGCGAAATTCGGGAAATTAGCCAATGCTATGTCGGTGTTTGTGATGTTCTACGGGACTTGAGCAACTCCGAGAGTATAATTATGTTTCTTCAGCTTACAACGCTAATTGTACATATCGTTATAACTTGCTTCAATATGGTAAAAATAATAAGTATGGAGACCAAAGATGGTGATTACCTAATTTTGTTTAACTACATGTTATATTTTGTGCAAAGCCAATATTTTTATTAGTTTTACTAGATTTTTTCTGATGGATTAAGTAACCCTTGAGTTCAATAATGAAATGAACGATGAACACTCTAGCGTGATAATTAAAAAACATCTGCCATAAAGCAATTAAATATGCCAAATTTAAAACCAAAAAATCTATGCATATTTAATAATCTCTTTTAATTATATTTATTATGGCTTACGTAATATTTTGGTAAACATGGTTGTTTAGCTCTTACTTTTGAGAGTTTTTGAAGTTTGAAGACTTAGGTATCTCTTTTCTTTTTTGACTTATTTTTTTAAATAACCATTTTTCTCACTTTCCGGTAATGTGGCTTTGGAATTAGATCAAATGGTAGTATTGCAGATTATTTGGTTCTTATTCCACGTATCGAAAACCATAATGTTAGTGGAGCCATGTTGTCGTGCTGAACAAGAGGTATTAATAGTTCCAGTATATCTCAGACTAAAGAATTATATAGACGGAGTCAGCAAAAAAAATGTTATCATCAGAAATAATAACAAGATTTTATTGTTTATGCTACTATTCTTGATTTTACCATAATTTTGCTCAGTTTGTAGTTACCTACTTGCTGTGCCAACAGTTTTAGTACCGCTGGGCCCTGGGGGTATTCATTTGTGTATTGAGCACTAATGCTTGTATTCCAGTCATGGGTGTTTATATTTATAATATGTATGTATTTAAAGTCATATATGTGTAGTGATCAACAATCTGGTATCCATAACACAAGCCTCGTAGCTTACTATGGAATTAGATGGTGCCTTGTGTTAATGTCAAAATATATTTATTCATTCAATCATTCATTCGTTCATTCGTTCGTTCGTTTGTTCGTTCGCTCGTCCGTTCGTTCGTTCATTAACTCACTCACTCACTCGCTCGCTCACTCACTTACTCGTTCACTCGATCACTCACTCATTTATTGATTAGTTTACTTTCTTTAAAGAATAAGGATATTTTTAATAATCTTGTCTTACACTTGAAAGAAACAGCATAACATTAGCTTATATTTTATTTATTATAATTAAATCCATAAGCAGCTATTTTTATTTATTAACATTCATTTACTTGTCGAGGTAATCATTCTATGAATATTTGAATATGGTTTTGAAACATTATAATATTCTAAAACATTATTGTTTGGCTACATGTTTAGTTCTGACACTTTGTCTATATTATTCCTTGGTCTGAGTGTTATACATACTCGTATATAAAACCAAATTGATGGCGTATTTCAATTTTAAATTTCAATGTTTTTATTTTGTTTCTTTGAATTTAAACAAAGTTATTACCTATTAATATTTTTTTAATTATTTGAATTAAAACAACTTTATTATTTTAGGTTGCCAGAATTCGTATCCTGCTCGGACAAATAATGTGCCGCATTACGTCTGAAGTCGATCCGTTGCATGATGAAATAGAAGCTTTCTATAACCATATCTTACTTAACAACATCTCATATAATGCGTTTGGTATATGTTCTCTGTCGAGGCGGCTCATGTTAAAGGTTATTTTCATTTTATAAATCATTGCCTTTGTCATATACTCACTGAATTTTTCGTTAGCTCGCTGAAGTGGAAGTAGGCCATGTCTCCAGATGTACTGATGATCGATGGAGACGAAAAGTGCTAGAGTGGAGACCGCGCTTAGGCAAGCATAGTGTAGGACGCCTTGCAGCACGATGGACAGATCATCTAAGGAAGGTGGTGGGCAGTGGATGGATGCAGGCTGCCCAGGACCAGGATGGTTGACGCTCATTATGGGAGGCCTTTTTTCACCCCCAAATTAAAGAGAATTATTAATTAATTAGTATAAGTTATATTTTTGTAATACTCAACTTAACTTGAACTTAATATATAAATATGTTACTTATTGTCACTGTTACTGTCCTTTGTAAATTTTTAAGTTGAAAAATTATATTTGTATGCCTAATGGTAGAATGTATACGGATACTTAATATTATTGCCTACACCTGTAACATACTATGTACACCTACATTCAGAGCAAATAAAAGTATTATTATTATTATTCTTAATGGTGGTATTTAAGAGATTTTGACAAAAATATGTGTTGTAAGAAGGTTATTGCTACAGCATGTTACATTTATAGACTGTTATGATTATAGCGTAGTAGCGAATTGATCTAGCAGTAACACGCAGCTTGAAATACGTCCTGTTAACCAGGATATTTCATATACGTTATCTTCTTCATTAAATGTATTTCTTAACAAATCGTACGTATAGACTAATATTTACTTTGTATTCAGCCATTTTAATGTCCCACTGCTGGACACAGGCCTCTTTACGGGCGGACTTTAATACGAGGGGGTTCAAACCACAGTCCATCATTCAGTATATGCTTTACTGTCTTCTTTTTCTGTCTCCTTAATCAACAACGCAGAATAATATCAAATTTATTTACCATTACAGGTCATTGGTGGTGTCACAGCGGTGTTAGTGGTAATTTTATAAAATTAAAAAATTATAAAGCCATGTTTAACTGATCCTGAACACGAGCCTACATAATCTTCTCGACGTTATTCAGTTACAACATAATATGGCCTCCAAGTTACTAATAACATTATCACATAGAAATTTGTACATCAAAATTATTTATACATAAAAACTATAACCGACTACAAATTCAAATAAGTAAACTCTTATGCTGTTGCATTTTAAAATACGTGCAAATCTGGTAAGCAGACGTTGTACTGCCACATACCTTGTTTGGTCGAAAAAAATATTTGGGTCTCATTTTTTTGAGGGGAGGGGGGGGGGGGGGGGCTACCATCCCATAAGTGTACAAAAAAATGTATTAGAATCGTTAAAGCCGTTCAGGATAAGAAGAATTACAAACACACGGACAACGGAATTTTATATATATTTTTTCCACTTTAATACTACGATAAAAAATCGTCACTATTTTCATGTATTTAAACACTTACTTATCGAAATAATGAGCACTGTATTAATATTTGTATTGAGTAAAAAGAGATTATAGGTACTCGTAAGGATAGTATTGTTTGTTTATTACATAGTTATTAATTTTCATATTTTAATATTTAAAAAATATCTTGTTCATAAATATAAAAAAGTAATTATTAAAGAACAAACTATAAGAAAATATAATCACTATCGCACTTAATTTAGTTATTAATTTAATTTATTAATTTGTAAATGTTATTTCATGTTTCAATAAAGATTTCTTAAATTAAAAATCGATTGTAATGTTTTCTGCAAATTAAGAACCTCTGAGAGTCACAAATAAATACATAAGTCCCTGGGCGAGGCGAGGCGAGGCGGAGTTTTTGGCAACAATTTTCTTTTTAATTTAACTTAAAAACAAAAAACTAAACACTTGAATAAATACAAGAAAAAAAAACAAAAAATCTTTGTATCCGACTGGGATTCGAACCCGGACACCTGTGATTATCAATTTTGCGCCTTGGCCGCTTGAACACGATGCTTATACCCGAGTGTGCGAAATTAGCGACCATATTTTGCGTGGAGTAATGCGAAAGAAAACTGCATGAAAACTCGAAAACACGCGTTCTCCCAGACATAAGACTAATCTATATTGATTTTTCGCCCCCGGAAACCCGCACATACACTACATTCTATTTAAGTCTCATCCGGGCTTTGAACACTGAATCTGACGACGCAACCATAGATTCCAGCCACTACACCTACGAATATTTCTAATAATAGCCTAATTATACTAGTTATATGTAAGCCTAAGCTGGAATCATACGAACGACGATCAAAAAAAATTGATTTTCAAAAGAATAGCTGATCTTCAGCGATATCGCTGGCGACCTAAGTGGTAAGACCTTATTACAAGAAAAAAAAAACAAAATCAAAATAATGCTTTCTGTTATATCAATTATATATAGAAACAATAATCACTTTTTACATCAATCAAGCAAAAATAAACAAAGCTGAGTCAAACGAAACGTTATGTTTACTTACAGAATATTTTCCCATCCTAATGTTCTTTAATTGATCTTCAAATACGAAGGCAAGAAGCCGACATCGTCGTAAATTAATCTTGACAAAGGAAAAGTAAGTTACAGTCGTAAATTATGATGATTTAGAAATTGTGCCAAATGAAAATATAAAGTGTATTTGCTGATTTATTTTCTTTGTGGTATACAATATAAAAAAAAATTGACATCCTTAATATTATGCGTCTAATTTTAATATACTTCGACATATGTATATTTAAGTTGAAAATTACAAATGATATTTTAATAACAGTAATTAGCTAGTGTATTATGTATAGTGTCATTATCTGTTGCATTAAATTTGAAGATCCATAGTGATAGCATTCATAATACCTAACGATTAATTCTTCGGAAAAATACACTCTATCATTTTTCTCTTTTTAAGAAATAGCGTATGGCATTGAATTCCATATATTACAGAAAGGTAGAAACATAAATGTAGCGCTTAAAAAGATATAATAAATGTATACTATATAATATTAAAGAAAGGTAAACTTTGTGAGTTTATAAAGTTGAAGGGGTTTATCTCTGGATCTACTGAGTTTGAGACCTTGAAAAGGACATAGGATACTTTTTATCCCGGAAATCGTACCTTAAGGGGGTAAAAATGGGAATGGAAGTTTGTATGGGGAATCAACCTAGGGACGAACCCGAGCGAAGCGAGGGTGAATCACACACACGGGGAGCTTACCAAATCTAGTACCCGATCTGACCCTACCTAGATTAAAATACGTGTGTCTGCGTCAGCAGAATTTTATGGCATATTTTGAATCTTTATTATAACTTGTGTTGCCCAGTGGTTAAAATTCGACCATAATATTTTTTTTTATATTTATAATAAATCTCGTCAATAGCTACTAAGAGATATCTAATAAAATATATAGATATCTAATAAAATCAACAAAAGGACCTAAAATGTATTATTAAAATAATTATGGATATATTATTAATGCTTTCTATTCATGTTTCAGAATATGGCTATGAATGTAAAAGATCGGTGCGCAGTCAATGATGCAATTGTACTTGTGATGAAAGTATCGCGATGGTTCGGCATCGCCCCGGTGCGCTTTGTGAAAGTTCGCGGTACCACCGTCATGTACATCTCACGTGCATTCTTCATTTATGGGATTTTATGGAATATATTAGTCAGTAAGTCCTTATTGTAATTTATCAATACTAGTGTTAGCAAGTGGTCGGGTTATTGAAAATTTGAGGAAAACTTAAAAATTGATTTCACCTATCGATATAAAAAAAAACTATTTTCAATTTTTTTTACTGCTACCACTAAAGCACGTCAATAACTATTAAAAACAGAAAACCATCAACCGTCAATGACAGAGAGGAAAAAGTTGTCTTTGCCTATTTATATGTAAGGTTGCAAATGTTTGAACATCATAAACTGAACTCATGATTCTCTTGCTGCTTAAAACTTTCACAGAATTGTGTTATTAGTGTTAATTAACAATAACAATAAAGACATTCAGTTACGTAACATCAAATGAAGATGACCTAATAATAATTAAATATAACAGGTTTTAGGAATTCTATGGGTTAAATTAGATATTTTATTTGCAGACTATTCATTGCTTCAGAAACTACTTGTGTCAATTATAATTTCAATAACAGAAAAAAAAGATTATAAAAAACAGACAAATTTAATTTTATTGATAAGCGACTTCGTGCTTACTTTATTATTAACTAGTAATGGTACATTCGGTGGCATCAGAAGAAATAAGAATTTCATGCGTTGTATAGAGAAAATAAACAAGGTACGAATTATCGTATTCTAACTACACGTTTTTATTTTTAAGTCAAATCTAATTATATTTAAATATAACAAACCCTCATTCTTCATTTGAAGCCAAGATAATTGAATTGAACAATCCTCATCTTTTCTTCAACGAAGAATTCAGGGACCAAATAATCTTGTTAGTTATTAGTTTTATTAATAATTCAAATGAAATTTCCGAAAATAATAAGATTTTCCGAAAAGATTTGGTACCACATCTTGCATATTATGAATAAAAAAATATTGATTTAAGCATATCAATTAGTTTTGCTGCACTTTTTCACTAATTTTATATAAACATATAAGTTGAAAACCATGTTTAGTATCATAGGTTTACCATAGATTTGAAAGCTTCTCCATCATGGTGTCCAGTTTCTCAGAGTACACACCTGCAGTAATGCTGGTGCCATTTGGTAAGAAGCTATGATAAATTATACCGGCACTAGACCACCAAACAATGATCATGACTTTTTTAACAAGTTGCAAGTTCTTACAAGTGATAATGGGGTTCAATATCTCTTCGTTTCTGTGTCATTTACCACAACGCGTTCGTCGCGCTGGCGATCGTTCATTTCGTGCGGCAACCACTTATCAAGTTTTTTTTACCTTACAAATTTGAAGTAAATGTACCAATATTGTTTTGATGCTAACGTTAAAAGCTGCTACTAACTCAGCCGTAGATTAAGATTTGATTGAGTATCGTCAGCTTCCACTATCGCCTTTAATTCGTCACTTTTTATTTTAATTTCCGTATGACCACGGGGTTCATTTTTTAGATCAAAATGTTTTTTTTTTTTATTGGTTCACGTTTGCGTTTTCAAGTCTTCTTCTCAGGTTCAACTTCTTGCACATTTTCTGATACTGGGGGTATGTTTTCGTCACCAAGAAGCTCAGCTAATTTTATTGGATGGGATGGCGATAAATACTCAGGACCTGAGTCTTGAAATAGCTCGTCACTCTCGTGAATCTACAATACAAAAATCTACAATAAAAAAAATCTAAATGAAATGAGACCAATAATTAAAAAAAAACATAGTATTCAATTTTTTCAGTTTAAATGTTGTATAATTATATACTTCCATTTGTGCCTCTACGCTTGTTTCTTGTGTATGGCTGCTAATTGGTTCCCTCTGTCCATGTTCACTTTTTAACAAATAAATCCACAACAGTCGCAATCGTAAAACTAGGTTGATACTTATGTATGTTTTCGCGCCTATAGTTGACGTTTTATCCATCAAGTGCTATTAACAATTGGCTTAAGTTGTCAAAGTCTAGGTAATTGTTTCTAATGGTGCCAGTGTTATAGTGGCTCAACCCTCATAGGCCACTATGGCACTTTAATTTTAGTCGATTTGAACATAAGCCGAAATGGCTTTGTATCTATTGTCGAGATCATGTAAATCGTTTTAGGCCGCTCTAGTTTTGTAGATAAACATTTTCAAATTACAAAAATGCAAATAGGACAAAATCGCTTAAATGAAGTTAGTATAAAGGTTCGGTTCGGGGAGCGAAACCAGACACTTATCGTGGTTTAAACCAGACATTGCTATGGTCATCAACCGACTAAAAGCACTCGGACTGATTTTTAAACCCATCGGAAGTCGTTTCATTTGGTATTGTTTGTTTGTAGTGAAAGCGGTATATTTTCTGCTTTCTGGGCTTAATTGTAACTGATAGTAACTTTGACTAAGATCTAAATGGCTAAAGTAGACTGCTCCTGACAGAGAATCTAATATATCTGTTATGTTAGGCAAAGGAAATCTATCATCCTGAAGACATTGATTTAATTTTCTATAATCAATAACAATACGCCATTTTCTATTACCGTTGCTATCGCTTTTCTTTGGCACTAGAAGCACTGGGCTTGACCATTCACTCGTACTTTCTTCTATAATATCGTTACGTAACATATCTTCGATTTGCCTATCAATCTCAGCTTTTTGTTGTTTAGGAAGCCTGTAAGGCTTGGTATATACCGGACTAGTATTTTCTTTCAAGTGAATTGACTGTTCGTATAGGTTAGTTACGCCTAATTTATCACCGGGTAATAAAAATACATCGGAATATTTTGCACAAATACTTTCTATTGAAAGTTGTTCCTCTTTATTTAAATGTTTTAAATTTAAGAGTGAAAATAACTGCTTAACTCGTTCGGCATTTAAATTATTGCTCTCAAATGAACATAAATTATAATTACTTAAGGTTACAATGTCCGGAGTAAAATAGCTTAAACAAATATCAATATCTCTGGTATTTAAAATTCTTAACGGTATTTTACCATTATTAGGCTTTACTAAAATCGATGCCAAAAATACACCCTCACTTAACTGTTTAGGCATGACTACACATTCTTCCCGAAAGTGTGTCTGCACCCAATGAGTAACCTCACACCTAGCCGGTACAGTTATGTAATTATTTCTACCGAGTTGACCCATCTGTAATGGAATACACACCGGTACCTTATCATTAATCGTCAAAACATTTTGCTCAAAATCTAATAAACAATTAAATCTACTCAAAAAATCTTGACCTAATATACCATCCGTTCTACACTTAAAATTTTTAAATACATAAAACTTATGCTCAAACTCATGATCATTGTAATTCAATTTAAGATAAACAAAACCATCACAGTATACATAGCCACCTATACCGTTTATTTTAATGCGCTCTATATGGAATGGAATGTTTAAGTTCTCTAATATCTCTTGCCTAACTACGGACAGCGACGCGCCGGTGTCAAGTAACCAACTACGCGGCACGTGGAATACATTTAAGGTTACGGAATTAATATTTTGACAATAAAAATTTTCATGAACGAAAAAACAAATTATTACTTTCACTATCTCTCTGTATTTCCGTATTCTGTTGCAATAGTTCACTATTATTTGCCTCCGCTAAATGCATATTGTGTTGTCTCGTAGGGCGACGGGACGTTGTGTGGCCACGAAAACCACTGCGACCGCGATAATTAGATGGACTACTAAAGTAACGCGCACCGTCTGAACCAGAATTATAACCACGACCACGATTATTATGATATTGTGAATTGGAACATTTTTTGGGCGCACCCCTATTCAAATTATTATGATAAGAAGCTCGCTGATAACGGCTTGACCTACCTCTCTTACTTTAGAAACTCATCACCCGATCTTCTCTTCCAGACGAAAACATTTCGTCAATCGCACCCTGGATGGCGTCCGTCAATGTGTTATAGTTCCTAGCAGCGATAATAGTACTAAGGCGACTGTTACGCAGGCCATCAGAAAATCTTTTTATCGCAATCCGCTCATTTACTGGCTTCAAAATTTGATACGCGTTTGTGTCTCCGTTGGCCTGAGTAATAGTCAAATCGACAAATAACTGTTCCAACTCCTTACCGTACTCCTCTATACTTCTCTCGTTCTGTCTGGCATGCTGCAGCTTACTCTGGATCGCTGTATCAGATTTTTTAGGCAGTAGAATAGTACGCATATCGCTAAGTAGCTCTGTAACAGATGAATAGTTAGCACGCATACGCAGTTTGGCACTTTCCGATAACCGGGACTTTAACACAAACTGAATAAGTTGTTTTTTGCCAGCATCATCAATCATTGCATCATACATGTCAATATTTGAGATTAATCGCTTGGTGATATCTTCATCACCTGTCAGTATCGGCAATAAAGCAATTGCAGTTTTTAACTCAAATTTCTCCATAGTGCTTGTCGTATCCTCTGTACTACCAGAACAAAGTTGACAAACTTTTGAATGAAGTTTGCTAATATTACTAAATCTATACATATTATAAAATTCTAACTAAGTCAAATCTGTACATTAAATATTTTTTGGAAAATCTTATTGAAATAGACATTGTTATCGATGCAGAGGCCGAATCTATAGTTTTTAGAATTTTTGTCTGTCTGTCTGTCTGTCTGTCTGTCTGTCTGTCTGTCTGTCTGTTACCGCATCACAGAAAAACCACTGGAGGGATTTTGATGAAATTTGGTATGATGATAGCTGGTTATCCGGGTCAACATATAGGATACTTTTTACCGCAATAAAATATCTCATTTCTGAAAAAAAATACAAAAACTGGTAGGAACAAAACCACGACGATACTATTTGTAAACAGTTTAGCAAGGTAACTTACAAAATATGGTAAAAACTATAAAAATAGCTTATCTTGAAAATCAAATTATCAAAAGCGCTATTTTATCCATTAAAATAGTTATTTTAATTAATATTTATTTATGTGTTATTTAGATATTAGACAATAGATGTCGCCATGTGTTTTTAAAATACATAGTTTTAATCCCAAAAAAATTAATGTACAGATATGACCTTTTTTCGATTTTATTAGAATTACTACTAAATCACCCGCGGCTCCGCCCGTGTTTAAATTGTCAGTAAAGCAAACTTTTTCGCTTCATGAATTAGTAACTATACATACAATAAAATTGTAACTAAGCCGAACCCGTAAATTCAATATTTTTTCGGAAAATCTTATTGAAATATTCATTATTAGCGATATAGAGCCCAAATCTATAGTTTTTAGAATTTTTTCTTTCTGTCTGTATGTGACCGCATCACAGAAAAACCACTAGAGGGATTTTTATGAAATTTGGTATGGTAATAGCAGGTTATCCGGGTCAACACATAGGATTCTTTTTACTGCAGGAAAATATCTCATTTCTGAGAAAAAATACAAAAACTGGTTAAAGTAAAGCACGATGATGCTATTAATATTTTAGCAAGGTAACTTACTTATATATTATGTTAAAAATATTAAAAAAAACTTATCTTAAAAGAAATATTAACAGCGCTATTTTATTCATTAAAATAGTTATTTTAATGAAAATTTATTTATGTGTTATTTAGCTATTTGACAATAGATGTCGCTATGTGTTTTTAAAATACGTAGTTTTATCAAAAAAAAAATGTACAGATATAACCTTTCTATGACTTTACTATAATTACTACTAAATGACCCGCGGCCCTGCCCGTGTCTAAATTATTAATAAAACAAACTTTTTGGCTTTATAAATTAGTAGGTAACATATTAGTAATATTTTGTTGGCCAAAACAATTTTCAAATGAGAATATTTGTAAATTTTTATTGTTTTAATGTTTTTTAATCTTTTAATGTAAAAATTGGGCAAATGTAAATCCAACTCGCGCATTTTAGGTTTCGTATAGCAAAATGCTATGTTGTTTTTCTTACTTACGTGTTTTGTTAGGTTAACACTAAAATAAATACGAATAATATTTACGTTTCCACAATACCTACTCATTTTTTGCACCGTAAAAATAAGTTCAATTTATATTATTTTAAACATTTTATGGAAAACAAGTTTACGGCTGTTAAACTGCCAAAGCGGGTAACTAAAAATATTTCATATCTCAAAAACTATGAAAAAGTATTTTAGGAACTGTTATAACTCAACTTTTTCACTTTTTCTTGACACCTTTTCTTGAAAGGTAAAGGCTTAAAGGACACAATAAAATGCTTACGACTTTAATCATACTAGCAGAGCCATATGAAATAAAAAAATGTATTCGCTTAGAATTATTTACTTATTACACTTTCTTTTGAAAATCGTTTTGGAAAATATTACTAACTAGCGCTAATTAAGAAAAGTTATCATTATGTAATTTAAATAATCAGCTATATATTAAATTAATCTATAGCTGTCTATTAGTAAAAAATGATTAAAATTAATTCCGTAGTTTGAGAGTTTATCGTGAAAAACTAAAAAAACAAACAAAACAGAAGTATAGACAGATATACATACATGCTATTGCTAAAACAAAAAGTTCAATTTAACGGGGGAACCTTTGTGGCATTGTCAATCTCTGCCATTATTTACCAATCATGCGGTGCGCAATGAAAGTAATGTATAATGTAAGAGTATACTAATGTGTAAAACCTAAGAATTTGGTTTTTGATCATCTGAACGCGGGCGGAGCCGCGGGAAATGCTAGTAAATCTATAAAACTTTGAAGTTCACAATCTTTGGTATCCTTATCCTTTATTTTTTTTTCAATAACATTTTGTATTAAATTAAATTGGCTATATAAAATATTCGCTTCGCTAAGTTTAGCTTCTCTTATACTAATTGATCGCCTACTGGGGCCTAACTTGGTTAAATAATCTTTAATATGTTTCAATTTATGAAATATTTCATTAACATCGCTATATGCCATACCACAATAATTAACAAAAAGATTAACTAAGAGATACAGAGTACTGCGGTATTATCATAAAAATATTACGAGTACCTTACTTTTTATACCTTAAAATAAAAAGATTAAATGCGAATAAATACAGTTAGTTATATACCTATATACGCTTATACATTATGTCACTGTTTGTGGCACATTTTGTTACCGTTCATACCTTTGCACTTTTTTTTTTACGCACTATTATTGATATGCACTCCGTTATCGCACACACACTTTATTACGTACCACTATTCCTTAGACGGGGGGATTGCCTACATCAGGCACAAATTTTGCGTCTTGTTGTTGTCGACGAAATACACTCATCGACCTTCGCAGCTCGTACGCATTGATACCTCTATCGATCCATTTGGTATGACATTTCTTATAGTATCGCAGCAACCATATAGCTCCTCCAACAGCCAAGATCACGCAAATTGCTATCAAAACATAAGTTATTGTGCTAGCGTGTTGTACCAACTGATCAGCGCCAGCCGAATTTTCAGCACCATTTTGCGCGATAATCACCTCCTGTTCCTTAGACTGCTGTTTGCCCATGTTGGACACTTATATAGTCCACCGAAAAGTATTTGAAAATAAAGTTCACACGAACAAAGAAGTCTCTTGAGTACAAATTATATGAATGTAATAAAATCATATTGAGTCTATAAAATGCACCGATCACTCAATGTTTTTAATATCGCGTCCTTATAAGGCGCGCTGCGCTGGCAGGGTCGCCATATAAAGGTTCGGTTCGGGGAGCGAAACGAAACACGACTTCTTGGCTCAAAATATAGTTTATTACTCCCCTTATTTGATACAATCATTATAATATATAGAATACACCACATTAGGCCACCCTGGTTCTAGCAGTCTCATATAACGTGTTATCCATATTCTACGAACGTCATCTTTAGTGGTTACTAATCTTGTGGGCGTTACCAGGGTTCAAATAATAAAGACTTCTCAATGCTCCATTACAATTTAATGAGGGAAATCACAATGTTATAAACTTGAAACGGTAATTCTAATGATTTAGAGCTAGCGGGCTCTCGGTACCGATCATTGACTTTCAAATGTAATATCAAAGCATAACTCTCTATGATACACCATGATCAACCAGCATTACTAAGCCACGTACCTCCAATGAATGTCATGATGGCGTCTCGACCCCGCTCGAGACGTAATCTCTACGCCAAATTTAAAATCACTTTAAAAGCAATAAAAACTAAACTAAATAACATAGTGACATTAACCAATACAAATGGTTTACTTTCTAGCAGAAAAAAGTAACTAAATCCTCCTCCATCACATATATGTTGAAAACCATGTTTAGCAACAATAACAACGAAAATATTACAGTTATTTCCTTTCGACCGATTTCGACCACGGCGGCCAATCACATTGAGATTGTGCGCGCAAACGCAAGTACCACCCTCTATTTCTATTACTCTCATACTCCGGTGGAATGACTACTCGACACGACTGAGACTTACTAAACATAAAGACTCAATAACTAAACTTGGCCCGAGCCGGAACTCGAACCCAGGACCTCCGGGTGTGCATTCGTACATGCCAGCCACTACATCACCGAGGCAGTTACAAACACAAGTCACACACAAGTATAGTGTGCACAAATGTGCAAGCAAACACAAGTGCACTCTGTATTCCTATAACTCTCAAAATTCGATGAAACGTTATTTCGACAAGACCGGTAAGAGTTAAGGCACAGGACCGACGACTTTAAGTGCTTTTTAAGCGACTCCGAACTACTACTGAGAATAATTTCAATAAACTATTTTAATAAAATTTGCTTTCGTAACTTTCTTTTAATGGATTAATCTCCAATTTGAGATCTCTGTACCAATCGATTCCTTATATAGTGTAGCCAAAACAAAAGTCTTTAACACTATACTCATATTATAAGGAAAATGTACATATTGTTATTAGATTAACAACATTTATGAAGTTTAATTTAATTCTTTTGTATTTTAGTTAAAAAGGAAAACAAGTGAACAACAACACGTTTCAATGAAACGGTACTTTCAATGCCTTGTTTTCATCTTTATCTTTTGCGCTTGGGGTCTTGAGGTTGCAGATATGTGGAAGTACAAGGAATGTAAGAAATTCAAGAAAAAACACATTATGCTTCCTTAAATTTACACTAATATTTGACATTTTAATTAAAACTATCTTTTCAGAATTTTCGCAGATTTATTTTGATTTTTAGTTTCCGACGCTTCAAAAGCTTTACAGCAATCATGATTACAGAAGAGACTCATTTTCACGGGAGAGAGACTCGAAACGTCGGGATCTAAAAATCAAAATAATTCCGCAAAAAAGTTCGAAAAGATAGTTTTATTTAAAAATACACTCTCACATTTTTTATGTATAATTTTTTAATTATTTTATGATTTTTCAGGGCTTACACTTTATATTTACTGGCCAAATTTTGCTGTCGTTTCCATTTTAGTTATGATAGAACTTCAGTTTATACTCATCGCAACGTATATCAACACTGGATTCAAAGCCATAAATGAAAGTCTTCAAAACATCGTATGTAAGTTATGACAATGTTGGTTATTCATTTTATTTATATATACAATCTTATTTCCGGGATATATAGGACTTGTCTAACTTATTTCTTCTGATTTCACAAATTCACTTCGTCGTTTCTCAAAATTTTGCAATCCATGTTCACATGCATTTACATATACCTACATACATTTTCTTGTTCATACCATCTAATTAAATGTCATTAGAGCTAATTATATGTTTTTCAGCTAATTTTTATGAAGAAAGTTTAGCAAAACGTTTGAAATCCAATGTTTTCAAACTGCCGGGGAATTCAATTAACACAGCAATCAATACGATCGGAATGACGAATCAACGATATCGAGGTTTATTTAAAATATAATAATAACTAACAAAATATTTTACTGAATTTATATCAAATTTACCTGAAATAAAAAAAATATCCGAGTACCTTATTACAGATGTGAAAATAAAACAAAAGCTCAAACTGGCACGCGATATTCGGGAAATTAGCCAATGCTATGTCGACGTGTGTGATGTTCTACGGGACTTGAGCAGCTCCGAGAGTATCATTTTGTTTCTTCAGCTTACAACGCTAATTGTACATATCGTTATAACTTCCTTCAATGTGGTAAAAATAATAAGTTTGGAGACCAGAGATACCTAATTTTGTTTAACTATCTATACTAATGGTATAAATGTGAAAGTTTGTGAGTATGAATATTGGATGTTTGTTGCTCTTTCACACCATAACGGCTTAACGGATATAGATGAAATTTGACACAGAGATAGATCTGATTCTGGAATAACACATAGGCTACTTTTTATCCAAGCTTACTGATTAGCTTAGCTTTAGACTTGTATTCAGACTTTTTTTTAACGTCCCACTACTGGGCACAGGCCTCCCTTCAATACGAGGGGGAATTAGTCCATTGTCCACCACGCTGGCCAAGAGCGAGTTAGCGGACTTAACATGTCTTTCGAAAACTTGCTAGGTTCTCTCAGATATGCAGGTTTCCTCACGATGTTTTCCTTCACCGTAAGGCAAGTGGTAATCATGTTAGAAATGATTCGCTCGTGAAATTATCAGAGGTGCGAGACCCTGAATTTAAACCCGCTCCACTCAGTTTCCCAAGCGAGCGCGTTATCACTGGGCTACCACTGCCTTAAGCACTTACTTTTGAGAATTCCCGATATTTTCGCACTATCACAAACACCATTTGCTATAATCGTAATATTGTCAGTGATCTCTTTTCTTCATTGACTTAATTTTTTTTAACTAACCATTTTTCTCTCTTCCCGGTAATGTGGCTTTGGAATTAGATCAAATAGTAGTATTGCAGATTATTTGGTTCGTATTCCACGTATCGAAAACCATAATGTTAGTGGACCCATGTTGTCGTGCTGAACAAGAGGTAATAATAGTTCCAATATATCTCAGACTAAAGAATTATATAGACGGAATGAGCCAAAGAAAATGTCAAATCAAAAATAGTAGCATGATTTTATTGTTTATGCTACTATTCTCGATTTTGCCATAGTTTACTATCTTAAAAGAATAACAGAATTTTTAAAGCTATTCTTCTCTTCCCCTTGAAAGAGACAGCATAAGATTAGCTTATATTTTATTTATAATATAATTAAATCCGTTAACTATTTTTATTTATTAACATTTATTTACTTTTAACATTTATTTAATTATAATGTTTTAAAACATTATTGTTAGGGTACAATTTTAGTTCTGACACTTTGTCTAAATTATTCCTTGGTCTGAGTGTTATAATACATATTCGTATATACAACAAACTTGATGACGGATATCAATTTTAAATTTCAAGTTCTTAATTTCTATTGTTTGAATTTAAACGATGTTAGCTATTAATAATTTTTAATTATGTAAAAAAAAGATTATTAAAATGTAAAAAAAGAAAATTATTTTAGGTTGCCAGAATTCGTATCCTGCTCGGACAAATAATGTGCCGCATTACGTCTGAAGTCGATCCGATGCATGATGAAATAGAAGCTTTCTATAATCATATCTTACTTAACAACATCTCATATAATGCGTTTGGTATATGTTCTCTGTCGAGGCCGCTCATGTTGAAGGTTATTTTCATTTTATAAATCGTTGCCTTTGTCATATTTTCGCTTAATTTTCTGATGCTCGATGTACTGATGGTCGATGGAGCCGAAAAGTGCTAGAGTGGAGACCGCGCTTAGGCAAGCGTAGTTTAGGATGCCCTGCAGCACGATGGACAGATAACCTAAGAAAGGTATTGGGCAGTGGATGGATGCGGGCTGCCCAGGACCAGGATGTTTGACGCTCATTGGGGGAGGCCTTTTTCCAAATTTTTTGAGAAATAAGTCTAAAAACCGAATAAAACAAATTTGGCTTCTAC
The DNA here is from genome assembly GCA_905404265.1 of Fabriciana adippe. Classification (NCBI taxonomy): domain Eukaryota; kingdom Metazoa; phylum Arthropoda; class Insecta; order Lepidoptera; family Nymphalidae; genus Fabriciana; species Fabriciana adippe. The sequence goes on along the minus strand of FR990001.1, from coordinate 9,716,097 downwards.
TGTACGTGCAATGGTGGTATTTAAAAGTTTTTGACAAAAATATATGTTAAACATGAGAAAGTTATTGTTACAATATGTTACATTTATAGACTGTTATGTTTATAACGTAGTAGCGAATTGATCTAGTAGTAATACGCAGCTTGAAATACGTCCTGTTAAACACAATATTGGCTATACGTTTTGATCTTTCGTTAAATGTATTTCTTAACAAATCATACGTATAGACTAATATTTACTTTGTATTCAGCCATTTTAATGTCCCACTGCTGGACACAGGCCTCTTTACGGGCGGACTTTAATACGAGGGGGTTCAAACCACAGTCCATCATTCAGTATATGCTTTACTGTCTTCTTTTTCTGTCTCCTTAATCAACAACGCAGAATAATATCAAATTTATTTACCATTACAGGTCATTGGTGGTGTCACAGCGGTGTTAGTGGTAATTTTATAAAATTAAAAAATTATAAAGCCATGTTTAACTGATCCTGAACAAGAAAGAAAGAAGCCTACATAATCTTCTCGACGTTATTCAGTTACAACATAATATGGCCGAGTTACTAATCACATTATCACATAGAAATATGTACATCAATTTTTTTTATATATAAAAACTATAACCGACTTCAAATACAAATAAGTAAACTCTTATGCTTTTTAAATACGACCAAACCCGATAAGCATATGTTGTACTGCCACATATTTCGTTTGATCGAAAAAAATATTTGGGTCTCATTTTTTGGGTCTGATTCATTATTACACAAAAAGAATATTAGAATCGCTCAAGCCGTTTAGGAGAAGAAGAATTACAAACTAATTATCTCCTTAATACTACGATAAGAAACCGTCACTATTTTCATGTATAAAATTTCACTTATCAAAATAATGAGCACTGTATTAATATTTGTATTGTGTAAAAAGAAATATTATAAGGATAGTATTGTTTGTCTACTATATCATTATTAGTTTTCATATTTGAAATAAAACTATCGCTACTATTTATTCCGCGGATTTATTTTGATTTTTAACCCCCGACGCAAAAAGAAGGGTGTTATAAGTTTGACGTCGATGTCTGTCTGTCTGTGTGTGTGTCTGTCTATGGCATCGTAGCTCTCAAACGGATGGACGCTATATAACAAACTTTAAACACCGATTGCGTTCTCAGAGGCGCTCATGAGCTCCTCTGGTGTACATGTATGTGGACAAGCAGCAATATCGATTCTGAACTAGCGATACCCCGCCGCGACTTTAAATCACTACAAAAAATCTAGGTATATTTCGGAATGTTGAAAAACAAATATCGTTAATCTATACTAATATTATAAAGCTGAAGAGTTTGTTTGATTGTTTGTTTGTTTGTTTGGTTGAACGCGCTAATCTTAGGAACTACTGGTTGGAATTGAAAAATTCTTTTTGTGTTGGATAGTCCAATTATCGAGGAAGGCTTTAGGCTATATAACATCACGCTACGACCAATAGGAGCGGAGCATAAATGAAAAATGTTGCAAAAACGGGAAAAAATTATTCCTTTTGAGAGTTTCCGTTGCGTGCGCTGCGTAAACGGTTAAAGTTACGTAAAAATCGTGTATCACGGAATTGTTCCCCTTTAAAAGTTCTAAAAAAAGTCCACGACAGCATATGTCTACCTTTTAAGGTTGACTCAATATAACCTTTTTTATGGTAATCAAATTTGTTCTAAAATAATGCATTACTTCGGAAGGTGTTTTTATAAACATGATATTAATCCTTATCCAAATATATACATTATTCATCACAAGTATTTAATTTTGAACAAAATTGCCCTTGACATCATTTGATTTTAATGAATATCTTAGGAGATATCATAGTTTTAAAATGTACATAATATTCAACTTTATGCGGACTATGGGTGAGCGCACTCTCAGCTCGATGCATGGCGAGGGCGCCGGCCGCCGCCCGGTAGCTCTACGAGCAAAGTCACTATTCCACGCGGACGAAGTCGCGGGCAAAAGCTAGTTGAGTATATAGTTTACTGTTAAGTTTCATCAGAAAATATAATGTTTAGAGACGGCTTGTTAAATATTTTTCAATTCACATTTCGACAAACATTTGTTTATTTGGTTTCTAACGACTGATAAAGGACAATTATTTTTTACTTTTTAAGGGTTGTTCCTTAAACTAGAAAAGTATTTTTTGCGTAGGGGGTTTTTAAATGTTTATTTAATTTTTATTGGCTCCCGACTTTTCGATTGCTTTACGGCAATCATGGTCATGGAGAGACTAAGGTTTTAAAACATCTCAAAGGCGTTATATACTTGTTACAGACAGTGCCTACCTTTTTCAATTTTTATATTTTAATATTTAAAAAATATTTTGTTTTTAAATACAAATAAGTAATAATTAAAGAAAAAGTATAAGAAAATATAATCACTATCGCACTTAATTTAGTTATTAAGTTAATTTATTTAGTTGTTAATGTTCTTTCGTGTTTCAATAAAGATTTATTAAAAAAAATCGATTGTGATGTTTTCTTCAAATTAAGAACCTCGGAGAATCATAATGCACAAATGATATCGCTACATTAACCAATTTTACACGATAACTAATATTTCACTTTAAACACAACACAATAAGAGGATTCACATTAAAAATTCCGTTTTAGGTAAAAGTTAACGTCTATTTTTAACCTTTTTAACAAGTATCGCCATAATAATTAAAATTACTAAAACAGGCAAGTTTAGACCGCTTAATACAATGAACTTAGCAAAATTTTAAATTACATCTGACCAATTTTTAAATAAAACCATCTTTTCGGATTATTTCGCGGATTGATTTTGATTTTTGGTTCCTGACATTTCGAATGCTTTACAACAATCATGGTCACGGGAGAGACTAAGGTGTTAGACGTCTCACCCACAATAAATTATAATAATCCGAAAAGATAGTTTAATTTAAAATGTCAAATATTCGCGTAAATCTAAGAAAGTATTACATAATATGATCAATTTCAAAATATAGCTTCGATATATTGATAGTCTCATCCGGGCTTCGAACACAGAATCTAACGAGCAACCATAGATTCCAGCCACTACGCTTACGAATATTTCTAATAATAGCCTAATTATACTTGTTATATGTAAGTCTAAGCTGGAATCATACGAACAACGATCGAAAATATCGCTTTTCAAAAGAATATCTGATCTTCAGCACTACCTAGGTCAAATTTGTATAATATATACAAAAGTTATAAAGCAAAGCATCGTCTGTTGGAAACATTTTACAATAAAATGAATCAATAATTCACGAGTCAAAGTTAGTTAAATTCATAAAATACGCATATTAAGTGCGCGATGTCGCGGGTGACCTAAGTGGTAAGACCTTGTAACAAGAAAAAAACCAAAACTGGAATAATGTTTTATGTTATATACATTACTAGCAACTCACCCGCGCTTCGCTCGGGTTCGTCCCTAGTTCCGTTTTAACGGTTATCTCAGAGATGAGATATTTTCCCGCGATAAAAAGTATCCTATATGTTGACCCGGATAACCAGCTATCATCATACCAAATTTCATCAAGATCTGTCCAGTGGTTTTCCCGTGATGCGGTAACAGACAGACAGACAGACAAAAATTCTAAAAACTATAGATTTGGCTTCTGTATCGATAATAAAGTCTATTTCAACAAGATTTTCCAAAAAATATTTAATGTACAGATTCGGCTTTGTTACAATTTTATTATATGTATAGATATCTAGAAACAATAATCACTTCTTACATCAATCAAACAAAAGTAAACAAAGCTGAGTCAAACGAAACATTGTATACTTACAGAATATTTTCCCATCCAAAATGTTCTTTAATTGATCTTCAAATACGAAGGAAAGAAGCCAACGCTGTCGTAAATTAATCTTGACAAAACAAAAGTAAGTTACAGTCTTACATTATGATGAACTAGCAGCTCACCCTCGCTTCGCTCGGGCTCGCACAAAAACAAAAACAAATCTATCCCACGGAAACCGTACATTTTTTTCGGGAGAAAAAGTAGCTTATGTGCTATTATCCAGATCCATTGGGCCGTTCTGGCATGATTGAGTAACAAACAACCATCCAAACATCTAAACATTCACATTTATAATATGGGTAAGATTAGAAACTGTGCCAAAGAAAATCTAAAGTGTATTTGCTGGTTTACTTTCTTTGTGGTATACAATATTAAAAAATAAATACTAAAATTATTTACATCCTTAATATTATGCGTCTAATTTTGGAGTACTTTGAAATATGTATATTTAAGTTGAAAATTACAAATGATATTTTTAATAACAGTAATTAAGTAGTGTATTATATATAGTGTCATTATCTGTTGCATTAAATTTGAAGAGTCATAGTGATAGCATTCATAATACCTAACGATTATAATCAATGGTCTGTGGTGAAACGAATACAATGTACTCTTCAAAGTACTTTCAAATACACTTAGTTCTTTATTAAGTTCTTCGGAAAAAATATACTGTATTATTTCGCCCTTTTTAAGAAGTAGCGTATGGCATCGAATTCCATATATTAACATGCTTTCTATTCATGTTTCAGAATATGGCTATGAATGTAAAAGATCGGTGCGCAGTCAATGATGCAGTTGTACTGGTGATGAAAGTATCGCGATGGTTCGGCATCGCCCCGGTGCGCTTTGTGAAAGTTCGCAGTACCACCGTCATGTACATCTCACGTGCATTCTTCATTTATGGGATTATATTGAATATTTTAATCAGTTAGTCACTATTTTTTATTTAAAAAATATTTTATTTGCTAATTTTTAAGTGAACTTTTGCTGATGATTCAATACTTTCTTAATTTTCATCCGAGACAGAAACGGCTTTCAATTAGCGTAAGGTCTCAGAGTAGTTTAATCAATGCTATAGTAATAATGAATTGGCTCCTTTTTCTTTTGCAGACACTATATTATTTTATGATTTCATTATGTCACAAATAGCAAAAAAATTGGACAATGATTCAAAAAAACACGCCAGTTCAATATTAATGGGAAGTAAATTCATATTCACATTAATCGTACTGAGTATAGGTTCATTTTGTGGTATCAGAAGGGTTATGATCTATATGCATTGCATAGAAAAAATAAAAAAGGTACGAATAATCGTAATCTATCATTATCAAAAATATCAATTGTGATGTTTTGTACTTATTTAGTGCCTATGTTGTTTCTAATTTTATTTTAATATTTTTAGATTAAGAATAGAACTTGAATAAATACAAAGAAAAAACAAAAGTAAAAACTTTGTATCCGACCGGAATTCGAACCCGAACACCTGTGATCGTCAATCTTGCGTCTTGGCCGCTTGACCACGATGCTGATGCCCAAGCGTGCGAAATTAGCGACCATATTTTGCGTGGAATAATGCAAAAGAAAACCAGATGAAAACTCGATAACACGCATTTCCCTAGACAAAAGACTAATCTAGATCGAATTTCCGCCCCCGAAAACCCCCACATACCAAATTTCAGTAAAATCGTTATATATAAATAAATAAATACTATACAAGAATTGCTCGTTTAAAGGTATTCGATAGATTAGATGTGTATACTTAAAAAGCCTCGTTTTTGTCCATCATAATTAAAAAAAGGGAACTTGAGTCAACCATACTATTGAATACTGTAGTATAATATGTTTATCTATTCAAATCCGTGACTTTCATGTAAACTATTTACTCCACTGAAGAGTGGAGTGCAGGCAATTCTCGTTGAAAAACAACAATCCTTTAACTTACTTTAACTGATAAAATCTTTTTTTTATTCACATTCCTCACTTTAATGACTGGTTATATCTCTATCTTTCTATCTGATATAAAAAGTATTCGAAATGTTGATTCGGAAAATTTCTTTGGCATCTAGGACCGCACCCGGACGAACTGAGAGTATATCGCTAGGTGTTCCATATTTCAAAGAAACCATTACTCTTAGCAGGTTTTTAGAAGCATAATTTAGGAAAATTATATTTAATTATTAAAATAATCAATTTTAGTATTATTATTAACATTGTGATGAAATGCATATTAGACAAGCTATCTGGAATACGCACAATAGATTATCTCTAAAGTAGGATTTTAGTTTAAATTTTAATTAGAATTGAATACCTTAAAAGTTATTAAAGTATATTTGGGCCCCGAATTAAGTTTAGTCTGATAATTAGCAATACATGAATTTTATTCAAACCTTTTAAATTACAGATAAAAAATAACACAAGTAACCATCAAGACGATGATGATATGAAATGGCAATTTCGTGGCCTTGTTATAGTATTTCTTCTTGGTTTGTGGCTGCTTAAGACCTTTGACATTTGGCGTTATATGGAATGTAAGAGATTTAAAAGAAAGTACTTAGCGACCGAGCTTCGTTCGGAGTTCTTTTTTGCTATATCGTATTTTTTAGATAAAAAAACTAAAAACTTCAATAAATACAAAAAAAAGTAAAACTTTGTATCCAATCGAGATTCGAACTCGGGCACTCCTATTAATCGATAATCTTGCACCTTGATCGCTTGACCACGATGCTTATGTCTGAATATAAGAAATTATCGAACATATTCTGCGTAGAATTATGCAAAAGAAAACCGCATGAAAACTCGAAAACACGCGTTTTCCCAGACATGAGACTAATCTAGATCGGTTTTTCGTCCCCGAAAGCCCCTACGTACCAAATTTCAGCGAAATTGTTAGAGCCGTTTCCGAGATTGCTGGTATAAATAAATAAATAAACATATAAATATACAAGAATTGCTCGTTTAAATATATTAGATAAAAGAAATTAAATTCATTTAAATTATCGTTTCCAATCTCTGTCAGCCCCTCAGAGTATATTCTCACTGAAATTATCTGGGAAATCAGAGTGTAGCTTTAAGCGACGAATAAGGTGTAGACGACTATGGCTTCATCCTTTAACACTTTTGTTAATCGACCACTGACTCCGCTTGTCAAATGAATGTTTATTGCTTCTTTGTATTATATCGATAACGTTTCACCTTCAGTTATCTTATCCCAGATCTAATTTTTCAGAAAAAACTTACTTCGGATTAGCTCCACCAACAGTGCCCATATTTCGGCTCCATAGTTCATAACTGTTTAAAAATTTTATATTTATGCCACGTCTTCCTAGCCCACGTCTTAATATTCCCCTTTTATTTTAGGGACTGCAATTGATATTTACTTGGAATACGTAACGTATTCTAGTTTAATTATGATGAAAATACAATTTATAGTCATTGCTATGTACATCAAATCTGGATTTAAAGCTATTAGCGAAAGTCTTCAGAAAGTCCTTTGTAAGTACAGATAACGGTAATAACTTATTTTGTTCATATTTAAAACTATATATAATATGGACCTCGCGGAATATGTTGTGAAGATAATGATCATGGTTAATAATATAAAATAATATAAATATAAGTACCTTCAAGGCAAGAGTGAATAGGCATCTTCTAGGCAAGCGCGCTCCAACCTAGACCTCATCAGTGCTTCCCAGCGTTGATTGTTGTCAAGCGCAAGCCTATCTAACAAATAAAAAATATCACTTAGTTATACCAGAGATCGAAATTCGACGATAATAACCTTTTTTTTTTATTAATAACACTCAAACTCGTCAATAGCTACTAAACAAAAAAAACGGTTGACAAATAGAGAAGAAAAAGGTACTGGACTGTTTTGTCTTTACCTATCTATATAAAAAAAAACGAAATGTTCCAAAAATGTTTTTGTTTTTGCCTATTCATAATAATAATAATTTTATTTATTTTCTCATCACAAAAAAGTACTTCTCAGCAGAACTGCCTTCCGAGCCGGTGGTAGATTCCTCACGGACTGACTACACTGACATTTAATTTAAATTCAAGATGATTCAAAAGTGCTTGTAAAAATCTATTTGAATAAAGTATATTTTGATTTGATTTGATTTAACAAAAAGTCAATTTATCAAGGTTGTAACATCATAAGCTTAACAAATAACAGTAATAGAAGCTTTTGTGAGAGACTGGTGTCTGTGTTAGGTAAAAAAAATTACAATTATAAGCTTGATATATTTAGTTAGTATAGACCTTATTATATAATAATGGAATTTCAATTACGTGTGACGAGTGGTGTGATGTAGTAAGATGTATGTATATATGAAAAACAAAAACAAATCTATCCCACGGGAACCGTACATTTGTCCGGGATAAAAATAATATTCCAGACTATTATTTATCTCTGTGCCAAATTTCATTCAGATCCGTTCAGCCATTCTGTCGTGATTGAGTAACAAACATCTAAACATCCATCTAAACTTTCACATTTATAATTATTTATTAATTAGTAAGATTGTCATAAATAATGATTAAAACTTACTTATAGATTATACTTACTAGATTAATAATATATATTATGTTTCAGTAAATTTTCATGAAGACAACATAGTGAACGACCTGCCACCAAATGTTCTCAAATTACCAATTAATTCAATTAACATAGCAATTGATATGATCGGATCGACAAATCAACGATATCCAGGTGCCTACTCTAATGCATATTATGCTACTACTTTAATACTCTAGGTTTCTGCACATTTTATACAAAACTAACTGATTTTTCAGACGTTGTCCTATATATATATTAACTCGGGCACTCCTATTAATCGATAATCTTGCACCTTGATCGCTTGACCACGATGCTTATGTCTGAATATAAGAAATTATCGAACATATTCTATCTAAATTTCAATAAAATTGTGGAATTTCGAGTTCATATTAAAATCCTTGTAGAAAGCTCCTAGTTTTTCCCTAATTTCCCAATTTTCCGCTAAGTTTTGCTATATTTCCCCTCAAAACTATCTTATTGTATTCAGCCCTTTTTAACGTCCCACTGGGCACGCGCCTCCCTTCAATACGAGGGGAATCAGGCCATAGTCCACCACGCTGGCTAAGTGCGGTTTGGCGGACTTCACATGTCTTTCGAAAACTTGCTAGGTTCCCTCAGATATGCAGGTTTCCTCACGATATTTTCCTTCACCGTAAGGCAAGTAGTAATCATGTTAGAAATGATTTGCACATGAAAATATCAGAGGTGCGAGACCCGAGATTTGAACCCGCTTCACTCGGTTTCGCAAGAGAGCGTGTTACCACTGGGCTACAACTGCCTTATTACGAAGATTTTAAGTTATGAAAAAAATGATGTGCAAACAAGTGATACGCTTACTAATAAACAGCATTTTTATTTCATTTATATTTTAAAATTTAATTTTACAGATGTCACAATCAAAGAAAGAATCAAATTGGCTTTTAAAGTTCGCCAAATTAGCCAATATTATGTCTGCGTGTGCGATGCTTTACGAGAATTAAGCAAGACCGAGAGTGTCACAATGTTCCTTCTTGTTACAGTAGCAGTTTTACACATCATTATAACTACCTTCAATCTAGTAAAAATTATTAAAATAAAGGATAAAGATGGTAACTTGCCATATATAATACAAATATTTAAGTAACAGGTCTAATTTAAAGCCCTTGGTACAAAATCTGAGGTTTCGATGTAGAGAAAAAAGCGAAAAACTTCATATCTCCCAGAGATATTGAATTCTTTAAAATAATATTTTACTAGTTATAACGGCTTATAACTTAAAATGATAAATAAGATGACTTAAGGCTTGACGACAGTAATTATTTATTAAGTAAGTAATGGTCTAGGAAGAGATAAAAAGTAATAAAATTAAGAATAGAATAGAAAAGCTGATCTTGATTTCAAGACTATCTTGATCTCAAATATTGAACACGAACAGCTATGCTTATAGCAAATTACGGTACTAAAACTCCTAATTCTATGACAGAATTGTATAATACTTGTATTATAACCTGGCAGCTCAGAGCTAATTTTTTCATATATTCGCAAACCGAATATTATTCTCATAGCCTAGTCTATACAGATAAAGTAAATTAAAGTATCCGTTTGTAATGTCAAAATAATAGGTAAAGACTACATGCAGATGGAATTAAATACAGTACTTATAAGAAAAACACAATTTTTAAAATTTTTGTCTGTCTGTCTGTCTATTTGTTCCGGCTAATCTCCGAAACGGCTGGACCAATTTTAACGGAACTTTCACTGGCAGATATCTGATATTATAAGGTGTAACTTATAATACTTTTATTTTAGAAACAGAATAATTAGGGTTTCGCTCAAAAAATTAAAACGTACCTAGGGACGAACCCGAGCGAAGCGAGGGTGAGTCGCTAGTAATCATAAAGTAGTCATAAAGTCGTACAACGACTGAACACGGCTTGATAACTTAGCATCAAGACCTCATTGTCTAGAACACGCCCGTCGTGATCTCGACTATCATAAATACTTTTATGTGATAATTGGGATAACGTTTTATGGTTGTTGGGTATATTCACTGTAGTATTCCATAAATAAGGTATTTATGCTGTTTATTTTGTTGTAACTTGCCATGAGATGACACTACAACGCTTTATCTTGTAAACTCTTCGCAATTAAAATTGTTTTTTTTATTAGACGGGATTCCCCCTGAGATAACACAATATAGGGATTTTTATTAGTATACTTTACTATTATCATTTTTCGTAGCTAGCGTGTAACTGTAACTTTCATGCTCGTATGAGAACTCAAAAGAGATTACTAAATACTAATGTGGGTTCTCAAAATCAACGAAAACATTTAAATCTATACTATACACTAATCTTTTTAATGTAATTTCGACTATAAAAAATAACAAGACTAGAATAATCCATTTACATTTTTTTGTCCACACCAGTGACAATGATAATAATACAGATCATTTGGCTTCTATTCCACGTAATGAAGACAATAATTTTAGTAGAGCCCAGTTGTCGCACTGAACAGCAGGTAGGTACTGTCCATATTATGCGGTATATCCTAATATATGTACGTAATAAATGAATGAAAATTGGTGTTTCTTGATAGCTACCTAAGCAAAATATAAGCCAAGAAAATATAATACGTACTTAAAAGAAAAATATTTTTTAAAGATTTTAATTAATATTGAAATCCGCTGTAAATAAACTTATAATATTTTAGGAATACAAAACCAATGATATTTTAAATAATTAATTACTATATTATAACATTTTACAAGTTTTTATTTAACTTACAATGTTTGTATACATTCTGTTTGCTAGTGTCAAATCTTGTAACTGAACGTGAACGTCATTCTAAATCCAACATGGCGTACTCCCAAAGATGGCGACTATGTTTTTTTTATGCACCCCCATGATATGGGTATATGAAAGGGTTTGCTAAAAAGAATACGACTATATACCTAAAAAATAAAAAAACAACTTTAAATTAATCAAACCCATTTATTACATTACACAATTTATATGATATAAACGCTTGTTTTTAAAAATGATTTTTTTAATATTAATTTATTCTCAATTAAGATATAAAATAACTGACGTCAATTGTTTTAGGTTTCAAGTATTCGTATCTTATTAGGACAAGCAATGTGCCGCATTACGTCTGAAGTCGATCCGTTGCATGATGAAATAGAAGCTTTCTATAACAATATCTTACTTAACAACGTCTCATATACAGCTTTTGGTCTTTGTTCTCTATCACGGCCGCTCATGTTGAAGGTTGCTGGATGTATTCTTAATTGTATTAAATTAACATAACAATTTACTAACTATTGCCTATAATACCACTAACATATCTATACATATTATAAAATTGTAACTAAGCCGAATCTGTACATTAAATATTTTTTGGAAAATCTTATTGAAATAGACGTTATTATCGATACAGAAGCCAAATCTATAATTTTTAGAATTTTTGTCTGTCTGTCTGTCTGTCTGTTACCGTATCACGGGAAAACCACTGGACAGATTTTGATAAAATTTGGTATGATAATAGCTGGTTATCCGGGTCAACATATAGGATACTTTTTACTGCGGGAAAATATCTCATCTCTGAGCTAAACGTAAGAACGTAACTAGGGACGAACCCGAGCGGAGCGAGGGTGAGTTGCTAGTAATCTATAAAGCCAATAAATATGACCCCGCTTCGTATAGAAGCATGCATAAAGAGGAGCTCACGTTAACCCTGTAGATCCATAGGATTAATAAAAAAGATATTTAGATATATTTTTAATGAGAACTAAATGTATAAGAAAAGTCTTTTTGAAATCGGTTCAAGCCTTTTAAATTTATTTCTTTTAATTATGTAATTTGATTTGAGTTAACTATTTTGGCTTATCGCTATGGTAAATATTAACCGATTGTAATGCATGTGTTGTATTTTAGCTAAATTAGCAGGCATGTCTTCAATTTTAAACTGTTGGACAAAATTTCGACCATGTCCCTTATTTTGGTCTATTGCTAGCGGTGTCAAGTTAAATCTAACGCACTTAACACTCCATATGTACTGGAAGTACTTTCTATATTGCCTACTATGCATTGCCCAGAGTAATATATGACATTAAGCTAACTCAATTTTCATTTCAGGTTATTGGTGGTGTTACAGCAATATTAGTTATAATTATATAAAATATCAGTTTTATCATTAAGAAAAGGCGTCATGAGCGGGATTTCCCCTTTTTTTTTCTGTCTCTCTGAAGGTCGTTTATGTCACTACACAGCTCACGAGACACTGTCATGTGGACTGTCTTATTACATATTATTATTATTATTATTAGATCTTATTACATTTTAAGATTTAGCCAAATCTACTTATTGTCTTATTAGCTGAGCTAATGTTACTAAGTTCTTGGTGTTCTGTATAAAATATAAATATGTAAATGTAATTTCATGTTTTTTAATTGCAATTATACTATATGTTTGATGTTTCTATCTATGTTTAATTTAAACTTATAATAGCCTAATCGCATTAGGTGATCTTGACCTAGATTACGGTGGCAGCGATTTGTTTAATCACGCATACGCTTACGCACGAGCGAGTAACATTGCTACAGTCAATGACTGCAAGTCAGAACTCATCGGAGTTTCGGTTTTCTTATTTGTCATTTGAAAGCGAACATAACTATTTCACAAAATACACGTTAAAATATCCCCTTTGTGTTTACAAACTTTTGAACGAATATAGATAATATTCGTTTGTGCTACAAATTGGTTATAAACTTTAGCAGTAAGTTTTGTAATTTTCATACGTAATATCACAGATCATTTATAGGTAATATCATCAAAAACCGGTGAATACTACGAGAATACTAAATACTAATTATACTATAATATAATATTGGAGGATATTTAAAAGTATCGCCAGTAACAGAAAAGTTGAGAAGTAACAGGTAGCATATTACAGACGTGTGAGAAATTTAAATATGAATATATGGATATAGATCTAGAGGTAGACCGAGAAAGGCATGGAATACGTGAAATATGTGATAGGTGTAAGTATTGAGATGACGGCGGAGAAATAAATAAAGAATAGGATTATATACATTTATAGCATATAAACACCTGTTGTACGAACTGTATATTAAGTGATTATGTGGTGCTTTGAACACCAGCTGGAAACGCTAGTACCATCCACTAATATCCAACAGAACCTTCCTCATTTTAATGGGCACCTCAAGATCACTTACACACATATCCACGACATTCAACATATGGCCTACTGAGACAGCATTTCTCTCAAGTGATAGAGCTGACTATAAATATGTATGGTATGGAGGGTAGGGAGGGATCCCTACCATACATATTTATAGCCCGACTTTAAAATTTGGTGAGAAGGACCATCCTACTCAACTTTGGAAAGCGTATTTACGTATACTAATCTGTATACATAAAGGTTATATGGAGACTCACTCTATTGAACCGATTTAAATAAAATTTGGTAAGAAGATAGTTTAAAATCCTGAAAAGGACAAAATAGTTTTTATACCGAAAATCATCCATTAAGAGGGTAAAATGGGGCTGAAAGTGTACATGGGGAAACAACCTAGGGATGAACCCGAGCAAAGCAAGGGAGAGTCGCTAGTTTGCATATAAAGAAAATTCCATAGAAATATTATTCTAAATTCTGAGATGCAAAGCAAACTACTTCATTGTCAAATAAGTCCATTAAAATTGAGTTACTAAGTTTTGAAAGTACTGCCCATATTCACTGCAGTCTCTTCCGACTTCGCCTGGTACTTTTCATTTTATCCATAAAAAAAATATTTACCATACAAATATATCTACTGTTTTAGTTGAATTTTTGAAAATCCTTTTAGCGAAAACCTAAATTATTACAGGTGTAGGCTGCCAAAATTTTAGCCCCCAAATCCAAAAAGCGGACGCTTAACTATATAGACAAGCAATTTTATATGTAGGCTATAGGCGATCATCAGCTTCTATAAGACACAAATTATATATAACAATTATGAAATACGTAAACTATATTTAAAAGTAACAATCGCTTCTAACATCAATCAACCAAAAATAAACAGAGCCGATAGCATTCAATCTGATAAGATTATTGAGAAACAACACTTTCTCTAAAATAATTTTTCGTTTTATAGGTACTTTACTTAATCTTCAATTACACGTGAATAAAAAAGACATCAGTTCTGAAGTTTGTAATTATTACATGACAGAGTAAAGGTAAGTTGGAATAGTAAATCTATATACAAATAATAGGCAAAGACCAAACAGTTTAGTACCTTTCTCTTCTTTTTGTTAACCAATAATTTTTTTCGTTGCTTAGTAGCCATTAGATTTCATAATGATTATTTGGAACCGCTAAGCGAAAACTAGTTATAATAATCTCCGACTCTCTTAATTACGTACTTACGAATCTTAAGTTCGAGTTGATAGAACTAATTAAAATAAAAAGTAGTAAGGGAACTTCAATGTGTCACTCGCAGAGCTTTAAACTATCTCAATTATCTCTAGTAATAAGTCAATATCTAAACATGCTATACTAGCAAAAAAATTAAACGTTCTATAAATGATGACTAAAGAGGTTACTATAATGAAAAACCTAAAAAAAATACATGGGTATGGTGTTAGTTTTATTATAATTCTGATGGAAATCTCAAACTTAAGTAACAAAATTACAAATAATAATTTTTCCATGACATTAAATTGTGAATTACGAAAGCAATCAATACATCCATTATATTGCACTTAATTTTAAAATTCACATCAATAGAATACATAGTAACAATTATAGTTAAAGCAAATGACAATAAAGTATACAGCTCTTTAAAGAATTTTCATCAACAGATAAACTATAGGCTATTTTGCTACAATATTTGAGGAGTCCAAGGAGATATATGTCTTATCTCTTGGCAGACAGAGACAGCCAGGACGAAATAAAGTGCGGAACAACGGAATCTCCTCCGTCTTAATGGGGCGTCGCGGGATCACTTAAGCAATCAACTACGACGCCCCGATGGCAGGTCTGCCGAAGCAGACCACAACCCTTGGGGTTGCTTCAAAAGTCCACTCTGCTATCAGAGAAGTACCAGGAGCTACCCACGTGGCACACCGCCCACCGAGATGGACCACCTCCCGGTGCATTTCTTGGCATCGCGCCCGGCTGGATTGCCGGACGCTAATAAGCCCCTTACCACGATGAGGTGAACGCACGTTGGGGATAACTGCTAAGCCCCTAAGAGTGCACCCGAACGAAGCATGCGCATGTCGCTACCTTTCAAATAATTTCTATCATGTTTCAGAATATGGCAAATTACGTAAGAAATAAGTGTGCAGTCGACGATGCAGTCCTACTTGTGATGGGAATATCGCGTTTCTGTGGCGTCGCTCCTGTGTGCTTCTCGAGAACACGGACTGCTACTTTTATGTTCATCTCACGTACATTCTACGCTTACGGAATTATACTAAATGCTATGCTCAGTTAGTCTTTATTAATATTAATGTGTAACATCTTTGCTTTTTTTTAAGTACCACATTAACACCCCCCCCTCCCCCCCCCCCCCCTCCCCTACTTTTTATGATATAGTTATCTAATGAAAAGGCTTGATGAGCGAAACACGATAAGCAAAGTGAAATTATAGTAAAATCCAATATGGCGGCCTCCCAAAGACGGCGGACTGATTTTTTCAAACACCACCACGATATGGTTATCGACTAATAGGGCTTGATAAGCGAAACACAATAAGCAAAGTGAAGTGAAGTCGCTGTAAATCCAATATGGCGGACTATTTTTTTATGCACCTCTATGATATGAATATCAAATGGATGGAATGGAGAAGAATACGAAAAAAAGTTATAAAACATTAAAACAAATTAAACATTTTAAATAAACAAAGAAAAAAAAACAAAGAAGTATTTCTTCTTATGTGCGTACATAAGTATACACACACCTTTTTAAATGAGGTTAATTTCTGTCCAGCCAAGTTCAAGCCAAAGGAACTGGCGACGCAGCACTGTGTTCTTTTACACGAACCATTTGTAGCCACTTTTGACCTCTTAATAACTTAAAATGTATTTAACATAAGCACGTGAAATTTAGTTCATTTATAAATTCCCTTAGATAAACTAGAACAGCTCAAACGGTTATTGAAATATTAACGTCTAAAAATCGGCATTTTTATCACTGACTGACTGACATATAGTAGTATAACCTAACCCACTTCCAGATAACCTAGAAAGTTGAAATTTGGTATCCAGATAGGTAATTGTGTGTATACAAAGGAAAAATCCGTAAACAGTGAATTCTCACGGTTTGAAATATTTTTCAATTAATTTTTATTAACACCTTGCCTTCCAAAACATAAGAGTAATAGCTTAACACGTAGCGCCTTTTGAAATATAATAGCAATCATAGTAATAGCAAAAACTTTTTCTTTCGCAGGAGAATAGGTTCCATGATGAAAGGTTTTTTTTTAAATTAGTGAATAAGCACAGGTTAGGTGTAAATTCTACCAAACCATCCGTCATGAACGTCACCAGTATCATAAATGTCTGACAAAAGCTGGCATAAATGTAGTACTTTCGTGTACAGCAGTATGATACAAAAATATGAACAGTGGATAAATGTTCGTCCCAATCTTATTTTAATGCTATTACAAGGCCTGCTTCAACCTTTCCACCATTTCATCTAAGAATATGGTACTAATGCCATGCCATGGAGTCTTGTGCTCTCCAAGCTTCTTGAAGATTAAAAAATAAAAAAATCTTCAAATCATATGTATGCCTTAATACAATTACTTACAAAAAGGGACGGCCAATTGAACTTTTGCCTTGAGCGACAATAACACACGCTGCGTCACTGTTACTAAACATAGCTATAGTATTATAGTGAAATTATTGAATATGCGAGCTTTTCCAATCTGCAACAATAAAAATCGATGCTCTTTACACTTCGTCGTAAAGACGGTTTCTCTGATTGCGTAGCGATATACTGTTACAAGAACTCTACATTAGTCATAAAATTACTATAAGGTGTTATAGTAATTTATTAACATAATATCAGAGTGTTAATTATTAAAAGTACTTATTTACTCTTACATATACAAAACAAAGTCATCGCCTCTACTGGTGACAAGAGAGCTGGCTCTTTTTCGCTCAAAAACCCGGTATTGCTACGCAAGGGAATGGTGCTTGCATTCTTGCCACTATTCCAGAACATTAATTAATTATTTATATAATATCGAATATTATATTTCTTCGTAATAATGTAAATTTCGTATTCGCAGACTTTTTATGCCTCTATAGAATCATTTTGATCATCAAGATGGAGATGTCAGTGGATTATTATAAAACCAAAGAACATATACATATATTTTTATTAATAACGGACTTCATATTGACTGTGGGTTTAATGAGCATCGGCGTTATTGGTGGCATCAGAAGAACTAAGCACTTCATGCATTGCATTGAGGAAATAAGTAAGGTACGAATAATGGTACTCTAATACTTTTGATCATCTCAAGTGTCTAAGGCCTACAATACGAAATTAGTTACTTCCATGAAATTTCACAAGCAATTTAACGTATCAACTAAATTATATCTACAAGATTTTTGATAAAAATAATTCCACGCACTAATTTTGTGGTGGTAATTTAGAAAATGCGTATTGACTGAGAGGCACTGTACTGTTCTCTGACTTATCGGTCAGTTTGAGGACTTCACGACAGTCACCATTTATGAAAGAAATGTCGTGGTTACTTAGACTAATTTCAATACATTCGGCTTTATACTATTTTAAAACTTTTTGTAAGTACGTAAATATTTGGCACGAATGATACGTTTTCAGTATTTTATTAATTTAAAATTACAAACAATCTTCCATTTTTTTTTTACGACAATAAATGTTCCTTCTTGTTGTTGTTTAAGCAAATATGTTAAATGATATCAGCAGAGTAACATTTTCTGAGATATCGCTGGAAGTAATTTTGGCCGGACAGAACCAAGGACAGCTTGATAGAAATACCTACATATTATAAAGTTTAATTCAAATCATTTTAATTTTAGATCAAAAGCAACATATGCAACCAACAAGACGATTCTTTAAGAAAGCCGTTTATTTCTCTTTTTGTGATCTTAATATTTGGTATGTGGATTCTTAGGGCTATAGATGTTTTGCGCTATAACAAATGTAAGGAAAAAAATAATTACTTATCTTCCTTTTTTAAGTCTTATACTTCTTTAATTTAATTCCTACAATTTTTAGGGGCCAATATTGACGCGTACCCAAATTTTGTGATGCATTCTTGCTTAATTATGATGGAGTTACAGTTTATGGTCATCGCAATGTACATCAAATCTGGATTTAAGGCCATTAATAAAAATCTTCGCAGCATCCTTGGTGAGATAATGTTACTTAACCCTTGAATAGAAACTTAAAATAGTCCCAACGACATAACTAAACGCGTTACTATATACATACATATTTTGTACTATTCTCAACGCAACAGATTTAGCTAAGATCTAATATTTCACGTATTTTAATCATATTCCTACTTTAATCATTATTCTATTGACACACACTGTCCTAGACTCTGATACTTTTAGTAGGCACGTTGCAATACTTAAACTTTTGTACCGGGTACCTATTATTTTCTAATCTCCCTCTGTTTTTAATTAGCAAGTGTTCAACAAGAAAACTTAGAAAAAGATGGAGAAGCAAATAGTATCCTCAAAATACCAGTAAATTCAGTTAATATAGCAATCGATTTGATAGGAATGACAAATGAGCGATATCCAGGTATTTAATACATTATTTTAAGGACAGTAATTTTAAGGATTCAGCAAATTTTTAACTGACTTCAAAAATGGAGGCAGTTTTAGTCTCGACATGTATTAATTTATATGTAACTGATTTTTTTTCTCGGAAACAACTTGACTGATTTGACTAGGAACAACGAGAACTTTTGACACGATACTGGACATGTTAGTAATTACTTAGTAATTACCGGTAATTTTGCAGTCGCAGTTCGTTTTTCTTAAAATATAATAATTAATGTCGATGTTCAGTTTTTATTTTTAAACAATTCGTATATATGCTTTATTTTTACAGATGTGATAATGAAGCAAAAGATTATGCAGGCACATAAAATTCGGAAAATAAACCAATTCTACGTCAGCGTTTGTAATATTTTGCAGGAATTCAACAATTTCGAGAGCACCACTGTATTCTTTTTACTTGCAATATCGACGACACAATTAGTTATAATTTTCTTCGACTTACTAAAAATGATAAAGTTGCTTGATAAACATAATGGTAATTAATCAAATTTTAAACATAAATAAAATTTAAAACGGTTCTAAACTTAATTGGCGTTGGCCAATGTACGACTGGAAATCAACAGGCCTAAAGTTCGAGGCTCAGCATCGATCTAACTATAGTTATTGGGGTTTCCTGTGAAGGAATTCTCAGTAACAGCTCGAGTTGGGAAGTTGACGGTGTTACACCCGCGTAGCTTGGAGAGCAAGTAAAGCTGCCTGCCCTAAACTTTCAGATTGTCGTCCAACCAGAGTTTAAGAATGAAAAGAATAGAGAAGCACTCGTGTTACATTATTAATGTACAATTCTTTTCACATAGTTGTTAGATAGTTCAAATTGAGAGTTTGATCCTGTATAGTGTACATGATATATACTTTTATTGGTAAAACAGTAAAATTAGTCATAACAAGGGTAGAGGGATAGCCACGCATCTCAAACCAAATTTAAGAAGAAAATGGAGGCTCCATTCTCTTCCTGTAATTTGGCTTAACTGTTACTTTAAAGAATATGGTATGCCAACTACTTTAGTCGATTTGAACTTCAAATAACTAAATAAATCAATTATATATTTTTTAACAATTACATTATAGTCCAATCAAACAAGCTTTAAAATAGAATTGTTAGTACAATAGTAATAGCATTGGTCTAGATTTGAAGTATTCTGAAAGTAAAAATACATAATTAAGAGTATTAATATTGTTACATAATACAAATAAAGCAATCAACTAGTATGAATTTTAAAATTATACGGTACTAGCGACTCACCCTCGCTTCGCTTCGGGTTCGTCCCTAGACAATAACAAATCTATCCCACGGAAACAGTACATTTTTCCGGGATGATATATAACCTATAGCCTTCCTCAGTTAACGGGTTATCCAATGCAAAAAGAATTTTTTAAATCGGATTAGTAGTTCCTGAGATTAGCGCGTTCAACCAAACAAACAAACAAACTCTTCAGCTTATTTACTCCAAATTTCGTCTTCTCGCCTTCTATAATTTACACGGCAATTATTATGACGTTAAATACCTAATTCTCTTCTATAACTCTGTTTGCTGTAAAGTATCTAGAGCGCCGGTAACGAACATTCAAAACAAAATAGTTAAATATCCGTAAAATTAATTTCTATTATATTATATTAGATAATGTCAAATAATCATGCGTACCTAAGCTTTCCCCGTTATCGACCAATCTCCCTCGAGTCTTCTCTATTCTATTTGACCTTGATGAAGTAATCTGTGCTCTACTGGCATGTTTTGAAGCCATTAACAAGAAAATTGAATTGAATTAAAGCTTCCTCTGGTTCATTAAGTATTATATATTAAGTGTAAGTAATATTGTTGTTAACCTCCAGTTAAGATTTAAAAAATGCTCTAAAACAGGTAAGGCCCTATGTAAAAAAGTTGAGTTTATTTGATTGAACACATAAATAAAAGTAATAATATTAAATTATTTACTAATTGTGACTTATAGTCGTAATTTAATTGTAATGCAATGAAAATCGTCGGGCGTAAAAACGAAGTATTTTGAGGTTATATTATGATGTTTAGAAAACTAATACTAGTTTCTCGTTCATAAAGGTTCGAAGCTCTGGCTTTCCACAATAATGCAGACTTTTTGGTTCGCACACACTATTACGAAAGCAATAGTACTAGTAGAGCCTTGTTGTCGCACTGAACAAGAGGTAAATAAAATATTAAGTCAATAAATAATCAACAAATGCGTTTTAGTTACATTGTAAGAACATAAGTTAAAGTATGACAATAATAATATGCCCACACAATAGTTTATAACAAACTGTTGGTAAGTGGCGACTCCATGGTTCTATGATTTAAGATCTCCGGGTGGAAACAATATCTGTCCCCCCGCCTCTGGCTTGTCTTAATTGGCCAAAGTGGAGCTAAAGAGCTAACTAAGAAGTATTATTTAATATCTATATATCAGAATCCTCAGCCACGCTGATATTGCGCCTCACATTAGCTACTTATATGATTAGACGACATGTTTGACTCGGTTTGTAGTGACCCTACTTGCTGTGCCAGCGGTCGCGGGTTCGAGTCCCACTGAGGGCATTCATTTGTCTGATGAGCACGAATGTTTGTACTCCAGTCATGGATGTTTGTATTTATAATATGTATGTATTTAAAGTTATATATGTGTAGTGTATCAACTATTTGGTATCCATAACACAGGCCGCGTAGCTTACCATGGAACTAGATGGCGCTGTGTGTTAATGTCCCAACATATTTATTTATTATTTTATTTATGATTCAATACCTACAAGATGACATTCATCACGTACAAGCCACCGTCCAGAATGTCATATGTGATATCAGTTCAATCACTTCCCATTTCATTAGGCGTTCACGATTGATTGTTTTGTCTGGTGTAATTTTTTATTGCATGTACCTATTGTTCTCCATTATTTGTATACGTGTTTCTTTGCAATGCGTGTAACACCTATAATTAAGATAACATTTAGACACCTTGTGGGCATGCTGTAATTCTGTGTTTTTGTTAATGTATATCTTATTGGTGTTAGTAATAAATAAATAAATAAATTGCCCTCTTTCAACGAGCCAACTCTCTAACTCTTCATTAATCGACCGTACTCCATTAGTCGGTTATGCTAAATCTAACCTAAACATTCAAGTCAAATAATAATGTAAATATTAAAAACTTACTTCGTTTTATTTTAGCTAGCCAATACTCGACTCTTAGTCGGTAAGATGATGTGCTACGTGACGTCTGAAGTCGACCCATTGCGAGGCGAACTAGATGCTTTCTATAATCATATATTGCTCAACGATGTATCTTATACTGCTCTTGGTGTGTTATCTCTAGGAAGACCTCTTATATCGAAGGTTGTAATTACATTTTCTATAATATTTATACTTTTTATTTCGAAAGATTGCTAATTCAGGAGATACTTTTAAGCTTTTATACCTAAGTGGCAAGACGGAACCGTATTCTTAAGATCTTCATACTACAACCATATTTTGAGGTCCATTATATTTTTGCCCTACCATAAAAAAGTAATACAATATCAATAAGTAAAACTACAAAGAAACTTGGCATAATTATAGCACCAAGTATGAGTCATACTTGTGCTAAAGGTTTCAAATACTATATTGAAATAATTTTTCATTACAGATTATCGGTGGCGTTACGACTATTTTATTGATATTTTTCTAATTGAGCACAAAATGTGACAGCTCGCTTCAGATTACAAAGTTTGAACATAGTTATAAAATATACATTAAAAATTTAAAAATCCCACGACGGAAAATTGTGACATGAAAAAACTTCAAATAAAAAATTTCAAAAACCCACGACATTAAAGCGTAATATAGAATATTAACAATAGCCGTCGTGCGTAACCTATCCGTCGCATATATTATCGTATCCATGACCATCGCGAGTAAAAAATGTAGCGTGCTAAATTAGCGTGCTTTAGTGTAGCTGTGAACTTTATTCTGAAGTCCTGAACATCATTTCCTATTTATTTTAATAAAGTTATTTAAGCACATGATGCATTTCTTATTTCCAAAACCTATGCATAATATTTGTAAAGAAGAGAAATACTAACACCTATTTGTAAAATTGTATAAAAACCGAGTGGTAGTGGTGGTAATAAGGCAATGATAGCCTAGTGGTAACACGCTTGCTTGGAAAACTAAGTAAATCGGGTTCAAATCCTGGATCTTCATTTTCAACATGATTGAGGAAATCTGCATGTCTAAAAGAACCTAGCAAGTTTTCGAAAGACGTGTGAAATCCACCAATACGCACTTGATCTCTTAAATTAAGAGTCGTGCTGGGCACGACGATTTAAAACAGAAGGCTAAATGCTTCATAAATACCTATAATAAATCTAGACGCAATTTGGTTATTCTCCTTAGCATTTTGTTCTGAAATTTTTAACAATTTCAATATTTGAATATAAAATTGTCCTCCACAGTTGGATACTATAGCTTTAGATTAGTTTAAGAATTGCTTTACACGGTAGAGTAGTTTACAGGTTAGTGAGATTTAAGACGGCTGACCTAATTGGTACCTATATTTTCCGGAATTTGTAGCCCTGGTTGTTTTCTTTTGGTAATAAACTAAACTATTTTACTAACTTTTGAAAGCCATATTCGCTTCCCTTTTCGAAAATGCAACATTTTAGCTCGTAGATCCAAAGATGTTTACGATAATGAGTCGGTTAGATAGAAGATAGAATCAATTTTATATGTAGACTATAGACGATCGTCAGCTCCTATACTCGTACTACACGCAAATTATTTACAGTAATAATTAAGTACGTAAACAATATTTAAAAACAACAATCGCTTCTAACATCAATCAACCAAAAATAAACAGAGCCGATAGCATTCAATCTGATAAGAGTATTGAAAAACAACACTTTCTCTACAATATATAATTTTTCTTTTATGGTATAGGTACTTTACTTAATCTACAATTAGAAAGGAATAAAGAACACATCAGAAGCTCAATACTAAATTCGTATATTTATTACTGAACAGAGCAAAAGTAAGTTGGAATCAAGAATAATTATCCTATTAGAATAAACTTAAAAATGTGAAAGTTTATTAGGCAGCTTGGATGGTTATCACCTAAACGTAAGCTATGGTCAAACAAAATAATATTTTATTCATTGACCTTTCTTTAAGCTTGATATTTATATGCTACTAGCGACCTCCCCCCCCCCTCCCCCCCTTCCCCGCTTCGCTCGCATCGGGTTCGTCCCTAGGTATGTTTTAACGGGTAGTATGGAATAGATAGACTTTATATATACATACATGTATACATAGGTATCATGAGTTTTTGTGGGTTGTGTTATAATGTGTTTTTCCGTGGGTATGAGATAAATTTTCAATTTTTTTGCGCAATTTTTAATTTTTCTTTCCGTAAAAACCTTCTACGAAGTATTAGAAAACTTAAAAAAAATATATGGATGAAATCGGTAAAGTCATTCTCAAGGTATGGTGTAACCAAATGACCAAGGAAAATAGGGATTCATTTTTATATATATAGATTTGTCAAAATAAATAAAACACGTTTGGCTTTTGCTTTATTCAACCCCTAAAGGGAAAAGTAAGTTGAATAAAAAAAAAATAAAGAAAAGCAAGAGTATTATGTCAGCTTTAAGAGGCCGTATATGAAATTTTGCCGAATTCGCTGATTTACGCTATTTTACGAACGTTATTTCACAGTTATAAAATATTTTTTCTATAAGTTTATATACATAATATGAAAGGTCATTTTAATTATAATCTAATGAATGGCCCCCTTTTTTATTTTTAGTACTTAGTTTTGAATTATTGACATCAAAACCGCGACTGAAAGGTGATTTTTTTGTGTAAGAGGTTTAGGATACCATCACTTACGGCTTGTGTTGACCTCTAAATAATATGAAAAAAATACAGTGTATTGTTGTAAAAGTGTTTTATACAATGTATGAATCAGTTTTTACTACTTTTATATAAAATAGTTGAGTAAATAAATATTAAACTCAGACAAATTTTAAAGAAAATGCGCAAAATATTTCTGGTACACTAGGCTACATAGAACTCTCGTTCATAAAAAGAAAATTACAGAAAGAAACTTCAGTTCAAGGACTATTCATTTCATAAAAAAAAATTAAAATGTTAAAAACTATACTTTCCAAAAAAAATCTTTTAAAACGACTGAAACTCGCAATATATATTACTCGACGCAAGCCACGAGACAGCAGTCCGCGCTGAGCGTTTCTAGAGGGTGGATGTATCGTTCTGCGCTAGCGCAATTACTGACGTCACGCAACGTCTCGAAGTGTAGCGACGTGTGTAGCGCGACGTGAATTTTTGATACTTTTGTAAGTAATTATATATGAATCATCAAAATCGGTTGTCGTTTAGTAATTACGAGGGAACGTTAAAAAATAAACCAAGTAAAGATATTTTATGGATAAAGTTTACTTACTTTAATCTATTAAAAAATATGTTTTTTCAGAGGTTAAAAAGTTAAAACGAAAAACTAGCAAAGTACAAAGAAAGTAAATTATACGGTTAATTGTCCACGACATGCGAAAGAAACTTTTTGAATAAAAGAATTGCATGTGTATGTTCTTCTGGAATCGTTTTTTGTGGAAAAATAATATTTATCTCAATATTTGTTATGCTGACATTTTTATCATGATTAGAAATAAAAGCTAATTCAATTTTTCAATAAGATTTTCCAAAAAGTATTTAACGTACAGATTCGACTTAGTTAGAATTTTATTATATGTATTTATTAGCAGACATTTTTACATCCGCAAATTTTTAGAATGATTCATTTCACTGCGACTCGATAAGCGGATAAAGAGTTCTGGCACAAGCAAAATAGGTCTTTGTTTTTACTTTCCAAATTGGTGCCAAATAGGTAATTATTTTAAATTTTTTT
Source organism: Fabriciana adippe (assembly GCA_905404265.1). Classification (NCBI taxonomy): domain Eukaryota; kingdom Metazoa; phylum Arthropoda; class Insecta; order Lepidoptera; family Nymphalidae; genus Fabriciana; species Fabriciana adippe. Next base: position 9,689,987 of record FR990001.1, on the reverse strand, counting down.
ATTTGTGCAATAAAGAATATATAATAACTAGCGATAAATAAAGGCTTAATTTTATATTACCAGGTATTTTATTTCAATTGACAAATCCATGAGAGTGAATGTAATATACTCATAAAAAATATTAAAGGATCAAAACGGTTTAATCGCCAAACGGCGACTTCGGACTTACGCACACACGCGACAGAACGCTAAGTGCGTGTGTGTGTGTGCGCGAAATAACTAATTTCGCTTGTTTTGATTTCGTATACGGCCTCTTAATATAATTCTGATGGAAATCTAAAACTTAAGTAACCAAATTACAAATAATCATTTTTCCACAAAATTATAATTGAAAATTACGCAAGCAATCATTACATACATTATAGTGCATTTTATTTTAAGATTTACATTGATAGAATTCATAGTAGCAATTATAATTAAAGGTTTGTTTCTATGACAATAAAGTACACAACTCTTTAAAAAATTTTCATCAACAGATAATTTCATCCATTTTTTTTTTTCTGGGAAAGGTCTGAGGATTTACTTGCTATATTCTGTGACTTATCCAAGGCCTTTGATTATGTACATCATGAGGCATTTTTGAGAAAACTACATCACTATGGTGTTAGAAATAAACCACCCGGCTTTCTGAATTTGTATTTCAATAATTTAAAAATACAGCGGGTTATGTAAATGGTAAGAGATCTCCTGGGGTTCCCTTAGATAAAATTAAAAAAAGTTAAAAGTTAAATAATAAAGAGACTAAAATAATAAAATTCTCGATACCTTATGTCAAACTTATTGATAATAGTGTAGTATTAAATGGGGAAGTGTTAAAACAAATGGAATCCTCTATGACCGCTTATGTTGTGGTCTGCTTCGGCAGACCTGCCGTCGGGGCGTCGTGGTTGCGTAAGCGATCCTGCAACAACCCATTAAGACTGGGAAAGTTCCCTTGGGTACACAGATAGAGCAAATCCTGGAGTAATACATAGGTTAACGCTATCCCTGTTTAAAAACTCCAATAGGATCCCATCAAAAGCGACAAAAGCCACAAAGAAACTAAGAAATATTTATTGGTCTCTATGTGGCTTTTGTCGCTTTTGATGGGATCCTATTGGAGTTTTTCAACAGGGATGTCGCTACTGTTCAAATAATTTTTATCCTGTTTCAGAATATGGCAAATTACCTAAGAGATCAGTGTGCAGTCGACGATGCAATTCTACTTGTGATGAGAATGTCGCGTTTCTGCGGCATCGCTCCTGTGCGGTTCTCGAGAACGCGCACTACAACTTTTATGTTCACCTCACGTACATTCTACGTTTACGGAATCATATTAAATGTTATCGTCAGTTAGTCTTTATTATTATTTTTAAAACATGTAATATACCATGCCATCGCCTTATAACCGTATAAAGTGTCACTGCGACCATGTCTGTCGGTCGGTCTGTTTTTGTTCTGGTATACATGGTTTCGTCGTAAAGACGTTTTTTCCGATCGCGTAGCGATATGCTCTTACAAAAATTCTATGTTAGTAAATATTAAAATAACTATAACATGTTATAATTTTATGTATGTGGTTTCTTATTTTTATATTATATACTGTGATTTTTTTTAATTATTTCCTTATTATATTGCACTTTTTTGCTCTGCTAAGTGATAATCTTTTTAACCCCCATAGGTTTACTGGAAGAAATCTCTGTTGAAATGAAATGAAATAAACTTTATTCAATTAAACTTATTACAAGTACTTTTGAAGAGTTTGTTAGAGATAAGTCCTACCTTTGCCCTGAATTTTCTCATAATTTTGTATATTTTAATTATTATGTGCAATAAAGAATATACATATGTACATTGTACATATATCGAATCTTATAACTCTTTCTTTTAATGTATCCAACATTGTATTCGCAGACTCTATATGCCTCTATAGAATAATTTTGTTCATCAAGATGCAGATATTAGTGGATTGTAAAGCTAAAGTGTATATAGATATACTTTTACAAGTAACTGACTTTGTATTGACTGTGGGCTTAATGAGCAACGGCGTTATTGGCGGCATCAGAAGAACTAAGCACTTCATGCATTGCATTGAAGAAATAAGTAAGGTACGTATAATGGTACTCTAATACTGTGGAATATCTCAAGACCCTAAAAAACTTAATTTTAATTACAAAATTATTTAGTTTCATGAAATTTCATAAGCAACTCAAGTGTATCTAAAATATTTTTAATAATGTCACGCACTTTTAAGGGCAGTGGTAGCCCAATGGTATCGCTCTCGCTTGGGAAACCGAGTGAAGCGGGTTCAAATCCCGGGTCTCGCACCTCTGATATTTTCATGTGCGAATCATTTCTAACATGACTATCACTTGCCTTACGGTGAAGGAAAACATCGTGAGGAAACCTGCATGTTTGAGAAAACCTATCAAGTTTTCGAAAGACATGTGAAGTCCGCCAATCCGCACTTGGCGTGTGGTGGACTATGGCCTAATTCCCCTCGCATTGAAGGGAGGCCCGTGCCCAGCAGTGGGACGTTAAAAAGGGCTGAATACAATACATACTTTTGTAAACAGTGTTCTCTGATTTTTCAGTCAGTTTGTGTACTTTACAATACTTAATTATTCATGAAAGAAATGTCGTAGTTACTGAAACTAGTTTCATGTAAATTCGGTTTAATACTATTTTAAAAATATTCTGTGTATAAATTACCTATTTGTGACGATTATTAAATTTTCTTTTTTTTTATTATTTTCAAATTACAAACAATCTTTCATTTTATTTACAATAATAAATGTTCTTTCCTATTGTTACTTAAGCAAATATCTTATATGATAACACTAGAGCAACACTTTCTGCGAGTATTCTGGAAGTAATTTTGGCCCGAAAAAACCAAGGACAGCTTGATAGAAGTCTGTACAAAGTTTAATACAAACCTTTTAAATTTTAGATCAAAAACAACAAATGCAAACAAGAAGACAATTCTTTGAGAAAGCCGTTTGTCTCTCTTACTGTGATCTTCATATTTGGTATGTGGCTCCTTAGAGCTATAGATATTATACGCTATAACCAATGTAAGAAGTAAAATAATTACCTACCTTATATTTTGAAATATTATTCTCTCTTTTTATTCTAAGCATTTTCAGGGGCCAATATTGACGCGTACCCAAATTTTGTGACGTATTCTGTGTTAATTATGATGGAGCTACAGTTTATGGTCATCGCAATGTACATCAAGTCTGGTTTTAAAGCCATTAACGAAAATCTTCGCAGCATCCTTGGTGAGATAATGTTACTTAATGATTAGCCATTTTCCCTAATAGAAATCTAAAAATATATCGTTATGACATATTCCAACGACACGTCTTAACATGTTAGTCATTACCATATGTATTTTACTTGGCTTAACAACGCGAAGACCTTTTATTTATATCTTATTCATGATTATTATTAATCTTTTTTTAATTAGCAAGTATTCGACAAGAAAACTTAGAACAAGACGTAAAATCAAGTATCCTCAAAATACCGTTAAATTCAATTAATAAAGCAATTGATTTGATGGGAATGACGAATCAACGATATCCAGGTATTTATTACTGTATTTTAAATATGATAATGACTGTAGGAATTGAGTTAATTTAACTACATTAAACTAAATTAGTTAAATTAGGCATTAAACTTAAAAAAACTCATAACTAAAAAAAGATGCATTCGTATCTCGCATTGACTCTAAAAATATCTCATAGATAGAGATAAAGAAAATACTTAATTCGTCTGTTTTTAGTTTGTTTTGTGGGTGTTACATGGCATCATCGTCAGCTAAGCCAGCCAGAATATGTTAAAATTTCAAAAATGTCTTATATAAATTTCAATAAATAATTCCACTGTTGGGAAATGCATTTACGCATACCACTTGTAGACATACAGGTGATTATGTGTGACTAACTGGATAGAAAAGCCAATACTACCCACTAAAACCCAACAGAATCTCCCCCATCTTAATGGAACGTCGCAAGATCGCTTACGCAGTCAACCACAATGCCCCGACGGCAGGTCTACCGGAGCAGACCACTCAACCAAGGGATTGCTTCCACAGTCCACTCTGCTGTCAGAGACGCAGAGGAGCAATTCACATGGTACACCGCCCACCGAATTGTGTTACCCTGTGTGCTTATTGGTTTCACGTCCGGCTGGGTTGCCGTGTGACTTTGCAGTCGGTATACCATATACCACTTCCTTAAAAGGTGATTGTTGGTGCCGATGTGCAATTTTATTTTTAAAGAATTTTTATATGCTTTATTTTTCAATTTCAGATGCGACAATCAAGAAAAAGATTAAATTGGCACATAAAATTCGAGAAATTAGCCAATCTTACGTCAGTGTTTGCAGTGTTTTACGGGAGTTCAACAATTCCGAGAGCACCACAATATTCTATTTACTTGCAACACTAACCGTACAATTAGTTATAGTTTTCTTCAGCTTACTAAAAACGATAAATGCGGTTGAACATGATGGTAATTAACTATTTTTTTACATATCCAGTTTATTGACTAGAAAGTACAACTCAAGATCCATCAGAGGTTGAAAAGTTGGATGCCAAGGGTCGGTTCAAGTATAGTTATTAGGTTTTTATGTCGAGAATATCTTAGGAACATCCTGGAACTGCAAAATTTGACATTATTGCTATATTGGTCATGCCTCAGACAGCATGTTAATCTGTCTATCCTAGGCATAGATATAATATGCGAATATGTCAAATATCTCTCTGTCAAATAGCTCTCCTAGGTTTATAACAAAGTTTATTGAAAATGCCATTATGCGGTCGGCAGCCTTTTTCGAATTCACATTACTTGACATCCAGATATAAAGAGGCAAATTGAAGGAGTTAATTGCTCGTATCGGATCGTATTTTCCGGAACCAAGTATCAAAATGTAGATTTTGATATTACAAATTTAATGATATACTTAGGATTGTTATACCAAAATATCTCCAGACTAAAGGTTTTTTAATTAAAAAATGCTGCATGCCTGGAGCATATTTTTGGCGACAACCCACCCTCCTGGGTCGTGTTTGTTAATATGTTTTATGGTTTAAAACTAGATTTCGCCTAGAAAAAAAGTAAAGGGTCCACCACATAGATTGGGATCTTAGACTACGAGTATTATGACTTTTTTGTAATACACACTGTAATGTAACGACAACTGGCATTTTATTTGGTTTGAAAACAATATATTCGGAAAAATGTTCACTAGATCCCTATACGAGTTTTTTGGAAAATAATATGAGATTTATTTTTAAATACGTGTCTCGTTCACACAGATTCGCAGCTTTGGTTTTTAGTAATAATGCAGACTATTTGGTTAGCACACATTATTACGAAAATAATAGTACTAGTGGAGCCTTGTTGTCGCACTGAACAAGAGGTAAATTAACTATATTTTTTTCTCCTTTTTATATATAACGTGCCTTCTCCATTCTACGCGACATTGGCGAAGTAAATTGTGCCCAAAGCCACTCCTAGAAGCCACGAAACTAAAGAATTGAAATAAATAAATAAATATGTTGGGACATTAACACATAGCACCATCTGGTTCCATGATAAGCTACGAGGCCTGTGTTATGGATACCAGATAGTTGACAGCAGCAGCAGCAGACACATATATAAATTTTAAATATATACATATTAAATATAAAGATCCATGACTGGAGTACAAACATTTGTTCTCATCACACAAATGAATGCCCCCAGCGGAACTCGAACACGCGACCGCTGGCACAGCAAGTAGGGTAACTACAAACTGAGCCAAAGGTGTCGTCAAAAATGTGAAATGAATTAAATATTAATTCTATATTTAGTTAAATTGTAGAAACCTAAATATAAAGCAGGTGGCAGGTATGGACACCTATTGTCATCAATTATGAAAAATGAATAAAATACTTAATAATAAAATGTAAGTCTTAAGCATGTAGTAATAATAAGCCCGCAGGGATCTTGTAGCGAACTGTTTGGTAAGTGGCTTCACCGCGGAACTGAGATCGCATGGAGGAAACATCAGCCTTCTACTCTATTTTCATGAGCCATCCCGCATAGAATAAGGGTGGAAGTGTTCAATTAGCACCATAACGGGAAACTGGCTTACAAACTTTCACGTGACGGTGAAATCAGTGCAAGCGTTTCGCCTAACTTACCCACCACACTGACGTTTCGCGATACATATTCAGTACCTACAAGCGTTGTTCTAGATGGCATAATGTCACATATTATATGACATCACGTATGTATACAGCTCGCTCGCCTCGCTTCGCCTCGTCAGAGGATTATCCGGTTTTACCTCGCTCGTCTCACATGATTGTTTCAGACTGTACTGACGTATCTTATAATATCAAATGAGCAATTTTTGAATATATATATATATATATATATATATATATATATATATATATATATATATATATATATATATATTCCGTGTATCTCGCGAACGGCTCGTAACGATTTGGATCAAATCTTGTTATTAGGATAAGGTTTTACTTTTCTTCCATTTTTTTTTTTTTTTTTTTTTACTTTTTTTTGCATTTCCTAAAAGTTTTACATCTTTTCCGACAAGAAACGATTTTACAAAATGCTTAACAAAGCTGCCCTGCTTAACAAAGCTGGGCGACTGCCCAGATGACCCATCAAGTTAAAATTCAAGTTAAATAATAATGTTGATATTAAAAACTTACTTCGTTTTATTTTAGGTAGCAAATACTCGACTATTAGTCGGTAAGGTGATGTGCTACGTGACGTCTGAAGTCGACCCATTGCGAGATGAACTAGATGCTTTCTATAATCATATATTGCTCAACGATGTATCTTATACTGCTCTTGGTGTGTTATCTCTAGGAAGACCTCTTATATCGAAGGTTTTAATAACATTTTTTACAATATTTATATTTTTCATTTCGAATTTTAAAAGATTTAGTAATGTTTCGAAATTCGAAATGAAATTCAGGAAATACTGTTAAGCTTCCGTTACCATGACACAAGACGGACCCCTACTTCTAACAATGCTGTCCATCCATCCTTCCGACCCCCCTAACTTTTGATATATTTTTGAAGTGAAACTTCTCTAGAATCGTTGTGATTTGAAGGAAATGCAACACTAAAAAGAGACAAACACTTAAATATATAGGATTAAGCAGGCGAGCGAATGAGATAGAAATACTGCCATGTTACCATGGTAACCGTTGTTATTGGAATACATTACACAGAAAGTGAAAAATAATAAAATTAATTACTAAATAATATGTAATGTATATTTATGTCAGATGAAATCTGTACCTTTAGTGAAAAGTGGTATAAGTCAGAAAACCTCGTTTTGAGAAAAATGAATACAAAGTTTTGCAATTTTTAAACGGCTACAATTTTTTTATTACAGAGATTTTTTCTTATGTTTTGACTTTTATCAATTGGAAATTGTTATTTGTGTATCGGATAAGCATTGATTGTGTTAAAAAAAAACAAGAATCTGAGATAATTAAAAAAAACTAGACTTATATCATTAGCCACATTTAAGTTCTTATGTGTATAATGTTATAATTTAAATTATATCATTTGACATACTATAAAATGCACTGGTTTTGTATGATACAAGTATTTTTTAAACATGTTTTTGATAGCAATAGAGTTATTAATATTAAAAACACTAGAACTAAGTTTGTTTAGAAAACAATGAGATTTCAAGGGTATTGTGTCTTTCTCGTGTGCTGTGATAAGATCAAAGTTATATCACTTTACACCCATTAAATATAATAAAAGATGTGGTGTATATCGATTTATCTTTAATTATATCGAATAAACTACAAAACTTTCAAGGTGTAAAATAATACAAGTTTAATTTTATTTCTATTATAGGAGTCTAGTAGCATGTATTTATACTGTCGAGGTCCGATATCATTTAAAAAGCGGGTGAATAAAAGTGAAAATACATTAAGTAAACTTATACTTTTATTATTTATTATATACTAGCAGAACCCGCGGCTTCGCCCGTGATCAAACTACGAAAAAAATAAACTTTTTCGCAATACATACTTTATTACTTGCAAGATTAAATTCGTGTAAATTTTATTATTTGTTAAAGATATATGGAAAACAAATTAAATTTTAGCGATCGTAACTCAAAATATCCAGTATCTTAAAAGATGTTAAGCGTATATTCTGTAAATAAATTTGTACTTTAGGTATTCAGCAAGCTCCACTACCTATATTTTTTGCACATTTTTCTACTCCATGTTTCCTAAGTCAGAGGAAGAGAGTACAATGATACAATCGCATACAATGTTTACGACTTTACAATCATGTAACTCGGCTAATATGGGTTTTTTAACTACCATACTAACAGGCTAACATCAACGTTATTTTTAAAGACCCAGTGGTATGTACACCTGAAGCTTACAGTCTCCCTCCTTCTCCTTCTTTTTTTTATTCTTATTTTGCTGTAGCTTTTGGTCGTGGTTACGTTCACGTGTACTGAAACTTTTTTCAGTTTCAATATCCATTGAATTTATATATTGTCATATCGAATTTTTAATTTTATGTCTTGAGTAAAAGTCTAGATTCACTTAACTTAGTCTAAGCTAAAAAAACTTATCACAAATATACCACACTGAGGAGTGTTCTGCCTAGTTCTGGGTTCTGCTAAAATGTCCCTGTTAGAAGCTATCATCTCTTAAGTCTATGCCTGCTATTTTTAACGACTGGCCCTGAGATATATTAATGGTCATTTCAAAGCAATTTTTAAGAAAGAATTACAATAGATTAAATTCAAAGGTGTAGTCAGAGGTTATCAGTGGTTTTCGAGGTATGAATTTTGATTCCCCGCGAGCACATCCAGTGAACACAGTGACCACTATAATGTTTAATGAATTACACACAGTTTAATCCAGTTACATAGCTTAGGCGACTTTTTTATTACAGATGTGCCAACTTTCAGGAGGAGGATATAGATAGCAGGATACTCTTTAGTTAGGTTCTCTATCTCGCGCTCTAGGTCTGTTATAGTTATCGCTGCTATGGCCAGCCCAAAAGTTATACATAATTTTCCTCTGGATTCAAAATAATTTCCGTTCTCTACTTTACATCCCACACAGTAAGTGTGCATTAACAGAGAACTTGAGCCATGTTACTCTATTTAAATATGTTTAACTCTCAAAGTTCGATGCCCAGTTTTACCCACTTAGGAGCTTAATTTAAAAGAAATGTACAATAAATGTTTGTTTAATTGTATTAAAGGGCATTAATACCAAGTTTCAAATAATTCTGATCATAAACAATTTTTTCCTCATATAAACAGCATAACCCCCTTTTAAGGAATAGATTTCGAAAAAAAGAAATGATATTTGTATTGTTTTCGTTTTCTTTTTATAGGTAAATACTATTTTCCGTTCATCAATTACAGAGTTTCATACAAACTTTCATCCCCTATTTGACAGCCTTATGGGATGAATTTCAAAAAATACTAAAATACGTATGTATTTAATTGTATTGAAGAGCATTAATACCAAGTTTCAGGTAATTCTGATCATAAATAATTGTTTGCCCATATAAACTTTTTCACCCCCTTTTACCCTTTTAAGGGATAAATTTCGAAATAAATCTAATACATATATTTCTTATTTTTCACCTTAAAGCTAAATATCACTTGTCGTGCATTTCGCGTTAAGAATAACAGAGTTTCATACAATCTTTTATCCCCTATTTTACCCTCATACATATAGGGAATGAATTTCGAAAAATCCTTTCTTAACGGATGCCTACATTGTATAATATGGAATATGTTCTCCAAATTTCACGTTTCTACGACCAGCGGTTTAGGCTGTGCGTTGATCGATCAGTCAGTCAGTAAAAATGACTACTGCCTGAACTAAAGTCAGAAAATATTTGGATAGAACGTTCTGAGGTTGGTGGAATTGAGGCATCTGAGTCTTCTGTCGTTCCATCAAGTTATTTTGTTTCAGTATCTTGGGTCAGAAAAAGATAGAAGCGAGAAGATGAAACTACACGTATCACTTTACACAATAATCACTATTGATCGGTTTTTAAAAATCCTATACTACAACGATATAAATAAATTTATATTATTAAGAACTAAATGCGTTAATAAAACTATTTGACGTGTAATTTGATAGAGATTTAGTTGTACCACTTAACACGTTTGCGGCATAAATACTGCATAAATATATGAAATATAATTAGAGTTATATTAACATTCAAAATTGATAATTGTATGGTATTTTTTGTGTCATTTAATATAAAATGTATTGTATCATCAAGCACAAAGCTCATGTAATTAATATTAAATGTGTCAAGTATTACAAATCGAGATAGCCTTATTTACACGTACTTGTTTAAGTCGAAAGGTTTAGTTCAATTTAATATTACTAAAGACATATCAGTTTACACAAAAATTATCATCAAAATTAACCAAAAATTCGACTTGTATTATTGAGCACGAAACTTATTTCCCGTTCTATATTAGATAGAGTTACACCGATTAGATAGAAAAATCAAAAAAAATTCAAGCTTCAATATTGTTTATAGAACTAAAAACTGCTACAAGTTGAGTTATATCACTTTTCACTAAAGGTACAGAAATGTAAAATAACTTTTAAACTTGGTAAAAATATTATTAAAAAAATAAACCTTATAATTATCCAATTTCTGATACTCTATATTCATCTCATCCTCTCGTAGGTTACTTTTCTGAAGTTTCACTTTTACCATGTGTGAATTGCACAAACTTTTTTTAAGTATAAGCAAGAGATTAGAATTTATTAATATGATTCATATTTGAATATAAATTTAATTAAAGAAGAAAAATCCATACAATCTATATCCATACTAATATTATAAATGTGAAAGTGTGTTTGTTTGTTTCTTTGTCTTCGTTCAAGTCGAAACAGAGTGACTGATTGGCGTGATTTTGTTTGTATGGAGATAGTCGGAGGGCTGGAGAGTGACATAGGCTACTTTGTATCGCGGGATATTATATCATTCCCACGGGAAACACATTATAATAAAACCCACAACAACTCATCATACCTATATATATATATATATGTGGGATGGAAATAATAAACTGTATTTGCTTTTAAGAATTTTAATTTAATTTTCTAACGCTGTACTAATTACACCTTTCGAACGTAACTCCATTCTCTCTAAGACTCCCCTCTCATTCCAAAACAACCAATCATAATCATTCTGGCTTCACGTTCCATTCCACGCTAATTTAAATCCTACAGATTCGGTCATCCTGCTGAAGTCTGACCCCAGACTTCTTTATTTATACAAATTACAAACTAAAACAAATATAAATATTTATGCAAATAAACTTTTAACAATTGAAACATTATGTTTGACTCAAACCTATAAAACCAAAATAAAATAAACTAAACTTATCCTTAACTTTGTAAGAAAGCAATTGAAAACTGTTAAGTTACACTATTAAACAAATCAATAAATTAACCTTATTATAAACAATATGTAATAGCTTAATATAGAAAAAGTAAACCTATTTTAGTGACTAAATTACCTAATTTATCATCAAACTTTTCCATCTTCATACAACATTCAACATCTTATACTTTGAAATAAACAATTGAAAAGAAAATGATTTACATACACTGTACTGTTAAGTTAAACTGTCATACACATCAATAAATTTTCTTATCACAAACAAAATGTAATAGTTCAATAAAGAAAATCTAAACTTATCTTATTGACCTAATTTCTTAATATAACATGTGGTATAATAAATAATAAGATAACAGCAAATATACACACATTTTTTGCCCTTAAAGGTGGTATGCCTTACAACACCTACAGAATTCAGCCTATTAAATGTTTAAATTAATATCAATAAAATTAAAACAAATTAAACACACAAACTAATATTCACCTATTCAAATGGAGTTGGCCTGTGGCCATGCCTTAATGTACTCAGCACAAGTAGTTGTTGCAATAGGACCTTCCGCAGAACTATCAGCTTTCTCAACATTGTATCTGTCCTTTCCTTTTACTTTAGTTACTCGATAAGGCCCCAAATATTTTGATTTTAACTTTAGTCCTGGTCCAAATTGTGTTCTCTTAATGGCCACGAGGTCTCCTTCCTGATATCTCATACTCTCTTTTCTTTTCTTATTATACTGATTTTTGTTCTCTTGTTGTATTTTTAAAATTTGTTCTTTTGCTTTTATTCTTAATTCCTCTCTGTCATCATAATATATTTCTGCACTTTCTTGTTGCAATAAATCTTGTAATTCTATGTCTTCTTTATTTTTCATTTTCCTGCCTATAAGCAAATTAAAGGGTGTTGTATTTATACTCCTCTGATATGTAGAATTTAATGCTCTCTGTACTTTACTGATATGCCGATACCACAAACCTGGATCTTGTATACATAGCTTCGTCAACACTGGTATAATGATACGATTAATGCGCTCGACCTGTCCATTTCCACGGGGTACACCAGTAGTGACTTCAACAAGTTCTATATTCCCATCTTCACAGTACTTCTTAAAATCATTACTTGTAAATGCAGTTCCCTTATCTGTAATTATTCTATCTGGATTTCCAAAAATTTGCTGCAAAATATTAAGTTTTGACAATGTTTCCTTAGTAGTTGTTGTTTTTACCGGATATAACCAAACAAATTTTGTAAACCCGTCCACTATAGTTAGAATATAATTGTACTGTTTCTGTGTTGCCGTCAGTGGTCCTAAATGATCAAGATGTAAAGTTTGTAGTGGTAATGATTCCTTCTCTATGGGGTTAAGAAATCCCTCTTGCTTTCCACTCTTCCTCGATCCTAGAATACATGGTATGCAAGACAACAAATAATCATTTATTTTTTTATCAACACCTGGGATAAAATAATCTTTGTCAATTAATTCTTTCATCTTTTTGGTAGAAAAATGCCCATTGCTGTGTACTTTTCCAATAATTTCCTTTTCCATGCTTTTTGGTACTACTAATAATCGTTGAACTCCTTTGTAAAGAATATTATTTTCCATCCAGTAATCCTTGTAAGGTTTTTCTTTCAAAATATCCTTTATAGCTTTTAAACCTTCGTCTTTATCTTGAGCTTCTCTTAACTGACTGTGAATGCTATTCATTATTACTCCAATGTATGGGTTTCTACTTAAGGCATCCACGTGTCGCATCCTCGAACCTGCCCTATGTTCCACCTTGTAATCATATTCTTGAAGAAGGAGAACCCATCTCGCTACTCTGGTTATCAAGTCTTTTTTCTTAAGTGTCATCTCAAAAGCTAAACAATCTGTCACTATTGTGAACCGAATTCCAATCAGATATTTACGGAATTTCTTGACCGCTTCTATCACGGCTAGTGCTTCTAGCTCATAGCTGGTATACTTCATTTGCACCTCTGACGTCTTTTTACTCATGTAGTAGACAGGATGAAATTTACAATCATTCGGGTCTTTCTGCATAAGGATGGCAGAATAAGCCACTTGGGATGCATCTGTATGCAATTGTGTTTCTAAAGCTGGATCAAAAATTCTTAATACAGGGTATTCTGACAGTTTTTGTTTTAACATCTGAAAAGCAATTGTCTCTTTTTCTCCAAAATAAAAATATTTATCCTTCTTTAATAAATCTGTAAGCGGTTTTGCGATCATTGAATAATCCTGAATAAATTTCCTGAAATACGAGGTAAGTCCAATAAAACTTTGTAGCTCTTTCTGAGTTCGAGGCTGAGGAAATCTCATGACTGCATCTGTTTTATGAGTTGATGGCTTTATGGTGCTATTTTCAATAACATGTCCTAGGTATTCTACTCTCATTGTAAGCAACTCACTTTTGTTCCAGTTAATTTCCAAGCCATACTCGGCTGCTCTTTTCAAGACTCTCTTCAGTTTCACTACACCTTTCTCATAAGTTAGAGATGGTATTATTACATCATCAATAAAGATTAGCACTCCGTCTTCCACCATCAAGTCTCTGAAAATAAAGTTGATGAAACGAGTAAAATAATTTGGGCATATGGATAAACCAAAGGGTGCTCTAGTGAACTCATATTGACCATTATGGGTAACGAAAGATGTATACTTAGTACATTTCTCATTTATCTTTAAATGAAAGTAGGCATCTTTCAAATCAAGCTTACTAAAGATTTTTGCTCCAAGTAACTTATCAATGTGGTCTTCTATTATGGGGAGAGGAAATTCATCTTTCACTATTCTTTCATTAACTTTTCTATAGTCCACACAAACTCGCGTCGAACCATCCTTCTTTTTAACAAGAACCAATGGACTTGCATATTCAGAATAACTGTGTTTAATTATGCCTTTCTGTAACCATTCACTTACTTGACTATCTACCTCCTGCTGTTCTTTAATAGCTAAGCGTCTTGGTCTCTGTGCAATTGGGAAGTCATCCTTCATGACAATATGCATCTCAATGGGTGCCTCCTTTGTTTGGACAGGACAGTAATTTTTCACTAAATTCTGCACTTCACTCCTCAGCTGCTGATCTGGCACATAAACAATGGGATCTTCTAGATCTGAAATTAAGCAATGTAAAATATTATGGCCCCCCTGAGACAAAACATTTACTGTCCCCTTATCAAAAACAATAGTTACATTTTGTAGAAATGGCTGACCTAAGATAACTTTATAGGGCATTACACCTTTAGGCACAATATAGAACATACATTTAAAGCAATGTCCATCGAAATTCAAGTTACATTCAACTTTTCCTAATGAACAAACTTTAGCCGCACCGACTCCGGAAAATTCTATTTCTTCCTTGACGTAAGAAATCACATCTAATTCGAAAAATAGCTCCGTAGTAATTAAATTCACATCACTACCTGAATCGATTAAACTTTCTACTTTTAAACCACCAATTTCTAATATTTTTACTGATTTGTTTTCACTACACCGTTTGTTTACGTTCAATGCCCGTTGACATTGACAGCTTCTGTCACTATCTTCGTTGTCGCCGTAGGCGCCGACCGCGCCATCTTGATTTGTCATAGATTCAGAATTCTCGTGTTCTCCAGTGGTGGCAACATTGTCATCGAAATTTGCAAATGAATCCGGCGCTGCCTTCAGACACATAGCGCGAGGTTGCCATCTTGCCGTACGAACCCCGTTGCTGCCGCTGCCATCGTAGCTAACTTCATGTTGTTTACTTATCGTCGGCTTTTCCGTATCTCGATTTATGCACGCTGTTGCGATATGACCAAACTGATTGCACTTATAGCACTTAACACCATTCTTGCATGCACTCGCTATATGGCCCTTTTCACCGCACTTGTAACAATTACGAATAAATCTTGTTGCGTCCGCTTGATAATTAGTTTTTCTTTCTTTTATTGGTGCGAGCTCATTACGTTTCTTTGCAATCTTTTTCTTCATATTCTCATAAATAGCCAATTTTTCTTTTAGAACAGGATACGTAGTCACACCATACAAAATCGCTTTATTTGGTTCATAATCGACGATCCCATCCACAATATACTGTATCGCTATATAGTCGGCGAATTTGCCTCTTTTGCCTAACTCCTTCATAACGAGCATATACTCGTAATATGACTCGTCTTTTCTCTTCTTTCTTGCAGACATTAGCTCATGTATTTCCTTAACATTCCAGCTGTCTGGGAATTCTTTTTGCAACGCCACCTTAAAGTCCTCGTATGATTTAAATACGCGTTCTGACTTCACCCATAGCTCCGCCGTCCCCGTCAAACAACGCCGCGCCACAATGAGTTTTTGCGTCGATGTCCAGCCGAACAATTCCGCGTTCTCATCGATGTCTTGTAGCCACTTTGAGGAGCTTATAGTTTTATCCGTGCCGTCAAATTCGGCGATTAATCCATCATACCACATGGCCGTCATATGGCCGGCCGCATGACCACGCCCTCCTTCACCTTCGCCTCTTTTCTCTTCTTGCATCATTTTTATTTTCACCTTTCCGCCTTCTACACCTTACAATCACCTTATATTTCACCTTAGTTATTTATAGAACCTCTTCTGCTTCATCCGCCTTCCACCTTTTCCTAATTCCTTTGTTATACGCGCCACGCCACGTGCACGTGCCGGTCAGTCGGTACAAAACAACGATTTTACGCCTTCTTTCTTCTAACTTTTTTTTATTTCCATCCCGGACGAGCCCCCAAAAGTTGTGGGATGGAAATAATAAACTGTATTTGCTTTTAAGAATTTTAATTTAATTTTCTAACGCTGTACTAATTACACCTTTCGAACGTAACTCCATTGACCATTCTCTCTAAGACTCCCCTCTCATTCCAAAACAACCAATCATAATCATTCTGGCTTCACGTTCCATTCCACGCTAATTTAAATCCTACATACATATATATATATATATATATATATATATAAGTATGATTATTTATAATATATATAATCTATCTATTCCTAAAGTTAAAAAACGTACGTCGTACTTGTGCTAGGGTATTCATGCACTATACTGAATTTTTTTTTCATTGCAGATTATCGGTGGCGTTACGACTGTTTGATTGGTATTTTTTGATTGAGCTCAAACTCTAATGTCCTTAGGTTACATAATATGCTGTATATTATACGTAGAGAAGTAGCGTGCAAGTAATTATGTATGTATGTATTCAGTCCTTTTTAACGTCTCACTACTGGGCACGGGCCTCCCTTCAATACGATGGGAATCAGGCCATAGTCCACCACACGCCAAGTGCGGATTGGCGGACTTCACATGTCTTTCGAAAACTTGATAGGTTTTCTCAAACATGCAGGTTTCCTCGCGATGTTTCCTTCACCGTAAGGCAAGTGGTAATCATGTTAGAAATAATTCGCACTTGAAAATATCTGAGGTGCGACACCCGGGATTTGAACCCGCTTCACTCGGCTTCCCAAGCGAGCGCGTTACCACTGGGCTGCCACTGCACAAGTAATTATTTGAGATTGATAAAATTGTACTATAATAGTTACATAATTTTATTTTATTCTGAATTTAGCATACAATTTTAGCACTTCTATTTTAATTTCAATAAAGATATTTAAGCACATAATAGGTATATTTATTATTTTTTTAAAACCTATACAAATATTTGTAAAGGAATGTGATGAAAAATAAACCTATTAAAAACGGTTTTAGACTTCACTTTCAAGCAAAAAAAAAACATGTTAATTATGAGGTTTTTTCTCATCAATCATTTCTTTATATGATTGTTATATTTTTTGAAGGTACCTACAAGATTTTGTTTATGTATCAATTATGTACTTTCTCAAACTCAACTTTAAGACGTGTATCTGTGTGTAAAGCTAACAGTTAAAGCTAGTCAGGGGCGGCTTTACCTATAGTGCAGGGTGTGCAATGCACACGGGCGCAGGGTCTGAGGGGGCGCCAAGCGTAGCTCGCGACATCTTGAAAGAGCATGCGTCGTTCGCGGCGCAGCCGGCGCTCATAAAGACCCTGCGCTCGTGTTATGGCCGACACCGGGCGGCGGTAGCAAAGCAAGGCGCGCGTAGGTTACAAAGTTTGGCAGCATTTGTCTATAGCTTTAGAACGTTTTGAAAAGAGCTTGGGGCACCTATGTCTTGTAAGCAACTAATAACATTGAGAACGATTATTTTATGTAAAAGAAAAGATGGTAGATTTCTTGAAGAAAGTTGAAATTGAATGGGAAAAAAACGGATGGCAGTACTGGAACGAATAATCAAAATAATTCATTTTTTAGCGAGACAATATCTGGCGATTTGAAAAAAAATTACGATTCTGATAATGGTAAATTTTTTAAAACTGGTTGATATTAGCTCTAAATTTGGTAATGTGCTTACAGAACACATTGCTCTTATTCAAAAATCTGAGTCATGCCTAACTCATTATCTTGGCCATAATATTTAGAATAAAACAATACAATTATTAGGAGAGAGTATAAATTTTTTTGTTTTGAAATTAAAACAATCCAATAATAAGTTTGTCTAAATTCTTTAATGTGTGCGCTTTTAGGGAGTTCATTAAAAGCGCAAAAATTGTAGCAGAAGAAGTCGAGGCAATAGCAGAATTTTCCGCACCCGCCCGTTCTCGCGCTCGTAGAAGGTTTTTTTAATTATAAGGCGAAAGATGAACCGATAACTTATGCAAAAACAAATTTTAAAGTAAATTTTTACAATTACCTATTAGATATCGCAATTACCGACTTCGACGAACGGTTTGAACTTTTATTTGTCATCCATGGTTTGAACTTTTGGATCAAAATAACGGAATTCCGATCAATATAATATTTTTTTTGCCCCCGCGGAGTTTTCTATTCGTACATTTTGGATCATTTTGGTCCTAAATAAAATTAATTCTGTTCAAATTTGAGCTTTTTATCTCAAGCCGTTATCGAGATACTCAAAAAATCAATTTTTTCGATTTTATTTTTTCCAATTATAATCTATATTTAATACCTAAGAATTAGGGATGAGCCGAAATTCGTTTTACATTCGGTTTAACCGAATTTCGGCAGCCTGAGCCATACTTCGGCATTCGGCCGAAATTCGGCTTGAATGCCGAACGTTTGGCAATAGAAAAAAGAAATACCTACTTGCACTCTTTTGACTGAAATTTATAAAAAACATGTGTATCATAACAATAAAATGAAATTAAGTCTTTAATATACTCATTAGTCCGATGGGAACTCAGTTTGGGAACAAAAAAAAAATTAAAACCTGAAGTTATATATCTTCAAAACGTTAGCAGGTATACAAGGAACTAAAATCCGTAAAATCTAACGAAGTCCAGCTACCCCCGAGAAATGGAGAGATGAAAACGTTGAAAAATAGTTTTTTTTCAATTTCCGCCTTACCGAAAAATGTTCTTTTGATGAACTTTTATAAATAATACTTTTTACAATAACCTCAAAGTTTTCGAGATATTTGCACAAAACCTATTTTTGAATTTTTTCTTGGTTTTTTTATTTAAAATTTCTGCAATTATTATTTTTTTAATGTTCATGGAACTAGGGGAATGTAATCTTCGAAATACGTATAATAACTAAAAAATTCAAATATTTAGCTGTTTCCGAGAAATATATATTATATAGTCTCGACTTTGTACAGTCGCCCTATAAAAACACCCTTAAAAATTGAGAAAATTGTAGAAAACGATAATTTTTACTTTGTGAACTACATTTTTTTAATATTCATTGAAAACGTGTACTTTATAAATCACATTTTTATAAACTGACTTTACACCAATGTGTTTTACGGGAAAAAACGAAAATGCTGTATACTTAAGTTTTTAATTTGACGCTTATTATTTACACAATGAAAAAAAAATTGGAAGTCACGAAAAGTATATCCATTCTTTGGTATTTTTTTCAGTAGATCTATTTATGTTATATTTTTTTTTAAATATATCCATCTTTTATTAATTTTTGATCGATTTTGGAGCGACATTGTTTTTATTTCTTCGAAAAGTAGAATTCAAGACGAAAAAAAATGAGCCATAACTAAAAATTGAACGATTTTATTTTTAAATGTAAACATCCACTTGAAGTTGGGGGTGATTTTCAGCCTCCCGAGACCATAAAACATAAATTTCTCGGAAACGACTAAATATTCCAATTTCAAAAAAAAATGATTATTATAATATGTATTTCGAAGATTTTATTCCCCTAGTTTCATAAAAATAAAAAAAATAATGTAGAAATTAAAACTAAAAACTTGAAGAACGGTTTTTTTGCAAATATCTCGAAAACTTTGTGGTTATTGTAAAAAGTGTCATCTATAAAAGTTGTAGATTTTTACTAGACTTACAACTTTTGTACAGAACATTTTTCGTAAGGACGTCACAGTAAGCCGGAAATTGAAAAAAACTATTTTTTAACGCCTTTCATCCCCCCATTTCTCGGGGGTAGTTGGAAATCGAGGGCATTTTAGTTTTTATTCCTTATGTTACCTGCTAACATTTTAAAGACGTTAAACTTCAGGTTTTAATTTTTTATTTCTATTAAAAATAAACGGATTCCGATCGGTGTACATGGTCATTTATTTTAATTAGGAACATGTAAACCTTAACACGTATGCGATAAAAAATCAATCTTTGGTTCACTAACTAAACACTCAGAAACGTTAAGTATTTTTAATTATTAAAGGGTCACGACGTGTCTCTCGAGAAAGCGCGGTGAAATTGAACCGAAGTTCGGCCGCATTCGGCCCATCACTACTAAGAATATCATATTATTATAATATTAAATATCATATTTATTTAAGGATTAACACTGAATAGGAGTAAATAGCGTAGCAAGTACCGCAATTTTTAATTTAAGTTTTAATGATATAAATAGTAAGTGGTGGTGAAGATACTGTGAGTCAACCGTGAAAGATAGAGATATGCCATCACGGAGTTTTTTTTAGAAGAACTACAATTTTCTAATACATGATTTTTATGTATCTCTTAAGGTTTAGCATATAACATAATCCATGTAAATTTATTTTTCGGCGACTTGGTTGCAAAATATTGCTTTTTTCTACTTACTTAAAACTTAATTTTTAAATAACCGCTGCGTAAATAAAATACAAACCAGAATACAAATAAAAATAATGTTGATAATGATAAAGTATTTATATTATATATTATTAGGTTAAAAATTTAAATTTTATTGATCGAAAAATAGTTTTTTTTATGTATTTTTAGTATAATATTAGTTCACTGGAATGTAAGATAAAAAAAATGTTTTTAATTTTTTTTTCACATTGTTCCACCACATCAAAAAAAATAATAAAAAAAATACTGAGTATAAAATAGTACAGAAGACGTTTCCTGGCAAAATTTGGAGGTGGACACTTTTCAAAAATACGGTCAAAAAATAATGTTAGTTTTATTTCTTGTCTTAAAAATTGGTTTTCGGTCTGGGAATCATAATTTTTTTTCTTCATTCCTTTTACTCGTAAGTATTGGTAAAAAAATCGGCGCTTATCAAATTTCAAATTTATCATGAAAAAAATAAAATCGAAAAAATAGGTTTTTTTTTAATATCTCCAGAACAGCTAGAGATAAAAAGCTAAAATTTTGACAGAATTAATTTTATTTGGTACCAAAACGATTCTCATAGTACGACGAGAAAACTCCGCGGGGGCAAATTTCATATGTATGTATATCCGGCTATACCCGATGTGCTTTTTTGCTCTTGTAACCCCTTCCTTCCTAAAAATACTTTTTACTCGTGTGTTTACATTTCCATTCACTGGTAAAAATATAACTATAAGTATTCCATTTTGACCGCGCGCCTACTAGAGGGCGCCAGGGTAGAGATTGCACACAGGCGCTACATGGGCTAGAGCCGCCTCTGAAGCTAGTCACCTATTAAGTTTTCTCAAGAATAATTATTATTATTTACATATACACAGAAGTATTTTCCTGCCTTTATTTCTAATATGTGTAGTTTCAATGATGAAGTTACAATTATTTGGACCTAATACTACATTATAATACGTGTAACAAAAGATGAGACTTGACGAGCGTCAGTAGTGGGGAGCCCGCGCAGGTACAGTCGTGTACGAAATAGTTATCTATAATTTATTTCTATATCTATTTTAGGGATTTTTCGACGTCATTCGGAATAAGGTGTATAGCAATGTTATATTAAAATGATTAACAATATTTATTACGAAATGATACGCGAGATACGCAATGGTACGTATTTGTACCTACTTCAAATTTTGTACACTTCCTTTGCTTCTTTTAACATATAAGTGTACACATCGTAAACTATCTTCCTACTTTGTCTTCTTAATGTTTTATCTCGGGGAATAACCAAAATTTTACAAAATTGCACTCGTATACAACACAACTTTAAACAAAATAGAAAATAAACACAAGTTGCACTCGTCTGTATTGCGGAGTCAAGCGGGGGTTGCACGGGGTGAGGAGAACGGTAGGCAACTAACACGCATGCGCAGCGCCGTACCGCGCCTCCCGCGCAGGTTTCGATGTCCCGATGACGCCCGATCCCTTCTCGCCTCAGCCCTCGTACCGCTAAAGTGACCTATAAATCGTCTTCTGCGCAAGTGAAACCACGTGGTTTGTCAAGTCTCATCTTTCGTGGCACGAACTATACGTTTACATTTGTGAATTAAAATAACCTAACTTTGCTTTTAAATCTAAAAATAAGAAGTAACAAGAATGAGGGCTATCGTTTCTGGTAGCACCAGTGGGCGCCACTGACGAATAAGGTCCTATCGCAGTTGTTATAAGGTATTTTTTAGTGCGGAAGGGCCAATAAATTTAATATAATAATTATAATTATTAGCGCGAAAACAGTTCTATAAGGATTTTAACTTATAATTAATCATAAATAAAATATTGCCTTTTTCTTAACCCTTCTTTAAAATTTATTGAGCCGTACCGTATCTGCCATAACTGATCAGGAATGTTTTTACAATGATCATGAATATTAGTAAAAATCCGCGATATAAAGCTCGCAAACATTAGACGTTCAGTACCATTTGACATTTCTAGAGACCGCACTCTACACTAACGCCCTCTGGCGATGAATTCAAGCGTGGTAACTCTTATTGTGTTCAAGTGGCACGCTTAAAAGCTATTGACAAAAATTAAGAAATAAAAGTTTGGTGTAGGATAATATTTTACTTTTTTTCTAAATTTAAAAAAGAAAACGGTGCGAACTTTGTAGTCCCATTCTCCCATTAATATTATAAATGCGAAAGTTTCGATGGATGTTTGGTGCTCAATCACGCCAGAACGGCTGAATGGATGAAATTTGGCACAGAGATAGATTACAGTCTGGAATAACAAGCACATAGGTTACTTTTTATCCCGGAAAAATATACGGATCCCGTGGGATACATTTGTTTTTGTTTTTCACAGAGCAAATTATCGACTATCTGTTCCATTTTAACCGTTAAAACTTTCCTACCTAGGGACGAACTCAAGCGAAGCAAGGGTGAATCGCTAATATTTTATAACAAGCGAAGGAAAAAAATAAAAAAAAACAACACCATAGTTGAAAATTGTATATTTTATTAAGATAAGTGTATGTTAATAGAAAAATCTCCGCCATTGTCGCTTAACATGGCTAGAAATATTGAAATTGTCGACTATACACTACATACAATGCTTCATACCAACAAACCGATCCGATAATCTGACACTCTTAGGAACATTTGCACCTTATACTATAATACCTACGAGGCTACACGCAACATTTACTAAGCCTTAAATAATGAAACTCTCACAAAACTAAACAAAGGCACTAGAGAAATGAAAAGTTGATCATTGACAAGAGAATATTCTATCACGTGTTTGTATTTCAAACTCATTTTGAATCTGTGCCTATTTTTAAAACTGTTTTTTTTTTTTTTAATAATTGATAAAGATATACATTATATATATTTTAAATATAAACAAGTGCTTTTATAATGGATATTAAATACAGAATAATACAATTTGCAATCGTGACAAAATAAACATAATAACATGAAGTATTAGATAATATGGAGATTAAATTTCCCTGGTGGCCATTTACGGAACTAACAAAAGCAATTTACAATATTAATTTTAAAGTTAAAACTTTATGCTATGTGGATATTTTGACACAAATAAACAGACTTGAGAGTGAATTTAGTTGCGTTTGAAGTTAGTTCTGCGATTTGTTGTTAGGGGATCTCTTCCCGCCATTAGAATTAAAAATATTCAGAGCATTTTATACTTTAATATAGAATCCAAACGAGTTGATACTGCAAAGAATAACATTGTAACTCAATATAAAAATAGTTTGAAAATAGAAATTATATATATATATATAAAATTTTATTAATACATTCATTTATATGCAAAATTTCATATCCCTTTATTCCTGGTCGTAAGTCAAAATCACTAGAATAATGAGTACAATGTTTTCTTTGCAGTTGTCCGAATATTTTTATTCTTGAACTAACAAGGAAATGAGATTAACAGTGAAAGTAACTATATTGCCTAAAAAACTTGTTCACATGTCCGATTACAAGAATTAATGGCATTTTTGGTTTTATTTTCGCCTTTGACTTTCTTTCTAATAAAATCTAAACCAAATATTATCAGGATAGATGAAATATATAATTAAAAAAGAAAATAATTGGATGACATTGTTCATAGAGATATATTTTTAAGAAATATTATTGTGCTTTACTCATGTATTATAATTCGATTGCTATCAGATGTAAGGATCAATAATAAAATAATAGTTTAATATAAAGAGTTGTCACTGAAGGAATCCCATAGTATGCTAAAATACTAAAGTTTTTTGAAATGAACAATCGTTTCAAAATTAATTTTAATCGCAATATGTATGAGTAAAGCATTATTGCTTTTCTTAGTACTTAATATATGAGTAAGGCAATTAATTATTTATACTTCGAAATTTTTTTTCAATATCATACACTAAAACACTAGTTTCAGTGCATGTTAAATGATACTCAAAGCTTAAAAAAAAACATTATGCTTTGTTAGATTTGTTTATGATTGACCTTTGTGACGTCTAAAACCTTAAGTCTCTGTGACCATGATTGCTGTAAAGCATTCAAAACGTGAGAAACCAAACATTTTATTGTTTTATTTAAAATCTATAAACCACTTCAAAGATCAATATTTCATCACACCGCAAGATCCGTCAACATATTCCAAATTCTTCTATATAATTCAAAATCCGCTAATAAAAATTACATTCTATAATACATTTCTTGCTACATTTTAAGAACTAAATAGATAAAATAAATAAAATAAAATAAACTGGGTCATTCCATGTCAAATCGACCAATAGTTGGAAACGACCCCTTTCGATTTGGACGAATTTTGGTCAGAAGTTTTCTTTTATCATACGAAGTTCTGCCAAAGGAAAAAAATTTTTTTTTTTCAAAAGTTATACAAAATTCAAAATTTACTACTTTTTATCATTTTTCAAGTTTATATCTCAAATATCTCGAAAACTGTTATAGACCCAACTGTTAAACTAAGCATTAGGAATTATTTTAGATGTTGAATAATTATTGAAATGATAAAAAATGATAAATAATATTTTTTTATGACAATAATACTTTTAGATATTTAAAATAACAACTATTATACACATAAAATATATGATATAGATACATATAATATGCCACAGGGTGTCATCACTCTCTTAGCCATCGAAACCAACTAACCGACTGTGTAGTGATAGTCAATAATTGTAGAAGGCAGTTTTTTAAGTTTTTTTTTTTTTCAATATTGTCTATGGAAGCACTGAGCA
The DNA here is from genome assembly GCA_905404265.1 of Fabriciana adippe. NCBI lineage: Eukaryota > Metazoa > Arthropoda > Insecta > Lepidoptera > Nymphalidae > Fabriciana > Fabriciana adippe. Next base: position 9,664,730 of record FR990001.1, on the reverse strand, counting down.
ATGAGAGATGTAGCTCAAAAAGGAAAAAAAAAGAAAAATATTACTAATAATTAAAATTATTGCCATATTAAAATGTGCTGCCGCCATTCATATTCACTTTGCTGTTTTCTCACTCATGTTTGTTTATAACATCTTTTCTTTATTAAAGTACCAAAAATTGATAGAAAAGCTTTTAGCAAAATTAATATTTAAAGAGAAGTAAAACATGTTCACGTCGGATCTGTCACCGTTTATATATTCAGCCTTTTTTTAACATCCCACAGCTGGGGGTGGGCCTCCCTCCAATACGAGGGGGATCAGGTCATAGTCCACCACGCTGGCCAAGTGCGGGCGGACTTCACATGTCTTTCGAAACTTGCTAGGTTCTCTGAGACATGCAGGTTTTCCCACGATGTTTTTCTACACCGTAAGACAAGTGGTAATCAAGTTGGAAATAATTCGCACTTGAAAATATCAGAGGTGCGAGACTCGGGACCTTTTATTACAATAATTTAATATAATAGCATTGTCCTACGCTTACTAACCCAATAAGGGTTCTAGGTTCCGGGTTTAAATTAAAAAAAAAAACTAAGGAAAATTTAAGGCCGAATAATGTATTTTGAGATCGAAAACGGCTTTATATTTACATTGTTTCAAGTAAGTATATAATTCAGCTGTAAACGATTTTGTATAAACAAAAACAGATTATAATTCATAGATGATTCTTTATGTATACGTTTTTTATAAAAAGAAACGTCAAACCAGAAAAAGTTCAAAAAACTGCTTTTACTAAATTCAAAAAAAAATAAAGAACGTTTGTGTCCTGAAGATTGTTATACAATAAATAATTTTATAAAGCAGACCTTGGGAATAATACGATCGCCTCTAGTCTATATAAAATATATTAAGCAATAATTTCAATTAAAAAAAAGCCAAAAAAAATATTATCTTTCGCCAAGTCCTTAAGTAAAGCTATTTCTCTCCAAACTAGTGATAGAATCACAACGTTCAAACGACAGACCCGACTTCATATACAACCTCTTTAAATTCATATTTACACACAAATTAAATACAAAAAAAAAACCGCTTATATTTGAATGATTCGAATCGATCACTTTCTGTGCAAATATCTAAATATCAACAATCACAAACTTCATAATACTTTCAGTATGAGTAATAAAGTAAAAATACTTACCAATATAAATCAAGCAGATAATTATTACTAATCTGTACTTAACTATTACGAACTATGGAGGGTAGAGGTAAGGAGAACCATCTTATATGGGAGACAAGTTGAAAAAGTGTCTATCTGTGAATGGTAAATAACAGTCCAAAAACCCCCCAGAATGGCGCCAGCGTAACAAGAGGGTATGATATGAATATAGCAACTGTAAACGGAGTGAAGTGTGCCGAGATAAAAAAAATCATATTTTGGGTGACCCGAGTAGTTATTGAAACTATTTATGTAGTTCAAAATAATTAAGTAAATGTAACCGAAAACACTGTGGTGATATAAACGTAGAAAGCGATTTATTTTTTGTGAACTTTTAATAATACTTTTGGCGCTTTTTTTTTTTATTTTCATAACACAGCACCATCTAGTTCCATGGTTAAGTTACGAGGCTTTTGTTATGGATACTAGATAGTTGATATACTACACACATATAACTTTAAATACATACATATTATAAATATAAACACCCACGACTGCAGTACAAACATTCGTGCTCATCACACAAATGAATGCCCCCAGCGGGACTCGAACCCGCAACCGTTGGCACAGCAAGTAGGGTCGCTACAAACTGTACTAAACGCTTTCTTAAAAATGTACCCTCTTGCTACAGTGGCGCCATCTTAATTTAACGCATTTAGACTGACACTTTTCCATCACAGAGGTAGTTCTCCTTACCTCTACCCTCCATATTAAGAACTTACAATGAGATAATGATATAACATCTTGAGATGTATGTTTCTATCAAATTAATATAAACATATTCATTTACCGTTAGTTATTATTAGTCTAGAACAAACATTATAGAAAATATTGCAATATTTTTAAAATTGTTGTTACAAAAAGCTGTGAATTATTCCAGATGACATCATTTAACTCAAAATTGAAGCTAACTTTTTTTAGGTTTGTACACATTTTTTTATTTTGGAATATTAGTACTGTAAATAATAATGTAAATGCTACGTTTTACGCCATCTTGGATAAAAAAAATGGCGCCAACTGTTTTTTTTTTAACTTCACATTGTATATAGATAAATGCAATGGAACATATAAAGTTATTTAGTTTTGGGAATTAAATCATGTCGTCTGGAAGATCTAAAAGTATAGATGAATTGTAAAAAATATAATTTCAAACGAGAAAAACCAAATACATATAATTCAATAATAATATAGATTTAAGTGTATAAATAATGTATTTAGTTAATTCTACAGACATAATATACAATAGAACTGGTAAATAACTCAATTAAAAAAAATGTCGCCAGTATCACATATAGGCATTCATAGTATAAACAAATTTGAAAAAAAAATATAGTGATCAAAACTTAGTGTAAGTTATAAAGTTTCAACTGTAAAACATAAGTAGAAATATTCATCTTATGTATGATGTTATGTACAAATTAAAAAAAAGTCTTCGTTACTCATTGTAAACTAGCTATAATCATTCGCCGCCATTTTTTTTTTAATCCTTTATCCATATATTATATCAGTTTCATCCGCATCTTAAAAAATACTTAATGGCGATACTTAGCTAGTACCAAGTTTACAATGCCCCAAAGAGCTTTATAATTAAACTTAGAACAATTGTCTATGTTTATTATGTCTATGATATTTAATGTATCCAAAATAACTCTATGGTATGTATAAGAAAATATATATTAGTCACTACAATTAAAATCTGGCAATACATAAATTTTGTCATCATGCTGTAACCTTTGAATTGTCCATGTAATTGACGAAATAAATTTAAAATTATTTTTAAAGAAAAAAATTCTATATAAAATTTATGTATGAATTTCAAAGAAAATCAATATTTTTGGATAAAATTTGGTCGCCCAAAAAATTATTGCCTACATATCCTTTACACTATGATAAAACTTTACATCTTATATTTAGTTATTTAATCTATATATTTAAAAGGTAAATTGCACTTACATGTATCACTTATTCATAAAAAAAAAAGTTAACCATATCTATAGATCTCTTGAACATACTTAAAATTACGGTTATTCCCCGAATTATATGAAATATATAAACCAATTAAGTACAGCACTAAACTTGTAACGAATATTCGATAAAAAAAATCGATATTCAAATATCGAATACTGACAGCGACCGGTTGGTGGAGATTCAATTCCCCTGGAGGCAATTTTCGGAACTAACGACAAGGGTTTATGACGCTACTCAGTAACATTAAAAGTTCTAATTACTTTATAGTCTGTGTATACTTTGATGTATACTTTTTAAACATTACACAGACTAAAAACATATTTTATCATTCATAGTACACGCGGAAAAAGACCAAACAATAAGAGGAATGACAGATTTGGATCGCCCGTGCACCGTATACGTATAGAACGAATTAGTTATTTACGAATTGTTTATTATTATTGATTGTGTAACGTATAATTTATGCTTTATTTTGTGAACATTGTATTATAGTTCCGAGATTTAAAGTGAAATCGACATAGTTGATTAAATCTACTCTATTTGTTAAAAGACATTGTTTAAGTTCACGCCCTATACAATTATTCTGATGTTGGCCATACTGCGCCGACATATTAATTAATCTTAATTTTAACTGTTTTTTTTTTCTCTCTGTATGTGTAAGTGCCTGCAATATATGATTTATTATTATTATTATAGTTCTGCGACTTCCTGTAAGGAATCTAATCACCACCAATAAATAAAGGTAGTCCTATTTTCTACCAATGTTTTGAAATAAATATATAACCACTCACTCCCCCACAATAATATCATATTAAAATAATAACATTCAAAAATACATACATTCGATTACTAACTGGATCTTTAAAAGCAACGATTATTCGCTAACGACACTCGATATTCGAAAACCATTCAAATCAATGATTATCGAATCGTTTCTATTCGTTATAGATTTACACGACATTCGAAAATCGATTTCAATATCGAATCGATCCTATTCGTTACAGATTTACAATATAATCTTGCTAAAATATTTAATTCATTATGTTTTTATTATGGTTATAAAACAGTCCTTATATATTGCTATCACTGAAACAAACTCTGCACTTTTAGTTTGGGCAAGTACTGTGGCTCTTCTTTAATGATTTTTACCTGAAAAACAAAAATATTTAAATATCACTATCCTCATTAATTTATATATGCGAAATAGAAAGTGTCTGTTTGTATGAAAATTGGATTTTTTTACGAACCATTGCATTTGACAAATGCTCTAAATTAAAATCCGATGAGTGATATATGAGGTGTGATCAAAAAGTAAGGTGAAATTTTGAATTTCGCGGGATATCTACGGTCGATTTTCGTTTTCTTTTTTTCTTATGTAGGTACACTCATCCCAAACAGATGTTCACAGTTTCAGTTATATAGCATTTTCTGTTTGTTTGTGAAAGACATAAGCGTTCGTTAACATTTTTAGTGGTTTGTATCTTCGACGATTTTCTGCAGTCGAGAAAAATAAATCAAAGAACTTGCATCAAAGAGTCTAGTTTCTATATATATATATATATATATATATATATATATATATATATATATATATATATATATATATATATATATACATATATATATATATATATATACATATATATATATATATATATAATTTAAGTAATAATGTTGAAAAGTATTAAAAATATCTTGACTTACTTCATCATAGTCTGAGTTAGAGAGTTCGAGGGGGTCTTTTAGAATCTGAAACAATATATAAATATTTAGAAAAAATTGTCAAACAAAACAAATATGTATTCTAAAGACACTTCAATACTCGCGGAGAGAGATCATGCGCAGGACCAACGCATTTACGTGCTTTTCGAGGCATTGAGGTGGAACAACTCCAACTTTCCAATTTCAAGCTGTTACTGAGAATTGCTTGAGGTCTGCAGTCGTACGTGCTAACCTCTAGACCACCGAGGCATATACAAACAAACATACATAAATATACTTGAATTTAACCTTTTTTAACGTCTCATTATATATACATATAGACTGCTAAAACATTACCCTTGTTTGCCATACATAAATAAAACAAAAAAAAAACAAACAAGCGGTTGAGACGCAGACTGATAAAATCACAGCTCTCGCATTCAAATAGTGGAGTAAATAAAACAAAAGAAGAAAAAACAAACAAACACGGTACCATGGTACATACACTGATAAAAATACAGCCCTTGCATTTCCATAGTTGATGTAAACAATACAAAAAAAAAATAAAGAATGCGTAATGCGTATATGAATGTGTACGCGCGCAAGAAGTAAAACTTCTGTAGATTATCGGTACTCTTTATGAAATCCAATTCATGTTTTAAATAATTAGGACGGGTGAGATACTAAAAATAACGCATATTAGGCATATTGCAATTATATATTTATAGAATATCATGTAAGAAAAGAATATAATATTATACATCATTTGTCAGACAATAACGGTTACCATGGCAACAGACGTACGTACATTTTGTCGTAACGCATTCACCAGCTTACCCCCCAAGTCGAGCGTGCTGTTATACCCCTTGGCTGTATGGGTTATCGCTTATTTATGTTATAGCCATACTAACTATTGTCATTTGTACTCTATATATAATCCCGTAATTAAAAGTTAGTCAGTTCGAGAGTATCGTCGGTCGAGAGCACTAGCTCCTCTAATCCATTAAATATTGTATTTATTAATTAATAAAGTTATTAAAGTGTTTTAAGTAATAAATAATTTTTTTTTAAAAAGGGTCTTATCCAGGGACCCATAACAGTGGGTAAAGAAGTGTAACTTGAAAAAATAGCGTACCTTGGGCGGGCGGCCGCGGCGCGAGGGCGCGTGGCGGCGCTGCTGCGCCAGCACGCGCAGCTGGTGCGCGCGCAGCAGGTGCTCCGTGTGCTCGCGCGCCGACGACAGCCGCGCGCCGCACGACGAGAACACGCACGACACGCCCCACTCTGGCGCACACACACACACACATATGTATCTTCTATATAAATATACAGTGTGGAACTAATCGATGGGACATGGAAGAAAAGTACCTTAAATATTGAAGTTATCAAGACTTACTCAAAGGAAACATTTCTTTATTTCTAAAAATAATAATAACGGCATTTAATTTAATAAAAAAAAAAGTAATAATAAAAACGATGAAATCTTACAATTTATACATACATATCGACTCTAATTAACATTGTGGAACAAACGCATAGGAAGTGGAAGAAAAGTGTCTAAATCGGCTAAAAAATCCTCAGTAATTATTATTAGCCCTCATTAAAGGTACACATATCTAGGTATGCTTATTTTTAAGGCAAAGTAAGGTTAAACACACATTTTTTCTCAATATATAGTGCGAAACGAAAACTAAAATAAACATCTCGATCATCTCTTTTTATTTTTCCTTATTTGCTGTTTATATTTGTTTTCCCGATATTTTCTAAATCTTTTTAAAAAAAATAATTAAAAGCAGTTTCTTTTAAAGAACGAAGGTGAGTCGCTAGTTTTAAATAAATAAATTCTAATAAATAAACAGAAATAAATATATTTTAAATAAATATTTAAATTTTAAATATAACTCACTGCTATCCTCCTCGTCCTTCGCGTCTGCGTGCGCCGCGTGCAGCACGTGGCGCTCGGCCGGGCGGCCCGCGCCCCGCACCGGGGACTTCACGTCGTGCGCCTCCCTTCTGGAGAGTACAGGGAATTGCACACATTATAATAGGGAATACGAGTGAATTTTTTTATCTACTAATATTATCCTCTCATTTGTGTTGCCCACTTATGAAGCTTTATGTCAAAAATGCAGCTTCGTGTAGGGTGGTTTTAAACAACCCCTAAAACTTTCTCGCGGGTGTTTAAAATGACGACATCTGTAAAGTTTTGTATGGGAGCTATAGTAACTTATATCGTTGGAATCGTTATGAAATAACCTAACACATTTAAAAAACCACAATAAAAACTGCCTTACAATGTATTAGTAAATAGACCTGGAAGTCAGGGAACCCGATGTTACCCAAAAATCTACCTAAAAACCTTTATAACTTAAAAATAAAACCATTATTTCAAATTTTTGTTTTTTTATTTCATAAGAACTGTATTATCTCACATTAATAAACAAAAAGAATACACCTCTCCATATATTTTTTTCACCACACAAGCTTTAGAAAATTTCACCCTTTTTTTTCACCCGCGCGAGTGAAATAAAATAATAAAATCCTTTACTTTTCAATATCGAAAACACTGTAGGTCAAGTGGCTTAGGGTAATAACTTTTTATGTAATACGATCCACATACTTGTTACAGACAGAGTTTCAAGTGTTTGAAGTGTTTAGTTTACAATAAATCAAACTACAAGCCAAGCACTTGAAATTAAAAACAAAAAAAAAGGTCTCTCAAATGTTCGCAATAATTGAAAAATTCTTTGCATTTATTTTAAACACTAATTGACATCCTAAAATATGATTATAATGACAATGTTTTAAGCACAACGATAATATTATACGCTTCCATATTGAAATATTTCTAAAGTAAACAAATAGAATACCCCATCTGTGTAGACATCTTTTAAAATATGGTATTTTTTTATTACAATAATACGAATTATTTTTACATTTGTTTTTAAATTAAATGTTTCGTAAAGATCATAAAAATAGTAGACTACGTGTATAATATATTATATATAACGTATATAATACACAATGTTTATAATAAAGTTAACAAAAAATATCGACGAGAATGACGCCATTTTGCCGCGAATAATAGCGGCGATGTTTGTTAAAACCACTATTTCTATACAAAATCTTATTCAATTGTCCTAATCATGTAATTAATATTGATCTTTACTTACTTAGTCATAATGTAAATCCATTTTACGATCACTTTCACTCCACACACAATAGATATTATCACAAAAAGAACACGCGAACAATGCACACGGCTCGCGCGTTTCGACGAAACCGAGGGGCGACTTTGTATAGATTATATCTCAATAATAGTGTATTTTATAAACTTTGTCTTCAGTCTTATGCTATGCTTATTTATTTGAGTATACTGTGTGAAAATTAGAGCGATACAAATAAGATTTGAAAAATGTTATTCACTTACATAGAGGATGCGGAATTTGAATGATAAGCGTGCTTAATATGCACGAACTTTTGACGTTTATTTTGACACACTGCTTCAGAAGCACAGTCTAACACATGAGAGGTTATAAAGTGGTAAAGTTTATGCGTTTGTGATGTTGTAATGTTGTAGGGGTTATCCTCTGGATCTACTGAACCGATTAAGATGAAATTTGGTAAGAAGATAGTTTGAGACCCTCGGAAGGACATTGGAAACTTTTTATCCCGGAAATCATCCCTTAAGGGGGTAAAAATGGGGATGAAAGTTTGTATGGGGAATCAACCTAGGGACGAACGCTCGTTCGCTAGTTGTTCATACAATAGGTGACATCTTTACATAATTATAAAAAAATATATCCAGCTCCAAAAAAGTAAAATTTTGTATAAAGAAAAAATTGAAATGTCATACCGATACGTATACCACAGATCATATATAGAGTACAGATAGTGCATCCCATACAAATATTTCGACATCGCTAACTCACGCTATTGGACACACTATTTTTTTTTGTCCTAAAATGATAATAGATGGCGCAAGTGAGAATTAAAAATAAGGCGACATCTAGCAACTCTAAATGATAGATGGCGTTAAAAGCTAAGGGTGACTATCCCCGAGCTGCCGTTGCGCAATGTTGTAGGTAACTATGTAAGGTCTCTCAAGGCTACTATGACAATAACAAACTATATTTTTAAGATATTGTCTTTGAGTGCTACAAAACTTTTTATTATATTGAGCGCCATCTATGAACACAGTTTACATAATTATTATCAAAGATCGTACTATCACAATGTAGTACCCATTATTGCCGCCAGAAATATAACGATATTATTGAATTTTATAAAACTTCAAAAACATTATACTTTTGTCCATTACTTCCTTTTTTCTTACTTTAGGTATTTTTTTAAAGTTAGAATATATGCTTTTCGCATTTATTTTTTTTCAAATTTTGAATTTAACATGAACATAAAAACAAATCGATACATACAACGCCATCTATTATCATTTTTTTTAACTAATTTCACTTTGTTCGTGATGTGACCCCATGCGTATACTTTAAACGCCCATCACTTCACGCGCTTAACGTGACGTCACAGTATCATACGTAGAAAAATTACGACTTTAGTTTGTAGCGACAAAATCGCTAATCGATCTGTTATTATAATACTTTTGACGTCATATTCGGCCTGACCAATAGCGTGCGTTTCAACTACTTTCAATTTTCCACCTATATTTACACTTTTTAATAATTATTTTCTTAATCAAAAAGAAATTAAATTGAAAATATTGATATTTACTTATTGATAGGTTAATTCAAAAGCAATATATATTATAAAAAAAAAATCACCCTTATTTAAATCACACGCATATTCCCTATTGACGACACCATTAATCAACAATTCGAGACATAACTTGTCTAAAACAACACTTCATTTTTTTATAACTTTATTATCTAAGCAAGGATATTCACAATAATAAAAAAAAAATTGCCGTCACGGAATGCCCGGCAGAAGTGAAACATCTGTGTTAATATTATAATACGAATAAAAGTAAAAACTTTTCGTTAATAAAATCAATACATTTTTCTTATTATTTTAAATATAATAATAAAGTATACGCGCGCACAAACACAGATTAGTCGAGAGCGGTGGTATAGAAGTAGTAAAGCGTCATGCCGTTTACTGTCACGGCATACGAATCGATTTCACATCAAAAGTCTTTAATTTTTATTCCATTTTATAATCAACCGAACAAAAGACTTGTCCCATCATCTTCTCAAAAGTCCAAAATATCCAAAAAAATAAACTTAAGTTTTAACTTTACATTTTATCGCTCGCAACCATCTATTAAAAAAGTACTAGATACACAATCTCATGGAAAAGTTCTCTTAAAACTGTCACTACTTCTGTTTAGATAATTATTATACTTAAAATAAATATAGAACAATGTAAATTGAACCTTAAATACAATGCTTAAAGTTGTTTTAGCAAAAAAAAATAAAAACACGCTCAAATGTTCAAATGAGCGCTCATTCAGTGAGGACGTTTTTTTGTCGCTAATTGTGTATCAAGTACTTTTTTGATCGATGCTGGCAACACAATTGATACCTGTGCATGTACATGTGGTTGCGCTGCGTGAAGCGCTCGCCGCACACTGTGCAGTCGTAGCTCTGCTCCACGGGCCGCCCCGTCATGTGCCGCTTTCGATGCTGGTTTAGATTTGTCACCTGCCAAATGAAAAATAATATATAAAATAATAAATATAAAATAAATAAATATGTTGGGACATTAAACACACAGCACCATCTAGTTCCATGTTAAGCTACGAGGCCTTTGGTTATGGACACCAGATAGTTGATACACTACACATATATAACTTTAAATACATATTATAAATATAAACACGCTGGCACAGCAAGTAACTACAATCTAAGCTAAACGTGTCGTCATATATTATACACATTTTTACCTGTGGCTATCTAACTCGAGCCCGGGACTCAAACCCAGGACTTCCTGATCTGCAAAGTACATGCTAGATACTTTACCACCGACCTAAATAATAATTTAAAAAAATATATACAACATAGAACCTCCTCGTTTTTAGAAGTCCATTAAAAATATATTTAATCTGTGTAAATATAGCTTCAATTTGAATATCACCCAATTCCCAAACCCATTAAGGTGTTAATATGAAAAATCTAATATATAAATAATAAATATCTCGTGTCACGGTGTTTGTAGTGGCACTCCCCCGAAACGGCCCCACCGATTTTAATGATTTTTTTGTATATTTGGTAGGTATGAGAACAAAATAGGTAGTAAAGTATTTTTCACCCTCCTACCCCCACCCCCCATTTTTTAATCATGATTTTAGTATCTTTGTATGAACAATATTATATAAAATATACATACATAACTATATAACATAAAGCAAAAGAGTTTTTTTTTTGTTGTAGATTGAACGCGGGCGTAGCCGCGGGTTCTTCTAGTAATAATATAAAACATTCGCATTCACAATGTTAGTGTGAGTATCGCTACAACTTTACTATTAATAAAATAAATAATATTTATGGAAAAATGTTTTTTTTTTTTGATGTAACTAATTATGTAAGTTAAAACTTAATAAAATGTTAACATTATTAATATTTAATACAAGTTTTTTTCAATTTAATTAGATACCTCACCTGAGCATATGCTTTATCACAACCGGGCTCTGGACAAACAAAAGGCCTCTCTCCAGTGTGAAGACGGACATGGTTGTTTAAATTTGTAACCTGAAAATCAATATTATTTTTTTAGCTTCGCTTGTAACTATTTAAAACTAATATTTATTGTATATTGTAGTTATTTTTTTTTTTATAATCTTTATTTCTTCTGAATTAAGCCTATATTACTATTTTTAATGTATTTTTTTTATTAAGAAAATATTAAAAAGTATTATTAAAAAGTGCAAATATAGGAGGGAAATTCAAAGTAGTTGAAACGGACGCCATTGGTCAGACCGAATATGACGTCAGAGTATTATCATAACAGAGCGTAACGATTTTGTCGCTACAAATTGAGTCGTCATTTTTCTGTGTATATCATATTGTGACGTCACACCAAGCGCGCGAAATGGCAGGCGTTTAAAGTATCTGTATCGGTATTATATATTTTTGGGGTTTGAATTTTTTTTACAATTATATAACGATGTAAGTAATTGTATAAAAAATAAAAAATAAATCACACATATTCCCTATTGTACTGACGTATGGTATATTATAATAGCGACTTATATTCGCTTGGCTTTTTTTTGGTTTTGGTTTTCAGTACGAGGCACGTTTTCAATATATAAAAATAGTTATTATGAGTGTACATTATGAGATACACACGAAAAAGTCCTTGAAAGTAGCTATCGAGAACTTTTTGTGTGTATCTCATACGGTGAAATCGTGAAATAGTAAATTCGAAATTCGCAAAAGTTTTCGATTTTCGCGCTAGAACCCTAAACATTTCTAGAAACAAAAACATACCGTATACATATCCCTATAAACTCCTTTATTTTATCAGTGAAAGTCCTATGACAATCGGTTCAGCCGTTCCACAGATCGCCCCCGGACAAACAGAAAGACAAACAGAGAAAAATTTCATTTAGGGTTGTTTAGGTTCTGGTATCATATAAATAACTACGTACTTGAGAAAACATAGTTGTTTTAAAATACAGACTTCAGTTTTATTTGTGCATGTATAGATTTAGCGAAAAATCTCAAAAATATAAAAAGTTTTGACAATATTTTGTAATTTTATATAAAACTAGCAACTCACTCACTTCGCTCGGGTTCCTCCTTAGGTTACTTCCCCATACAAACTTTCATGCCTTTAAGGGATGATTTCCGGGATAAAAACTATCCTATGTCCTTCCCAAAGTCTCAAACTATCTTCTTACCCAATTTCATCTAAATCGGTTCAGTAGTTTCGGAGTTTACTCGATACAAACAAACAATAAAACAAATTTTTCCTCTTTATAATATTAGAATAAAAAAAATATTTTTGTTATATCCCAACAATATTATTCATATATTAAGAAAAAAAAAATATCTATAAAGTATGTCGGGTGATGTTACATTTTGATAAGATGTTGTTACCTGAGTAAAAGCCTTCCCACACTCTTGACATTTATACGGTCGCTCGTTTGTATGAATACGAAGATGTGCGCGGAGATTGTTTGATTGAGAAAATGCTAGAACAATACAATGAAAATAAACATTTCGTCATGTCTTTTTGCTTTCAAATCATGTTTTTGAAAAATAATATTTTTTTGCTTGCCCAATGTAAAATAAGTTAACTTTTTCATAAAACAACTAAATAAATGAAAAATGATTTACACAAGCACTAAAGGTTTCGACATTTGCAATACTTTGTGGTATGAAACCTACATTGATCAAATCAGACATAATAATTTAATTATAATAATTTGTTTTAGATTTAAAAATATTTATATTTTTATTAGAATTTGGGTTTCTTGTTTACTTCACTATTTTGAGCAAAAGATATTCATTAACCGAGTGAGCAAAGCGTCTCTGCTTCAAGTCTGACAAAATTTGCTTTACTCTGCCAGTTTGTTGTACTACAGGTCATATTTTACAACCGATTTGGACGAAACTTGGTTATACAGGTTTTACGACTTTATAGAATACTAGGTTGCTTCCAAAACAAACTTTTTTTTAATTTTTTTTTTGTTCTAATATTTTTTCGCGGAACCCTATTTTTTTTCTAAAATAAAATAGCCTAATTTATCTGCCAGTGAAAGTCCCGTCAAAATCGGTCCAGCCGTTTCAGAGATTAGCCGGAACAAACAGACAGACAGACAAAAATTGTAAAAAATGTTGTTTTGGTATATGTACCGTATATACATCCATATGCATTTAGTAAAAAGCGGTTATTTTAATATTACAAACAGACTTCGCACAAAAAGGGACAAAAAAGGGGGCAACTGGATATCTCCGCTTTATGAAATCCGATTTCGATGGTTCTTTTTTTATTTGAAAAGTAATACTTTAAGTTGGTCTCATAAAAAATTGGTGAAGATCTGATGAGGATCTTCAGCTAGATGAGCAGAATAGCTCCTTAAAATGCAGTAAAATGCTCACATAACTTAGTGGTATATTAATTGTTGCAAAAAAACTACTACTAGTAGGTATACATACTAGAACTACTACTAGTAGGTATACATAGAGATACACATGTCCTGTGACACTGTGTCCTGTTCAGAAATATTAAACTATTATGAATTATGTGATCGCCTCCAGGCTACTTCAATTTTGTAGATTCATTGTAATTTATAATTTTACAAATAAAAAATATTAAAAAAAAAATTTTAGTCCCTCTGAGTTCCTTTCACCAGTTCTTCACAGAACTTAAGCTTCTACTTTACATTCTGTCATTGTACTGTTTGCGGATGATACCTCTTTAATTTTTTAAGTTCATAGAAATATAACTGACTAGCGACTCACCCTCTCTTTGCTCGGGTTCGTCCCTAAGTACATACGTTTTAACGGTAAGTACAATGTACATACATACATACATAGGTATAGAAAAGTAGGAAGGTTATTTTATATTTTTTCTCTTTATTAAAAGTTTCCGTGTACCTTAAGGAACATACGAAAAAAAAATGCTGAATTGGTCGAGCCGTTCTCGAGTTTTGAACTTAGCAACATTCATTTTTATTTATATTGACTATGACAAAGTAAACAGTGCATTATGTCACACACTTAAGCTGTTTAATACTAATTTAGAATTAAACACCAAAAAAACTAAATGTATACAATTTACACTACCTAATGTAAGGAGACAATTTTAGCTTGTTTTTAAATAATGAGATTTTTAATACTGTAGATTCTTTTGTATAACATTAGATTCAGGTCTTCAGCGGAGCCCTCATCTGTCATCTCTCGCGAGTAGCCTGAGCTCCGCTGTGTTCCCTGTTAGAAAAGTCAGGCAGCTAACAGATGTTAATACTGCAAGACTTGTTTATTCAGCTACTTTCACAGCATCTTGACTTACGGAATTTTGTTGTGGAGTAATGCAGCGGATATAAAATCTATATTTATTCTCCAAAAAAAATGGCTATTTGGGTAATTTATAACATCGGAGCTCAGGATACTCTACGAGATTTTTTAAAGAAAATCGGTGTACTCACGGTTGCATCGCAATATATATATATATATCAGTGGCGAAGGGTGAAATTTTAGCAGAGGTAAGCCGTTCCAAAAAAAAGACAAAAAACATTGATACAAAATTTTTATATATCAATCAATGCAAAAAAAAAAGAAATGTAATTGTGAAGATATTTTTTTATAAGGCTATTGTGTTTTTTATTGTTGTTACATGTAAAATATTCTAGCAAAATATATTTAACATTTAATATAATAATAAAACCTCATAAAATATTAATAACGCCATCTATGAAAAATCTTTACACATGACTTAGTACGAGTACTCGTAAGTGAAAGTACGGAAATTTGATTTTATTTTATTTTTCTTTATAAAAATACATTTATTACAACCTATATTTTTTGGGATTTAAATATTATTTTATCTTTTTTTTGTTAATTTTACATAAATATATTTAATCAATATATTTAATATAAATACCGCCATCTACTTAAATCTCATTGAACTACTTCGTCGTGCTTAGTAATGAAATTGATTTATTATTTTATTGTATTTTATTTATCAAGCCAAATTGGACGAAAATTATGAAATAATTCACAAAAAAGTAACGATAAGAAGCACAGGCTTTAATTATAATATCATATAGCAATACATCCGTTTTTAAAATGTCTGACTATCCTATTTAGTATTTAGCTTAACTAGTCAAATTATATTGTTAAATAATGTAACATTTTTAAAATAACTTTTTAACATATTAAAATTCACTCTAAACTTAAATAGAATTAGAATATAATAAACATGGAAAACTAAATACTTTCTAATTTAGCACATTCACACATAATTTAATTAAAACGTTTTATGAAAATATTTAGGTAACTCATTTCATGTAATAATTAAATCATATTTCAAACAAATGAGTATCTTGATGACATGCTTTTTAATTATTAAACAACTAAATTTAGAAAATTAAAGTCAATAGTATGCAAATTAATGCCATAATGGCTAATAGAACTCACCGAAATTAACAAATATGTGAGACACTCACAGTCCACAAAAAAACACAGCACAAAATGTCTATATTACACTAAAACCAAATTAAAACTCTATAAAACAAAAAATCTCTTAAGCAATGCACTCGTAAACAATAACAATCCGCCATATTAATTTACATTAAATAATAAATCATTCAAATAATAACATTGCTCGTCTGACGCTTCGCTTGTCAAATTAGGGACGTTTTGTAATTTTTGACCAATCACAGGCAGGATAAGACGTAAAGAAGCAGCTTTTCGAGCAACAAAAATTTGATAAGTGCGCATGCGTAAAATACTAAAAATGAATGAAGTCACGTGATAATGTTCAATCCAAAACATAGAATGAAATACAATTTTGTATGAACGCGGTAAGCTAAAATACAACGTCTTATCGTCGCATTTCTTTGAAGAAACGCGTAAGCAGTTTGGAGCGCAAAAATGTATTTTGCGTTGCTTATGTGTTGCTTGTGATTTTTTGCATTATATTATTTTCAGAAATTGACTTAGTAATAATAAATAGATTTTTTATTTACTAATTATGTTAATTCAAAAAATAAATATTTATAATGAACGACGGATTATTGGATTTTTAAAAGGTAAGACGGTGGGAATCGTCTTGTATGGACCCTTCGCCACTGATATATATATATACATCTACATAATATATATTGTAATATTATGTTTGTTCTACAAAACATTCATTGCTATTTAAGGCACAGTGATAGACAAGAAATAAACATTAGAATTAAGGATAAACTGGTAACGCCTATTTTTAGCCTTCAAAAAGTGAATAGATCGTTTATGGGGCAAGGTACCCATGTATAATAGAATTCCATAATCGATTTTTGAGCTTGCCATTTAAACAATTTACGTCTAAAATTAAAAATATATTAGTAAATAAAGCTTACTGTATTGTCACGGAATACTTCGTAGATGTCAATGTGTGGAACTAATGTCTGGTTGGGCTTCACATAGGATAAATAGATAATTATTGTAGTAAGCATTATTTTAAAAGAGCTACTGTTGAGTTTCTCGCCGGCTCTTCTCAGTAGAACTGCCTACCGAGCCAGTGCTAGATTCCTCACGGATTGATTATACTGATATTTAATTTCATTTAAATTTTAAATTGACGATTCAAAAGTACTTGTAAAACTCTATTTGAATAAAGTATACTTTGATTTGATTTGATTCAGTAATAATAATAATTTTAATAAATTTAGACCATATATCCATACATTGATTTGATAATACACTTAAAAATCACTAATCTGTATAAAAGCCAGTACATTTTTCATAATTATTGTCTCATTGCCAGTACCAATAATTAACTATAAATGTTAAAAAATTATACCTTTGTTGCAATAAGTGCATACAAATCTTCTTTCAGCACGGTGATTGCGCATGTGGTTCTGCAGCTGCATGCTTTTGTGGAATGTTTTATTGCAAATACCACAGTATAGATTTCCTTCACCTTCCTGCAAAAAAAAAAACTTAAGAAGTATATGATAATGCTAATATTATATATCAGTAGCATTACAATGGAATGAAATAAACTTAATTCAATTAGACATTTTATAAGCACTTTTGATATTTAAAAGCAGTTTTGAATCATCTAAATACATAATATTTATGTTCAGAAAGTAACAATACTCTTAATATAACTTTGCTGCTCAGAAATTAATCTAGTTTATAATTTGCAAGCTATACTATTTTGTGGAAATAAATAAAACACACAGCACAATCTAGTTCCATAGTAAGCTGCGAGGCTTGTGTTATGGATACCAGATAGTTGATACACTACACATACATATAACTTTAAATACATACTTATTATAAATATAATATTGAATACTATCGGGAAACAAATATAAATTGGCCGAGTTGGTCTGCATTTATCCAGTTTGGTGGCTTAACTTGGTATAGAATTTAAAATGCATTAATTGGAGGCCTGTGCCTAACTAATATTATTTTTGATTACTAAGCAGCAGTACTAAAGTTGGACATAATTATAAAATAAATACTTTAGATTTGGTAATTTTAATTCTACTGAAAGATTAAACATTTATACAAAAAGTTATAATTATGTAATTCAAATGGCAGTTTTTTTTTTTTTGACTCACTCTCAGCCTTACAGAGGTGTTTTACTTTTATCTGTGATTTCAAATCACAGAGGTCCTTCTTTAAAGAAGACAAAATATTTATAGAGATATGGAAAACAGTTTTTGCTTTAAAACACAAGATCATTTTTTTTTATTGTCAATTATTAATTATTTTAAAGTACAAGTTAAATAACTTACCTCTTCTTTCACAGGAGACTGTGGCTGTTGATCTGTGCTTTCAGGATTAGCATCATCTAATGTTACTTCTGGTACCAAAGGCTGGCATTTAAAACAAGCATATACACCATCTTTGCCTGTCTCAAATAATGTCTAAAAAATTAAATACATGACATAATTTAATGGCTTATCTGTTATTTAGATAAATCTTATTTTTAAGGTGTGAAGAACTAAAAATATAAAATAATAAGCAGACATTTCTTATGAAAAATTATATTACACAGTAGGTATATAATTTTCAATTCATAACATTTAAAAATAACAAAACCATCGAAGCCGGCATTCGCTATTTTTATGTAAATAATAAAACAACAAATTCAATTTATAAAATTATTACCATGAGATATCGAAAAACAGAAAGCTAGCATTCGGTATTGTCGAACAGAAAAAAATAAACACAAATGTTTTTTATACGACGCAGAGCCAGACGTAAAAAAAACAGACCGACGGTCGAGGGAAGTAAAAAAAATACCGCGGGCAGGTTTCGAATGCAGGTTTTTTATTACAACTGCAGGAAGGTGCTACATTTTTAGATTGTAGTTAAATAGAAATGGAAAGTAGCGACAAATAAATAACATTAACGCCTTTATATTAGGAAATATGATTTCAGACGTTATTTTTGTAACAATCTCCAAAAAGAAAACAAAAATATATTCAGCGAAATAGTCATTAAATAAATATTGAAGAGTACTTACAACTGTAGGTTTTAAGCAGATTCCACATTTATCCATTGTGGAATTGTATATTCTTTAATTTATGAATAAAAACAACAATAATTCCGTCAATATTAGTATTTTACTCATTATACGACAGCTAGTCAGTGAAAAGACAGACAGAAGCGGGGTGGGGCACAGTGGGGCAGGCAAACATAGATTATATCCCCTAAAATTTTATTGTTTTTTTATTGACGTACGCTCTACATACCTATTCAACGGTTTTTAACATAAAATTATGATTCGTAAAAGTAAAATTATAACATTTTACTGCTATCTATATAAGTATATAGTACAGTCTTTTTAATAAAACACATATTAAAAGCAAGGGACGACTTAAAAAAATTCTTGTAATAAAGTAAACTTCACCGTACATTATATAAATCCTAATCAGAAAAGACCTAAAGACAATTGTTATTATTATAAGTATTGAATAAAATTAATATGATACAATTTAATCTTTTTCTAATTATAAATTAAGAACTAGAATGCTGCTTATGGAATGCAAATGACATTTGTGTCGCATTGTAGAGTTTTATTATTTACCTATGTTAGTCTCATGTTTTGATATAAAATTGACATTGACAATTAAATCAGGGACACAAATTTTGTCATTTGTACTTCAAGTTATCAATAATTTTTCCTCAGTGTTTATTTTTCACTTATTGCTTTAATTATTCCCTCACATGACTTTTATGCTTTTATAAATTTAATTTGCTATGTGATTGTTACCTAGTGTAAGACTAACCTATTACAACCTTGTTCCTTGATCTTGAAAAATTAGTCGTAAATAATGTCTGATAAACCTGTGGTGGCGAGTGGCAATCAGCCTATTGTGAAGATTGGACACTATACATTAGGAAATACTTTAGGAGTAGGCACATTTGGTAAAGTAAAAATTGGAGAACATCAACTTACAAAACACAAGGTTGCTGTGAAGATCCTTAACCGACAAAAGATCAAATCGCTAGATGTCGTCGGAAAGATTAGGCGTGAAATACAGAACCTCAAGCTTTTTAGGCATCCCCATATAATTAAATTATATCAGGTATGAACTAATACAATATTGAAATTGAAACTGACCTCAAACAAATGAAGACTTTGTTATATTCTTATTTATAAATATGTATACCAATACATTAAAGTGTACTCATTTATAAACACATATTACAGGTGATATCCACACCAACAGATATATTTATGATTATGGAGTATGTCTCTGGTGGGGAGCTGTTTGATTATATTGTAAAACGAGGCAAGTTACAAGAGCATGAGGCCAGGCGTTTTTTTCAACAAATCATATCAGGGGTTGATTACTGCCATAGACACATGATTGTCCATAGAGATTTGAAACCAGAGAACTTATTGCTGGATCACAACATGCATGTAAAAATAGCAGACTTTGGTTTATCCAATATGATGATGGATGGTGAGTTTTTGAGGACTTCCTGTGGATCACCAAATTATGCTGCTCCAGAGGTAACTTTAATATATTAATATTAACATTTTAATTTTTCAAATTATCATATCATGACTAAAGTCTAATTTATGTGTTTGTTTTGATCTATCACTGCTAAAAACAAGTAATATAATATCATTATATGGCACTTCCACACTTGCGATTAAAAACCTAATACTTATATAATCATATATGGTCATCTATCTCTCTATTATCATGTACATTTTACTTGCCATTGGCAAATTTCACTGTAGTAAAATACATACAACAACATTAAATGTACATTGTCATTACTTATATGTAATAATATGAAAAATATATTTTTTTTATGTTAAAGGTCATATCAGGAAAACTATACGCTGGACCAGAAGTCGATGTGTGGTCATGTGGAGTCATCCTCTACGCTTTACTGTGCGGTACACTACCATTTGATGATGAACATGTGCCTACTTTGTTTAGGAAGATCAAATCTGGAATATTCCCAATACCAGAGTATTTAAACAAGAGTGTTGTGAGTCTCCTTTGCAACATGTTGCAAGTTGATCCAATGAAAAGGTCAACTATTGAAGATGTTAAAAAGCATGAGTGGTTCCAGAAAGATCTACCGGGTTATTTATTCCCCTCACCAGTGGAGCAGGTGGTAATCAAAATTATTGAGTTCTCACTAACTATAGGTTTGAATAGCGGTCAATGGTAACTAACCTTATTTTTTTTTTATTAATATATTAATTATTACTGTATAGGACTTAGGTTTATATTTAGAATTGTTTTTAAATGGGCATGATTGTATTTTTGCATGCTTTGTAAGAAATTAATAGTGAATATTTTAATTTTGAGCATGCAAGTGTGACCAAAATATAATGTTTGAATAAATTTTTATTCATTACATTTGTTATTTGAATAAAACTTAAAAGCAAATCCTTGACACAAAATGATCTCTAAAAAAAAGATTAAAATTTAATAATTGATTTTGTTCACTTTGACTTCTCAATTGAAGTTAACAATAAGACTTTTTTTAAAAAAAAAAAGGGGAGTAAACTGACTTTTTGGTCACTGGAGTTTTTATTTGGTGTAGATTACTATAATACATATATGTGTAGTATGTATGTATGAATGGATAATGATTTTTAAATTGTGTTTTTTTTTTTAATTATTTGAATGCTTTGACTATTAATACATATTACTGTACATTAATTTTTAAATAAGTATTTTAGGACTGCAGTAGGTCTTCTGTATATAATATGTATGAATTACTGGAATTCCTTGTTGATATAGTAGTTAACATGGACAGCCGCAAATCATAAAATCCCAGGTTTGAGTTCCGGGTCATGCTAAAATGGCCTGGAGTTTAGAAGTTTAGTGATGATACACTCCTGTGTTAAGACAAAGCCCGTGTCGCGTCCCGTCTACACCTATTTACTCAGTGATTGTACCAGATCCATCCTACAGGACTGTGAGAGTAATAAAATAAATTGCACTTGTGTTAGCAAATACATAAATACATAAAAAGCTATCCCTTAGACAGTAGGTTTGTGATATCACTGTGTCTTACTAGCCCTGTCGCTACGTTGGTGGCCGTGGGTTTGATTCTCGCGTAGGGTATTTTTGAGATATCGAATCGGGATAGTTAAAGCGATTTTACACTACTATTACGGCATTTGGCATCAAAAAAATTGCAAACATAGGTTTTGTTCGCTATTTAAATGTCGTTTTATAATTTATGCTAGTTATATAAGTTCTGAATAGCAAGTCATCGTAAGAATAGTGAGTCATACCGACCGTCATGATAATGCAATTTATTTAGAAAACAAAATCTATTTCTTTGTCCAATTGAACCAAAAACGTTTGCTGATGTAAAACATACGTTTTTGATTCAATTCCAGGGATTTCCAGGGGTTTCCAATTCAAGGGTTCCCCCTAAAAACTAAATAAGCAAAGCCAAGAACAGAAGCTAGTTTAACATACAATACAAATTCAACAGGACAGCAGCGTGATAGACACTGAGGCCATATCCGAAGTGTGCGACAAGTTCGGTGTCCGCGAGAATGAAGTACACAACGCGTTGCTAAGCGGCGACCCTCACGACCAACTCGCTATCGCTTACCATCTAATAATAGATAACAAGAGGATAGCCGATGAAGCGGCCAAAGCTGAGATCAAGGACTTCTATGTTGCCAGTGAGTTTTACTAATTGAAACTAATATTATAAGTGTATATAACTTTGTCTGTCTATTACGTTTTCACGCTTATATGGATAATGTAAATTATGATGGATTTTAGCACAGTAATATATGGGACCTTGGAAAAAGATGGAAGTTTCTTTTTATCGCGAAAATAAAACTTGAAGGCAGTGTAATAGGAGTTGAAAGTTTGTATGGGGAGTTAACTACCTAAAGTACACTCGTGATACCTATTTTTGTTTTCTAAAACGTAACTAGGGACGCACCCGAGCGAAGCAAAGGTAAATTGCTAGTTAATAATAATTTCAAAATTAGCTAAAACTAGTGGCTTAACCTTGCTCCGTTCGGATAATTTACAAATATCATCATACCTGTTTATTATTTTTGTAAAATGTTTATAAATGATAGCCTGTTACCTTCATAGATAATTTCTTTTTCTATCGGCGAAAATGGTATGAAAACCGAAATTATTTTTATGATTAGCCTGAACAAACACAAACTCAACTTTAATGTATAATATACAGTGAAGTAATTCCAATAATTCCACCATTAGTGGAGAATACGAAAGCCAGAAAATAAAAGTTTGTCTGTCCGTTTATGCCTGCTGATCTATGATATTGATACGGACCTATTATAGCGACAGTTTTATAAGCTGAGAGGGAAGGGATACATTCTTGTGATTTATACATACATACATATGCAAACAAAAAACAAATATAAATTTAAATGTTTTGTATAAAATTTGAAATGTAATTTATACCGTCGAAACGAATCTACGACTCAAGTCGAACCCACGTCTCATTGTTACTAGTAACAATAGTGCTATAACATTATCGACACCCAGATAGCTCTCCGCCCGCGCACTCGGAGAGCGGGCGGCCGCACCCGGAGCGCATCGCGCCTCTGCGCGACAAGACGTCGCCGGCCGCGCAGCCCGCGCAGGACAAGCAGAAGGGCACGCCTGTCAAACGGTAGCGTTTGCTTACTTAATTACTCACACACATTCAATCACTTATTCACTTTCTCATTCACTCGATCACATACTCATTCACTCAATCACTTACTCATCCACTCAATCACTTATGCATTCACTCGTTCACTTAATCACTCATTCCCTCAATCCGAAAAAAAAACTAATTGTCGTCAATTGAAACTCTGTATAGAAGTCTCAATAAAAATACCATAACTTAATAACATCTAGCTGATCTGACGAAAAAACAAATAGTGGTGGTTATGGGATCTCTTCAATAGCTAATTAATAAATTAGCAATAATAGCAATAAATTTACAAGATTGGTCTAATATGATTCGTTTCGACAAATCCTACTAATTCCAGTTAGTTAAAAACGTCTTATTTTTTGTTGTTAATTTTTAAATAAAATAATTTTTGGTTGAAATTGCTTTGTTTTTATCTTTAAATAATTTTATTCCAGGGCTAAATGGCATTTAGGTATCAGGTCGCAGAGTAAGCCTAACGACATCATGCTCGAAGTGTTCCGCGCCATGAAGGCGCTGGACTATGAGTGGAAGGTCATTAACCCTTATCATGTCAGGTAAGTACTTTAAAATTTACTAACATTTAAGTTTTAAACTAATTAAACATTATAATTTCTTAAAATGCGAAAATTTGACATTTTAAATGATACTATCTTCTTGGATTTTTTCTCAAAAGTCTATTATCCAGGGTTTCCCAACCTTTTTTTCTGTTGAGCCTCCTCGGATTATAAAAAATATTTTCATATTTTTTTGTATTAAATATATGTAGGATCCGGGGATACTAATAAAGCGTCGTAGACACAAATTACTATTTACTTTTTTTAAATCAGTTTATACAATGTTCACGCGGCCGTCGTGTCGTCATCAGTGATGTAACGAATGTTCGATTTTTCACATTCGCGAATGCGAATGCGAATGCAAATATTCATCTTCAATATTCGCGAATACGAACGCGAATGCGAATGGTGACTTTCAAACAAAGCGCGCGCAAAATGTTAAACAGACAGGTTTGACATTTTGTGTCGGCCATGTTTAAACCGGCTATGTTAGCCGAGCCGATACAGTTTGAATGAACGAAGTTAATCACATAAAGTTCGTTCGAAAAGATTTGTTGTGATTTGAGGTTAGTTTAATATTATTGCATTTGTCAAATTTAACTAATACCTAGTCAAATTGACAAAGTGATATAAAAACATAAGTAAAACACAGTTTTATTATCATTCCATATCCGTTCATTCCTTAGATAATTTCCTTTTTGTTTGTCAAATACATTCGCCAAGCATTCGCGTCTTTTCTTGCGAATACGAATGCGAATGCGAATGTCAAAAAATATGCGAATATTCGCGAATGCGAATACGAATGCTAACATTCGTTACATCACTAGTCGTCATTATCACACAACATCCTTTTTTTCTTTTATTCATCTTTTTCATTCCATTCCATTCTTAAAATTCTAACGTACCTCTCCTTTTATTCTTAAAATATCATTTCACGCATACTCATCTTGCAAATCCTACATATATATATTTTTATTAAATATATATAAATATATGTATGTATATAATTATAATAAAACACATTATTTTAACGATTTTTGTTTTATTTTTATTTTAATTTTAAATTATACAAAATAAACTCTGGTTGGGAACTATTGGTCTATATACCAATCGTTTTTACACACAGTGCCGAAACGTCGGAAACCAAAAATTAAAATAGACCCACGAAAAAATCCGAAAAGATAGTTTAATTTAAAATGATTAAACATTGTTATTAACTCGAGACTTACATTCGCTTAGCTTGATCGCATCTATAAGAGTATTTTTTTTTTTTACATATAATTTGCCTAAACAACTAGATGTCGAGATTTCATCATAGAGATAATACACATAGAGTAGGCAACTGCCATTTAGCACTGTAGGTGACGGTGATGCGTGGAGAAAAAAAGATAGAAAATATCTGCCTTGTTTCTATTTTTGTTTCATGACGCATGCGCAATGCGCATTAGTAGACTTTATATATGGTGCATAACTCAAATCAAAAGAAATGCACAATAAGTAAAAAATAATTAAATTTTTATAAAAAAAAATCTTAATTTTTGTAATGAATTAAAATCATAGTTTATGAAATTAAATTTTATTTAGTTTTTTATACATTTAATGTAACTTAAATGTTTTATGTATTATCGCGCACAATACTTATTGCCCATTAAAAATTGTTAATTTATTATAATACATTCTTATTCTATATTTTGAGTCATTTAATTTATCACTTTCCTGTTTTAAAGGTATAAAATAAAAAGAGATAGAAAGGAATCTGATTATTCTTTGTCCCTTTCTATCGGAAAATCACATTTTTGATGGGCCTTTATGGGATGGGATTGCCTACCCTATGTGTATTATCTCTATGGATTTCATACCCCTTTATGTTGTACTTTGTCAAACATGTCCCTAACATCCAAAGATAGCCACTTTTAATCTATATGATATATACAAAATAAAAATAATTATTGTTAAGTGTACTAAATTGCTGTCGTTTGTTTCGAAACCTGTCACTGTGTCGGGGGGCGACATTGGGTTTATTATTTAGTATCTATAGGGGCTGGTTAATGAAACCTCGGAGCACTTAATTTAACGCACACATTTATTTTACGTCCGCCACCATACAGGATCGTTAAGTAAGAAGAATATTGCCAGTGACAAAAAAAAATAATTATTATAATTGATTACAAAATTGTTGCCAGCTATTGTTAAAAATAATATTGCTAAAAATGTACATGTTGGAAATGCCAACATACTGCCTGTCTGAGAAAAAGATTTCTTAAAAATATTATACTTAACCATAGTGGCAAGAAACAACAACCTTAAGAAAATTCTCATGAGTTGAAACTGACAAATACAAAATTAAATTTAAATAATAATTAAAGTACTTGTACAAAGCTTTTAGAACAGAATTAAACTTCTTAAATTAATGAGCTTTAAAGAAAAAAAAAATGTAAATTACGTATTACTATTATCAAAAGTAATATAAATGAAATTGGCAACCTTATTCTTAAGGACTGCTAAAGAATGTAATGAAGCATTTACATTAAGTATATAATTAATAAACTTTAAACTTTATTACTTAAATCTAAACAATGTTAACCATATTATAACAATCAAATAAACACAATTACAAAGCTAATACTTAACTTATTTGTTATTGTAAAAAAAAAAACAATAATAATTGGTGATACAAAGTGATGTAGTATGATGCTACATACAATAATAAAACTTATTCTAAGTACTATCTATAGGTAAAACACAAACTTAGACAATTGATCGTTTATGGGTGTGACCATTTGCAGTTTTAACCTCAACAACTCTAACCTTATCATCTGTACCAGGGAAAACTTTGGTAATCCTGGCCATAGGCCAACACATAGGGGGAGTGTTATCCTCTTTAAGTATAACTATTGAACCTACTTTTACATTAGGATAAGCATTTCTCCACTTTTGACGTGTTTGTAAAATATTTAAATAGTGCTTACTCCAGACCTTCCAAAATGAATTTTTTATATTACTACATACTTTCCAAAATTTTAAATTATTTCTAATAGGTACATCTGGTTCTGGATAAGTATTAAGTGCAGAGCCTATGAGAAAATGTCCAGGTGTAAGACAAGAAAAATCATTTACGTCGTTAGATAATGGTATAAGTGGTCTACTATTTAATATGGACTCTATTTGACATAATACAGTATTTAATTCCTCATAAGTGAGCAAACTCTTCTGAACAACTCGCTTCAAGTGGAATTTCATACTTTTTACTCCAGCTTCAGCTAGCCCTGCAAAAATGGGTGAATAACAAGGAAGAAACTTAAAGTTTATACCATTTTGTGCTGAAAAGTTATGAATTTCTATTTGATGCGATTTGGAATTTTGCAATTTATACAATTCATTCAACTGGCTACTTGCACACTTGAAGGTTGACGCATTATCACTATAGATATCGGTGGGTAGACCCCTACGTGATATAAACCTTTTTAAACAACCCAAAAAGGTTTCAGTTTTGAGATCAGAAGCTAACTCTAAATGTATTGCTTTGGTTACAAAACATACAAAGATACATACATAAGCCTTTGTTTCTAAAGCTTTTCTTATTCTTGATTGTTTAATCAAAATTGGTCCAGCAAAATCTAAACCTATTTTTTGAAAAGGCCTACATGCATTTACCCTATCAGGTGGCAGATTGCCCATCAGTTGCTTAGACGTATCAGCTTTTAATTTAAAACAAATGATACACTTATGTATTACTTTTTTAACTTGTTGTATACCATTTACTATCCAAAACCTTTGGTTTATTGCTGACAGAACGAGTCTTTGCCCTGCATGGAGATGCCTCTCATGCTCTCTCTGAATAATTAATTTTGTAATGCGAGAATCTCCAGGTAAGATTATGGGGTGTTTTTGAAAATAAGGAATGCTGGCGTTCTCCAAACGACCGCCGACCCTGACTAGACCTCTGTCATCAATAAATGGGTATAATGGTTTTAAATTGCCCTTTACAATTTTATTTTTACATTTTAAACTATGAATATCATCTTTCATATATTTTTGCTGCTCATATTTTACAATCATTAACAATGAATTATTTAATTCCTTACTAGAAATAAATTGTAACTTATTTTTCATACCCTTAGTACCAGCATTCTGAACAAAACGCAAAACATATGCTAATATACGTTGCATTTTATTAATGTTGGAATATTTATCAAGAAAGTCTAAACATAGTAATTGTTCATTAGAAGTTGTGCAGACCATAGCACAAGAAAATGCAGAGCCAGACTTGACCTCAGGTAGATCATCAGGAATAGGTAAATTAATTAAGTCACCAGCCTTATATTGACTATCATAAAGAATACCTGCACCTTTCCACCATAATGGATGATCTACCAACTCATGAGGTAGAATACCTCTGCTCAGGCAGTCTGCTGGCATGTCTGCTGAATTTATGTAGGCCCAAGAGTAGTGATGTGTAAGTTCTGAAATAACTTTAACCCTATTTGCTACATATGCATTCAAAATGGTAATGTTAGTTTTTATCCATGCCAATACTATTTGTGAATCTGAGTATAAAATAACATTATCGATTTTCACCTTAACTTGCAATGTGTTATAGACTCTAGTAACAAGCTTTGATAGCAATAATGCGGCATTAAGCTCAAGCCTAGGAATGGTGAGACCTTTTCTTAGCGGATTCACACGCGATTTTGAGCAAAGTAAGGAAGCTTTTATATTACCAATTTCATCCACAACACGTAGATAGACACAGCAACAATGAGCAATAGCACTAGCATCAGCGAAGCCTATAATTTGAATAGAACGTGCATTGTGGGAGCCTATGTAGCGTGGTATTGGTATTGGTGACATTACACATAAACTATCATAAAATTCACACCATGCTTTGAGCAGCTCACCACGAACCTGCTCGTCCCAACCTATGTTGGCTTGCCATAGCTTTTGCATTATGATCTTAGCACTCACAACAACCGGTCCAGCCAAACCAAGCGGATCATAGAATTTTGCAATAAAGCTTAAAATCTCACGTTTAGTAGAAGGCATGTTATGATTAGACCTTGGGCTTGAAAGCATGAAAGCATCTGTTTTAATATTGTAATTTATACCTAAAGTCTTAAGAAGCAAATTGTCCTTTTCCAACTCTATATCATCAAAATGTTGTTGAACCTTTGGAATTTCATCTAACAATTGAGAACAATTAGAGAACCATTTATGTAATTCAAATCCACCTATTTTTAGTAGTTCACAAAATTGTCTTTTTGATTCTAATAACAACTCTGTCGATCTTTGCGACACAAGAGCATCATCAACGTATAAGGAATTTTCAATAATAAATGCAGCTAAAGGATATTCTTTTTTGTACCGATTGGCTAACTCTTGTAAACACCGAGTGGCAAGGTATGAGGAACTTTTCAACCCATATGTAACGGTGTTTAATTGTATGCACTGAATGCTATCCTTGGGGTGATCCCTCCAAAGGATATTCTGTAATGGTCTATGCTCAGGATATAACAAAATCTGCCTAAACATACTTTTTACATCTGTTATAAATATGTATTTATCAATCCTAAACAACAATAGAACGTCAACTAGTTCTTTTTGGACTACAGGCCCATTTAATAACATATCATTCAATGAAACTTTATTACCTGTTTTCATAGAACCATCGAAAACTACTCTACACTTAGTTGTTTTCTTGTCCAATCTTAGGACAGGATGATGAGGTAAGAAATACACAGGATCTTTGTAAAGATCATACCGACTAATATCTATGATAGTGCCATGACCTTGTTGTATGTAGTCATCAATAAATTCTTTATAAAGTTTGTATAAAACATTATCTTTATGAAGACGAATTTCTAAATTTTTAAATCTTTTTAATGCTAAATTAAATGAATTCCCAAGCTCTTCATTAATACACTCTAAAGGCAATTTAAGCGGTAAGGCAACTTGAAATTTGTTTCTATTATTATCTAAGCTTACAGTTTCACAAAATATTTTCTCACAGGCATCATGCTCTGACAAATTTTCAGCAAAATATTGAGGAATACTTTCAGTTTTCCAAAATTGTGATAGCGTATCATTCAGCGTTGTGTCACATGCTTTGCAAAATAAAGATGTTACCTGATTTGCATTTTGTATACTATTAGGAAAAGATCCAGCTAGGACACAACCAAACTGTGTATGTAGCACTGGCACGGAGTGAGTGTTGCTGTTGGATACATCTGGTGAGGTTTGATGTTCAGGCGGCAGTAGCACCTGAAAAAATACATCGGCACCTAATAGTATGTGTATCACACTTGGAACATTAAATTGTTTATCAGCCAATTGGATATTTGGAGGCAATGCTAGGTTTTCTAAAGGGATTTTAGTTTGTGGTAATTTAGAAGTTATTTTGTCTAATATGAAACAAGTGACATGAATATTAAAATTATTATTTAATGAGAATAACTGCAAATTAACACATTGTGTAATATTACTGATGGTGTTACCAATACCTACTACTGGAGTGTTTATTTTCTTAGGCTGTAATCTCAATAATTCAATTAATTCATTTGTTACAAATGAAACTTGGGAGCCACTATCAAGAAGAGCTTTGACATGCACTTCGGTACCATTGCTCGCTATGAGTTTGACACAAGCTGTAGGCAAAAGTACTTGCATGGTTCTCGACTCCAGGAATAAAGTCACTGGAGACTGTGCTTTCTCCTGGTGAAGCAATGTATTATGCTTTTGTTTGCATATGTCACATTTAAAGAAATATCTGCACTTTTTATGGTGATTGTTTAAACAAATTTGACACATACTGTTTTCTGTCACAAACTTAACACGTTCAGCAGCAGTCATGAGTTTAAATTTTGGACAAAAGTATAATTTATGAGGCAACTTACATAGTATGCAAACTTGTGGCGGCGGCGCTGACTTCTTCGAGTTCACTCCTGCATCGCGTCTGACAATTGCCATATGAGCCAAAGCCCTGGGGGCGAGCGACAAGACTGGCTTCTCTGCATTTTCAAGAGCTAAGGCTCTTTTTTCTAGAAATTCAATTAAACTATTGACAGTTGGTTCCGTCTCCCTTAATAGTTGAAATTCCCTATTACATAAAGCATCTAGCTTTCTGGTCAGAATGCATAGTACTACAGGGTCCCATTGAGCAACATTATAATTTAAATTTTGTAATGCAGCAAGCTGCTGTTTTACAATGGACACAAATGACCGTATATTGATAGCTGTCGACTTACTTATAGGCGTTAAATCCAATAATGAATTGATATGTTCGTTAGTTATTTTATATACATTATCGTAACGAGACTTTAGTAATTTACAAGCTTCAAGATAACTATCACCTACTATAGGTAGATTTTTAATTAAATCTAAAGGTTCATCACGTAAAAAACTTCGTAGGTATATTAACTTTTGAACATTTTCTAATACAGAATTATTATGAACTAATGCATTAAACAAATCGATAAACGGTCTGTATTCTGAGTACTTACCAGCAAAAGGTGGTACATTAATTTCAGGGAGTTTCTGATGTTGTCTAGAAAGCGAGTGCGCCTGCGATGGCAATGGCTGTTTGTTAAAATCGACAAGAAGTTTAATTTTAGCGAGGGTGTCCAAGAACCTAGACTCCACGGCGTCTAAATCATCTGAATCAGGATCAATAGTGCAAATTTCTAAATTTATATTCTCATATCGCTCGAAGGCAGATCTGAGACGCTCTTCCTTGACAAGTAACTGCACTTTGGGAATAGAAGCGTCAGCATCTAAATCGTTAAAATAATTAAAGTGCTTAGTGATCACCGCCTTTAAGGCTGCTCGCTTTCTAGACAAAGCCATTATTGGGGCTTTGGTATCACAGTCATCAGAATCGGACATTTTTGACACTATCACTTACTACTATTAACTATAGTTTTTCTTAAGTATTAATTAATGTTAAGATAACAATACAACTATGAATTGAAGATGGAACACTATAACAATATAAATTATTGCTAACAAACTAGTAACTACGATTGACGTTAAGCAAAATGGCGGAATGTCCATAGGTCGCTGGTTCATATCCGGCTCGAAGGACCATGTCGGGGGGCGACATTGGGTTTATTATTTAGCAGTGGCGAAGGGTCCATACAAGACGATTCCCACCGTCTTACCTTTTAAAAATTCAATAATCCGTCGTTCATTATAAATATTTATTTTTTGAATTAACATAATTAGTAAATAAAAAATCTATTTATTATTACTAAGTCAATTTCTGAAAATAATATAACGCAAAAAATCACAAGCAACACATAAGCAACGCAAAATACATTTTTGCGCTCCAAACTGCTTACGCGTTTCTTCAAAGAAATGCGACGATAAGACGTTGTATTTTAGCTTACCGCGTTCATACAAAATTGTATTTCATTCAATGTTTTGGATTGAACATTGTCACGTGATTTCATTCATTTTTAGTATTTTACGCATGCGCACTAATCAAATTTTTGTTGCTCGAAAAGCTGCTTCTTTACGTCTTATCCTGCCTGTGATTGGTCAAAAATTACAAAACGTCCCTATTTTGACAAGCGAAGCGTCAGACGAGCAATGTTATTATTTGAATGATTTATTATTTAATGTAAATTAATATGGCGGATTGTTATTGTTTACGAGTGCATTGCAGAGATTTTTTGTTTTATAGAGTTTTAATTTGGTTTTAGTGTAATATAGACATTTTATGCTGTGTTTTTTTGTAGACTGTGAGTGTCTCACATATTTGTTAATTTCGGTGAGTTCTATTAGCCATTATGGCATTAATTTGCATACTATTGACTTTAGTTTTCTAAATTTAGTTGTTTAATAATTAAAAAGCATGTCATCAAGATACTCATTTGTTTGAAATATGATTTAATTATTACATGAAATGAGTTACCTAAATATTTTCATAAAACGTTTTAATTAAATTATGTGTGAATGTGCTAAATTAGAAAATATTTAGTTTTCCATGTTTATTATATTCTGATTCTATTTAAGTTTAGAGTGAATTTTAATATGTTAAAGTTATTTTAAATATGTTACATTATTTAACAATATAATTTGACTAATTAAGCTAAATACTGAATAGGATAGTCAGACATTTTAAAAACGGATGTATTGCTATATGATATTATAATTAAAGCCTGTGCTTCTTATCGTTCCTTTTTTGTGAATTATTTCATAATTTTCGTCCAATTTGGCTTGATAAAATATAAAATACAATAAAATAATAAATCAATTTCACTACTAAGCACGACGAAGTAGTTCAATGAGATTTAAGTAGATGGCGGTATTTATATTAAATATATTGATTAAATATATTTATGTAAAATTAACAAAAAAAAAAAGATAAAATAATATTTAAATCCCAAAAAATAAAGGTTGTAATATATGTACTTTTAATAAAGAAAAATAAAATAAAATCAAATTTCCGCACTAAGTCATGTGTAAAGATTTTTCATAGATGGCGTTATTAATATTTTATGAGGTTTTATTATTATATTAAATGTTAAATATATTTTGCTAGAATATTTTACATGTAACAACAATAAAAAACACAATAGCCTTATAAAAAAATATCTTTACAATTACATTTCTTTTTTTTCTATTGATTGATATATAAAAATTGTGTATCAATGTTTTTTGTCTTTTTTTTTTTTGGAACGGCTTACCTCTGCTAAAATTTCACCCTTCGCCACTGTTATTTAGTATCTATAGGGGCTGGTTAATGAAACCTCGGAGCACTTAATTTAACGCACACATTTATTTTACGTCCGCCACCATACAGGATCGTTAAGTAAGAAGAATATTGCCAGTGACAAAAAAAAATAATTATTATAATTGATTACAAAATTGTTGCCAGCTATTGTTAAAAATAATATTGCTAAAAATGTACATGTTGGAAATGCCAACACACTGACAGTCTAGCGGGGAGATACACCGTTATGGGCACAGTGGGTATGCCCACAACCCGAGTAGAGAATATGCGTGATTTTTTTTTAAATTTATACAATAGCTAACATCGTTATATTATTGTAAAAAAAAATGTCCAGCTCAAAAAAAAACTGAAATTTTGTATTAAAAAAAATAAAAAATATACCGATATGGACACTTTAAACGCCCACCATTTCGTGCGCTTGGCGTGACATCACAGTACGATGTACACAGAAAAATGACGACTCAATTTGTAACGACTAAATCGCTAATGGGGAAGATTTCTCGAAAGGAGGGCGCCACACGTATCGCCTATTTATATTCAGTCTGAAGTTAAGCAATATATTGTAATATCCACAGAATAGATGAAAGATTTAGAATGGTAATCACACGTAATTTGTATGGGAACCACTGTCGCCACTTATCCCTTCTTGATGTTTTTACTACACGCGCAAGTCAAATAAACACAAGCATTTGCACACATATGCAACCTTTATCGCAGCCCTGTAATTGGTCAACACATAGATAATCATCCTTGCGTCTGTGCTGTGCAAAAGCAAATAAAATTACACGTACGCTAGTGGTTGAAAATGAAAAAATGCTATCGATATTTTTGTCGATAATTTATGTCAGTGTATTAAAATTTTATATAATATTTGTTTTTTTTTTACAGTTATTAAAAACAATTTTTTTAAATGAATTAGATTAGTTCAATTTAAAAATAAAATAAAACAACGTTTAACTTCTAATAATTGTATTTTTAATGTTACATACATGGTAAGTGAATTCTTAAGTAAATGTAATAAAATTTTTTAATAATAAAATTATTTTCACTAAAAGGCTTAGAGCATATAGTACTGGACTTTGTCGAAAACCAGTTTTACCTGCCCGTCACGTCAATCCATTGTTCTTTTATGGAAGGTTCTTTAGGAAACCTAAAAGTATTTTTTTGAGATTACCAAATCATGCACGAGATATTTTTAGGTAATATATAAAATTGATTTTTCCTTATCTCTAAAATGAACCTGTATATAAACTTTAAATTAGCCATAGAAAGTGTTCAATCACATTATTATACAAAAATCATTGTCTTATCGATTATTTTGTCTTACAACAAAAGCACATCGCTATTATAATATACAAAAGCGAATCACCGCAATGCAAGCAATGAAAGAAGTGTGGGTTTCGCAGAGAACGCTATCCATTGCGGACAACGATCGCGCGTTGCTTTGATTATGCGCATGCATAGCAAGCAATGTATAGTTTTTGTTTTAGCTTATTGTAATAGTATCGTTTGTTTTGAATTTTGTAATCGTTGCTACATTTTTGAAACTAAAGAGATATTCATTATTATTTTTGACTTAACGATGAAAAGATATACCTCCTCGATCGATACTCGAAGTCTGACTTTTTGTCTTGCATGTAATAATAGCGCAACACGGCATTATAACACTATTTATCGTAGCTCCGTTCCCGACGCACGCTAAACAAGAACTACAAGCGGTGAACGCATGAATCAGTTGAAGTATGATTGTTTAATCATAGTTACGGCGCGGCTGTTACGCCCACATTACCTTTCCAGCCTTTTTTACCTATTCCGTGGTAATATCTCTTTTATACCTAGTTCTTGCTTCTATTGTGTTCGCGTCTTACCTGTGCAATGTATTATACCTGGAAGTTAGACTAGCTAAAAGAAGATCACGTTTCTACAAATAGCTTAAACCTGGTTATAGAAACGTGGAATTTGGAGGACGTGCTCCCAATATAATGTAGGCATCCAATAAGAAAGGATTTTTCAAATTCATTCCCTAAATGTGTAAAATTGGGAAAATAAAACTCTGTCATTCTTTAAGTGAAATACGTAGAAAATGGTGGTGAAGTTTCAGATAAAAAATAGGTAATATATGTATATTTGTTTTTTTTTCGAAAATCATTCCTTAAAAGGATAAAAGGGGGTAATAAAGTTTATATGGGAAAAGAAATATTTATGATTCGAATTACTTGAAAGTTGAAACTGGGTATTAGTGCTCTTCAATACAGTTAAATAATACGTGTGTCAGCATTTTTTGAAATTCAGTCTCATAAGCGTGTAAAATGGGGGATGTAAATTTGTATGAAACTCTGTGATTATATTACGTAAAAAAGTACAAAAAGAAAAAAAATTCAACTGTAGATGATTTAAGAGTTTTCAAATCACTTTCTTTAAAATAATGTCCACATAGCCTTAAATATAAAGATTGTGATTTCGCCAATCTTGGTCGTCTTATTGCTTTGGCCCACAACTTCTTCATTTTTGCACAATTTGTCATTTTAATTAAATTTTAAATAAAATTTAAAAAATCCATCCACGTTATATAGCTTTACGATATACTAAGGGCTATAGTGATCGCGACATCTGGCGGAAGAAAAATCTAAATTCTTCCCGATTGCTCTGTTAGGACAATATTTTGACGTCATATTCGGTCTGCCCAATGGCGTGCATCTTAATCAAAAAGAAATTACATTAAAAAATGTTGATATAGGCTTAATGCAAAAGCAATAAGCATTATAAAAAAAAAAAAATCACCTTTATATAAATCACATGCATATTTCCTATCGTGATCTATAAGGCGATGTTATATCTAATGCCTTAATAAAAAAAACCTCTATATGAATACTGTTGACTCTCTCTGTGTCTGTCTGTCACTATATGCATAACTGCCGCAGAGAGATTGTTTTCTAGTCTGTGCAGAGTAAACTACGAAAATAAGTAAGTCCATCCTCCGAAACCCAGAGGGTGTCCTACCAAGCATCTGTCCGATATTTGTTTCAGGACCTACGGGTACGCGACCCCGGGTCCTCGAGCCACCACTATCATACCTTCATCCAGTCCGTGAAAGTGGTGTCCTCTCCTCCCTTTTTCTTCTCCTCCATCCTGACCCCTTTTCTCTTCCTCTTCCTCTTTTTGCCCCATTCCTTATCCTGGTTTTGTTCACAAAATGTGGGGTTTTGGAGGGCAGATAGCAATCGTTTCATTTAAAACCAATTTCGCCATTTATATGAGGAGGACCAAGGTTGTGACCACAACCACTTTTGAGAAATCGATCCGAGCATAATCACAATTGAATTTAAACACTGACAGTAATAAAATAACTATTAATTGTTTCCTTCCAGGGTGCGTACTTTAAACAGAATGACTCAGAAACACGTGAAGATGTCGCTTCAGCTATACCAAGTGGACTACAAGTCATACCTCCTGGACTTCAAATCACTCTCCGGAGAAAAGGAGGAGCCAGACGACGAGATGTCCCCTCTCGCTCCCTCCCCCTCGCCCACTATCCCCCCTCTCACTCCCACACAGCCCCAAGGCCACCACACCATGGAGTTCTTTGAAATGTGCGCAGCCCTCATTATACAACTTGCTAGGTAATATGTAGCGCTTCCTATATACTGACTTCCTACAAATTTTGTTGTATGTATGTATGTATGTATGAATTTGGAGTATTATAGGGACTGTTAGGGCAAAAGTGGCCTAACTTCGATACATGATTTTTATTGAAAAAATGATATGTATATTTATTAAATTAAAATCTTAAAAAAATAATTATTGGCATGATTATTATTTATTGTTTTATTTGCAATGGGAATATTCGTGTATAATTTTTTCCCAAATAAAGTAAAAAAATTGAGTTATGCCATTTTTGCGCTTACTGCCTGATATTACTATGATGTAGGATACGTTTAGTTCGGCATTGGAAAACGGATTAAATGGCTCATTAACAATCATTCATTCATTCACTCTAGGTTCGTCTAATCATACTGCTCTAAAGCAAAATTAAAATGTATAATTAACTGTTATTATTGTAGTTATTTATATGTGTGTTTTTGAATTGCGGATATTCTAATTACTTGTATCCGATATGTATATTTTGGTTTTAAAATAACTCCGAGACGAATGTATGCATCAGTTGGAAGAGATAATCTCCAATAACTTACCAACTTATTAATCTAAAACTATACATTAAGTGACGTCAATGCTTATTTAAGATTCGAATTCGACATTTTAGAGACCAGTGCAGAGTGTAGGTACTCTACATTATTTTATTAGATTTTTCACTGCTATATAATCGCGCTGGCGCTTAAATTCTAATATATTATCCACCTTTTTAAATAAATAAAAAAACTAAATTTCCTTTTGTAAATTTCAATCATGACGTTTGATTTGACGTAAACAATTGACAGCTGTCAAAATATTGATATTTGGCTGTTTGACAACTACTGATTACGAAATATTTTTTTTAAGCCATTAACAAGAGATTTGAATTATTTTATTTGAAATAATTACTAAATTATTTTAAGATGACTAAATAAAGTAATCCTTTTTCTATGCACGAAAACATTTTGATCGACACTTAATAATTATAGCATTGTTTTATTTTTAATATTATCTGTTATATTTTATTTCACATGCCAGTCAAGGCCATTAACTTAACTAATGTTTTAC
Organism: Fabriciana adippe; assembly: GCA_905404265.1. Lineage (NCBI taxonomy): Eukaryota > Metazoa > Arthropoda > Insecta > Lepidoptera > Nymphalidae > Fabriciana > Fabriciana adippe. The sequence continues at coordinate 9,626,069 of FR990001.1, read as the reverse complement.
ATCAGTATTTATTATTTAAAAAAAAAGGTTTACCATATATCTAATACTTCTTGAGAAAAGCAAAATTACAGTGCAAATTGCCTATATCTCTTGGTTACTTCTGAGACTTTAGCGCATGCGCGAGAATTTATTAAGCTTACATCCCTGTTGAAAAACTCCAATAGGATCTCATTAAAAGCGACAAAAGCCACATAGGAACCGATAAATATTTATTGGTTTCTATATGACTTTTGTCGCTTTTGATGAGATCCTATTGGAGTTTTTAAATAGCGATGTGTGCGTAGTTATAAATTATGTACACAAATACCGAAATTCGCCCAACACGTGCGCACAACTGCTTAAATAAGGAGAAAAGAGATAGATAGCTTGCTGTCTCACTTATTCCGCTATAGTTAAACTTACGAGCACTAGCAATATAATAGTATTAGATGTATGGTAGTTACATATTGACGACTCCAACAAAATCTTATATACGATTACATATTGAGGAAAAGTAGCTTTAATTTGGTTGATTTGATTCCTTCGCCATAATTAAATAATAATGTTTATCAAAATTAATTAATGTGATAAAATATGAAAGTCGATTCTCTCGTATTCAATTTTAACTACATGCGTAGCTTACTATATATCCTGGCATTTGCATATTACCATAGGTATGACAATCCTTATTAAAATTAAATCTTACGCAGTAGAAACTAAAATAAAAATCAAACTTATGATCACTTGCACTAGTAATTTTTAGGGTTATTTGGACCAAGTTCTTGTTTTATATAATTTAATCTTTGCTCAAATGACACGTTTTGAAGCAAACAACAAAAGAATTGGTCTTATCCATTATACAAGACATTGGCGAAGTAATCTATGCCGGACTAACACGCCTTTAAAGCCCCATAATAAAGACTTTTTGAACAATTAAATTGAATTGTATACTTGCTTAACGTCAAATTGTACTATTTGATGTTTACTAAACATAATCTATACTAATATTATAAAGCTGAAGAGTTTGTTTGTTTGTTTATTTGGTTGAACGCGCTAATCTCAGGATCTATTAATCCGATTTGAAAAATTATTTTTGCATTAGATAGCCCGTTAACTGAGGAAGGCTATAGGCTTACATCATCCCAGAAAAATGTACGGTTCACATGGGATAGATTTGTTTTTATCTAAGGACTAAACCGAAGCGAAGCGAGGGGGAGTCGCTAGTATGATATAAAATTAAATTAAAATTAACCGACCTTTTATGTGTTTACCATTCCACGTGACATTGGTGAAGTAATGTGCTTCACTGGCACGCCTTTAAGCCATTAAAAAGAAGATTGAATTGAATTGAAATTAAAATTATTAGCACACGTGCCCCTTAATGTAGGAGTCGTCAATATAATTTTAAATTCCATATGAATATTGTTGTTAGCTGGTCTGTTTAAGAGTTGTTTGTAGATAAAATAAGATATTTAATAAAGAAAAAAAATTTACGCGAAAGAATATTGTAAAATATGCGCATGTATGTATGTAGATATGATTGTAAATAGTGAAATGATCCTGTATCGATACACGAGTGCTAAACCAAAGAAAAATTAAAGTGCCTTTGTATCGTAAGAGCGTTATTTCTGTAGCCTGAGTACCTGCGCCATTTTGTCGTGACGTATATGTTACGTCGTGACGTAGTTATCATAAGATATTTCTAAGAGAAATATCGATGTACACACGTTATTCGAAATTTGATTTTCTTTAAAATTCAGTTGAAGTTAGTAATCGAAAATCTGGCAAATTTCTATTTTGGTCATTTCTTTATAATCTGTTGTTACACCAAAAAATATATAGACCTCGGAATCAAATCGTAATTAAGGTCCTTCTCATACTGTCAATACTGACAACCGTATTGCGAGAACTCCTAAGTCCTAAATCATCTGCAGTGTGTAACGGGTCCTATGAATTTGGAAAAAAATAAATAAATTTAGTATTATTAGTAAGTATTCAAGTTACAGATACTATGAATGATTTAAACCCATAGATATATAATGGTGAAGGCATGTCGAATATGTATAGGTTATGTTTATTGAAGACATAAGATGAAACGTTCAATCGCTAAGTAAACTTACTTTTTTTTTAACTGATGGTTTTTTTTTCTATAATTCTTAATATAGAGTATGTTCAAAATAACAGCTCTTATAACCTTCATAAAAATACCAATTTTTAATTATTTTTCATTTTAGAACAGGTATAACTTACGAACAAAATGAATTGTTTAACTCGACTTCAAATATTAAAAAAAAATTAAATAGTGCGTGTATGAATGTGTACACGCGCAAGAAGTAAAACTTCTGTAGGTTATCGGTACTCTTTATGAAATTCAATTTATGTTTTAAATAATTAGGATAGGTGAGATACTAGAAATAACGCATATTAGGCATATTACAATCATATATTTATAGAATATCATTTAAGGAAAGAATATGATATTATATATCATTTGTCAGAAAATAACAACGGTTACCATGGCAACAAACGTACGTACATTTTTTCGTAACGCTTACCCCCCAAGTCGAGCGTGCGTACAGAAGTTTTACTTCAAAAATCCCACATTATGATTGAAGTTTTATCTTATGTAATATAGTATGAGTATTATTGCTGGTTATAGTAGACTAATTTTCATCTCATAAACGAACTAATTTATTATTTATCTAAGGATCATGTACAAATGTCATGTACAGCTTTAATTTATGGCTGGAGTGTGATTCTTTTAAATTCCAATTTAACTCCTATAAGGTAATAAAGCTTAGATCGATTAATAGTATTTTATTTTTTCCCCTACAAATGATAGGTGAAGGATAAAAAAAACAACTGACAAAAGAATACAATATTTATAAATATAATAAAATTCTAACTGAGTCGAATCTGTGCATTAAATATTTATAAAAAAAATAGAAATAGTCCTTATTATCGATACAGGGGCCGAATTTATAATTTTTAGAATTTTTGTCTGTCTGTCTGTCTAGATACGCATCACGTTTTTTCGTGATGCGTATCTACTGGATAGATTTTAATGAAATTTGGTATGGTGATAGCTGGTTATCCGGGTCAACATATAGAATACTTTTTACTACGGGAAATTATCTCATCTCTGAGAAATCTATACTAAACGTTAAAACGTTAGTAGTGAAGAACTCGAGCGGAGCGAGGGTGAGTCGCTCGTAATAATATAAACTAATAATTATATAAGAATAGGATTTATATACATAAAATAATTATTTGATTCTATAAGATGCCAGTTCTGGTATAAAATACTTATTTGAGTTTTCTTATGTTGTCATCTTGAATGGAATGACGATAAAGCGTTGTGTTTTGTTTTATTAATAAATAGCGACTCACGCTCGCTTCGCTCGCGTTCGTCCCTAGGAACTTTGTTACGGTTAGCTATGTTTATACATAAATAGTAGCTCGCTACTCCTAAGATATATTTAAATTATATAGCGATTTACCCTCGGATCGCTCGGGTGCGTACGCCGTACGCGGATTTTGTTCACAATTTCATGGGTTTTTTTTTTTTCGCGGAACCCTGATTTTCTTTCTAAAATAAAAGTAGCCTAAGTTACTCCTTATAACATCAGCTATCTGGCAGTGAAAGTCCTGCCAAAATCGGTCCAGCCGTTTCGGAGATTAGCCGGAACAAACAGACAGTAAGACAGACAGACAAAAATTGTAAATGATGTTGTTTTGGTATATGTACCGTGTATACATCCATATGCATTTAGTAAAAAGCGGTTATTTTAATATTACAAACAGACACTCCAATTTTATTTATCTGTATAGATTATTATTAATGCAATACAATAGAAGATGTATAATATCCATCTAATTGAATAGAAAGAAAATAACAATAATAATTTTATAAGTTAGGGGTTTACATTTAAGTTTGTACTTTTTTAATTGAAGATGTTAGCCTGCATTCAAATAATCCTGATAGGATTATAGAAAACAGCTCTAACATTGATCCTTACTAATATTACATTTGATTGCTTTTCGTGCTCTCCGAAACACGTAAATTTAAGCACCGTAATTTTGGGTTTGCTAATGATAATATTTCGTAATAGAAACACCCAGTTAAGTAAATCCAGGTCTCGAACCTAGGCACTCCGGATCGGCAGCCGTACATGCTGTCACTAGATCACCGAGATGTTTGTTTAAAAAATGACTGGCCGCGTCTCTAGTATTAAAAAAAATAAACCTTAAACCTTAGATTCATGCATTTTGGACAATATACATCAATAAAAGGAAAAAATTGAAAATAAAATTCAGATTAACAGAATACTGTAATTTATTAAAGATCTAGAAATTTATTACAATAACTAAGATTTTTTTGATCATAGCCTAGACGTTAATGGCTTCAATTTCAATAATAAATAGTCTATAATTGCTAACAATAATGACTTGGGCGCGAGCATCACAATAGCATGAGAAGACTCAAGAAATAGATCGTCGGCTAAATATGATAAATTACCAACGTAAATAAATAATTTTTTTTTTAAATAAAATCAATTTTAATTTCTAATAAAAATAATATGATTGCCCAGTCAAAAATAAGAGAATGAGAAACTAAAAAAAAATGTAACAATCTTTATGGATTTAACCAACTAATAGTTATAATAAAGTGCTAATGAAGCTAAAAATTATTCCCACAATAATTTATTTGTAATTTTCGTACTAATTTGTTTGCAATTTATCATTTATAGCCTGTGTCATGTGTGGGGCGTTGGTGTCACGCTAGGGGGGAGAGGGAGGGGGGGGGGGGGGTTGAGTGGTGACGTCACGCGGCGGCGGTGGGCGCGACGGGAGCTCCCTCGTCGGGCTTGCTCTCGAGCGAGAAGGGCGGGATGCGACAGTCGAACGTGTAGCCGTCTTCACGCTCCATTCTAAAAGTTCCCCTGTTATAAAATTATAGACTTTTGTTAGCTTTATAATATCTACACTGGCATGTATAAGGAAATGTTCTTAATATTTGAAATGAATTAGCAAAAATAGATCAAATATTACGTGAACTAATCACATACATTCAACTATAGACATTATTTAAGATTTACGATTATTTTGGTCGAAGCCTCTAAAACTAAATGAATCAGGGGAATGATATGGAAACTATAAATTTTTCATTTATATGAAGATTATGCGAATGCATACAACGAAATTGGAGATGGAAGCTGAAGAAAGTTTTACATCATCCATAACACATAGACACTCATCAGGTTAGCAGACCGTGACACACGCGCGCGACATGTGCCCCCTCCACACTAACCTCCTTCAAAATGTTCCTCCTATACACACCACATATTCGGGTTACTCACACGCCTACCGCAAGGGCGATCTAGGGCGCCCAGCGGTCGCGGTAATATTGGAATTGCGGCGGCAGGGACAATCTAGAGACTAAGAGTGGTCTCTTGCCCCTGCCACCCTGCTGCAGGGCCCATCTAGAAAATCACCCCTGCTTGTCTACACATCACAATTAAGGTGGCTGTTGTAATCTGCGGTAAATATTATAATCTTTATAATTCTACACCTTGCGTCATCTGTTTCCTTGCGAGTACTCTGCTCTTAATTATATTGTATTAATGTTTCCTGCAATGACGTTAAGTAATAAGTAGTAGAATTGTTTGCAAGATATAAAATAAATCAATCTATAAAATACCACTGGTCTGTTTTGATTTTCTCACTAAAATTGCATTAGTTTAACAATGGCAATTTAGTGTCATCCCCACTTTTACACCCTATAGTTGGATTATTACAAACGTGCGAACTGAGTCATAAATCATTTTTATCAAGCTTCTCGCTCGCACTTAGGCATATCGGAACTCTCGCTCGCACTTCTAGTGTTATGTGTAACATTAAAAAAAATTGTCAACAGTCAATAGCAGGTAATGAAGGAAAGGTTAAGAAAATAAGGTAGGATATTAATCTATGTCTGTGTTATCGTCTGAGTAACAGTCACTGTCATCTTCATGTACATTTATTATCAGAGGTTGTATTCTCTGATCTATATTCTTATGGTTGTATCAATTGTAAGAATTGCCTTGCTACCTGCGTCCGAGCGGCATCCGTTTATCGACAAAGAGTCGCGCGGCATTGTCACATTCCTTTGACTTAATGTTTTATGACTCAGTTCGCACGTTTGTAATAATCCAACTATAGATCGGCCCTGCGGCAGGTGTGTGAGTCGTCCGCTAAACTCCCCTCCCCCTCGCACCACATATCCCCGCTCACCACATGTGCCCGCTGGGCGCCTGCAGGCTGACGTGGCTGCTGTACTGGAAGGCGGGCGCGTGGCGCGCCAGCAGCGGCTCCTGCCCCACCACGCCGCGGCCGCGCACCGTCTCCAGCGTGCCGCTCAGCGAGAAGATGCGCCAGTGCCGCTCGCGCAGCTGCACCGCCTGCGAGCCCAGGTTCTCCAGGCGGATGCAATACCGCCACTGGAATTTCGATTCCTTCATAATATTTACCAGTGATTTACCCTCCTGCGATACGTCCCAAGGCGCGAAATAATAACCTATATGTTACTCCAGGTGTCATAGTGTATTTACGTATTAAATTTGATCCATATCCTTCCAAGAATTTCAGTGTGAAGGATATAATGTATTAGTTAGGATTTATAATTAATAGTTCATCAATATTACAAGAAAATGTTAATTTCTATAACCAATATTCGTAGTAAAGCTTTACTAAAAAACTGTGTGTTTGTGAATGTGTGTAATTACTGATTAGTTATTCCCTTTTCACTTTGCTATCTATACTATTATTATAGAGTTTTGAGTTTGTGACGTTGTAGGGGGTAATCTCTGGATCTACTGAGACGATTTAGATAAAATTTGATAAGATATTTTGGGACCCTGAGAAGGACATAGGATACTTTTTATCCCAGAAATCATCCCTTAAGGGGGTGAAAATGGGGATGAAAGTTTGTATGGCACATCAATAGCAATAACAGTTGAATGTCCACTCAAGCTCGCTGATACCACTGCCTTGAAAACACTGATACATCACATTCTCAAATTATTTAAAAAAAATCTACTATATTTAAAAAAAACCTACAAAAATAACAATTCAACTTTTACAAATTTGAATTCAAATCTACCGTACTATCTCAAAACTGCAATGTAGGAGAGAAATGTGAAACACAAACAATAAAATAAGTTATATATATACATTACCCAATAAACAGCAGAGTTCTGTGACTCGCGGCTGCCCATATAGAAGGGTATGACGGTGACGCGCACGCCCTCGGTGGTCTCACGGTGCACGTCACTTAGCTCCAACCACGGATGGTTCTTTTTCTGCCAAGCTCTTAACGTCTCTTGGGCTATAAATGGCGGATCTGAAATATAATACTTTCTTAGATTTATGCGAATATTTACTATGCATGCTATACTAATATTATAAATGTGAAAGTGTGTTTGTTTGTCCCTCTTTCCGTCGAAATAGAGTGATGGATTGGCGTAATTTTGTGTGGAATTGGAGGGCTGGAGAGTGACATAGATTATTTTTTACTGTGGGAGATTATCTCATGCCCAATAGTCTATACTAATATTATAAAGAGGTAAAGTTTGTGAGTGTGTGAGGCTGTAGGGGATAATCTTTAGATCTATTGAATCGATTTAGATGAAATTTGGTAAGAAGATGGTTTGGGACCCTGGGAAGGAATAGGATACTTTTTATGCCGGAAATCATCACTTAAGGGGGTGAAAATGGGGACGAAAGTTTGTATGGGAAATAAACCTAGGGACGAACCCGAGCGAAGCGAGTGTGAGTGGCTAGTTTTAAATAAAACCAAAATAAATCCGCGAAGAAATCCGAAAACATAATTTCTATTTAAAAGGATCTGAAATAAATGTGTACTTATATTTTGAAGGCTTCCGATTTGGATATATAGAGGGCATAGGATTCATATCGGGTCATGCGATGTGCGAGTATTGTTTTAAATATGATTACGGTAAGGAAAAACGTGGAAACCACCATTTTTAACTAGTTGTCGAAGTCGTATGAATTCCTCCCGTATTTAGCCAGCGTAGTGAACTATTTATTATAATCTAATACTCCACTCATTTACGGAAGGCCCGTGCTCACAAATGGTAAGTTTTATAAAGTTTAAATTGTTATTATAATATATTTTTTAAGTTACAATAATTATAAACAATGGTGGGCTTAAATTCTCTGTAACAGATACCTATGGATGTGGAAAACAACGAGTAAGGACACAATAGAATATAGTGTTAAGAATATAAAACGAATACATAATATTACGTCAACGCTCTCTAACGAAGTCAAAAGATTTACATTTCCATATATTACAAAAATGTCAATAGTGTGACAGCCCTGACCTTTTCACGATCAATTATCAAACAACAAATCTCAAGTCATTTGGCACAGAGATAGCTTATAATCTAATTTTAGAGTTTCTTATACAGTCACACCAAGTTATGTATATAATAATTACAATTTCAACGATGCAATGGAGCGATAAGAAAAAGAATCTTTTAAAACACTTTATTTTGCATTGAGACAGTTTTTTTTTTTCGCTTTTTTCATTTAATAATTTATGTAATAATACGTATCCTATGAAAACATCGATCGGCCACCTGTTACTTCATTACATAACTTTTTAAAATATTTAATCTCTATCTTAATCGAATGTTATTAATCTGGAATATTACCTTTATCAGGATTGTGCATGAGAAACTTATCGAAGAGCTCATGCTGCAGAGGCACGCGCTCCATTGACGTGTAGGGTATGATGTCGTCATGAGCCACATAATCCAGACCAGGTATTGCATACAAACTGCGGCTTGATTCTTGATTACCGAGGAATGTTACTGCTTCAGTTTGGGCACGCTGGAATTATTTGTCCTTATCATCATATTTCTTCAATATTTTATTATTTATATTTGTATTATTACTATCAATTTATATTATTTAAATTTATTTTTATATATCAGTTATAAGTTTATATGATTACAGCAAAAATCAATAGTTTTCAATTACAAAATCTTTCTATTACACATACATATTTTGTTTGAGTTTATTTCTTCAATAATTATAATATATAAGCAATCATTATTTATATAATAATAATAAATTATTATTTATTAATTATAACTTATTCTAAAACATATCATTAAAAATATGTGTATCTTTATATTTTTAAAAGTGATATCAATCAAATCCTGCTAACTGGTATCTAAATGACACTATTTACATAAATTATTATTTAATGCTTCTCATAATCATATTACATGTCACGAAAATAATTTTACTACTGAATTATGGCTTAATTTTATGATGAACATGATGAATTAAATATATGTTATTGTTATTGTTTTTCTTACAGTATTTATAAACATTTACAATACATGCATGATAATTTTAATGTTTTGTAAACAAAAAGATTAATTTTAATTTTAATAATTGTACAGTACAAGAAGTAGCTGTTTCAAACCAGTGGAATGCACATCATTAGTAATTTTATAATGTATTATATTTATTAAGTTTATAATGTATGAAATTAAAAAGGACTAAAATACCCTGAAAATTAGTTTTATTATTATCACAAAATCCACATAAAGATTCATATAAAAATACCTTTCTTTTCCATTCAGGTCTCATGTCGATGTTTGTTTGCACGGTCAAAAATAGATTATTTTTATTTAATACTCTTTGCAATATAATTTAAAATTACTGTATGCAATTTGAAAAAAAAAATTAATCATTTTGAAAAACTATATTCAAAATGGTACTTAAATATAAATCTTCCAGAAGTAAAATATTTATTGAAGTGTGGAGTAAATATAACAGATATAAAAATATTTATATATTATATTCAAGACTCTATAATAAAACACTATAAAAATAAGAATTACTTCACTTATGTTGGTATGCATAACTACTCATACATCAGTTTAATTCATTCTCTCAATATTGAAAAACTACATCATATACTGCCTTATAATAGTTTAAAAATGCTTTCTAAAGATATGTAAAAGATGAAAATATTTTAACAAGCATAGAGTAATTACTACTATATGTTGAATTGAAAATATATTTTCTACTATATAATATAAATAAGAAACTCTTCATATTGCAAAAAAAAAACTTAGTATTTTAAATTCTGCTATATAGTTTTAACCAAGCAGCATTCATTGTATATATTATAAAAAATAAATGCTGTAAATAATGCATTTATTTACATTATACTGAATTTATACTGCCCCATTTGCATAGAATATTGACTTTTTGTTAAATAACAACTGACCTTCCCAAATGCCAAGTAACGAAATTTAATTACATTGTGATATAAAGAATTCTGTGTATGGTTATGTTACACATACTTTAAAAATTAATGCCTTTAAACAGAGGTTAAAATTAATATTGATTGACATTGTATACACTGTACTGTGATATTGTCTGTGACTCAAATGGTTAAGACCAGGTTACCGAGATTTTGCAAAAATTACTCCCTAGTCTTCTTTTTATCCAAATTTTTATAGATATAGCACATGGTCAAGGTAAAACAAATGATAAAACTTTATTAAATTAAATAGTAAGAATAAACTTACTATGTAAGGTGCATCTCTGGTATCAATTAGAACTTGATAGAATGTATGAGTTCTGCCCTTAACTTCCTTGCCAACGTTCGAGAGAGCATCTCTCGAAGAATCAACACTTCCAGAGGATTCCGGGCTTTCCTTTTTATTAGTAGCATCTCTATCATATACTCTTGCTAACCATGGAAATAAAATTACACCTCGATATCCAAATACTTTATGCAGAATTAACTGCCCAGTTTCATATTTGCCAGATGTCTTCGGTGCTTCTAATTTTCCCACTTCAGCAAGTCTAATAAGACAAAAATATTCATAGGTTAAGTACGCAATACGAATTAATTATGCAAATGCTTTATTAATTTCATACTTACCGGGTGTAATGAGCTACATGCGTTAAAAGTATCCTAGATGCTGTTAATCTTAATGGATTTGTAGGGACAAATCTTAAGAATATCTCCATTTTATCATTGTAAAATATTATTTTTTCCGTAACGCTTAAATGTTTTTGGATTTTGTTTGACACTGACAAATTTGTCAATTGTCTTTGTCATTATCATTTATTTGATATAACAGATTATAGATTTTTAACCAACGATCGTCTTGACAACAGAAATGACACAAATCACTATTTAGAATTAAAACTTAATTTGTTTTTTTTCCTGGAGTACAACAAATCTTATAAGGTTTATAGTAAGTTATAGTAGTAATAAGTTCCGTTCCCTTCCGTTCCTGTTGCTGTTGTGTTGTGTTGTACTGTACTGTGCTCTACTGTACTGTGCTGTGCTGTGCTATGCTGTGCTGTGATGTGCTGTGCTGTGCAGTGTTGTGCAGTGCTGTGCTGCGCTGTGCTGTGCTGTGCTGTGCTTCTACATCATAGATACTTAGGGAAACTGCCTCGGTGGTGTAGTTGCTAGCAAGTACGACTGCACCTCGAAAGGTCCTGGGTTCGAGTCCTGGGTCGGACCAATTTTATTTATTGAGTCTTTCTGCTTAGTAAGTCCAACCAACTCAACCACCCAACCCACCCACCCAACTCCGGGCATCTAAAATAAATATTACCCAATAGATATGGAGAGTCGATAAGGTTGTTTAGTAATTTAAATAAAAATAAGTGATTTTTCATTCTGTGACGATTCAATAGAGACTGAATTAATGGGATACCTTTGCTGGAGGGAACGATTTATAAAAGTCAAATGTTTGATTATAGATGTAAAACGACTGATTTAAAACGTTTTAAATCAAATGTTGCCGTTTTAAATCCTAAAGATTTTTTAAACGGTTAAAACTCGCTTACAAAAATAAAAGAACTGTGTTTTACACTTCATTTTGTGCAATTTTTGGTCACCTGACGTCATGTTTTTTCGAAATGGCAGGGCGATGATGATGATGATGAGTGATGACATACATATATTAGTAGAATATTTATTGGTGTACCATGTATGTGCTATTTTTTATGCTTTTTATGTAAATGTTTTAAATAGGTACTGTTAATTCTCCATACAAACTTTCATCCCCCTTTTCACCCTCTTACGAAATGGTTTCCAGAATAAAATATCTTATGTCCTTCCCGGGGTTTCAAACTATCGTCGTACCAAATTTTAGTCATAAATCGATTCAGCAGATTTTTAGTTTATCCATTACAACCAAAAATACAATTTTTTTCTCTTTATAATATTAGTATACTAGGTAAAAATAATTATTGTGAGTGTACCTTAAGAAATAGACATACTATTTATTTTCTTGTAGGCCTTTTTAAGACCTATAATTTTCCATTACACTGTTTTGATGTATCTCAAAGAGTTTAGCCAGCGTTAGCGATATTAAAGTTGACTCGATAAAACCAGTTATTGTGTTTTCCCATGGGAATGAAACCATTTTCCTGTAGTAAAAGGTATCCTAAATGTTGACCCGAGTGATGATAATTTAGTTACAATCGGTTCAGTTTTTTTTTGCGTGAAACGCGCACAACCAAATAGACATACCTACACAGACAAAATTTTTAATAACTATTGTTTTAGGGTCTATATTCTGTACACAATACGTTACAGTCATTGTTTTTTAAAAATATTTCATGTACAGATTTCACTAAGTTACTATTTTATTATATGTATAGATTGTATGTTGTTTATTTTAACATTGTTAAAACACATAATAGACTATCCATATCAATTTGTAAGGTGTATAAGTGACGTATTAAATACTTAAAGTTTCACATTTTTTATGTAAATGAAGAAGAATTAAATGAAAAACATAATTCTTCGAATTCATTTATTTAAATCAGCGGTCGACAACCTACAGCCCGCGGGCCACATGCGGCCCACGAGCTGCCTCCATGCGGCCCGCGAGCTGCCTCCATGCGGCCCGTGACTGTTTTATAAATAAAACTTCTATAAGTACTTCTTATACGAACTTTACTTATTTATGCGAACAAACTTTTTCAATCCTTAATTATCGAAAAAATAATTATGCTTTTCGTCTCACAGATGAGCTTTTAAGAGCCATTTTACGAATTGTAACTACTAAAATGAAAGCTAAGATACTTACAACAAATAGCCGCTCAAATACGACCTCAATCGTCACACTGAAGTTTGTAGTTATATATTTTGTGGTTTTTTTTTTTTGCTTATTTCTTTAAATAAAACAAAAATAAAATGTTTTTTCGTTTTTAATATCACAAGTGCGGCCCGCCTGTACTAGATATTGCCACCGTGCGGCCCGCCTGTATTAAATATTGCCACCGTGCGGCCCCTGCCTGCTAAAAGGTTGCCGACCACTGATTTAAATGATAGGTGAAGATTACAACAATTATTTTCGCTGCACTGTAGACACAGATTAAGGAGACTACAGACATGCTACACTACAGTATAAGCCACTCTTCCGACACCCACAAGCAACTCTACAATCTACATCCCTTTTTGAAGTAACAAAATAACATTTGCAATAAAGTATCTGGAGCTGGTAATTGATTGATCAAATAATAAATAAATATGTTAGGACATTAATATATGTTTATAAATATAAAAACCCATGACTGGAGTACAAACATTCGTATTCACCACACAAATGTGTGCCTCCAGCAGAATTCGAACCCGCGACCGCTGACACAGCAAGTAGGATCACTACAAACTGAGCCAAACGTGTCGTCAATTAAATGATTGTTATTGAGAAAAGCAACTTATTGAAATACTTTCTCAATGCCTCAATATTCAATATGTACGTTTTCAATAACTACATTTCCTAGCCATATCTGGATTTGCAGATATACTCCTTTTAGGTGTTCAAACACTGCATCATCTGTAGAAAGTAATAATGACAAGAGAACACTTGTATTTTTGGCCGTTGTGTTTATAAAAGAATTGAATCTCAATGTGTTAAAATCTTTAATTTTTGCTGGAGCTGCATTAATTCCATTCCATTCCTGCTGGAAGTCCATATAAACGCAAAACTCGTCGACTAGTCACACTCGTCGACTAGGCCACAAGTGCACTTTAAAATATGTTCTTTTTTATCTATTTAGGTGAAATTCAACGCATACATAATAAAAAAAATATTTAAAATTATATGCTCAATTATTAATTTTTTATAGTTTTTTTGTTTAAATGATAAAAAAAAACAAAATTCAATTTTTTTTTGTAAGCTTTACACTTTATAGCTTCGACTAGCAACTCACCCTCGCTCCGCTCGGGTTCGTCCCTAGTTACGTTCTTACGTTTAGCTCAGAGATGAGATATTTTGCCGCAGTAAAAAGTATCCTATATGTTGACCCGGATAACCAGCTATCATCATACCAAATTTCATCAAAATCTGTCCAGTGGTTTTCCCAGACAGACAGACAGACAGACAGACAGACAGACAGACAGACAGACAAAAATTCTAAAAACTATAGATTTGGCTTCTGTATCGATAATAAAGTCTATTTCAATAAGATTTTTCAAAAAATATTTAATGTACAGATTCGGCTTAGTTACAATTTTATAATATGTATAGATGAACAATACTACTAAGTACTAGAAATCGGGTCGGCGTCAGAAATCCGTCTCGGTAGATATCAGCTCAATTGAAAAGTGAGCGTATATTTCGTTTAGTTGTATTTAAACACTGCAAGCGTAAACACGTTCACAATGCCGCAATGTGTATTTAAAAGTTGCAAAAATAATGCGCGAGGAAGAAATTTTTCGGACAGAGTGTCTTATTTTCGAAAATTACATGTAGATTAAGTCAATATTTTAAGATTTAACCCACGAAATAATATAAAAATTGAACAATTTTTAAATCCGCTAAGAACGTTTGATGCCATTCAAAGAAGCAAACAGAAACAAAACATAACGATTTAGCTCACAAAACAACAACGGGAAAAAGTACTATTTTTTTTTATATAAGGTTGATTTTACAATAAATATTGTAAAACTTACGAAATAATCGTAAGTGTATGATGATAATTTGAAGATTTGTGACTTTATTACAAGGCGCTATGGTGTTGATTAGGTTGAAAATAAAACTATTATAAGACTTTGTCATGGTTCGTTAGTAATTAGTATACAAATGTTATACAGCTACATATTCGCGCGGACAGAATTTAGCTTTTTGTCTGTGACACGTTATCTGGTAGTATTGTTGATCGAAGCTTTATAGTATAAAAACAAAGTACCACCTCGACCATATATAATATTCTGTATTCATTAACATTTCACACTGTAACGAAAGTCCGAGGTCAAAACTCCCGCGCTCCACTACTTTATTTTTTTTTAACTTTATTGTTTTAACTATCAATGACCATGATACACTGATAATTTCATTTAAGATTTCTGAACTTGATAAAGTTCAAACTTCAAAGTATCAATCACAGAATAGGAATACAAGCACTATATTTAGTAAACTTTTGTGTTTAGTTTTTATTTTCATTTGTTTTTATTAAAGCATATAATATGTTAAGTTTATTAACTAAAAGTGCTTTATCGTTTGGTAAGTAAAAATAATACTTTATCACTTTTTAAAAAATATATTTAAAAAATATCTAAATATTATTTATACTTTTCAGTGCCTTTAACGTTACGTGGTTCTAGATGTATAGCTTCTCTTTCTTCTTTACCTGATACGTACCAGATGCTGTATAAAACATGCAGAGATTTTGCAGAACAGGAATTAAAGCCTAACGCAGCAAAGTACGATCGGGGCCATTCATACCCTGAAGATGCGATTAAAAAAATGGGTGAATTAGGACTCATGGCGATTGCTACACCCGAAGACCTAGGGGGTTCGGGATTAGACTACCTTGCATATGCTATTGCATTAGAAGAAATTTCCAGGGGATGTGCTTCAGCTGGTGTGATAATGTCTGTAAATAATTCTTTGTATCTTGGTCCTATAGTTCATTGGGGTAATAATAAACAGAAGAAAGATTTTGTAACACCATTTTGTACTGGTTTGTATTATTTTTAAATTCATAATAATATGTAAATATGATATAAAAAAAATTTACACATATCATGTATTTTAGGAGACACAATTGGTTGCTTTGCACTTTCTGAGCCTGGTAATGGATCAGATGCAGGTGCGGCATCCACTACTGCTAAAGATGGTGGTGACAAGTGGGTTCTTAATGGTACCAAGTGTTGGATAACAAATGGTTATGAGAGCAAAGCATCGGTAGTATTTGCTACCACAGACAAGAGTTTAAAACACAAGGGTATATCTGCATTTATTGTGCCTAAACCTATAAATGGATTAGAATTGGGAAAGAAAGAAGATAAGCTAGGTATCAGAGGATCTTCAACATGTTCCCTCATGTTTGAAGACTGTGCAATTCCTAAAGAAAATATATTGGGAGAGCCAGGATTTGGCTTTAAAATAGCCATGATGACTTTAGATGCAGGAAGAATTGGTATTGCATCACAAGCATTGGGTATAGCGCAGGTAGGTAAAGTTATTATATTAATATAATAACACAAATCTATCTTTATATGAACTATATTATACTGATGAAAACTTATAATTTAAGGCATCTCTAGATGTAGCTGTGGAATATGCATCTAAAAGGATGGCATTTGGCAAACCAATCATGAAGTTACAGGCCATACAGAATAAACTTGCAGATATGGCCCTACAATTAGAATCAGCTAGGTTGTTAACTTGGAGAGCTGCCTGGTTGAAAGATAATAAAAAACCTTATACAAAGGAGGCAGCTATGGCAAAATTAGCTGCATCTGAAGCAGCAACATTCACATCACATCAGTGCATACAGGTACATTTATCAATTTATATAGGGGTTCCATACCCGACGGGTACCAACGGGACCCTATTACTAAGCCTCAGCTATCTGTTGATCTGTCTGTCAGCAAGCTGTATCTCTTGAATTGAAATAGGTTCTCTACCTATTACAGTTCATGAGATACAGCCTTCTGACTGCTGTTGAAATTTTCACAGAGTGTACATTTCTATTGCCGTTATAACAACAAAAATGATGAATATTCAAAATGGCCAAAATTCATAATTTAGTGCCTTATTTTTCGTACAAAAAGTTTCCTTTACAAAAGTTAAAAGTATATACATATATACTAAAAGTATACATCTTTTACTATCATACAGAACCCGACTCACATTTGACCAGTATTTTAACAATTTTTATAACAAAACATTTAATATTCAAAATTTTACTTGAAATTTACATACCTAATACATAATTAATTATTCGAATTTATGTTAATTCATTAACATAACAAGTAAATAAAGGTTTTACAATTACTTTTTGCAAAATTTAAAATGTTGCTAAAAATTTCTTACTAATAGAAGCTTCTCTCATTCAAATAAAGTACCTGGCGACCGAGCTTCGCTCGGTGTTCTTTTTTGTTATATCATATTTTTTAGATTAAAAAAAAAACTAAAAACTTGGATAAATACAAAAAAAAAAGTAGAACTTTGTATCCAATATGATCCATATAATGTTAATTTTGCACCTTGGTCGCTTGACCACGATGCTTATGCCTGAGTGTAAGAAATACGAACATAAATATCGAACATATTCTGCGTAGAATAATGCAAAAGAACACCGCATGAAAACTCGAAAACACGTGTTTTCCCAGACATGAGACTAATCTATTTCGATTTTTCGCCCCCGAAAACCGCCCCATACCAAATTTCAGCGAAATCGTTAGAGCCGTTTCCGAGATCGCCGGTATAAATAAATATATAAAGATATAAATATACAAGAATTGCTCGTTTAAATATGTTAGATATCTTATGATGGAACCAAAATGAAATGAGCTAGTTTTGTTATGGAGGAAGGATCCTATATCAGGGCTATCATTGTCATTAGGACAAATAAGCACTGAATCGATGAATATTCATTGTAATTGGGAGCCACATCCAAGAGACCTTTAACCCATGAATTGATTGATTTTAAAAAGAAAATTAGCTACCATTACAATTTAAATAATTATCTCTTTATTAGTCAGAATACTCATAGTAAAAATAATGCCAATCTTAATTAATTAATTAGTTTCTTAGTTTTTATTTTTTGTCTGTACATATTATGGGTTTTGAATTGGTTGCAATAAATGATTATTATAATTATTATATATTTCAGATTCTTGGTGGCATGGGCTATGTGTCTGATATGCCTGCAGAACGACACTACCGAGATGCTAGAATCACTGAGATATATGAAGGTACTTCAGAGATCCAGAGGCTTGTTATTGCCGGGCAGCTTATTAAAGAATATGGAGTATAATTTATGAATGTAAATTTGTATAGACTGATTTGTATACTTGTTATATGTTTGTCTAACTCAAGTCATTTTAGTGAGTTTTTTAAGCAATTATAATTGTAATTTTCTGTCTCTTAAACTATTGTTTATAAAACTGCACATTTAATAAATTGTTTTTTTCACAAAAATTCGCATTAGTGCTTAGTTGTTCAAAATAAAATTACTCTTTGTACTTTACAGGTAGAGTTTTTTTTCTATTTAAAAAAAAAACTTTATTTCTACGATTTATATACATACATAGACAAAATAAATGTTATTTTATTCCAATAGAATTGACATTTAATTAAAGTCAATAATTCTTTATTAAAAACTCTATTGGTAAATTAGTCATTTGGACAAATAAACACTGAAACGCTACCACTAGGATTTACCAGAAATTAACGTACTAGTGCTAGTGCGCTTCGCTCGGGTTCGTCCCTAGGTAGTTTTTAACATAGAATAGATAGACTATATATATTATATAATATATAGCTTATAGCCTTCCTCTGAGGAAGGAAGTTCCTCAATAAGCAGACTATCTAATACGAAAAGAATTATTCAAATCATATTTGATTAGTTCCTGAGATTAGCGCGTTCAAACCAAAAAAACTCTGCCTCTTTATATATATTAGTATAGATTTTTTGATTGGACTATATTTATTTAGAGATTGCAATTGTTATATAAAAAGGTATTAAAAATGTATTCTTATGTTACTAGGAATGTTCAGCAAGTTTCAATAAAGATCAGAATATACTAAATTCTTATCAGCTCTGTTTACAATTAACAATGAAACTGGTTATAGGCAGCTATAATAAAAAAAATATAAAATAAAAAAAAAACATATATTTTCAGAGATTTTTACAGACAGTATTATATTCAAAAATGTCTATTAAATGTGTATTTGAAATTGTAAATCATTATAATAAGAACAAAAGTTTATTACATTTTTTTAATAAATGCTATAATAAGTAAATTAAATTGTTTGCAATTACTGTCCCGGTCCTGAGAGAGATTTATCCATAAATTTCCTTTTGGCAAAGCACAACCACCACTTGCTAGGTTTTCCATCTTCAGTTGCAAACACCTTAAAAAATAAATTAACATATTATTTTAACTGATTTGTATAACTTATGTTATTAAATAAAGGATTTTTTTGCCTTAAAATGTATGAAATAAATGTTAAAATACCTTTTCACAGACTCTTGCTCCTGTCTCATGTCTCAATTGTTGCAAATATTGTCTCATTAAATCTAAAATGCACACAGTTAAATTATGTTTACAAGTTTTTAGAATATTCATTGAATTCCTAAAATATCATGAAAATAAAATTATTATAAAATATATTAGGATCTTATAGTTTTATCTATATATATAATAAAACTATAGAGGTCTGTACATATAAAAAAAATGCTAAAAACCGATTCAGGGGAATGTAAGAAGAGAAATAAAACGAATCCAATTTTTTTTGTTCCTCTGTCTGTTTGTCTGTTTATATAGGTTAATCTCCGAAACTGTTGGACCGATTTAAATTCTGGTCAACATTTTAGATTCTTTTCAACCTGGAAAATTAGAGTTCCCATGGGATACTTAAAAAACTTGTAACTTATACAGCTTAGCACACAAAAACTACTGATTCTATTTTAATGAAACTTTACAATAATATAGTTCATACATCAAAATCACAAATACGCTACTTTTTATCCTGGAAAAATGTACTATGCCCGTAGGATAGATTTATTTTTGTTTGTCTAAAGGTGAACCCGAGCGAAGCAAGGGTGAGCCGTTAGTCTTTCATAAAAATGGAACAACCATTGTCTAATATTGGAAAAGGAGACAAAGTAACCTGCTTCTTGAGGACTAGAAGGTTTAGCATATACAGAGTTCAAAGGAAATCCTGGTTCTCCTGGGATGTCAAACTTTGATATTGCCAACATATACATTTCTTGCTGGCCTTGATTCTTATTAGAACACTTTTGTAATCTCTTCAGACATTCAGAAATATAAAGTGTCAAGTAAATAAGCACTCTGTCAGCATCAGACTGAAAAAGTGATAATTTTTTAAATAAGTTATATTATGTGTTTTAACATCTAGGACATACAATTTGGCTAAAATTAAGTTTATTAGACTATTTGAGAGATTCGGCTGTGAAAGTAAGAGGAAAAGCTACGTAAGGCATTAAGTTAATGGTTTAGAAAGTGTAAAGTATTGCAATTTACTGTAAATGATAAAAATAAACTAGACTTAAACAAATTCTAGAAATAGATATAAAAATTACCTTAATCTCATAAAACCTAAAAAATACATTGGCCTTAAAATAATTAAGTGCTTCATCAATTATATCCAGTTCTATTTTGGGACTAACAGGCGCCGGCCCTCTAAAAGTCGTACGGATCGGAAGTAAAGCTAAATTACCAACAGATTGAGTGTAATCCACTAATGTTGAATGATAGGCCTGCAAATGTTCAAAAGTTTAGACTTTTCTTTTCCTGTTGACTCTTGAAAACGTTGGTACAAGATAGCAGTACTTACTGGCATTTTTAATAATCGTTACACCGACAGTTATTTTATAACTTATTTCAAAATACTAATAATTAATAGTTAAAGTATTCTCTTTCACCAAAACTAGATAAATTTAATATCATTTGGAATATGAATCACATAAGTTGGTCATCGGCCTCCGTTATTGATAAATAAACGTCAAAATGGACAGTTTGACAGTTAAAATTCACACCCCAGTAATCAGTATTTTTTGATATTTTAAAACTTGTTACATTCTTGGAACTATTACATTTTTCTTAGATTATTTGCGGAATATATTGTAATATAAATATAAGTTTGCTTCTTATTATGTTACACTTGATTGCATATATTAAACTTTTGTCATTTAATTGAAAAGAAGATTTATTTATATTTTATTCATTTATGATTGCGAGTTGGAAGTTTGAACTGTCATATGTCAATGTCAATTGGTTTTGCACGTGGACGCTGATTCTGTTTTAAATTAAATAGTAAATATTATTTTTTAAATATATGTAAAGTAAAAATACAAAAATAAAATCAAAAATGTCTACAGATGTCGATAATAAAGTTTTATCTATATTAGAAGACATAAAGAAAACTAATAGCAATGATGATAAAAGTTCAGTTGTTACCCCAAGCACAGACACGTTCGATCAAAAGGATAATAAAAAAGATAAGAAAGATGAAATAAGAGGAAAACCAAAGTCAGGACGTTTTTGGAAGTCTAAGAAAGAAAAGTATTTAGTAACTTATTTATTACAAACTTAATGATAACTTATGTGTTGATACTAAAACTAAAACTTAATTATTTACCGAATTTAAATTATAAAGTGTAATATTTATAAAACATATGTATTATTTTCTATTTTTATTTTTTTTTCAGATTTTCATCTATTGTAAAAACAAAAGGAATAAGGCCTGATTTCCAAAGGAAAACTTCTTTGAGAATAGAACTTAAAAGGACAAGAGATTTATCTAAACAAATCCTTGAACAAATCAAAGAAAAAGAACAGGCTAAAAAAGAAAGGAGACGTGAAAATATAAAAAGGGCAGAAGAAAACAAAAAGAAATCAGAAGTAGTACAAGTTATCACAAATACTGCTAAGCTCAAGAGGATGAAAAAGAAGCAACTGAGGTTTATTGAAAAGAGAGATACTAATAATGCAATTAATAGTAATAAATGATGTCCTAATTTATACAGAATTTTAATTATTTAGTTCAGTTTATAATATAAGATGACCTACAGTTTTGCACATTTTGTAATTTTATTATTGCATAATACAATATTTTAAATTAACAGTAATTACTGATGTAATAGATTCTGACAGTAATAATGAAATCATTCTAAAAAAGTTATGTTTTTGCAAATATTTAATCGGCAAACTATGTTTAATGTAATATTATTAAAGGCACCCCTGCCAAACTTATCATCTTAATTCTTATGTAAAAGGTAGAGAGCATGAGAGAAGTTTGTATGAAATTGCTTGAGTATGAAATACACTATTGCCTGTTACCAGTATGTTCTATGTACTCAGCTCAGTTATTATTTTTTTTATTTTGAAACATAAATTGAAGTTCTGGTTACAATATAAAAAAATAATTCTTTATTTTAAAATAATAAATGTCATAATTTTTGATAAGTTAATTTTTTTTAATGAATTCCACTTTCAATTACCAAAATATCTTGAAAAACTAACAAAATGACATTTCATTTCGTAGGTGTAGTAGGGAACTTAATAAAACAAATTGTGAAATAAAAAACACAGTATTCATCTAATATTTTTATTAAGTATTGTTACAATTTCACACATACATATAAAAATATTAAATGCATTTTTCCATATTTGTGGATAAGTAGAATGTCATGTGAGGGCAATATATACATTACTTTTTAAATGTGTGATGAGACAGTGACTTAAATCATTTTACATCGAATTCACAATATTCATTTATATACACAATGGAAAAACATGAAGTATTTTATATAAATATCCAAAAACAAACCACCAAATTATAATTTAATTCGGTGAGACGTTGTTGTTTGGGCATTCAGCGAATATGTTTAGAAACGAGTCACTGTATACTGTACCTTAATATTAATTCCAGACAACGTTACTTCAACACAAAATATTGAAAAACTATTCAAAAACCATCACATTATATCATAAGCCTCAATAAAATTATATCACTTTTCCATTACAAAACAATACTGCTCAATATTAGTCGTTACATCTTTCACACGATAAACTTAATAATTATATAATAAAAAAGTAAAAAGGAAGAAGTTAGTAAAATAAAAACTTACAAAAATTCGAATCACTCCTGTTACTGACACTTAAATCTAACATAACATTTATTATTAAATTCAATCAAATTCTTTACAACAACACCGTTGCTGTTACAACAGTAGCCTAAGTTCTAAATAGACTAATATTTTTCTATAATACTCCATTAACATATAGAAAAAATCTTCATTGAAAACATCAGTCTAAGGCAGTGATAACAAAGTTTGTTCATGGTAAAGTAACTTTAGAGTTTAGAAACACTACAAGAATAGAAATGTAAAATCTATATTATATATATATTTTTTTAATTTACAACATGCCATTGGTTTAAAATTACCTAAAATCTCTCATAGTTTTCATTTTTATTGTAATCGGTAATGCATTACTTCACCAGATGTTCAATATTTTTGTTTTGAACATACTTATAATATTCTTTATCAGTCACTGGATTTGTTCGTATTTAGACTTTAAAAACAAAATATTGTTAGAATTACTTTTTTTAAATTAATTATTTTATAGTGAGAATATTTAAACAAGTATAAGCATAATTAATTACAAGTGAGATTCATAATGGTGGTATTAATTAAAAAGAAAAAAAAACTTGTACAAAATCCTATATTTAGTAATGAACGTTCTGAACCTTAGATTTCCTCTAATATTTGGTTCATTATTGATAGGTAATGATATTTTCTTACAATATAGACATTAGAAACGAATATAAAAATGATTGGTAATTCACTGGAAGAAATATATAGTAAAAATTATATAGGACATGTCGCATCGATTTGTATGCAATGAGATGCCCTTATAAGTGGTTGTTAAGCTATCAATAACTTTAGTTATTGATATTTGGCACCTTACTTTTCTATGTCATCAAACCTATACCCAATTTTCCATGTTATCTTTATGCTGAACATATGGATTTCATTATTTATCAAAAATCTTTTATGTAAAAATTCATAGAAACATTCATAGGAAATTTTTTAGTATTTATGACAATTAAAAAAGTACCAAAACGGAGTTCCCTCTTACATATTACTAAAAGAATGTAACACTACCAAGTCTGAGTATTTTAAGATATAGCAGTATGTAAGTATAACTGAGAATGTTATTTGAGTTACATATTCAAAATCTCTGCTCTGCCCCATATCCCAATTGTCATAGGAAGAGATGTGACAGTTCATAAACCACTATTAAACAAGATAATTTATTATAAAAAAAAAATGTTTCACCTAGAACTCGAATTAAATACTTTATCAAAATTTTTATACATATAGTGTTTATATAATCTGTAAAATCTCTCCGTACACCAATTAGATACTTTTAAAGTTACCCTGTGCTGTAACTTTCTTATACAAACCAAAGGAAAGCCACTAACCTAACATGTTATCTTTACATCTCTATGTCAACATCAATGTACAGAAGTCCGAGTGCAATACAGTTAGGTAAGCAACACATATATCACACCTATACTAAAGTCGCGATGCAGAAAGAATTTAGTACATTAACTTGCTATTATCTATCTCTGTTGTTCCCGAGTAAATATATTGCCGTCGCGCTCGCACACATGCAACGACCGCCGTCATAAGGGATTCCAAGCCTTTCTACGAGAGTAACGTGTGTTCTTGTCTTGTCCTTGAGTAAAAAAACTCACGCCTTGCTTGCTATTGTTATGCAATTCAATTGAACGACATTTTATTCTGAGATGCGAAATTGTTTCTCAATGTGTAATGTTTGTTGTTCAGTTTTCTTTACTGTTTTAAAATAGAACCAGTGTCTACCTCAGACCAACGTCTACCTCACATCCATTCAAGAAATTTGTTTCACCGCGGAATAAAAGAAAAATATCACGTTTCAGTGAAAGTGAGAAGTTGACTTACTACAAAAATGTTTGTTACCACTGTCAGTAGACAAAGAGGTCATCGTACTAAATTCTTTCTGCTTCTCGGCCGGTCTTTATTAATTTCATTTGTGACAACTAAGATAGTATTACTAACATTATTTGGAATATTTGATTTATCTATTAACATAATAATATATATATTTATTTCGAACTACGATAATACGAGGCAACATCGCCCCTCTAACTCAAGTCATACTTGGCTATTTGTATGCTACTTCTTCACAGAACAGTACATCGAGTGTCTACTGAACATGTAGGAATTCTAAAGAAGTAGATTTGTCTGCATAATGATATTACGCAACTCCAGCCTAGTCGTAACTGATATATGTACTTAAAATTAAAACATTTTTACAAAATTAAAAAAAAAACTATATAAAAGTAGTGAAACAACATATCAATACCAGCTGAGTGAGTGCTTTTTTTGATTAAATACAGTTTTAACCAATAATGAGAACGATTTTTTCTATAATATTAAATTAGAAAAAAAATGCAATTTGTCTTACAAATCTTATAAATTAATTAATTTCCCGCACATCCAACGAAGTTTACAATTTACACAGTTGTTACGGGCATTCGCATAAGTCTCTAACATAGTACGATCCATGTGAAACGTATCAATCTGAGCTAAGCTAGGCCAAATCATTTTTACAACAAACAAAACCGCCACTCAGCTACTATAACGACGGTACAACTTATATATACTGTATATACCTATACCAGTTTACACAGCGAGAACTGCCGGCGGGGCGCGGGAGCGGGGGGCAGTCACACGTCGAAGTCCGCGCCGCCCTTGCCCGCGGGCGGCGCTATGAACGGCTCGCTCCACATTCTTCTGAGATCACCCTGAGAATGTAAACATTGAATGAGTCATTATCAT
Organism: Fabriciana adippe; assembly: GCA_905404265.1. Lineage (NCBI taxonomy): Eukaryota > Metazoa > Arthropoda > Insecta > Lepidoptera > Nymphalidae > Fabriciana > Fabriciana adippe. Next base: position 9,600,158 of record FR990001.1, on the reverse strand, counting down.
ATACTACGACACGTTTGCCTCAGTTTGTAGTGACCCTACTTGCTCTGCCAGCGGTCGCGGGTTCGAGTCCCGCTGGGAGCATTCATTTGTGTGATGAGCACGAATGTTTGTAGTCCAGTCATGGGTGTTTATATTTGTAATATGTATGTATTTAAAGTTATATATGTGTAGTTTAAGTTTTAACTATCTGGTATCCATGATACCATGTGTAGTAGTAGTAGTTTACCATGCAATTAGATGGTGCTGTGTGTTAATGTCCCAACATATTTATTTGTTGGTCCTGGTCATAATCTATCTGTATTCTGAATTTCATCGAAATCCATCCATCCGTACGTAAAACTTCCGCATTTGTGATAATAAGGCGTCTTACGCACACCAAGGGTACCGTAGCATAAAATTATTCATTTATTTAATATTTTAACATGCTTATTTTTTATGGAGTAAAATAAAATATTAAAACCTTAATTAAAAAAATATTAAGATTGTTTATTTAGTTTTGTTGTAGTATCAATATTTCCGACTTTAGAAGTGTATAAATTCTAACTTTTGACTTGATATTTTTTTTTTTTTAACTAAAATACTTTTTTGTTGTAGATTTAAGGAGGCTAAATACTACAATTTTTATGTAATTTAAATATAGAATGATCTATCTACCAAGTTTCAAAAATATATGTAAACATTTACGTCTGTGGTACGGAACTCTAAATATACTTGTAAAATATTTATCAATTCGGATATAACTATATATATACAGATATAACAATATACCTTAACATAAGCCATGGTGAGGAGCGGCAGCAGTGTGAAGGGCACGAGGTAGAGCAGCGCGGGCTGCGCCGCCTTGAACACCTCGGCCGACACCGTGGCCGTCAGCAGCCCCAGGAAGTAGCCCAGCAGCGAGCAGTGGAAGTACGTCAGGCGGGAGCCCTGGAGCACCGTACATCTTTCATTATATACTAGCTACTTATCCTTGGTTTACTTGGGTGCATCCGTTCGGAGGAACGACTTTTATAGGATATACATACACATATATATATATATATATATATATATATATATATATATATCTTCTTGGGAATATGCAGAAACATACAAATGAACATTCATTTTATTTACGTATATAGAAGACTAGCGTCATATTTTATTCATACAGAAGACGCTGCCCGCGTAGTTCAATTACTATATATATTTATTAATTATAACTTATGTCATTCTGATCTATAAGTTTCATCAAAATCGGATCAGCAATTTCCGCGAAGCCCCTTTCAATACCTTTATATTAGTGTATTGAATGAAACTCTTACCATGGAGCGTGGTCCGGGCACTTGCCCCATTTGGCAGACGAGAGTGGCCTTCTTGTACGCGTCGTAGCGCAGCACGAAGCACAGCAGCAGGCCCGGCATCACGATGTCGCCCAGACCTGTACATGTTTATTTATATAAATGTATTGTATTCAGTTACGTTTTAACGTTTAGTATTGATTTCTCAGAGATGAGATGTTTTCCCGCAGTAAAAAGTATCCTAAATATTGATCCAGATAACCAACTATCATTATACCAATATTCATCAAAATCTGTCTTGTGGTTTTCTTGTGAGGCGGTCATAGACAGAGAAAAATTCTAAAAACTATAGATTCGGCCTCTGTATCGATAATAATGTAGTTTTCCAAAAAATATTTAATGTACAGATTTGGCTTAGTTACAATTTTATTATATGTATTGATGTATTGTATTTAACAATAAAGAAGGCGACCGTAGCAGGTTCGATTATCGTATGAAGCCACACTAGGCTTATATTATAACTAAAGATGAAACGGATAGTGTTTTGGCCGGATACCGGATATCCGGGCAGCTGTGAGGCCGGATGTCCGGATATCCGGCGGCCGGTTAATCGACCTGTTGTTACGTTTTATGTTATCGGAAGAATTTAGGCCTATTCGCATGTCATCGAGTCTTAGTGATTAGCGAAACTCAATTGTTTACATGCTCAATTATTTTGCGAGCCTTACTTGGTGGTCGGTTAACTCGAAGCAATACCCATACTTGTCAAGATATGGCAGAATGTACCTTTTAACACCTCGCTGCCTTTGCATAACAATTTTGTATTATTTGTCTTATTACCTTTTTTTTTCTCGTAGTTTATTAAAGAAAAAAATCGTTGTTTTTAAATTTTAAATATGCGGTATTTTCGGATATTGAATTACTATCCGGTATTCGGGCGGATAGCAGATATCCGTTTCATCTGTAGTAGTAATGGTGGTGGTGGTGGTGCACTGACCGAGCATGGAGAAGTGTCCCTGGTGGTGCATGGAGGGGAACACGAGCTTGGCGGGCAGCGACAGCTTGGGCGCGTCGCGCATGGCGCCGCCCAGCTGCAGGCGCCGCGCCACCACGTTCATGGGGTTCTCGGCTGGCCTGGTTATATTATTAGAATTATATATTTTACTAACAAGTAGCAACTCAGGGTGAGTCGCTTCGATTCGGGTTCGTCCCTAGACGAAAACAAATCTATCCCACGGGTATCGTACATTTTTCCGGGATGATATATAGCCTGTAGCCTTCCTCAATAAACGGGCTATCTAATGCAATAAGAATTTTTCAAATCGGATAAGTAGTTTCTGAGCTTAGCGCGTTCAACCAAACAAACAAACTCTTCAACTTTATAATATTAGTATAGATACGAGTTTTTTTAAACTTTAACAAAAAAGTCACAATAATAATACTTCAACCGCTAATAAATCGATTATTGTACTATTTTAATTATTTGTTAGCACGACAAACTCTTCCCCTTTATAATTTTAGTATATATGTATAATGTATATGTTGTATTGCATTAATAATATTAAAGCAATTCCGGAGTCGATGTAACTCTTTAGTTGAAAAACAGTTACATAAACTTTTAAAATATTATTTATTTGTATTTCTTATCATAGATAATTAGCGTTAAGAAAATTCAAAAAAATATGGCATATATTTAAGATATATTTATATAAAAATTAAGTTTTAAAAATTTTCAATCGTATTACCTCGTACTTTTGTCCTTTATACCATTTAATAATATCTTATAATATATCCTACTAATATTATAAATGTAAAAGTTTGTTAGGATAGATGGATGTTTGTTACTACTTAACGGCTGAACGGATCTGGATGACATTTGGCACAGAGATAGATTATAGTCTGGAATAGCAAGCACATAGGTTACTATTTATTCCGGAAAAATGTGCAGTTCCCGTGGGATAGATTTATTTTTGTCCAGGGTTAAGCGAGGATGAGTCACCAGTACATAATAATACCAAAAAAAAAACATAGCATAATTTATCTTCTAAACATAATGATATACTTATCGTACACTAACCTGGTAGCAACTTTGACCATGACGTTAGTAGTAAATATGTAGGAGGAGAAGAACACCCAGAACACGTCGTAGAGCAGCAGGCCGGTGAGCAGTAGCGTGGACACCTTCAGCGACGGCAGGCGGATCAGCGCGATGAACGTCACGCACAGACCCATGCCCATTGCTGGCGGAATACAACAACATTATATTATTAACTAACACTAGCAGAACCCACGGCTACGCTAGCGTTCAATCTACAAAAAATACTCTTTGGCTTTATGTTCTACAGCGACTCACCCTCGCTTCGCTCGGGTTCGTCGCTATGTATTTATATAATATTGTTCATACAAAAATGCTAAAATCGCGATTAAAAATGCGGGGGGTAGGGGGGTGAAAAATACTTAACGACCTATTCTCATACCTACAATTATACAAAAATCATTAAAATCGGTCGAGCCGTTTCGAAGGAGTGCGACCAAAAACACCGTAATACGAGATATTTATATATTACATTATTTTTTGTTTCGTTGTTCATTCGTTCGTTAAGTTTCGTTGAACTTCGTCGTTCGTCGTTCTTTCGTTGAATCCAAAAAAGTGGAGAAGTTTTCGCAGAAGTATGGAATAATATGGTTATCGACGACCATAACGTCGTGGCAGAGTATGTCGAGCCCGATGACAATGCTGAAAGCTATATTCCAGACCTGCTTTTTCCGCAGTGGTATAGCGAGCAGGTGCGAGAAAGCTAGTGTTTGTTTTAGGTACTGCAACCTTAATGTCTGTCTAAAAATTTTTATCACGGGGTATTATATTACATTATACCTGTATTTAAAGTAATATTCTGAATTTTTTTAAATACTTTGTACCAAAAAAAAACGTGATTTTTGATGGGGGGAGGGTTAGTCTAAAATCTCACCACGATCACCGGGAGGGAGGAGGGAGTTAAAAAGTTACTAAAAGACATCACGTTATTAATGGACGATCTCCAAGACGAGCCAATAGATGTTTCAAAGGAAGGAAAAGCTCACCGTCCATGAGCAGCCAGTGTCCGGTGAGCACCCAGACGGCGACGATGGCGGCGGCCAGCAGCGCGGCGGCCAGCTCGGGCGCGGAGTAGCGGCCGCACAGCGCGCCGCGCGCCCAGCCGCCCGCCACGTACTGGCACAGCGGCGTCAGCAGGAACGCCAGCGCCGCGCACGCTATTACTGCGGAGTAAGGAGTGCGGACGGTTAACAATTATATCTACTATCTGTATATACTACTAGCGACTCACCCTCGCTTCGCTTCGGGTTCGTCCCTAGACAAAAACAAATCTATCCCACGGGAACCGTACATTTTTCCGGGACGATATATAGCCGTATAGCCTTCCTCAGTTAAAGGGCAATCTAATGCAAAAAGAATTTTTCAAATTAGATTAGTAGTTTCTGAGTTTAGCGCGTTCAACCAAACAAACCAACAAACTCTTCAGCTTTATAATATTAGTATAGATAAGTATATATATTTAAAATGTATGCAATATATCCTTTAAAGTCTATATTTTCAACCCACTTCTTAAAAAAAAACGTTAAAAAAATAAAATAACAACCGACTTCCAGGCACTGAAAAGTAAAAATAACTAAACGGGGGTTTTCATTTAGAATAGATACCTAATCAGATATTTTCGAAGTCAGTGTCAGCCAATACAAATCAAAGCACACCGACTTCGAAAATATCTGATTAGGTATTTTTTCTAAATGAAAACCCTGTTTAGTAATTTTTTACTTTTCAGTGCCTGGATTCTGGAAGTCCTTTTTTTTAAGTTTTTATCTAATATTATTTCTTGTAAACTATAGGTAAAGTTCACCCCTTATAATTTCGTCATGTCAGCCTCTGCCGTCATAAAAAATTTACTACAATGCTTGTTTTTGTTTATTTAGTAGTTCTAAAACTAGATCGTACAGAAAATCATACATGTGACTGAAAAAATTTCAGTACAGATTCTTATACGTACTAAAACTTTTTCACAACACACAAACAGACGTAACATACTTTCGGATAAATCTTTAAACATGAGATAAGTAACCTGTCAACTTTCATATTTATATAAACAGTTGCCGTTTTGTATGTTTCAAAGAGAAGAGCAAAATTCTAATAATGTCAAGTTGAACTTACATAAACACTTATACGAGTACTTATAGTAATCGCAATTAAAACGACATTGTGTTTTAGAAAATATTATTATTATTATTTAGTTATAAATTTCTAAATTGTACAGATAAATTAAATTATCTGTTTGTAATGTCAAAATAACAGCTTTTAAACATAAGCTAAATGCATATGGAAGTTTATACGGTAGTAATAAAAAAATCAATTTTTAAAATTTTTGTCTGTATTTTAACCGACTTAGGCTTCTTTTAGAAAAAGGATCAGGGTTCAGCGCACAAATATTAAATCCCATGTAATTGTAAACAAAATCCGCGTACCCACCCTAGCTAAATGGAAGTAAGTCGCTAGTGAGAACTAAAATATTAAAAACCAAAAACGATCACAAACTCGTACTCACTAGCTGTGCAAATGGCGACGAGGGTCTGCATGGAGTCGAAGAAGAAGAACATTATAAGCAACGCCACAGACGAGCCCAACGGGAAGCACAGCGCCTGCATCGTGCTCAGGGTTTGTACATCTGGAAATATTATCATATAATTTAGCATAAATATTGTGTTAGAAGAACTGGATTCGGCACTGTTACCCGATTTGTGTTTTCTAATATCGATTTAATTGAGTTATTTGAATAAAAATAAAGGAGGTACTATGTTTAATATATGTGTCAACTACTAGACGAATATATATATATATATATATATATATATATATATATATATATATATATGTTTGTTTTTCTATCATGGAGGTAATCATCTTGTTGAATTTTAAGTTTGTTGGAATCTTATGGTTAGTTATAGGTTAGGAAATTAGGCACATTTCTGTATTCCTGTTTTTTTTTGTCTAGTCTATGGTCAACTGTTAAGTATGAATAAACCGCAATAAATTAATTTGAATGTTACCTACTTTTTTAGATTTACGCGAATGTTTGACATTTTAATTAAAAATATTTTTTCGGATTATTTCACGGAGTTATTTTGATTTTTGGTTCCCGACGTTTCGAATGCTTTTTCATTTTCATTAACTATTGTAGTATAAAATACTCTCTATTTATTGCTTTAAAAAATTAAGATGCTGGCTGGTATTTTATGGCACCAACAATTTCAGCCAGAAAAAAAAACTTCTAAATAGAGTTCATCAGCTCTATAGATACATTATAATAATTAATACCTACCTAATACAACAAATATAACTCACTACTATTCGAAGAAGACGTGCCGGGCGCCGGTTTTCCACCGAGTAGTGAAGCCTCCCTTTCCCTCTCAGCCCTCTCTCGGGCCTCACGCTCCATATTTAACGAACGAAAACTCCCGTACACTATCAATAACATGGATATTAAGCAGGCAGATACTCTGAAAATTACAAAATTTATAATAATTAACAAATAATGTACATTGGCTTTTAAATAAGCTTAAAAATAATTACTCTAAGCTTAGTATGAAATTTTGTATTGAAATTTATTTTAGAGATGTTTAATTATTAAATCATTAAAACCAGTTCGCATTACGCGGGGATATTGCGTCACATACATATATACAAAAATCATACAGCGGAATTAAGCACTTCCTTCGTCTTTGATATTGGTAAAAATTGAAAGTTTTAAATTTATAAAGTAATCAAGTATCCAAAACAGACATCAGTGCTAAGGAAAATGTTTTTGTTGTAGAAACTGGTGTTTCGATCCGTTTCTAGCTTTTTTATATAAGTAAAATAATAAATAATCAAGAAACCAGTCAATTTTAATCAACCGCCAAATTTACTTTTGACGAGGAAAATATTATTTTTAGCAAAAATATTTAGCTCGCTTTTAGCATTTTAAGTGGTAACTAACTTAGATTTAATTTGGAAGTCTATTTTAAGTTACTTCTATTCCCTCTTATTTATTTGAAAAGTCTTACTAATGTTTGGATGTGTGTTACTTGAGTAACAAACATCAAACATTCACGCCAAAATAGCTGAACGGATTTGGATGAAATTTGGCACAGAGAAAGATTATAGTCTGGAATAGCACATAGGCTACTTTTTATCCCGGAAAAATGTACCTACGGTTTCCGTGGGATAAATTTGTTTTTGTTTTTCTAGAGGTGAACCCGAGCGAATCAAGGGTGAGCCGCTAGTATTATAGTGTTTTGATATAACTGATTCATTTTGACGAATCCCATAAATACGTTATAGTTAGTCAAAAGTTAGTTTTTTAGTTTTATAAGAAAACTATCAACTCAAACTCGCTTCGCTCGCGCCGAGTTCGTCCCTAGGTACGTTTTAACAGTTAGTATGGAATAGATACAATATATATTATATATAGCCTAAAGCCTTCCTCAATAAAAGGGCTATCTGATGCAAAAAGAATTTTTCAAATCAGATTAGTAGTTTCTGAGATTAGGGTTCAAACAAATAAACTTATTTTCTTTTTGTATTAACTTTATAATATTAGTATAGTTAATTTATATAAGAGATACCTAGATGCCTTGCCTTGAGATATCTTTAAACAATTGAAAAATATTCAATTATTAAAAAGTAACCTATAATAATTTTTCGAGCAAAAATTTCTCTTCACAAAAAATCACAGTACCTACATTTTTATTATTCCGTGGCTGTGTAAAGAAGGGCAAACCAACAAACAACTTTCGCATTTATTGTTATTTTTATGTCGATTAATTTTTCAGTGTGAAACACAAACCCGTTCTTTATTTATAATCGCGGTATACATTCAAATCGCTTTATGAACACTGATCTTCGAGAAGATCGAGATTTGGGATCGAAGGACAGGATGACGTTCTACAATCGTTTACGCTTTTAGAAAACTAAAATATATCTGAAAATTCTAGTTGCAGGTGTAAAATGATTAATATCAATTTTGATTATACATATAGGTATGCCTGTTTCATATACCTACCCTCTACACGGTGAGTATTTGACCAACGTTTCTGAGCTTAAGGAACTTAAACATATAAATATCAATTTTACAATAGTGTATGAAAGTCTGCTAGATTTGTTGAAATTTAAGATTACTGCTCTGCTCCCTTATATAGATACTAGCGACTCATCCTCGCTTCGCTCGGGTTCGTCCCTAGGTACGTTTTAATTTTTTTGAGCGAGACCCTAATTCTTTTTCTAAAATAAAAGTAGCCTAAGTTACTCCTTATAATATCAGCTATCTGCCAGTGAAAGTCCCGTTAAAATTGGTCCAGCCGTTCCAGAGATTAGCCGCAACAAATATACAGACAGACAGACAAAAATTTTAAAAATTGCGTTTTACTTATAAGCAGCGTATATAATTCCATATGCATTTATATGCATTTAGTATAAAGCTGTTATTTTGACATTACAAACAGACACTTCAATTTTATTTATCTGTATAGATATAACCTACAATCCTTCCCCAATAAACGTGCTATTTAATGCAAAAAGAATTTTTCAAATCGGATTAGTAGTTCCTGAGATGAGCGCGTTCAAATGAACAAACAAACTCTGCCTCTTTATTATAATATGTATTACTCGTATTAATATAGATATTAAAAAAGTCTATTGTTTGTCGTTCTTTAACACCCAACAGGGCGGCGGATTTTTGTTTTTTTATGGAGAAAATTGGAGAACTGATAGTGTTATGAGCTACCTATATTGCGGAAAAATATCTTATTCCCTCAGTAAAACACGTTATAATACACATCATGAACCGGGGATTTCGATTGAAATTCCTTATAGTTTTCTTTCTGAACAGGGATAAGAGCGCGAACTGCCGATTGAAATACATCTATTTCCTCTGTTTACCTATCATATAAAAGTTATAGTAATTATTTTTACTTGTTGGTTTTGTAATAAAACGGTGAAGCGAGTTAGTGTTCAAGTACAACATTGAGTGGGTTTTCATTTTGTGCAATATGTGTCGTTATACTTATAAATACATATGTACAACAATAAAGATGATTTCCTACATAATATTATCTTTGTCGCCAACAATATGCTTATGGGTTTAATTATGGGTATGGATAGGAAATTGAGGCAAACACAATAATATTTTCTGACTAAGGTAAATTTTAAAGGAACAAATTATTCTAAAGTTATGACTCCAATTCTCCATATTATGTAAGGAACTGCCTCGATAGTTAGTGGCTAGCATGTACGGCTGCACACCCGGAGGTCCTGGATTCGAGTCCCGGGTCGGGCCAAGTTTAGTTATTGAGTCTTTCTGTCTAGTAAGCCTCAGTAGCAGCCCGGAGTTGGGAAGTTGGCGGTGTTTCACCCCCGTGCCTCGGAGAGCACGTAAAGCCGTCGGTCCTGGGCCTAACCTCACACGTCGTGTCGAATAGTCGTCCCACCGGAGTATGAGAGTGACAGGAATAGAGAGTGCACTTGTGTCTGCGCGTACACTTGTGCACTATAATATCTCCTGCGCAGTTGGCTAGTCTCAATGAGATTGGCCGCCGTGGCCGAAATCGGTCAGGAGAACATCACATTATGTAAGGATACATCGTAATAAATGTTCATGTAAGGTTACACATATAATTAAACAACATTTCTACGTCTCTTCACAGCCAGTAGTCCTATTTACATGGTTATTTTAATAGGTATGTAATTACCTACATAAATTGATTCTATAAACGATATCACTCACAAAAAATAAAAAGATCCAACCAGGTGCGAAGCCAAGAGACGTTACTGGGAGGCGGGCCACTATGGTGGGCGGTGTACCATACGAGTTGCTCCTAGCACTTCTAAGGTAGTAGACTGGACCTAGGGAGCTACCCCTTGGTTGTGTGGACTGCTTCGACAGGCCTGCCGTAGCGTCGGGGCGTCGTGGTTGAGTGCGTGAGTGATCCTGCGACGCCCCATTAAGACGGGGAAGGTTCTGTTGGGTTTTAGTGGGTAGTACTGGCTTTCTGGCCAGTTAGTCTCACGTAGCCACCTGTACATATACAGGTGGTATGCGTAAATGTATTTCCCAACATTAATAAAATAGGTTTACGCTATTTCAGCGTGTTTATGCTGGATGGACTTAAGTATTTAAATAAACTATGACTTTTTTACCGTTGGGAAATGCATTGACGCGTACCACTTGCTTAAATACGGGTACTCTAAAACCCAACGGAACCATCCCCGTATTAATGAGGCGTCGAAGGAGCGTTTACGCACAACCACAACGCCCTGACTAGCCGAAACAGATAACAACAACCACGGGGTTGCTCTCATAGTCCACTCGGCTATCAGTGAAGTACCAGAAGTGACGCATGGTACACCGCCACTGTGGTGAACCACCTCCTAAGTGCGTTGGTTGACTTCACGCCCGGCTGGATTGAGGACGCTAATGAGCCTCAACCACGACAAGGTGAACGTCGAGGAGGTAGATAAACTATGAGCTGAAGTAACACATAGACTACCCACTTAAGAATTACATATCAGGGACGCACACGAGCAAAGCAAAGGTAAGTCGCTAGTATAATATGTATATTGTATACCAGTTATTTCTTGTGACTTAATATATTCAAACACCTCATATATTTACATTCGGAAAATGGAAAACAGGCATTAATAAGGCCTGTTTTATTCGTTGGGAACATTCTCACGAGTTATAGTATATTATTGTTAGTAATTACGTGTCAAAAACTACTTTAAATTTAGTAGCTGTAGGTGTACCTACTCGTATAAAGAATGTCCACATTTGCGTTTAACTACTAATATTTTCTGCCAAACACATCCACATCTAATATTATTATTTAAGTATTTGGAGTCACTAACTCCTTATCCTAGTAATATTATAAATGCGAAAGTTTGTGAGGATATATGTATGGAGGATATTTTTCTGGATGTATAGATGTATGGATGTTTGTTACTCTTTCACGCCAGAACGGCTGAACGGATCTGGATGACATTTGGCACAGAGATAGATTGCAGTCTGGAATAGCACATAGGTTAATTTTTTATTCCGGAAAAATATACGGTTCCCGTTGGTTTGCGTAGATATATTTATTCAGCGATAAAATAACAAGGTTGTAGTCTCTCCAGGTTAATTTCTAAGAAATCCGTAAGAATTTCCGAGAGTTCAATTGTTATCATACACGCCGGCGTGTATGCGGTCCACGAGGGGTAAAAGTATCACAACGCAACGCCGCATGGTACAATAACAACTTAAATATTTTGTCTATTGTGTGATACCATAGTGACCTTTGTACTGTTAATATAACAGTTATACGTGAAACATAATTTTTTTCTATTTTAACGGCAACAACAAAAGAAAACAAATAGGATATCGGTTCAACGACATTTCATTCACGCAACAGATTTATTCAAATATGCGATAACAATTGATTGCGTTACAAGTTAAAACGGTATGATACGAATAAACAGGAACCAAACAATGCGTAACCAAATGACCCTGGACTCAAGTATACGCACGACCCTCATTTACAGTAAAATTAGATTTTATATATAAAAAAGTTAATTTGTCGATGACTAAATTTTACCATCAAAGAAAGAAAAGTTAACTAATCTGTGACATTGTCAGGTAAATTGTGCTGAAATCGAACGCCTAAATGCCATCAAAAAAAAAATGATAAGAATTCTATATAGATAAATAAAGTTGATATTCTATATAGATAAATAAAGTAGTAAGTAGTATGTTTGTAATGTCAAAATAACAACTGTTTACTACATGCATATGAAAGTATATCTATACAGATAAATAAAATTGGAGTGTCTGTTTGTAATATTAAAATAATCGCTTTTTACTAAATGCATATGGATGTATATACACGGTACTTATAACAAAACAACATTTTTTACAATTTTTGTCTGTCTGTCTGTCTATCTGTTTGTTCCGGCTAATCTCCGAAACGGCTGGACCGATTTTGACGGGACTTTCACTGGCAGATAGCTGATGTTATAAGGAGTAACTTAGGCTACTTTTATTTTAGAAAAAGAATCAGGGTTCCGCGAAAAAAATTAAAACCCATGAAATTGTGAACAAAATCCGCATAAGGCGTACGCACCTGAGCAAAGTACTCTAAATCGCTATATAATTTAAATGATTATCTTAGGAGTAGCAAGCTACTATTTATGTATAAACATAGCTAACTGTGAAAACGTACCTAGGGATGAACGCGAGCGAAGCGAGCGTGAGTAGCTAGTGGTACATATAAGAAAAACACATTTTTTCAAATTTTTGCCTGTCTGTTTGTTCCGGTAAATCTTCGAAACGGCTGAACCGATTGTAATAGTATTTTCACTGGCAGATAGCTGATGTTATAAGGAGTAACTTAGGCTACTTTTATTTTAGAAAAATAATTGGGATTCCACTCAAAAAAATTAAAACGTACCTAGGGACGCACCTGAGTGAAACGAAGGTAAGTCGCTAATTTTAAATTAAAGCCAATAATCTATCCACATATTGTGATATAAAAATTAGTATTATTTAAATACCTTTCCCTATACACCAATGATAATATCAAAAGTAGGCTACATTAGTGTATTATATGTTGTGACGAGGGGTAGATTAAGATAAAATTACAGCAACACGTTTGGCTCAGTTTGTAGTGACACTACTTACTGTGCCAGCGGTCACCAGTTCGAGTTCAGCTGGGGGCATTCATTTGTGTGATGAGCACGAATGTTTGTACTCCAGTTATAGGTGTTTATATGTGTAATATGTATATATTTAAAGTTATATATGTGTAGTATATCAACTATCTGGTATTCACAACACAAGCCTCCTAGCTTATGATGGAACTAGATGGTGCAGTGTGTTACTGTCCCAACATATGTATGTATTTATTATTATTAAAACTATGTGATAATTGAATTTTAGGAACTAAGGCTAAAATTAGGCCAGTAAGCTAGCTAAAACGATTTTACATTTACACATATGATAGTTCACATTTAAATTATTTAGTTTCCTTGCTACTAAACAAATGAATCATTATAACATAAATAAATAGGAAATGTCATTTTAAGCTACAACCATACTTGTAATGTACATAATTTATAAAAATTGTATTTGGAATAGATATGAAATAAACACAATAACGATGGCATAGCATGGGAGGCCTAGTGAAACAGAATTATCATGAGACAATAATGATATAATAGTTAAAATCAGTATTTAAAAAATTGACATAACCAAAATTGTCTCCTAAAAGATTGGTACAGTAATATTTGTTTTAAATTTCAGTAACTTAGACGAAGAAGATAATAACTAACAAATGCTAACTTAAATAAACTTACTTAGAAGAATCCATGATTGAGTAAGCCCATTTGTACTCCTGATACTCCATGTCAGCCCCAACCTGTGCCATCTTCGTTATCAATTACTACTGTCAGCCAGCTGTACTATAGAGAGGGAAGATTATGGAGGTCACTAAAATAAAATAATTAATTATAAATACCATATAAGTAGTGGTATTAAGTAAAAAGTTAATTTTATTTCTTTTAATTTAAATGATATATTAAAAAATCAATTATATACAAGACATACAAAAATATTTATGAATTAAAGGAATACCAAAAAACTATGAAAAATTCTTATAAGATAAACAAATAGAGTTATTAAAATGTAAATGTGAATCTAAAATAAAGTAATTAATGAAAACATAACAATTTAAATTTCATAGTAACTCTATAACAAAAAATATGAAGCTCTCAAACAATAATATGTACCGAGGCAAAATTGTGGAAAGAAACTTGACACTGTGTAAAATAAACATACTCAAGATGAAACAAAATAAACTGATTAATGCCATTCTTGCAATAAACCATTTTATTGAAATTGTTAAAATTTTACATCTGAAAATATTAAAAATAAAACACTAGACAAGTTTAATTAATTTTTTATTTTAGTAATTAAAATATTTAAAAAAAAAAAAGTTTTATTTATATTATGGGTATATTTGAATTTCTCAACAGTAATCAGGCCTTATCAAAACCCTTAAGCTCTTTAAAAGTAGGTCACTTATAAAGTCAAGCATAAAAACAATAATAACCCTACCATTCAAAAAGTACTTACTGTTATTATTTTATCACTAGAATCAATTCTATTTGATATAAAATGTTCAAGAGTAAAGAAAAAAGGAAGTGAAACATTTAAAATAAGTAGAGCACGAATACAGTGAACGAATTGAAGTGAAAGGGAACCCTGATTTAACTGTTAAAGATAGAAGTAAAATACGCGTCAACAAAATGATGAATTATGAAATAAACTATTTATTATTTATTGAAATTTCAAGACCATAATTAATGAAATTTATAGAAAGCAAAGCATTTGCGGAAGAAAAATACACAACAATAATATACGAACCAAGGACGGCGGCCGCCCCCAAGTCTAAGCAATTTTTAGCCTCTCAGTGCCATGCTTAATAATTGTCCAACAATATATATTTAATTTACATTAGAGTATTATTTTAATCAAAAAAATATTCACTTAAACTAAAACTACTTTACGCTTGTCGATCGACAGCCATAGTTTAGACATAGACAATTTATTATTTAAGTTTTAACTTTATAAGCAACGATCCTGTCCCCGTAACGCATTGTAATGTTTACGATGTTAATATTATTTTAACAGTAATAATAAATTAACCAATTATTTTCATTATTTCTCATTTTATATTTATATGTATTATAAATTTTTTGAATCACATATGATATTTTTACAAAGCGAGTTTATTTTCCTACGAGTGACATATTTATATTAATCTTTTAACTATACTGTGCTCATGCTGTTTTGACATTTGATTTTGATTTTTTGACACATAAAAACAACCTAAATAAGTCCCGAAATCGTGCAAAGTGCAGAGTTGTAAAAATTAAATTGTTAAAATGAAATTAACGCAGATTTTATTTCGACGTAACAGGCTCCCAAATGGACATATTTTCCGAGGAAAAGATCGTTTAGTAAAAAAAGTGGAACCCAAACATATTCGAAGCTTACAACAAGATTTCGCCGTAGAAGAGCAAAACATGTTCTATTTACGACATCCGTATCTTACTGAGGTAACTAATTATAACTTATTTAAATATTTATTCATGTACTAAAATAATTAAATTAAAAAAGGGTTTATTAATAATCTAAAGTAGACATGTCCTAATTAGGTACTTTACACTTATTGCGAACCTCTATTTCACAGGCTGAAAGCCATGGACACTCAAAAGCTTTAGGTAAACAAGAAATGAGACAGAAGAAGTTTCAGAGTATTTCAGCAAGATATTTCAAAGAAGATGTTACATTATTTGAAAGGTTACAGCATCTTCGCGTTAAGGAAAGCTGGGATAATTAGTTGAATAGTATTATTTTTAAATTGTTATTTTAATAAAGATATGAGTAGTTATAGTGTATGTTTTTTATTTATGTAGTTTTTTTTAAATAATATATTATCATCACAAAGAAAAATAAATGAGAAGATGGCAGTAGGTATAGATAACAATTTGTTATTAAAGTTTATGTAATATTTACAAAAGATAATAAATAGATCCCTAAAAGGTATATTATGGTTGAAAATATTATAAGTGAACAAAGAAGAGAAAAGAAGCAATGTGGGTTGAAAATCAAATTCACATAACTTTACTGATTATTGAAAAATCAATCGTAATGGGTTTGTAGTGTATATTCACATATGACACTTTTACTTTTTATGAGCCATTTATCACAGTTAAAAAACTATTTTTCATGAAATTTCTGTATTTAATGAATTGAATGCATGAATTTTGCAATAGTTACCTGATTACCTGATTTAATTTGCATATACATATCTATACATATTATAAAATTCTAACTAAGCCGAATCTGTACATTAAATATTTTTTGGAAAATCTTATTGAAATAGTCATTATTATCGATGCAGAAGCCGAATCTACAGTTTTTAGAATTTTTGTCTGTCTGTCTTTCTGTCTGTCTGTCTGTCTGTTACCGCATCACAGAAAAACCACTGGAGGGATTTTGATGAAATTTGGTATGATGATAGCTGGATATCCGGGTCAACATATAGGATACTTTTTACCACGGGAAAATATCTCATTTCTGAGAAAAAATACAAAAACTGGTTGGAACGAAACCACAATAATACTATCTGTAAATAGTTTAGCAAGGTAACTTACTAAATATGGTAAAAACTATTAAAAATAGCTTATCTTGCAAATCAAATTATCAATAGTGCTATTTTATCCATTAAAATAGTTATTTTAATTAATATATACTTATGTGTTATTTAGATACTCGACAATAGATGTCGCCATGAGTTTTTAAAATACGTAGTTTTAATTTCCAAAAAATGAATGTACAGATATGACCTTTCTACAATTTTTTTAGAATTACTACTACATTATCCGGAGCCCCCGCCCGTGTTCAAATTTTTAGTAAAGCAAACTTTTTAGCTTTATAAATTAGTAACTATACATATAATAAAATTGTCACTAAGCCGATTCAGTAAATTTAATATTTTACTTAAAATCTTATTGAAATATTCAGTATTAGCGATATAGGACGATAGATAATGAAATTTGGTACGGTGATAGCAGGTTATCCGGCTCAACATATAGGATACTTTTTACCGCAGGAAAATATCTCATTTCTGAGAAAAAAATACAAAAACTGGTTAAAATAAAAACACGATGATACTACTATTAAGCAAGGCCACTTACATATATATGTTAAAACTATTTAAAAAAGCTTATCGTAAAAGAAATATCAATAGCGTATTTTATTCATTAAAATAGTTATTTTAATGAAAATTTATTTATGTGTTATTTAGATATTTGACAATAGATGTCGCCATGTGTTTTTAAAATACGTAGTTTTAATCCAAAAAAAATGTGCCTTTCTATGACTTTATTAGAATTATTACTAAATTATCCGCGGCCCTGCCTATGTTCAAATTTTCAATAAAACAAACATTTGGCTTTATAAATTAGTAATATTTTGTTGGCCGAAACAATTTTCGAATGAAAGTATTTGTAAATTTTTATTGTTTAGTAAATAATGTTAATTTTTTAAATCTTTTAATGTAAAAATTGGGCAAATGCAAATCTAACTCGCGTATTATAGGTTTCGTATAGCAAAATACTGTGTTGTTTTTCTTACTTACATATTTTGTTAGGTTAACACTAAAATAAATACGAATAATATTTACGTTTCCACAATATCGACTCATTTTATGAACCGTAAAAATAAGTTCGATTCATATTATTTTATAACATTTTATGGAAAACAAGTTTATGGCTGTTAAACTTACAAAGCGGGTAACTAAAAATATTCCATATCTCAAAAACTATGAAAAAGTATTTTAGGAACTGTTACACCTCAACTTTTTTTAGTTTTTTTTTGACACCATTTCTTGGAAGGTAAAGGTTTAAAGGACACAATAAAATACTTACGACTTTAATCATATTAACCGTGTCATATAAAATAATAAAAAGTATTTGCTTAGAATATTAAATTAATCAATAGCTGTCTGTTAGTAAAACATGAGTAAAATTAATTCCGTAGTTTGAGAGTTTATCGCCCAAAACTAAACAAACAAACAAAACAAAAGTATGGAAAACAAAATGTGCAATATTACTAAATCAAATATGAGATTAACGGAGGAACCTTTGTGACATTGTCAATCACCGCCATTATTTACCAATCATAGGGTGCGCAATGAAATTGGTATATATGTAAGAGTATACTAATATGTAAAATCTAAGAATTTGGCTTTGGTCATATGAACGCGGGCGGAGCCGCGGGAAATGCTAGTGTATTTATAAAATAAAATTTTTTGAAAGTTTCAAACCAATGACATCTATTATTTATTCAGGAAAATAAATATAGCCTAAAGATTAGCAATTTCTTTGTATAGAATGGGGCATCTGTACTATACCATTTACATAGTACCATGGTGCAGGTGACTCGTCAGTACTGTATGAATCAGGAAGAGGCAATTACATTCAATCAATAAAGATTTTCTGAGTACAAAGAAAAGATATTTTTAAATATTGTCAATACCAAACTCATGATATTTAATAAACAAATATTCTTCTTTTATTTAATTAAGACTAATTTGTATTTATTGCTTGGGTCTATGATAAAAAAAGAGTTATGCACAATAATTAACCTTTATTCTATAAACAGTAAACATTTTAATATAGACATATTAGATACAAAAACATCACATTTACATTTGTGATTTTTATATAGGTAAACTATTTAAATTAATAAAAGTGATTTTTACATATACCATTTGAAATTATTAAAGTTGTCAATATTTTAGATGGCTGTTGAACCTAAATGCTTTACAGAAAAGATCGAAGGATGTATATCAGCAAGAATGTAGGGGCAATCTCAATCAAATCCACCACTGAATATAGTATGTAACTTTTACATAATATTACATTTTATAATCATACTGCTACTATGTGGATATATAAATTTTGGGGAAGAAGCAATTACTGTTTTTAATATATTATATTCTTTTAATTGTGCTTTATTTGTCAGGTTATTCCAAAGAGTAAATTTTAAAGCTTCATCCTTCTCCAAATAAAAACATTTTATTTGTAAATACCTTAATTAAGACTACTTAAGAAGAGAAGAAGAATAATTTTTGTTTATGATATACACAATATTTTACAAATGTAATATTTTACAAATGGCGGAAAATGTTTGCTACTTCTTCACACTCAATAAATGTATGTATCCTTTAAAGATAATTTAATCACATGTTAGGAATGTTTTGTACCTAAGTAAACGTTTATTTTTTCACAACATAACTTTGCGATGTATATATTCAATAATAAATATTTAATAATCAACCAAAATGTACAGACAGATATTATATTTTTTATTAGAGATTCTAGATTTTGGGGGTCTTTTTCTTTCATACACAAATTATTTGCATTTTTCTTTTAATATTAAGTATTACATTTAACTTTCTAACATACAATATATAACTTATCATAAGAATATATAAAAATATTATAAGTACGAGAAAAGCATGTTCTTTAACTATCACATCAAAATATAAATTACTGGTTAATACTGGTTTTGAATATTTTCATGTTAATTTTTAATTGATAGTTTTTGTCCAAGCAAATGGATCATCCTTTAGGTCTTTTTTATATAGTGATTTACCTTGATAAAGTAGTTCTGCAAACTGGGACACGACTGGATCTCTCATACAAGATGCAACTGAAATGACCTTATCTGCTTCATTAAAGAAAAATATGACAAATTTCAACCCTAATACGTCGCCTTCGATTTGGAAGCTAGTGGGTTTACCGCAACCAGCGTAACGGATGGATTTGCCGAACACCATCATCCAGAAATATGGAACGGTTCTCAGGGGTGTTTCTTTGTTTAGGATATTTTTTGCTGCGACTTGGCCATGATATTGAGCTAAACCTACATGTCCAATATTCATTTGTGCATTGTCAAGAGCGAAGACTGGAGCGTATGCTATATCACCACCGGCGTATATATTTTTAACATTTGTTTCCAGTTTATCATTGACATTGACAGCGCCATTCGGTGTCAGAGAGATACCGCTATCTTTAAGGAATTCTGTGTAGAATGTCGTTCCCACACCCAAAATTAACATATCAGCAGGAAGTGTGATACCATTAGTTAATTCAACTGATTTTATTACCCCATTATCACCATTACACTTCGTTATCGTGGTTTCAAAATGGAATGCAACTCCATTATCTTCAAAGAGTTTTTTCAAACTTTGCCCTATTTCCTTTCCGAATATTTGTCCGAGAGGGGCGGTGTCCTTTCCGACTACAGTCATTGATTTAGCTTTAGAGACGCACGACGAAGCCGTCTCCAGTCCAATAAAACTTAAGCCCAAAACGACAACATTTTTGTCTTTCTCTGCACCCAATGTCGTCAGAATATTAATTGCGTCATCAAAGTTTCTAACTGTAAAAATATTCTTTAGATCTATACCGGGAATGTCTGGAATACGGGGCTTAGAGCCAGTGGCAAGATAGAGAGCACTGAATGACATTTTCGATCCATTGCTTAATTCTATTGATTTATTTTCGGTATTTACTTTTGTTACTTCGGTACCTGTGAGTACATCAATGTGTGCTTCTTTATAATATTGCAAGGACCTGGCTTGAAGTTTCTCAATATCTGTTACCGTACCAATCTTGGAAACCTTGATTCTGTCGTATGGAAGATAATTTTCTTTTGCTATGAGGGTGATACGTCCTTTGAATCCTTCGCTTCGTAAAGTTTCAGCACAAGTCGCACCTGACGGCCCGCCGCCTACGACTACTACTGCTGAATCCTCACAAGAAGAAACCATTCCCATATCTTTTGTTCTTTTGTTAGATTTTAAGTCGCTAACCTTCGCTCGTACCTGAAAAAAAAAATACATACATAATACTTTCTTAGATTTACGCGAATATTTGACATTTTAAATAAAACTATCTTTTCGGATTATTTCGCGGATTTATTTTGATTTTCAGTCTCTCCCGTGACCATGATTGCTGTAAAGCATTCGAAACGTCGGGAACCAAAAATCAAAATAAATCCGCGAAATAATCCGAAAAGATAGTTTTATTTAAAATACATACATATATACTTTCAATGTGTAAAACTTAATAGTATGAATAATACTGTACTATAGAGTTATAATAAAAGAGTAAATACATATTACATGTATATTAATTAATTAAAGTTTCTTCTTTGAAAATTGTAATAAAACACATATTACAAATTACACAATAATTCTTCTAAAGTAATATCTATACATATAAAAAGTATGTGTTTTCAAACATGGTAGAAGTGAAACTTCAGAAAAGTAACTTACGAGAGAATGAGATGAATACTATAGAGATCAGGAGTGGGATAATTATAAGGTTTTTTTTTTATATTATTTTTAGCAAGTTTAAAAGTTATTTTACATTTTATTACATTACATTTTTTTCACTTTCTGTGTAATGTATACTATTTCATTCTCTCGCCGGTTTAATTCTATATATATTTAAGTGTTTGTCTCTTTGTCGTGACGCATTTTCATTTCATCGAGTTTCAAATGACAACGATTCTAAAGAAATTTTAATTCAAAATAGCCTGTTGTAATACAGGATATACTTAGATAAACTATCTCCATTTCCAATTTCACTAAAATTTAATCTATTTCAAAGCCGTATGATCGTTGCAGCGTAAAAAGTAACGGACACAACCCACTGTATTTATAATATTAGTTGAAATATTAATAATTATAAATCTGAAATTATTGTTTGCTTGAACTCGATAACATTGAACTTTTAGCCTTTATACAAATAAAAATCTCTATAATAAAAAACTCTAAAAGCTCCAAAATAAAAAGCTCGAATAGGTATGTATTCTAAAAATATTTATGTACAGTGCAAACACAGTCTACGAATCCATAGTCTACCGAATGCGTCTAGAAAGGACAATCGTGAGGTGCACCAGACTGTCATTCATATGTTCTATTAGCGGCTCACCCTCGCTTTGCTCGGGTTCGCCTCTAGACAAACAAAAGCAAATATATCTCACGGGAACCGTACATTTTTTCCAGGATAAAAGGTAGCCTATTTGTTATTCTGATGTATGAACTATATTATTGTAGTTTTATTAAAATGCAATCAGTAGTTTTTGTGTATTAAGCTGTATAAGTTTATTTATTTATTTATTTATTTACTATAGTTTTTAACTATCCGACGGGAACTCTTTAATTTTCCGGGATCAAAAGTATCTAAGATGTTGACCGGGGATATAAGGTACCACCATGTAAAATTTCATTTAAATCGGTCCAACAGTTTCGGAGATTAGCCCGTACAAACAGTCAATCAGACAGAGAAACCACAATTTTGAAAAAAATCAGGATTTGTTCTATTTCTCTTCTTACATCCCCCTGACTCAGTTTTTAGTCTTTTTTTTTCTATATACAGACATTCGACCTCTACAGTTTTATTATATATATAGATGAAAATTGGGAAACAGCCTTTAGGGTTGACGGGTATAACTGTAACTTTCTGAGACATGTCAATACGGTGCTTTAACTCCTAAATCGCGCCATGAAAATTGCTATTATTTTGACATACTTACCTTACATTTGACAGCATTACCATTAAATCAATAGGCGATCGTCTATTCTAATATATACCTAATATGTAAATGAGAATTTTAAGTACCTAATGCTATTTTCCCTATAGGTACATAACCAATATAGCTAGGTATTGCGAAATAAGTAGGTACTAATTATACCTTTATTTAGTTCTTATTTATAAAAAAAGCCTGGATTGGATATGTATGTAAGTGATATGATGAGAAAGTACATAAGTATAAAGTGGGGTAGCTTTATACTTATGTACTTTCTGTAACAGGAACTTATGGTTATAAAATATAAACCTTATTCGTATTAGATTTTCCCATATAACTTTGTGACCTATTTAACAAGAATGACCCAAGTCTTCGTATAAATAGGCGGCATTACCTATAAGCGCGTCACGAATTCAATATCTAGAATCCAAGCATTCCGATAAAATCATGCTGAATAGCACACTGCACAACAAATGCACTTGTTTGATTAATTACCTATACAGATAAATAAAATTGAAATGTCTGTTTGTAACGTCAAAATAACAGCTTTCTTACTAAATGTACTCGTATATCGAATATACGAGTAGGTATATACGGTATTTATAAAAAAAAAATCAATTTTAAATTTTTTATCTGTCTGCTATATGCATGTGAAATTATATATGGTAATTGTAACTTAGATTATAAAAAAATAATTAAGGTTCCGCTCAAAAAAATTAAAACTTACTTAGGGACAACCCGAGCGAAGCGAGGGTAAGTCGCTAGATTATTTATATGATTTGTTATTATTATCGATATTTCCTTTAATAGGTAATTTTTTAAATCTTTATGATGTCATAATTCATAAGTCATGTTACGTTTGATAAGTTTGGTATTAACTTCAAATTTTATCATGTACTAAAATATAAAAGATAAATTACAAAAATGAAAAAAACCCAACTGCATCGTCAAGTTTTTCCTTGCTTATTATTAAGACTAATCCAACGATTATTATTCGAGGGAACATAGGGTCGGACATACAACTTAAATATGTAAACAATATGTGACTTCATTATTACAGCATTAAGAACCCAGTTTAAAAACTCCAATAGGATCCCATCAAAAGCGACAAAAGCCACATAGAAACCGATAAATATTTATTGGTTTCTTATTTCTATGTGGCTTTTGTCGCTTTTGATGGGATCCTATTGGAGTTTTTCAACAGGGAAAGTAAGGAGGTAATTATAATTTTAGTCATGGCAACATTGTAAATCCTATAACTTATGCAAAAATGATTATGTAATATGTAGCGATTTTAGTGAAATTCGGGAGAAGGCTGATTCTGGATGGAATTTTGTTGCAATTAATAATTATTTCGACTAAAAACTAGTTCAAGTAATCGTGGCATAAATACCGTAAGAATAAAATGTAAATAAGAAAAAAATGTCTTTCAATATCATTAATTATTGAATTGAAACCTCTTTAAATAGATACTTTAAGCCACGCATACATTTTTAATTATTTTCAGAAGGTTTTTCCTCAAGGCTGTTTTCAAACATTATTTGAAATTTCATGAAGCGAATTAGACCGATTATCTTAACACATAAAAAATGTCGTAACGGGGTCAAGTTTGTATATCAAATATTTTTGAAAAGCAGTAGGTACTCTATGAGTCTATAGGTACTGTTGGTGCGCAAGCAATAATTGCGTGTTTGTTTGCTTGCACGTATAGCGCATGGAAACACTTAAATGGATTTTAATGTTTTTTTTTACAATTCTAAGTCGAACCTGTACATTAAATATTTTTTGGAAAATCTTATTAAAATAGTCATTATTATCGATACAGAGGCCGAATCTATAATTTTTAGAATTTTTGTCTGTTTGCCTGTCTGTAATCGCATCACGGAAAAATCACTGGTGGGATTTTGATGAAATTTGGTATGATGATAGCGGGTTATCCTGGATATTTATATGATGGATATTTTAATATCTCATCTCTGAGAAATCTATAAACGTAACTAGGAACGAACCAGAGCGGAGCGAAGGTGAGTCGCTAGTATGATTTACAAATACTGTCTTTTTAAAATTCGAAAACGATTTAAGTTTTAAATTCCATCTAAATTTAAATATAAGACTTAAAAGTTAAGTCTATTTATACAATAAAGCTGAAGTTTACAAATAGGTAGTCATAATAATAAGGATAAAAATTTTACCAACATCGATACATATAATTGATAGAATAGAATTTTGCCTGCTATTTTAAAATAATTTTCCTTCATAAAGTCATAATTTTATTTTGTTTTAACTAACAAATAACGATTTTTTGATATGGGTTTGTAAAGGCTTAGTCTACGTTAAATATTACTTAAATATAATATTTAGATGGTGGACCGATATAAAGAATACCATAAGACGTAAATCTATACTAATATTATAAAGCTGAAAAATTTGTTTGTTTGGTTGAACGCGCTAATCTCAGGAACTACTGATACGATTTGAAAAAGTATTTTTTTCATTAGATAACCCGTTAACTGAGGAAGACTATAGGCTATATATCATCCCGGGGAAAAGTACGGTTCTCGTGGGATAGATTTGATTTGTCGAAACAAAGCGAGGGTGAGTCGCTATTAGTTATTATAAGTATATTTGCTTGCGAAATTTAAAAAAAAAATCTAGTCAAACCATTTTTCCGTTTCTAAAAAGGTCATACCAATAAACACTTAGGGAAAGTGGTCACCCTTCGTACGCGAGGCACATTCGTACAGTAAGTATAACAGAAAAACTAAACGGCACACAAACAGACCATTGCTTATGTGCATAGGCATACCGGCCACCATGTTGCTAACGAAACTTCGCGCCAGTCACGCTACAACTGTGAGAGCTGCAAGAAGTAAAGTGTTTCCGCGCGCGGTAAGTAATTTTTTTTACTGAAGTTTAGTTTGTAATTGTAAGTAGATTTTTTATGTTTTTGACAAAATAGTGATGATGTTTTATTGTTAACATTGTTTATTTTGAACTTTAATTGTAATATTTCTCATACTAAATTAGAATTTTATATAAAGTTGTAATTAAATTTTATGCAAGGTCTGGGGCACATTCGGACAGTACTACATGGGGCACATTCGTACGCGTACGAATGCTCCCCTTTAGATTTTATTTACCACCAATACATCAAATTTCGATTTTTATGAAATAAAACATAAATTTCAAAATTTGTTTTCGCATACTATAATTAGGGCTTTTTTATTTATATCGAGCGGAAACATTTTTATTTGAGTCAGTTTTCATAGTTTACTTTGCTTTTATTCCGATTCCGTTATAAACAAAAAGTTTTATGAAATATTCTACTTCTAACATTTTTTTTATATTTTTTACTAAGTAAATCTTTTAATTAATATTTGATTGCAGAATCATGGTACGAAAATATAAAAAAAGGGTACGCGAACCCAAGAAGTGGATGAAGAGTCCATGAATTTAGCAATTGATGATGTAATACAAGGACGGTTGTCTTATAGAAAAGCCGCGTTGAAATACAATATCAAAACCTCAACGGTGGAAAGTAGAGTGAAGAAATTTAAAGATGGTAATAACGATGGTAGACCCTCGCGAACTTTTCATTCCAAATTCACGAATCTACAAGTCTTCTTCTAGGAAGAAGAGGCGCGTTTAAATAATTACATTATTAATTGCTGCAAGATGCATTATGGGCTAACGACAGAAAAAATTCGGAAGATCTGCTACTGTCTTCTATTGATCCTCATGAGCACTCGCCTTCCTTGCTCCTAAATCTGCAAGACATTTTTCTCATTTTTCGCACTTCTGTGGCTGAGACTCAGCCTGAACCAAGTACTAATATTCCCATAACACCAGAAGTCATCAGACCTTATCCTACAATAGTCAGAAATAGAAAAACCAAAAAAATATATACAGATACACCCGAAAAAAATTAACTAGAAGATAGACATAGACAGAAAGAATTGAAAAGAAATATAACAGGAAAGGAAAGCCAGAGCTAAAACAATGAAACGTAGTTTGTTGGAACTTAATTCAAGACAAAAGAAAAAGAAATCTAAAAAGATTGAAAGCGATGAAGACTCAAAGGAATCTGAAAGATCGCAGAAAGCTGGCGGAAAAGCTCAACGTCTCCGGTTGACTTAGAAATCGATGAAGATGCTGATGATTATACTACCAAACATTATTACAAAAATTTCATACAGCATGACTGTAAAGATCTCATATAGACTGATAGTAAAGTTTAGAATTATCAATAAGTTAACTAAGAATAAATAATTTTATTTTTTGTTATTTTACTCAAAAACAATTTATTAAGTATGAGTCACGTTAAATATTATTAAGTTGGTTTTATGATAAATAGATATTCTTTGTGATTTAATAAAAGTTAACGAGTTTAATAGATTTTTTAATTACCGTGTATGAATTTACCCCATGGTGTACGAAAGTACCCTGCTTACTGTACGAAAGTACCCCATACGTGGGGTGCGTTCGTACAAATATCTCATCGTAAAAAAATGGCTATAACCCTTTAACCATATGAAATAATAGTTTCAAACTTTTTTGTAACTAACTACGATATATTTGTTACACTAAGGTGCATAAAGTATATAATTTTGACAATTAATCATAGAGTAAAAAATAAAAATGTAAAAAGTGTACGAAGGGTGACCACCTTCCCCTATAACTGAGAAGAACTTAAATATTATTAAGTAAAGTATGATAAAGATATTAATATAAGCCACTATTTTTCTTTTCTTTGTTAGAAAACATTTTTCACACCTATTATATTTGTAGCAAGGTCAAACTGACCTCGTTAGATTAATTCACTTTCTTACATCTCATTGAAACAAAAACATAAATTCTGAGCAAGACTCAGAGTACTATATTATATTTAATAAAGTTTACAAAAGATGTACTAGTAACTTGGGATAACATATTATGTCATTTTTGATTGAGTTTTTAATAATGGAAATTTGTCTTATCAGCATTTGCTTATTATCTTATTATTTGATGCAATTAATGTTATTAAATTTACAATTACGAAATTGTTCAAGGAAAACAAGTATCATGGAATTGATAAAAAATATAAGGCAAGGTTGGTATGGTGTAGAACAACTATGAGCTAAACGCATTACTCACCGTCTATATACATATATTTAGTCACATACCAATTACGTATGGTTTCTTTTGGCCGTAAAATACATGAATGTGGCAAGTGATTATTTTTAAAAGTTACGAATTTTTCACCTTCTTTGCTTTTTTATATAATAATATCATGGTATTATTTTAATTTTATAAAAATACCTTAATTCTATAAAAATAAAACATCTGGAATGAGCGCTACGTGTAGGTACCAACCAGCGCTTTTTTTTGGAAGTTTGTATGTTTGTTTGTAATGGATAAACTAAAAATCCGCTGAACCGATTTAGATGGAAAGCATGATGATAGTTTGAGACCTTGGAAAGGACATAGGATAGTTTTTATCCTGGAAGTCATCCCTTAATAGGGTGAAAATGGGGATGAAAATTTTTATGGGGAATCAATCATTTCTCAAGAAAGGGTTACCTATAAAACTCATCATAACTATGTACATACATATATTCACATACATATACATATATGTAGTCTATCTATTCCATATTAACCGTTAAAACGCTAATACGCGAAATAAACAAGAATATCTAAAACATCATTTCTTATGCCCATATTAAGCTTGATTGAGTCAAAATTAAATCAAAATATGTTAACTGCGCAAATAAAAACTGCCTAAATGAATAAAAGGGAGATTTACATAATTTAATCATAATACTTATACACTGTCATCGTCATAGATGATCTATGACAATGTATAGGTAAGTAAATGGACACGGAGATGATGAGATGATCTATGTATTGCTTGAAAGAAAAAAAGTAAGTAGGTATAAGGTGAATATTTTTCTAGCCTTTATTTTTAAACCAAATAATTATTAATCACGAAGTGAAAACTTGGTGATATATCATTATTTATATAAATGTATACATGTAATGAAATTCTAAGTAAGTCGTATCTGTACATTAAATATTATTTGGAAAATCCTATTGAAACAGTCATTATTATCGATACAGAGACCGAATCTATAGTTTTTAGAATTTTTGAAACACATACTTTGAAACACATGAATTCGAAGTGTTTGCGGCCGTTTTAACTAACATAGCATTGAATTTAAAATATTCAAAAATCACTCAACATAGTATTTTACCAAAACATATTCAGTTACACTTCGGAAGTTCCATTACATCATTGTTTTTTCAACTTTTACCTGTTACCTGACAATTTAAAAGTTAAACACAATAGTGATGACTTTAGAAACATGTAGTCAACTATAGGTGTAAATAAAAATTCGAAAACATATTAGACCACTATAATAAAAGCGAAATTGATCAATAATTCATGATGGTATGGCTAGGCAGATTTGAGAGATTTGATTTATAATGATCAAATCGTCCTACAAATAAAATGGTAGGATTTCTCAGTCCTATGCGAGGATACTGTCTCCCGTCCATCAAACCATAATTGCATCTACCACTATCAAATTTTCTTAGAAAGAAAAGTTGGGCGTCTCGTTAAAATGAAGCTACCGATGAAATTTTAACTTGTTACTAATTATTAAAAAAAACTGTGATGGACTGTACACTATAGGTAATAATATAGAATTATAAATAAACACTACATATTAGATGTGTAAATAAATTTATGGAGATATAGGAAATATTTAGCAGCCCAAATTCAAAATAGTACATGTTTTGAGAAATATAAAAATATTTTTTACTTTGTTGGTTGGTTAAATATAATAATTTTACTAAAAGGTACTTCTATAATAGTTAATCAAAAAGTACCATTTGTCTTACCTTGACCTCTCCCTTTTTTGTTACAGTTACTTGATAACATGGCAATGAATCAAATCCAGGGAAATCTTCTATGTCACCTGTCTTCAAGTTAAAGCATGCTCCATGCCAAGGACACCTCACTCTGCCATCACCTAATGCTCCTGACACTAAAGGAGCTCCATAATGAGTACACTTAGTTCCAACAGCACTGAATTCTCCCTTCTGTTTTACTACTAAAACTTTGCCTTCCTCTCCTATTTCAAATACTTTCATCTCATTTTCTTGCAAATCGTTAACTTTACAAACAACAGATTCTACATATTGGGTAGTTGAATCTGTACGTGATATTGTTCCAGCTAAAAGAAATGTAGTTTATATAAAATTTTACAATTTAAAAAATGTAATAAATAGTAACATATAAGGTATTATAGCTGTTCAAGGATAGTATTTAAAAGTATATATAGTAATTTCGCAACAATTTAAAAAAAAATCCACTTACGATTTTCAGAACTCGATTTTGGTTGTTCACTGTTTGGAGAGTAAGATCTAGAGTACGAGCTACCCATTTTTTCTCCTGTAGCTAAATATCGATGACCTAAATAAGAAATAAATTAAAAATTTAACGGAAATAAAATAATATATTGTTATATATTTAAATAAAACTTATTTTCCTGGCTTAGAAGGTCATAATTTTAGAGGTTAAGTAAAATATTTTAAGCGTACTATTATTATAATCAAAAATTATCAAACTGGTTATTTTGGAAATAAAACACATAAAGAGAATGTATCACCTTGAACAACCCGCTTTACGACCTTATTCACAACCCGACAGCTGTTGAATAAAAACATTGTAGTATGACACTTCAGTTGATGTTGCCAGCATACCTAATATTTAATCGCAATCTAATCTAACAGGGTGCTTTTTCATGCTAAAGCTCGCCTTCGAACTTTGCTAAAAATGCTTTAAATATCAAAATCAGTAACATGATGCTAGATAAATTGCAGTGTGTAACTAAAAACAGTAGTTGAGTATTAGTTCCTTAAGCGGTAAGCCGAATACTAATATAATATAACATTTGTTTAAATTTAATATATTTACAGGTAGCAAAAGTGCATTGGAGCATTTGGCTCGGTGCGCCGTTGGCCTAAGAGGTGTTCTGGTAGCCTAAGCTATTCTAGATAATGTAAATAGAGCAATACAATTAGTTAAAGATCTAAAATTGCAATTTGTCCCATCGCACATATGTAGGTCTATAGGGAAATGAGGAGGCTGACTAACTAGCTTGAACTAGATGTACAAAAGGCTATAAAGTATATATTATTCCAAATTATTCTGAAGTTTTAATGTCACAAAAAGATAAAGTATATAATATAATATGGAAAGAATATTTCGATGATCGCTCTAAAGAAAAAGGAATCTGGTACAGAACTTTGCAATCTCATGCTCAGCCTCCTCGTGCTTCCTGGCTTGATATGATTTCTAACAATAAAACTATAATTAAAATAGCACATAGATTGCGGTCTGGACACATGCCATTAAATAATTATTTTCTTCGAGTATATCTTATGAAAAAATCACTCGCCAAACTGTGAAATATGTGTAGTATATGAAGATGTTTATAATTTATTAATGGAATGTGTCTGGTACGACCAACAAAGGAAAAATCTAACAAGATCACTGAATCTAAATAGTTTCGATATAGGTAATTTGAATACAATTTTGTCCGTTCTACCGCTATTATGAAAATGCACCCTAGAATAATTTCAGTTATAATTAAAGTTCTAATAAAAGTACTTATAGCTATAGAACTTGTTATATGTATCCATTTCGTTTTAATTTAATTTATAATCCTATTTTAAATAATATGAAATATAATATATAAGGTAACTTGTTTAACAAACCAGTAAAATTTTATCATTTATACTAATGTTTTAGAAGGCTTACTTTATAAAACACATATAGTTCCTTATCAAATCTTTAACTCTATAAATATTACATAATTATTTAATAATATTTTAAGTTAATCAATTGATTGGGTATTATATTTAATAAATAAAAATAATGGCAACACAATTTTGTACTTTTGATTTAGGGATGCAAGGTGTATAGAAAATATCGATATCTCGATACCAATACATATATCGATTTAGTTCGATATCAATATGTTGATATAGTGGATTAGACATCGATATATCAATATTTCTTCTTATATCGGTATTTTCTATACTTCGATCGATATTTTTTTTAAAAGCGTGAATGCAAAAAGTTCTTTTACTTAACCTGTCACACGTTCATCGATTATGTAATTTTTTATCTGTGAAAAATTAAGAAATAAAATTATAAAAAAATATGCATTAAATATTATTGTATCATACATTTATCACAAAAAACACTAAGTCCAGTATTTTGTATTAATCAGAGAACCTAAAAACAATTAGTATTTATTAGGATTAGGAGGAATTAGGAAAATTTGATAGTCTACTTCCATGAAATCGGTTTTTGCTTTAAGTTATAATGGCTCCAGTCTTCGAAAAAAAGCGTTCGGAAGGCACACAATTGGTAAGTGAGTCATTGCTACTTTAAACAGATTGGGATTTATACACCTTGCATCTCTTGCCACGTTTCGAGAACGTTTACTTTTAGAGCGCTTACAGGTGCAGCAAGACATAAAGTAAGCTCGTCGTCGTCGTTTTTTTTTTCTTTTTATTTGTGTGTGAGTAAGAGATTTATGGTGTTTCCCGAAGTCGAATTCATCTTTATCTTCATTCTATAAAGATGTTGATGAAACTAATGCGGTTGCAGATTTATATTCTGTCGGACAAGCACACGAAGGGTTCCGTACCATAATCGACTTTTTAAATTTACATGGCAGCCTTTTTGAAAATCACCATCTTGGTTTTTTATTTTTATTTGTTGTAATATCAGCAATAGAAATACAAACTCTGTTAAAATCAACTCTCTACTTATTACGGTTCATGAGGTATAGCCCTCTGACAGACGAATGGACGGACGGACAGCGGAGGCTTAGTAATAAAGTTCCGTTGGCACCCTTCGGGTACGGAATACCCTAAAAACCGCAATTGTCCGATTTAGTGGGTATTCACTTTTGGGAGGGTTCTATTGATATTTTGTTTCGATATTTTGAGTTTCTTCGATATCGATATATCGATATTGACGGATCTTCAATATCGATAAATATCGATTTTTTTTGCTTCGATGTATCAATATATATCGGTTATCCGATATATCGTTGCATCCCTACTTTTGATTATGGTGGTTGATGAACGTGGCCTAGTCGGTACTCGGTATATTATGGTTTTCTTATCTTTGTAAGCTAAATATATATAAAAAATGTCCGACGTAATTGTACCCAAGGGTCAACCTGTTCCTGGTGAACCAGAAAAAAAGGGATGGCTCTTTAAGTGGACAAATTACCTCAAGGGATATCAACGAAGATGGTTCGTGTTGTCAAATGGATTATTATCGTATTACAGGTAAATTATAAATATTTATATAGAGAAATTGGATGTTAATTAATAGCAAATATATTTTTTTAAAGTATTTATCACAATAGGATGTACATTAGTTAAAAATTAAAAAGCTAATAATGCTATTTTAATATTTATGTAATACATATTTTTAATTGTTTAGTCTTTTTAAGATTTTAATCCAAAAATACTTATATACCTTTATTAGTGTTCATCATAAATTGTATTAGAAAAGAATTTTAAACAATCAGTTATCGCCACACTTTGTATAGATTCAAAATGTTATTGTTATGTGCAATTTAAAAATTTTAATCATTTTTTTTATTGTATTTAATTAATGGGCTGTGTTATTTCTAAATGTCATATTAAAATTTTATATATTTTTCTCTGCGACATAATGCATAAATTGTTACATATTAACCATGACATTTAATTACTATAATTATTATACTCTAATTGGCAGTCTTAAGAAACGAGAATTCTTTTATTGGTGGAAAGAAATATACTTAAGTATTCTTTATTTTTGTTTCAATTTGTTTTTCATTTTGACTGTAACTTTAAAATCAACTTGACATTATCATAAAAAACATTTATATTTAGCATCTTATAATTATTATATAATTGAATAGTATTAATTTGTTACTATAAAATACAAAAACATATACTTTTGGTTATTGATGAAAAATTTTTTTTTTCAGAAACCAAGCAGAGATGGCGCACACATGCCGTGGCACAATTTCCCTTTTAGGTGCATTGATCCATACTGCGGATTCATGCACATTTGTAATCAGCAATGGTGGAACACAAACTTTTCATATTCGTGCACATGATGAAGTAGAACGGCAAAGCTGGGTCACTGCTTTGGAATTGGCCAAGGCTAAAGCAATGTGAGTCATTGTATATCATGTAAATAATAATTAATAGATATGAAAAAATTACGAAAGAGTAAGATAACATTCCAACCTATAAACTATCTATTAACTATGCTCACATTGATCTGTTGCTGGGCAAACTGGGAGATCTTTATTCAATTCATAATTATACAAGAGCAATACAATCTGATACAAATATTTATGTTGTAGCAATATTTGTTGATGATTCTATTAATGGAGGCAGTGGTAGCCCAGTGGTAATACCCTCGTATAGGAAACCGAGTGAAGCGGGTTCAAATCGCGAGTCTCGTACCTCTGATATTTTCATGTGTGAATCATTTCTAACATGATTACCACGTGCCTTACGGTGGAGGAAAACATCCTGAGGAAACCTGCATGTCTAAGAAAACCTAGCAAGTTTTCGAAAGACATGCGAAGTCCGCCAATCTGCACTTGGCCAGCTGGGTGGTCTATGGCCTGATTCCCCTCGTATTGAAGGGAGACCCTTGCCCTGCAGTGGGACGTTAAAAAGGGCTGAATACAATACAATACTATTAAATTAATTTTAAGCTTAATTGATTAGCCTGTCGAAAGGTGCGGGCACACCGGTGTGCCAGTTAACAATTAATTTCTTATAAATTATCCAGGAGGTGACACACTATTGTGAGATTTAAAATTGAGTTTATAGCAAGAGAGTGAAGGAACTTTCAATATTTATGATTTGTATTATCAAATATTGTCATATTAAATTATTGCTCATTAACAATGTAATCTTATATCCCTAATTAATAATTAATGCTCATAGTTATTTAGATAAAAGTAAATAGTTTATTAAGTGCCATAATTGGATTTTAATTAATAATTATTTTGAGTGTTAAAAAAGCATCTCACCTTAGACGTCTCAAACCAAATATTCCTATAAGTAGGTCATGTAGGGTTATCACCTTAACTAGGGTCTATCTATAGATACAAATTGAACCTTTGTATATTTTTTTAAATAAAAAATGGGTGCGTGTAAGCTTTACGCGGGGTTGCAGTAAAACTTCTTTGGCAATTATCACAGTTACTTTAAAACAAATCAATAATTGAATAAGGCGTATTAGGCATAAAATTGATATATTTATAAAATATAATTTATGGAAAGAATATAATATTATATATTTGTCAGACAATAACAACAGTTACCATGGCTACATGGCAATGTATTCTATCTCATTCTCTCGCTGGCTTAATTCTATACATTTATGTGTTTCTCTTTCTAGTGTCGCATTTTCGATTCATCGAGTTTCTTATCACAACGATTCTAACGAAGTTTCACTTCAAAATAGTTGTCTATACAATAATTAATTAAAAGATAAAACTTTTTTTTATTAAGAATTAGCAACCCTAGTTACATTTATGCACAACTCATGATTTATTTATTTCAATTTTTCATTACCTTCTAAACCATATCGACGACACGTTTAGCTTAGTGTGTAGTGACCCTACTTTTTGTGCCAGCGGTCGCGGGTTCGAGTCCCGCTGGGGGCATTCATTTGTGTGATTAGCACAAATGTCTGTATTCTTGTCATGGGTGTTTATATTTATAATATGTATGTATTTAAAGTTATATACATGTAGTGTATCAACTATCTGGTATCCATAGCACAGGCCTCGTAGTTTACCATAGAACTATGTAGATGGTGCTGTGTGCTGATGTCCCAACATATTTATTTATCTATATTGAACAAAAGGTCTGATTTTATCTCTATTATAAATTTAGGATGATGAAATAATTTATTTTTATTGCAAATAATATTATTTTTTATATTATATCGGTGTATAATAATCAGTTAAACATAACATAGTCAAAGAAATACACACTTGCTTATATAGCAATAATATACCAGTGGTATTTTTGGACTCTGACATATATTTGCCATACATTTGTTTCATTTTTAAACAATTGTATTAGTAGTTCACACAAAGACATCTGTATTTTTCTCAACTTGTTAGAAAAAACTGTGAGAGCTTGGCTTAAACACAAGAAACAATTTATAACTTATGACACTCACTATATTAGTGAATGTACAATTTAAATCGGTTCAGTAGTTTCAAAGTATATTGTTTACAAACATACATTTTAAGTAAAATAATCTTTTCAAATTTTTCATGGATTTATTTTAATTTTTGGTTAAAATCCAAAAAGATAATTTTATTTATGTTAAATATATGTGTAAATCTCAAAGTACTCTATATATGATCTGTGGTATTACAAAAAAAAGATATTAGTATAGATTTATGGTTTTGTTTAATTAATTTTATGCAGCAGAGCACAAGAGTCAGATGATGATGAAGATCAGATGTCATCTGGACCTGTGGCTGTCGGAGGAGCAGATGGTGAGGGAGAGGATGCTGGAGGCATAGCCAGGGAATTGGCCGCGAGGTTCCATGATCTCAGGACATGTTCCGAATTGGTAGCAAGACATGGGGCAGCTCTACAAAGATCCCTTGTGGACTTAGAAATACCACCAACCGACACAACTAAACAAGTTTCTGAACGAGCAACACTGTTCAGGATATCTTGTAATGCTATGATGAATGTAAGTATGTAATTTATTTATAAAAATATTTAGTAAGTAATTTATTTATAAAACTAGCGACTCGCTTTGCACGGGTTCGTCCCTCGGTTGCTTCCCAAAATAAACTTTATTTAATTTTTTTTTGTTTTTTTTTTTCGTGGGATCCTAGTTTTTTTTTTCTAAAATAAAAGTAGCCTATGTTACTCCTTATTACACCAGCTATCTGCCAGTTAAAGTCCCGTCAAAATCGGTCCAGCCGTTTCAGAGATTAGCCGGAACAAACAGACAGACAAAAATTGTAAAAAATGTTTTTTTTTTGTATATATACCGTGTATACATCCATATGCATTTAGTAAAAAGCGGTTATTTTAATATTACAAACAGACACTCCAATTTGATTTACCTGTATAGATGATGCTTATCTAATATCTTCATATATAATTATTTTTTAATTTCCTTTTACAGTGAATTAATGTGTTGTTGCAATCTGTAACATGATAATTTATAATATCATCTTAAAAATTTTGTTATACACAATATTTTAAGAACATCACTAGAGAACTATCAATTTATTACAATAAATAATTGTTGGTAGATATTAAGTTTTGTAAGTCTATGCTACAGTCGTTTTTATTTGCCCAAGACTTTAAATGAATTTTTTTTTACGGACGGGTTTTCCAAGAAGGGTTGAGGTTATTTCTTAGAAAGTTTTTAAGCAGTGCCATCTATTGATAACTGCAGAACTAAAATGTTGTTTAAATAACACAAATTGAACTATATTGCTATGGAAACTTATCTGTGTGTCAGATCATCAAAGTTTTATCTTATAATATCCAATGACCAGTGGATAATGTAATCCAAATATGTATATGTATCAATGGCAAACATGTAATTAAGTAATCTATACTAATATTATAAAGCTGAAGAGTTTGTTTGTTTGTTTGTTTGTTTGTTTGTTTGAACGCACTAATCTCAAAAACTACTAATCCGAATTGAAAAATTCTTTTTGCATTAGATAGCCCGTTTACTGAGGAAGGCTATAGGCTATATATCATCTCGGAAAAATGTAGGGTTCCCGTGGAATAGATTTGTTTATGACTAGGGACGAACCCGAAGCGAAGCGAGGGTGAGTCGCTAGTATCTTTATATATATATACAGTAACTTTCTCTAAAAGAAATACAGCTAACTTCATCATGTCGGTTTTTGGCTGTCGGTGTGCGTGCGCATCGTAAAAATTTTACTCTCATTTTTTTTCCAAACCTGCCAAAAGAAGTATAATTTCAAAAAAAAAAAAAAACAAAAAATTGTCACGATATTATTATTAGTATTATATGCAAAAAGATATCGCAATCGCAAAAGGAAACTGCTTGACAAATATTACTTCTCTCTAGGCCAAATCCTATTTTATTTTTTAATACGAGCGAATACAGTTTTTATTTGCGAATTTCAAGTTTAAATCAAGGACACGAATGAGACGGTAACAATCATGCAACAAGCGACAGAGACTTACATTAATTTTATAAATAATTCAATGAACTGCGTGGGAGAGTCCGTACGCTGCCGATTATATCTAGACCTAATAAGATGGTGCATATTTATTTAAGATTTTTTTTGTGAAATGCTTAATATGTAAATAGGTT
The DNA here is from genome assembly GCA_905404265.1 of Fabriciana adippe. Classification (NCBI taxonomy): domain Eukaryota; kingdom Metazoa; phylum Arthropoda; class Insecta; order Lepidoptera; family Nymphalidae; genus Fabriciana; species Fabriciana adippe. The sequence goes on along the minus strand of FR990001.1, from coordinate 9,562,224 downwards.
TCTAATAATAGTGTATAGATCAGAAATGTAAATGAAATAGTGGCTGTACGATATGCACTGTGATGTTCACTACACTATTTATTAGGTACTTATTTTGTATTAGCGACTCCCCTATTTAAAAACTTCAATAGGATCTCACCAAAATCGACAAAAGCCACGTAGAAACCAATAAATATTTATTGGTTTCTATGTACCCTAGGTACGTTTTAACGGTAAGTATAGAATAGGCTATATATACGTATATGTAAGTACAATGTATGTACATACATACATAGGTATAGAAAAGTAGGTAAGTATTACAGAAAAAAATATCCCTTACATGAGAAATGATTTATTCTCTATTCAATCTTCCACCCTCCTTTTCACCCCTTTATATATGATATGTTTTCCCGGATGAAAACTATCCTATGTCATTCCCAAGGTCTCAAAATATTTTGATACCAAATTTCATCTAAATCGATCCAGCGGATTAAGCGTCAAAAAGTGACGGATAGACAGACAGAAGGAGTTACTTTCGCATTTAATAGTAGTATGGATATATAAAGCTGGCTTTTTTTGTGCTGTTCTATCATCATGGGCGTGGGCTGAACGTTGATAAGTCAGTCAGTGAATCACGACATTGCCTTCAATAATATAATCTATCTCTATCTATCTCTAATATGTAAAATTCTCGTGTCACAGTGTTTGTAACAAAACTCCTCCGAAACGGCTTGACCGATTCTTATGAAATTTTGTGTGTATATTCAGTGGGTGTGAGAATAGGACGTAAACTATTTTTCAAACCCCTAAGTGATAAGGGTGGTCCACCCTAGAGGAACCCGATCGGAGCGAGGGTGAGTCACTATTAATGTATAATAAAAATAGTTATTGCAAGTGTTCCTTAGGAGATAGACATATATTATTGCGGACTTTTCTATACCTTTTTAAGATCTACAATTTTCTAGTACATTGTTTTGATGTATCTCTTAAGGTTTACCTACGTTAGCTATATAAATTTCTAAGGACGACACGGTAGGACCAGTTATTGTGTTTTTCCGTGGGAAAGAAAGATTTTCTTGAAGTAAAAGGTATCCTAAATGTTGACCCGAGTAATAAGTCAACACTACAGAAAATTTGTAGTAGTTCCTGATATTAGCGCGTTCAACCAAATAAACAAACAAACAAGCTCTTCAGCTTTATATTATTAGTATAGATTTTAAATGAAACTATATTTTCGGATGTCGGAAAGAGTCTCTCCCATGACCACGTGTGCTGTAAAGCATTGGAAATGTCGGGAACCAAGATATAAAACAATACCGTCGCTTATGTAACAAATAACGTATGCATTCCTAAACCATTCTTCCTCTTATTGTGTTAAAACTTGTCGCAAGAATTGGATCTAGACAAAGACAGAGCATGTCTCTAGCGTTCTATAAAACAGATTATACTTATTATTGTTCCATACAATATTTGTAAACATTCGTTTTGAGAAGGATCTCATAAAACACACATCTAGCTATAATACGTCATCGAGCTTGAATTAACATGTAGTGCTACTATTTTTTAGGGTTCAAAAAATCTCACGATTCGCTTCGCTCGGTCTCAAATAATATTTCATGTCGTCTCGTTTCGCCAACTACTCAATTTGCACCCTCTATATCGTTTTTATAAAGATATTATATCCAAATAAATGTTTTCAACATAATTTATAATGTCTGATGCTGCATTTACTATTTTTGTTTAGTATTGAAATTATTGCCCTTTTAATGGAAAAAATAAAATGAACTAAAATATATAGAAAGCGGGTAGTAATAGTTGCTTCGATAACTGACCTTTTAGTTCATTTATTATTTACATCGCTTTACTTGTCAGTCAAGTCAATTCAATTCTGTAGAATATCGTTAACGACGAATTTATGAGTCTCTTTAATTTTTTTTAATAAATTCCCTAAATTAATTTGTTCGCGAATAGCGCAGCATCTATGTATAGTACAAAATTGTAAATATAATTGATGAACGGCTAACAAATTGAGTAAAAATTGAAGATTTGGCTTAGCGCGAGGATATTCAAAATTCCAATTTGCAATAACCAAAAACAGGGAAGAATTTACATGTACTATATCTATTAAATCAATCATTGTAAGCATTGATTGTTGATAGAATGTAAATATTTTCATACTCAATTTTATAAGACAAACAAATAAAATACTAGCTATTTTTTAAAATACATCAAAAATTACCTAGCTATTGATGTATGAGATTATAGGTAGATGTACACCCACTCAGAAACTAATTTATTATCAATGAGCATAATAAATGCTAATATAATTTGTCCAGGCATGTTCAGAATTCATGAGCGCGGCGGCGGCGTCGAGCGCACGCATGAGCCGCGCGCTACAACACGAACGCGAACAGAAAATGAGATTGCAAGAAGTAGTCGAACAACTTGCAAGGCAACATGATAATTTGGAGAAAACTGTCACGGCTAGAAGTACTCCACACACAGGTTAGTTCCTTCTTTTTTTTTTTTAAATTAGTGAAGTACTAAAACATCTTATAGATATTGTGAACATTAGTTGTAGAGGTGAAATATGGATATTTTTAAAGTACTGATTCTTTATAGTATAAAAAGTAAGTAAAAATCTCCCGAGTTTCCACAAAGAAGCTATTAAACAGATTTTAACTTTTGAATATTATTAATATATAAAACGCTTAGCATACTGACATGAAAATCCATACTTAATATTATAAAATGTGAAAGTGTGTTTGTTTGTTTGTCCTTCTTTCACGTCGAAACTGAGTGTCGGATTGGCGTGATTTTTTGTGTGGAGGTAGTTGGAGGGCTGGAGAGTGATATAGACTACTTTTTACTGCGGGAGATTATCTCATTCCTACGGGAAAACACGTTATAATACAACTCACAACAACTTATACCTATATATGTATAATATATATAGTCTGTCTATTCCATACTAACCGTTAAAACGTACTCTTTATGAAATTCAATTTATGTTTTAATTAATTAGGATGGGTGAGATACTAAAAATAACGCGTATTAGGCATATTACAAACATAAATTTTAGAATATCATATAAGGAAAGAATATAACACTATATAATATCATTTGTCAGATAATAACAACGGTTACCATGGCAACAATCGTTCGCCTCGCCCGATTACACTTTTTGTAACGCTCTCGTCTCGCACTCACCAGCATACTCCCCGAGCGTGCAAGCGTGCGTAAAGAAGTTTTACTTCGATAAATATGCTCTCAAAGGTTACCTAAAACCTCTAGGTTCTAGCTTTTAAGGTTTCCGAGATATGCCATTTTGAAGGAAAGTTATAGTTACGCAACTTTTTTTTTATATATCTCAAGGTTATAGGTGAGACCGGGAGTGAAACTGATATGAATAGCTTTTCTACATTAAGCCCTTTTTGGTACAAAAGTTTCGATATAGGTTGCTATTATGGGGCCGATTCGTTATACTTATCCCGCTATATCCTTTATTATTAATTTGAAAACAAAACAATTATTATTTTTTATTTTTTGATATCAATGTAAATATGTAGGTACTTATTTCTCAATAAATGGATTGAAATTTATTAAAATAATATATTTATTTACTATGGCAATACTCGTATTGTGTACATTATTTTATATATTTATCACTCATTGGGTTCTTTTTCTTTTGTATTTTCACATTTGTAACATTAAAATATTATAAACAGAATTTTTAGGCAATATTAAAATATAAAATAGTTATTTTAACTTCATTGGTTAATCGTAAGTTTAACATCGAAAGGAAAAACGAAACGTTTATGAACAAAAATTGACGCATGACTGTATGACGCTGGTGACGGATAATCGGAAATAGATGGGCGACTTCTTAAATTGAGATCTCCAAACCAATACATATTTATTTTGTTTCCATGTATTTAAATAAAAATTAGGAGTGTCGTTTAAAAATAAAAAAAAATGAAAGTTGAAAATTAAATGCACAATTCATTACGGTACGTACGTAATACCGCAATGATTTTAAATTTATATCATTTTATATTTCACGGCCTTTGGCAAATTCAACGTTGTCTTCTATTACAAAAGTATTGCAAAAATTGATACGTTGCGGGTTGTTACGTCTTCATTTATTTAATTATTGTCTGCTTGGTAGGTACCAAGTGTCGTCTTTTGGCAGTGCATTCTGCAGTGGTGTGTTAGCAAATGTGTAATATTATTATATATTTTGTGAAATACGTGTATCGTGATCTTGGCCTTGTGTAATTAGTGGCTTGCATCAAATACTAATACTTTAGGTTAGTTTGCAATGACAAGTACGTAATTCTTCAATAGTAGACGTTATGGGCGGTAAGTGAACAAACAAAATAGAAGGAAAATACTTATTATTATCGTTAGATTATGTTCTGTTGCAAGTCATATAGCACAAGGATGAATGTGAATCGTGAACATACTTTTTATATTCAGAAACTTCACTCATTTTATATATTCGCTATGTATTAGTTTGCTGCTGCATGGTGATGTTGCTAGGATCATTAAATTCTAAGTTAAATAATTTCAGAAGTTTGAATTATAATGAGTTAAACAAAAAGTGCCAAGAGGATGAGAACACTGTTGTAACTTTCAAATTTGTCCCAAAGAGGTTAGGTAGCATTCTTAAACAATTGTATGTTTTTAATACAAACATTAATATTTTGTAGCATTAATAAATAACATTAATAAACTTTATTTTAGGTGTTTTGTATTATAACTCACATAAGAGGAAATGACCAGTTTTTTTCAATGGTGTATTAATTACATATATGAAATATTTTATCCACCAAGGATTGCTCAAAGTGATGTACCCACTGCTTTCAATATATCATGCTTTTCGTTTTTATATCACTCATAATATATATTAGTTGTCATGTGGTAAACTAATGTTTATTTAGATTACTATTTATAAAACTATTTTGATGAATTTGCTCTATTTCAAAGTATAAAAATAATGTAGAGTATTTGTCATTTGACTGATTTTCCTGATTGACATAAAATTTTATCTAATATTAATTTATCTTATACCTATTGTTTGAAATCTAAGCAGATAACAGTTTTCTGTATAAGAAAATACAAACAGATACAGTAATAAATGATAGCAGTCAGTCCTCTTAGTCATTTACATTTTGTAGGCAACTATTGTACTGCTCTTATACTTACATTGAGTTGATACCCCATAATTATGTATTAAATGTATAAATGTTAACAAAAACTTGAATAGTTGTCATTTACTAATGTCGTTTATCTAAATTGAGTACAAGTACCTCTCAAGTCTCATGATTTAGTGATGATGCTATATATAACATAATGCTTTATTATTTAATTTAAAATTTGTTTCATTGAACACAAAATTATTAGCAAGCGGCAGCTTCATAGATTTTGTTGATAGGATGTGACAACAGTTTAGTTTGCTTTACCTCACATGTGCAATAAATAGCCTGTGTATCAGTGGTAAATGTTTTGATGTTTTAGTGTTTAAAGTCACTTGATAATTTTTACAAAGGGTGATTTATTTAAACTATATCATGCACAAAAAGTAATATAATATGAAGAAAACAAATTTTTCATGCACAAGAACATATTTCAAAATTATTATCTTATAATCAGAGTGATTAAGATAATACAGGTGGTCATGGATAAGGCAACATTGTAATAGTAACACCGAGGTTTCTGATTAGAAATCACATTAAACTCAGTATAGCTATAGTGAATTTTAATAACAATTCATACGGGCAGGTGGCAACGGATCCGGACAAGGTAATGATACAGAAGATGAGGATCATGAGTTCTTTGACGCTATGGAAGAGGGAGTCTCTTCTGCTATGGAGGACAAGACTTCGTTTGTAATTAAAGTGCCTGTGAGTTTACTTATTTCACTAAATAATAACGTTGTTACTGAGGTAACAAACATTCTTTTTTTTATTTATCTCAGTTAATATACATTTTTTTTATAAGAAATTGTTTTACTTATTTGATTTCTTTTGCAGGTAAATAGAAAAAACAAAGCAAAAGGTGGTGAAAGTTCTGATGAATCAGAGGGTGAAACTGTAACTGAAACTCAACAGGTCAGAGAAATTTAACATTTGCTTTAATAATGGCTTAACATTTTTTATTTTATTTTAAAAATGAATTTGTTTTTTTTTTCTATAATTTTTTATTTTTTTTTTATTAATAACATATAAGTATTGCTTTTGTCTAAAAATCTTTTTAATGCTATATATTACACAAAACGTCTATATTTATTTATACCAAATGAATAATTTTTATATAAATAATAATTTATAAAGGTATTAGTTGGCATAATCCTTTGTTCTTATTTTATATTATTATATGTTCTTTCTTACATACTCACCAATGTATCTTATCATTGTAAATAACAGATAAAGAATGAAAGTAATGATCTGTAGGTGATATTTGTGGAAGACAAGGAAAGGGCAGAAAGTGCAATGGGTGGTGCCGAGGCAGCAGCAGTTAGCAAGTCTGAGGATAAGGAGCAACAGGATATTAAAATATGGGTGAGTTGACACTAATGCTTTAATAATTTTAATATTTACTGTAGTTTTTGGTTGTTTTTTTTTTTGCATATAAATAAGTTTTGTCTTGGAAATCAAACTTTTTGGTCAACTGATTTTTTTCATCATCTTAAACTCTGTTGTAGATGACCATAAAATATTATTGTATTCATAATTTGTTTAAATTGCTTTTATATGTAAGCAAAAGTCATTTGTTGACATAAATGGTTTAGTGTTATGTAGTTATGTGGAACTTAATATCATGCTAACAATAATAAAAAAATGTAGCAGGATGGATTAATAGAAATAATTTGCTATCTTGGATATAAAACATTGTAATTAGAAATTTTTAAACGAAAATCAACCATTAAAATACCATTTTATTTAAATTTTTATAAAAAATATTATACCAGCTAAACTTAAATCCATCTTTTTGGGGGTTGGTTTAATGAAGCGTTTCATATATTTTTTGTTTTGTCAATAAAATGAGTACACAATATAATGCAAATCTGTTTCTTAGATCCAATACAATATAAACTTTATTTAATAAACTATTTCTAATAAATTTTCGCATACACACAAAGATATAAAAGTGTAGTTTCAGTTTTTATGAATGTTAAATTAAGGGTGTTGTATTTGGGTGGTGTAGACTTTCAATGTTTTGTTACAGTGAACCTCTATGATTAATTTTGTTGTTATAATGATTAAAGGTCGAGTTAAGGCCTTGTAATGATATACTAATGTGATGTTATATTTGCATCATTAAAAAATCATTAACACTATAAGCTGTTCACATCGTTCTTTGGTTTTTATATTGTAATTTGGCTTTTATATTGTAATAACTAGTGACTCACCCTTGCTCCGCTCGCGTCCCTTAGTACGTTTTAACGGTTAGTATAGATTACTCAGAGATGAGATATTTTCCCGCAGTAAAAAGTATTCTATATGTTGACCCGGATAACCAGCTATCATCATACCAAATTTCATCAAAATCTGTCTAGTGGTTTTCTCGTTTCCCAGACAGACAGACAAAAATTCTAAAAACTATATACTCAGCCTCTGTATCGGTAATAACGAATATTTCAATAAGATTTTTCAAAAAATATTTAATGTACAGATTTGATTCAGAATTTTATTATGTATATGTTAAAATAATTTAATTCACATGTGTTCAATGTAGTGATTTGTTTGTTTTATTTAGTGCAATGATATTTACACATAATATAATTATATATAGTATTTTAGTATTTTTTATGAGATTGCATTAAAATCTATACTAATATACTAATAATATTATAAAGAGACAAAGTTTGTTTGTTTGAACGCGTTAATCTCAGGAACTACTAATCCGATTTGAAAAATTCTTTTTGCATTAGATAGCCCGTTTATTAAGGAAGGTTTATAAGCTATATATCATCATGCTACTATCCAAGGGAGAGGAACAATGTCAACAAATCGAACAGACTTCCACATATTATTGTAAAACTGATGTTTATATCGGAAGTATAAACGCAGGCGAAGCCGCGGGTACTGCTAGTCATTTATCAAAAAAAATATATATTTTAAAATGTTATTGATATTTTTCATATTATTTATAATTAGGTTTTAACTAAAAAGATACACCGGTTTCAATATTAGATTTATTAGATTTCAGACATCCATTAAAATATAACCATTTGGTCCCTTATGGGGGAGGAGGTGAATTTTTTAAAATCTTAAAACTTGTATATCATCAAGGACTTTTAAACTGCAGCAGTATAATTAAAAAAAATCAATATCATTATGTAAAAAAATAATCAATATCATTATGTATGTATGTGTTGATAACTAACTATTGATATTGTGTTTGTTCGAAAATACAGATATTATTGTACGAATTTTCATACAATTTTCTCCAATAGAAAAAGGAATCATCTAAGCGGGTTATATATTATGAGCGTTTTGCAAATCTAGAGGCGTGGTTTACACATTAGCTATATTATAAAAACTCCTAACTGCCTCTGTGGTGTAGTGATTAGCATGTACGGCTGTCACAGACAATTCAACCTAATGTATTGTCTGTGACGGCTGCATATCCGGAGGTCCTGGGTTCGCGTCCCGGGTCGGGCCAAGGTTAGTTATTGAGTCTTTCTATTTAGTAAGCCTCAGTAACAACCCGGAGTTGGGAAGTTGGCGGTGTTTCACCCCCGTGCCTCGGAGAGCACGTAAAGCGGTCGGTTCTGCGCCTTAACTCTCACCGTCGTGCCTCGTGTCGTCCCACCGGAGTATAGAGAGTGCTCTATTCCTGTCACTCTCATATTATTACTACTAGCTACTCCTAATGAGATTGGCCGCCGTAGCCGAAATCGGTCAGGCGAACTTATTTACTTATTATAGAAACTATTCGAAAAAACTCTTTTTTTAATGTTGGTCAAATATGTATATATGAAATAATGTATATGTGTGTGGACCGCCGCAGCCGCACGTGTCGCAGACGACGGGCATGGTGGACGGGCGCCCGCGCCGCACGCGCGTGCCCGACAAGCCCAACTACCCGCTCTCGCTTTGGTCCATTATGAAGAACTGCATCGGTGAGTATATTCGCCTATTTTCTTTATCACTCACTAGCGACTTACCTTCACTTCGTTCGGGTGCGTTCTTAGGGGTACGTTTTGATTTTTTTTTTTAGTGGAAACCTATTTTTTTTTAATAAAAGTAGCCCAAGTTCTTATAACATTAGCTATCTGCCAGTGAAAGTCTCGTCAAAATCGGTCCAGCCGTTTCGGAGATTAGCCGGAACAAACAGACAGACAGATAGACAGACAAAAATGTTAAAATATGAGTTTTCTTATTAGTACCGTATATAATCCCATATGCATTTAGTAAAAAGCTATTATTTTGACATTACAGACACTTCAATTTTATTTATCTATATAGATTACGGTGTCGACTTTCGAATTGCTTTAAAAGAAATATTAACCTAACCTAACGCCTTGGTTAGGGTGATTTAATTAGAAAAAAAAGTATGATTATTGACTGACTAAAAAAGATGTAGGTTCCTTTTTTAGGCGGCAAACAATTAATAATACAGTGGTAGCCCAGTGGTATTTCACTTGTTTGAGAAACTAAGTGGAGCGGGTTCAAATCCCGGGTTTTGCACGCCTGATATTCTCATGTACGAATCATTTTTAACATGATTATCACGATGTCGTACGGTGAAGGAAAACATCGTGAGGAAACCTGCATGTTTGAGAGAATTATTAATAATAACTAGCGACTCATTTCGTTCCGCTCGGTTTCGTTTCTAGTTACGTTTTAACGTTTAGTATAGATTTATCAGAGATCCCTCCAGTGGTTTTTCCGTGATGCGGTCACAGACAGACAGATAGGCAGAGATAGACAGACAAAAAATCTAAAAACTATAGATTCGGCCTCTGTATCGATAATAATGTCTATTTCAATAAGATTTTCCAAAAAATATTGAATGTACAGATTCGGCTTAGTTACAATTTTTATTACATGTATAGATAAATACGGGTTACCTCTCAATAGAAAGAGGATGAGGACAACTTTAAGCTTAGATAAACTTTTCTGAATAAATGCGCTTTGCATCACCGAACGCATGCGCATGGACACTTTCGCATTTTTATGATAATATAGAATAAAATAATACATGATTAAATCGTACTGTAAATATCCACGTATATAAATTAATGTGTAAATGATAAATTTCTAAATATTTTTTTGTTGAAACGCATTTTAATGTATAAAATCGTACTAACAAATAATGAAAATATTGCAATAGTCGATTTATTAGCGGTTGAAGTAGGTATTATTATTGTGACTTTTTTGTTAAAGTTTAAAAAAGAACTCGTATCTATACTTAATATATATATATATATATATATATATATATATATATATATATATATATATATATATATATAATATTATAAGCTGAAGAGTTTGTTTGTTTGGTTGAACGCGCTAATCTCAGGAACTACTAATCCGATTTGAAAAATTCTTTTTGTATTAGATAGCACGTTAACTGAGGAAAGCTATAGGTTATATATCATCCCGAAAAATGTACGGTTCCCGTGGGATAGATTTTTTTTGTCTAGGGACGAACCCGAAGCTAAGCGAGGGTGATTCGCTATAAATCATATTATTTGATAATTGTAGTAGATTAATACAAAATGTACAGTTGTTAAAGTTAACAATTTCATCAAACACCTGACAAATAAAATAATGAGGTCAAGAACTGAATATGGTGACCTGTTGCGTCGGTATTGTGTTAGGACAGTGTGGAAATTGACCTACTCCAATACTTCATAATAAATATTTATGGCCTTCATTTTGTAACTATGATTTCATATGCCGTGAGCGACCTTCGCTCCGCTAAGGCTATTTTTTGGCCAATACTAATTTATTTTAATTAAAACTGTCTTTTCGCGGATTTATTTAGATTTTTGGTTCACAACGCGACGTTTCGAATGATTATGCGTTTTCGTGCAGACAGGCGACATTTTGATTGCCGTGACGCCGTAATTTGACGACGAATTCTTATAGATCTTGCAAAAATAAAACAAAAAATAAGAATAAAATTTTTCGATACCTCGCTTTGTTTTCGAGATATACAGTGCCCTCCAAAAGTTAGTTGAAATTTATTCACCTTGTCAATTTTGTCATATATTTTCTAAAATATGCAGTTTTAATGATTGAACTGTTTACTTTTTACGTTCGGATACACTATTCTAATACATACAATAAGGAATTCACCGAAATTCATTTTGTTGTCGTCCATAATCCATGTTTATTTGCACACTACTTGAACTAAGTGCGTCAAAAGTTAGTTGAAGTAGGAATCTATCACCGGTTTACGATACTCTCGCGATTTTAAACTTATTCATTAATATTGTTAGAACAGTATAAGTAGTTTTCATTAAATAATTAGATATTATAAGGTGATTTAACTGAGTATAAATAAATAATGGCTTCGAGGGGAAAACTAACTATAGAAGAAAGAACAAAGATTGTGTGTGGATACAAAAAATTAAAAACTTTAGTACCGTGCGAAAATTATTTAAAGTTAGTCCTAAAAGGGTGCGAAAAATAATGAAAAAGGGTTTAAAATGTCTTAATCTTGTAGATAGGCCACGGTCGGAGCGTCCTAGAGCTACTACTTCTGTTGATGATTGACAAATAATGCGGCAGTGTCTAATTAATCCCAGGATTGTGATACGAGAGATCAGAGATCAATTACAGGAAGCAGGAACCTCGGTTTCTGAAACTACTATCAGGCGACGCCTGCATGATGCTAATTTACGAGGTCACGTTGCCAAAAAGAACCTTTAATAATATCGATCCAAAAAACGAAGATTGGTCTCTGCCTTCAAGTATTCGGATAAGCCAATAGATTTTTGGAAGAAAGTTCCCTTTAGAGATGAATCAGAGTTCCAACTACTTGGAAATCGACCTCGGAAAACTGTTGGCGCAGTAGCAATGATAATTCTCACAACGTCAAATACTTGCGGCCTACTGTCAAAAACGGTGGAGGGAGTGTGATGTCATTAGTGGTGCTTTTCTCGGTATGGTGTGGGACGACTGCAAATTATTGAAGGTAGGATGATAGCACATATGTATTGTAATATTTTGAGTGACAATTTCAAACAGTCTGCTGAAACAATGGGGTTAGGTCGGACTTTCAAGGTCCAACAAGACAACGATCCGCAGCATACAACAAGGGTAACTAGAGAGTATTTTAAATATAACGAAGTGAGTTTACTGGAATGGCCTTCAATGTCACCTAATCTTAACCCCATTAAACATTTTTGGAATGAATTATACCGCAGGATGCCTATTTCGGTCAAGCGCAACAGAAATTTATTTTAAAATAAAGTTCTTGAAACATGGTCGACTATACCAGACAAAATATTACAAAATCTTGTAGAATCAATGCCTAGACGACTCAGAGCAGTTCTGCAGAATAATGGCGATCATACGAAATAATAAAAGTTAAGATATTAGCAAAGACATAATCCGTAAAATAATTTTTCAACAATTTCAACTAACTTTTGGCATCGTAACTTTATTTTTTATTTACATAAATTTTAATTATTAAAATTGTTATGATTGTTTTATTAATAGAAATATTCTAAATTGATTATATTTTAATAAATAGTTATTAAATCCACGATCTTATTTGGTTATATTATAGTTTTTTTACATTTCTTACATTATTGATGATTTCAACTAACTTTTGGAGGGCACTGTAGATACATACTCAAAAATCGAAAAAAAAAATTCTTTTTTGTTATATAAAAATTATTTAGAGGAAATGAAGGAGCCAAAAGTTACAGACACTTGGTTACAATATTTCCATACATTATTATTATGACATTTGCTGTCTCTATGGCACTTCCAATTCTTCTGTAACTTCCGACACCTATAACTTCCGAGTTGAAACTGTCACCAAATTTAAAATAACATAGCACTTATGTTATTGAGGGTTATGGGTTGATATTAAAAAAAAACTTAATAGAATAAAGAATAGTTTTAATTAAAAGTGGTAATTTGATTGAAAGAAATTCGCACATGAAATCTCAGTTGAAGTTCGAGGCGGTATGAACTAACTTCTCTTGGTTTCGCATTCGCAAGCATGTTTCCAATGGGCTGATACTACCTTCTACGTTAATATCTAGCAGAAATTATTTTATACTAGCGGCTCACCTTTGCTTTGCTCGGGTTTGCCTCCAGACAAACAAAAACAAATCTATCCCACTGGAACATATATTTTTCCGGGATAAAAAGTAGCCTATTTGATATTCTGATGTATGAACTATGTTATTGTAAGTTTCATTAAAATCCAATTAGCAGTTTTTCTGTACTAAGCTATATAAGTTACTATACTTTTTTAACTATCCCACGGGAACTCTCTAATTTTCCGGGATGAAAAGTATCTAAAATAATGACTGGGGATATAAGGTACCACCATGCAAAATTTCATTTAAATCGGTCCAACAGTTTCGAAAATTAGCCCATACAAACAGACAAACAGACAGAGAAACAAAAAAATTGAAAGAAATCTGGATGTGTTCTATTTCTTTTCTTACATCCCTCTGACTCGGTTTTTAGCATTTTTTTTTCTATGTACAGACATTCGACCTCTACAGTTTTATTATATGTATAAATAGATACACATACATATTACATACATGTACTAGCTATATCCCTCGTACACAATGTACTTTTTATTAGTGAAAGTATTTCTATAATCGGATCAGTACAATAGTTTACCGCCTACACCTAAACTCAATCAACTGTCGGTGTTTTTGTGTTTAATTTTAGCCTGGTTTTTTAATTTGACCTTAATTGGCTTATAGCAGACATGTAATGTATCCTATTTTCTTTTTCAGCATATCAAGTAGTATTACATATTTGCAAATTGTTTAACCATCCATAGAATACAGATTGATATATCTACGTAGCAAATGTTAATTGATTTATTATGGTTCTAAAATTTATGGTTTATCTATGGTGAAATGAAATACAAGTTTTTTTTTTAATATAGTTACTAGTAAGCATCTTCTACTTCGCTTAGGCCTAGATGGATCTGCTTTCTAATCACGCTGTATAGTTAGTACCCTTGCAGCTTGATGGTCTCAAATTATTATATTTTTACCTTGATTTTACATATGTATACGTTTTAAATCTATACAACTATTAGAAGTAGGTGATAAAAGCGTGTTACAAAGGTTATGTTAATGAGCCCAGTGGTTCTTGAGTTACAAAAGACATGTAGACACTATGTTTTGTTAAATGTTATTATTTGTGAAAATCTTATGGTCTTTTTTTGTCGGTTTATTGATTATTCAGATATCACCTGACATAGACAGTGAATAGGTACATATATCTATGTAACTTTTCCAAAAATGTTATAAAATCGTTCTATCCATGTATCAATCTTTAATTCGAACACTAAAAAGTTACAGTTAACTTCGAAATTCCTTTAAATGCAATTTTATTCATTTCATATAAATAAGTAGAATTATTCAAAATGTATACTTAATGAAAAAAAAAAAGAAACATTAAAATGGGCTATAAATTAGAAGAATAAGCGTAATATAAAGACGAAATATGCACTTCCTCATTTGTAGTCGATCAATGAACACTACACACAACATTCCCCACCAGGCAAGGAGCTGTCGAAGATCCCCATCCCGGTGAACTTCAGCGAGCCGCTGTCGATGCTGCAGCGGCTGACGGAGGACTACGAGTACTCGTCCATCCTGGACCAGGCGGCCACGTGCGCCGACCCCGCGCAGCAGCTGGCCTACGTCGCCGCCTTCACCGTCTCCTCCTACGCGACCACCGCCTGCAGGTATGGCGACCTACAGTGGACCCCCCGGTAATCCGACATGTCTATCACTGTTGAACGTAGAAACAGAAACGTTATTTACAAGGTACTCTTTTTCAAAAAATTCCGGACTATAGAGGGTCTTAGGCAGTATTCTATAATCCGACAAATTCGATAGTCCGACACTGCCCTGCAGAACGTTTGTCGGATTACCGGGGGTCCACTGTATTTTTCAAGTGGGTAAATAGATTGGGAACCTTTTATACGGCTGTGAGTGGGCAGGGGATAGGGAGACTCATACTTAGTTATATACAGCGGAACGTTATCGCCGCAGTGCTGTAGGGCATTGCAGGATCTCTTGCTTATACTTACACTACATTACCCTTCTGCACAACTCTACAACCTACACCACCCTACACTACTAATACATTTTTATATTTTTTTTATTCGAAAACTATCACACTGTCTTTATCCTTATCCGCCGGTACTAACAGCAAAAAAAAAAGACATTTAAGATAGTTTTTTTTTTAATTCGTGATTTACAAGATTAGTCCTTCACCGAACCGACTGGACGGATTTAAATAAAATTCAGTATACAAATATCGGAATTGAAGTAAGATAAGCATCTCGGGACGTCTAAGTCGCCAGTAATAAATATGGAATGTCGAGATTGTATAATAAAGACGTTTGACATCATGTTACGTGCAGTGATTGTCTCGACGAGGTCCCGCGCCCGCGCCTGCGCCCTCAACCCGGCAGTATTTTTGTGTGTAGATATAAATTACTATTTAAATATTGTAATATTAATTGACAATCTCTTATATTTAGTATGGTATGTGTGGTCTAGTGGCTAAACTTGATCTGCTAAAACGAATTATATTGTATAAGTTATTTATATTTATTCATATATCGTTAAGGTGACATATCTTCTGTTTTATTTTGTGTAAGATATTTTTTGTAGTAATCATTTTGATGTAATGTTTTCAGAACCACAAAGCCTTTCAACCCGTTACTGGGTGAGACATATGAATGCGATCGTATGTCAGATCTCGGCTGGCGGTCGATATCTGAACAGGTACGTTCTTTATAATTTATTGTAGTTACTATTGGGAATGTTATTTATTTTAAATAAAATTATCTTTTCGGATTTTTTCGCGGGTTTATTTTGATTTTTGTTTCCCGACGTTTCGATTGCTGTAAAGCAAATATGGCTGTAAAGCAATCGAAACGTTGGGAACCAAAAATCTAAATAAACCCGCGAAAAAAACCGAAAAGATAGTTTTATTTAAAATGTCAAATATTCGCTTAAATCTATTAAAGTATTATTTTTATTTAATTTAGATCTAATATTAAATTTATGTAGTTGTAATATTCATTATTTATATAACATATTTTTTATGTATTAGCTAACTTCCTGCCTCTTCTATATCCTTCCTCTCAGCACTCGCCTAACCTTTAACACCCGCCTATAGCTTTTGATCTTTTTTGGTAAAGCAACTCTTGGCTTCTATTTTATTGAAATAATGTGGAATTTCTAATTAAAAAAAAAGTCGTAATTTATTTAATGTATAAACTATAAACACACTTAGAAATTCCTACGTTACATTTAAAAAGATATATGCGTAATGAACAAAATTATAAACAAAATTGCGTACGGCGTCAGGTGTCGCACCACCCGCCCATGGTGGCGCAGTTCTGCGAGGGCGCGGCGGGCTGGCAGTGCTGGCAGGAGTTCACCATGACCACCAAGTTCCGCGGCAAGTACCTGCAGGTGGTGCCGCTGGGCGGCGCCTTCGCGCACTTCCCCGCCTCCGGCAACAAGTACACCTGGCGCAAGGTGAGCCTCCGCCCCTCCATCCGGGACATGCCATCGCTTTAACATACTTATGATCATTTGTCGTTAACTAGCGACTTACTGCATCCGTAGGTACGCGGATTTTGTTTACGATTTCATGGGTTTTCATTTTTTTGCGCGGAACCCTAATTCTTTTTCTAAAATAAAAGTCTACGTTATTCCTTATAATATTAGATATCTGCTATTGAAACTTTTTAGCAGTTAAAGGCAACAAACAGACGGGCAAATTTTAAAAGTTGTTTTTTTTTTTTAAAAATACCGTGTATACTTTCATATGTATTTCATAAGAAGCTGTTGTTTTAACATTATAAATAGCGCTCCAATTTTAATAATTTTAAAATTTTTTTGAACATAAGTACATTTTAGTTATGATGAAAATGTCTTCCTTTCATTTTTGAAATAGATATTAAGAATTTTCTATGTATGGCATTATATTTGAGTGAGATAAAATTATATTAAAAAGACAATTTTTGTATATGGATAACATACTTAATACAAGCGGTAAGTAAAAAATTATTATTATTTGGGTCTCTACGGCAGTTCTACGAGTTCTCAGTCAGCTGGGAATGTATGGACTTCGATATGCAAGGTTGGTATTCATTTAATAATACTCTGAGGCAGGGAGTAGATATCATTTAGTTAATTGATTATTTTTTAGTATTTCTAATTTAAATTAATATTTATTATCTACACATTAAAAATATATAAAGGAAGATTTACTGACTGGATTTACGATTCTTATAGTTGTTGAAATGTTACCTTTAATATTTTTTTTAAGGATAGTCATTGCGGTTAATTTTATTGATTGGCACTAGTGAACTATTACGAAAGCATGGTGTTCTCCGTCACCAATATCCTAATTCTCTTTATATTGAAAACTTAAGTTTTCCGTACATAATAATGACATATCTCGAGAGTACGCCAACTTCCCCTCTACTGAGAGCTTCTCATCACAATGAGACAAACAAATATTGTTCAACACGGGGCTCGAACCCGCTATGAGTTTCTTACCATAAGGAAACACGCACGAGTGTTATTTTCCTCACGCTAGGTCCTCTATTATGACGTCACGCCAAGTTTCCAATCACCTTATATTGACAATTTCCTGTCAATAAAGAAACATCACATACGCCGGACTCGGACCCGCGATGAACTTCCCGCTACAGTGACACACACAAGTGTAGGTACTCCCGCGATGAAGTATCTCGGAACTTCTTGCCTCAAAGACACACTAGTGTCGCTCAACTCAAACATCCACCACAAAGAAACACGAGTGCCCCCCCCCCCCTACTCCCCCTCGAGTCGGGCGTGCGCAGGTGCTGCACTCGCCGCCCACGGCCGCGCTGCACTGCGAGGGCGGCGCGTGGGCGTCGTGGCAGAGCCTGGCCGCGCGCTCGCGCTTCGCCGGACACTACATCTCCTTCAGCCCCGACGCCGACGCGCACCTGCTCTTCCCGGGCTCGGGCAATACCTACTGCTGGGGTAAGGTGGGTCTGTCTGTGTAATGTACGAGCTGCGTACACGCCCTCTTGTACGACCAGGTACGTAGAAACTTAATCACGATTGGAGTGATGCGTGAATGATGATAATTTGTAAATATTTTGTACTAAATAGCTGAACTATTGCTGTCTTTTGGTTAAAAAAAATCTGTTTTCGTCCGTTTATATGGTTGACGCTGACTAAGCAAACCTTAAGTTATACGTCAAAATAATATACTGAAAAATTATAGGTCTTAAAAAGCCCTACAGGAACATCTGCGATAGCATATGTATCCCTAGTAGCTTCCTTATGCATTGTAATAACACGAGAAAAATTGAAAATTCACGGTAAGAGTGTAATTAAATATATTTAAATGAATACATTTTAAGTGAGAGTGTGTCGGTGTACAGGTGACGACGACAGTGCACAACATAATAGTGGGCAAGCTGTGGGTGGACAACCACGGCGACATGGACATCGTGGGCGAGGCGGGCCCCGCGGCCGGCTACGTGGCGCACCTCAAGTACCTGCCCTACGGGTACTTCAGCAAGGACACGCAGCGCAAGGTCACCGGCGTCATCAAGGACCCGCAGGGAGTGGTCAGTCACCCCAGACATTATTCTCCTCCTACATTTATAATTTATCTCCTCCATCTCCCGTCTTCTATATTCCTTCTGTACTCTATGTGACATTGACAAAGTAATCTGTGCTCAAGTGACAGGTTTTAAAATTAATATGAATTATGTTATATAATGATCGATAATGATACCAGTCTATTAATCCAAACAATCGTCTGTTTCAGGAGCTTTGCTTAATCTTTTCAGTAGGTACTAATTTTTATCTACAAACTGCTGGGTGACTCATGACATTTAGTAAAAAAATTGTAATAATTCAATTCTGAATATATTTTTTTCAATTTAAATGTTATTGTCACAAGAATTACAAGTATATATACTTTAGAGAGAGAAAACAAATGTAAATTTTGATAACAATTATTACTTTGATTGTGCATATTTAGTGCATATTTCGCCCTTTTTAGTGCATATTGGCATGCATATTTTGGCATTTTGGTAGTGCATATAATCCGATGTTTAGTTATAACAATAGTATGACAATGAAATGATATCGTGGTGTATGTGTGTGCGTGCAGCCGCGCTACGTGCTGCAGGGGCACTGGGACACGCGCGTGGAGATCGCGGCCGTGACGTCGGCGTCGCCCGACAACACCGTGTGCAAGACCGGCAAGTTCGTGCTGGCCTGGGAGCGCGTGCCCGCGCCGCCCGACTCCGACAAGTCAGTACCTGCTGCTGTATTACGATAATTATAGTAATAATAGTGATATGTTGTAAATTAAAGGCTCCGGGTAGTTTGTGTTTGTTGGAGCTAAGCTTGGAAACTATTAGACGGAGACTGATTATCTAGAAATATCGGATATGAGCTGTAATTTGCGAGGACATTACTAAAATAAGCTTTATTATGATATTTGTGAATATTAAACCATATCTTGCTGCGCCGGCTAAATGCGGGTTAACTAACTTCATGCAACTTTCGATACGCAATTTTCACGATGTTGTTGTGTTCCTTCATGTTGGAATGACATTTGTGCAAGACGTGTGAGATAGAGAGTTTAAGTCCATTCATTTCATAATCTAAGTGAGCTAATTAACCAGTAACTACTGATGTGAATGTAGATAATTAGAGTTTTTTTAGTGTTTATACTAGAGATGAAATATCCGAGTAACACTAGAGATGAGGTATCCGGCCTTATTTTACTATCTGAACGGATACCGGATAGTAACGCAATATCCGGCCGGATACGGAATATTTAAAAAGTGCGATTTTTTTCTTTAATAAACTGTAAGAAAAAAAAATCCGTGAGGTAAATAATACAAAATTATCTTGTAAAGGCAGCAAGGTGCTGAAAAGTACACTCTGCCATACTTTGACAAGTGTAAGTAACCACCTACACTTGTCCAAAATATTGTATGTGTGCTCCGAATTAACCGTCCGCCGACTATAAGGGTTGTAAAGTGATCGAGAATTTAATTACTAAGTCATGATGACACCCGAGTAAGCAATTCTTACAGTAACATGTGCACTTGTCGCAACATACAACGTGAAATTGGCTTATTATCCGGCCACCCGGCCTCACAGCTCGCCGGATATCCGGTATCCGGCCAAACAACTATCCGTTTCATCACTAGTTTACACCTAATACTATAATACCGAAACCCCCACAGATGGTACAACTTCACGCTGCTGGCGGCGCAGCTGAACGAGCCGGAGCCGGGCGTGGCGCCCACGGACTCGCGGCTGCGGCCCGACCAGCGCCTCATGGAGGAGGGGCTCTGGGACGAGGCCAACGCGGAGAAGCTGCGCCTCGAGGAGAAGCAGCGCGTGGCGCGCCGCGAGCTGGAGGCGGCGGCGGAGGCGGCGGCCGCGCGGCACGTCAGCCCGCCGCCGCCGCCCGCGCCCATCTGGTTCACGCGGCAGGCGGCGCCCGGCCAGCCGCTGCTGCGCCACCTGTACAACGACCGCTACTGGGACTGCAAGCGGCGGCAGGAGTGGCCCGCGCTGCCGGACATCTTCTAACGCGATGCCCGCGCAGACACGGACTGATGTGTGAATTTAAATTATTTTTTTCTTGGAGTCTCAATGTATGTACATACTCACTGGCGCGGCGCTCAGCTCCGCTCTGACAGTCTTTGGTACCCATTCCATTCTATTGTTGGTTTCTTTCTTGTTATTTTTCTATCACTCGGTGAGTTTATGTAATAAAGATAAATAATATATTTATACTATAATGAGTTTAAGATAAATGTAGTAAGTATTGTCAGACGTTAGCGATGGATGGTTTTTTTTTTTTTTGTTTATAAATAGTAACAATTTTACAGTCTTATTACAATTTTATATTTTTTTATGATTATAATAATAATTGACATCACAGTATCGGAGCGTGACATCTGTGTGACACTAAATGTATTTAAATTATACTTTAAATGATTAAAACCGTTTTTTTTTTAAAAACTGTAATTTATTTTATCAACAACTGTCTGTAGGTGAAATGCGTATTAATACTTGTGATGCGACTAAAGAGCGTTTCCGCTTTTTGGGCCTAATTTTAGTTTTAATCACCGCAGCTGGTTCCCATAGACCATTTCACAAAATTCGAGTTTTACAACGAAAATCCATTATAAATAACACACAGGGAACTGTTTTTATATAAAATAATCTTTTTTTTAAATAATATTGTAAATAATTTTGAAGACTGTGGATTAAATTGCATATACTGTAAGATCTTAGCCTTGTGGCATTTAGTTGTTTTAAATTCCTTAGTGATCTTCCATACGATATACACAATTCTATTTTGGTTCCTTACATCTGATATGACATGTGAGGAACTCGTGTGTCTTTCTATTACAGCATAATTCAACAGTCGAAAATTTCCTGCAAATGCACTTAAATGATCCAAACATAAACATTATAGCTAAATAGAATTTCACTATAAAATCTTATCAAGTATCTAATAGGAGGATTTTTGTGAGAGATAATAGTTGAGAAATGCATGAGAAATATATAGTTTTTATATATTATTTTAAGGCACTGTTTATAAAATGAAATAAAAAATATATATGATTCTTTAAATTGACATAACTTTTTTATTTAGGAACCGATTGAAATAAAACAAATACTAAATATTAAGTGAAGCTTACGACAATGCATTAGTAAAAACAGCACCCAAATCGGTTAAACCGCTTCTAAGATTAGTGCGCACAAACACACTGACAAACAGACAAACCGACAGACAGAGAAAAAAACTAAAAATCGTTGTTTTGGGTTCCATTGCGTCGATAAAGATCCTCAATAATAGTTTTTCTCAAATACCTTCCATGTACAGACAGCGATCAGTTACAATTTTATTATATTTATATGTATAGATTACGCGATTCTTGTCAAAATACGGAAAGAGTCAAATCACTATATAAATTAATTCATACTTAAAAAGAATATGGATTTTGAAATAATGGAAATTAGCTTAGGATTGTCGTTTATGAAAAATAAAAAAGCAAGCTCACTAGGCAGCTCGTATCTGACCGATTATTCTTATGAACTTATGTATTATATTTATGTTATTACATATATATATAAAAATAATTTTTATTCCATGTTAAGAACGTTTATATTACTGTTATTAATGTATTATTTTCATATTCACTTATCGTATGGAAGATCACATATTTTTACTTAGAATAAACTGAAGCAGTTGAAATATTTAACGTCTAGCTTCATAATGTATTCAAATCTAGAAACAGTATAAAGTTTTATCGGGTGCTATTTTCATTTAAATAGCATGCTTATAACGCTTCCATCTTTAGATATTATATTATAGCGACATAATAGCGGGCACCGACGGCTGTGTAGGAACAGTCAGTGTTGCCTGAACACGATACTCGGTACATGGGAGATACTTGCTTCGAGTACACGTCGCCTAGACGCGTCTTCATTATTATTATAAAAAAAGTTTTTATATTCTTTGTGTAATATGTAAAATAATTCTGTAACTACAACATGGTCATTGATTTTCATTACTTTCATATGACTCGCGACAAAATGCTTGTGCGAATCTAACAATTTGTAATGATTTACGTATCGTCTACAATAGATTGGAAACTTATTTGTAAGTTCTTCAAGTTTTTCTACGACATAAATCTGATTTGGATTATTTTTTTAGGATTTTATATGACAGTTCCGGGACAAAAGAAATTGCTCTTGCGTGCAAATAGCGATGGTTTGTTTTGTGGCGAAAGTCTCATTTACTAATTTAAGCTAATCGAATAATCATTGAGCTTTCGCCGCCGAACTGGCGGTGTCTCGCGTCTGTCTGCAATGCCTTATCGTAGGAGCAAAAGTTTATCTTTGTAAGTGTTGTTAAATGACCTCGAGTCGATACCAACCGTCCGGCGCTCGTCGCGGAGCGCGGACACGCTCAGTTGGTATGGACTCGCCAAGGGTTCCAATATTTTGTAAGATCTATAACAAATTGTACATTTTCAAGTGGATGTAAGATAATTAGTTAATGTTTTATTATATATATATTAGAAAATATTTCAATACAAAGCCATAACATCTGTATCATGTTGATCATAAAAATAAAATATGTCGCAGAAAGGAATTATGTTTTTTTTATTGATAATCCTGTTCTAATTCTAAAAAATAAATCACGTAAGTGTCAATAGATGGCATTATATGTAACTTTGTTATTGAACTTTGTAGAATTATAAAAATTTAAAAAATAGATCCCATATTTATTAAACAGTTAGATAGATTGCAGAACATATTATAGTATCTATTGAAGCAAATAAAAATAACAGCTGTCCTGTTAACCCTGTCTACTGGACGTTTCCTTTATTCAATGTTATAAAGTTCTTCTAGCTTTGCTGATTGTCGATTGTTGAGTGTCCTTTCGATAAAACGTGTTTATCATTGTTTAAA
Source organism: Fabriciana adippe (assembly GCA_905404265.1). Taxonomy (NCBI): domain Eukaryota; kingdom Metazoa; phylum Arthropoda; class Insecta; order Lepidoptera; family Nymphalidae; genus Fabriciana; species Fabriciana adippe. The sequence continues at coordinate 9,538,523 of FR990001.1, read as the reverse complement.
CTCAAAAGATCGCTATAGACGCAACTATTTCTACGCCCTCTCCTTTGTAGGGAATAATACTACTGACGCGCGTTGGATTTAATAATGTCTGTCACACTACAGACATATTTAATCCAACGCGCGTCAGTAGGCACCGCAAGAGACAAATAATATGTATCATAATAAAATTCTTTTTAGTATAAAAGATTTGTAATAATGAAAATTTACTCTTATTTTCAACATTTTTATTAAGAAAACGGAAACAGTGAAAAAGTACATAACTGTAAATTGCAGTTGGTTACATTATCGTTTATATAAACAAATAATTTACAGTTAAAGCAAAGCTATATTTTTATTCTGTTTGCTCTCACATTACAAACGTACACATTACAAACAAATGTTAAACCTAAACAAATGCGAAGATTAATGTTCAATAGCAAAGATCAATTGGAATAACAATTTTATAATACTTATTTAAATATCTATTTATGTATTAAATAAGAAATCGTGAACAATAATGTTAAACAAATTATAAACTCAATTTTGAACAGAATAAAAATATAGCTCGCAGAGTTAGATGTAAAGCAGATAAATATATTTTTTTATATTGATGTATAATATATGATACATGACAATTGTCTCAATTTCTGAATAATAAAAAATAAAATTGCAACCCTCAGCCATTATGCAATCTTCTACTTTTGATCTACCTTAAAGTAAATAGTTCTATGTTTCATATTCTAGTTACATAATTAATGTGATAATATTCAATCAGATAAAGAGACAATTGTAGAAACTTACGTTTCAGCAATAATTTATTTATACATTTACACTTTGCCAATATTTTCTAAGCATTATCACTCCAGTTCTTAGGAACTGAACTCTCAAAGAAGAACATTATATTATAAGTAAATCTATTTCGATCTCGAGGCATTTCGCAAAATAATAAGTCTATAAGAATAATGAAGGGGTATCGCAACTCGTAAAGCGAAGGCAAAAGGGAGCACTCTTTTTTCATTTTATATCGTACGAGCAGCTCTGAAGAGCCCCAACAGCGGAGTGCTGACCTCTCGCTGATGGCATACATTTACTATTAAATGACATAAACGAGCTAGCATAAATAAAATATAATGGAGATTTGATGTTTGAGCTTTCTCTTTGTTCTAATATTGTCGATATTCGCCAAACTCGACGTTGTAAGTTGTATAATTATTATTTTAATCGTTATTCTGGCTTTAATCCTGTTTCCGATACACGTACTATTTAGTTTTTTCGTATAAAAAACAATCTTCCGATTCGGTATCGTAAAAAGCAAAGGAAGGCGCTCGGATGAATCAATAGTTTTAGGGTCAGACTTTCAATTTTAACACCTAGAATTCATGAAGAACGACTAAATCCAATAATCTTGCACAGCTATTTACATATTTTACAAGGACATGAGATAATAAATAATATTTGATATGAGCGTTTTTACAGTAGGTACATAAACTCCAATATTTACTAAACACTTTAGGAAAATAATTATTAATGAGAAAAATAAAATCACATCTTACATTCGACTACTTAGAATTTAATATTATTTTTTGGATTTATATATTTTATACACCGCTTAAATATTCTAATCTCAGTCTACGTGAGGCTGATCGCTGTTTGGGGACATTTGTGTCATGCGTGTGAATCTTAATGGAGTGCTTAAAGTCTGTGCATATCTGACGTCTCTCCACCATTTTACGTACCTACCGCATAATTCCTTAATATTCATAAATACACAATACCTACACGACAACTTTGTACACTGAGTGGTAACACGCACATTTATGTACAAACAAACATTTCTACCAGACGCCAGAATAGGATATGATTTGAGTGAATACCTTTTATGTAGTTAGAAATATATATCTAATAGTATTTAAAACAAATTACTCGTATCTTGAGCGCTAAGAGCTTTTGTTGGTAATAACAACTTAACTTCTACCACGTCACGTCCCGACATTATTTACAAAGCGCGGTAAATATGAACGTGTATGTCGTAAAGGAAACACGTGTAAAATATCCCCTTTGGATCTTCGACCCAGTGCAGCGTCAAGATACATGGTGGCAGTTAGCATGCTGTTGTTTTTTGGAAAAAATGTTTTAGAATCGGTGAAGGAGTAAAGTACTGTGCATAATTAATTGTAAACTAGACACACGTGAATATAATGTTATCTTTTTACCAAAGAACTATTGGTAGGTAATAGTTATGCATTCGTACAGTGTAGTCGCTACACATTGTTACATCGTAGTGTTTTAACGAGATCTATTAGAGGTTTCACAAAAAAAGAAAGATTTTCATTGACAGTTTGATATTTTGAAGAAAATAAGGCTAAGAGCCGAGTTTATATGTTAAAGCAGTCATTTTTATCACTTATAAGATTTATGTAATGGAAATTTACAAGTTTTCATACACAGTGAGTACGAAAATATAACGTAATAAAAAACCTGTTGAAGTTTAAAAAGTAAACCATAACTGAAGACTGTAAGTATCAAAAACAAAATTTCTAGTGAACCAGTTGAGTTATTACTGATGAGATACAAATATTAAAAGATGAACATGGACTAATCAGCTATGAGCAGTTAAGCACAAAATAAATACATCCAAAATCCAAATACTTTCACCGAATAAACTTGCAAAGCGACCTGAAGGCGAATGCTATTTTATTTACAATTATAATATACACAGTCGAGTGCAAACAATTAAGGCTTACTGTTACAATTATAATTTATATTATGACAAATATTTAAACACTAATCGTACGTCTTACTTACGAGACAATAATTAGCGATTAATAATTACGTTCACAAAAATATGGTTTTACGTTTTTTTTTTCTGGACTAGCTTTGGGTCTTATAAATTCAGTCAGCCTTACGAGTCTAGGTGGACTCACAAATAAAAAAAAATATAAATTAAAAAAAAACAAAACGGAATTTCGTGAGAAATTGGAAAAAAGTTTGAGCCCCAATAATGGTTTGGCATCTGCCGCGTGATCGATGCAAGTGTGAGAGCATCACATACATAAACGTTATAGCAAGTATAACGGCTTGTGGTCTCAGATTGATACAAAATAAATATTAGGAACAATTTCGTAAGCCCAAATACAATCATGATACAATAATATAAACGAAATACTATAATAGAGGTGTATAAGCTATTAGGATAAAATGGACCAGGACTTTTCTGTAATTTTCTAATATCGCATAGGCTTACATACAATTATAATGTAATGTTTTAATACCATCATTATGAGGTTTTTAAATTTAAGCCCATGACTAAACTACATACTGTATGACCAATGACCATACATTAAGTGACATATTAAAAAAAATATAATTCCATCTAAGCAGTTACGTATCAATTAATATATCCATTGAAATACATTTTAAACAATATCTAAAACTATACAGATAATATTGTCATAGACATTTTTATAAAAATCGCAATTTTTACAATAATTGCAAATTGCAATTAATTGTATTTGCTACAATGTATGTTCATACACTATTAAAAAATTACAGATCATTCTGGATATAAAAAAAAAAACTAAATATTTCAAAGTAAATACTAGTCTATGCAATGAATATTCTGACTCCTTACATATATTTGGAAGACACAAGAGAGATTGGGGGGAACATATTAAAGTATTTATAGTTTAGTATCCGTGTGCGGGTGTCGAATAAACTTTAGCCATCGCATGCACATTTACCTTCTTATTTCGTAATACAATGTAAATAAAATTTTGATTATTCTCAAAGGACCGTGCAAGAGAGGAATGACTTCTGAAATTTATTACGTACATAATAAACAATTTTTTCGCAAGAAGCAGACCGTAAAGTTAACCAAACCGTTTAAAAATAGATACTGTATTTTTTTATTTATGTAAATATAATCGCAATATATAAGTAACTGTATTTAGTACATAAATGAGTGAAAGAGAAAAAAAATCAAATCTAACAATTATATTAGTTACTAAGTTACTGCTTTATTATAGTATAGATTATACTCATCATCGTTATTATTTGTTAAGAATAAAATAATGAGATTTGACAAAAAAACGTTTAATTTATATAATTTAGTTATAAAAGCATATCATGAAAAACATGCCATCGTAGTGCTCGATAACTAAAGTTCCATTGGACACCTGTCGTATTTGTTCAATGATCGTGAATTGACATATTGTATAGTAACATTTTGCAAATTATATTTCTTCGCCTGTATTCGTCAATTCCGTTCATAACTAAGACTACCAGAGCTTTTTACATAATGTTTTAGCCAATACATTTCTTACAGTGATATTTTCACATATCAAATAAAGAATGCTCGTTCACTTCGAAGGTCGAGGCTAATCAAATGAAAGAGCCAGTTTTTTTCGAGAAATATAAAATAAATATTTATCATAATAATGTGCAACCGATTAACTTAACATAAATCATTTGTAAAACAAATATAATTTATTTGACATTATTAAGACTCAGTTAGCCGACATAATTAGTGCATTAGTACGACATTACGACCCTTTTTTCACTCATGGCCAGTTACGACTTACTTATCCTATTTACATTTTAAAATAGTAAAACTTAAAAATACATAACAAATTAAACGTAGCTAAGTAGTTAGAGAGAATCTATCATCGTGATTACAACAAACTCAAGCACAATAAACATCAACAGAAACAAAACATGTGCCCCGCACTCGGCACCGCTCGGCCTCACTCGGCTCGGCTCGACCCACTCGGTTCGGCTCGGCCCCACTCGGCTCGACTCGGCCTCACTCGGTTCGGCCCGGCCCCACTCGGTTTGGCTCGGCCCTACTCGGCTTGGCTCGGCCCCACTCGGTTCGGCTTGGGCCCGCTCGGAGCCGCTCGCCCGCCCCCGGCGCTATTCAGCACCGACAGGCCCCGCTCGGCTGTTCTCGGCAATTGTGAGCCGCACAAATTTCTTCTTTCAAAATTCAAATTCAATATTACAAATACCGACACGAGTCACGGCAAATATTCAATGTTTGGAAAAATCCGCGCGGTTAAGTCTAACAAGGCATTATACTTGTCATATTATATAAGAGATGTCATATTAAGTAAGATTGATTTTCAACTTATGATGACTTATAGAAATGAGTCCAAGTTTCAGCCTCGTGCCGGTATAAATGCTTCATTCGTTAGCACCAAGCGCATTCGCGAAGCAGGCACCGGACCGCACCGAGACGATAAATTATAAAATTATATCTCATATTGTAATATAAAATTTCTAATATAAGGATGAAATTTTATTATAATAATTAAATGCTCTAGACCATCTTAAAAACAAAGCGAAAACGAAATCAATTTTAGTTATCACCAGTGTAATTGGGTCTCTATATGTATGACATAAGTTAAGCTTTGTTTCGTATGTTTTAACAATAAAATATAATCAATATTTTTTTTTGTAGTTAAAAGAGATAGAATAAAATAACCAAACCCCTATCAATCCCAACGGCACTGGCTGCAACGACAATAGCGTCTCACATAAATCAATAAAAATACCATAATATAGTGTGACATTGAATAAAATAAAAGCGTGCTCGTTCAACGAACCCCAGCAGAGCGAAGCTTCGCAGCGTCGCCGCCGACGGCTCCCGCCCGGCACAGCTCGTACTGAATCCGATTCACTTTGAACACTGAACACTGAATATGTCGCGCGGCCGCGACCACGTCTCGGAACACAGTAAGCGGTTACACAAAACCATCACTAGCATCAAATTTAGAGTTCTCGGTGTCGTGTTTGTATGAAGGCGTCCGCGCGCTTACACGGTAGTCACCGAGGTGCACATATCGTTTACGTAGTTTTTGGCGCGCAACGAAAGTCACTACTCGCTGAAGTAGCGCACCTTGCCGCCGCCGCACCGTACCACGTCGTCCCAGGCTGCAAATTACGATAACATTAGAATTGTTTAGAATTTAAATTTTATTTAATATTACAAATTAATACAAATTTTCAAGAATATCTTATTTAAATCATAATAGATCTTTCGAAAGTAATAAGTTTACTAGTGAGTTATTCCGTATCCAAAGTGTTAGAGAACTTCTAAATAATCAAATGGACAGACCGGCGCCCACGTAGTCTATGATCTGGTGCAGGTGCGCGGTGTCGGGCGGCGCGTCGGGCGGCACGTAGCGCAGCGCGGCGCCGCAGCCCGCGCGCACCGGCAGCGCGGCCGGCGGCGCGGCCGGCGGCGCGCCCGGCGCCGCGGGCTCGGCGTCGCGCAGCAGGTCGCAGCGCGCGCGCCGCGGTCCGCCCAGCAGCTGCTCGTTGATGTCGAAGCCGAACGTGACGCCGTCCATGTCGCGCGGCCGTGCCGCCGAGTCCAGCAGGATGACGGGCGGCCGCCGGTCCGCCACCACGTCGGGCGCGGGCTCGGGCGCGCGCGCGTCGCGCTCCTTGCGCACGCGCTCCGGCCGCGCCGCCGCCGGCTTGCGCCGTGCCGCCAGCGCCGGGTACTGCTCCGCGTCGCCCGCCCCCGCGCTGCCGCCGCCGCCCCCGCCACCGCCGCCGCCCCCGCCGGCGGGCGCGCCCGCGTCTGCGCGCTGCTCCTCCTCGCCCTCCGCGTAGAAGTTGCACGACTCGATGAGGTCGGGTATGTTGTGGCGCGTGCGCGCGATGTCCGCGTACGAGGCGTGCGGCGGCGCGGGCGGTGGCGGCGGGGGCGGCGCGGGGGGCGCGGGCGTCGCAGTGAGGGCGGGCGGTATGGCGGTGGTGGTGGCGGTGGCGGGCAACGAGTGCACGGAATCCATGTCGTCGTTGGAGTCGTTGCTGCGGTCGGAGGCGGGCGCGGAGGGGGGCGCGGAGGGGGGCGGGGCGCGGCGAGGCTCTGGCGAGGGGGCGCGCGCTCGACGCGCGGCGGGGTCGCGGTCGGCGTCGTCGGCGCGGCGGCGCGGCTTGCGCTTCTTGGTGACGGTCTGGAAGTCAGTGAGCTCCTGCGGCGCGGCGTCGGCCGGGGCGGGGGCGGGGGCGGGCGCGGGCGCGGAGGCGGGCGAACGATAGAGCAGCGTGCGCGCGTCGTCGCCCCAGGAGCGGCGCTCGGGTTTGGGCGGCGCGGGCGCGGCGCCGGCCGGGGCGGGCGCAGGGCGGCGCGCGTCGGTGAGGTCCTCGAGCGTTGTGCGCGACAGCTCCTCGAGCGAGGTGGCGCGCTTGAGCTTGGGCTCCTTGTCCTTGCGGCGCTCGGTGGAGCGCTTCTTGCCCGCCTTGTCGTCGCAGTCGTGGTGCTTGGTGCGCAGCTTGGGCGCGCGCGCGCCGTCCGCGTGCGACTCGATGAAGCGCAGCACCTCGTTGAGGTCTTTGTTGCCCTGGTAGCCGTCTATCTGGTGTGACTTGATCACCGTCTCGTTCTTGGACGTCTTCTTCCTCCGCGGCTTCTTGTGTTGACTAGATCCTGAGAGGGGTGAACTGAATCCTTGTACTGCATTGCCGTTTTCATCAAGAGATTTCTGTAAACGGTAGTGCACAGTGAGTATAGGCACCTGAATAGAAAGGAAAAATCAATGTTAGATCTTTAGAACACGGGGTAGACAAACGGAGGGCGGTGAGGCGAATAGAGTCGACGGCAGCAATCGGAGGGCGCGATGAGTTAAAGATTTAGTATGATGGTGAGTGGTGTGGGTGTGTGGCACAAAGCTTGGCGGTATGAGTGGGTGGCGGCGGGTGGCGGTGGGTGGCGGGGGGTGGCGGGGGTGCGGGGCGGAGTGCAGCGCTACCTTGTACTCGTCGGTGTTGGAGGAGGTGGTGGAGGCGTAGCCGGGCCGGGACAGCGGCAGACCGTTGAAGTTGCTCGATATCACGCTGCGGGGCTGCGGCGAGCACAAAACAATTAGTAATTACATTACTTTTTTACGAGTCCCTATTTACATTCAGAAAAAATACTCCCACCATTTACAATAAATAAAATTAATAGCTTATAAATGGCATCGTATGAGAATATAGTGTACTATTATGAATGAGACACTAGAATAATTACAGTATAATTGAAATCATTGTGGTATTAACATTCAATATTTGTAATGACCTTTGAGATGTGTAAAAAACCTTAGTCTCTCCCGTGACCATGACTGCTGTAAAGCATTCGAAACGTCGGGAACCAAAAATCAAAATAAATCCGCGAAAAAAATCGCATTCGAAAAGATAGCTTTAATCCCTCCCGGACAAATTCTAAGAAATCCGTGCGAATTTCCGAGAATTCAATTGTTATCTAGCACACCGGTGTGCTCGCGGTCCTCGAGGTGATTAAAATTCAAAATTCCTTTAAATATGCTTTACGTAGGTAGGTAGTAATAATATGGCGTGTAGAATAGTTTCATCATTGAGAAAGTCAATAAAATAAGTCGGGTAATGGAACCTGGATATATGACGTAATTTAAAATCTGAATTGAAGAAACAACATGCGTTTTAGATTGCTTTCTTTATCGCAACTTCAATCATTTTCTTTAAACAATTTAGTGGTAAAGATTAGATTAGAGTTTTCTTACATCAGTTTATACCTCATATCATGAGTATATTCTTTATTGCACTTATGAAACAAAATATTGTAATTGCAAATTAGAAGACAAAGGCAAAGGTGGACTTATCCCTAAAAGAGATTTCTTCCAGTCAACCCATGGATGTGAAAGATAGTGTTAAGTTGCAGGTCTATTAAGTGCCAAAAGATACATCAAAGAGAAAAAAAAAATACTGTTACATATATAAACCTTACAAGTATAATATTATGACTATAAATATTATATACAAAAAAAAAATACACATATACATACATATTATAATATTTAAATAAATATACAAATAATAAAATAAAATTACAGTCAATCATTATATTTTTAGGCTCTCGAAGCAATGTTTTCGGGCTTGAAAAGGCTTGTTCTATAATTATTTATAAATTTACCGTCACATCGTCGTATGAAATCAACGTAACAGACATTAAAGCCTGTCTGATTTATCATTTACCACATCACATTCACTACAAATAAGAGCATAGTGTGAAAAGTTATGATAAGTTAACGAACAAAATTCAAATAGTGAAAATATAAAAAAATTTAATCATGATTTATGTTATTTATTTATTTATGTACCAAAGAAAAATACAGACAAAATAGATAACAGTAACCATGTGTACGAAGGATGACTTATCTCTTTAAGAGATCTCTACCAGAAACCCTCGAGCGTGAGAATAAAAATAATAATAATAAGGTGCGGTGTAGGTACAAACTACAAACATCAATTATGTCTATATTATATAAACATACACATATACAAACATACATACATACATACATATATACATACATACATACATATTACATGCATACATACTTCAAGATATGTATATAATAAGGAAATTATGTGGATTGACTCAGATAAAATTCTTTTAAGCGAGATTTAAACAATTTTAGTGATGGATTGTCATTTATAATTTTGTCAGGAAGAGAGTTCCAGAGTTTTGCTGCCTGGACCGTAAGGGATTTCTCATAAAAAATAGTGTTATAGGAAGATACGTTAAGTTTTTTTAGCCTAACACAGGAACGTATGGGTCTTGAGCTGGGGATCGATAGGTGAAAACGCTCGCGTAAGTACGTAGGAGAGGAATTACTTAAAATAGTGTATAAAGCCGTAAGTATCCGCATGTTCCGGCGAAGGCGAATAGGAAGCCACTTCAGTTGAAGTCGAAAGTCACTTACATGATCCAATTTGTGCAGACCATAAATGAAACGAATGCACAAATTTTGAAGTCGATCTAATTTATTGAGTAGCTCCTCTGTAGCATCTAAGTAGCAAACGTCAGCATAGTCTAAAAGAGGAAGTAGTAAGGATTGGGCTAAGGAAATTTTAGTTTTAAGAGGAAGGAAATTTTGTAATCGTTTTAGTGAGTGAAGCGAGTAATGCAAACGTCTACTAACCTCATTAACGTGTGCCGACCAAGACAAATGACTATCCATAATCAGACCAAGATTTTTTGTCTTTTCAGTGAGTTCTATTGTCGTTCCCTCATAAATGATACAAGGCAAGTTATGGAAATTTACTTTATTGCGTAATTGTCTGCTACCAATAATCATAGCTTGCGACTTATTTGGGTTAACAAGTAATCCAAAAGCTGCAGCCCAATTACTGATAAAGGAAGAAAACCAGATTGATAAGGACTTAAGATGCTATATTGTAGTAGAAAATGAGAAAGTTGCTTGTAAATGCAGTCTTCGAAATTTTTTGAAATAAAAGGCAAAATGGAGGTAGGCCGAAATTGTGAAGGAAGGGAAGGATTGGGACATTTGGGTAAAGGAATAACATGGGCAAGTTTCCAAGCCGTGGGAAATGTTTTCGATGATAACGAGAAATTTAAAATGTGAGTAACAATAGGACTGACGTCATTGATAGCTAGTAAAAGCATGTCTCGGCTGATATCGTCATTACCCACGGCTTTGGAAGTTATGGATAAGATCCCGTTTCTAACATCTCTAATTGTGACATCGCAAAAAGTAAAGAGACTGCCGCTAGGTTGGGTGGCTTGTGCCAATTTAAGAAGAGTTGATATCTTATTAGATGCCCCGATTTTTACAGGAGGGGAAGAAAAGTGTTTATTGAGAGAATCAACGTCAAAGACCTGAAGTGGTGAATCGCGTGATTTACCCACACCCAGCGAGCTAAAAAATTTCCATGTTTGAGATGGAGAAGAATTATTAATATAAGTATGAATGTGGCGGCGTTTAGCATCCCTACATTCTCTATTACAGCGATTACGCAATTTTTTATAAGCAGCGATATTTTCTTCAGTTGGATACCTCTTGCATTTGATTTTGGCTTTGTTGCGCTTGGCCATTAGTTTTTTTATTGGTAAGTTAAGCCAAGGTGCCGGTAGATGTTTAACTCTAATCGGTTTAGCAGGGCATGAGAGTCAAATAGACTTGTGATATTTGAATTAAATATTCTAACTTTATCATCCACATCAGATGAATCGTATAAAGAAGACCAATCAATTTGAGATAAGTCATATTTAAAATTATCGCGATTGATATTTTTGAGGCTGCGTCGTATAATAATTTTACCTTTGCGCTTAGGAATAGACAAGTCATATTGAATAAAGATAAGATCATGGTAGGAAAAAGGAGCTGTTAGTTGACCAAATTTAATAATCTTATTTGAAATGGATACTATTATGAGATCAATAAGAGAAGGATTAGCGTTAGGAGGATAGTGGGTTTCAGAAAGAGGAGGAATATACATATTAAATCAATCAATTATTGATTGGAATTTGACAGAACGCGAGTCACGTTTCATAAGACAAGTGTTAAAGTCACCCATAATAATGGTGTGGTCATACGAAATAGAAAAGCTTTCCAGGAGAGATTCGAAAGTGTCAAAATAATTAATATTAGGTGAAGGACTATAAACGACGCCTAACAGAAGCTTAGAATGGTGTGTAAAAATTTCAAGAAAAAGGTATTCCAAATTGCACACATCATCACTATCAGATTGTTTTAGAATACTGAAAGTAATAGTGTCTTTAAGATATATGCAAACACCCTCACCTCTTCTGTTAGGTCTATCATTTCTGATAAGAGTAAAATTAGGAAGAGAGTAAAGAGTAGATGAAAGAGAAGGTTTTAGCCATGACTCAGAGACCAGAATACCATCGAGATTGACGTTGCTAAAAGATGCTAGAAGGTCGGAATAATGAGCCGGAATACTTTGTGCATTAATATGGACGAAGTTCAAGCCGCGAGTTTGATCGTCGAGTATAGACCTAAGTTGGCAATCCAGGGGATAAGCATTATTTTCACACGTAGTATTACTTGAGACACTATGGAAATCATCCGATGAGCATGAAAAAAACTCATCATTTAAATCAAAGGAATTCGACATATTGTATGTATATATATAATTATGCAACTATTTATAAGTCTAATAAAAATATATAACTTAAATAAATATATACTAACTAATATAAATATAAAACTATGTAATTTATATAAGATATAAATATAAAACTATAAGTAAATAAAAATAATAAAATAACTTAAAATAACAAAAAAAAGTTAATACAACAATAAACACGTTTTACTTTTCCCACACTTACTGGCCGAGATAGTGATAAAACAACATATTTGACTTATTGAAAAATTACTATATATAAAAAAAAATACTCTTTCTAAAATAATTCGATGACATATAGTAACGCCATAGCATATAAATATGTCATAGCGCGTATCCGAACTTAAGACGCTTTATGACAAGTGAAACGAAAAAAAAAATAATCACAAAAGATATACTCGTATAAAAGTAACAAAGCAGTAAATAGAAAAATAAAGTAAAAATACTCGTAGCAAAACATACATTACATTAAAATATATTTAAAAAAATGGAAAAAAATGTACCATCGTTATAATAATGATAATAAATGTTGCACAGTGGAACGTTATGAGTGAAATATACAACAAATAATTTATAAAGCAACTAATAAGTATTCAGTTTATATTACTTCACCGAGTTTTTATTGATACGCCGAGATCTAGATGGCTTGGGATCTTGAGTGCATTGGTCCAGAGGAAATTTACCAAGTAAAGGCTGAAGTTCATGCAAGGTTGAGATTTTCTTGCGGCTTTTATCGGGAAGTGCAATAACTATCATTCCATCTGATGACCAGCAGCTTTTCAAACCAAAGTGCTTCCTTGCGGTGACAAGTACCTCCTGCCTACATTTGGTCAGAAATTCGGACACAGTTATTCCAGAGCCTTTTAGAGCAGTCTTAGCATTCCAAACGGAGTTCCTGGCCTTTAGACTTGTGAAGCGGACTAAGATAGGCCTGGGTTTATCCCTCTTAGCGCCAAGCCGGTGACTAAGATCGATATTAGAAACGTCAACATTACACAGCTTCTTTAATGAAAATACAAAAGAAAATAGCCTTTTTTACCTAAAAAATCTTTGTCTCTTTTATATAAAAAAAATCTAATCAATACATATAATAAAATTCTGAGTCGAATCTGTACATTCAATTATTTTTTGGAAAATCTTATTAAAATATTCATTATTATCGATACAGAGGTCGATTTTATAGTTTTTAGAATTTTTGTCTGTCTGCCTGTGACCGCATCACAATAAAACCACTGGACAGATTTTGATGTGATGATAGCTGGTTATCCGGGTTAACATATAGAATGCTTTTTACTGCTGGAAAATATCTCATCTCTGAGAAATCTATACTAAACGTTAAAACGTAACTAGGGACGAACCCGAGTGGAGCGGGGGTGAGTCGCTAGTATAATATAAATCTCTAATAAAAACTTAAAAAAAACCGACTTCCAGGCACTGAAAAGTAAAAAATAACTAAACAGGGGTTTTCATTTAGAATAGATACCTAATCAGATATTTTCGAAATCGGTGCCAGCCAATACAAATTAAAGCACACCGAAGTCTGTTTTTATTTATTTTTTTAAAGTTTTTATTTTTCCATTTTTAGTGTAGACGTAATAAGCAGGTAATTTGTAAGAAGAAAGATTTTTAAAAACATATTCGATTAAGCCATTTATTTAAAAACCGCTTGACCGATTTCGGTAAAATTTATATGGGACCACCGGGGAAGAATACCCTTTGAAACAAAAAAAGAATTTTCCAAATCGGTTCAGGCGTCTTCGAGTAATCGGTGAACATACATAAAAAAAAAGTTTCCGACGAATTGAGAACCTCCTCCTTTTTTGAAGTCGGTTAAAAAGAAATGCTTTTATTATTGTAATACAAGATTTTTAAAAAACAAATTAGTAGTTTATAGAAAATAAATGATCTAACTAAGACTAAAGATTTCAAAGTTTAGTTTTTCGAATACGAAAAAATTGGACTTATTTGTTTAGAAATGGTCCATTTGAATGCAAATTAACATTTTGCAAAAAAATATTGACCCGTCGCAACACTTAAATCGTTCTTACAAAACACATTACTTTAACACTGTATTCATGGCAAATATTTGACATAAGGTGGTAAAACAAGTTTTATCTCAATACGATAAAATAATTAGATATATTTAAAAAAAAAATTGTGCGCGAAACCTTTACGAGCGGTTTGAGTAAAACTTCTTTGGCGCTGTGGCAGATATATTTATGAAATTATTAACAATAAATATAAATTTTTATAAATAACAATTATTATAAAAATGTAAATATGATTCTTTAAATTATTAATAATAAATTTGACTCTCACTTCCGCGACACTCATTTGTCTATTGACTTACCTCTCAGTCACGCCTAAAGAAGATTTACTTCAAAACTACGTTTTATTTTCTAAACCTCGTTATAACTTGGAAGAATACTTCGTTCTGAATTTTATGTGTCCACCACATTGTATATCATATAAAAGTGCGAGCTCACAGCACCTGTCAGCCGAGAGCTTGACAAACGTCTTCGATCAACAATACTACTAGATATCGGGTCGGCTTAAGAAATCCGTCTCGGTAAATATAAGCTCAGTTGCAAAGTGAGCGTATATTTAGATTAGTTGTATTTAAACACTGCAAACGTAAACACGTTCACAATGCCGCAATGTGTATTTAAAAGTTGCAAAAATAATACGCGAAGAAATTTTTCGGAAGGAGTGTCTTATTTTCGGTAGATTAAGTCAATATTTTAAGATTTAACCTACGAAATAATACAAAAATGAAATTTTGAACAATTTTTAAATCCGCTAAGAACGTTTGGCGAAATTCAAAGAAGCAAACAGAAACAGAACATAACTATTTAGTTCACAAAGCAACAACGGGAAAAAGTGCTTTATGTTTTTAATATAAGGTTGAGTTTACAATAAATATTATAAAAATTACGAAATGATCGTAAGTGTATGATGATATTTGAAGATTTGTGACTTTATTACAAGGCGCTATGGTGTTGATTAGGTTGAAAATAAAACTATTATAAGACTTTGTCTTGGTTCGTTAGTATACAAATGTAGCTGTATAAGTACATATTCGCGCGGACAGAATTTAGCTTTAATTTTGTATGTAACACGTTATGTAGTAGTATTATTGATTGAAGACAAATGTAAGTCCGTCTCACGAAAGAAGTCTCGCAGACGCGGCGCTACGGTCATGCGACGGAATGTTGCTAGCCTCTGTGGTTTAAGACTCCCTTAAAATTTCAATATATAATTTAAGAATTAATTTTTATTGTTTTTGTAAATTAAGTTGATAAACATTATAAAATAATACATTGTACACATATTTCGCACATTTTGTTTGCTCAAGGCCCGAGTTTCAAATAATCGTAATAAAGAACGGAGAACTCGTCTATTATTTCTAATACATATATCCAGTATTAAATGTTAATTGTAAAATGAAGGTCATCGATTGGGTTTATTCTAGACATACTACAATGACATCTTTTTGCATCCGAACACTGTAACAGCACCTGACGACAACAACATTGCTGATCTGTCATACTGGATTTAGACTCTCGCGCGAGTAGCGAGACGAGTCGCGAGGTGATTTATGCGACGAGCGTGTAAACGGTGCGCTTGTAACTCGCCTCGCGCCTCGTCTCGTCACTAGCAGCGCTCGCGTCGCGAGCGGTTTTTTGGGCGCGAGTCAAAGGACCTCGCGAGCGACGCGAGCACCGTTTACATTCACGCTCTCAATTCACTCGTTTACTAGCGTTTAGCAGTGCAGGTAGTGTGTATAATTTGTTGCTTTACCTACATAATGGATTGGTCTCACGAAGAGATTTTGCAGTTCCTTGAATTATTTCAAAAGGAGCCGATAATTTGGGACCCTAAACATAAATGTCACAAGAATAATCAAAAAGTAAATGATGAATGGAAGAAAATATCCGAACAAATGTGCCGACCAATACCAGAGCTTAATCGTATAGTATTTTATTTTAATTAATCGTATAGTAATAAAAGCTCCGCTAATATTTCCACGTCCGACATGGTTGCCGGCTTAAAGACAACTAGGGATGTAACGATATATCGGGTAACCGATAAATATCGATATATCGAAAAAACTCTAAATATATATGAAGATAAAGATAAATTTGACTTTTGGAAACACCACAAATCTCTTGCTTACACTCAAATAAAAAGATCTTGCTGCACCTGTAAGCACACCAAAAATAAACGTTCTTGAAACGTGGCAAGAGATGCAAGGTGTATATGCCAATGTATTTAAAGTGGCAATGACTCACTTACCAATTGTAGCTATGAGCGTGCCTTCCGAACGCCTTTTATCAAAGGCTGGAGCCATTATAACCCAGAGAAGAAATCGACTACATGGAAGTAGACTATCAAAGTTATTGTTTTTATGTTCGCTGACTGATACAAAGTACTGGACTTAGTGTTTTTTTAATAAATGTATGATTCATCAATATTTAACGCATTTTTTTTATAATTTTATTTCTTGATTTTTCACAGTTAAAAAATTACATAATCGATAAACGTTTGATACATAAGTAAAGGACTTTTTAGATTAACGCTTTAAAAAGTATATATCGAAATATCGAAAATATCGATATAAGAAGAAATATCGATACATCGGTGTTCTAATCCGATATATCGATATATTGATATCGACTTAAATCGATGTATATCGAAATATCGATATTTTCTATACACCTTGCATCCCTAAAGACAACTAACTAAACGCACTGCGAGAGTCTAAACAGAAAGTTTTTTTTACGCGAGTTGCGAGGCGAACACGATACAAGGTACGAGGCGAGGAAGCGAGTCTTAATTAGCTATAACATTGAAATGGACGACGTGCAAAGCTCTTTACGAAACTTCATCGACTGATCTTCGTTAGGATATTGTCATTATTATGACAGGGGGCTATCGCACAACCCCTAAACTATTTATTACCGTATTTGGCAATAATACACTGTATAATTAAGATTTCGTTTGGGACAACATTAATGTTTATCAAAAATTCACAATTAACAATGGAGAAGTTTCCTGATGTCGATAATAATATCATATTTAACGCAATGGAATTATAATATAGGTCGAAACTAATAAATCAGTGGTTTTTTTTAATCTATCGATAAATTACTGAGAAATTAATTTATATTTCGGCCGTTCAGGTCGAGTGACGTCACGAAATTATTCTTACAAGCGCAACTTTAAAGTTTCATAACTTTTTCATTTGTTGAGATATTTTAATAATTCTTTCATATTTTTGTTATATTTACTTACATTTTTATAAATAATAATAAAAAAAGAGAAACTTCTCCATTGTTATTTACAGTATTGCGGGTCAAAAGACACCATTAATCACCGTAAAGAGGTTACGACTCAGTATCAATAGCACAGATGACATAATATAATGTTAGCCCAAAAATCTGACCCCATACATATAAATAAATATTAATTTTTGTGCATAGGATAGGGTTTATCGACTAATCTTATACTGTCTAATATTATGTAGGCCTAATTTGACTTATTTTATTTATCTTGAAAAGACGATAGACGGCTTTAATCCGAATGCTTTAGAATTACTACGCGTTAAAAAATTATATTCACAAAAAAACGTAATTTAAGCATTATTTCTTTTTTCTTTGCTTATACGTTTTTGTACAAATAGAACGTGCTTATTCACTTTCTAAAATTATCATTATCAATGACAAATATCCATACAAATTGCGCCATATATTGATACTTATATACAGAGTGGATTTTTGAGACGGGACAGTAAGGGCGGGTACCGTAACTGCTGTAATTACAAGAAAACGTTCCTAGGAGACCATCCATAACTTTTTGAGATATTCTGAATTGCATTCACAGATTTTGGAAAAATGTACAGTCAGCGAAAGAAAATGCAAAAGTACCAAAAAAATTTTTTTATGTCAATCGATCCTATTTCATGTAGGCATGAAAAGTCGCTATGGGACCATTTAAGGTATGAGTACTAGAAACGACAGAAATCGCCAAAAACTTTTTCCATACATTTTATACGGAAAAACGATTAATCAACTCGAAATATTCTTTGTTGCCAAACGGTCCTATTTCTCAAAAGTTATCGATGGTCGCTTAGGAACGTTTTCCTGTAACTATAGCAGTTAAGGTACCTGCCCTTACTGCCCCGTCTCTAAAATCCACCTTTTACGAGATCTCATTGGTAACTTTTGTGATAACATCAAAATCGAGTGTACACATAGGTGTACACTGGCGTTATTGGGCACCAGTAAGTTACTGGTAGGCGATAGCCCCTTA
The DNA here is from genome assembly GCA_905404265.1 of Fabriciana adippe. Taxonomy (NCBI): domain Eukaryota; kingdom Metazoa; phylum Arthropoda; class Insecta; order Lepidoptera; family Nymphalidae; genus Fabriciana; species Fabriciana adippe. The sequence goes on along the minus strand of FR990001.1, from coordinate 9,520,316 downwards.
CATCAGTCGAGTCGTTTCCCGGTACCTGTCGCGGCTGAGCGGGGGGCGGCGCGCGGGGCGCGGGCGCGGGCGGCGCGCGGGGCGCGGGCGGCGCGCGGGGCACGCGGGGCGCGCGGGACACGCGCGGCGCGTCGCCCGTGAGGCACGCCACGGCGCGGTAGCACGACTCCAGCTGCAGCGGCTGCGCACATCAACACATGTGGCGTGCCACCGCCGCCCTCTCCCGGCACAGGCCACGGCACGTACACTGATTTTGCTCGCGGTGTGCTCACGTTTAGTTAATTATTGTACGTATGTTTGTATAGCATTAGTCAATGGAAGAGCTGTATGTATGTACGCTACATAATGGAAGGAAGCAACTGAAAAGGTCGACTACAAGCAAACCATGTAAGACTTATTTTAACTCGATCATTCTAAAATAATTGTACAATGAAAATTATATCGTATATCGTAAACTATATAGAAGCGATAGTAAATATGTTTCGATACAGATGTATTAACCAATGAGAATTCTGGTTGACAGCAATTATCATTATACAAAAATTACATATAAAATGAATCAGTAATACGTTCGATATTATATTAAAAAATAATAATATATTGTAAATGGTGCGAGTTGTATAAATCGTAAATCGATGAATATTTCGCTACCATACCACTACCCTATAGTCTAAGATCCCGATCTATGTGGTAGACCCTCCACTCTTTTAAAAAATATATTTTTTAAACCATAAAACGTATTAACAAAATTTGCAGGTTATTTTTATTAAAAAAAATATTAATTTATTCTTTCCTACTACCTAGTCTTGCTTCGTCATCCATTACAATAGGAGATTTGAAAAAAATACAGTTAAAACTTACAAGTACAATAATTTGCTTTGCCATTGAAAACAAGTTTGTACTAAGTATTCTATAGAAACAAATCGTTGATAGACATGTCATATTATAACAATTGATTGCCATAAAAATTAAAACTTTCACAAATTGTCTTCAACATTGGAAATAAAAAAGAAAACCTGTAATTGGCTAACTTTATTATAATCCCAGCACTAGTGAGTGTGATCTCGGCATAACGATAGAACATTACCTTAGGGTCTACAGCGACGGCCGACTGCGAAGTGGAGGAGGTGGTGTTGCAGCTCGCCACCACCTCGGGCGTCGTGATGCAACTGAACGGTATAGCCGAATCAACCTGGGGCAGAACGAAACACTATGTAAAAGATTATTTAAAAACTGATTTATTTCACTATCGTCGACAGAATAACATGCTGACAATATCCCAATAGATTTCGAAAATTACTTAAAAAAATATCACATGAAATTATTTATAAAAGTATTGACAACATATCATTCATAGTCGATGTACAAGTTATTCCATTCCTACCTCGAGATCCTCGATAGATTTCTTTTTAACAGATTTATATTTGTCACTATCACTATAAAGAAGCATTTTCAAAGCGTTTTTACTCATATTTCTGTTGGCTGTATTCGATGCTACTTGGTTTTGTTTTTTCTTGGATTTCTTATTAGTGTTTTTGTTTGCATCGACATCGTTAGTATTGTTATTGGCGATTTCTTTAATTTTAACGGTTTGTTCGTTTTTGTTACAAGCGGCTGTGAGAAAGCTTTTTGGAAGTGTTAGAAAAATATAAGCGTTATCTGGTAATTCGGTGATGACAAATTGTTCATTTGGTTTTTGTACGTCTTCCTTTGTTGATGAAACAGCGACACCTTTTGATATTTCAGCGTCAACATCTATTACAGTTGAATCATCGGTATTTACTTTTTTATCATCAACTTCTGCAACTTCTTTAAATTCGTTTTCGATATTGACTTGATTTTGTACAGAAATATCATTATTGTTATTTATTTCTATAATTTCCATTAGTTTATGTTGGTTAGCGACGAATTCGGAAAAAGAATGAGATGTATCGGGAACTGTATTATATGAAATATCTATGAGCTCAATGTCTGTATTATTTGAAATTTCTTTTGGGAATTTTGAGATCATTTCAGTCATTTCTATGTTAGAATGTGTTTCTGTTTCTGAACGTTTTGAGATCATTTCACACATTTCTATTTCAATATAAGATTGTTTTTCTACTTGTGTTTTTGGGAATTCAGACTCATTAATATATTGAAGACTGTTTGTGACGACATCTTTACTATCTTGAGTTTTTTTATCTTTAGATACAATAGAACGGTTGCCATCAATTTCCACTTGAGATTCTTTACTCTTTTTTTTCTGAGATTTCTTTTTAGTATTACTTTCTTGTATAGGTAAATGTAAAGGCTTGCCTATAGTCATACTTCTGAAATTCTTTGGGTTTATTGTCGATACACTCGGTGCCACTAAGTCGTGGCCTACTCTTTCTCTATACTCTTTTCTTAAACTAATATCACTTTCGTTATCATTGAAAACATTTCTTACGTTTCCAATATTATCACATTTAGCTTTATATATGTTACTAGAAATATCTTTATAAAACGAGTCTTTAATTTTTTTATTAATATTAAGTGTTCTATGTTGTGCGCTATTAGCACTATTACTATCATAATTATTCTTCGATAAATTTTGACTATCTACGTGGAGTTGTTTATCAGTTTGCGACTTATTAGGGCTCTTCGCCCGTACATTTCGATGAGCGACACTCGAGTTGTGTATGATGCGGTCTACAGGGGCGTAGCGGCCTAGCGTGGCGTACCAGGCGGCCACGCTGTCGGCCCACAGCGCGTCCACGCGGGGCACGCGGGGCGCGGGGGGCGCGGGGGGAGCGGGAGGCGCGGGGCCGCGCGGGTCACCACCGCGCAGCGCGTGCAGCAGGCGCGCCTGCGGGGAGTGGGAGTGGGGGGTACGCACCTGGTTGGACGCGGTGGTGGTGGTGACCGCGCGGCCCGAGCACACGCTGCCGCTGCCGATCTCGAGCGTCGCGCGCGCCGTGTACGTCATCGGGAACACCGGCTTACTCCTTCTGCGGGCAACGTTTGCTCTACGTTTATATATTTTCTTATCATTCTCTCTACGGACCAGAGAGTATATTATGATGGACATAAAACGATAGCCAGTAAAGCCGGACGATTCGGCCGTTTTATATATCACAGAACCGAAATATCCAATATATATGCCTAGTAATAAATTTTTCACGAGTAGCATTTCGTCTCCACAATTTTGCTATAAATTAATTAAAGGGTAGGAGGAATATGTACGAATATCAACTAAGGATACTGTCAAAGATACAAGGTGCGCTATTTAAAAGCTTTTGTTTAATAAATAATAAAAGATTTATTTTGTACTTATACGCATTGTGGTTCATGAAGTGGTTACCGAGACGTAATACGACACTAATTATTTCATTTGGCATTAATGGCTAGCATAAACAGCTACAGACCCGGAGATCCTGGGTTCGAATCTCCGGTGTAGTCTAATATCGTTAATGTTTTTTTTTGTTAAGAAATTCTCAGTAGCAGATCCAAGTTTAAAGCCCCGTACATTAAAGAGCATATTAAATTGTTAGTTCTGCACCTGATCTCTTATCAGAAATTTTGAATAGTTATTATGTCGTATACAATGTGAAATACCAAAAATGCATTCTTAGAACACACTATAAGTTACTAAATACTAATAAAAATCGGTCAAGAGCGAGTCGAATTCGCACACGAAGGGTGAAATGTTCCTTGTATTTTTATTTTCATTATTTATTGTAGCAATATTTTTTAATTATTATAGCGGCAATAGAAATACATACTCTGTGAAAATTTCAACTCTCTACCTATTACGGTTCATGAGATACAGACGAGCGGAAGGACAGCGGAAGCTTAGTAATAGGGTTCCGTTGACACCCTTCGGGTACGGAACCCTAAAAATGAAAGAGATATCCGGTGTCATTACAGTTCTCCTAATCGATTACAAACACAGCGACCAATCTCACATTAACTAGCCATGTGCGCAAAAGATTATAGTGCATAAGTGTATTCGTAAAAACAAATACACTCTCAACTCCTACATTCTCGTACGACAATTCGATCGGTGAGAGATAATGCGAAAGACCGAGATGTTTTATGTGCTATCCTATCCATCGCACTAGAGTAAAACATCGCCAAATTCCCAACCCTGGGCTGTTACTGAGTTTTTTTTACAAAAAAACCTAATAACTATTATTAGTTCAACCTGGGACTCGAACCCAGGATTTCTCGATCTCCAACCGTACACGCTAACCACTAGATTAAAGATGTGGTAATATAATATTATCGAATACGTAACATAAGTTGGCAGCCTTATAGCGTGTTTGCCTACCGAGCGACCGTAGGTAATAATTGTTTCAAGGACACTGCCGGGACAAAATACAGCTAAATAATTATACTGTGCTATATAAGCTACTGTTGCCGATGTTGTTTCATTATTCGATTTACATCAAAATGTGCAAAATGCAAATATAGATTATGAAGGCAGACAGACAGATGGCAGTTTTAATTCGAAAGAAAAAAAAAAACAGAATTGATGTGGGACAAAATATAGAAATTTATTGGTATTTAAAAACTATTTATTTATAATATGTATGTATTTAAAGTTATATATGTGTAGTAATATCAACTATCTGGTATCCATAACACAAGCCTCGTAGCTTACCATGGAACTAGATGGTGTTGTGTGTTAATGTCCCAACATATTTATATATTTAATTAACTTTAGTGTCAAGTATGCATCTGCCTAGTGAAAGATAGGAGAAGAAGCCCCCCTTGAAAGCGAATTGAATTAATTATGACAGATTTTTTTTATTAATGTGAAGATTGTAGAAAATAGTTTGATGTGAAGATGAGGCCGCTAGTTGTTCTAGTTTATACAGAAGATCGCAAGTTTGATTTCCAGGTAAGGTCTTTTTTATGAAATTCTCATTACCATGTTGGAATTGAACAATTAATTTTGGCACATACAGGCGTTATTCCTAGATTTTATTTACGACCGGAAATTAGGGCAACTTAACTAGACAGATATTAAAGTGTGCCTGTGTTTGAAACACACTACATCTCTCAAATTAACCGGCGTTCGTTTAATAAAATAGTTTTCAACAATTTGAAGCTAAAATTAAAAATAATAAGTAACTCGGTATTTTTAATGTAATGTATTATTTTGGATAGAGTTAATTTTCATTTTATTATTACTATTATTATCAATGACCGTCTGAATAATTTCTACAACAGCGACTAATTTCATTGAGATTAGCCATGTGCGTAAGAGATATTATATAGAGATTTAGTACACAAGTATAAGCGCAAACACAACGTACGCTCTCTACTCTTTAACTCTCAACGTACAATGGAACAATATTTTCTACACTCGCAGGAAGAGATGGGCCGTAGGACCGAAGGCATTATGGTCTAAGAGCCGGATACACCACAACCTTCACCGATCGGTTAACCAGATGAAACATATTTTTTATAAGTTTCAATAATAGATCAATACGCCTAAAATAGCTTGCCTATCGAAATCCTGACCAGGCTATTTTTAAAATAATTTTATTTTTATTTTTCATAGTTCTGTTAACCAACCTAATTTTGTTCTAACCGATAGTAAATAATATAAAGAATATGCCTAATAATGTTGGCTCCGACCTAGGACTCGAACCCAGGAGCTCCGTGACAGCCAGCTTGCTGCGCCATACATTCTCACACATAATAAAAATAATCTCATTGAAACTAGCATGCACAGGACATATAATAGTGTCGACACAAGTGCACTCTCTATTCCTGTCACTCGTTAAAGTCCGATGGGGCGATACTTCCGAAACTCGCGGTGTGAGTAAATTCTCATAAATAAAAAGTGTCAGTCCGTACCTGGTGAGCGCGTCGTCCGCGAGCGCGTGGGGCGCGTGGGGCGCGTGGGGCGCGTGGGGCGCGTGCGGCGCGGCGGGCTCGGGCGCGGCGTCGCCGGCCGACACGCGGCGCTCGGCCAGCGGCGGCGGGTTGACGCAGCGCACCGTGGCCAGGTAGCCGCCGCGCGCCGCGCCGCCCGCCGCGCCCGCCGTCCCCGCCGTCCCCGCCGCGCTCGCCTCCTCGCTCAGGAGGAACGCTGCAATTGTTACGTGTACGCACTATATATATTATTATCTATACAAATAAATAACATTGAGGTATCTGTTTGTAATGTCGAAATAACAGCTTTTTACTAAATGCAAATGACATTATATACGGTCCTTAGGGAACAGACATTAATTATAACCGGAGACAATTTTAGCGATTTTTTGACCCACATTTAATAACCCCCAAATATGTACTTCACATAATTAAAGGATGCCGCCTTATAAGAAAAACACAACTTTTAAAATTTTTGTCCGTCTCTTTTTTTCGGCTAATATTCGAAACGGCACGACTAATTTTGATGGGACTTTCACTGACAGATAGCTGATATAATAAGCAGTAACTTAGGCTACTTTTATTTTAGAAAAATAATTAGGGTTACGCTCAAAAAAAAATTATAATGTACCTAGGGACGAAGCCGAGCGAAGCGAGGGTAAGTCGCTAGTGAATGCTTTGATTATACGTTATTGTATAACGAAAATCATCAGAAATAATTGAATATGAAACTTCACAAGTTTACAGGTCTAGTTGTTAAGGCATTAAAATTTATAATTACAATATTATGAAAATTTGCAAGTAGCTTTTTATCTCCTGAATCAACACAGAGATTATTTTATCGATGTACGCACCTAAATGAGCGGAGCCGAGAGTAAAAAAAGTAGTTCAATAATAAATAACATATCTAATACTTTTAAACGAGGAATTCTTGCATATTTATACCAGCTATCTCGGAAACGGCTCTAACAATTTCGCAGTTTGGTATGTGGGGGTTTTCGTGGGCGAAAAATCGATCTAGTTTAGTCTTATGTCTGGGAAAACGCGTGTTTTCGAGTTTTCATGGGATTTTCTGTCGCACGCAAAATGTAGTCGCTAATTTCGCACACTCAGGCATAAGCATCATGGTTAAGCAGCCGAGGAGCATGATTGACAATCACAGGTGCCCGGGATACGAAGATTTTATTTTTGTTTTTTTTTGTATTATCAAAAAAATGTACGGTAATCGAAAAAAAAATACTAGATGCACAATCCCGTGCAAAAATTCTCTTAAAACTATCACCAGTTGTGTTAGGTTAGGTTAGTTTTCTTATTATATTATATATTCGTTTTTAGTATTCTAGTTGAAATAAATACATAACAATGTAAATTGAACTTTAAATGCAATGCCTAAACTTGTTTTCACAAAAAAAAAAGCGCACTCAGATGTTCAAATAAGCGCTCATTCGGCGACAATTTTTGTCGCTGATTGTGTATCTAGTACTTGTTTGATCGATGACGACATTAACGTAACGCAACATACAAGTGTCGACGCCGGAGGGCAGGCTGCCGCCGTGCAGCGCGCGCGCCGACACGCTGGCGGCGGGCGGCGCGGCGTGCGCGGCGTGCGCGCGCCCGCGCCGCGGCACCGCCTCGCCCGCCATCGCCGCCACTAGGTCCTGGCGACGAAACAACATATTGTATATTATAATGTAAGGTTTCACTTTTCAAATATAAGTTTTAATAAAAAAAAAAAACAATATGGCCTTATCGGACTACTATTATAAATGCGAAAGTTTGTGTGTTTGTTAATCCTTCACACTAAAACGACTGAACGGATTTGGATAAAATTTAGTACACAGACCCTGTTAGGTAGCGAAGCGAGAGTAAGTCGCTAGTTAATTTAAGAAAAGTTAGGGTTTCTTTTTTATTTACATTAACATATATTTCCTTTTCATTAAAATATGAAATTCATTAAAGCTGTATTATAGAAAATTCTATAGTAATATTATTATTATTACTATAAAATAATAATTTAAATATTACTGTATTACATGCATTAATACAAAATAAAAATATCTAGTTAAGTGTTGCGGTATCAAGAGTACAATACGTAGCCTTAATGATTTTCGAACTTCGAACGAAATGACATAAGCTACTCTTTATCTTAATATATCAATTATTATTGTATCGAAAAATGACGCAAGTATGTAATGGGCCTGAGTAAGCCAAGGCCCACCTTGGTGCAAGCACGTTAACAGTAATAAAAAACATAAACATTTAATTTGAATCAGATTTAAACCAAGGGCAAATAGAGAAATCTATAGTATAGTATTTCACATAAAACATGATAATGGTTAAATTACCTGTAAGCTCGAGTGATGTTCGCGGCGGCCGCGCCCACGCCGGCCCCCGCGCCCCGCGCCCAGCCCGCGCGCCGCCGCCTCGCACGCCTGCTCGTCTTGTTCCACCTCTTGCAGAAGATTCTGCGAATACATTTCATAACTAATAATAAAACAAAACATATTGTAATGTTTAAGATATAATTCTATTAATATTATAAACGCAAACATTTATGAGAATATATGTTTGTTATTGTTTCACACAAAAACTACTGAACAGATTTTGATGAAACTTTACATTAATATAGTTTATACATCTGAGTAACACAAACTATAATACATAAAGATACATAAATGAACTACGCGAGCGGAGCTGTAGCAAAACGCCAGTAAATTATGAATGACTATGAATTTTGGAAAATTATTTCTTTTTTATTTGAGGCAATAATATACAATTACTAAACAAATTAAATTAAAAATACTTAAGTACACTAATAGCAGACATAATATTAAAAGAACTTAGAATAATGTTAAATTAATACGAACCATTCATGAGAGCAATTTTCAAGCTTATTTTATCTGTACTAGCGACTCACCCTCTCTCCGCTCGGGTTCGTCACTACTTACGTTTTAACGTTTAGTATAGATTTCTTAAAGACGAGATATTTTCCCGCAGTAAAATGTATCCTATATGTTGACCCGGATAACCAGTTATTATTATACCTTTCATCAAAATCTCTTCAGTGGTTTTTCCGTGATGCAGTCAGATAGACAGACAAAAATTCTAAAAACTATAGATTCGGCTTCTGTATCGATAATAATAACTATTTCAATAAGATTTTCCAAAAAATATTTAAAGTACAGATTCGACTCAGTTACAATTTTATTATATGCGTAGATATAGATGTCTCGGCTCATAGAATTTAAAAGTTTTACATAATTCTAATTTAAACTATTGATGTTGTTAGGTAAATTTACCTTGAAAAGTATACTCTTCCCCTCACGGTCTTTGGGACATTTATATGTGATAGCCTCATCTAGTAGCGCACGCAGCTGACCATCGTCGAGTGTTTCAACATGTTTGTTGTTCTGAAACAAAAAAGAAACATTTTTCTATAAATATAATATTTTAATTTGTACATATCTATAGGTACAGATACATAAAATTGGAGTGTCTATTTGTAATATTAAAATAACCGCTTTTTACTAAATGCATATGGATGTATACACAGTACATATACCAAAATAACATTTTTTACAATTTTGTTTGTCTATCTGTTTGTTCCGGCTAATCTCAGAAATGGCTGGACCGATTTTGACGGGGTTTTTACCTACTGGCAGATAGCTGACGTAATGAAGAGTAACTTAGGCTACTTTTATTTTAGAAAAAAAAAATAGGGTCCCACGAAAAAAAATTAAAATCAAATTAATTAATTTTGTTTTGGGAAGCAACCTAGGGATAAAACCGAGCAAAGCGAGGGTGAGTCGCTAGTCTAATTAATAATACTATTGAAATCGTTATAGATAGATAGTTTCATAACTACTAGCATAGATATTTTTAATACCGCGACCACAAATCCGCAATAAGATGAAGGTGTAAATTATACTAATCAATAATAATCGTCAATGTGATAAATATACATAGTTAATATTCTTTTCATGTCAATTATTATCTTTACCTACTTCTATACTACTAATATACGTTTTTACGCAGCGAAAAATTAAACTCGAAATGGGTGAAATAGAGGTTGAAAGTTTGTATTGGGAACAAATAATTTCTCGAGTTAAGGACAAAAAATTCATTATACCTTTTTAAATTTTCGCGTTCCATAATTATATAATAATTACAAATTACAATACGGGACTTAAAAACGTAAATTCGTTAAAAATGTTTGATGCGAAAAATTTTAAAAGTTGTATTGCAAACCGGTACGGGCCGGAGTTAGCATCAAACATTCGACAGCTAGAATGTTTGCGTCGGGAATCTTCTATACTAATATTATAAAGCTGAAGCGTTTGTTTGGTTGAACGCGATAATCTCAGGAACTAATAATCCGATTTGAAAAATTATTTTTGCCTTAGGTAGCCCGTTATCAGAGGAAGGCTATAGGCTATATATCATCCCGAAAAAAGGTACGGTTCCCGTTGGATAGATTTGTTTTCGTCTAGGGACGAACCCGAAGCGAAGCGAGGGCGAGTCGCTAGTAAGGTATATAGCCACTAACGAATTTACACGTTTAAGTCCCGTAATGCAATTATTATATAAAAAAATCATTATATCCTATAATTTTGAAAAGAAATGAAGGATCTTTCGACGTTCATGACCAATCCAGCTAAATAGGGGATGTTTTCAAGTTTTTTTAAAGTACTATCTATTTAGATATTATAGTACGAGCAAAGCGAGGGGGATTCGTAATAAAGTTAATATTTTATTTATGTCCATTAATATCTTTATCTACTTATAAATAAAATTGGATCTGTAAGTACCTAATTTCAAAATAGCTCCCTGTATCCTGTTAAGTTCCTTAGCGATATAAGAAATTTAAATAGAATTTCTACTCCCCTTCCCGTGGGATAGATGGTGGATATTTTAGAAGATTTTGTCTGACGATTATGCCTACTGTTTTAATACTAAATTCTTATTGTTTGGTGTGGGTAATACTGGCTTTAGGTACTGGCCGGGGAGTTCCACATAAGCACCTGCATGTATGCAAGAACCCGCGACCGCTGGCACAGCAAATACAAGCACAGGATCACTACAAACTGAACCAAACATGTCGTCATATCTAAAACCTATTTTCAAAGTACATATTTGTACATACACATATTTTTAACATTGATTCCTACAAAGTTAACCATAAACAGACGGTAATACAAATAATAATATACATACTATCAATTACCACGCGACCAATGTACCTACCTAATAAGTGTATGTAATAATAAGTATAATCTCAATTCAATTATCTTGTTTATAAAAAAATAAAAAAAATACTAAAGTCGCAATTAAAAAATGGGGGGTGGGGGTAGAAGGGTAAAAAATACTTTACCGACCTATTCTCATACCTACCAATTATAAAAAAAAATCATTGAAATCTGTCGAGCTGTACGGGAGAAGTGCGACCACAAACAACGTGACACGACATATTTATATAATAGATAAAGATAATAAAGTGTTGACTCGTCACCATTCTTGCATTATGCCAAAAAGCCTTACCTCACTTACCTAAAATAAATCCAGTCATTTTCCCTTAACAATACTACGTACCTTAAAAATAAATTAGTGGTCTCATTTTCACTCAAGAATATTTAAAAGTTGAGTTCGTTAACAAGTAATTTAGTGATAAGATAATCTGCCACGTTCACAGTGGTAAAGTACCTATTATTACATATTAGTTACATTATTTGGAGTGGTTTTAAAGCACCTGTCATTTTATAGATACTTCAAATATTCACTTTCTTCTGAATATCTAACTACTTTTAATAATTTTGTATGTTCTTTGATAACTACATAAATAGAATTAGCGATTGCTGTATTATCTATATATTAATACGTGAGGCAAAAACTTTGTACCCCTTTTTACGAAAATTGCGCAGACGGAAGAGTATGACATTCCCCACACTTATAGTTTATATAGAGAAGGAGTGCAGAATGCTAATATTTTTTAAAATTATGCATAAAAAATACATTAAATCAATAAAAAAAATATTACACACACTACCACGTATTTGACACACACACACACGCATATATATACTCTTTTCTTTATTGTCTGTGGTCAAATTGAGAATAGATTAATATTTCTAATATACACAAGGCAATAAATGTATAAATTAATGAATTATGGTTGATTTTCAACCACGCGGCGATCATTAGTAGGTACATTTAAATATATAAGTGGTCGCTTTAGCAGTAGCCTTCTGAGATAGAAATTGAAAGGAGAGTATACATAAAATATGTATAAAACCTCTGGGCAAGAACTGAGTTGTAGCGTTGGAAAGAACCAACCACTACCGACATATCTTCTCACAGATAAAAAGTCGAAAATAGATAATAGAATTAATTAGGGATACTATTATATTTAATTATTCTTTTCTATTGACTTATATCATTTGTTGTATTTTTCAACCATCAAAAAAGCAACGGATGAAAGCAACGGAAGCGGAAGATAGTTATAGGCAGATAGTGACCAGGATTAAATTTTATCATAAAGCTTTATGGGATTCTCATGAGGTATATATACTCTTTTGCGCAAAATATATATAAATAATAAATACAACGTTCAAACAAAACAAAAAAATTAAAAACAATTTTATAACTAGAAATAAACTAGGTCAATAGGTTTGATGCACAGAAAACATTAAAGAAGCCAATGTTTGTTGCAGACGCGTAACTAATTTCGTAATTATGTTTCGGTCGATTGGATGCTGAATCATTAAATTCAAGGTTACGCGCGCAAATCCTAGAAATAATACTTAACTATTGTCATAGAAACAAGATAGATATTAGTAGTTTTTATATTATAAGTAAATAAGAATTGTTATTTAAGGTCTTTTAACGTCCCATTGTTGGGCCTCCTGCAGGCCTTACGTCAATGCTAAGATAAAAACAAAGCCAAGTGCAGTAAGGCAGACTTGAGACGTCTTTCAAAACTCTTTAGTTACTATGAGAAATACATATTTCCTTATATTTTTTAATTTACCGTATTATCCAACGGTTGTCATGTTAAAAATATTAGCCCATGTCAGAGATGCGGATTCAAACCCGTTACACTTAGATTTTCAAGCGAGAGTGTGGTGCTAGCACCATCATTACATAATATTATAAATATGCAGAGCAAAAAAGTAAACGATCCTTGCTTGTGAAGTTGTCACACAATATGAAGCAAACTTAGTATCTCAGTCGTCATTGTAAATCTTGTCTAGTAATAAGATCATCAATACTTATGTTAGATAATTGACTTAACGTAGTGCATTTATTGCAGGTTCATCGCTCACGAGCTACGAGGTCAAATTAAATAGTTGGAAATTGCCATTTAGACTTTAAACTATCATATTTACTTAACTAGCGGCTCACCGTCGCTTCGCGCGGGTTCATCCCTAGGTACATTTTAACGGCGAGTATGGAATAAGACTATACATTATATGATATATATTTTTGATTATAATGTATATTTTCCTATATTTACTAATGTCTGTTTTGTAATTTATACTTCTACACTAATATTATAAAGAGGCAGTTTGTTTGTTTGATCGAGCTAATCTCAGGAACTACTAATACGATTTGAATTATTTTTTTACATTAGATAGCCCGTTTATTGGGGAAAGCTGTATCATCATGCTACCACCCAAGAGAGCGGAGCAGTACCTAATCATAAATCAACAAATCGGACAGATTTTCATACAATATTGTAAAACTGATGTTTATAATATGTTTAAGTGATTGAAGCACAGAATATATAATATATAGGTAGTAGTCTATCTATTCCATACTTACCATTAAAATGTACCCTGGGACGAACCCGAGCGAAGCGAGGGTGAGCTGCTAGTTTCATAATAATGTAAAACAACAATATAAAAAGATTATTATTTATTTTATGCGATGCTACTATTTGTTATCTAGGTACAGGTACTTCAATTTCCGCTAGTCACGCATTCTATTTTTTAAAAGTATTACGAGAACCAATTCAAAGACATCTTTGCTGTACCTATCTTTCATGTGCTTTTTAAAATTAAATTTAAATTATTAGCCTAATCTATGTATAGATGTAACCAAACGATGATATGTAAAATGTTTCATCACATTATTAATATCCTTTAAAATATTTATTATTTTAATGCTACCTAACCCTAAAGAATGATTTCGCCGAGCCGCAATCAAAATTGTCCTAGGGCCTAGTGGATTTTCATTTAACTTTTATTTTATTTTAATTTTATAATAGAATAAATCTAATACGTATTGTTTGTATCCAGTGACATTTGCATGTCATAAGATTGCCTTGCTACTTCAATCAAATTATTTCACCACATGTAAGCAAGCATAAGCAGTTAATATAAATATGCAATTATCTGAACATAAAAGCATAACACTATGAGTCACACAGTAAGTCGAGTTAACAATTCGTAAGCTGTACAAAAAACGGTATACAATGTTCTGGCTTAGCGATAACGGAGCATCAGAGATGCCCCGCGGCAGACGCTTTGCGGTAAATTCATTTTGTTCTTTACGTCGCGGTGTTAATTTCGACAGTCGACAGTAGATACACCATTTTGCGGCTCTTGACAGCGGTACATAGCGTCACGTCAGCTCTTCGTGGTGGTGACGAATGGCCACGAGCCAAATTCTCCGATGCGACATACTGTCTCGCCATATCTGTTGTTATTTTCGAAAAAAGTTGATTACGAAACGAAGTAATATTACAAGTTGGGTAAACAAACTAATTAAGGGTAAAACAAAAGCTTATTAATAGCTCATTTACTTGTTAATGGTTAGTTTATGGACATAGTATGTAAAATGTAAATAAATTATTATAAATTTATTCTTACGAAATGAAACATTAATTACGCGCAAGGCGTAATTTATAAAATATAACTAATTAACTACTTAAATCATGAAACGGTAAAAATATTAATGTCCTACAAAATTAAATAAAAAGAGTTCAGTGATTTTATATTATTAATACTAGCGACTCACCCTTGCTCCGCTCGGGTTCGTCCCTACTTACGTTTTGACGTTTAGTATAGATTTCTCAGAGATGAGGTATTTTCCCGTGGTAAAAAGTATGCTTATGTTGACTCGAATAACCAGCTATCATTATACCAAATTTCATCAAAATCCCTCCTGTTGTTCTTCTTGATGCGGTCACAGACAAATAGAGAGACAAAAATCAAAAAAATATAGATTCGGCCTCTGTATCGATAATAATGTTTATTTCAATAAGATTTTCCAAAAAATATTTAATGTACAGATTCGGCTTAGTTACAATTTTATTATATATGTATGTAAGTATGTATAGATTAAAGAGTGTTACAAATCTAGGTATGTTATATTAAAACATGTAGGTCCAGTGGATAATATGGATGTTACAGAGAGACTAAGCCTCGAAAAGGTCAGGGTCGGCACAAGGATAACCGGGAGGCACTGGGATCGATGTGCCTCAATTTCATATTATAACGTAGACTGTAGATAGCTTATAACTTATTGCTATTATTAACATCATCTTTACATGGCTTAGTAAGAAGATTTTTTACTAAACAAAATAAAACTTTATTCACGTTTTCTTAAAAAAATATCTACATTGTAAAATAAATACAAGCAATATACCCACAATACTCGGATGATGCATCAAGTACCTACTTCATCTTTTTCATTACTATTGATTTCGATACTATTCTTTGTTTATGGCCTATAGACATCCAATTGTCAATTTATGATGAAAATTGAAATTATAGCAAGCACTCAACGCTGGATGAGGTCAAGTCCAGCATAAAAATGACGCCAAGAAATTGTCGGGAACGATGGACAATATACGTTTTAATAACGTTATTTGTATTAACGCTGTTAAAACTTTTTTAATCAAGCTTTATTAGACATGACTCAAAGGAAAATATATTATATAATACTAGCGACTAGCCCGCGCTTCGCTCGGGTGCGTCCCTAATTCTTTTTCTAAAATAAAAGTAGCCTAAATTACTCCATAAAACATCATCTATTTGCCAGTGAAAGTCCCGTCAAAATCAATCCAGTCCAGATTAGCTGGTACAAAGAAACAGACGGACATGCATTTAGTTTAGCTATTATTTTGAAATTAAGAGACACTTCAATTTTATTTATCTGTATAGATATAGGTCAAGTCACATAATTAAGAAAATATTAAAAGATATGTTGGAATAAGTTGTACATTCAGTAATTTCCTTTGCAATTTATATTCTTTTGCTTTGAATATTTTTTTTGTCTATTAAACTTTATTTATACATATTTCTTTGCTCTTTAAGTATGTATTTATCATAGAGATGTCACAGCAACACTGCGTAAGCAGAAGTTTAATGAGAAGCACACAACGCTCGAAGAGGTCAGGGACGAACCAGAAAGGATATCCGGGAGATAACGGGATCGATCCACGTGTTTGTCTTACTTGGCTATATTGACTTGATACATGATATTTCTACTGTGTTGTTATATATTTTTTTAAATATCATATTTCTTTATTGATACTTTATTTACAGAACATATTAAAGCAGGAAAGTTCTGTTGGGTTTATAACAGGATTTCTTGAAAGTTGGGGCAGTGGAAAATGATGCGCTATTTTTACGACAACCTGCAGTGTTGGAGTGATGCCAAAATATTTTTGGGGTTCCGTAGGTCCTGACATATGAAGTGGTGAAATAAATTTCAAAAAAAAAAACTGCAGCATAGTTATGTGTATCTTTAGGTAGTATCGAAATAATATTGACTACGAATAATATTCACTTAGATTGATATACTCAATATAAGTTGTAACAAATAATTAATGACATGGTCAAATAACACAATATATTATTTGACCACGTCACGCATGTTGATTAACATAACTGAGTTATCTTTCCAAAATATCACACCCAACTCATTGAGGCATACTTACAAACGTACGGCAAAATGATACACATCCCGACCGAGACAAAAATAAATCACTATCTGTGCTACTCATTGGCTGATTCATTAAATATTGCATTCGACTACGTTACGTTGTGACGTTTAGCTTTCTTACTTCTTGGAAATATGCAAAGGATGAAAAATAACACCACAACCTGTATATCTATCATTTTCATTATTATAAAATATTTACGTAATATTTTAATCGCTATTATCTCACCGATGTACGATATACACCTATAATATTTTAAAATTTTAAGTGGGTTTATTGATATACTTTTACCTAGCAATGTAAAAACGGAACGAGCTGATATTGTATGGTTGGGACTTCGGAACAACATAGATTACCATTTAACCTGGAACGCTCTCAAGCGTAATTGGGGCGCGTCTCTACTGGTAGAAAATTATTTGGTTACTAAACTGTAGTGTAAAATGACTATATTTTCTATTCGTCTCACAAATGTCGAACAGATGACATATCAGACACTAATAATTTATTTCTCTTGATTTGTAGATAATATTGCCTATGTATATTGTACATGTTATAAATGCATTACAATTTTAAAGAAACCACATTCTCATAATATTTTCTGGATATACGGGAATATTTGACATCTTCTTATATCTTATAAATAAAAAGGAATCGCTAAATGTGTTGCTAAGCGCAAAATTCGAGAACCGCTGGACCATTTCGGCTATTTTTTTTTTTCAAATATTCTTTGAAGTCCGACGTAGGTTCTTATGAAGAGAAAAGTTAGAAAAAACCACGGAAAAACATAGAAATCTGTAAGTTTGTGAGGCTACCGCAGTCCAATAGCTTTTGACATAATGACGTCTGTCAGATCAAATTTTAATTAAAACTATCGTTTCGGAATATTTCGCGGATTTATTTTGATTCTTATGCATTTCTTTGTATCATAAAGCTGATAACAAGTTTATTTATTAAAAAGTAAGTAACGCAACTTCAAAGTGTCCTTGAGGAATAACATTGTTTATATTGGCAATATAAATTGTTGTACACTTATAATTTCATAAGCGGAAATTACTGGATTTGAAATTTTTAAGTCGTAGATAAGCCTAAGTAATAACGTAACAACAAACAACCTTTTGGTTAACAGATAATAAGAGAATCCTACACTGTACCTCAGCATTATTGATATAATTTCCAAGCCTTTCCGAGCCAGCCTTTAAGGTCTGCTGATTATTCTAAATTTTAGCTATATTTGACATTACAAGACAAATAATAGAGATTAATGGAAGAAACGTATTTATGTACATACTGTGACGACCACACATAAGTGGGATAAGGTCAAGATAAGGCAGATTTTTAATATTAATAGTAATAGCGAGTATATGTATTGACGAACCTCGAAAACAAACTAATTGAGTACTCTTTAACATTAATTATTTAAAAGTACTTTAGATAAACACGACCTCGTTTCTCATGTAAAATTAGAAAATAAATTTTCCATCAAATTTCTATATTATTATCATTACAAAGTAGAAAACATAACTGAATAAGAAATTTTGCTTATAAAATCAATGATAGAGTTGCCTTTATGTGTAGGCATGTAGCATGAAAATTGGGAGTTCTGTTTGTAAATATTTAAGCAGGTCTAGTTATGCGACGTGCTTCATGTAAGTTAGATGCTATTCGAATACATATTTCAAAAGCCTTTTTGCAATTGATGAAAATGTATTCAATGAAGACTTGTTCCAACGAAGAAAAATAGTCTATGGACATTTCTAAGACATAAGTTTAATATCACATAGAGGATAAAAGTAATGTAACTAATAACTGCAGGATAAAAATCATCCAACTTTTCCTCGAATGTTTTAGCCATTTTATTGCAAGCAACAAGTAACATGCACATCACTGGCAGTTACTCGTAGGTATATCATACTTACTTACATTAATACATCTTGAATATAACATATCACCAGAGTTTTACACAATATTCACTTTAATTTAGATCCTTACTGCAAATCATTTTAAAGCTGATGAAATACTGCAACATCGTATCATCTAGAAAGTTTATGATTCACTACATAGTATAGCAAGCAATATCATACGTACATAACGTGTATAAAAAGTTATCTATGAATTTGTCTAGTCAAACAATGTGGTGCCGTACAAGCTTCCGTTTCGCCGAGCGTAAGCCAACACCGCGCATTGTCCACCACCGCAGCGCGATACCCCGGCCGCACGATATCTATGCCACAACCACTAGCCGGAAAGTCACAGACTGGAGCCAAGTTTTTAATAATGTGAAAGTCATTCACTAATTACTATACATTACTTTCTCAGATTTATGAATCAGTATATAAAAATAATGCTATAAGAATTTCGAACAAAACATCGAAACATCGATTTTGGATAGACTGACGGAGATGAGAGATAATAGATTAAGTTTTTGGAAATTCCTTGAAAATTCCACATAAATAAGCAATTTAATTCAATACATGAAACTGCCAATTAGATACAAAAAAAAATTATCAGAAAAAAATCAAGTTAAATAATGATTTATGATGATTAAAGGATGTCACTGAGATAAGACAATTAGGTATACATATATCTATCTAAATTGTAACGGCGAAGTCCTATAGTTCTAGTATCTTTTGTTCTTCATCAAGTGCAGCGCTTGACATGTGAACCTTTCAACGTCCATTATCATGACGTTCATCAGTTGCATTTTCCCAGGTTACAGAAGCAGCGTTAGTGGTGAAAAAAATCAGACGACCAGGGACCACAAATCAGAAATCGATATCAGACGTAAGATTTTATTTTTAAAAGTACGTCTTTACCTCAATATTCTTTATTATTTTATAATTTACATGAGAAATAGAGCGGTTTATTAGCGTAGAATTGAATCATATTAAAGTACGTAAAAAATTCAAAAGTAAAAATCTACCCCAACAATCTTTTAAAAGTGAATATGTACATGTACGTCATATATCTAACAATATAGAGTTTTAACTCTATTATTGCGCTTTATAGTTTATTTAACAAGGACCTTTTTGGTAAATTTTTTTCATCAGTCTCGGAAAAATATGAACGAGGTGTCATTTGATTCAGAGTACCTAGATGATTTTTGACATACATCAAGTTCCGAAAGTCTTTTTTAGATTTGAAAATTTTCAATTATTTTTTGAGATATTTGCAAAAAACTAAACCCAATTTTTTTAGTTAATTGTTTATAACTTTTGCAATTTTTGCAAGCGGAACTTGATTTTTTTCAAAAATCATCTACATGCCATTCCAAATCGAATGACACCTCGTTCATATTTTCTGAGACTGCTGAAAAAAGTTGACCAAAAAGGCACTTGTTGACTAGACTATTAGGGCATGAACAGATAATAAGATTATCAAATGAATTCACCTTGTTTTGTACGAAACATAAAAAGAACAAAGAATTTAATTGAACAAATCCACATTACACAAATCCACATTACAACGGCTTTATCGGTTACTTTTTTAAAGTACTATTATAAGAATAGGCTGTTAATATTTCAATTTAATTTGTTTTTTAATGGCTTCAAAGCTATCAATGTTTCAGCTCTTTGTTTTACAGTACATAGCTATTTCATCAGTCGACTTTCAAATTCTGTAGGTTCCGTAAAAACTTTTACGCAAGTCGATAGCTGAATCCACAACACATCATACAGTTGTATTTATTTTTGATGTAGAGGACAGGGTTACCAACTATATTTTTTAGAGGATTATACCATAAACTACGAAAAATCGTATTTTGATATGAACTCCAGAAAACAAAATTGTACGCATTGAAATTTCAATAAAAATATGTAATAATTTAAAATGAATAACTATAAAAAAAGTCATTGCAGAGTGCCATCGAGTACAGGACCTACCTGAAGTCCCTTTGTAAGAAGTATTGTTTGAATATTAGTAAAGTAAATAAAAAATACAACGAAAACTGTTGTTATTGATTTTTATATCGACAAAATGAATTTAATGTAATATTATTTTTCTATTTTTTTATGCAGATTGACAGATTTGGAACGATCATATATTTTGCGTACGATTTAGAATACATGATCGTAGTGCAAAAAGTATCAACTGCAAAAAGGTCGTATGAATACGATTTAAATCATACGGTTGGCATTACTAGTAGATGATGACCAAATTCAAAATGGTACACAATTGCCTCACCTAAACAGGTACTCAATGAAAGGTGTATGTTTTTTGTGTAGATATGTCTGGCGACATCTTCGCCAGTTGTGAACCAATTTCGATGATTCTTTTTTTTTAATGCCGCATGGAGTCATGAATTAAAAAAAAATCTAGTCATGAATTAAAAAAAAAACTAACTTAGGGTATAATTTTAAATGGAAGTTGAATAATTATTTTTAATATGAATGATATTAAAATCAATAGTACAAAATGTCACAAAGTTTACACACATTAGGGCTAGGCGACCGCGATCTAGATTCTAGTCTAGACAATGGTCGCAAAGGCTTCGTTCGCATAGTGTGCAATGTTGAATATAACATATGTAATGTAAATACATTTGTTTGGTTTGTTAAGTTATATTGGTCCCTAGCGAACGTCGCGGTCTAACTAATTAAATTAACAATTTTTACAAGGTTACTCCTTACCAATGTCAAAAAAAAAACAGATATCACTTTTCTATACATCGAATCTGGTCACTCAATAATTTCAATGTAAATATATACATTATAAATCTTAAATAATTTAGGTGCATTTTAAATACAACTTTCTTTTCGGATTTTTTGCGGATTTATTTTGATTTTTGGTCTCTCCCGTGACCATGATTGCTGTAAAGCATTCGAAACTTCGGGAACCAAAAATCAAAATGAATCCGCGAAAAAATTCGAAAACATAGTTTTAATTAAAATGTCAAATATTCGCGTAAATCTAATTTAGATACAATTAAAAAATAAGTTTAAAATAAGCAATTATCAATAAAATATATCTGTATACTTGCATCTGCTTATACTATAATAAATAAAACAGTAATACATTATACAGAACTTTCAATTGTGGAAGAATTAGAGTGAGGTTCGATTTAAACAGAGAGAAAATATTATATTAAATACTAGCGGCTCACCCTTGCTTCGCTCGGGTTCACCTCTAGACAAACAAAAACAAATCTATCCCACGGGAACCATACATTTTTCCAAGATAAAAAGTAGCCTAGTTGTTATTTTGATGTATGAACTATATTATTGTAAAGTTTCATTAAAATCTAATCAGTAGTTTTTATGTACTAAGCTATATAAGTTACTATAGTTTTTTAACTATCCCATGGGAACTCTCTAATTTTCCGGGATGAAACATATCTAAGATATTGACTGGAGATATAATTCATCCAAATCAGTCCAACAGTTTTGGAGATTAGCCCTTACATACAAACAGACAGAAACAAAAAATTTGAAAAAAATCTGGATTTGTTTTATTTCTCTTCTTATCCCCATGAATTTTTTAGCATTTTTTTTCTATGTACAGACATTAAACCTCTACAGTTTTATTACATGTATAGATATCAACAGTATTCTAACCAGGTGTACACTTAACTATGGGTATCAATTTGACAATCAAATCAAACCCATATTTAAATAAGAAACTTCAGCAACAATACCAAATGTAACATGCTTTGATATTCAATAGGCTTACTTTATATGGTTGTTATGTTTAAGACCATCTGGTGTGATAAACTAAAAAATATATATTTAATGATTTCATATCAAAAACATATTGTAATAATTATGTCCCATTTACAATTATAATTAAGAATAGGCTACTTTTTATATTTTATGGTGTATGTAAAAAATCATTTCAAAAAAGAATTCAATATATTCATTCTCAATTACTTTAAAAAATAAGGATACATTTGTTAGTAGTTAGTTGTTTGTTTAGTATTTATACTAAGATAAAAATCACTCACAATAGAATTAAATTGAAAGAGTAAAGAAAATAGAGTAAAGAAAGAATAAAGAATCTTGTAATATTTACTATTCAAATAAATAACATGAATATTGTTTTTATGGGTGTTATATATATGTATTAATAAAAATTCACAATCTGACCTTTATTTGCCATTTCATTAATTAATAGTAAGAATAAAAGGAAAATGATAATCTCTGGAATTACCAATATGGTTTGAAAAATGTCTCTAACTTATATAAAAATCTTTCCTCGTTATTGAGTTGAGTACAATTTCTTAAATCATGCTCAACTTAAGGATGAGGAAACTTTTCTTACATCATAATGATTAGTCCAAAATAAAAATGTATGATACTTATGGACTTGTTCGCATAACCTTGTATAATCAATATAAATATAACATTGAGTAATTAAAAATTTTAAAAGAGCAAATTTATTATTCGTTGACTCTTCTCAGCAAAGTAGTTTGTGGCTAGTATAAAGGGCTTGTGTAAAGGGCTAGTGATGTACTTACTACACTGACTTGACAATTCAAAAGTGCTTGTAAAAGTGTACAACTTACAGTTATTACCAAATTTCAAAAAACTCAAAAATTATGGAATTATTTTAGTTTATTTTATTTTTTGTCACATATTAAATAGAATGTATGAATGTGCAAATGTAAAGGAGAAAATGTAAATATATACAATATTTTTTTCATTATGTACCTCTCTGAAGCCACTCAATCTTCACCTACTCCATATGCCACCTGTAGAATCCTATTAAAGTCAATAATCCTATCAAATATGTTGTAGAATTTTTTATAGTAAATGTCATAAATAATTAGCAATAATCATTATATTACAATGTTTAACAAATAATAGCCAAAATATAGCAATTGATATCATGGCAACATTTTTCATACTTCACAATTAAATTATTTATAAAAATATATATTACATATGTAAATTGTTCTATCATGATACTTTGATAATTAATAACCAAATCTTTTTGATAAGTTCATTATAATGATAGTTTTAATATTTTATAAAACCCAAAAGTAATTAAGTTTATGAGAATCAATTTGCCTTATCACCCCAATATATTGTGTTAATATAAAATGATTGACTAACATCAATTAACTTACAAATAATCCTTTATACTAGATAATTACAACTAAAGATATTAATATAGTAATATATTTTGTAATAAAATATTAAATAATATTACATTACATAAAATATTAAATAATATTACATTCATTATTACTTTTGTCATTTTCATAATAATCTTATTTAGTTTAACATGTACATTGATCCATGTGTATGGTAAACTGTGTGGTTTATCTAATCATTTTTTACTTCTTCATGCTGTAATAGCTCAACACATTCCAATGATCAAGATTTGGTATAGATATTAGGAAATTATAACCTGGGTTCATAGCTATTAAAGCTACATTTTATTGATGTCTGCCATGCAAGGGTACCCACAGGCATAATCTAGTATTGATATAAACCAGTTATGAAAATTAATATTAAATTATGAAACATCAGGATATATAAAGGATATTTAGTAAAGAAAAATGCAACCGTAAATGTAATAAAGTGGAATGTTCAAACAATAAATATGAAATATTGAAGATTTATATAATATACATAAAAATAATGAAATGTATATCGAAAAGATTATTTTTTTGACGTTTATATTATCCTTCGCCATCTTTCGTTACTCACAGTATTTAGATTACTTTTTAAGTACTTACATTCAATATTAATGTGATATTATAATATCAATAAAGTTCCTTAACTGTGCATACAAATAAATAAAAGAAAGACAGTCACAGAACTGCTACAGGCGTAAATATCGGAAAAGGTCAACCTACCTCCACTTCGTTGGCACCCGCTGTCACGGCTTTGTGGTCAGGGTTTGTTGTATGATCCTTAATATGATTATATAGTACTTTTGAATCGTCTGTAGAAATATTAGTGATACTTTTATCCGGTGCTTTTGGTTCCTTATCATACTCCGGTGGAGGAGCCATCTTGAAGGAAGAGCAGACAGATGACACAAGTCTTATGACTTTTGCACACTGAAATCACTCTACTTCTTGAAAATATGTACACAAATAAATCATTAAGCCATTTTGCTATGTGCTATCTAAACTATAGCTATAGTTCTTATACTTCGCGAAACCGAATTCATCATTTTCGACAGGTTTCAGCTAACATTTTTACAATTTTAGCGATAATGGTGACTTTAGTCTACGACACTCGCGCCCCCAATCTAAAGCGGAGAAAAAAGTAATCTGTAATTTATTTATTCCAGCCAGCAACACAGATTGGAAGTTAATACATATTTTTATATACATATTTTTAATTGATTAATAAAGAAATATGTACTATTACTAACTTAATTAACAATAAGTTAAAAAAAAAGTTTGAATATATATGTTTTATCTTTAGAAAGAGACAAAATTAATGTTTTTATAAGTGGCAAAGAAATAATTTTACAAATACCTACCCGTTTCATGGGTTTGCCTATGAGGCTAACCAAACTTGGCCTCCTGGGATTTTTTTATTACTAATTTTTGATTTTTTATTTTCACACATCGTTTGTTCATCATTTGTTCTTGATTGTTCGATATAAATAATTGTTTGTTTGTAAATTGTTTATTTATAAATAAATAAACAAAAATGTACACTCAAGATAGCCCCCTCAATCGAAATTTATAATTTTTCTTGTTACTAGGTGTCTTTAATTAAATATTCATTAATGTTTGTTCTTTTATAATATACGTTTGTTCTATCGTTAAAGTGCCTATTTTTTATTTAATAAATAATTTTCATTTGGCCTCCAGGTTTATATTTTTGTAATTATTTAATTTTTATTTTCACACATCGTTTGTTCGTCGTTTGTTCTTGATTATTCGCCATGAATAATTATTTGTTCGTAAATTGTTGATTTATAAATAATCAATCAAAAATATAACCTTAAAATAGCTCAATCAATCAAAGTTTATAATTTTTCTTGTAGTAATAAGTAGTCTTTAAATATCCATTAGTGTTTGTTCTTTTATAAAATACATTTGTTCTGTCGCCTATGTGCCTATATTTTGCTTAATTAAGGTTGTTTATTTAGCTAAATTATTATTCAGATAGGTACTTGTGTAGCGCATGCGTCAATTTTATGTTCACGAGTGCGAATGTAATACACAAATAAATTATCAATAATTGAAAATAAAAATACACATCATGTAAAAAATTTAAATATTGTGTAATCTGTATTTTTTTTTAATTTAAAAGATAGTAAAAGCGATTAAAAAAATTATTAATTATTTTGTTTTATTTTACGTGTTTATATATATTTATTATAAATTTTATATATATATATATATATATATATATATATATATATATATATATATATATATATAAATAATTTAGGTTCATTAATATTTTTTTACATTATAGGCTATCTATTCAGTTACGTTGTCAATAGTTGTTTCCAGGCCTTCCAGAATTTCCGAGTTAAATGCACTCTCTTCTACAGAGTCGCTTTGTGATGAAACAGCATCGAAGCAAGCTTGTCCATTACACTAGCAATAAGATAAAGTGCATTGCAACCCCGATTTCTGCACCCACAGTGTACACCACATCCATTCTTACAATTATAAAATAGTGTATTAAGTAATTTCTCAGGAGCTGGTGATACTCGTAATATTGTTGTTATTGGGTCCAGGAGTTCATTTTGCAGTATCCAACTCCATTCCTGGGGTCCCACAGATTAAGGAGCTGGGGTCCTCAATTATGTCCTAACCGTAACAGTGAGTATTGCTGAGCGCTGCGGGTTCTCTGCTCTCTATCTCAAAAACGGTTAGGCATATGATAAAATTTTTTGTGACAAAATTTGTCGTAAATTTTATGTTGTACAATTTTTATAATAAATGTTAATATCATGGGAGCTATAGAAACCGAGATAATCACGAAAAACTGATTTTTGTGACCTTTGACCTTGAATAACTAACGGCGTAGACACGGGACTTTATGAGACGTTTGAGACAACTGTTAGAACACCAAATTGAAGCTGTATACGAGTTTACAGCTTGTTATCTCTCATTCCGAGATTGATCCCTTATTTTTGCTTAATTGACTGGACTATTTGTCTTAAAAAAAAATAAAATAAAATAAAATATATTTATAAACATAAATTCAGCTGCTTGTTTGTATAATTTTTGAATTTAGCCCAAATAAATAAACTAAATAAAAAAGCCTAAAAAAAACCATCGAATTATAAATTTTGTATTTGAATTTTATTTTTGAAGCCCGATTAAAACATTATTTATTCTGTGCATGAGTGTAAGGTGTTGAGGCTGGTACACATCGGTCCGCGCATCCATCAAACTTCGTCTGCTCCTAATTGTGTGTATGCTTCATTGGATTTATATGATGTATAATAGATAATATGTACATTAATTTTTTATATTTATATTCTGTGAAGCCATTAACAAAAATTCATTTTTTACATTGGATAACAAAGTACTGGATGACGAATAATCGTACCATCTATAATCACATAAAAATAATGTACGTGAGACAATATTATCGTTCGTTTACACGTATTGAGTGACAAAAAAATTTTGAAAGGCCAGTTTTTGTCATGCCTTTGGTTCCTCTACAAACTACAGTTATTTTTACTTCGTGTTTACAACCCTAAAATTCAATAATTTACAAATGTCAATTTTGACAACTCTATACATCAATGATCAAACTTCAAAGTTCTTGGAACGAGTGAAAAAAGTCGTAACTCGTAGTTATATTCATACACGAAGTTGTTAAAATTTCATTACACTTTACAGTCACTTGGTAGTCTGTAGTTTGAAGTTTCAGTCTTTTGGAGAGTGGTGATCGTTTCGGTATTTTGATTTTCTCAGTGACTGTTTCTACGTCTTACACAATTATATCCTTTTAATCTATAGGTAAATTGTATAAGCTTACTAAAAAAATGACTGAAACTAAAGAAAATATCTTCTTGTTTGTTCCTAATATAATTGGTATGTTATTTAAATTCTCTTTTATAAAATGAATGCATGTTTTTGGAAAGGTCAATTTACGTCATTGTTTACATATGTTATTTCAGGATTCGGGAGAGTCATCCTAGCTATAATATCGTTTTATTTTATGCCGACACATTGCGTATTAGCGTGTACTTGTTATATTACATCTGCATTGCTTGATGCTTTTGACGGACATGCCGCACGGTATTTTAATCAAAGTAAGTTATATGGCATCATTAAATCCAATTACTATTTACTCTATAGAGACTGATAATATTAGTGTTGTTGACAAAATAGCTTTACTTTTATAACATAATACATTTGGGAGTACTTTATTACTTATCATCCAATTAAATTGAAAACTAAAAGCCACACATTTATTTCGATAAAAAAGATTTCTTATACTAATGTACAGTACCTGGGCAACTGACCTTCATTCAGTGTTTTTCGGAACATATAATAGAAATTGCGTTTTTTCAGAAAAGTTCTATATAAATAAAATTAATTAGCAAAATGTTATCTAAATACAAAATTTGATCCAAATCATTGGAGCAGTTTCCGAAATACCCAAAATAAGTTTATATACATACAAGAATAGCTCATATTATAATAATATGAGATTGATATACTGTCTCCTACATTATTATATCTCAGATGATCTACTCAATTTACTACATAAGAAATGCTTTTATGACTAAGTATAGATATTATGTTTTTTGCACGATATTTGTTTGGCACAAATATATTATAATTATTTTATTTGACAACAATGAAAACAATAAATATGTACTTTGTATAAAACTTACAAATGAAATATTATAAAAACTGTAAACCATTTGTTTCATTTTTATTTATATTTGAATATTTATATCATTTCATAAATCATGTGTTGCAGGTACTAAATTTGGGGCAATGTTAGATCAACTAACAGATCGAGCAGGGACTGCTGGACTTATGATGACTTTGGCCACATTTTACCCAAAATACACTTTCTGGTTTCAAATGTCAATGGCTATCGATATCACATGCCATTGGCTTTATCTGCACACATCCACATTGCAAGGGAAAACTTCACACAAATTTATTGATATGTCTGAGAACCCAATAATGCATTTGTATTACACTAACAAGAATGTTCTATTCTTTATGTGTGCTGGAAATGAAGCCTTCTATGCCGCTCTATATGTAATGTACTTCCATTCAGGACCAACAGGTATTGTATAGCTTTACTCATTTCAAAAAATAAAAACTCTACAACAATTTATATTTAACACAAAACAAATGGAAAAATCTAAATGAAAATCAAACACTTAATTTAAAATGTACATAATTACCAAATGTTAATTAAATTTATTTACTGTCAAACATGATTATGACAAATTAGATAGTAGATAGTGGAAAACAAAAAACTAGATACTGAACAACAAAAACAAATTATCCCACGGGAGCCAAAAATTTTTCCAGGCAAAAAGGAACTTATCTGTTATTCCAGACTATAATCCATCTCTGTGCCAAATTTCACCCAGATCCATTTAGCCGTTTTGGTGTGATTGAGTAACAGACATCCGTCCAAACATTCGCATTTATAATATTAATGGGATAAATCAAATTAAGAATCTAGTCAATATTTAAATATACCGAATCTATTAATATAGTAAAAATATAATATGGTAAAAAAACATAATGCTTTGCTTGTTTTTGTTCTTATACAGTTATTAATGATCACATTTTATTTTCAGTGTTGGGGATGGGTTTATTCAAACTGATTGCCTTGTTATCAATGCCTGTAGCTGTTGTAAAGGCCGCCATCTCTGTTCTCCATGGCATTGTTGCATCTATCAACCTGTCCATTATTGATGTCAATGAGCGAGCAGCTGTTGCTCAGAAACAAAACAATTAAATACATTCTTTACCGCATAATACATATTAATATCCATTCTTTTAGCAAGTCATTGTGATACTCGATTCTTTTCTTGACTATGTGTGGCAAAATAAGTACTAATTAACTGTGTTTTAATTTTTAAATCGTCATAATATAATCTAATTTATTTTATAGAAAATTATATGGTTTACTAAAAAAAAACCCTTAAACAGTAGTTATTAAAAAAATATATATTTTATTGAATAATATATTTTAAAGTCAATTCTACTTGTTCAAAACAATAAAAGTGAAGAATCACTGCAAATATTACTTTAAAAGAATACTGATATTTCAAAATATAATATAGCTAACACAAATTATTTGAATGATATTATTAATTATTTATAGATTTAAATACTGTCTAAAAACTTTATTTTTCCATACAAGTAAACAAACATGTTTTCCATTTTTACCACGCTTTACCCTATGTGGTATTGAAAATGTTTTGTAATCTTCCAAAATTGTATGTATATTTAGATAATAAAGTATCATTCCTGAATTTTATATAGCATAGTTTAATAATAAAAGCTATTTCTACAAAATAACATTATTATTTCTATATAATATAGAAATAATAATATTATTTTGTAGAAATAGCAATTTTTAATAGGAATAACGTGAAATTTTAAACAGTTAATAATGGATTAAGCAGTCTCAAGGATTATCTCGAAATAAACGATAAGAAAACATGCTTTGAAGTGCCGAATGTGTGAATGACTTGTGTTCAAGTTGAAAAATAACCTTGACTGTGTAATAAAGATAATCGATTTTTTGTCCCCTTTTTACTTGGAAATAAAAATTGATTTTTGATTCGATTGAATTATTAAAAATTGTCTTATACTGTATAATCGGTCAATTCACTATTTAAGTTTCCATTCCAGTTATTCGCTGCTTATGTCGGGAATATATTTTTTAATAGCTATAATCACACGAACGGTTTATACACAAATATATAAAAGTCAAGGTAACAATATTTAAATAAACAATACCCTCCATGCTAAACTATTTGATGGTAGGACAGTAATCTTTATTTAATCACTCGACTTACCGTCGTTTCGCTCGGGTTTAGAGTACGTTTTAATTTTTAACGAAACCCTAATTCCTATTTTAAAATGAAAGCAGCCTGAGTTACTCCTTATGTACCAGTGAAAGCCTTGTCAAAATCGGTCCAGCTGTTTGGGAAATTAGTCCGAACAAACTGACGGACAAAAAAAAATTAAAAATTGTGTTTTTCGTATAAGTACTGTAAATAATTTCATAAAAATGCATATAGTAAAAAGCTGTTATTTTAACATTACAAACGGACACTTCAATTTTATTTATCTGTATAGATAAATTAGATAATATAAATAATAGATGTAGGTACTAGAGAAGTATTGTTTAAATGTGATGTCTCATATTTGCACGAGTTTGTTTTAAAAGTATGTTAATTTGAATACGCATTTAACGTTTTATTTAATAGGGCTTATTTTTATAGTTGTTTTTACAATTTTTTATTATTGTTTAATATAGCAAATGTTAGAAACTAATTGAGTTTTTTTTATTGTTAAATAATGACGACACGTTTGGCTCAGTTTGTAGTGACCCTACTTGCTGTGCCGACAGTCGCGGCTTCGAGTCCCGCTGGGGGCATTCATTTGTGTGATGAGCACGAATGTTTGTACTCCAGTCATGGGTGTTTATATTTATAATATGTATGTATTTAAAGTTATATGTATACTGTATAGTGTATCAACTATCTGGTATCCATAACACAGGCCTCGTAGCTTATCATGGAACTAGATGGTGTTGTGTTACTGTAACAACATATTTTTTTTATTTTAATTATTAAAATAATCAAATTCAGAAACTAGTCACTGCTAAGCAACAAAAATATTTTTAGACTCGGTACCTACTGAGCTAGTGTGTTGTATACAGTTTATCCTCAATAAATGTGATCAATTTCATGTGTCAATTGTTTTTTATTATTCTTTACTCAGAACATTGGACCTAGATGAAATTAAAATATAGTATACTGTAGATCTTTAAAAATTTTGACATATTAATACTAAATTCAGTGGTAGCCCAGTGGCACGGGCTCGCTTGGGAAACCAAATAAAGCTGGTTCAAATCCCAAATCGCGCACATCTGATATTTTCATGTGCTGATTATTTCCAACATGATCAAACATCGTAAGGAAATATGCATGTCAGAGAACCTAGCAAGTTTTCGAAAGACATGTGCAGTCCGCCAACCCGCACTTGGCCAGCGTGGTGGACTATGGCATGATCCTCCTCGTATTGAAGGGAAATTCATGCCCAGCAGTGGGACGTAAAAATGGGCTGAATACAATGCTAAATTAAATATTATAATAACTATAATACTAATTTAAAAATTTAAGTCTTGTTTCAAAAATTCATTAATGTATATTAATACTTAAGATCCTTAAGCAGTCTGGAATATTAAAGTTTATTGGGTAAAATTTTGGCAATTTTTAATTTTTTTGGTAATAAAATCTCAATTTCTTTTGCAATTATGTTGGCTACCTTTCTATTATTTTTAATTTTAAACTGACAATAATTAAATTTTGTTACTGCTATGTAGTATCTATATAAATAAAAAAATAATATATTTAGTATATTTATTTTATTCTATTTAGAATAAAGATACAATACTCTTCAAGCTTTCAAAGCATTAGTTAATTACCAATGGAAATACAATTAATGTAACTTAAAAAATCGAATAGAGTGCAATAAATGCATGAAAATAAATGTTAAAGATAAGTAAAGCAAGTAATTGTGAACATATACTAAAAAGCGATTATCCTTTAAGACTGGACATCCCGGCTCTCATTATTTCATCCACAAGGAGGAGGTTGCTAGCAATGACGGAGCAAGAGTTCAGGATTTGTTTTTTAACAATATAATTGTCATAAACTGCTAAGTCAGTAGGCTTGAAGGCTTCACCAGTACTGAGGTCTAAGCCAATTGGGTCTGGGCTTAAGCGAGACTCTTCTTGCAGTTTCACAATTGTGTCTTGGGCATCATATCCAGAGTTAACTGCAAGGGTTTTAGGAATAACCAATAATGCTTCGGCATATGCTTGAATGCCAAGACGAGCTTTTCCCTTTACAGTATCTTTAAACTTTTGAAGCTCCATATTAGCTTTGATTTCAAAAGCACCCGCACCAGGAATGACACATTTATCTTCAATTGCATTGTTGATGGCTCTGAGACCGTCACGGACAGCATCTTTGATTTGAAGAAGTGTGTGCTTATTGGGGCCCTTCATAAGAATGGTTACTGATTGAGGATTTTTGCATTCCTCAACAAAAGTATACTTCTCTTCTCCAAGAATATGTTCATACACCACACCAGCGTACCCTAGGCATTCTTCAGTGAGCTCTTCAACAGAGTTCATGGCAGTACCACCACAAGCTAGAGCCAAACGCTCCATATTGCGCCTCTTAGCTCTACGCAGAGCAATGATGCCTTCTTTTGCAAAAGCATCCAGTGACAGAGGGTCCACACCCTTCTGATTTATTACTACAAATGACTTGTTTGTTCCATCACAAACCTTCTTCTTCAAGGCAATAATCTGAAATATAAGGAAAAAAATAAATTAGATGAAGAGAGATGATGCATAGTGGATACATTTTTTTAATGTGCAGGAAAAAGATATTGTAGTAATCAATACATGGCGTGCATTTTGACTTTTCAGATAATAAATAATATCAATCAACAACTATATTCAAATTGTTAAATGAACATAACCAAATGTAAATATGTGATGAAAACGACAAAGATTGATCAAACTTTATACTAATTTCAATTTCAAAAGCCAATTTCTTCTATATTATATTGGGTATTATTATTTGTGTCTGTATATATTCAGCCCTTTTTAACGTCCCACTGCTGGCCATGGGTCTCCCTTCAATACCAGGGGGATTAGGCCATAGTCTACCACACTGGCCAAGTGCAGGTAGGTGGACTTCGTGTCTTGCGAAAATTTGTTAAGTTCTCTCAGACACAAAGGAAATTGTTACCACGGGCTACCACTGCCTTAATTTAATACTAATACACATATATTTTTCTTTGATAACCTACATAAGCAGGACCATGGGTAAAACTAAAAATAAATTAAAACCTTACCTTTTTGACTCTCTGGTCAATGAAATCCCTTTCAGCAGCAACCAGCTTCTCTCTGTCCTCAGCTGATTTGTAGAAGAATCCTGAATTAACTTCTGTTTTTTCATATTCCAGAGACACATTGCATGTAAGTATATAAGCATTCTCCACACGTTTGGGCATATCAGGGTGACGGGCACCATGGTCCATCACAATACCTGTTAAAAATTCAACATTTAGTTATTTTTTTATTTCAATGTTTATTATATTCTAATTATTATTTATTCGTAGCTTTCTAAAGAATTTTCAATATTACTATATTCGCCACTAAGTTTTTGTTTTTAAATCTCAAGTTTTAGTACATGTAGAACATTTTTGTTATGTTTATTGATTAACATTAAATTAAAAATATTCCATGAACAACATTGAAACGTCTTTCTCCCAACCATAATTGTAAAGTTAAGACTTAGTACCCTTCTATTCCTTACTCATTCGACAGAGATAAAGAATATGGTGACAGAAACATTTAGGCCTTAAAGATGTTAATAATAATAATTTAATACTACATTTCCCCCAGTTTTCTCCCATTAACTCGCAAAATATCAATCGCACGGAAAAATGAGTAACAAATAAAATATAGAGAATTCAATAATAAACAACTTTAGTCATTATAATTTTGCTCAAAAAAATAAAAATGGCCAAGATATTGAGGAAATACCATTCCCCCTTATGATCAAGATGGCGGTTCAAGCATGATTGCTTGAATTTGGTCGCGATTTCGAATTTACATTCCATAAAGTGACCCCTCTCCTTATCCATCTCTTATTCAAAAACATATCTCACTCCTCCAGAGGCCGTGTCCCATATACTAAACTTGAGGCAATTATTTTTAGTAAAGTAGCTTAGGTTTATTTTGGTTATACATACCTTTAATAAGAGTTGTTTCAGTTGCAGTTTTATGTTGCATTTCCATCAGTTCAATCATGTGCAAATCCACAGGCTTGCCTGGTGTACGGATCGCAAGTACTGCATCCACACAAGCATCAGTTAAAACATCAGCTAAACTAGGATGTACCTGTTTTGGAAATGAACATAATTTATTTATAAATGTCATGATGAACATGGATGATGACTTTAAAACAATGAAAATGAACTAAGTCTTACAAGGAATAACATTTTACTATTATTATATTGTCTTGATTTTTTCAAATTTCTTATTATTGTACATACTTCTTCATAGTTATTTATTCACACTTTTCAAACATAAACAAAGGTTAGGCTGAGAAAATATATTAATGAATGAATTTGTTACAGATACTCAAAACTATGATATTTTAATACAAACACATGTAATGTTGCACAAACAACAATAAATTACCTTAGTTTTAAGGGAAGTTCTAGCAATATCGATCAGATTTTCCCTATTAATATCAATGGGAATTTTAAGTGTTTCTAAAACTTCAAGAGCTTTAGTACGAGCAACATCAAAACCTTCTGTGATAATCCTTGGATGTAAACCTAAAACAATAATGAAATAATTAGTTATTTGTTTGATATTTTTATCTATAAATCCTACTAATATTATAAATAAATAAATTTTTTGTCTATAAATCCTACTAATATTATAAATGTGAAGGTTTGTGAGGTTGGTTGGTTGGATGGATAGATGGATGTTTGTTACTTTTTTTATGAAAGAACAGCTGAACATATCTGGACGAAATTTGGCACACAGATACTCTGGAATAGCACATAGGTTACTTTTTATCCTGTAAAAGTGTATGGTTCCTAGGATAGATTTGTTTTTGTCTAGGGACAAACTTAAAGCGAAGCAAGGGTGAGGTGCTAGTCTTAAATACAATACAAAACTTTACTAGCACTTATTTCATTAAACATATAAATTATTTTAGAATGCAATGTTAAGAACATAACTTTTATGTACATGACCATTTAAGAAATGTACATAATTTTTTAAATTATTTGTTAAAAGTTGTTTAGATATATGTGTCTGTCTTCTAATTTACCTTCGCTAATGTAAATATCAGCCTGCTTCAACAGCTCTCCTATCAATAATACAGTAGAAGTAGTTCCATCGCCTGTTGCATCGTCCTGAGCTGTGGAAGCGCGAGCTATAAGGGAGGCAGTAGGATGTTGAATCTGCATTTCATGTAATAGCACGTTACCGTCTTTAGTGATTTTGATGTCTCCCGCACCGGATACCAACCTATATACGATAAAGAATTATTGTAACATTATAAAAAGACACATACGATGGAGTTTATACTGAGTTAATATTTTAGAATTAATGCGACCCGGTAGTCCACACATGTTTTTTTAAACGTCCATAGTTAAGAGAATTTAAATAATTGTCTTATAATTTTGCGAATAATAAAAAGACATAGCAAAAAAATAAATATTTAGGAATTCTGTTACAATTTTAGTTATATATAAAATAATAAAACTTACATTTTCATTGTACCCTTAGGACCGAGGTTAGTTCTCATCACATCTTGAATACCTTTCGCAGCGCTGATATTTACTGCCAAAGCTTGCGCTGCTCTGGCAAATTCAGCTTTAGGATTTAATAAACTTATTGCGGACATATTTTAAGATTTTTGGAACACAAAGTAACTTTTAAATATTTTAAGTCACACTTGTGAAGAAAATCAAAGACCATAGACCAGGAACAACAAGACAAATCACAGATAATAATAATAAATAAAAACCTAAGCATAAAGTGAGATGCAAAGTTAAGTCATGTTATATACTAATTTATCACCTGAACAGGCAACAATACTGTAATGTAATGCAGACTGGAGACTACAAGTGTGTAATGTAAAACTATTTATTTTTTCATTCTCATATCCATGGATGACAAATAAAACTCATATCGTCTCATATTACTGAACGCTATCAAATGTCATAATGTCAATTGTCAGTGTCAATTTATTTCTGAATAGGTTTGTGTACTGTGTAGTTTAAAAATAAATTTCTATTTTAAACTGGTGTGAGAGTCGAGAGGTTACTAGAAATTTCATCAAGTATATAAACGCTGTGCTGTTGAAACTCTGTCGTAGTATTAAATGAAGTTTTAAACGTACGTGAAAACTAGCTACACAGAATGATCAACCAAACAGAAGCTGAGAGTTTTAAAAACAAAGGTAATGAAGCTTTTAAAAATGAAAACTATGAGGAAGCCGTATCACTGTACAGTAAAGCTATCAATTTAGCGGAAAAAGATACACGTGAGTTGGCTACATATTTGAAAAATAGAGCTGCCGCTTATCTCAAAATGAAAGAATTTAATAAAGTAATTAAGGATTGTGATGAAGCCCTACAAATTGTTCCGGAAGATCCGAAGGCTTTGTTTCGTCGATCACAAGCTCTAGAGAGTCTAGAAAGATATGAAGAAGCATACAGAGATGCTAAAACAATTTTTACAGTGGACCCATCAAATAAAGCTGTGCAACCAGTGTTGGCTCGCCTCTATGCGATTGTTCAGGAAAGAATAAAAAATGCAGCACAAACAAGCAGTAAGGTGGAACAAATGTTTAAACTTGCTTTTGATTTAAGTGAAGATAAGGATAAGCGTGAAAAAGCTATGTCAAATTTACTTGTTTTATCTAAAGAATCAACTGGTGCTGACATTATGGTTAAAAATGGAGTGGTTCATAAAATTCAGAAACTAGTTAAAGTGGAGAAGAATTTAGAAATATATGTTAATGCTATAAGAGTTATTGGACAACTTTGTAAAAGAAGCGTTGAACGCACGAAGGAGATTATTAATGTAGTTGGCATTCCTTGGTTCTTAGAAATTATTGACAGTGAAGATGAAGAAAGGGTAACTGCTGCCCAATATTGTCTACAGGTAATTTTGAATACATTTTCAGGAATGGATACTAAAAAAGAAACAAAACCTGATAAACTATTATGTGAGCAATACAAAAGTGAAATTGATACGCTTCTTACATGTCTTACATATTCAATAACTAATAGAGTTATTACTGGAAAGTCTAGAGATGCAATTATTGAATTAATTATGAGAAATTGCCACTACAGTACTTTAAACTGGGCGGAAAGGTTTGTAGAAATCAGAGGATTGCAACGTTTACTTGAAGTTTGTAGTGAATTAGAAGAATACAAGTACGAGTCTGCAATGAATATAACTGATTCATCTAGAACTATAGCTGCTGCTTGCTTGGCAAGAATTTATGAAAATATGTATTATGACCAAGCTAGAGAAAACTTTAACAATCAAATTGATGACTTCATTAAAGAAAAACTGTTATCCCCAGATTTGGAATCTAAAGTACGAGTGACAGTAGCAATAACATCACTACTTCGGGGACCACTGGATGTTGGGAACTATGTTATTTCTAAAGAAGGTATCATGGAGATGATTTTAGTTATGGCACAAACTGAAGACTTATTACAACAGAAAGTTGCTTGTGAATGTTTAATTGCTGCTGCATCCAAAAAGGATAAAGCAAGAGCTATTATTAATAAAGGTGTGGATATATTAAAAAGCTTATATTCTAGTAAAAATGATGCTGTGAGGGTAAGAGCACTTGTTGGCCTATGTAAAATTGGAAGTTTTGGAGGTGATGATGCATCTGTTCGTCCATTTGCAGATGGTTCAACAAAAAAATTAGCAGAAGCTTGTAGAAGGTTTTTAGTAAATCCTGCAAAAGATAAAGATATGAGAAAGTGGGCTGCAGAAGGCTTATCATATTTAACCTTAGATGCAGACGTAAAAGAAAAATTAGTTGATGACAAGCCAGCCATACAAGCTCTTATTGAACTTGCTAAAACTGGAGATCAATCTTGCTTATATGGTGTAGTAACAACTTTGGTTAATCTATGTAATGCATATGAAAAACAGGAAATGATGCCTGAAATGTTAGAACTAGCGAAATTTGCTAAACATCATATACCAGAACAACATGAATTAGATGATCCTGATTTTGTTAACAAAAGATTAACAATTCTTTGTAAGGCTGGAGTGACATCTGGGTTAGTAGCTCTGTCTAAGACAGAAAGTCATAATTCAAGAGAACTTATTGCTAGAGTGCTTAATGCTATATGCAGTTTACAAGATTTAAGAGGTATTGTAGTACAACAAGGAGGTGCAAAAATTTTGATTCCTATGGCTTTAGAAGGTACGAATAATGGGAAGAAACAAGCAGCACAAGCTTTGGCAAGAATTGGAATTACAATTAATCCAGAAGTTGCATTCCCTGGTCAAAGGAATTTAGAAGTTGTAAGACCTCTAGTGTCCCTATTGCATCCTGATTGTACTGCATTGGAAAACTTTGAAGCCCTAATGGCACTTTGTAATTTAGCTGGAATGAATGAGACTACTAGAAACAGAATATTAAAAGAAGGTGGTTTGTCGAAGATAGAACTCTACTTATATGAAGACCATATGATGTTACAGAGAGCTGCTGCACAGTGTATATGCAATTTGGTCCAATCAGAAGAAGTTATAAAAACATATGAAGGCAATAATGATAAAACAAAATATTTATACTTGCTATGTCAGGAAGAAGATGTTGATACAGTTCTGGCAGCAGCCGGTGCACTATGTATTCTAACATCTGTTAGCAAAACTTGTTGCAGAAAACTACTTGATCTTCAGTCTTGGGTAGAATCACTTAGATGTTTATTAGCTAATCCAAATCATGAAATTCAATATAGAGGAGTGTATATGCTTTATAACATCATAAATGGTGATAAAGATATTGCTGCTAAAATATTTGAAACAGATGTAATGGAAATTTTAATGGCTCTTACTAAATTAACTGAGGCGGAACAAAATCGTACTAAAGAGGATGCTGAAAAATGTTTAGTAGCAGCAGAGGAGTTGGGAGTTATCAGAAAACCAAATGAAGTTGCTGTCAATGATTCCCTTCAAGAAGAACCTCTAGAAGAGGATGATGAATAAACATGAAATATTTAATTCTAACTCTATTATCAGTAAATTTAAGTAATATAATATATAATTAAGAAACCTGTTATAACTTATAAAAGTGTGAAGTTGCCTATTTATTAATGTTTGAAATAAACTTTGTACTTATTTTTATATTTCTTTTCCTCCTTTATTACTCAAGAATGCCAATATTTTTTTTTAAATACCTATCTACGTTTTTGGTCTAATCATCTAATGTCTATTTGCAAAATTAACTAGTAACTTAAAATAAGTCCCTATGTAATGTTCTAAACATTAGATTTTCTTAGTATCTATAAATTAATAATTATTATAGCCATTCAAATTTCGAATTTGCTTAGTGTTCTAAATACGAAAATTTTACCTGAATGAAAGTACCTACCTAATCCATCTATACCAATATTTTAAAGAGGTAAAGTTTGTGAGTGTGTGACGTTTTAGGGGGTAATCTCTGGAACAGATCTTAGAGAGAGAGGAATTTGTGGTAAGAAAATAGTTTGAGATCCTGAGAAGGACATAGGATACTTTTTATCCCGGAAATCATCCCTTAAGGGGGTGAAAATGGGGATGAAAGTTTATACAATGGGGAATCAACCTAGGGACGACCCGAACGAAGCGAGGGTGAGTTGCTGTTTTATGTAACTCACCCCTCGCTTCGCTCTGGTTCGTCCCTGGGTGATACTTTAAATTGAAATAACTTTTTTATT
The DNA here is from genome assembly GCA_905404265.1 of Fabriciana adippe. Taxonomy (NCBI): domain Eukaryota; kingdom Metazoa; phylum Arthropoda; class Insecta; order Lepidoptera; family Nymphalidae; genus Fabriciana; species Fabriciana adippe. Next base: position 9,479,877 of record FR990001.1, on the reverse strand, counting down.
TATGAACTGATTGAAATAAAACAAATGTTAAGTGAAACTTATCACAATACATTAGTTAAAACCGCACCCAAATCGGTTAAGCCGTTTCTGAGATTAGCGCGCACAAGCGCACGGACAAACAGACAAAAACTCTAAACAATAAATATCATTGTTTTGTGTTCATCAGTTACTGGATGGTCAGGGATCCGTTTACACAGAAACTGTGTGAATGTTTGAAATGAGCATTAGTTGAGAGCTGCTTTGTACATCTATTTGCAGTGTACACCTCTATTGACTCTGGGTATGTGGCGTGTGAGTGAATACAATTCATCCACACGATCGGCACATTTTATACAATATCATGAGCTTTTCCCGGTAAATCTATGGGGAAATATGTTCTTGATGTCTATTTTTCTCATGAAGTAAGTTCATGAATAAATATCTTATGTTACAAGGACTTATCTTACGTTTTTATGTTCGCGGAATGGGTGGTAAAAAATGGAAATAAAAATAGTTTTTATTCTTTCTTTTTAATATATACCTACTACCCGAATACATTTTTCCGACCTTTCAATAACTTGTGTACCTACCTATAATTTCGAAAAAAAAAAAACGATTTATCTTAGACTAAAAAATACGCTGAAACTATTTGGGAATGGGTAATAGTCTCTGGGAGCGAGATCATTTTAAATTGTTTTCCATTTGAAATAAAAATGAAAATTTCTTTGTCTTTACTATAGAGGTCTAAAAACTCGTGAAAACACTCCACGCGCCGTTGTTTTTAAGATGGCCGCGGCATGAGCATTTTCTGCGCCGCTCTTGCGCTGAGTTTAGTCATGCCATCTGATACTCCAGTCATTCTTACGAGCTGTTTCTTCTTTTTTGGAAGATTCCAATAATTATTTTTTGAATTTTTCCCAATTGATTTAAATTTTATTCGGCGATAGTTTACAGACCAATGACCTGATTACAATAAAACTTGGTATTTATACTAACAAACAGTTACTTAATTCGTAATGGCTTAGGTAAGTAGCCCTACTTATTATTTAAGTCCTAACTACTCATTTCGCGAATTTAAAAACGTATCTATTAATAACGTGTATATATGAAAGAATCGAGAGTGTAGGTCCACCTTTTCACAAGAATAAAAGTATCGTCTCGAATACATTTAAAGTATTTAATAAGATTATTATAAATAATGTAAGGTTAAATATTATTTATGTATAATTTATTTATGTACAAGTATATTTTATAACACTTATACTTCATAATACTTCCATAAGTAAAGTATTTATACATATTTGTTTAAATTTTTTTTAGCGTAGTAAGAATTTTTTAATTCACAAGAAATGGGATTTAGAGTTAAAGCTTTGTCTAGTTTTAAGTAAAGTATATTATATTTATATTGTTATCAATTATGTGTATAATATACTCGATTTTTTTTTTAATAATATATACAGTATATATTATAAAAAAATAATAAGTCTAGTGATGAGAATAAATGATAAATATCATAAAAGTAGTATTGTATATCTATATTTAACCATAAAGACGATCTCCTCAATTTATATTTTCTCTCTCTTCCCTATTCTCATTATTGTACCGCGTCCTTTCCCCGCCGAAATCTCTCACTCCCCTCTTTTTAAGCAAAGGTCTTTTCTGTGTCGATTTTTCGTTCGTGTGCAACCTTTATATTGTGAAAAATATTATTAATATTATAAATATTTTAAGAAAGTTATTATAAAAAATATTAATATTACCTATTGAGAACAAAATTATCTCAATAAATTGAAATTTTGATATGTTATTATAAAAGTAGCGGCGGCGTCTATTCTATCCGTAGAAAATGACGTTGTTAAAAACCTTTTAAATTGACAGCTTGATTTGGTTTGGTTTCCGCTACTGTGCTATTGTGCTATTTTTTTGGTTTTTCGTTAAAAATCTTAAGAAAATGTCTATATCAACAGCTACAGGTACATGCACTAATTATTTATGCATAACTATATTTGAAATTTCTTGTGTTATACTATATTTGTAATCAAACATGATGGAACTATGTTTTCGGAGTAATGCCATGGAATCCCATATGGCGGTCCTTACTCCACATGATTTAATGACGCTACGTAACGAAAAAATATATTTCTTTTGTAGGTCTTTCTTAAAATTAGGCGGATACGTTTTTTTATTGACCTAATTTATAGGTTAAATGTAAAGTAAATTACGTTAGGTTAATATTATATTATACTTTTTTTTTACTTTCTGGCGTCTGCTGAGTGCTGACGCCGGATAAGTACATTCGAGTCGTACTCATAAATAAAATATACGCAGACCTAGTTCAATTTGTAAGATTCTGGTAGTAAAGTAACTATAAAATAGTGTTTTTATATGGAAGTCAGTAAAAAAATACTTTAGAAAAATATTTAAATATTTGTTATAAAGTTTATTAATTGTATTGATTTGTTTTATATTTATATTGACAAATAAAATTAAATGAATGCTTCTAGTATCTAAATATTATTTTTACTTTCAATGTAACTATGAATATTTTGATTTACTATTTTGAATGTTCAAGTTATTTGTAAAATTATATTATTACTTCATATTTTTAATATGAAACTTGAAACAATGTTAACATATTTTATGAAATGAAAATATTGAAATGTATTAAAAACACCATTATTTCTTTATTACAGATGAACGCACAGAAGGTGATGATGATACATCACAGGGAAGCCACCCAAAAGATGATACCAGTGATTCAGAGAATGAAAATGAAAATGAGCCTCAAAATCAAAATGGAGGCTCTGGTAGTCCTGAAGTTCATGAAATTACTAGTGATGAGGAAGATTGTGTAGTGACGAATGAGGATGACTCTTCAAATTCTAGTACTGAATCAAATGATAGTTCAGAAGGATCACAACAAAGCAATAAAGATCGAGATAAAGAAAAAGATGAGCAACCAATAGAAAATGGTGGTGAAGAATCAGATGTTGAGGAAGTTACCATTGAAGATCCTTTAAATCAATCTCATAGTAAGACTAAACCTATAATTATTAATGACACAAAGAATTTGTCAGAATTGGCATCAAAACAAACAGATTCAAATGATGGGGAGCAAAGCAAGGAGCCTACTGTTGTTATAATTGATACAAATTCAATTTTATCTGGCAAAGGCCCTACACCCATACAAAACAAAACAAATTCAAGCATTATTGATGCTCAGAATTTGTGTCAAAGTATTGCTGCTCGTGGCACAACAATTACTCCTATTAGCTGCAAATCCACCACTAATTCAAATTCCAGAGCTAGTCAGCAGCAAAATAATACCCCGGCTCCTCAAACTAATATTTTACCATCTTTGACAGATGATATGTTTGTAGTAGAAGCCCCTTCATTTATTGTTCCTTATGTGTATGAAAAACCATCTGTAAAGCCTTTTAGGGAGTTTGTGGATAAGTTAGGTAAAGAGTTAGAAGAAATTAAGATAAAAGAGGATCAGGAAAAGTTAGAAAAAGAAAAGGCAGAGAAAGAAAGAAAAGAGAAATTAAAAAAAGAAAGAATTGAAAGAGGGGAAGAGATTGAGGAGGAAAATGATAGTGAAGCTGAGGTCAAAAAGGCAGAAGAACTTGCAAAAGAAAAGAAAGTAAAAGAAGAGAAAAAACAGCATCGAAAACGTAGAAATGAGGAAGATGATGATTCCTGGGATGGTGAGTCTTCTAGTGAATCTGAGGAAGAAGGCCTGAGTGATGATGAAACTGTGGTTATTAAAGACAAAGATGATGGTATAGAAGATGTAAAAGATCCAATTAATATGATTATTAAAGGTATTGGTGGAAAATCGGATAGTTATTTTGATTGTTCTCTAGGTCAGTTTTTTATAAACATTGGTATTAATTTGGTGCAAGAATATGTTCAAAGTGATTTGTTAAAAACACAAAATAGAAAGCTGTATAAGGAAAAGAAATCAGGCCGTAGTACTAGAGCTACTGAAACTGCTATCGCATCTCTAACCCAGAATTTAGCATACAGTAAAAAACTCAATGCTCCATATGCACTCGAACAAAAACGATGTGAATTTTGTAGTTTTAAAACTGAATCTATTTTAGTTATGGCTCATCACCTAGAAGCACCCCATATGAAAAATAATATATATAAATGTAATACATGTCCATTTGAAATAAGAAGTCCTCATGATATTTTATACCACATGGAAGCTGAGCACAATATCAGAGGGAGGCTCGAAAGGGCTCCAGCTTACCAGCAGTGCCCTAATTGTCATTTTGAAGATAATAGCAAAACAAAATTGGCACGTCATCTTATTGCGTGTGCTAAGAAATTTAAACCTGAATTTAATCTAGGGCCTCCTCTCGAATGGGAACCACCAGCAAAAATACCAAAGTTGTCTAGAGCGCGCAACAGCGTTGTTGGAGCATATCAGTCAAGTTTCAATAGATCACAGGTGGGGATGAGCCCTCTGGGGCGACCACCTCTGACTATGTCCAACACTCCTATTCCCAGTATGCCAGTCCTGGGGCGACCAAGGGGTCGACCACCCTTAGCAGGGCCTGCTCGCGCACCTGTCTCGGGAGTGCCTATTATTCGCAGTGGTGTAATGATTATGCACAATACTCCAGCCAGTGGGACCACAATTTCTAATTATCCAATTATACAAAATAATCAAGCAAATCAATCATCATCTGCGACCCCTAAGATATCTATTACACCTCTACCTCGTGCACCACAACCTTCCTCATCTAATTCTACACAAAACTCCAAAGCTACTTTTGTTATTTGTGAAATTTGTGATGGATATATCAAAGATTTGGAACAATTACGAAATCATATGCAGTGGATACACAAGGTTAAGATTCATCCTAAGATGATTTATAACAGACCTCCATTAAACTGTCAAAAATGTCAGTTTAGATTCTTTACTGACCAGGGCCTGGAGAGGCATTTATTGGGTGCACATGGCCTTGTTACAAGCTCCATGCAAGAAGCAGCTAACAAAGGGAAAGACGCAGGCAGATGCCCAGTGTGTGGACGTGTTTATCAGTGGAAGTTGCTCAATCATGTGTCCAAAGATCATAATATGACTCTAAAACCGGCTCACCTTTCTTATAAATGTACTGTATGCACTGCAACATTTGGTATGTACAAGCAATTTGAAAATCATGTTTACTCGGCCCATAGTGTTGTCGCAAAACGCGTTATAGACAAAAGCAAGACATCCACCCCACCTACTAAGACTTCAGAAACTGATCCTTTGCTCAAACCACTCAAAATAAGCGATGAGATCACAATAATACCTCAACCTGCTAAATCATCAGTGACTATCACTGCAAAGGGCAAATAACATTAACATCTGGAAGTGTGAGTACTGAATTAGAGCTGTCATGTTTTGCCCAACGTCTTCATCAGTGATGCACTTCCATTTTTTCAGGCAGTATTGTGTAAATAAATGAGCTATTAATACCATTACACATTTACAATAATAATGTTGAGAGATGAGAGATTTTGTGACTATTTTCATTAACCAAGCAAATGTGTTATTTTTAAAACTGAAAAAGGAATAAATAAATACAATGTAAGTTGTAAATTCAATGTAAAAATCAAATAATCAAGTTATAAGTATTTTGTATCCCTCAATGTTTTAGCATCCTTATGTAACTGTGACTGTGTGCTGTGGTTTCTGTGTCACAAATATAAACCTTCAAAATCTAAGATCTGCAACATTGCTGTATAATAGGTAGTGAAAGATATGAATGCGCAAGTTAGGCATTAGTTTCCATTAATCATTGATAAGTAATTTATTTGCAACTTGTTCTTGTATAATCTGTGACAATTATAAATTATTGTCTGCCTAATTTATTTAATATGTAATACTTATTATCGCCTGAATTTATTTCAGAAAGATGTATTATAATATAACTTAGGTAGACATTAATGATAAATGTAAATCAATTATGATGTACGATGTAAGGTGTTAGTTAAGATTGTATTGTAGTTTTAAAATTTAAGTGCATAAGAATGTATTGATTAAACCGCTGACCTTTTCGACTCCCGCCAAAATGCTTGCATTTTGGATACAAATTTGCAAAACACATCGGTCTTATTTAATTCTGATCTCAGGTTAGACTGGAGTGTTGATTTGGTAAAAATTTACTAAATTGTTAACGTACTTATAGAACTGAAATGATGTATTTTTTTTATTTAATAAAAAAGACCATTGTAAGTAAACTGACATTTTATTTACCATTATTCATATTATAACATTTTTTAAAGTTTCGTTAAAATATAATTCAAATTTTCTATATCTATACATAAATAATACAATATATTATAAATATTTATAAAAAAATAATACATTAAAACCATCATGTTAGTCCTGAAAGATAAAAAGTTTCCTGACATAAAAAAAGTTACGCGTCGATTTCGCCATTTTGTTCTCGAATTTTCGAGATCAAGGCGTAGCACTGTATACATACATATAAGCCACTATAACTATTTCATAACACCGTTACTCGTTAGTCTACGTATAAAAGGTTGAGAGAGAGAGAGAGAAAGAGCTCAACCAAACACACAATGACGTATAGCCATCTCTTTTTAACATTTTTATACTATCAACCGATCGTGTAGTCCCTGTCATGTATAATACCTACCTATAGATTAAGTAGGTATTAAGGTAGGTATAGAATTTATTAGCTACGAACCACTATTTTCGCGCCAATCAGTATTGTACACTCGCTAGTACTCACAATGTTGTCTGAATTTATTCAGGCGTATCATAACAAATTATAGTAAATATTGAATTATGCATTCTAAATACGTCTATTTATATTTATTTCAAACAAATTTTTACTAGGTACGTTACTTAAATTTCCATTGTTATTTTGTTTATTTTTTTTTTTACTACAATATTATTAAAAAAAAGGTACGTTGTTACATCGTGGAAAGATACATACTGACAAATGTAATTCTATGTAATTAGTTACATTATATAATATGGTTACATTGTAAAAGTAAACCAGTAGGCTGAAGTCAGCCACGACTATTGATTAAGTCCGGTGGTCACTCTGCAGTCTGCAACTTCTAAGGCAAACTCAATATAAAGGATATATTATAAAGAACTATAGGCCTACTAAAAATGTAGATAGTTTGGAGTTAGGCATTTTGGTACCATTCCTATGCTTTTTAGTCTAGGTGACGTATACTATAAGTACGTACCTATGTATAATATGTATATAACGGAAGTACCTATATTAAATTATACAATTTCAAGGTGATTATATCAAAAAATGGGTTTAAAAAACTATATAAATTCACTTTGACTAACTGTGTTTTAAGGATGTATGGGGCTGGTTCAAACAAATGAGCCGAAAGTCTAAGGTTTTATTACTAAGTACTTATTGAGGAGATTCATTATGCACCTTCTGGCTACGTCATTAGATAAACTAAAAGGTAATAGATTATTATAATGTCATCTGATATTACATACTTTAAAAGTTTAAAATCGACATGTAACATATAATTAAAAGCGCCTTCCTCAAATCCTATACAAATTTGATTACTTAGGTAATTATTAAGGGAAGCCAACAAAACGTATTTAAAATAATAAAGATATTTCATTTTAAAAATGAATAAAAAAAAACCAAGTTGCAATTTCTGTCTGCTTTAACGGGGTGCAGCTGGATCAATAATAGCTACTTTACTATTTAATTATGTATATGTATATATTTTTGCTTGTTCTTCACTGAATGGTAATTATTACATTTTAGAATGTGGAGAAGTCAATGTGCGTAAGCACTGTATCAATGAAACTATTTATATTTATTCGGACAGCCAAGCTGGTGCTTTCATGTTCACTGACAATATTACGTGATGTAAAACGGGATATTTCCCATGATTATTACTAACTATTGAAAGTTACGGTTATACCCGTGACCATCCCTGTTTAAAAACTCCAATAGAATCCCATCAAAAGCGACAAAAACCACATAGAAACCAAGAAATATTTATTGGTTTCTATGTGGCTTTTGTAGCTTTTGATGGGATCCTATTGGAGTTTTAACAAGGATAGTGCTTGTAACAGTGCCGAAATATCGGGAACTCTCAAAAGTAAGAGCTAAACGTGGTAAATATCACGTTTTGCTTCACAATAATACTGGCGTCAGATTCAGTCTCATCGAGACTAGCAGAACAGTACATCGTACATGGATCGATTAAACTCTATAGGAAATAGAAATAGAGTAGTTTTACGATGAGTGCGAGGTCATGGTGGTATGACTGGCAACGAAGGCGCCGATGAGCTTGCATGAGAGGGGGCTCTTGATATGCAGCAGGATCTGAGCCCTTCTGTGGTAAAGCCTACAACAAAGAGAATATTAACCTTATCCTAGCGTTAAATAGAAAAACCTTACGCATATTGGTAACGGCCCTTATAGGATACTGCTGCTGAAAAAAGCACATGTTTAACCTGAGGTTGAGTGACACGCAAACCTACAGAAGATGAATGGAGGCAGATGAAACGCCACTCCACCTTCTAGGGCAGTGTTAACCGCTCATGCACAAGTGCATTATTCATCTATTCCAGATGAAATCATGGAGTGTACCCCTAAACAAATTCTGCAGTCAGCAGTTTATCACAGCTGCAGGGTTCAGTGGTTTACTCTAGTTCAACAAAGTGCGGCGATCGTAATAGACCAGAAATGGTCACAGTGATATTTTATAGCACCAACAAAATAAAATATATATTACATTTATTCTATTTGTTAATTACTAATGATACACCTTTGCCTCGCCCTAAACTCATAAACTTTGCGTCATTCTATAAGGAAAAAATATTTTTGCGACGAACTAATAGGTCACGGTAACCTTTAATCAAATAATATAATTTAATATTTATTAGAGCCAAGCAGGATAGGAGTAAAGTTGAGTGAAATGATATGAATGAAATTATAAAGAGGAAAGATTTGTTTGTTTGTATCGAATAAGCTCCGAAAGGTAAGAAGATAGTTTGAGACCCTGGGAAGGACTTTTATCCCGGAAATCATCTTTTAAGGGTGTGAAAATAGGGATGAAAGTTTGTATGGGAAAGCAACCATTATCTATATATACATAAAATGCTTTGTCCTGACTGACTGATCGATCAACGCACAGCCTAAACCGCTGGTCGTAGAAACGTGAAATTTGGAAGACATATTTCTTATACAATGTAGGCATCCGCTAAGAAAGGATTTTTCGAAATTCATCCCCTAAGGGGGTCAAATAGGGGATAAAAGATTGTATGAAAGTCTGTCATTCTTAACGCGAAATGCATAAAAAGTGGTATTTAGCTTTAAGATGAAAAATAAGAAATATATGTATAAGATTTTTTTCGAAATTCATCCCTTAAAAGGGTAAAAGGGGATGATAAAGTTACTATGGGCAAACAATTATTTATGATCAGAATTACTTAAAACTTGGTATTAATGCTCTTCAATACAATTATATAAATACTTATTTTAGCATTTTTTGAAATTCATCCCATGAGGCTGTCAAATAAGGGATGAACGTTTGTATGAAACTCTGTATTTGATGCACGAAAAATAGTATTTACCTATAAAATGAAAAATAAAACAATACAAATATCTTTTTTTGTCGAAATCTATCCCTTAAAAGGGTAAAAGGGGGTTATGCTGTTTATATAAGGAAAAAATTGTTTATGGTTAGAATTACTTGAAACTTAGTATTAATGCTCTTTAATACAATTAAAGAAACATGTATTGTAGATTTTTTTTAAATTCAGTCCCTAAGTGGATAAAATTAGGCGTTGAACTTTGAGTTGTTGAATATATTTAAATAGAGCAACATGGCTTAAGTTATCTGTAAGTGCACACTTACTGTGTGGGGTAAAGAACAGAACGGAAATTATTCTGAATCCAAAAGAAAATTATGTATAACTTTATAATATAACTTAAAAATAAGAATAGCACTTTATATGTGTAACTTAAAAAAGAAGGAGAAGGAGGGAGACTGTAAGCTTCAGGTGTATATAGCACTGGGTCTTTAAAAATAACGTAGATGTTAGCCTGTTAGTATGTTAGTTAAAAAACCCACATTAGCCGAGTTACAAGATTCTAAAGTCGTAAATATTGTATGCGATTGTATCATTGTACTCTCTACCTCTAACTTTGGAAAGATGGAGTACAAAAATGTGCAAAAAACACAGGTAGTGGAGCTTTCCAAATACCTAAAGTGTAATACTGGATATTTTGAGTTACGATCGCTAAAATTTAATTTGTTTTCCATATATATTTAAGAAATCATAAAACTTACACGAACTTAATTTGGCAAGTAATAAAGTATGTTTTATTGCGAAAAAGTTTATTTTTTCGTGGTTTGATCGCGGGCGAAGCCGCGGGTTCTGCTAGTCTATACATATAATAAAATTGTAAAAGTCGATTGTCTGTACATAGAAAAAAAAAATGCTAAAAACCGAGTCAGGGGGATTTAAGAAGAGAAATAGAACGAATCCAGTTTTTTTTTTAATTTTTTGTTTCTCTGTCTGTTTTTCTGTTTGTACGGGCTAATCTCCTAAACTGTTGACCGAGTTTTTGTTTATAAAATCATTCGATATGATAGGAAAAGTGAATGAATTATGAAAAATAAAATTTTAATGATCTGGAGATATACTTTCTTTTTTTTCTAACGTAAGTAAATATATAGTAAGTATTACTTAATGCTCTAAAAAATAGAGTTCAGTCTATGTAGGAGTACAAACTTGAATATTTTATCTTAAAGGAACTTCATATGGTCATATTATAATATACCTAATTTGTAAATTAAAAAAATTGTAGGTATATTGCAATGACACTTTGGGAAATCTCTGTGTGCTCGCTAAAGATTCTGACTTAATACCATTAGAAATTAGAATACGATGCGCACTAGTTGTAGGGAGAAATGGATGTATAGAACTCCGAAGTACAATGGATAACTTAATTCATTCCCATCATTCATCAGATATCTTCATGATGCTTTTTTTTGACAAATTATTATTTTATTGGTAACTAGCGACTCACCCTCGCTTCGCTCGGGTTCGTCCCTAGTTACGTTTCACTGCTGAACTGAGCTAAACGTTAATAAGTCAGCCTGTGAGTCGCGAGTAGTGAATAAAAATAGTAATTGCGAGTGTACCTTAGGTGATAGACATATAATATTGCGAACTTCCCTGTATAACTTTTTAAGACCTACAATTTTCTAGTACATTGTTTTGATTTATCTCTTAAGGTTCAGCCAGCGTTAGCCATATAAACTTCTAAGGACGACTCGATAGAACCAGTCAACGCAATGATTACATACATTACAGTCATTGTTTTTAAAAAATATTTCATGTACAGATTTCGCTAAGTTACTGCTTTATTATAGTATAGATAGATAACGTACTCGTATAAGAAAACAGTAATATCATTTAATAAAAATAGTTATAGCGAGTGTACTTTAGGAGATAGACATATACCGTTGAGAACTTTTCTGTAGAACTTTTTAAGACCTACAATTTTCTAGTACATTATTTTGATTTATCTCTTAAGGTTCAGCCAGCGTTAGCCATATAAACTTCTAAGGACGACTCGATAGAACCAGTCATTGCGTTTTCCCGCGGGAACGAAAAATGTGCCTGTAGTAAAAGGTATCCTAAATGTTGACTCGAGTGATAAGCTATCACTATACAAAATTTAATTGAAATCGGTTCAGTACTTTTTGCGTGAAACGCGCACATCGATTTAACTATGTTAGTTTTGCTATAGGTATAGATAAGAATAGGTATTGCGAGTGTACCTTGAGAAATAGACATATACTGTTGTAGATATTTCTGTTGGCCTTTTCACGATCTACAATTTTTTAGTACATTGTTTTGATGTATGTCTTTAGGTTTAGCCAGCGGGGGGTTCCTAAGGAGGACTCGATAAAACCAGTTATTGCGATTTCCCGCGGGAAACAAAGATTTTCCAAAAGTAAAAGTTATCCTAAATGTTGACCCGAGTAATAAGTTATCAGTTCACAAAATTTCGTTGAAATCGGTTCATTACTTTTTGCGTGAAACGCGTACAGACAAACAGACAAACAGACAAAAAGACAAACAGACAAACAGACAAAAAAATTAATAACTATTGTTTTGGGGTCTATATCGTATACATAATACGTTACAGTCATTGTTTTTAAAAAATATTTCATGTACAGATTTCGCTAAGTTACTGCTTTATTATAGTATAGATAGATGTAATGTAGGTAACGTAATTGCTTAATTCATAAATATAAAATTAATAATTATGTGTTATTGTTACCCAGCTGCAGGGCAAGGGTTATGTTTTTCGCGCCTTTCTTTGTATGTTTGTTTGTTTGTAATATTCTTTATTCCCTCATATCTTCCAAACTACTCAATGGATTTCCTTAATTAAGGTATCGTTGGATTCGTCTCATTAATCCAAGTGTTCTTAGATAGGTGACATAACAAAAAAATGAAAATAATAGTGTGAAAAAGAAAAAAATGAAAATCGACCGACTATGTCAAGTGGGGTATATAGTTGAATATGTATTTAAAAATCATTTTTAGGTTTCTTTCATCATTTTTCATTTTAAATAACAGTTTGGGATATATAATGATTTAAAGTTGGTTAACAACCATTCTCGCTAATCTTCCTACTTAAAAATACTTAAAAAGCAGTAAATAAATAAATATATAATAAAAATAAAAAACTCGACTGCATAAAAGCTAACTAAAAAAAAAAAAAACAAGTTCACGATGGAATTTGGTCGAACGGAACAATTTGCTTTGTCAGCCGTTGCGGTTATTTGTAGTCTTGTAGTCTTCGTGTCTCTCCTTAGATTATATACATCTAAGAATCTCTTACACCTTCGTAGCTTACGACTTGAAGACTAAATTTTACCGTGATAAAAAGTTGTGAAGATCGCGGGGCCATATTGTGAAAAAAAATCAGAAGTAAGTTGTATTCCGTTTTTCGTAACATATAGAATCTCATCGAAGTTGACCAGTTGTAAACAAAGGTTATATTCAGAAAAGACATCATATACTGGATACATTATAGTATAAGCTAGTACCTACGGCTATAGTATTATATGATCTGTGCTGCAGCTACGTGCGGGAGTGAGGAAGAAGAACTGAGCATTAACACAGTCTATAAAACAATACAGTCATCCAACGAATCCGTCTAGACAGGGCAATCGTGCGGGGTGTGAGAGGTGAGACGCGGGTAGGCGAGCCCGAGCTGCATACATTTCTGCCGCCCGAATTAGTTAGCAGCTCGGGACACGACTTTAAGGGCTATCACGCGTTTATTTTAATTTGTAAGCAATTAAAATGGTTTTTATTTTTTGCTAAAATTATTTATTAGGATGAGGATTTTTTACATAATTAAGTTTAATAACAGAAATTTCAAATCCAGTAAATCTAGAAACCGAAAATATTTGTCCGTTGCCCATTTATGATAGGTGATTTGGAAATCTATTAATTACGTTATATCTATAAAACTATGCTAAAATAATAAAAATAATGATAAATTTATATATAACTAAATTCAATTTGACTTATGTTATATAATTTGCTAGATTTAATTTATTTTTATTATAACTTAATTTATTTCATTCTAATTATCTAGTTATTCATTAAATTAATTATAATGTCACATAGAAATATTCATTCAATCAAATAATTGTTAAACCAATTGTATATTTTGTTTTTTATTAAAGAAATAAAAGGCTTATTATTATTATTATATGAAATTTTGTAAAACTCTATTTGAATTTGCCTCCGCGAAATGCCTTTTTGTATTCTTTGCTATGAAGAACTTCGATAAATAACTAAATAATAATATTACATTTTAATTAAATTACAAAAAAAAACTGTAACAACCCTGCGTAATGCGAAGTACGCTACGCAGTGTCGGCTTTTCTTCAAACATCAAAGGCGATAGCCCACTGTTATTTTTTAGTACACTGTGGCATTAATATCAGTAATGCTCAGTTCTTCTCCCTCACTTACGTAATGGTCGAATCTGAACTGTTACATTACAAGCGAATGCTTCCGGTGAGGGACCGCCCTAATACTCGTTGGATACAATTTATCCCGAGACATTAAAGAGTCCTTGCCAGATCGTAGACGTATGTTTGTTTTAAAATATCATAAGTTTGTGGAAAATGGTCGTTGTTGCATAAATTTAGATACAGTCTTATAAAATATGTGTGACATAAACATATTTTATAAAACTGTATCTAAATTTATGCAACCGTACATACGTATAAAAACATATTACTTACGGAAATACTCGATTTCCACCATCGGTTTTTAACACTGACAGATAGATTTGCATGCAAGTAATGCTACAATGTAATTTAAATAAATATTATTTTATATTCAATGCTTATTAAGGTTTACAGCAATTCATTTTTCTTAGAGCAATTCAATTTATTTTTCATTTCAATACTATTAAAGCTAACACACAATTTATGTAGTAAGTACAGTTAACGGGTACAAATATATACCTACAGGTCAAGGAAGCTTGAAAATATTATTCAATTATAAATACATGTACTTATTTATTTATGTAAATAAGAATATTAAGACATGTTGTTAATTGTAATATCAATGTTATTTTACAAGCTTATTTTAACATCCGTTTGTAATATATCGAATTTACTTATACTTCGAACTTCGAAGTCAGTGTTGCCGTTTCAGCGGCTGTCGCTAGATCTAGGGGGATTTTAACTGCTATAGCGAATTTTTTTTTTAGATTTAGCGACAAGAAAAAAAGCTAGCGACGTCTAGTGAATTTTTAAAATAACTGAGTAGTTAGTTGATCTTTATTCAATCTTTGGTCGTTTTCCAATTATACGCACAGTCGCTATGTGTTACACAGTACGCGACGCTTGCTGTTCTATTATACTCCAGCGTTACACCGTGTGCGCACAGAGTATCGCCCTGTGTAAGTAGTAATGTTAGCGATAATGGGGAAGATTTCTTGAAAGGATAGTGTCACACGTATCGCCTATTTACATTCAGTCTAAGGTTAAGCAATTTGTTATAATATCTCTTTTGTACTTGGTTTTTTGCTTCTATTGTGTTCGCGTCTTACCTGTGCAATGTATTATACCTGGAAGTTAGACCAGCTGAAGGAAGAATTGAGAAGGAGAGATGCATCCTGTGGTGGTCCTGACTGACTGATATATCAACACACAGCATAAACCGTAAAACCGTAAAATTTGAAGAACGTATTCTTCATATGATAAAAAAGAAGCTTTTCGAAATTGATCCCCTAAGTGGGTAAAATAGGGGATTAAAGATTGTACGAAACTCTGTCATTCTTAATGTGAAATACACAAAAATTGGTGTTTAGTTTTAAGATAAAAAATAAGAATTATATTTATTTGATTTTTTTGGAAATTCATCCTTTAAAGAGGTAAAAGGGGGTAATAAGGTTTATACGGGAAAAGAATAATTTATTATCAGAATTACTTGAAACTTGGTACTAATGCACTTCAATACAATTAAATAAATATGTGTTTTAGCATTTTTCGAAATTCCATCCCATGGGCTAAATGGGGGATGAAAGTTTGTATGAAACTCTATAATTAATATGTAAAAAAGTACAAAAAATAAAACAAATATTCATCTGTAGACATTTTGAGAGTTTTAAAATCACTTTCTTTAAAATGATGTTCACACAGCCTTTAATATGAAGATTGTGATTTCGCCAATTTTGGTCGTCTTATCGCTTTAGCCCATAATTTCTTTACTTTTTGTCTTTTGGGAACAAATGATATCCATTTTCTTTGCATGCTGGCGCTGCACAATTTTTCATTTTAATTAAATTTTAAAAAATTCTATCCACGCTATAGAGTTTTATAATATACTGAGGGCTATAGTGATCACGACATCTGGCGGAAAAAAAGGCAAAATTCTTCCCCATTCTCAAGAAATTTATTTGTAACTATTGATCACCATTGTTTAAAAATGTAACTAATAATTTTCTGACGATGAAACTATAATTCGTATGCATGGTTTTCTCAGTCATTAATAAATTATTTAATAACGTAGTAAATATTCAATTCATGGGGTTTTTAAAAATGATTTATTTAATATCCTGTTTTTATTTATTTATATTGAAATTTGTTTTTTTTCTTACTTTGTAATAAAAGTCACCATTATTCAGTTACTTAATATAATTCTTTTTATTTATCCAATTAAATTGTAATATGAATTATTTTAATTCATTGTCACTTCATTTTTAGCTCAACTAATTGTTCGAGAAAGTAAAACAATAATTTACAAAAATAAAAAACCCGACTGCGTAAAAAGCCAACTAAAAGATGAGAACAAATTCACGAAGGAACATAATATTAGTCGGAGACATACACACACATAGCAAGACGCGCAGCTAGTATAAAATATGTACATACATACATATAGATTAAACACATAACCCTCATTTGGGCTTCGCCGAAGTCGGGTAAAGAAGACATTAAATTGATCTCAGATTGCGACTACCAAACTCAACTTTTATTCATGCAATGTCTTTAAAACGAATTTAGCGACATCTAGCTAGATTTTCCATATAACTGGCGACTTTTTGATGCCAGTTAACAGTTTAGCGACTTCTTTTTTGCGTAAACGGCAACACTGTTCGAACTTTGAAGTTTAATTAGCATTAAATATTTTAGCTTTCAATTTCATTTTGACTTTTGAAGCGTTGCACTGAAGAATGGGAAGAGCAGATTGTTCTTCGACATAGCTTTATTTCTTTATTTGATTTAGTTTTTGGGAGTCAATTTGAAGACACTTATCGAGATGACACAGGTTTGAAGTAATCTTTATTTTTATTTCCTTAAAAAAGGTGTCCGAAAATTTACACAGCACGTGGTAGCTTAACCTCTATTTTTTAAATCTATAATAAAAAGCTTAAATTTCACACGCTTGAGCTTCTTCCTATAAAGATAAGATTGTTACTTGTTAAATATACTACTTTACGTTCATCGATAAACCTTATCGGTATTTGACGTCCTCCCAATTGCAATATCAATATTTGGAAAAGATAAGTCCTATCCATCCATTGTTAAATGATGACAAAAAACACGAGCCGAAATGTGTTTAAATGATTAACACATGATATTAAATGATAGGCCTGATAAAGATCATTCACTTTTAAAGATTAAGATAAAAATAAAACCGAAATAATATCGAAATGTTTTTTTCTTTACAGGTTGCTAGGATTAATTTGGATATAGAGGTAAGACTCATTAGGCTTTATCTAATATAGATTATTTCAATGACATAAGAATAAAAAAGCTATAATATGATGATAATTTACACGAGCCGAATGTGTAATTATGATAACTATATGATAATTACTTAATGATAGGTCTGATTCAATTTATATTAATCTTAGTAATAAGCATAGTTTCTACTTTTTTATTTACATGATTTGTTTTTTTTTTTAGGTGTATCACACTTAAATCTTGGATTATGGTAAGATAATAATTATTCAATATGCAGTACATTTTAATGAATATTATATAAGATTAATTTTTATCATTTATAATAGAAGCTATAAATTTGATCATAGATAATATAATAAATACAGTAAAGTTTGTGCTTTTGCTTGTTTGTATAGTAAACTAGAGACTCACCCTCGCTCTGCTCGGGTTCGTCCCTGCTTACGTTTTAACGTTTAGTATAGATTTATCAGAGATGAGATATTTATGTTGACCCGGATCATCAGCTATCATCATACCAAATTTCATCAAAATCCCTCCAGTGGTTTTTCTGTGATGCGGTAACAGACAGACAGACAGACAGACAAAAATTCTAAAAACTATAGATTCGGCCTCTGCATCGATAATAATGTCTATTTCAATAAGATTTTCCAAAAAATATTTAATGTACAGATTCGGCTTAGTTAGAATTTTATAATATGTATAGATAACATAGATTTTTAATATGTTTTATTAATGTCATTGTCTTGAAGTAACAATGATAAACTTGTAAAATTGAAATTTAAATTAATTAATATTTTGTCAAGTATGATTTCATATTTTAAGTAATATATAATTAATTAATAAAAATTATAAGAATATGGTGTTGTTTTATTTTTCTCTTATGTCAAAATTTTAATCATTCAAAGATTTTAGCAAACATCTTACTGATATGAACTAATGCAACGGAAAGTAAATCTATTTTGATATGTATATATACATCACATGTATGTATAATATTTTAACTATACTTTGTCATATTTATTAGATATTCTTATATTGTCGGCTGGCACTGACTTAAAAATATCTCATCAGGTACCTATTGTGAATGAAACTTGGTAATTTTTTACTTTTTAGTCTGGAAGCTGGTTTTTTTATTATTTAACATCTGAAAGGTTGGATTTTAATTATTTTTAAAAAAGTTTTCATTTCTCCATTTTTAGGTACACTTAAGTATATAGCTTTGTAAGAAGTATTTGAACAAAATATTCTCTTCAGCCAAACTTAGTTTGATGCCAATTTTTATATGACGACTATAAAATAAAAAAACAGTAACAGTAAAATCCAATTCTAAAGTATTGAGCTTACGAAGTCAAATCAAATAAGCCCAAACTCAAGTAATTTTTGATGATTCATTAGTCGTTCGATACATTTTGATGATGCGAGTCCCAGGCCAGGAACAACAAGATGATGCGAGTGTCGTAGGTTACATTGCATAGATATCACTTAAAATCAAAATGGTGGATCTAAGGCGTGTTTTGAAAAAAAATTTTTCGTCTGAATCAATCTTATAAAAATACCGATTTTTAAGAGGTGACTACAAAAATATATGTAACAACGTAAATGTTTAAAAAGTATGTAATTTAGGATAAGTAATCTATATATACATAAAATGCTTTGTCCTGACTGACTGACTGATCGATCAACGCACAGCCTAAACCGCTGGTTATAGAATCCTGGGAGGACATATTCCTTATATAATGTAGGCATCCGCTAAGAAAGGATTTTTCGAAATTCATCCCCTAGAGGGGTAAAATAGTGGATAAAGGATTATATGAAACTGTCATTCTTAACACGAAATGCACGTAAAGTGGTATTTAGCTAAGAAATATATGTATAAGATTTTTTTCGAAAATCATCCATTATAAGGGTAAAAGGGGGTCACAAAGTTTATATGGACAAACAATTACTTATGATCAGAATTACTTGAAACTTGGTATTAATGCTCTTCAATACAATTAAATAAATAATTATTTTAGCATTTTTGAAATTCATCCTATAAGGCTGTCTTCCTATAAGTAAATAGGGGATGAAAGTTTGTATGCAACTCTGTAATTGGAGGTTCTGTAATACACGGGAAATGGTATTTACCTTTAAAATGAAGACTAAAACAATACAAATATTTTTTTCTCAAAATTCATCTCTTAAAAGGGTAAAGGAGTTGTGTATATGAGAAAAAAATTGTTTATGATCAGAATTACTTGAAACTTGGTATTAATGCTCTTCAATACAATTAAATAAATATGTATTGTAGTTTTTTTTTTAAATTTAACCCCTAAGTGGGTAAAACTGGGTTTGATCGCGGGCGAAGCCGCGGGTTCTGCTAGTTGTTACATAAAACTAAAATTGTGTAACTGACCATAACTACAAAGATGTAAAAAAAATAATCATTTACAAAACAAAAAAAAATATTTTTTTTATTTTTGTAAATTATTTTTTTTGGAAGTCTGTTAAAAATATTTGTTTTTATCGCGTGTGAATGATATGAGCATAAGGAAAGGTAAATCTAGGAAAGTATCATATTTATTATTACCAAAGAAAAGGTACATAAAAAGAAGATTTTTGAATGAAAATAAAACAATTTTATTATAATGGGTCACTATTTACAGCTATCAAATATAAATGCTATGTACATATGTTCTATACCTATTAATCCACTAGACTTAACCTATTAGCCTTTCTTTTTAATATACTTATTACAATTACAATTTTTAACATAAAAATATAATGAATATTCATTATTTGGAATCAGATTTATGTCTTGGGGTTCCTTGGATTCTGTTCGGTGACATTTTGCAAGCGGATCGTAATGTCAGTAAGAGACATGTTTGGAAGGATAAAATCTTGGATGTTAACCGCAGTTTTAGAGGGACGATCGAATGGGTAGCCCATGGCACGCTTGTCGGGATACAGCCTGTCCCGAAGTCCACAGAAACTGGATGCTTCAACACAGTTGGACTGATTTCCTTCAGGATTGATTACCTGAAAATTTTGTATTCACTTAGTTCACTTAATACAATTTACCATTTTTTATTTATCTAGTTCAATATATATGTAAATACATACATGCTGTAAAATATTATTTTTATTTAAATTTTTATAAGCTTGTGTTTAGCAATTGGTATTAGATTGCAGATCTCTAGGAGTAGGTACTAGCACGGTCTCTAATATAGAACAGTAAAATCTAATAAAACACTTTTTTTTTAAATAATAAGTGTAACAACAGCTAAAACAACGATAAGAATCATTTTTGCTTGTTTTGGTGCGCATCGTACCAGAATGGCTAAACCGATTTTAATAAAAAGACACATATTATATATAGGTACTTAATTATTATTATTGCGAGCACCGTGTTCTACGTGCTTTCAAATTCCCGTGTCAATGTTGGTCAGCTATGAACTCTGAAACTACTTATCCGAACTTATTTCAAGATGTGTGATTTGTTTCAACTTAAAAGATAGGATAGTTTTTATCCCGATTATTTTTTTTTTATTGCAAAGTTAACGATTTTCATATACATATGTGTCACAGCAACGCGTGGCCGGGTCTGCTAGTTTAATATATTTTTAATTTCTTCAATGATTGTAGAATGAAATTTTGGCAAGGCCCAATTTTGATTCCCATAAGAATTAAAAATAATTTACGTTTTATTATTATAACATTTTTAGCACTTACACGGTCCATGTCATAGTTGGATAGCATCACAAACATCTCGTACCGACTGCCCGCCTCCGTGCCCCTCGGCACCAACATGTGTTGCGGCCAGCCGCAGCCGCAGAAGTTGAAGCTTTGCAGGCTCGGGGCGCGCGGGTTGCTCCCCTGAGCCGACAGGTCGCGGAAGGTTTGCTCGAACGGGATTGTCAAGACGGATTGCGTTGATAGACGGGTTATTGTGTTTTGTCCGGCGTTCACTTAATATAAAAATGAGGATTATAAGCCGGTGCTGACCACATAAAGTTTAGTGGACACGGAATAACATTGATGTGGGTAGACAGAATTATAAAAAGATACTTGGTGATAAAATACGCTGGATGGTCCGAATAATTATTAGGACTAATAGGTTCTGCAAGTTTTTGGACTATTGACGGATAGACTATTTTGGACTATGGACTTGGGCTGCTTTAATTCGTACTTTGTTATAATTAAATAGAAAAATGATATAAGGAAATAAGTGTAAACTAAAAGTTCTAGTAAATTTAAAATTAAATGTAGCAACATTTAGTAATCCACTGAGACTATAAAATCAATATCTTTTTAAGGAAATTTTAATGATTTCTAGGCATTTATAAAATTTTTATCTTGTAATTCTAATCATTAAAGATATGCAATGTAATACTAACATGGTACGATAAATCTGTCCATCTCGATGAACATCTTGCGGTGGTCGTTTAGGATCCAGGGCAAGTTGCGCTCGTCAAACTTTGGAGATATGAATATGCGGCAAGTGGCGCGTCGTGCGTTGCCGGTGTTGTTGACGTTAATTCTGAGGATAACATGTACTTATTATAATTATGCAAATTACCTCGGTTCTTATATATAATACTAGCGACTCAAATATGATGGCAAAATAAATTTATACCTACAAGTTTATACATTATTAACCACTTCGAGGTTAAATCCTTATTTGGCTGTGCTAATATAAATATCCTCCGTCTTCATACAACAAGCATCTATATTTATTTAATTTTTAAATAAACTTTAAGTAAGTTACCACTTAAAATTTCAAATATTACTTACACATATCTGAATGGCCGGTGGTTGAGGTGAGTGAAGCGCACGTACACCGCGCCGCGGTCCGAGAAGTCCAGTCCACGCGACAGGTCCACGTCGCTTTGCATCCAGAACGTGTTCAGCGTGTTTATATCGCCGGTGGAGCTCTCGATCCGTGCTGATGTTATCTGAACTCCTGGATTATCTAGCTGCAATTTTTTTTATTTATAAGTTCAAAAAACTGATATATAAATGAAATAAACAAGCTTAATTATACTTATTCTAAGGTATACAATTGGACAAATGGTGTCTTCTAAGATATGAACATTTCTTATTGGAATGTGTCCGTAACGCTGATAGGAGACAGGAGTTGATGCGTCGTTTTAACGTGTGTTGGAATGATGTAGGAGTTTTTCAAAGCGCACTGTCCAAATCTAACTCAGAGATAGCCAAAACTATATATCACTTTAAGTTAAAATAAGTTATAATTAGAGGTTTTCATTAGTATTATTTTAGCGGTATAAATGTATTAAGGGAACAATGGGACTGACATTTAGCTATATTGCTAAAAAGTCCTTAAATATACCTAAATAGAGAAAAAAAAAAAGATATGAACATCATGTGTATATGAATAGAACTATAAAGTACTAACTATAAAAATATATACTGTTTAACAAGGCTTAAATCTAATTATTACTGTATAATAATATAACATAACATGAAATATAGTACAAACCGACTTATTTACTTTTGCCTTAATTTAATTAAAGTATTCTTTGTTAAACTTATATTGTATTATTTACTTTTACTAAACCAGAGGTGGAGCGAGGTACAGGGGCTTTATTCCTAATTGATGTTACTATAATTGTACTATTATAATTCATTTTGACGACACGTTTGGCTCAGTTTGTAGTGACACTACTTGCTGTGCGGTCGCGGGTTCGAGTCCCGCTGGGGACATTCCTTTGTGTAATGAGCACAAATACTTGTACTCCAGTCATGGCCTTGGGTGTTTAAATATTTATAATATGTATGTATTTAAGAGTTATATATGTGTAGTAAATCAACAATCTTGTTTCCAAAACAAGCCTCGTAGCTTACCATGGAACTAGATGGTTTTGCGGTAATGTCCAATATATTTATAGTGTAATATTATACGAAAGGCCTATTTATGCTAAGACTTACTTCTACTGCTGTTACATTTAGCTACAACTACAGTAAGATATTATGTTCATTGCAAAAAAGTCTTTTTTACCTCAGATCTTTCATAGGGAGGATTGTTTGGAGACTCCTTAAACTTTTGGAACAAGTCGTCAATGAAAGCGTGCCAGCGGTAAAAGAAGGGGTCACGCATGTTAGTTGCTTCGTCTGCTATCACATTGAATGATTCCTAAAATAAGAATTAGGTATAAATTGGTGAAATTGAAAAGTAAACTTGTATAAAAAATTATTTGTACTCGTACGTCAATATTTTACTTATAATAATTCAAAAAATAATCATAAACATGTAGGTATATTGTAATGTGTAATCAGCCCTTTTTAACGTCCCACTGCTGGGCACGGGCCTCCCTTCAATACGAGGAGGATCAGGCCATAGTCCACCACGCTGGCCAAGTGCGGGTTGGTGGACTTCACATGTCTTTCGAAAACTTGCTAGGTTCTCTCAGACATGCAGGTTTCCTCAAGATGTTTTCCTTCATTTTTTTAAATAAGTAAGGTAAGTGGTAATCATGTTAGAAATGATTCGCACATGAAAATATCAAAGGTGCGAGAGCCGGGATTTGAACCCGCATCACTCGGTTTCTCAAGCGAGCGCGTTACCACTGGGCTACCACTGCCCCATTTAGGTATATTAGAAAATTTTAAAATTACAAGATAGCGGTTTGTGGGATCATGCAGATAGCCAGCAAAACTGTGTCCATTGTTGTGTAGAGTGCCGTAATACTGTCTGTTCGGGGACAGGATGCTGGCCTCCACCATGTTGCCCAGCGTGTCGATGTCAAGAGGTTGAGTTGATCCATTTGGCTGATAATAAGAAAACAATAAAATTTAGTTGGTTCTCATGAGAAAAATATACTTTTAGACTAAATGACGCAAACTCTATAGGGGTGATATAGAGAAGGGCTTATATACCTGGCTGAGCCTGTTGATACAGTAACTGTTTATTACTATTAACTATATGAGTAATATTATTTTTATTAGTTTCGCTATTAATTATTGAAAAAAAAATTTTTTTCGAATCGAAATTCACTAAATCTATACTTATAATAAAACTGTAGAGGTCGAATGTCTGTATATAGAAAAAAACATATGCTAAAAACCGAGTCAGTGGGAATTTTTTTGGAAAAATATATGCTAAAAACCGAGTCAGTGGGAATTTTTTTGGAAAAATATATGCTAAAAACCGAGTCAGTGGGAATTTTTTTGTTTCTGTCTGTTTGTCTGTTTGTACGGGCTAATCGCCGAAACTGTTGGACCGATTTAAATGACATTTTGTATGGTGGTACCTTATATCGCCGATCAACATCGTAGATACTTTTCATCCCGGAAAATTAAAGTTCAAGTGGGATAGTTAAAAAACTATAGTAAATTATACAGCTTAGTACACAAAAACTACTGATTGGATTTTAATGAAACCTTACAATAATATAGTTCATACATCAGAATAACAAATACGCTACTTTTTATCCCGGAAAAATGTATGGTTCCCGTGGGATAGATTTGTTTCTGTTAGTCTGGAGGCGAGCCCGAGTGAAGCGAGGGTGAGCCGCTAGTCTTAAATAACATAAACTAGTTATGATATTCTATTATAGGGAGTTCATAAACATGTTTAAAATTTTAAAATAAAAAAAAGACCTCAACCTACGTTATCCAAGTCGGGTCTGTCACATAATCGAAAATTGAAACTTAAGAATAAATAAGCTTTTATCCAGATGCTCTAAATTTAAAATAAAAAAAAAAAAAAAACAAAATAGCTGGACAAATAATTAAACACAAGTAGTGCCGTAACTGGATTAATAGTCACTTTCTATATATGTACATTGTACATATCTAAACAAAAATTATATTTAAAAATCCAATAAGTGTATATTGATTATTTTTAAATACTTACCAGTTTAACTAATCCAGTGGCTATAGCTTCCTCAATATTCCTTCTCCAGCGGTTCATATCAGCCAGGGTCACTACCAGACCATCTTCAGGTCGGTTAAGGTCCTGCCACCGCATGAACGCTTGGCGCGGGGGCCAGCCGCGGGAGGTCGTCAGACTGTCTAATTTAGGGAAGTAGGCTTCAGGCACTGCTTCCGTAAAATCGCTAAACTTCTTTGTTCTGGGTAGCAGATTGATTAGACGCTCTCCGTTGTATCTGATGAAGAAATAGTATGCTTTGTTACGGTATTCTATTAAGTATTAAATTATGTGATGTAAACAGTTTTTTAATAGTCAAACTAAGTTAGTTATTGAGTGGCATTTAACAGGAAACCATTTTAATAGATTATTACATACCTATTATATATAAATCATAATACTTATAATGGAAACAGGATGATGTCATAGAATTTAGTTATAGTAAATAAATAATCTCTTATGCATCAATAAGCAATGTATCGTATTAGTAATAAGCATCTAATAGGCATTTTGTTAGATTTACGCGATAAAGAAATTTGAAAACTATCTTTTCGGATTTTTTCGCAGTTTTATTATGATTTTTGGTTTCCGGCGTTCCAACTGCGATTGAGAAGATAGTTTCATTTATTTTACCTAGCAATAACTTGTTGATGCATGTAATAAAATAGTTCTCCGCGACGGTCTTTCGCCACGATCTCGCGCTGGTTAGAAGTGAACGGGTACACGAGATGCCAGTGCCAGTGGTGGAGGTTTATTCCGATGTCTTCTCTCCAATAAGCCAAACGGTGTTCGATATCTAGATCAGTTGCTGTATAGTCCACCGGAATTATTATTGGTGTACGCTGCGAGAGAAAAAATAATTTTATTTTTTATTTTTATTTATTATAGGGAAACAAACAGTATTATAGTATATACAATTTACAATAAAAATACACACATTTACCAGTTAAGTTTCCACAAATAAGAAACACATAATTGGAAGAAAGAGTAGAAAGCATTAGGCTCAATTAAACAAAAAGTTGACACATACGTATACATATAAGTATACTATAAACATAATTAAGTACCTACATGAAAATATTACGAAAATTATTGGACTATGTTATTAATAAATTTCTTGAATACTATTATAATTTGGTAGGTTTCTAAACTAGTTTATTGTAAAGTAAATAGTCCATACTAGGATTAATACATGGTGGAATTCAAGAAGTGAACACAAGCCACAGGCAAACATTACAAAGAGTGTTTGTGTAATATAGATAAGTATTTACGATGATCAGAAAAGGTATAGCAACTGTTCCAGAGACAATTTAGTGACCACTAAGGTCTCAGCCAATGCGGCTGTATACTTTATAAAGATAGGGACCATGAAATTGCGTAAAAGCTTAAAATTTATAACAAAAACAATAAGATTGAAATATAGAAAGTTCTTAAAGAACAAGCAATCGCGCTTTGGAACATTACTTAGAGATTTATACTTTTTTAAGGTGTAACACAAACGGACTGGTTGGTAGTCCCAGAGATTAGCGCCTTCAAAAAATACTCATCACATTTATTTATCAGTATCGAAGTATCGATATATAAATATATTAAGTATAAATTATAAAAATATTTCATAATAATGTCCAGATAAAGTTACCCGAGCGCCCTGAGCAGCGACTGCAGCAGTTTCGCGAGCGCTAGCAAATACTTGAGAAGTTACAAACTTTGAAGGGAACGTTTCAGCAAAGTTTTGAATTGGAACATTTTTGGTATCTTTCCTGAAATAATATTGGTATCATATCTTTGTACATCAAAAAAAAAAAAAAACAAATAAAATGTCTTTAACTCAAATCAATTAACATGTCCTCTAACCTGTGCATCAAGGCGACAGAGTAGCAGTAGTTGAACAATTGAGGATTTAAATTAGATCTTGCGTACACACACGTTGAAAGAAAATCTTGTAGTTGGTTTTCAGGGACGGCTGTGAAAAAATAATAAAAATTACTTATTATGGGTTAAGTAACCCGTCTTTCTTTTTTAGTATAAATACTACACTTCTATAGTGTATATTTACTAGCTTACCCTCGCTTCGTTCGCGTCCCTGGGTACGTTATAATTTTTTTGAGCGGGACCCTAATTATTTTTTCTAAAATAAAAGTAGCCTAAGTTACTCCTTTTAACATCAGCTATCTGCCAGTGAAAGTTCCATTAATCAGTCAGTCCAGCCGTTTCGGAGATTAACCGCAAAAAACGGACAGACAGACAAAAATGTTAAAAATTGTGTTTTTCTTATATCGTTTATAATTTCATATGTTTTTAGTAAAAAGCTATTATTTTGACATTACAAACAGATACTTCAATTTTAATTATATGTATAGATATCAATATCAAGTAAACAACGCCCCTAAAGTTAAGTAGGTTGATAGTGTGACCTTTGACCTTGAATACATTTTTTTCCAGGTACGGAATCGATGGTGACTTTTCAGATTTCACATAATATAATGGTGTTTCGAACATTCCTACCAATTTTTAGCTCTACTATTTTCACTACTATTTTTAGGTTTAATTTTACCGGACTAACGTGTGTGAAATATTTTAGCATGCTTAAAAGCGAAAAATATTAAGTCACTACGAACTATGTATTTTTAATAAAACAATAATACAATCAAGAGTGAGTCAATCAAGTACTAGGTACAGTACCGAATCCTCAGCGCAAGTCACACTTTTATTTTATGGATACATACAATATACGTACATATATAGCGTATATAAAACGATGGTCAGGCACGGCTTCTGCTTGAAAATATGATGACATGTTTTATGTCGGTAATTTAAAATATTTTTAAAATTACAGACAAAACATTAAGAGAAACATTATATTATATGTATGTTTTCGTTCTAATATTTAGGTACACTTAAAAATCACAATCGTCCGTCGACTCTATTGCCTTTAATCACACTTCTTAAATACAACTTTGTCACTCACTACGTCAATTATACATCACCTAATATAACCCTCTTTCTACTTCTTGCATACGACACCTGCACTATCCAAATAAAAAAGAAGAAGACAGACTAATATAAATCTTTGAGAAGATATTAATTTTTTTCTTTTGTTCATCGCGAACAATAATCATTAAACATTAAAAGTATTAGGATGTTGGGAGTGTAAATAATAATAGTTACCTAACATCTCGTCTATGACTTCATCAGCCATTTCCTGGTGGGCCGGCAGTAGAATAGAGAATTCAGAATCTCGTGCCAACCGCCTCGCCTTTTGAAACATGGGCACTCTCCTTAATTGCTTTACAGGTATAATTTCATTCGCTTCTTTCCCGAAACGGTTGTTTATTTCAATTCCATTTCTCCTGTAGTCCTCTCCCTAGAACATTTTTGTTTGTTAAAAATATGTATTTAAAACTCGTATTTTAACAGCTATTATTTAGACTTATTTTGAGAGAGCAATAATATAAGTCATTTAAAAAAAATATTACAATCAATCTGTGTCAATCTAAGTTATTAAAGCTATTAAAGATGTTGCAAATTCTTTGAATTTGAGAGTTACTCATAACTGTTGAGCAACGAGAGTATGAGAGAAGATTGATGGCTTTCTGTGGCATCTTGAAATAATATAATAACTATATAAGCTAAAGCAGCTCTGCATCGTGAACTTTATTACTAAATTTTTTTAACTAGCGACTCACCCTCGTTTCGCTCGGGTTCGCCCCTGTACTCTATTCACGGAGTGATATGATTTCAACAGTTGCAAGCGTTAGTGGGCGGAGCTAGACAGTTTTCTGTCCTTATCAGTTTGTATGCTAATGTAGGAAAGAGAAAACGCTTTGCATGGTTCACTCTGGGAATAGAGTATAGTACTAATTAAGTATACCTTTACAACTTTTCAGTTTCCCAGAAGTAAAAGCAAGATGTCAAAGAAAGCGTTTTTGAACTAGTTAGAACATGGAGTTATATATTGGATTTATAATGTAAACAACTATAACATTTAATAATTAAATCAATTTATAATTGAGTAATTACACTTAGTAATAGTATATAAAAATTCAACTTCACGCGATTTTCCTTAAACATAGGTAAACGTCAACAAAACAAAGTTAAACGTACATACAATAATTACAATTAGTGGGAAATAATAATTATTATTAACATTTATTTAAGTTCGCGGTTTAGTTTTATCAGCTAACTATAACTCGCCCTTGCTTTGCTCGGATTCGTCCCTAAGTACGATTCAACGGTAAGTATGGGATAGATAGACTATATATTATATGCCTATTATATGCCACATCTATAAAAAAGTCAAAAATATTTCCATCTAACATATCCATCATCCACAGTATAATAACAACAGTATAATGTATATATTCACTTTTTGTTTAAAAGAAAAAAAAGTGAAAACTAAAAATCATTGGAAGATGGATTGGAAATGCATACATCTATCTATTTCTTACGGCCTCTGCTGGTGACAAGGTATAGCAGAAAGAGAGACAGATTAGAGATGGCTATACTGTGTACAGTCATTTTCAAGGTACATTTGTTTTAAACTGCCTTGGTGTTCTAGTGGCTAGCATGTATGGCTACAGATCCGGAGGTCCCGCGTTCAAGTCTCAGGTCGGGCCAAGTTTAGGTTTTCAGTCATTTGGGATTTGGGAAATTGGCGGTGTTTCATGAATGTGCCTCGTAGAGCACGTAAAGCTTTTGGTCTTGCGCCTATCTCTCGCTGATTGTGAATGGAACGCTCCAATGGAGTATAAGAGTGACAGGAATAGAGAATGTACGTTGTGTCTGCGTATATTTGTACCTATAACATCTCCTGGGCAGTTGGTCGTGGTCAAAATTGGTCAGGAGGGCCGGAGAGGAGGTAAGTATTTTCAATTTTTTTATTCCATGTTTTTTTTTAATTAATACAAAGTAAAAAAAAAAAAAAGAGTGCGTGTATGAATGTGTACACGCGCAAGAAATAAAACTTCTGTAGGTTACCGGTACTTTTTATGAAATTCAATGTATCTATTAAATAATTAGAATAGGTGAGATACTAAAAAATATATTAAATAACGCATATTAGGCATATTACAAACGTTCGCCTTGCCCGATACACTTTTCGTAACGCATACATGATACACCAGCTTACTCCCCATGTCAAGCGTGCGTAAGGAAGTTTTACTTCAATAACATAAATACTTATAATATAAGGGAAAACATTATTTCTTAAGTAAAAATACAAGTAGATAGATCTACCTAAATCAGGAATATAAAAAAATAATTGTTTATCTGTTTGCTTAGAACCGCATACATGATAATTTATAACATAGTTTCCGTTACGATAACATTGAAAATACTACCTACTGTTTTGTAAACAATCCATGTTTCAAATTTTTATGTTTATTGTTTTAACATAATTTAGGTACATATTTCTGTTAATGGTGACATTTTAAATTAGGAAAGCGGGAAATGAAATTATTCTTCTACAACAGTCTTTACACAAGATAACATCTATATCTACTAGAACTTTAAGTTTATTAATTATAAGATTTTAGACAAAAAGTTCCATTGCTAAAGTCATTAGTGGCTATCATCTATGGCTACAGATCCGGAGGTACTGGGTTCGGTTTCGAGTCGGGTCGGGGTAGGTACTAGAAAAATATAGTATATAGTTTTTCAGTTAATAATAATTAGGTGGAGGAGGAGATTATGATGTCACAGCTTGCAGCTTTTTATAATATTGCTACATTTATAAACAACCAGCGACTCACCCATTGATTCCCAATACATATTTTCATCCCCATTTTCCCTCCTTAGGGGCTGATTTCCGGGATAAAAAGAATCCTTCCACTCCTTCCCAGGGTCTCAAACTATGTTCTTACCAAATTTCATCTAAATCGGTTTAGTAGATCCAGAGATTACCCCCTACAACCTCATAAACTCACAAACTTTACCTGTTTAAAATATTAGTACAGTCGACCCCCGGTAATCCGACGAACGTTTTGCAGGGCAGTGTCGGATTATCGAATTTGTCGTATTATAGAGTAGGTACTGCTTAAGACCCCCTATAGTCAGGATTTTTTTGAAAAAAAAAGTACCTTGTAATCCGACAATTACAGATCAAAATAATACGATTCTACTTGAATTATAAATCATACTACATATGTATGTCGGATTTAGTAAATTAAACAACACAGCACAATACTGTGTAGTGACGGCGCGTACGAGTTGTAACCTGTTTAATCATGCACTATCATACATTCCTGAAGATTTGTCAAAATAATGATTGTGTTTCTACATTCAACTGTGATAGGCATGTCGGATTACAAGGGGCCCCGGATTAGACAGGGGCCGGTTTACCGGGGGTCCACTGTATAACAAAATTACAAATATCTAATCTAATATATTTAATTTAAACGAGCAATTCTTGTATATTTATTTATACCGGCGATCTCGGGAACGGCTCTAACAATTTCGCTATTTGGTATGTGAGGGTTTTCGGGGGCGAAAAATCAATCTAGATTAGTTTTATGTCTGGGAAAACGCGTATTTTCTAGTTTTCGTGCGGATTTCTTTTGTATTATTCCACGCAAAATATGGTCGCTAATATCGCATGCTCAAGCATAAATATCGTGGTCAAGCGGTCAAGGCGCAAGATTGACAATCATAGGTGTCCGGGTTCGAAGCCCGGTCGGGTACAAAGTCTTTAATTTTGTTTTTTTTTTATTATTTAAAAAAAAAGATAATCGTACTCTTGACCAAAAACTCCGAGCGAAGCTCGGTCTCCCAGGTGCTACTTAATTATATACGCAAAGTAAATGTACCTTAGATACGCTTAATTATTACTGCATAAGTCATGTCTGCGTAGATTTGTGGGAAGAATGCTAGCCGCATTCCCCCGTTGAATGCGAATTCTTTGGGGGAAAAACGAGCCAGGTCTCTTATCACCAGTGGAGATCTTTCAAGAAGTGTTGCATTTCGACTCCATGGGCTTTGAGCTCGTTGGTTTATGAGCCGTACAACTATTTTTACAGCAAATGGCATAATTTTGACTAAGGGAGGTGTATTTATGCAACTTGATTAGTTTAGTCTTGACCGCCACGGTCCCCACTTTAGGCGGCATCTCTTTGACATGGGACGGGGTCAACTTGTCGACGCATGTAGCATCCCAAAATAGAGCGTGGCCCTTTCCCGAGGGACTAGGGACAAACCATCGGGTCTCTTGCCATCATTTCGACTTATTCCAGAAGGTTCAATAAGAGCACGAACGTTATTGGTGCCGAAAGCCCTTTAATGGCATCATTTACAGAAACAAGAGAGTCCATGGAGTCCATAGCAGGCAACCTATTTTTCACATGAGCATTTATGCTCAGTGCATAGCAGTAATATTGTTAATCTAGCTATATACACATTAAAATTTTGAGTAAATGTTTCTGACAGTAAAAATACTCACCAGATGCTGTTCGGTCAACTGGAATAAAGATTTGTCTTCACCTTTCAGAGAAATCATTGGTTCATTTGGGCGATCGAACAACAATAGGAGACTATTGACTATGTTAGCCATTTTGCGACTATGTAAAAGTCTTTATTAAAAAACAAACTGTAAACGTCCTTTCACTTCACAAAGCGTGAAGTGGAATAATAATTTTTCAGAATAACATGGATTTTATAATATGTTAATTTCCTCATAGTCTCGGGTGCAAAATATATAAGACCGCAGCAAAATGATAAACTTGCGTGAGAATTTAAGAAAATAAAAAAAAAATACAAAAACAATGTGATAAAAAGTTATTTTTATCACATTGTTTACGGATGTAAACAATGAGTTTCAGAATACATACATCCATCTTATGTGTTTCATTGTTATATTTTTCTTTATTATTAATATTGTTTCACTTTAAGTTAGTTATCTATACTTAATACTCATCTTACTCTGTCGTCATAGAATGCAAAAGTAGATATGTACATTAATTTCAATACATTAGTAAGTTCAAAGAAGATAAAGAGGTTGAGTCTAATAGCGGTGAGCAGATTTCCTACCGGCAATTTGCAGCACTAACTGCGACCTATAGTTATAGACTACTTAACCTATGAACTCTTTTTTTTATGTGGAAACGCCAAGAGCATAATTATTATCATTATCTTTGAAGGCAGTAGTAGCCCAATTACCACTTGTCTTAGGGTGAAGAAAAAACATGTTGAGGACAACTGCATATCTAACAGAACCTAGCAAACTTTCGAAAGACATATGAACTTCGCCAAGATACACTTCAGGATCAGCGTGGTGGACTATGGTCTGATGCCCTCTTATTGAGGGGAGACGCGTACCCAGCAGTGGGAAATTAAAAAAGGGCTAAATACACATTGTCGTTGATCACAATTTGGCATTTAATGTACTTTTAGTTCCTTAAATTTAACTGCCTCGGTGGTGTAGTGGTTAACATGTACCTAAGTCTGTAGATAGGTAAATCTTGGGTTCAAGTCCCGGGTCGGGCTAATTTTAGTTAATGAATTTTTTTGTCAAGAAATTCTTATTAATAGCCCAGATTAGGGAAGTCGTTGCACTCCCGTGCCTCGGAAAGCACATAAAACTATCGATCTTGCGCATGATATCTCACCGGTGAGGTCGAATCGTCGTCCCAATGAAATTTTAGAGTGACAGTATTAGAAACTGCACGTGTCTGCGCGCATACTTGTGCACCATATGTCCTGCACAGATGGCTAATCTTAGTGAGATTAGCGCCGTTGCCGAAATCAGTCGGAATCATATTATTTCGGAAAAAAGGAAAAAAATGCCTAGAGAGTGAAGAAAAACTTTCCTGGACTCTTTCGTGATAGCGAACAAATATTGTATTTATGTGGAACTTCCATTATGGTTTGTGACATATCGTCCGTGAAATTTCGATACCTAACTGGCATTTTAGCGCAAAACTTTATTTTAATGCTATCATTTGACATAAGCAACATAATACTAACTGCATTTAATTATATCATAAAAAGACGTAAATACCAACCAACAGGCAACTATTCATTTTTTTACCAAAAATCTCTACAACTTTTTTTTTTAAATTAATAATATTAAGTAATTTTATTTTCCTCCTGTAAAATTTGTTTGTAAGTAGATAGAAGATCTCAGAAGTTCATGGACGATATGTAGATTACTAAGGAAATAAAATTATTGATACGTTGAAAGTCTGATATTTCATATCCAGGCGCGAGTCTATATGTGTCACTATAAGATGTAAATATTAATTAATAGATACCTATATTGTTATTATTTATTTATTTCCTACAAGGAAAAATATTTTCATCTATTAGTGGGCGGTAAATTCCCTATTAAACTCTTTGTACGTAAAAAGTTGTCCAATTTATAGGATGATATTTTAACTAAGTAGATACATACCTACTTAAAAAAAATACCATAGTATTGAAAAGAAATAACAAATCTATAAAATATATAATAAAGATGGTATATGCATTATGCAATAAGTCACTCGGCTTAATACTTGTAAGTATTCAGGACGTTTTACGTCCCCCGGCTGGATATACCTTTTGACCAACTTGAAAAAAAGAAGATCCCCAGTTTGGAAGCTTTTTGAATAACGGGGCGGGTTGTAATGAAACAACGTTATTTCTCGAAAGAACATGTACAGCTAGTTTTATTTTTCGATTTCTCAGCTTAAACATACTACAATCTATACTATAATAAAGCAGTAACTTAGCGAAATCTGTACATGAAATATTTTTTAAAAACAATGACTGTAATGTATTACGTATACGATGTAGACCCCAAAACAATAGTTATTAATTTTTTTGTCTGTTTGTCTGTTTGTCTGTTTGTCTGTTTGTCTGTACGCGTTTCACGCAAAAAGTAATGAACCGATTTCAACGAAATTTTGTGAACTGATAACTTATTACTCGGGTCAACATTTAGGATAACTTTTACTTTTGGAAAATCTTTGTTTCCCGCGGGAAATCGCAATAACTGGTTTTATCGAGTCCTCCTTAGGAACCCTCCGCTGGCTAAACCTAAAGACATACATCAAAACAATGTACTAAAAAATTGTAGATCTTGAAAAGGCCAACAGAAATATCTACAACAGTATATGTCTATCTCTCAAGGTACACTCGCAATACCTATTCTTATCTATACCTATAGCAAAACTAACATAGTTAAATCGATGTGCGCGTTTCACGCAAAAAGTACTGAACCGATTTCAATTGAATTTTGTATAGTGATAGCTTATCACTCGAGTCAACATTTAGGATACCTTTTACTACAGGCACATTTTTCGTTCCCGCGGGAAAACGCAATGACTGGTTCTATCGAGTCGTCCTTAGAAGTTTATATGGCTAACGCTGGCTGAACCTTAAGAGATAAATCAAAATAATGTACTAGAAAATTGTAGGTCTTAAAAAGTTCTACAGAAAAGTTCTCAACGGTATATGTCTATCTCCTAAAGTACACTCGCTATAACTATTTTTATTAAATGATATTACTGTTTTCTTATACGAGTACGTTATCTATCTATACTATAATAAAGCAGTAACTTAGCGAAATCTGTACATGAAATATTTTTTAAAAACAATGACTGTAATGTATTACGTATACGATGTAGACCCCAAAACAATAGTTATTAATTTTTTTGTCTGTTTGTCTGTTTGTCTGTTTGTCTGTTTGTCTGTACGCGTTTCACGCAAAAAGTAATGAACCGATTTCAACGAAATTTTGTGAACTGATAACTTATTACTCGGGTCAACATTTAGGATAACTTTTACTTTTGGAAAATCTTTGTTTCCCGCGGGAAATCGCAATAACTGGTTTTATCGAGTCCTCCTTAGGAACCCTCCGCTGGCTAAACCTAAAGACATACATCAAAACAATGTACTAAAAAATTGTAGATCTTGAAAAGGCCAACAGAAATATCTACAACAGTATATGTCTATCTCTCAAGGTACACTCGCAATACCTATTCTTATCTATACCTATAGCAAAACTAACATAGTTAAATCGATGTGCGCGTTTCACGCAAAAAGTACTGAACCGATTTCAATTGAATTTTGTATAGTGATAGCTTATCACTCGAGTCAACATTTAGGATACCTTTTACTACAGGCACATTTTTCGTTCCCGCGGGAAAACGCAATGACTGGTTCTATCGAGTCGTCCTTAGAAGTTTATATGGCTAACGCTGGCTGAACCTTAAGAGATAAATCAAAACAATGTACTAGAAAATTGTAGGTCTTAAAAAGTTATACAGGGAAGTTTGCAATATTATACGTCTATCACCTAAGGTACACTCGCAATTACTATTTTTATTCACTACTCGCGAATCACAGGCTGACTTATCAATGTTTAGCTCAGTTCAGCAGTGAAACGTAACATAAATCGTAAATACGTCATAAATAATTCGTTTGCAAATAATCGTTGAAAGAAGTAACCCAACGAATTTTGAGAAAAGACTCATTCATTCTCATGTGATGTCCAGATGCGTAACATGCGGGACCCTTGACCTTAAAACTTTCTATCGCTAATTTATTACGAAATGTCTGTAAATAAATAAATCAAAGGATTCTTCTTACTTAGTGAAATTGATGTGCGTGTTTCACGCAAAAATTACTTAACCGATTTTAACTAAATTTTGTGTAGAGATCTTAATTTATTTCGGGTCAATATTTAGGATACCTTTCACTACAGGAAAATCTTTCATTCCCACAGGGAAGACCAATAACTGGTTCTATCGAGTCGAGTTCGCAACTTA
The DNA here is from genome assembly GCA_905404265.1 of Fabriciana adippe. NCBI lineage: Eukaryota > Metazoa > Arthropoda > Insecta > Lepidoptera > Nymphalidae > Fabriciana > Fabriciana adippe. Next base: position 9,443,016 of record FR990001.1, on the reverse strand, counting down.
ACAAAAAAAATATATATACGAGTCTTGCCACGTGTATATATATGTAGTAGGGAAATTGTAAGATCAGTAATTAGATTATCATCCCATCAAAAACATAAATGTGAAAATGGGAGCCAAGTTCAACATTAAGAATAAGCATGGTTGTTAACTTCACCGACAAAAGAATTGATATCTAAATGGGTGCCAAGTTCTGTAGATAATCCTGAATTTTTTTCATAAGAACATGCAATATTCTAAAATAAATTTAAAACACAATTTCTTGTTTTTTCTGATACAAAAGTCTTTGCTATTTTAAAATAGAACTTCTTAAATTTGAATAGTCGAATTATTTACACAGAGTAGATAATTTAGGATAAATTGAAGTTCAAGATTTAACTTGGCTAGTTTTTACCAGTTAAGCAAGTTTTTAGAAGAGTGAGACATGTTGACCCTACAATATAAAAACAGTAACTTGCGCATAGCATAAAGAAGATATAAGTGATTAGCCGAATATAAGATAACTTGTATGTTAAAACTAACCAAGTCAAATCTTGGACTTCAATTATTTATCTTGAATTCTTCAAACTGGATGAACTGGGAGCATTCGCCTGTAATGTAACAATTTAAGATTCGATGTTGCGCATTACGTTACAGCATTGCCTCACTGACTGACGAGCATTCACCTGTAATGTAACAATCTAGATTCGATGTTGAGCATTACGTTACAGTACTGCCTCACTAAGTGAAGTCAGTTGTTTTTACAATGTCGGACTAAGCGGTCATACTGCGCTCGGTAATATTGATTCGCTCCTGTTATTTACGTAAAATAAGCAAAAGAAACGAACAAACAATCAAACAAGTTACATATTATATCACGATGTCACAAATTGTATCATTAGGTACATGTTGCGCATTGTAATGCTCGGTTCTTTCCCCTCACTGATGTAATGTTACAGATTGTATCATTATAGGTTGCGCACTGTAATGCTCAATTCTTCTCCCTCAGTTAGGTACGTAATGCTCGAATCTGAACTGTTACATTACAGGCAGGTATTAGTTAACAATAAATTCTAATATTAAGGAAGTAAAGATTGTGAGTTTGTAAGTTGTAAGTGTATTTTTTTTTAATATACAGGTGGAACAAATCGATGGGACATGGAAGAAAAGTACCTTAAATATTGAAGTTATCAAGATTTACTCAAAGGAAACATTTCTTTATTTTTAAAAATAATAATAACGGCATTTAATTTTTTTAAAAAAAAGCTTACCTGAACCGGGAATCGAACAAAATAAAAATGCAAAAAAGGACACCGTCATTATTTTATCGAATTAATCGATAGGGTCTATGGTAAGGATAAAATCTCTCGAACAAACATTGCGTCTTAGAATTAAAGAAAACGATGAAATCTTACAAATTATACATATCGACTCTAACATGGTGGAACAAAAGCATAAGACATGGAAGAAAAGACGTGTTTTAAATACTGAAAATATCAAGTTTCACTCCAAAGAAACATTATTTTATTTTTAAGAATATGATAAACTGGATTTAGTTTTTTTTTAAAAGAGGACCCTGAACGGGTAATCGAACCAGCGAAAAATGCAAAAAGGTACACCCTAATATTTATGTACCCTAATATTTAAGGTACCCTGTATATTTATTTTGTGTTGGCTACAAGCATCGCTCGTGCGGTAAAAGGCTCCTTCAATTGTCGCCAATTACACCTATCCCTAGCTTTTCTGGACCACGTAGCATCGGCTAGCTTTACTATATCGTCGCACCATCTTTTGTGAGGCCGCCCCGGTTTGTGTTTCCTGTTTATTGGGTACCAGTTGGTTGTTGTGTTGGACCACCTTTCATCTGTCGCTCTTTGTATGTGTCTTTGTGTGTATTTACTATTAGAAATCATAATAACTGATCGAAACTGGAAAAAACTAGCCTTTAAAGTTGCTTGATGGTTGCTTGAAGTGGTCAAGCACATAAGAATGCACCCCAGTACAGCGAGGGTAAGTCACTAGTTCATTATAATTCTCATTTACCGACCAATCTGTCTTGTTTAGAAAGGTTTTCTGAGACATTGGTGGTGTAATCTGTGCCCAATGGCAAAAGAGGATCATCACAAATTGCTCGTGTATATAAAGTGAAATAAAAGCGCCAGTCATATTGCTTAGTAATTTATTGAAGCTTATCTAAGAGGTCACTTTATTATAGCCATTAAATTTAAAATTATTTGTACAATACTAAAAATTCATAACACTTAGTCTATCAGCCTTACATTTTAAATATAAATAAGGAACTTTGGCATATCTACGTATTATTATATATATATATTATATATTTGGCATATCAATTCGAATAAAATATAAGAGTTTCGCTACAAAAATGTCAATTGGGTCTAATTTTGCGGGTTTCGTGGGTTTACTTCAGTGACGTCCTGCAAACGGATTGTGACGTCAGTAAGAGACATGTTAGGTAAGATGAAGTCTTGGATGTTGGCGGCGGTGTTCGAGGGGCGGTCGAAGGGGAATCCCATGTCACGTCTGTCGGGGTACTTCTTATCCTTCAATCCGCAGAAGCTGGAAGCTTCCACGCAAGTCATCGTGGTGCCGTCAGGGTTGTCAACCTGAAAAATATATTTATATTAATATTCTTTCATTCTCATCTATTTGAAACAATCCTTTTCCGTCTAAATTATTAATTAAGATGAACAGGATAAATATTTGTACAGTTTATAGCTACTCTATTAAAAAAAAAAAAACTTTTAATAAATGAAAACAAACTAACATACGTCAGAAAGAAGCAAATATTTGTAAGTAAATTAGATTTAACCACAACATAAAAATTCATACAGCAAATTCTAAATGCGAGGACTATCTAAAAATACTATTTTTCATGATGAACGATTTCGAAGTTAGTGTGCCGTCTCGTGACAAGTTACAGTTAATCGTCAACCCTAAAGGCTTTTCCCGAATAAAATAACGTATGACAGTCGGGTGCGCCTTACCTGCCCTGTCTTCCCCCGCACACCCTCATTGCCCTGTCTAGAAACCTTCGTTACACCATTACACTAGAGTCTATCCTGACTGTGATATAACAGAGGGTCAAGTTGTGAAACACTTACACTGTCCATGTCGTAGTTAGATAACATGACGAAGAGGTCGTACTGCGCGCCGGCGACCGTGCCGCGCGGCACCAGCATGTGCTGCGGCCAGCCGCACCCGCAGTAGTTCAAGGCGACGGTGTCGCTCTGATCGCGCGGCACCGACAGGTCGCGGAACGTCTGCTCGAACGGGATCGTCACCGACGACTGAGTCGACAATCGCACTATTTGGTTCTGCCCCGCGTTCACTGCGAATTTTCAAATTTGAAAATAGAATTTAATTTCACTGGGGATTGTGATTTTGAAAATCGAATTTAATTTCACCGGGAATTGGATAGTTGATTGCTTTAAATCAATGAAGGGTTAGCCAATGAGGGCTATCGTTTCTGGTGGTATCAGTTGGTGCCACTGGCGAGTAAGGTCCCGTCGATGTCGTTAAAAAGTATTTGTTAGTGCGGCACCAGTTTATTAGGATTTTGTTTTACATAATTAATATATACCTAATAACCAAATAGATAAAATATTGACTTTTTCTTAGCTCTTCTCTTAAACCAATAATGTTTGTTGAACCGTACCGTGTCCGCCATAATTAATCATGAATGGCACAATTTTACAATAATCGTGAATAATTAATTAATTAGTGAAGATCCGCGATGAAAAGCTCGCAAACAGTTAACATTCTGTATCATTTGACGGTTCTAAAGACCTCGCTTTACACTAGCGTCCCTTGCAGCGAGTTTAAGCGCCAACTACCTAGTTATCAATTTTGAAAATCGAATTTAGTGCTATGTTTTTTTGTTGTTTATAAATGTCGCAGCAATCAAAGAAAGATGAATCTGCACGAAAAAGTTTAGATAGGCCAGCATTTTAAGAGACGCTTTGAGAAGCTAAATAAGAAAATTAACAAACAAATTATAAAAAGCATATAAAATAAAAAATACAAAGTATGTCACAATTCTCTATTTGTAACAGGAATGCAGCTTTTTGGCTGTCGGTGTGGGAGCGCATCGTAAAAATTTTACTCTCATAATTTTTTCCAAACGTGCCAAAAGAAGTATAACTTTAAAAATACTAGATAATAATAATAACTCACATGGCACAACAAATCTGTCCATTTCGATAAACATTTTGCGTTGGTCAGAGAAGATCCAGGCTGACTTCCGCTCATCAAACTTGGGCGCCATGAAGATGCGGACGGTAGCGCGACGCGCGTTCCCAGTGTTGTTCACGTCGATCCTGGACGACAAAAATGTTACATTATAGTCTTTTTGCATCAGGTTTCAAAATATTAATAATAGATTATTAATTATATGGAAAAGATTGGAATAATTATATATTTTAGTTTTCATTTGATATCCATATCATGGTGGCGCCATATTGGATTTACAATGACCTTTGAACGTTTGAACAAATAGCACTAAAGCGATTTATTCTTTCAGACATGCAGATTTCTTCACGATGTTTTCCTTCAAATAATCTAGAATACTATAAGAAGTATCATACTCACACATATCTGAAAGGTCGGTGGTTGAGGTGAGTGAAGCGTACGTATACCGGGCCGCGGTCTGAGAAGTCCAGTCCCCCGGACACATCCACGTCGCTCTGCATCCAGAACGTGTTGAGCGTGTTCACGTCGCCGCCGTTCATATTTTCCACTCGCACTGAACTTATTTGTACTCCAGGGTTTTCCAGCTGAAAAAACATTATTGATTCTTACTTATATAAATATAAATAGTAGTTACACAGGTACCTACCTAAAGTGGTAAGTATCTGACGACTGAGGTTGCTGGGCGTTTTTTCGGCAAAGATATGTGTAAAAATTGTTTATTTTTTCAAGAAACTTAAAAATGAAAACCATAAATATAACATTTTATCCAAATCGTTAGAGTCGTTTCCGAGATACATGAAATAAATTTATATATCTATACAATACACGAATTGATCGTTTAATAAAGTAAGATATGTAAATAGCTAGCACTAATTTTAAAGTGATAATGAATAAAAATTGTACGAAAATAATATATGTATTTTTTTATATAGTCGAAAAACCTCTTATTAAGATTTTTATATGTATAATCTTTTTCTGTTTAGATAGGTGGTACTATTTACAAAAAAATATTATGAAAGTATCGACAAGTATTAGAAAATCCACGAAAGTAAAGAAAGTTCCATTAAATATAAAAAAATTCACGTCCTCAAATATTGTAACGATTATTTAAGTTTATTTAAAAAAATGTACATTAAAATAGATTTTTGATTTATTTCTCACATTAAATACCTACACGTAATAAATCCCCCCAAAGAAAAGTAAAAAAATGAATAAATACAAAACTATAACAAAACGTAATCTATAATTATACCAATAAAAACAATAAACTAACCTCAGATCGTGTGTAGGGAGCGACATTTGCTGACTCCTTGTACTTTTGGAACAGGTCGTCGATGAAGCCGTGCCAGCGGTAGAAGAACGGGTCTCGCATGGTGGTCGCCTCGTCCGCCATCACGGCGAAGTATTCCTGGTTATCAACACAAAAATTTAAGTACCTAACATATAATAATTATAATAGCGGTCTACGTTCATTTATTTTCTCATCCTAACTTTTACATATTTATAAAGAATAAAATTGTATAAAATTCCATTAATCCCATTATAAATGCGAAAGTTTGGATGGATGGATGTTTGTATTCAATCACGCCAGAACGGCTGAACGGATCTAGTTGTTTGGCACAGAGATGCATTATAGTTTGGAATAGCGCACAGGTTACTTTTTATCGCGGAAAAATGTAGGATTCCGGTGGGATAGATTAGGTTTTCTTTTACTAGGGACGAACCCGAGCGAGGGTAGTTGCTAGTAGTTTATATTAAGATGATAGATGATATAGGATACATAAGATGAATTTCACTGATTAATAAAAAGTGTTTAAAGAATATTTTAAGTTTAAAATTCTAAGGAGGAATTCAAACAGAAATAGTTTCTGATTCATGATTAATCGATTAAAATAAATAATTTCATTTTATGTTTCCATTTTCTTTTATTTCTCTCTTTACCTTACCTATTTTAAATTACAATAATATTTAAGAAATTTAAAATACAAAAAATTCTTACTTTCTTCTTTTTTTTTTCTTTCTTAAAAATATATTTTACTTACAAGATAACGATTAGTAGGGTCGTGAATGTATCCCGTGAGGACGTGGCCGTTGTTGTGCAAGGCGCCGTACAGCTCAGGGTTGGGCGAAAGTATGCTGGACTCGATCATGTTGCCCAGCACGTTGATAGTCAGTGGTGACATGGAACCATCACGCTAAAAACAAATATTTCATGTTAATTTTGTGCAAATTCGTCCATAAGATGTAGTAAAAAAATATTTCATGAGAAGTATCTACCTATTTAAAACCTTTAATTATTTTTTTTGTTATCCTTGTAAACGTTTTAAGGAAAATTAGGGTTAAAGTTAAAGTTACCTTATAGTTATATATATGTCACGATAAACGAATGAGGTAAACATAACAATTCAATAAATCATAAATTATTCTGAAATGTGGTTAAGTCCATTTGTAGCACGCTCGTTTCAAGATCGTTATAAAGTTGGTTGAAATCCAGCTTTCGCTCACAGGTGTATTTTATTTGCAAATTTTCAACATGATTACCATTTGCTAATGTGGTGAAGGTAAACTTCGCAAGCAAACTTTCACGTTTATGAAAAGCTAACTTGTTTTCATGACTGCAATTTTTTTTTGCTAGCGGGGCTACACCATAGTCCCCTCCTATTAAGGGGAGTCAGTGTCCGGCATTGCGATGTTAAAAAAGGGCTGAATGTACATAGTTATTTACCACAGAATAGACTTTTCTACCTATTCCGTGTTATTTACTTACATTTCTGACCATCCCAGTTGCGATGGCTTCTTCGACGTTTTTTCTCCAACGCTTCATATCAGCAATAGACACTCTAAGATTGTCAGATTCGCGGTTAACATCTTGCCAACGCATATTGGCCTGTCGCGGAGGCCATCCACGCGAGGTTGTTAGACTGTCCAGCTTTGGATAATAAGCTTCAGGGATAGGTTCGTCCCAGTTATTAAATTTCTTCACTCTCATTAAGGTATTGTTAAGTCGTTCTCCGTTATACCTAAAATAATTAAAACGACTTAGTTAAATACTACAAGCATTTTTATATTTATCAAATAAAAAAATATTAAATGCTGCCTTTATTTTAGTTTGCGGGGAGATAAAAGAATAGGATTTTGTCCTGTGTGTATTTGTATACAATTTAAAATATATATTTATTTTTATATTTAGATATAATATATTTTACCTAGCTATAATCTGTGAATGCATATAAAAGAATAATTCTCCTCGACGGTCCTTGTTGACGATTTCAAATCTACCACTGAAAGGATAAACAAGATGCCAGTAACGGTGATGAAGATTGACTCCAAGATCTTCGCGGAAGTAGGCTAGTCGGTGCTCATTATCTAAGTCAGTCGCCGTGTAATCTCTAGGAATGATGATTGGACGACGCTACAAGAAAAAAGAAATGTACATATTAATTATTTTCTTCTTACTAAATACTATTTTAGTTGATACTCGCGTAGAATAAGGCAATAATTATTGTATTAGAATATTGTTAACAAGTATTATTTTTATAAGTCCAACGGACAACGCTTAAGTGTCTCGCTGGTGGTGGCTTTCACACTGAGATACATACTGAGGTTAAATATGAATTTTAATTACTAAAACTAATAAAGTAGGTATATTTTGATTAAATTAAATCAATTGTCTCAAAAAAAAACCAAATAACATAGTTGATATGAAAATACTATCGTGTAAAGGAACGAACTATTAAATGTCTTGTATTATGTTTCATTTTACGTAAATTGTAAAGTAAAATTGAAATATCTTAAAAAAAATTTTGAAATCTAAAAATTTAAATATTTTCCTAAATAACATTTTAGCAATTCATTATTTATTAATAAATTAATACTAATTTCAATCAGTGTAATATATTTTTTAAGTTTAAATAAACTTTTGAATCGCAATATCAAGTTTAATGATCAAAACCTAAAACGAATCGTATTATCTTGCGAAAAGTCACGTAGGCCCTGCGAATAGTTCGCGCGTGTTTTTTATTTTTATAAAAACATAACCTTAGGTCATACAAAAATAAATAATTATGTCCTTGTAAAAATGGATAATTTAGAACCTAATGTGGTTGTTGTGCGTGCTAAGCCCGAAGGCCAAAGACGGACATTTAAACCAAATATTCGTTCGGTAAATAAAATACCTGATGAATTACTAAATGACCCTGTTCTCAATAGAGCATGTGAAACGTTACCATCAAACTATAATTTCGAAGTGTATAAAACAATATGGAGAATAAGATCTCTCGGTTCAAAAAGGGTAGCTTTGCAATTTCCCGAAGGTAATGTAATGTTTACATTTTATATGCATTCTATTATTGCAAACAGTATTTAAGTGTATATTATTATTTTAGGTCTCACAATGTTTGCTACGACGCTATGTGACATAATCGAAACATTTACTGAAGCTGATACAGTAATAATGGGTGATGTAACCTATGGAGCCTGCTGTATTGATGATTTCACAGCAATAGCACTAGGTGTTGATCTGCTAGTACATTATGGACATTCTTGCCTTATACCTATAGATCAAACTAGTAATATAAAGGTTTTGTATATATTTGTAGATATTAAGATAGATCCTTCTCACTTTATTAACACGATTAAGTTAAATTTTCCTGTAAAAACCCATTTGGCTATAGTTAGTACAATTCAATTTGTTACAACATTACACTCTGTAGCTAAAACACTTCGGAATGAAGAATACATAGTTTCAGTTCCTCAATGCAAGCCTTTATCTCCTGGTGAAATACTTGGCTGTACAGCTCCAAAGTTAGATTCGGATGTTATAGTTTATTTGGGTGATGGAAGATTTCATCTTGAATCAATTATGATAGCTAATCCAAACATTGCTGCTTACAAATATGATCCTTATGATAAAAAATTTACGTCTGAGACATATGATCATAAATTAATGCAGACAAATAGAAAAAATCAATTGACAATAGCACAATATGGATCTAAATTTGGTCTTATTCTGGGTACTTTAGGGCGACAAGGAAGTACTAAAGTTTTAAGTAATTTAGAGAAACAAATACAGAACACAGAAAAGAAATATGTGAAAATATTATTATCAGAAATATTCCCTAGTAAATTGGCTTTATTCAATCTGGATGCATTTGTGCAAGTAGCTTGCCCTAGATTGTCTATTGACTGGGGCACAGCTTTTCCAAAACCATTGCTATCGCCTTATGAATTTTCAGTATCTTTAGGAAATAGTAAATGGCTAAAAGATGATGGAACATATCCTATGGATTTTTATTCAAATAATAGTTTAGGACCTTGGACTCCAAACTATAAGCCTATTTTGTGTTCAGGTAGTGATAAAAAATGTGAAAACTGTTGCGAAGGTAAAGGCAAATAAAGAAATTGACTTACTGGAGCTCCTCTGGCAGAGGTGGCTGCAATTTCCCGAGCTTGTCCAAATACTTGTGAATCAACCAGTTTCGAGGGGAAAGCTTCTGCGAGATTTGGAATTCGGATATTATTTGTATCCCGCCTAGAACAAAATTATTGGGATTAAAATGACATGTAATGGCTTAAATAATATATACATTCTGAAATAATAAAGACATCAGAAATATTTATCTCTAATTAAAGGAAGGATAAATCCCAGTTAGAGCAAAATTTGATGTTTCACAAGTAGTATTAATAGTTTTTTTCTCTCATGAATATATTTTTTTATCGGGCACACAGTCTATTTTCAGAAAATGTAAAGAAAACATCAAATGGAATTACATAATTTTTTTCATTATCCAGGAGTGGAAATGAGGCCTTACTGATAGCTTTCCAAAGTTTGAGCATTGTAAAACATTGATGGAATTTATTTTATACTTAAAAATTTTGCTCTATGTAGATTTACTGTGTTTTATTATGATAATGGTAATGGTGTACTGACCTATGCATTAGTGCAACAGAGTAGCAATAGAAGAACAACTGACGGTTTAATTTTTCTCTTGCGAACACACATGTTGATAGAAATTGTGGAAGTTCATTTTCTGGAACATCTACAAAAAATAGACAATTTATATTATTTTTTATATGTAAATAATAATTTATTATAAATAAATACTAATAATAAATTCCTTATTTTTAATACATTTGTTTTATTCTTCTTGTCATATAATTATATTAATTGCACTTTTCTAAAAAATATAATTGTTTTTGATATTTACAGTTGACACATATCTGTATAATATTTACCTAATAAAGCATTAATGACTTCATCAGCCATCTGCCGGTGTGAAGGTATGAAGACAGAGAACTCTGCATCATGGGGTAGTTGTTTTGCCAAAGAAATGTTTGGCTGCTTCTTTAACGACGCTAGCGGAATAACTTCGGCTGTACCCTCGCCAAAGCGATTGTTGATTTCGAGCCCATTCCTTCTATATTGTTCGTCCTACAAAATAAAATACATTTTTAGATGTACAGTCACGTGCAAAAATCGAATCGGCAGTATCAAAAGCAAATGTAGGTACTGTGTGATAGCGTTAATAAAATGGTGTGTTATTTAAAAAAAAATATATAGTTAAGTGTATGCGAGACTGAAATTTCGGTTAATTACTTAGCACTGTTATAATTTAACGCTAAGATTATGTAGTTTGTACGTTATGATTTTCGGTACGTGCGAATTCGATTCCAAATGTTCAAAGTCGAAAAGCATCAATATTTTTAGTACGTTAGCAGTCGTGAGCGAAATCCAGTATCATAAGTTATTTCTACTAATACTTTTACAAAGTTAAACAAATCCTACTAATATTATAAATGCGAAAGTTTGTCAGGATGTATGGATGCTTATTACTCTTTAACGCAAAAGCTATTGAATGGATTTTAATGAAACTATAATAATATATACAGAATAACAGAGCGAAGCGAGAGTGAGCCGCTAGTAGTTTATAAAATGATCTTACCAAATGATCTTCGGTTAGTTGAAATACGGCTCCTTCGTCGCCCTTTGGGGAGAGTAGGGTTTCTCCCAGGCGATCGAAAAGGAGGTTCAGACCCTTATTGACGATGTTTTTGTCCATTATGACACTACTAATTTATTGTTATCAGTCTAATATGTTAGACTGAATAATGAAGCGGATTGTATTCGGTCGGGAATTATATATTTTACCCCAATTAGTACCGGGTGCAATATAGATGAGTGCAAAACCACAAGGAGGAAATGATAACTGTACGTGATTATTTTGGTGTATAAACATCTTTTTAAGTTTGTTTTCTATTATTATTTTTTAAATTAGACTAGTATGGTATTAACTCTAATCAATTATCTTCTATGAATGCTTATTCAATGGTTTAAATAAATTAGTGTTTTTTTAACAGTAGTATAGGATTTACATTAAAATAATTAGTGGTACGTCCATCTAATTCCTGAATGAATCATGAGAAAATCTGTCTTGTTTTTAGATTTACTTTATTCTCAACATTATTACCGCGGTAGTGAAGTGGATCTTTTGACCAGCTGTATCTCATGAGGTCCTAAGTTCGAATTCTGGACGGGGCTAAAAAGAGTTATTGGGTTTTTAAGGCTAGAAAATATCTGTTGCAGCTCAGAGATGATTAATTTATGGTTTTGCAGACTGACTAGATGAACTCGTAATGCCACGCTTAATCTTTTGCGCAATCTTTTCCATGACATCTATGATCTACATGGGATGTTTTTTAAGATACGCCGTTTTTGCCAAAAAGCGTTTATGAATATTGTATTCAGCACTTTTTGACGTACCACTGCTGTGCACGAGCTTCAATACGAGGGGATTAAGCCATAGTTCACCACGCTGGCCAAGTGTAGTTTGGCTGACTACGCGTCTTTCGAAAATTTGCTAGGATCTCTTAGACACACATTTAAAATATTAAAGATGCGAGACCAGGGATATGAACCCGCTTCACTTGGTTTCCCAAGCGAGCGCGTTACCACCGGGTTGCCACTGCCTTAGTTTAAAAGTATTTTATTTCAAACATCCTATTCAGTGATTGAATGTAGTGCAAATTACTATAATAATAATAATAATAAAATTACTATATTGGTATATATAATATTATATAGGTAACACATTTTTAGTTCCACTGTAAAATATGTACCTATACTATAAGTAATGGTGAAATAAAGTCAAGTTCTGTTCATAAATTTAATAATTCAAACTTAACAAAGAATATAATGATAACAAAAAAAAAATTAACTAAATTATTTTACTATGAAGAGTATATTAAATTTGGCTACATATCCTATTTTTAAAACATTATTTCTCTGTCAGAAATTTGCATGTAACTTCAAGAAATTTTTCTGGCTTTTGGCTATGTACCCAATGGCCAGCTCCTTCAATAAAAGTTAATTCAGCTAGTGGGAAGTATTCTTGAATCTCAGGAAGTTCATTTTTACTGAAATATAAAATAAAATGGATTAATTTATTTTATATCAATATATAAAAATAATGCAAAGATTTGGATTTTACCAACATAAATGTCAGATTACACAGATTGTTTAATTTTTAATAAAGTATAATATTAATTAGAATTAAATGAAATTTACAGTAACATATTTTTTTGTGGTAATTCTCATTAACTCTACAACAAAGAAACTGTTGTGTGTCAAGAGGTAAGATCAAAATTTTGTACCTAATATAATCTGAGAGTGATCCTCCTATAAACAATGTTGGCCCACAATATTGAAGGCCCTTTAGACTTGCAGGAAAACTGGCAATATTGTGCTGAAAATTTTCTTTTAAAACAGGTATATTAACTCTCCAAGTGTAAGATCCAGCATTGGTTTGCACTAAATTTGTAATTAAAAAATTCCTCAGATTCACATCAGGGGTTACAGCTTGTAATTGTTCATCAGCAAGTTTCCTGGCCTTCGACATGGGAATTCCTGACCTGATTGAAACAGCTGCCATAGCATCAAACAGATTTGCCATAGAAAAAATCTGTGGACTTGTTTTTACTGGTGATATGTCAACAACAATAAGACTCGAAACCAAATCAGACTGAAAAAAGCAAATGGCAGATATTAAGATGCATTTATGCATTAAAAGGTGTTATTTTATTTTGCACAATTTCTCTAAAATGTAAGAATTTACGTACAACTTACACATAGTAGTGACAACACCATAGCTGTACGACCACCCATACTGTGCCCTATAACAGATACTTTAGATATCTCTAACTTTTTTAGTAATTTCATTACATCTTGAGCCATATGTAAATACGTATGCTGTGGCGAGTGCTTACTATCCCCATGGTTACGAGCGTCTATACTGATTATCTTCCGTCCCGTATTTCTATGTATAGCTTTACTCATACTGTTCCAGTTATTTTTTGAACCTAATAAACCATGAAGAATTACTACTGGAGGTCTAGTAGAAGAATGGCTATCAGTGCTTTCGTAAGACGAATAAGCTAAGTCCACAGTTTCTGCATTATTGGCAGAGCAAGTTGCATGTCGAGGAAGTATTGTATATAGTTTATTTGAGCATATTTTAGAAATATCTTTTGTTATGATTCTATTGAGTAACATCTTTCCATGCAATTTACTTATTCTCCATTAAAAATTTGTAATTTAATAAGTTGACATTTTTGTCCTCTGAAATTAGCAAATTGATAAATTCAATGATCGACTGTCAAGTGTCAATATGTCATCAACTGACATTTGGCATATCAGATATGACATAAAACTAAAGTATTGGCTACATTGAACTTGTGTCTTAAAAGTTATCTATAAAGTTTGGAAAAGTGGAAAATACTTAAGTTGAAAGATCCATGGTTGAAAGAATGTTTTAAAGAAGCTAATAAAATCGCAATTTAATTATCCTTGTGCATTTGAATTTGTATTGAATTTTAAATAGGCTTGTGCTTAAAAAAAATCATTTTTTTTTTTATTTCGTGGCTTCAAGAAAAAAGAAACAAAATATTAAAATTGGTTAACATTTTGGTGTTAATAAGTATTCATCAAACATCTCATGCAACAAAAATGAACAAAGGGAGAGTTGTTTGTTGTGGATATCTTCGCTTTTTTATTATAAACTAACAGAATCCGCGGCTTCACTCACGCTAAAACTACAAAAAAAAAGAACTAGCTTTATGCTCTTAGTAATAATTTAATGGTTTTCAAATGAGTATGATTTTGACTCGCGCATCGAGAGTTCCGTACCGCCGAATAATGTGCTGTTTTAAGTAACATATTGTATGCACACAAATATAATTATATGTTTTCGCAATACATACTTTATTAATTGCAAAAATAAGTTCGCGTTTAATATTATTTTTAAAGATAGTAAGGAAAACAAAAATTTTTGTGATGGTAACTTAAAATATTCAGTATCTGAAAAGATATTTTACATATATACTGTAAATTAATTTTCGTTTAAAGTATTTAACAAGCTCTACAACTTATTTACTTCAGCTGTTCAAAGTTAGATGAAGAAAGCACAATGATACAACTCGCATGATATAATGTTTACGACTTAAGAATCAAGTAACTCGGCTAATATGGGTTTTAAACTAACGTACTCGTATAAATAGACTAACATCAATGTTATTTTTAAAGATCCAAAGTTATGTACATTTGAAACTTAAAGTCTCCTTCCTTTCTCTCCCTTTTTAACCGACTTCCAAAAGGAGGAGGTTATCAATTCGATTGGTATTTTTTTTTTATGTATGTACATCGATTACTCTGAGATTTATGATCCGATTTACGTGATTCTTTTTTTGTTTGATGCGGTATAGTTGCCATTTGGTCCCATAAAAATTTAACATAGTTTGGCCGAGTAGTTTTCATTTTATGGAAAAAAAAATATGAAAATTTTTATTTACGTGGACGTAATTTTATGTATGTTCGCGGATTGCTTCGTCATTCATGAACCGATTTTAATGATTCTTTTTTGTTTGAAAGGAGATATCCCAAGGGTGGTACTATAATAAGGAAACCAGGATCTGATGGTGGCATCCCAGAGAAATCGAGGGGAAACTTCAAAAATCGTAGTGGCGACTAGTGCGCTTGTTAATTTTTTTCATTAAGTATTTTAAAGCACTACTATTTAATGAAGGTCTGGAGTCGATCTGATAATGGAGCCGAAAGACATTCGAGGAAACTCCTCAACGATTTACAGCAATTACCTGGTGTTTGGGCTTGATTAATTTGTATTGATGAGAACTTTACACCTAGATGGGTTGTGACTGTCATTAGGGGTCTGAATAAAAGGCTTACTCTAAAAACTCTCTACACTACTCTTGCTCTACACCAAAAAGGGAAAAATAAAAACTTAAAAAAAAAAATTAAAATCGACTTCCAGGCACAGAAAAGTAAAAAATAACCTAACTGGGGTTTTCATTTAGAATAGATACCTAATCAGATATTTTTGAAGTTGGTGCCAGCCAATACAAATCAAAGCACACCGACTTCGAAAATATCTGATTAGGTATCTATTCTAAATGAAAACCCCCGTTAGGTTATTTTTTACTTTTCTGTGCCTGGAAGTCGGTTTTAATTTTTTTTTTTAAGTTTTTTTATTTACTTTAAAGTGTCATTCTTATTTTGCTAAGCTTTCTGTTCGCGGCTACGCTCGCTGGACTAAAGAATTTGCTGAGTTTTTATTTCTATTGAATTTATACGTTGTCATATGTATCGAATTTGTAATATTAGGGTATGTGTCCATTTATTTTATCAAAACACTAAAAAGGAAAAATAACTGAAAGTGAGTTTTCATTTACTATAGATACCTAATCAGATATTTTTAAAGTCGATGCCAGCCGTTTGACCTTTATGTATGTACGTATGTATGTATATATATCCGATCCTGTTCCCTCGTAATTACTAAACGGTTTAACCGATTTTGATGATTTATACGTCGTTCGATACATCTTGATAACGCGGGTGTCATAGTCATATATTTTTTTCGTCCGAATCAATCGGGTATCAAAATACAGGGTTTTCAGAGGCGAATACAAAAATGTACACAACTAGTATATTTAAAAGTAATTTAAAATAAGAAATTGTTAAATAAAACAAAAATGTCAACACAAAACTAAAAAGCTGTAAATAAAAAAAAGATTTTATAGTCGGAGACACAGGTACCTGGTACATATGTATGCACATATTTTCTAATAGCTGCATGTTGTGTCTCCGGTTGCATAATACTATGTTGCTTTGTCAACTTGTTCCCATCTTAATAGTTCGCTTTTTACCCAGTCGGTTTTTTTTATTTTTATAAATTATTTTTTTTTCTGTGTTGAAGTCGGTTTTTATTTTTATGTATTTTGCCTTTCATTATTTGCACCTATAAGCATGTTGATTTTTTTAGCGAATATGTCCATACAAACGTGCTAACCCTTCAAAAGAAAAATAAATAAATTACCACCCCTTTTCTCGTCTGAGGGACGGAATTTTAAAAAGCTTTGAAATACATGTTTGTAATTTGTTTATCAGTTCAATCAAGGAACACAAATAGTAAATTTCAAGTAGCTCAGACCATTTTTTGTTATTTTTATACTAATGTTTCTCCGTTTTAGGTTGAATTTCCAAAAACGATGAAGTGCGTATATATTTATTTTTGCTTAGAAGCTTTAATATTAAATTTCATTATTCTTACTTCAAAAGTGACGGACTCCCCATATAAACTTTCAACCCCTATTTCACCCTCTTATTTTTAAAAACACTGAAGTACATATTTATTTATTTCTAACTAGAAACTTGTATATGAAATTTCATGCTTCTAATTTTGAGAATGACGGATTTCCATACAACCGTTCATCTCTTATTTTACCCCACATTCTCACATTGTTAAGTTTGAGTTATGAGTTCTACATGCCTATTTTGTCAAAATCGCATTATTTTTGAAGTGAAAACTTCTATAGGCAGGTTTGGATAGGGAGTAAATTCATGCAAGTCGTCATCAACATGGTCACGTGACGTGTTAACGTTCTAACACTCAGAGTGCCGGTAGATGTCAAAACCGTTTAAATGTAAACAGTTTTAATTTATAAATTTTAATTTAAGATCAAACAATTAATTTCAATATCCAAAAATAAGAACTGCTTGTTTATAGTTTTAAGTTTTCACTTCTGTCGGCAGTCCGTATCATTAACAATAGAGTCATTGAGTAAACTAATAAAAAAAAAGCACAAGTCAATTCTAAGAAACATATGATTCTACATTAACTAAGACAGAAATATTAGATTTTACATTAAGAATCTTACAAAACCGTAATGATTACTTTAAAGTTTATTTGTTACAATTTGGGAAACGACAACGGTCTTCTACCACTTGTAAAGATACTGAAATTGTTCTTCATTCTTGATTAGGTAAGCAGTTGTTGTATTTTTCTATTAAAGCAATACTACGTTCTGCTGAGTCATTTACTACAGAAAGTTCTTTGAAAAATTCTAAATTCTCTTGATAGTTTTTTATTAGGTATAATTGGTCCACAGTGACATGTCTGCTTCGAAAAAATCATATAAGTAATAGTCCATTGAAAAGTTACATTTGGGGTCGCATTTGTCAGAGGACGCAATTTTATTTTTTAGATATCAAGGAGGGGTTATTGTAAAGTTAAATCCAAGTTTGTGGGATCGCAACCCTTGTCCCACGGCCGCCATCTTGGAAAAAGTGGTACAAATGGTTTTTATGGTTTATCTGACAAACTATAGGTCTCACAAAAATTATGTTAAATCATTTTTGGTTGCAAATAAAATTCTCTATAACTTTGGTCAAGTAACTTTCAGTCGTAGAACCAAAAATAACGAAGTTATAAGAGAAAATCGATGAAAATTTGAGAAAAAAGTTCTATTGGTCGTTATAACTTTTTTTCTGATCATTTTACAAAAAAAATATCAGACCATTTTTATAGAGGGCTTTTTAAGGAATAATTTTCATTCTGAACTTTTTAAATTTTATTCATTAATTAAGGTTTTACAGCGCTGCGAAACGAATACTATTCTTTAGTATTCATAGCTATATGTAGGTACATAAATATTAATGATTTACCATAATTTTCAATCATCTTTTTATTTTTAGGGTTTCGTACCTCAAAAGGTAAAAAAAGGAACCCTTATAAGATCACTCTCTTGTCCGTCTGTCTGTCCGTGTGGTAGGAACGGGTGGTGGTGGTGTCTCAGGAACAGGTGCAACTAGCAAGTTGAAATTTATACCAGATACTGAGGTCTATAGTCCCTATTAGATGTATAAAAATCAAGGTCCTGAGTCAATACGATAAAAATGAAAAAGATATGGGCAAATTTAGATTTTCGCGGAAACTTGTAAGTACCATTTACCTTAATTTTCAACTTTTTTTATTTTTCAGAATTTTCCCTTTACTTGTGCTGTAAGACCAATATAAAAAGATGATTGATTGATGATTGATCATTAATATTTATGTACATATAGCTATGAATACTGAAGAATAGTATTCGTTTCGCAGCGCTGTAAAACCTTAATTAATGAATAAAATTTAAAAAGTTCAGAATGAAAATTATTCCTTAAAAAGCCCTCTATAAAAATGGTCTGATATTTTTTTTGTAAAATGATCAGAAAAAAAGTTATAACGACCAATAGAACTTTTTTCTCAAATTTTCATCGATTGTCACTTATAACTTCGTTATTTTTGGTTCTACGACTAAAAGTTACTTGACCAAAGTTATAGAGAATTTTATTTGCAACCAAAAATGATTTAACATAATTTTTGAGAGACCTATAGTTTGTCAGATAAACCATAAAAATCATTTGTACCACTTTTTCCAAGATGGCGGCCGTGGGACAAGGGTTGCGACCCCACAAATTTGGATTTAACTTTACACTAACCCCTCCTTGATATTTAAAAAATAAAATTGCGTCCTCTGACAAATACACGCTAAGCTCAAAAAAATATAACATTTCAATGGACTATAAGTAAATCAAACGCTTCGAAAACCACCTTAACAATTTGAGGATGCTTCTATGACTTTTTTGATAGGGAATTACAATTAGTAGGATCTCCAAGAAAAGAAATAATAATATATTTAATGATAATTTTAATCATTTTACCGGAAATATAACATAAATTTAACTTTCAGTTTGAATAATTTTTAACGAGTAGGTTTATCGAAAAATGATAAAGTGCGTTTTTTGTAGAGTGTTTAATACCCTACAAGCATGTGTTTTGTTCATTCGAATTCATGTATTGGTTTTTGAGATGTAAAATGTTAAAAATTGAAAAATAAATTTTTCTCATACTATTTCTGTAGAAAATGGACATTCGCGATGCGCGACCTTAGAGGTCTGCTAGAGGATATTAATATTCTGATTATTAGAATTCCAATTTTTACAGGCATCTTTTCTCACTTTCCTGTATATATTTCACAGGGGATTTCAAAAAAAATAAATAATCATAAGTAGATTTTTTTTAATCAGTCTAATATATAATTAACTAGCGACTCACCCTCGCTTCGCTTCGGGTTCGTCCTTAGATAATAACAAATCTATCCCACGGGAACCGTGCATTTTACCGGGATGATATATAGCCTATAGCCTTCCTCAGTTAACGGGCTATCTAATACAAAAAGATTTTTTCAAATCGGATTAGTTATTCCTGAGATTAGCGCGTTCAACCAAACAAACAAACAAACAAACTCTTCAGCTTTATAATATTAGTATAGATTCATCATAAAGGTGATACCTTAATATTATTAAAGTTAACTTAATATTATTGAAGTCGAAACGAATTCCTTACACACAAAATCTAAATATATCGATTACCTATTTGAATTTATTTTGGTTACTACTTTAAACATGTTTTAGAAAAGCTATCGCAATCAACGGTATCTTGCTATCGGTGAAGTTAAAATGCCAGCTAAGGCCTTCTATTAACCGGGACAATAATTGCGGCTTGGGAGGATAATTTAGTTATTAGGTACATCACGTGAAAACATCTCGGTACGTGAGGCCAAGACTTGACTTTCACGCATCTGTGTTAGTGTTTGCAACGGAATTGATTTCTTAGACACAGTTCCCTAGTTTATCGTTATTGCCTGTTATACTTGAGCTTTACATATTTTTATCTATACTAATATTATAAAGAAGAAGGATTTCATTGTTTGTTTGTTTGTTTGCACCGAATAGGCTCCGAAACTACTGAACCGATTAAGATGAAATTTGATAAGAAGATAGTTTGAGACCTTGGAAAAGATATAGGTTAGTTTTTATCCCGGAAATCATCCCTTAAAAAAATGAAAATGGGGATGAAAGTTTGTATGGAGAATCAACCAAGGGTCGAACCCGAGCGAAGCGAGGGTGAGTCGCTAGTATAATATATAATATTACTTTATATGATATTACTTTTAGAAGGTGTTAAGTTTTGATTTCTGCAATAATAAAAACTATTCTATCTATCAATTATTCACATAAATTATCGTTTTATTATACGATTGTTAACTCTACGTTTAATTTATAAGTGACATGTATACATAAAAATGATAAAAATAACAAGTGTGGTAGAATTTCATAAATTTGGGCAACACGATCAATTTTTATGGTTCCGTACGAATCCTATTACTAGGCCTCCGTTGTCTGACGTTTTTAAAGCTTTACAGAGTTTTAGAGACTCTTGAACCATAGTAGGTAGGTAGCTGATTACAAATATTAGCAAATTACGGTAGTTACTTTACATAAATTGATACTTTATAATTAAAGTTAAAAATTGAATGTTTTAATTATATCTACTCAATCGTAAGCAACAATGAAGCGGAATGTGGCTATTAAAAATCTTAAAATATATTAAAAACTAGATGAATAAGAGTAGATGAGTAGAAAAACTATTTATCCTCTGTGCCATGTACGATTCTTGTTTTTAAGTAGGTAAATACTCAACAAAACTAGATATAGTGTAGTGTAAAAATACGGAACCTTGGTCCACGATTTCAACCCGCGCTCATCCGATATTTTATAGTCTATCATTAAAATTTTGTAATACTAACTTTAAAATGAATAGCTTGCAACAAAACGGTAGATAATAGTTTTTAATTATAATTTTCACAATTTATTTATTTGTAAACATCATATTTGCATATGAACTTTTACTTATTGGTACGAAGGAAGGTTATAGCAAGTTCTAGGAAAGTTTTCGGGTCTTCAGCATGTAGGTTGTGTCCAGTCTGCGGGACATAGGTGATAACAGCACGCGGGAACATTTCTCGGATTCCCACTAAATCATCAGGACTGCAATAAATGAAATCATATGTATATAACTACTTGGTGTAAAAATATATAAAACACAAAAAAAAAACTCTATAGGTAGGTATTACCTATAGACATATCAATACATAAATAAAGATTTTTAATGCAGTACAAACGTAATATGTTATTAACATTATTAAGCTGTACAATTTGTTTTTTGTGTGATCTCGTTAATCTCTGAAATAATATTGTATTACATAGATTTGTTTTTTTTTGCATTATTTTCTATTTATTGAGGAAAGTTACATGCTATCTAAAATTAGCTCTACGAACCTTAGCAGCAGATCAATTTAACATAAATGAACTATAATACAAACACATAAAGTATAATATAGTAAATATAATAAACCTATTTAATTACTTTTTTAATAAAAATATAATCTACTAGCGGCTCACCCTCGCCTCGCTCGGGTTCACCTCTAGGAAAACAAAAACAAACCTATCCCATGGGAACCGCACATTTTTCGATTTTTCCAGGATAAATAATAGCCTATGTGTTATTCCAGACTATAATCTATCTCTGTGCCAAATTTCATCCAAATCCGTTCAGCCGTTCTGGCGTGAAAGAGTAACAAACATACATACATACATACACACATACATACATACATTCTTACAAATTTCGCGTTTATAATATTAGTAGGACTAGTAGGATATATTATATAAAAATGAATCCCTATTTCCCTTGGTCACGCCGTCACGCATGAACGGCTGGACCGATTTCACTAATTCTTTTTTTGTTTGTTATTGTCAAGAGAAGGTTCTTACATTAAAAAAAATAAGAAAATTGCGCAGGAACTTAGAAAATGGGGAAGAAAGTTTGTATTGGAAAGCGAGCTAGGGACGAACCCGGGCGAAGCGAGTTTGAGTCGCTTGTAATAAATAAACTTCAAAACCATTTAAAAGTATTTAAATAAAACTATCTTTTCGGATTTTTTCGCGGATTTATTTTGATTTTTGGTTCCCGACGTTTCGATTGCTTTGCAGCAATCATTGTCACGGGAGGGACGGTCCGAAAAGATAGTTTTATTTAAATGTCAAATATTCGCGTAAATGTAAGAAAGTATCACTTAAAAGTAATTATGCCACACTTAAGGCTAGAATTTTTTCTAATGAATTAAAAAAAATAATCATGAATGGCGAAGATATCACGTAACACACAATGAAAAAAACATAACCGAATCGAGTACCTTCTGATTTTTAAGTCGGTCAAATATTGACATTCAAGTCAAATGCCAAAGGATGTTTTATCAGGAACAAGAGCAGTACGATTATACTTCTCCAAATAAAAGGTTAAGGTTGATATAATTTCTTGTAACTTAATTTTAGTGCCGAACAAATTTTATTTCATTGTTTAATTTAAAAAAAAAAGTAACTTGAGAACTTCCGCTGCTAGTAGGTATACCAGAACATAAATATATGTATAAAATATTCGTTTATCATTTAAATAATGTTAGATATCATAGGGCATATAAAAATTATGTGAGATAGCAAATCTGGCTTCGCCTGTTGTATTTACACCAATTTTGAAATGTTTTAAAAGTGTTATTCCACCCTTAACCTTGGGATTACAAGGGGGTATACCTTTTTTATAAGACATTAATAAAAAAAAACATGAAAATCTATAATAATTGGCGAAGATATTGAAGTTGGCCAAAAAGCATTCTCATGAAAAAGCATTCCTATATATGTGGGTTACTATAACAATAATGCATTATAGAAGAGAATTTATGATAGAAATTAGTATAAACCTTGTATTTTGTGTACCTTTTACCTATATAGTAGATTCATGATATTATTAGATGAATTATTACAATTGTAATTATATTACGAGAAAGAATCAATCAATGTCCAAGGCTTTTCCAGTATATTTACATGTACGTAATTATTATAACACAATTATTATTGGATTGATCGAAAAAATATTATTTAATGCATTGGATGACCATTGTATTTGGTCATTTTTAATTTTGATTTAAAAGTTTTAGAATTTATATGCAACAGTAAAAATATATTATATTTATCATTTGTAACCCTGTTGAAAAATTCCAATAGGATCCCATCAAAAGCGGCAAAAGCCACATAGATACCAATAAATATTTCTTGGTTTCTATGTGGTTTTTGTCGCTTTTGATGGAATCCTATTGGAGTTTTTAAACAGGGAATGGGCATTACTGTACTAATTTCGTAAAAAACAGTGAAAATATGTTTTAAGCTTTAAAATATGAAGTTTCTTACGGAATAAATTCTGAAAGTTGGCCTCCAATAAACAATGTTGGGCCGTAAAATGTTTTCGACTTTAAACTTTCTGGAAATGATGCTATATATTTAAAATGTTTGACTAAGACATCAACGTTGCAGGCCCAGCCGATTGAATGATCTGCCTTCATCTTTATGTTTGATAACACCGCTTTCATTAAAAAATCATCATGTATAATATTTTCTAATTGCTTTTTAGCTTCTTTTTTGGCTGCAGCAACTTTTTTCTGTTTTTTAAAGCTCACTTCCTTCATAGCTGCTAAAACTTTTGGTAAATATTCTGTTAGTTGTTTCGCACTTGATATCGGTGAAATATCCACTACAAGAAGACCAGCAATTTTGTCTGGCTGAAAATAAAATAATGCTACTGAAAATTTACGCGGACTTGTACAGTATTTTTACTGGTATAAATAATTATTGTTATAATAAAAATATGAAAAAATACCGAATTATCCTCTTAATTTATATTAAGCTTATGCTTAATCAATATATAATAATAATAATAATATATAGTATATTCCCTCCCGGACAAATTCTAAGAAATCCGTGCGAATTTCCGAGAATTCAATTGTTATCTAGCACACCGGTATGCTCGCGGTCCTCGAGGTGATATAGTTCTTACAATACTAGGTTACACTCTCCTGCTATTCCTATTATCTCAAAAAACTCATATTATGTAAGTTGCTAAAAGAATTTCTCAATATCAACACAGTACCTACGTACATACCGCTAAAAGAGAAGCGCTCATAGCAGCTCTACCACCCATACTGTGCCCAACAAGACTGGCTTTTGCAATTGACAATCTTTCTAACAACTTTAATATATCTACCGCCAAGTCTTCATACTTATGGGAGTTGACGTGTGGACTATCGCCATGATTCCTTAAATCAACAGAAACAACCGTCCTTTTAGTTACATTTAGCATTGTTTTCCCAATACTGTCCCAATGCTGTTTATTCCCTAACAGGCCGTGAAACAGAAGTATCGTTGGTTCGTCTGAGCCATGGTAGTCTCCGTAGATTTTGTACGACAAATTCGCCGCCGTCTTTATAGAATTCTTCGACGTCACCTTAAAGGCTTTATACCGAACTGCAACTACATATTTTATTTCAATTTTAACTAAAACGACACATTTTTGAAAGTTGAATGTATACATATTTTGACAGTAAAATCACTTTTTTTACGTGTCATTTTACTAGACCTATATTGTATTTAGATTCTGAATATTTAAGATTACTTTACCTTTTAGAAAGTTTTTATTAAAATAAATTCTTACCTACTTACTATGTGAGTATGAAAATAAGACAACAGAAAAAGGTATGTAGAGATTGTTGCGCGTAGGTATATAGATTTTATAGAACTATATGTATGTTAATCACATAGACGCATAATTAAACATATCATGATTTTTGTTTTCATTAAATTTAAAATATTCGATATAGTGACGATGTCATAAAGTAACAATTAGTGTTCCCTATTAATAGCACGGCAAACAAAAACCTATAAAAAGTCGCGTCATTGTGAGTATCAAATAATGTACACATGATTATATAGGCAACGATTTAAATATAAGCATTGTATTTGTATTAAAACTTAATAGTATTATACTTTAAATAACTATGGTACTATCAATAAAATCAATGGGCGATTTCTATACTGTGTTACTGTCGAGGTGCTTTTGTACTAAGCCTGCAGGCTTTGTTGAGGGGTGACTGACTCTAAGAAACATTTTTTTGAAAAAAAACTTGGGATCGACGCAGTACATCTTCCGTACTGCTGATAGGATCAGGCAACAGTTTTACGACATCGACCCTCCTTGGGGAAAAAAATTGTTAAAAAATCGGTCAAATTAAAGTCGGATCACACTTCTGGTTCCTTATCATCACAATATTATTTAATATTTTCAACAGGCTACCTATTACGAATTAATAGATGTATTATGTGCCCATCTCTTTATTAAAATGTTTTTATTAGCTCTTGTTACTTGTAACTAAATATACATATATTTAAATGAGCAATTAAAATAAACAAAATTTATATACTATATAAATCTATAGGTACATATAATAAAATTCTATTTATTATATTCTTTTTAAAATTTATTTATATCTATAGTTTTCTTGTGATGTGGTCACAGACAGACAGACAGGCAAAAAATTCTAAAAACTATAGATTCGGCCTCTGTATAGATAATAATGCTTATTTTAATAAGATTTTCCGTAAAATATTTAATATACAGATTCGACTAAGAATTTTATTATATGTCTAGATAGGATGAGCAGTTTCAAAAGTTTTCTCCTCAATTATTTAGACAGACGCAAAGAATTTAGAGATAAAACACATTTAAAAGAATAATATGCCTAGTGAAATATATTTATTCGTCTTGCTATTTCCACATTTTGTTTTCAAGAAAACAATGTTATTTGAATAATGTCCATTTATATGTGTGCATAAATCGTTATTCCGGCAATGTTACTATCCTTAAATTTCAACTCCTGCGCAACAAATACATCATAAATATCATAATCGCCCGAATTATTCATTTAATGTGAAAATTACAAATCAATGCAAATCTGCAATATTTATATTATGTTCAGATATTATCGGTGTGTATTCTACGTGAGACCCAACCAGACGTTAGTTCCACACATTGGTATCTATGAAGTATTCCGTGACAGTATAATAAATATTTTCACTAATACATTTTTCATTTTAGACTTAAATTGTTTAAATGGAAAGCTCAAAATCGATTGTGGAATCCTATTATACATGTGTACACCTTGCCCCATAAACGATCTATTCAATTTTTGAAGGCGAAAGCTAGGCGTTACCAGTTTATCCTTATTTCTAGTATTTATTTCGTGTCTATCACTGTATCTTAAATAACAATGAATGTTTTGTAGGACAAACATAATATTACAATATATATATATATATATATATATATATATATATATATATATATATATATTGCGATGCAACCGTAAGTACACCGAATTCTTTAAAAAAATCTCGTAAGATATCCCGAGCTCCGATGTTATAAATTGCCCGAATAGCCCTTTTTTGAAGAATAAATATAGATTTTATATCCTGCATTGCCCCACATAAAAATTCTGTAAGTCAAGATGCTGTAAAAGTAGCTGAAATAAACAAGTCTAGCAGTATCAACATCTGTTAGCTGCCTGACTTTCCTAACAGGGAACACAGCAGAGCTCAGTCTACTCGCGAGAGATGACAGATGGGGGCTCCACTGAAGACTTGAGTCCAAAGTTATACCTAGTATACAAAGTTATATAGTATTAAGAATCTCATTATTTAAAAACAAACCGAAATTCTGTCTCCTTACGTTAGATACGGTAAATTGAATACATTTAGTTTCCTTCATGTTTAAGGCTAAATTATTAATATTAAACCGCTTAAGAGTTAAGTATGTGAGATAATGCACTGTTTACTTTATCATAATCAGTTATATTTCTATCTACTTTAAAAAATTAAAGAGGTATCATCCGCAAACAGTACAATATCGCACAATTTGTTAGCATAGAAAGGAATATCATTTATATAAACTAGAAACAAAAATGGACCCTAAATAGATCCCTGCGGAACACCCATTCTCAAAGGAGACCCGGAAGAATTAATGTTATTTATAGAGACTTTCTGAACCCTATCACTAAGATATGAAGCAATGAGATCAAGAGCAATGCCACGAATGCTATAATGACTTAGTTTAAGCAGGAGAGTTTCATGTTCTACGCAATCAAAGGCCTTAGATAAATTACAAAAAATACACATTGCATTTTGTGATTTTTCCCAAGTGTTATAAATGTGTTGAAGAACCGGTGACCCCTCGTTTCTACAAGCGGTACGTAGATGACACTTTCACAATGTTACCATCTGATAAAATATCTGTATTCTTAGAACATCTTAACTCCATAAACCCTAAAATACAATTTACTATGGAACTGGAGTCTAATAATTCTTTAGCTTTCTTAGATGTATTAGTTATACGTAACCCAGATAACACCTTGAGTCATACTGTGTATCGAAAGAAGACCCATACAGATAGGTACTTGAATGGTGAATCTCACCACCACCCTTCACAGTTAGCTACCGTGGGAAAATCTTTGTTTCAGAGAGCACAAGGGATCTGTGACGAGCAACACCTGGCCGGAGAGCTGCAACATGTCAAGCAAGTTCTGCGAGACAACAAGCTGCAAGTGCCGCGCCTACGTCACAGGGACCGAGTGAAACCAGCCACAGTCGAGCGCGTCCCTGCAGTCCTACCTTACATGAGAGGAGTCACTGACAAGATTGGCTACATCCTAAAGCGAGCTTCAATTAAAACTTACTTCAAGCCGCCAAAGAAAATTAGTCAATTCTTACCACCTGTCAAGTGCCACATCCCTCTACAAGATGCAGGAATTTACAAGCTTGATTGTGATTGTGGACTCTCTTACATCGGACAAACAAAGCGATCCATCAGAACTCGGGTCAAGGAACACATAGCTGATGTGAAACACCGGCGTAATACAACATCTGCTGTTTGCAAACATAGTCAGGATCGCCCAAGCCATTATATTCGCTTCGATAGACCCCAAATCCTCGCGAAAGAAAATCGATATCGCCCTAGAATGATTCGGGAAGCCATAGAAATTAAAAAACATCCAAATTTCAATAGGGAAGATGGCTGGGTACTACCATCGTCGTGGGATCCTGTTATTAATATTATAAAATCTAATAATAAATCTAAACATAACAGACAGTTAGATGTAGTAAGTTCTTACTGTGCGGATCAAAATAACAGTATGTCAAATTAGTAATTCAAATTAATATTTTTCATTTGTAAATGTAATTAATAATTAATTTTAATTTTCTAAAGTACACAAACAACAATAATTTTTCTTAAATAATTAATATTTATTTTTCTTTATAGTTATAAATATAATAATGGCAACACTAAATATAGATTACTAAAAAAGTTTTCTATAAAATTGTAATAATTATAATAACAACAGCTAAAATTATATAAATAATATTCCATATTTCAAGTATAAAAGTAATTAAAATTATAAAAATGTTTAAAATTAAAATTAACAAATATTGTAAGGTACTTTGATGCCAATTTTCAAAATTTTGAATTCATTTTGTTATTTTGTGGGTAGGCTGTCTGTAACAACTGTATAATACCTTTGAGACATCTAACACCTCAATCTCTCCCGTGACCATGATTGCTGTAAAGCAATCGAAACGTCGGGAACCAAAAATCAAAATAAATCCGCGAAAAAATCCGAAAAAAAAATCCGAAAAGATAGTTTTATTTAAACGCGTCTAGGGAAGATGATTTTAAAGAAGATGTGCCCTTTATTGGGATTTCCGAAAAATAATTCTCAAAAGCATTTGCACCTTCTTCGTTTAAGCTCATTACTACGTTATCTATTGTTAGCTTTACAGGTTCACTATCGATCTTAGATCTTCCAGTAATTACATTCCAAGTGGCTTTAATTTTCTTATCTGAATTTATAATTTTATTTCTAATAAATATAGATGTATGATCCGCGTTACGCGGAGTAAAATATATATAAAACTAACGCTAATAAATTATAATATAAAGTGTACCTTGTACGTGGACTTAGCCGTGGAAGCGTTGCCGGGCCCGGAATCCTTAATCCTGCGTAGGCACTGATCACTAGGGGTGTTTGTGTGTATGTGATGTATAAATATATAAGCCCATAATTAATCCGACCGAAAATACTTATTTTACTTTGTAACCGAAACAATTCAAACGAGAGGAGCACTCGTCACACCGACCGAACAATCCCGAATTCAATTGACAACTGTCATCTGTCATTTCAGACATGACTTAAGACAATAATACCATATATAAAAAATACTAAACATTCCCCCGCCCAAGCAGTCCCAAACTGCTTTAACCGAAATTAAACTAATTACTTCCTTTAAATATCTATCACTTCCCTTAAAATTAGTACCACAATCCGACCGAATAACCGAAGGTAGGCCACGCCTAGAAACAAACCGAGTAAGAGTGGCAATAAAAGCCTCCGTTGATAATTCCGAAACCAATTCTAAATGAACAGATTTAGTGGTCAGACATACAAAGACGCATAAGTAAACCTTGATGATTTTTGGATTACGATTAAAATCAAAGTTTGATACCGACATGTGTCCGACCTTTAAATATTCACGCATGAAATCAATATATTTTTCTCGCAATACGGGATTTTTAGTAAACCGTTTTTCTAAGGCAAAAAATCTTTTTTCCGCCGACACTCTCGAATCACCTAATAAAGGTCTATTAGACAAGAAAGGCAACTTAGTAACAAACCGACCGTTTTCTAACCGAAAAGTATTATTAATATAAAAGAGTTCACACTCCTCATCAGGTAAACCCAAACGCGATGCCATTGGTGGTTCTTCCACCTCCCAAAACCTTTGTAAGGTATCCGAAATAGAAACACCGAAATATTCCGAATTATCAATTAAACTCGATTCAATATATTCCACTGGACCTAAAATAATGTATCCGAAAACCGTCTCATACGCCGTAAGACCAGAAGAATTTAATATTATTTTATCACCACCGACTAGTGAACCGAAAACATCCGAACCAAGTAAAAGATCCACTGGTTGTGGAATATGAAAATCTGGGTCTGCGAGACTTAAACCCATAGTTAAATCCGTTACCGATTTATTCAAACAAATCAACGGTTGATCACCGACAATTGTATCCATACATACCACCGTTGTGGTTACTCTAGGAAATGAATTATTTAATGGAGAAAATGTAACCGAGGACCTTCCGATAATATTAATATTTTCAATACCTCCTACTCCTTTAACCCGTTCCGTACATTTTTCTAAACATAACCCCAACCTACCCAATAACTTAGAGGTGATCAATGACCCTTGAGAACCTGCGTCCAATAAAGCCCTAACTGTAATGCCCCTTTCCGAATCCGAATTAAAATAAACCTTAACCAATGCTGTAGGTAATAAAACAGTAGCTTTAGGGCACGTCTCAAAAGGGTAGGTGGGGACCGTATCCTAGCGCCGACCTGGTGAGTAACCACGTGAGCCAGTATAAACAGCCTCACGTGTAGCGTTCCGTTCATCATAATGTTGACCATGGTTTCGACCGTTAGAGTTACCACCTCGCTCCACTTCTCCCCGTTGGTGCGGCGAAGAAGGTGACGTACGAGCAGGTGAGTTCCGAGGAGATTTTCTAACTGTTCTATTATAATAGCGACCACCCCCGCCCATGCGAGGAGGTGACCGTTCCGTAGAGTTCCGATTAATATTCCGCCTTTGTTGGGTTCCCGACCGATTGAAACAAAGCATTGGATGATGCTTATTACTACCACAATGACAATGAGGAATTCGGCTGCACACTCGATAAGAATGAGGACCTAAGCAAAAAAAACAAAGACGTTTAAGGTTAACTAAATCTTTTCTCGCGAAAGGTGTCATTGGTTTAAATTGAGAGCAATGATTCAAAACAGAATGTTTTGTTTCACCACAGCAAGCGCATGGAGGAGAAACTTCAACCGCAGCATAATGACCAGCCTTACGTGAAGGCTTTGTTTGCCTCGCATTGTATTCATTATACAAACCATGCGTAGATTCCGAACTTGCACATTCTAAAAGCCGACATTCCGTTTCCAAAAACTCAACCAATTCCGAATATTTTGGTATAATATCTGTTTCACATCCGAATTTCTGTTCAAACCGAGATTTTAGTGTAGTAGGCAATTTTGACAAACATATATGTAAAAGTAAAAATGACCATTCCTCGATAGGAAAACCAAGCCGCTCTAATTGATTTACCGCCATAATTAATGGATTTAAAAATTGAGTCCGAAGTCCATTAAGGCGAATAGAAATTACAGGTAATTTTAAAATCTGGTCAACCTGAACATCTGCCAGCCGTCTAGTATTTTGATAACGCTTCATCAAAAGATTCCGAGCAATACTGTAACCTTCATCCGAAATTCTAATATGTTGAACCAAACCGCGAGGTTCACCGGAAAGACATGACATTAAATATGCTAATTTCTGCGCAGGAGATAAATCCGACCGCTTATCTACAAGGCTATCAAAAAGATTATTAAATCCAACCCATTGATCCATATCACCATCAAAGGATGGGAGCCGAAGTCCTGGTAAATGTGATAACAAAGCATCCAGTTCCATCCGATCCGATTTAATATTTTCCGAAGTAGAAGCCGACGTAGGAGGAGATTGTTGTAATTTAATCGTCATTAATTTATCAAAAGCTTCCAAAGCACGAGTATAGTCCGCCCGGGCCGCAACCACTATTTCTCTGTCCGCCGTAATAGTCTCATCCGCGAGTTCAAGAATACGTTGGTAAGACGTCTCAAAAGCCGTAAATTCCGAATTCACCGTTAAAAGCCGTACCGATAAACGCATAGAAAGTTCTGGCCTGTCTATAATATCAGCACTATCTAACAACCATTGCAACTTCACTCTAAATTGAGACCAATTAAACCGCACAGACATGATAAATAACTATTATTAATCAAGCCAAACCAAAAAAAAAAAAAAAAAAAAAATTTATATTTCAAACAAAATGTTAAAATATTCCGAACGTTAAACTATATATAATATTTTATTACAATTATAATTACTATAAACCGTTAATGCTAATCTTTAAACACAGTATAATATAAAGTATATAATACTTCTTAACTTTATATCATAAAGAACAATGGCAAGTTTTTACCTGAACGTTTTTGAAGCGTCTAAGATTAGGACATATACAAAACTGAATTATTTAATTTGCTCTTTTTTTTCACGGCGTTTGTTTTACATGACAAAGCCACGAAGAAATGTTTACATAATAAGCTACTAATTGATTATTTTTATGTTCTTCCGGCTTCGCCATTTGTCAAAGATGATGTAAAAATTGTTGCCACAAAAGAAAATGAAATGCCGTATTTACTTTAAAATATTTTTATTAAAAGTCTTATGTACATAATTAAATAATGATCTATGTTTTGTTCATTAATCTTACAGCTTTACATATAATGGAAACATTATATGTTAAGCTGTAAGTTTAATTGAAGCTATTACAGTTAGTACAGTAATTAAAATAATAGTAATAGCAACACAACAGATGACAATGAGATTGACTTGATAATTGATATTGACATATTATTTAGATTTTATATTTTATTTGTCATCCATGATTTTACGTATGCCTCTGACTACTACGTTTGATTTTGCTGTTATTGTTCCATTTTTCTAGATTATTATAAGTTTTAATTGTCGCTTTGCCCACGGACCCGATTACTTGCCCCATGCGACGACTTGTGCATTCTCTCGGACAGTCGCCAGTGTATACCTACAACTAATACTGAACTCTCCTAACGGACTCAAAGTAGTACCTTGTTTCATCCATGATAAAGAAATTAAAAACGTAACTTATATGTAACGCTAACGTACTTTTTTTTAATTTATAATATTTAATTTATATTATTCGGTACAATAATCAGTGACAGCTGTCATTGCTAGGTAGGTTTATAACCGCAAATCATAAAATAAAAATGCTAATATCTTTTTTTTGTGACTTCCTAATAAAATAAATCTTTCTGGATAAAGTTGTGTTACTTAATCCCTATCATTTTAGCATTTTTTTATTTTAAGACGCCTCAAATGGATATCAGGTAAAACGTTGTATAGAGACCTGCCATTGTTCTTTAACTTTCAACAATGACATCTTAAACCGTATGAAACAACTCGATAATAATTATCCTATATATTTCACGAATAACCTTTTACTTCTTATTCCAAGTTTATAATATGTATATTTCAATTAATGCAATTTTAATGCTAATTTCATTGAATGAAATAATGAACCTACGATTAGTAACATATATAAATCCAAAAATCACCAAGATATAATCCGATAACCATCATAAGTTTATTATATAATTATTATATTGACAATGTACGTATAAAGGTAACGAACACAGTTCAACGCCGTATCAGCTGTCTCCGCAACGCGTGACAAAATGTTAACACAATAAGGGGTAGATATAAATTACCGATTTCTCGCAAATTAAAGATATCGTGTATTATACACGTAAAAGACCGAAAATACAACCACGCTCTGCTACCAAAATGTATGATCCGCGTTACGCGGAGTAAAATATATATAAAACTAACGCTAATAAATTATAATATAAAGTGTACCTTGTACGTGGACTTAGCCCTGGAAGCGTTGCCGGGCCCGGAATCCTTAATCCTGCGTAGGCACTGATCACTAGGGGTGTTTGTGTGTATGTGATGTATAAATATATAAGCCCATAATTAATCCGACCGAAAATACTTATTTTACTTTGTAACCGAAACAATTCAAACGAGAGGAGCACTCGTCACACCGACCGAACAATCCCGAATTCAATTGACAACTGTCATCTGTCATTTCAGACATGACTTAAGACAATAATACCATATATAAAAAATACTAAACAATAGACTTACCTCGAATGTAAACATTTAAAAAAAAAACTTTTTGTGTACATACATATGTAGGTATAGGAAAGTAGGTAAGTATTATAAAAAATAAAAATGAATATCAGTACTTTTGGCGTGAAATGCGCACATCGATTTGACTAAATTAGTTTTACTATAGGTATAGATAAGAATAGGTATTGCGGGTGTATCTTAGGAGATAGCCTTTCCAAGACCTACAATTTTTTAGCACATTGTGTTGATATATGTCTTAAGGAGTCTGCCCACTACCCCGTCTCATACCATGACCGTGCTAGGAGCGTGTCAGGCAAAAAAATATTCTTTGTATTGAAATGTATGAGACTCTGCCCACTAGACCGTTCCGTCACCGACCGGCACCGTCGCGTGCCGTGCACGGAGCGTCAACAATTGTCGGCGAGAATATTTTGCCGGTGCCGGTACGCTCCGTGCCTGACACGCGACGTTGTTGAACCGGTGAGCATACGGGTTATAAACGCGTATGATGACCGTTATAACCGCGTATGATGACCGTTCTAAGACCGTTACGTATTGGCGCTTGTCTTGTAGAGATGGGCGATAATCGTTATTAAAGATGGGTTAGTGCCGATATTTCTCAAGATTAGGTAATATTAATATATTCGTCTGGCAATTTTAGAATATTGTAACTAATAGTTCAATATTAGTGATATTTATCTCAGGTATGTCACTCAGTATCGTATTATTTATATTACGGATATGACACGCGGATGATACGCGGTTGATACGCGGTTGATACGCGGATGATACCCGGATGATACGCGGATGATACGCGGATGATACGCGGATGCTACGGTCACTATAACCGTTATGTACGGGCATGATACGCTGTTGATACGGTCTAGTGGGCATAGTAGTCCGTGCCGTGCTCGTTTCCGTGCCTGATACGTTCATAGCACGGTCATGGTATGAGACGGTGTAGTGGGCAGACTCCTTTAAGGTTTAGCCGGTGGAAGGTTTCTAAGAAGGAGTGGATAAAACCAGTTATTGTGTTTTCCCGTGGGAAAGAAAGATTTTCATGAAGTAAAAGGTAACCTAAATGTTGACCCGAGTAAAAATTTATCACTTTACCAAATTTCGTTGAAATTCGTTCCTTACTTTTTGCGTGAAACGCACACACACAAACAGACATACAGCCAAACAGACAAAAACAAAGACTATTGTTTTGGGGTCTATATTGTCGTAATATATATAATATTTATATATTACGTTACAGTCACTGTTTTTAAAAAAATATTTCATATACAGATTTCGCTAAGTTACTGCTATATTATAGTAGAGAATATAAATCAAGGTTTTTTAATATTAAATTAACTTTAAATTGGATTAAAAGTGGCTAAGAAAAGTCAACGGTCATAATATTAATAACAAACTATAAAAATGACATAAAATATCCATTATACTTAAATAGAACTCTGAACTCTGATAGATTATATTTTATTATAAATATGTACTTAAATTAAAGTAAAACTTATTTGCTGCAAGTATAATATAAGTACATATTATGTACCTACTGATAGATGAGTGCCCTCGCCAAGAGTAGATTAGAAAACCAGCAAGTAAAATAAAAAAAAAAAAAAACACATAGAGGTACGTTAACTTGCCCGATGTCTTCATAAATTTATTATGTTACCTTCATTATCTGTGGTTAAAAATAATTTTTCTGATCTACCTTCAAAATATTAAATATTAACGTTATACAATAACTTATGAAATAAAGTAAATGTGTATTAAAGTTAATGAGTATAATATGAAATATAATTAAAATCGGTAATTTCTAGCGACGGATCTCCGATATTCATAGCTTTATAATATCGACATTGAAAATTAAATATAATATAGTGCAGGTTCAACAGCACCTGAGTGTAGTTACAATTATAGTAGCGGCGGCGGCACGAAGACGCGTCGCCCATACCTGCATAAGCCTGCAAGAATTACAGGTATGAAGATACAATTATTTCAAATTACCGTTTTGAGTGATAGTGATATATTGTGCCAAAAATAGTTAAACTCTTAATAAAATATAAGCGAAAAAAAAATTGGTATAATATTTTATATAGGTTTAATGGTTATATTCGATGTATGTAGTTTATTAAGGGTAATTGATTTCATGGATTCGTGTAACAGGTTAAATTGAATATTTAGTTTTAATAATTTCAATAAACATCCTACAAATTATGCAAACACCTGCAATATAACTTAGCCATCTATTAAACGAATAGGTACTATTTGTTATAAAAAGTGTCAGCGTTTGTTTTCGGATTGGGGAAATGCGAATATTTTATCTCTACCTAAAAAATTTAATAATTTGAAAATATTACAATAAATATCTGTCGGAATTTGGATTTTCTTAGAAATTCCTCACGATCTGTCTCGTTGAATTTCAATTTTATTGTGGAATCATATTTTTTTAAATATCAGAATGTATTCACTTATATGGTGTAATAATTAGGTTCTGTTTGTGGTTGATAAAAAAAAATTGGTTTATGCGTGTGATAAATGTGCCTAATAATAAATAACTGCTAGCTAGCTGCACATATTAACTCAATTTTTTACATAAATATCAATTTTTTGACAAATCGATAATAATTTTTATTTAAATATAATAATTTTATTTAATATATAAAAAATATTTTAGCATTAATGTTATTAATAAAAATGCGAACGCTAAATAAAAAAAGGTAATGAAGGCGTTTTGTCACAGATTTTATAGTTACTGTAGAACTCAAAAAGTCCCTTATGTCAGTGAACCAATGCCATTAGTTCCACAATAAGCTCGAACCTGTGATCTCTGTGCTAATAGTCTTAGGCAGCGCCAGACAAGCGATGTAACTGTACCATAGAGCCAGATAATGATGAAATTCGCAATAACTGAGTGTGTTAAAAATAAGCGGCTATCATTATAAAATTAAATGGTCATAGTTCGTGAGTTTCACAACTCAAAACCCCATTCCAGCGTGCGGTTTGTTTTAATTAAAATTTAGTAAAAAATAATTGCATACCACTTGAACTAGAGATCTATTGTCTCTATACAAATTATTGCAAAAAAAGCGCTTCCATAGAAATAAGACTGTATAGGAATGAATTTTAATAAGATTCATTCCTTATTCATTATGAGATTGCCATAAACCAAAATAATAAAAGAATTAAGATTCATTCATTATGAGATTTGCAATAAACCAAAATATTACTAGAATTGATCGTGTTTGCGCGAGTAAGAACATTTAAGTCATAATTTTTTTCAAAATTGTTTAAGAAGTACATACCTTACTTACCGACTTGTGTATGGTTAACTCCAAAGGCGTACTTTTGCTTTATAAATCTAACTAATATTATAAATGTGAAAGTTTAAGAGGATGTTTTGATGTTTGTTACTCAATCACGCCAGAACGGCTGAACGGATGTGGATGGGCACAGAGATAGATTACAGTTCGGAATAACACATAGGCTCTTTATTCCAGAAAAATGTACGGTTCCCGTGGGATAGATTTGTTTTCCTAGAGACGAACCCGAGCGAAGCGAAGGTGAGCCGTTAGTAATCCAGGCTTTGTTTTGGATGAAACTAATTAATTAGAGATAAAATGACAATTTTATATTATTTTATTCCGTGATAATTTTTTTCTTAAGTTTTAGCAGATATTAAAAGATATAATATGCAGTTGAAAATAAATCCAATCAATCACGTTGACATTTATTTTTTGAGTAGTTTTCATTATTTTAGAATCTTAAGTAAGTTAATTTTTAACATTAGTACAGGCTTCTTTGCACAAAAGAATGTTTATAGATTTGTAATCCTTCCTTTTTATAGCGTGCTTGTTATTGCACGAGACGTCCGTTTTAATTTTTTTCTATTAATGTAGCAATACGAATATTTAACACATCCTCTGAAGACTACTTACGGTAAACAGTTATTGTTAAAATTAATTCTTACTTGAATTATAAAGTAACTATATAAATAAAATAAGTGTTTTCGTCCCTCTGTTGTCTTTAGGATTTAGTCTATGAACCACAGGTAAAAAAGTAATTGAGTTGAAGAATTTTGGTGTAAGTGGCAACTTAGCGTGAGAATAGAAATTGATTAGGTACCTATATATTACTGGTATCTAAGGTATTCTGTAAAATTCTGTCGCATTCCACTTACCATACCATGCCACCATTTAATTAAATAATGTTGAACATTAGTTTTATTACCTATACATATAATAAAATTGTAACTAAGCCGAATCTGTACATTAAATCTTTTTTGGAAAATCTTATTGAAATAAACATTATTATCGATACAGAGGCCGAATCTATAGTTTTTAGAATTTTTGTCTATCTGTCTGTTTGTCTGTCTGTCTGTCTCTTACTGCATCACAGAAAAACCACTGGAGGGATTTTGATGAAATTTGGTATGTTGATAGCGGGTTATTCGGGTCAACATATAGGATACTTTTTGCTGCGGTAAAATATCTAATTTCTGAGAAAAAATACAAAAACTGCCATGTAAGGGTATGCTAATATGGAAAACCTAAGAATTTGGATTTTGGTCTTCTGAAAGCGGGCGGAGCCGCAGGCAATGCTAGTTTACAATAAAATTTAAACCTACCGATATAAATCAATAAACTTTACATTTAGGTTACCATTGAATATTTTATTATAATGCGTAACTTACTATGTGCGTAAATAGCATGTCATTCAACTTTCTTTTAAAAACATAGTGTTTTGATCTCATTGATATACTATATGTTTTTGTATGCATAGTTATGTTTTTTAAATTCTACTGGTCGATCCAATCTCGATAAAATGTGACATAATACTTACTTGCATTCTAGTAAAAGATATGTCATATACCTAATTATTATCCTTTAAAGGAAAATATTTTTATGCTTTAGGGCTTAACCCGTTGAGGATCGCGGGCATGCCGGCGTGTCAATTAATAATTAATTTCTTAGAAATTATCCAGAAGGTGTAAAGTTATGAAAGTTGACATATTTCTTGCATAATTTTGATATAATTATTTTTATATTTATAATATCTAGGTATATTTTGATGATATTTTGCTTAAATTTGTAACTTTGGAAAAAATACGTACAATTTATAAGGAAACTAGCGATTCATCCTCGCTTCAGTCGGGCTCGTCCCTGGGCGATTCTTTAAATTGACATATTTCTATTATCTATAATAAATACTTAGTGTTAAATGAAGCTTACCACAATACATTAGACAAAATCGCAACCAAATTGTTTAGGCCATTTCTGCGATTATCGCGCACAAACGCACAGACAAATAGACAAAAATTCTTGTTAATAAAGACCCCTAATAGTACTTTTTCTCAAATATCTTCAATGTACAGACAGCGATCAGTTATAGTTTTATTATATGTATAAATATACATATATATATATATATATAATATATATATATATATATATATATATATATATATATATATATATATATATATAATTAATTGATTCATTATTAATGTTAATCTTTTTGAGCGTTTGTTACATCATGATGCTGGTTCTGATTGAAATTCGAAATGGAGATTGCGTTTATCGACATACTAGCGACTCACCCTCGCTTCGCTTCGGGTTCATCCCTAGACGAAAACAAATCTATTCCACGGGAATTGTACATTTTTTCGAAATGATATATAGCCTATAGCCTTCCTCGGTTAACAGGCTAATTAATGCAAAAAGAATTTTTCAAATCGGATTAGTGGTTCCTGAGATTAGCGCGTTCAACCAAACAAACAAACAAACAAACTCTTCAGCTTTATATATCGACATATGTACCTGCCAACGAGCGGAATTGCATGTGAAAACTAAGAAAATTGTGTATTTAAAGTCTACTTTTTGTTCCAGACAAGCCGAGATGGGGACGATAATGAAAAACGTTACGCATTATTACACATATGTAAATGATGACCTGGCTGGTAAGGGCCCAACTTTTATAGAGATTTGAATATTAAATATTGATTGTTTACGAGGTCAAAGAGTACCTGTTCCAGTTATAATACATTCTTAGCCATTTTAAATTACAATAGGTTTTCCCTACAAGTAGGTAATTAATGAGAGACCGCATAGTTTTGTAGATAAACATGAAAATATTATAATTTTTATATATTTTATATGAAATCTCGGGTGTATATACCTGAAAACATTTTTATGTCACATTTATAATATGTATGTTCCTATGTGTTGTTATTTTGTAATTTATTATGTAAGAATTTTGGGATTCAATATTGGCTGAGGTACATTATTTATAATGAACATACTGTTCCGCCATTTTTAACACTATAATTGCGGCAGAAGCGAAACGCTTATGAAATGAAAAATAAATGTTATAACAGACTCGGTGGTCTAGTATGTACGGTTGCAGAACCCTTTTAGTCCTGGGTTCGTGACTTGGATTGGGCCAAGTATATTTATTGAGCTTTTCTAATCTAAAAATTCTTCCCCGTACCTCGCAGAGCACGCAAATCCGTCGGTCTTACGCCTGGGCTTTCACTAGTCGTGTCGAATTGTCGTCCCACCGGACTGTGACAGGAATAAACAGTGTACTTGTGTCCTCACGTACATTTTTGCACTATAAAATCTACTGCACAGTTGGCTAGTCTCAGTAGGATTGGCCGCCGTGATCAAAATCGGTTAGGAGGGCATTATTATAAGAAAAAAGATAACATATATAGTAAATATATGAGAATGAATATAAATTGAATATCAAGTAATTAAACGTAGGTACTTTATACATGTATATAACATCCTTTAAAGTGTAGATTTCGTATCTGTTGTAACGCTTCAGTGATATGGACTGTGGTTGACCACCACTGCAGATATGGATAAAGTATTGAAATTATCAAATATTCGTTAAATATTACAATAGTCTATTTAATTCTATATACGAGTATATATGTATAGTTAAATGTTTATTTAAGGAATAATATTTTTAAAATATCTTAATGTTTTTTTAAACTTAAAATGTAAGATTCCAAACATGATTAATCATTTTTTTTAATTCGCTTATCGCATTTAGGAGTTACTAAGTTCATACTTATGTGCCTATTTTTTACGATATAAATTAAAATATAGTTAAATGTCATTTCAATCAGTCGAGAAGATTCAAATACTCAGCTTGAGCTCTCCCTATTATACACGTCTCCATATAATTATGAAATACCGCTTTATACATCGAGGGTTATAATTATTCGTCGTTGTTAATAGTCTACATAGATAGTACATGCATATGTGAAGTAGGTGCTGGAAGCTAACAATTTAAAAAGTATTAGAAAAAGTAAAATATTTATGCGGTCTAATTCACAAAATGAACTACGGTTACCTTCATTTAATTATGTTTTTAGTTATAACATGACAAATATATATCTATACAGATAAATAAAATTGAA
Organism: Fabriciana adippe; assembly: GCA_905404265.1. Taxonomy (NCBI): domain Eukaryota; kingdom Metazoa; phylum Arthropoda; class Insecta; order Lepidoptera; family Nymphalidae; genus Fabriciana; species Fabriciana adippe. The sequence continues at coordinate 9,401,398 of FR990001.1, read as the reverse complement.
GAGTGTCTGTTTGTAATATTAAAATAACCGCTTTTTACTAAATGCATATGGATTTATACACGGTACATATACCAAAACAACATTTTTTTCAATTTTTGTCTGTCTGTCTGTTTGTTTGTTCCGGTTAATCTTTGAAATGGCTGGACCGATTTTGATGGGACTTTCACTGGCAGATAGCTGACGTAATAAGGAGTAACTTAGGCTACTTTTATTTTAGAAATAAAAAATAGGGTCCCATGAAAAAAAAATTAAAAGCAAAGTAATTAATTCATTTTTATTTGGAAAGCAACCTGAGGACGAACCCGAGCGAAGCGAGGGTGAATCGCTAGTTATCTATAATATAGGTACCTATATAGATATTAAATATATAAAAATCTTTTCCAGATCCAAGAACGAATGGCTTCTGGCTTGTATCCAGTCCGATACCAGTCATGACGATCATGTTTTTGTACCATCGTTTTGTTCGTTCATGGGGCCCGGCCTTTATGGCCGACCGTCCCGCATATAACTTAAAATCTTTAATTGTTATGTACAATGTCCTTCAGATATATTTAAATGGACTTTTAGCAGTGCAGGTAACTTGATTTATTATATTTATCTTTATACAGAAAACCATACCATAGTCCATACCAATCGAAATTCCCTCTGTATGATTTTTATTTATAATATATTTTCCCATGGGAATGACATATTTTTCCGCGGTAAAAATCACATTTATCTGTCGCTCCATTTCGGCATGACAGAAGGACACAACCAAAAAAAACACACTTTCACATTATAATATAATATATCTTTATCATGTATAATGTTTTTCTAGTCTAAAGATATTAAATGAAAACGCGGTGTGTTATGCTTCAATTCCTGTTTAATAGGTATATACGCGAGTTCGAATCCCACACGAGCTCCATCTTTATATGTAGGTATTGTTATCAGACCCTTTCTAGTCAAATGAAAGCAGAGTGATGCAGTAAATATTATATACTAAAAAAGGTTTTTTTTTCAGTGCCTCAGATGGCTATATCTTCCTGGATACTACAGTGTGTGGTGTCAGAAGATCAACTATGAGGACAATGATGTAGAACGTTTGGTCGTGGACTACGTGTACCTGTACTATATTATTAAACTAATGGATTTGTTTGACACCGTAAGTAGAAAATATATTTTTATCTATTACTAGCAGAACCCGCGGCTTCGCCCGCGATCAAACTTTATTACTTGCAAAAATAAGGAAAACAAATTTTATTTTAGCGATCGTAACTCAAAATATCTAGTATCTTTTTTTATCGTTAAAAGATGTTACGCATATATTCTGTAAATAAATGTACACTTTAGGTATTTAGCAAGCTTAGGTATTTCAAAAGCCGAAAAGTTATACATAATTTTCCTTTGGATTTAGAATAAATTCCGTTCTCTACTTTATATCCCACACAGTAAATGTGCACTTACAGAAAATTTGAGTCATGTTACTTTATTTAAATATATTCAACAACTCCAACTTCACCGCTTAGTTTTACCCACTTAGGAGCAGAATTTGAAAAAAAACTAGAATATATGTTTATTTCATTGTATTGAAGAACATTAATATTAAGTTTCAAGTAAATCTGATCATAAACAATTTTTTCCTCATATAAACAGCACAACCCCCTTTTACCATTTAAGGGATGAATTTCGAAAAAAAAGATATTTATATTGTTTTAGTTGTCGTTTTAAAGGTAAATACCATTTTCCGTACATCAATTACAGAGTTTCATACAAACTTCATTCCCTATTTGACAGCTTTACAGGATGAAAGGAAAAATTTTTAAAATATGTATTTATTTAATTGTATTAAAGAGCATTAATACCAAGTTTCAAGTAATTCTGATCATAAATAATTATTTGCCCATATAAACTTTATCACCCCCTTTCACCCTCTTAAGGGATGAATTTAGAAAAAAATCTAATACAAATATTTCTAATTTTTCATTTTAAAGCTAAATACCACTTTCTGTGCATTTCGCGTAAAGGATGACAGAGTTTCATACAATCTTATATCACTTATTTTACCCCCTTAGGGGATGAATTTCGAAAAATCCTTTTTTAGCGGATGGCTACATTGTATAAAGAATATGTCCTCCAGATTTCACGTTTCTACGATCAGCGGTTTAGGCTGTGCGTTGATCGATCAGTCAGTTAGTTAGGACAAAGCATTTTATGTATATATATAGATTTTAAAGTGCTATAGACAACTATAATAAAGCGATATTAAGTGTTTTTTTAAATACCAATCGAATGGAAAGACATAAGGAATAAAATATAAATATTTATAGGAAAATTGAAAAATATTCTTTCCTACAATTTCTGTTTTCCAATGGGAACCCTTTTTATCTGGATAATAAATAGTCAAGTCAATGCGCGAGTCACACTCGCGCTTGTCCGATTTATATTTTTTGTTGTTAATCTGATTGTTCTGATTTGTTCTACTGGCAAAAAAGATAAAAAAAAAACAATATCATTGTTTTATAATTTAAATTGATAGGGAATAAGTTTCATAGGTAGGTATAGAAGATGTCCATATTAGGTACTAGTTGTCCGTAAATTCTTATAAAATAAGGTCACTGGATATGAGTTACAATTAGACTTGCAACGAATAGTATATTCGGCCATACGCCGAACGCCGAATATTCGGTGGGCTTTCTGGCCGAATAGTCGAATATTAGGCAAAAGTATTCGGCCAGCACGTGGCGGAAAAATTTGTATCTACGTGTGTGTTTCTTGTTTGGCGCCAGGAAGTAGTATGTATTCAGAGCGACGAGCGTCTTTTGTATGAATCTGGGATTGTCTAGAAGTAAACTACTGCCTGAAAATGCAGAAAAATTAGTCTTTTTGCATCATAATCTTCCACTTCTATATTTTAATTATGATAACACAAGTGCATAGACATTTATTTCATAGTTTTTTCTTATTAATTTTTGTAATAAAGAAGGTGATTATGTACCTATGATTACTTTAATGAGTATAAGAAAAATATATTATTATCAATATTTTCATTTTACCAATACGGAATATGCATGATTTTTTTTTAGTTTTTTATAAAATAGCTTACATTGTTATGGAATTGTAAAAAAACAATATAAGCTCCAAAAAACTAAAATTTAGTTTTTTTTTTTAAATATCATACCGTAACGCATACTTTAAGCGCTCGCTATTTCGCGCACTTGGCGTGACGTCACAGTATGATATGCACACAGATGATGACTCAATCTGTAAGCGACAAAATCGCCAATCGCTCTGTTATGATAATACTTCGACGGCATAATCGGTCTGACCAATGGCGTTGTGTTTCAACTTCTTTGAATTTCCCACCTGTTTTTGCACATTTTAATAATAATTTTCTTAATCAAAAAGAAAATACATTAAAAACTATTAATATAGGCTTAAATCAAAAGCAATAAAGATTATAACAAAAAAATATTTCACGTTTCTTTTAATCATTTGCATATTACCTATTATTATCTGATTACAGCAAAACATATTACTGAAGAATTCGGTATTCGGCCGAATAGTATCTAGATATTCGGTATTCGGCCGAATAGCATAAAAGTAGCCGAATAGTCCGAATACCGAATAGTAGCCGAATATTCCTTGCAAGTCTATTATAAAGCTTTTTTGCTGAAATTAAGTAGGTAGTTTAAAAAGTTAAGTAGGTAGGTAGGATTTAAATCACTAGACAATTATTATGAAGTCAAATTATAAAATATTCAAATGATGGGGCTGACAGTTCACACTTCACAAATGTAACATACTCATGTCTAGACAGGTCCTTAAAATTCAGATAGACGTTTCTCGGTCACAGTTTTTGTTCATGCCAATAGAGTTATATGCTAAGTAAACATAGTAATTAACTTTTGAAGTATGGGTTGGAAAAAAGCAGAAAAAATGATATACCTAACAGAAAATTATTTGGAAGAAATACGTTGAGTAGTTATTGAGATATGGGATATTTTCCATTTCACGCGTTCAGCCGTAAAGTAACTTTGTTTCTCATAATAATACCACGGTAATGTATTATATATTTCTTTACTGTGATAATACTATCATTTATCAAATATAAATTAATTAATGCCGTCAATAAAATTAATATCGAATATGTTATTTTACTTTTGACATACCCAATTAGTACGTTTCATGTTTCATGATACGGAACTCTCGGTGTGTGTCTCAAATTCGCACTTATCCAAATTAAAATAAAACTATAGGCAGCTAAAATTTACAATTATAATTTCAAATGGTTTCAACTTCTTAACAATATTGTTATAAACAGTGAATATAAATCAATATAAACACAGGAATGAATGTAATTTAATTGATTAATCATTAAATTTTTGTTTGTAGGTATTTTTTGTACTAAGAAAGAAGTTTAAGCAAGTATCATTCCTGCACGTGTACCATCACTTGGGCATGTGCGTGCTGGGTTTTATCGGAACAAAATACGTGCCAGGTTTGTATTCATATCTATATATAAATAAAAATGAAATTCTGTTCGTTGTTAAGCGCTTTGAATGAGAACAGCTGGGCCGATTTGATTAATATTACTTACTTTTTTTTTGTAATAATAACTTGAAAAAGGTTTTTAAGAAAAAAGTTAAAAAATTGTCCGGTAACTTATGAAATTCTGGAAAAATATTGTGTTTTTGTACGATATTGAAATTAGTAACACGTTAATTAAAATGAGGAAAGGTCAAAGTATCTCGGTTCAACTAGTAATAAATAATATTGTATAGTAATTGGTTTTAGGGTTAAGGGTCGATTTTTTCTCAATTTATAGAGGACCTCCTAATATATATTATAAAAATAAACATTGTGAAAATCGATTCACAATTGGAGAATATTTTGAGTAAATCTCAAAAGAGCCTTTTTTTTAAAATTGGTGAAAAATATGTTGCCTTCTTTTCATTAATGTCATTATATAGAATATATTTTTTTGATGTTTCGTAAGTTTACGTCAATTTCAGTTTTATTATATCGCTAATTGTTCGAAATTTTTTTCTTAAACTTTTAAGAAGATTGCAAAGGTTCAAATTTTGTCTTGACATTTCAAAATACACGACCATTGACCTGACATTCTTTCAACCTCGACATATCAACAAATTTTCTTTAATTTACATATACCTAAAAAAACACATAATATATGATACATAAATTATATACAAGTGATATTATAATTTGGATGGATTATAGAAATATAATGGAATTGACCCAGAATAAAAATAGCAACGATTGCATGTCAAAACTAGGTGTTTTTCAGGGTCAACAGTAACAAACATACACTCATGCAAGCTTTAGCATATACAGTATTACTCACATGTACAATGTAAACTGTATGCTGAAGTCAATTTATCTACGTGCTATATTAGTTTTTCGTTTTAGTTATTCATCTATATATGTAGGTACGGGGTACCTATACCTATGTTTTGAAGTAGTGATTCTTCTTACTTAAAAAAATACTTGCAATTTTTTCTACTCATATTATAAATCATATTTATGTGCTATAATATTAATAATTAATGTAGTGAAACACTGGTATAAATATTGTTATGTATTTTTTTTAATAACTCAATTGTTGATGAGCTCAGATCTGAATGTTTTTTTTTAATTTGATATTTTTATCTTCAAAGGCTAGGTTAAGTAGAGAAACAGCATTGTTTCAAAATAATTTTATAATTATTCTATTACGGCCGAAATATAAACGCTTCGCTCAATCCCTATTTTTCACGCGCTTTAGTAAATCATGTTTTACATCGAAACGTGATTTCATATTATCTACTACCTAATAATCTCTACATATTACATAGAGTTAAATTAACTATTAAGTTAAATAAATGTTATCTACAGAACATATAAATACCTCATTTAAAGCCTAAAGGAGAACGACAAACGTTTTGTTGTAGGACGATTTGACAAAATGAAATGGAATTTTAAGTGATACTTATATTAAAAGTGGAAACTAAAAAACTAAATATTATCTCAAAATGTTTTAAAAAAATATTTATTTCAATATATTTATTATTTATGCTAAATTGTTTCCAAATTTTACAGATGTTTATAAATAAGTATTCACCCTACACATACCTAATTAAAAAAAAAAACAGATTGTCTATAGACAATTATCTAATATCTATAATAATATATTATGAATATTATCTGAATGAGTAGAATATGAGTATAATGTGAATAAAGCTGAAGAAAATATTAGTAAAAAAGAAAGCTTATTATAGTTTTCTTCGCGTGCTTGCAAATGAGGGGTCTTACATGTTAATTGGTTAAAAACAATTTTATCAACATTGTAATTTTCTTCATCTTGACCGACTGATCGATCGGTATCTTGTTTACTACTCACTAGTACCCTCGTTTTATCATGCCTCGATCATTTTCGAAATCTGTTAGGTAACCTACTTTGTCTGTAGTAGTAGTTTTTTAATATTATAGGCCTAAATGAGTCTTTTAAATAAAAGTATCTTTTCGGATTTTTTTCGCGGAATTATTTTGATTTTTGGTTCCCGACGTTTCGATTGCTTTACAGCAATCATGGTCACGGGAGAGACTAAGGTGTTAGATGTCTCAAAGGTATTATATAGTTGTTACAGACAGCCTACCCACACAAAACGTCGGGAACCAAAAATCTAAATAAATCCGCGAAAAAATCCGAAAACATAGTTTTATTTAATGGCAAATATTCGCGTAAATCTAAGAAAGTATTAAATGAGTCTTGTTTAAATATTTGTGTATACCATACAAATATCCATGGTTGTGTACGTGTGTGTATGTCTCCTGTAGGAATGTTACACGAACCTCCGACGAGCGAAATAATACAGATATTACTTGATTGTATTTTTTAACGTACTAAATATGAAACTGACGTATCTATTAAAATAAAACAAAATTGTATATAAGTAGTAGTAGATCTTAGAAATAAAAAATATTTTTACTAAATACCTATATTTAATATTATCTACTACATATAAATCCGTCCAATTTTGTTATTATTTAAAGCATGCAGTTTCATTCGTAAAAACAATTTTATTTAGGTTGATTAAAATTACAACATTATTGCTATAGGCGTAGGCGGTAGAGTATAAAAAAGTATTCGTTGCAACAACGAATAGCGTTCTTATATTAATAGTTTTCAAGAAAACGCTGTTTGAAAATAAATTACAATAAACTATTGTCATTTATCACACAAATATTATATTTTTAAATTAACTAGGTACCTTACTTTGTTCCTATAAACTATTTAATTTAAATAGCAAATGCACACGCACATAATTACGTAATAAAAAATATATTGTAATGCGACAATAACGTATAATTGTTATCAGATTACAGTATATTTTTTTATTTTACCGAGTCCTCCGAGTATCTCAATACATCGATTGCAAATTTTCTGTATATGTGTTTTCCCGTGGATATACATAAGTAAAATAATTTCTCGAAATAAAAAGTATCTATCTAATATCAGTCTCCAATCATCAGTCTTCATGAATAAAATCTCATCAATCCGTCACTTCGTTTAGGTGTGACAGAAGGGCAAACAATCACTATTACCTACCTATACAATATTATGTCAATACGTTGCTCTAGGGCTAAAAAGGACACATCTACGAGGGCACATTTAAATTAACAGAGACATTTATTCATAATATTCTCATTACTTACATAAAAATTAAAATATTAAATGCCGATTTAAATGTTTATCTTTAATTTTTTAAGGTGGTCACGGCGTGATGTTGGGCTTCATCAACTCCATGGTGCATGCAGTAATGTACAGTTACTACTTGATATCGATAGTGCGGCCGGAATGGGTGAGGATATGGTGGAAAAAGTACATCACACAAATGCAAATTGTAAGTATTTTTGTGTACATTACAATATGTTCGAAGTTACTCTTAAGTCCAAACTCTAAACAACTTTTATATGCAGGTAGTTTGCAATATAGTATAATTAATACGAGTATCTCTTTAGAATTCACGGGTTCGAAGGAGTCCGGTCCTTTGAAAGCCTTGCGGGGGGACATAGGTCCAACACGTAGAGGCCCGTTAAGAGATTCAAGTCAATGTGACGCATCAGCCGGGATCCATCTCTGAGTAACCCAAAATAAGGAATTGCCCAAAGGTGGCCTCCGGATGATGCGTAGGGGCTATGGAAAATATGGAAAACTAAGTAGGGTTATAGAATGGAGTTTGGATCAACTAAAAACTGTGGTATTGGATGAAACTACCGGATGTCCGTCTGCTCAACATTGAATATTTGGCGGATGGTGACTCGCCTCCCACTAGATGGGCCCCCATAAAGCGGCATAGTGCCTTGGGCGCAACATCGGCGCGGTCAGCTAAGGGCGCTGAGAGGTGTGCACCTGTTTCACCTGTACCCCCCCCCTCCCCTCCCCCCGGAAGGTCCGTGGTGTCACCACTCACCAACAGCTCGCCACAAGCTGCACTGCGGGCTAATTAATATTATTATTATTGTTGTATTACCTATTTAAGCTTTTAAAAGAAGCTGTTTAATATTCGATCTGAATTATGGACCTTCTATTTAATATTTAATATTTTTTGTTACAGTTGCAGTTTTTGCTGTTAATTCTACATTTTGGACATATTATATTCGAGCCATCGTGCGGCTACCCTAAATGGGTATCATTCATGTTCTTGCCTCATAATATTTTCATATTGTTTCTATTTTCTGACTTCTATATCAAAGAGTATATATATAAAAAGAAAAAATAATTTGTATGTATATTGTACTGTTGATTATGATTTAGTTTGTAATAAAACAATTTATTTATTTTCTAGTGTTTCAACATCATCAATTTCTTAATAGTATATTATGTGATTAGTATTTTTTTATATTTAATAACGTAAATAAATGATTACATAGATTAAATAAAACATATTTAAGCCTTTTTCTAAAATTATAGTTTTAAGAAATTAAAAAATTGCTTCGGACAACTTCTTTTGTGCGTATAATAAGAATATGAGTTTTTACAAGTCCGTAAAATAAATGATGATTTTACTTGAAGCCTTTAAAAAGTTCCACTATCCCTTCCTGACTCCATCATCAGATCAGTTTTAAATTGAAATTCGGAATTTTATATTTGTAAAAGTTTAGTTTTACAAACTAACAGACGTCAAGACTGCTTGTTTATTTGAGATATTTTTAGTATCATAATTTCCGGGAAGTTACTGTGGGGTAGTGTAGATGGGTAAATCAAATATGAAACACCAGAACTAACGACAAATCGATAGCGTTAGCTTTCGTCTTCGAACCTAGTAAATACCTACATATTTTATGCGCATGGTATCGGTATGCACAATAAGATTTCAGACTGTCTTCAGAACATGTCTGTTTATAATGTCAAAATAAAAGTTTTTTATTAAATGCATACATATGAAATTATGTGGTACTTATAAGAAAAATACGACTTTTTAAATTTTTGTCTGTCTGTTTGTCTGATCCGTCTAATCTGCGGATCGGTTGGACTAATTTTGACGGTACTTTCACTGGCATAGCTGCTGCTGATATTATAAGGAGTAACTTAAGCTGCTTTATTTTTGAAATAGAATTAGGGTTCTGCTCAAAAAAAAAAGTAGCTACGAACGCATCCGAGTAAAGCGAGAGTATATCACTAGTACTACATAATTTTTAAATTTGTAATAATATAACATTATATAATATAAATTTGCATAATTTTAAATAAGGAACTTTATATATAACTAGAAGAACCCGCGGCTTTGCTTACGCTAAAATTACAATTAAAAAAATCTGGCTTTACGCTGTCGCCTGTTAGTAATAATATATGGAAGTCTGCCCAATTTGTTGACATTTATGAATACTGCTCCGCTCCCTTGAGTAGTAGCATGATGATTATTGTAATACTAGCGACTCACCCTCGCTTCGCTGAGTTTCGTCCCTAGGTTGCTTCCCAAAACAAAATTAATTAATTAATTTAGTTTTTATTTTTTTTCGTGCGACCCTATTTTTTTTTTCTAAAATAAAAGCAGCCTAATTGACTCCTTATAACATCAGCTATCTGCCAGTGAAAGTTCAGTCAAAATCGGTCCAGCCGTTTCAGAGATTAGCCGGAACAAACAGACAGACAGATAAAAATTGTAAAAAATGTTGTTTTGGTATAAGTGCCGTGTGTACATCCATATACATTTAGTAAAGAGCGGTTATTATAATATTACAAACAGACACTCCAATTTTATTTATCTGTATAGAGTATAGATGTATAGATATTATATATAGCCTATAGCCTTCCTCAATAAACGGGCAATATAATGCAAAAATACTTTTTCAAATAGGGTTAGTTACTGAGATTAGTGCGTTCAAACAAGATTTAACCACCTTTATTCTAATTTAAATGTTGCTAGCTAGCAAATATCAAAATGTCAATTTCATTTGACTGATCTTGTCACTTTTTAATTTTTGCTTTTTATTATGACATTATATGTCATTGTCACTGTCTTGAATTCTTCTTGATGTTTTGTAAAATTCACACCGAAATTTTGTTTTCAATAATATTGCATTTATCTAGATATTACAAGTATTCCCGTAAAAATATTGAATCGAGTTTATAATTAAACTATATGAAACAAAGAGAAAATGACACAAGAAAATCATGTTACCAAACCTGGTGAAGCTGCATTACAAAACATGCAGTTGTTAAAAAAGGAGAGTACCTTATTCAAGGTTCCTAAAGTGCCTCCAAAAAAGAAAACAGCTAAAAAAGCTAAAGTGTTGGATGAAGAAGATTATGTTGAGGTAAGCATGATTAAATATATTATATTTGCTGGGATAATTTAATATTAATAAAACAATTATCTCTTTCTTTGTCATAATGGTGTTGTCTTATTTTGAAATATTGTTGTGTGTTGCAGGGTATAGCAAGAATAATTCAGAGAGACTTTTTTCCTGATTTGGAAAAACTAAAGGCACAAAATGATTACTTAGAGGCATCAGAAAATAAAGATTATGCTAGACTTCGAGAGATTGCCAGAAAATACAGTGGAAATCGACCACCAACAGAACCATGTTAGTTCATATATTCAAATATATTGTAGTTGTTTAAATAATAATTAAATAAATTTCAATAGCATTTAGGTGGATAATATAATGCTATTGCTGAAAATCTACTTTTTCATTGTTTTAGATAATACACCAGCAACATTTGATACACCAGGAGCTGACAGACCATATTCACCTACAGCAGAAGAAACTCCACCTGTTCAATCTTCCAATAATGAAGGAGATAAATCTAAAGATATTATAGATACTCATTCATTAGGTAAGATAATTTGAACTGTCAAGACCTATTATTAACCTAAAACCACACACTATAGAAGCTAAACCTATTTTTAATTTTTACAACTCTTGATATGAAATTTTACTTTCTATTTAAAAATATTTTATGTGTTCTTCCAGATTTTTCAACACTACAAAGAGTTTACTTGAAAATCCTTTATATCATTATGAAGAAGTATTGACAATAATATAAGAATATTATTAGATTTTTTATTGAAGTAAATTTTCAGTCACATAATTATGTTTTCAGGTTCCTTCCTCGCAAACCACACAAGTGAAGATAATGCAAGCTATGATCGTGTAATAGCTTTAGAGAATAAAAAAAGAGCCACAAAGCTTGCTTCACAGCTGCAATCAGAAGTTACATCATTGACCCTTGCTGAGTCAGCACTAGCTTTACCGTCTATAGAAGATCAGGCTGATCAAACAAAGAGGCCCGAGGAGGTATATAATTGATTTATACATAATCTCAGTAGTGTAGTATATTCACAATGACTGTTTAACACCTTAATTTAAGCACTCATGTAAATAATATATAAATTTTGTGTATAATGAAATGAGAGACTGGTCAAAGCTAAACATATAGGCCAACTTTTTTTTTGAGAATTTATTCCCTAATTAAAACAACTTTTTTAAATGTCCCACTGCTGGGCTTTCTTTATTATAAGGGGGATGAGACCTAGTCCACCACGCTGGCCAAGTGTGAGCGGATTTCACATATCTTTAGAAAACTTGCTAGGTAGCCTCAGACATATAGGTTTCCTCGCAATGTTTTCCTTCACCATAAGATATTATGATGGCATCATATTCTTGTTGAATAAATGATTCAGACATGAAAATATTAGAGTATAGATTCGGGAATTAAACTCGCTACTCTCGGTTTCCCAAGTGTGCACATTACCACTGCACCACCACAGCCTCTCTCCCTACTATCTCAAGAACTTTCATTTGACCCACTGTGGGTAAAAACCAGTTAATAATATAATTTATTATCAACATTTTATTGAACTGGTAGTCAGTATATTCTTTTTTTATGGGTTCTATATCAATTATTGTTCTTAAAACTAACAGTTGTTAAAACTTAAAACAATATTTGAAAAATTATACTACTACCCAACAACCTTTGTCTCGATATAACTAGTGATGTCATTTTATTCTATTGGTTTACTCTATAAAAAAATGTTATTTATAAGTAACTAGCAACTTACACTCGCTTACACACGTTCGAGTGCGTCCATAGCGTTAGCCATATATTTATTTTAATGTGATTTTTGCCAAAGTTTCATAATTATTCCTCTATTCGAGGCAGAGTCAAATCAAACAGATGGTCTTTAGTTATTAAAATCGCTCCAGCCGTTTTTGAATTATAAACGGTGTAATTAACCCGACTTTGTTTTATAACATATGTACATATATAGATTTTTATATTACAGCTAGATACATGGCGCTACCGTGCAAAGAACTATATAATGTATGTGCCGGACGGAGCAGAGTCCCAACAAGCAGGACCAAAGCCAGAACTACAGCACCACAATACACGTCTAAGGACTCAACCATTTGATTATGCTAAAAACAAAGAAGCTATAACGGCTTTAGCCAGAAATCAAGTAAGTAAATAATATATTCTTAATAGAATATTTTTTTTTTTAATTACGTATCATCATTAGTTTTTTTGTAGATTTTTGAGTTTATCTTTACAAACAAACATACTAAAAATCAAATCATTTCACCTTTTAATATCATAAATGTTAAATATAATAAAAATTAAAAACATATGAAAATACATTTACTATAATAAAATATATAGTAAAATCCAGAGGTTTAATTTGTCATTAACAGCATCTAAGGCTAAACATTAAAGACATTTGAATCAATTTAAGAATTCCATGTCTTCTCCATTCTACCGTCCTCTCCATTCCATGACTTTGGCGAAGTAATCAGCACGCTTTGAAGCCATTAACAAGATAATTGAATTGAATTGAAGAATTATATGTAATTATTATTGAATATCCTTTTGTATGCTGTATAAATATAAATATAATCCAGTTTCTAATAATAATTCTTTCAACAGGACGCAAACGTTAAAGGCAAGATTGGTGTAGACGGTGTCAGTATATCATCAGAGAAGCCAGCTTCGGAGTATTCCTATGTGGCGACACCCTCGCCCCGGCCCGGGGATGGCCCGGACCAGTCCCCCCTAATGACGTGGGGGGAGATAGAGGGCACCCCCTTCAGACTGGATGGAGGGGATACACCTTTGCCAGCGTAAGTTATCTGGGTTGCATAATGTATATAGTATACTCGTATGTACATTCGCAATTAATTATAATTAATTTAGTCCATTTTAGCGAGAAGAAGTAGCAAGACATATATTTAGGATGTTTGTCTGTCTGTCCACATATCTTTAGTGGATGTCTTTGGTTTTAATGTTTTAATAATAGTATATTGTAATTGTATAAATAGTTTAAAAATATAGTAGCTTTCATTAAGCAGTTTCAAAGATAAAGAACTTAGGCAAGGATCATGTTTTGCAGTTGTAAACTAAATAAAACATTACACGGTCACGCTCAGGGGCTAGTTACATCGACATTATATCTGGTATCCATAATACAGGCCTCGTAGCTTACCATGGAACTACATGGTGCTGTGTGTAAATAAATAAATATAAATATTTTGGGACATTAACAAACAGCACCATGTAGTTCCATGGTAAGCTACGAGGCCTGTATTATGGATACTAGATAGTCATATATAACTTTAAATACATACATATTATAAATATAAACACCCATGACTGAAGTATAAACATTCGTGCTCATCACACAAACGAATACTCCCAGCGGGACTCGAACCCGCGACCGCTGGCACAGCAAGTAGGGTCACTGCAAACTGAGCTAAACGTGTCGTCAAATATATAATGTCCCAGTATATTTATATTTAATAATCATGTTTAATTTCCATATACCAGTGTGGGCGCGGGCGCGGCGTACCGCATGCTGGAGGGCGGCGCGCGGGAGCGCATCGCGCTGCAGCTGGCGGAGCAGGCGGCGCGGCGGCGGCGCCCCACCACGCCGCGCACTCCCACACCCAGGCAGAGGTATATATCATATATCTTACTAGCGACTCGTCCTCGCTTCATTTTCATAAAATTATTCATTTCAATTATTTCACGTTTGAGTATTTATTTCCATACTATCCTTTTCACCCAAATAAGGAATATGCGTGATTCTTTTTAAATTTTTTATACAATGACTGACATCGTTATATAATTGAAAAAAAAATATATTCAACTCGAAAAAACTTAAATTTAGAAGAAAAAAAAAATCATACCGATACGGATACTTTAAACGCCCGCCATTTCGCACGCTTGGCGTGACGTCATAGTATGATATACACAGAAATGACGACTCAATTTGTAGAGACAAAATCGCTAATCGCTCTGGTATGATAATATTTTGACGTCATATTCGGTCTGACCAATGGCGTACGTTTTAACGACTTTAAATTTCCCACTTATATTTGCACTTTTTATTAATTATTTTCTTAATCAAAAATAATAATTATAAAAAAAGTATTGATGTAAGCCTTATTCAGAAGCAATAAAAATTATAAAAAAAAAGAAATATTTCACCTTTATTTAAATCACATGCACGTTTCCTATTTACGAACAAGTTCTTTATTGTATTTTTATACATGTACCTAACTTATTTTTTTATTATTTTCAGCTTCAGGACGAATACTGAGCGCTTAGCAAGTATGTCACCGGCTGCTAGAAAATTGGCGGCAAAACATTTACTGTCACCTCGTCTCAAGTTGACACCTAACGATATGGGTATTTCTCATACGACCCCCAAAAGAACCCCAGCCCCCAAAACACCTTTAGTGGCCACACCAAACATGTCAAGTTCAACGAAAAAAGTATCCACCATTCCGTCAAGCTCCACAAATGTCAATAGCGGAAACGTGACAGAGAACAATAACATCACAGATAATCTATTACAGATCAATGTAGCAAAGAGAACGAGGTTAAAAGCCCAAGACTTTTTCAAATAAAATTCTTTTAATAATAAATTAAGTTATTAATTTTAGCGAGTATTTTTATTTTTTATAAATTTTGTATATAAAAAAAATAAAGAACAATAATAAATATAAAAATTTTGTATAACATTATAATAAATTTCAAATATTAGGTACATTGATATTTCTTGATTCTATATTTATAATTATTTACATAATAGATATTTTAAATATATTTAACAATAACAATTTTTTGAGTATTCATGTAATTAAATATAAAAACAACATACATAATGGACGATAGAAATAACTGGTAACATTGAAAAAAAACTTGTCTATACCTTATTCTACGATATAATCTGATTTCAATTTTTACTCTAAACTCGTTGAGTCATCATTTATCATAATATTATTATTAATTTAAGTACTTATTAACATATTTTAAGTACCTACTGAAAAAGAAGTAGTATTTTTAAAATAGCGACACTAATAACCCTTTGAGTTCTGACGTGTTGGTCTAACAGGTACCGCGAACATTGTGGTATGTATTCCTATATATCTCTAGTCTTATGTAATTGCCTCGATTAACGATTAACTTGTTTTAACTGCCACGATGGTCTAATCACCTAGTGGCTACTATATTCGTATAACTAGATCAGGAGGCCCAGGATTCGAGTCCCGTAAAGCAGTCCTGATTTCTAACCGCAAATGTAGTATCGTTGTACCGGAGTTTGGAAGTTCACTCTCTAATCCTGAATGAATTGGTGTTTGCGCCCGTACAAACTGCACTATAATATCTCCTGCGCAGATGCCAAACCTTTAACTTTTAGCTGTCTAAATTTTATATTTAATATTTGATCGAATAATATGGAGTTTTCTATAAGTATTGGAGTTATGGTTGCACATCGTTACTTAAAGGGTTGATACTGTATTGTAAGCTAGAAAATCAAGCAAACATTTTGGAAATGTTTGTTGTACTAAAACTAATTATGAGTATAATTGCGTATTTAGTATGGATTATATTTTTTATTTAGATTAAAATGATTGAAATATTCATTTCATCATCATAACGTTTAAAATTTTGTGAAATAAATATTCAATTATTTCTGTACCTGAGAAGCATAACACTGTAATTTCGTTTTTACGAGTTTGTGTTTTTAACAGTAGGTATACTATTGTATGTGTCGTTTTCTATAATGGCATAACACTGTCTGTAGTAAAATTATTAAGTACTAGCGACTCACTCTCGCTACGCTTCGGTTCGTCCCTAGACAAAAACAAATCTATCCCACGGGAACCGTACATTATTCCGTGATTATATATAGCCTTAAGCCTTCATCGATAAATGGACTATCCAACGCAAAAAGAATTTTTCAATTCCAATCAGTAGTTCCTGAGATTAGCGCGTTCAACCAAACAAACACACAATGAAACAAACTCTTCAGCTTTATAATATTAGTATAGATTTAATACTATAGATAGTTCATTTTGCTACAAACAGTGTTATGCCATTATAGAAAAGGACACATACTGTAAAAAACACAAACTGGTAAAAAACGGAGTTACAGTGTTATGCTTCTCAGGTATAGATTTATTCTTGTAACTATTACCAAATTAAAGAAAAATACTCTTCGCATTTTGATAATTTAGGTTTTACTTTGTAGTATTCGGAGTTAGGTTTTGGTTCTTGATTATCTGTCGGATCTTCGTGGAAGATATTAACATACGACGCTATTATACCAAACCTGGCGAAAGCTAAATATGGGAGGTATTTCATCAAAAGTACGCTAAATTTGAAATTTAAATTGAGATATAAACGGCCGAAGTACGATTTATAAAAATTTACCAAATAATAATTAAGTGCTAATTTAAATTTTCCCGCCAAAGGCAAGTTTTTGTATGCAGGCGTTGTGTCTAAGCTGTCGTAGTCGTGGAGAAAGAGTAGACGTGGTGTCCTTTTTGGTATTTCTATCAAGTTTTCTGATAACAGTGAAGAAGATTCCACACCTAAAAATACATTTATTACAGACATTTATGACAATATCACATCTCATTTTATAGATTACTAGCGACTCACCCTCGTTTCTCTCGGGTTCGTCCCTAGATAACGTATCTACTGCTTAGGTTAATATGGACTAGATAGACTATAGTATATATATACATAGATATGATCAGTTGTTGTGGGTTGTATCAGTATTATAACGGTTTTTTCCCATGGGAATGAGATAATCTCTCGCGGTAAATATAAAATAAAAATCACGCCAATCTGGCACTCTGTTTCGACGCAAAAGAAGGACAAACGAACAAACAAACACACTTTCACATTTTATAATATTAGTATGGATGTGACTGTTGGATTAGATAACTGGCGTAATTTTTAGGAAGGACACAGCCGGGAGAACGTTAGTGCTGAAACTACGTATGTTTCTGTCATTCAACTACTACTAACATTTTTTTTTCTTAATTACGGCAATCATTGACAGATATTTCAGCTAAACTCTGCGATTGTGAAGTGCTGATATAGATTATTTAAGTACTTTATTATATACTAGCAGAACCCGCGGCTTCGCCCGCGATGAAACTACGAAAAAAATAAACTTTTTCGCAATACATACTTTACTACTTGCAAAAATATGTATAAGATGTTAAGCGTATATTCCGTAAATAAATTTACTCTACTTTATATCCCACATTTGAGCCATGTTACTCTATTTAAACATATTCAACAGCTCAAACTTCACCGCCCAGTTTTACCCACTTAGGGGCTGAATTAAAAAAAAATCTACAATACATATTTATTTAATTGTATTAAAGAGCATTAATACCAAGTTTCAAATAATTCTGATCATAAACAATTTTTTCCTTATATAAACAGCACAACCCACTTTTATCCTTTTAAGGGATGAATTTCAAAAAAATAGATATTTGTATTGTTTTAGTTTTCATTTTAAAGGTAAATTTCCATTAAAAAACCATTTTCCGTGCATCAATTACAGAGTTTCATATAAACTTTCATCCCCTATTTGACAGCCTTATGGGATGAATTTAAAAAAATGCTGAAATACGTATTTATTTAATTGTATTTAAGAGCATTAATACTAAGTTTCAAGTAATTCTGATCATAGATAATTGTTTGCCCATATAAACTTTATCACCCCTTTTTATCCTTTTAAGGGATGAATTTCGAAAAAAATCTAATAGATATATTTCTTATTTTTTATCTTAAAACTAAATACCACTTTTCGTGCATTTCGCGTTAAGAATGACAGAGTTTCATACAATATTTTATCACCTATTTTACCCCCTTAGGGGATGAATTTAGAAAATTCCTTTCTTAGCGGATGCCTACATTGTATAAGGAATAAGTTCTCCAAATTTCACGTTTCTACGACCAGCGGTTTAGGCTGTGCGTTGATCGATCAGTCAGTCCGTCAGGACAAAGCATTTTATGTATATATAGATATTATATAAATGGGAACTGTGAAAGCAAAGACTAAATGTGCCGCCATTTCTGTATTCCATGAACAAATCAATTATTATATAATAAAAAATAATTATTTCTCTATGTACGAAAAAGAAAGTTTTTATGGGTTATCTCAATACCGTGTACATTCATTTAAAAATTGGTCTAATAAATGTAAAATGAATCATCACTTTCAGACTTGACTCACCTGTGTTTTCTGATTTGCCATTCAACTTTTCTTTAATAAGCCTTTGCAGGTCCTGTCTGTCTGTTTCTAAATAGATGTATCCCGGAACATTGCTTAAATATTTCGCCAAATATATCATTCCATCTACATTTATAGTGGGATTAATACACCAGAGGCCGTCTAACATGCACCGAGCCATGTGCTCAAAATATTCTGGAACGTTCTCTAAACACGGTGTAAATACTTTATCAAGAAGTATTTTACAGACTTGTCGAGTTTCGTCTATGTTCTTTCGGCAGATATTGTACCTGTTGTAATGTAAAAAAGAGTTTTCTTAGTATGTTGATAGCATAAACGAGATGGCGCATAAAGGGTGGCACTATATTTTATTCTAAGTGATGTATTTTGAGGCATTAAGTCCGACCGTGTGTCTAATAGCAGTTTAGTCCGTTCGTACCTACTAAACGTACTTAATGTCCTACTGTAGTGCTCTTTATACACTTCGTAAGCGACGCATTATAAAAATATGTAATTCAAATATATGGCAAACAACAAAATTCATATCCATCTAAATCGGTCCAGCGGATTAAGCGTGAAAAAGTGACGGACAGACACAGATAGGAGTTACTTTCGCATTTTATATTAGTATGGATATATAAAGCTGGCTTTTTTTGTCGTGCTAGTCTTCATCATCGGCTTGGGCTGAACGTTGATAAGTCAATCAGTGAGTCGCGACATTGGCTTTAATATATAATAAAAATAGTAATTGCGAATATACCTTAGGAGATAGACATATACTATTATGGACTTGTCTGTAGACTTTTTTAAGACCTACAATTTTCGAGTACATTATTTTGATGTATCTCTTAAAGTTTACCAGCGTTAGCCATATAAATTTCTAAGGACGACTCGATAGAACCAGTTATTGCGTTTTCCCGTGGGAATGAAAAAATTGCCTGTAGTAAAAGGTATCCTAAATGTTGACCCGAGTAATAAGTCATCAGTTCACAAAATTTCGTTGAAATCGGTTCATTATTCTTTGCTTGAAACGCGCACACACAAACAGACATACAGACAAACAGACAAAATTTTTATTAACTTAAATTGTTTTGGGGTCTATATTGTGTACATAATACGTTAAAGTCATTGTTTTTAAAAAATATTTCATGTACAGATTTCGCTAAATTACTGCTTTATTATAGTAAAGATTATTTTCCTCAATTTTTAAATGTATTATTGTATACAATTAAATTGTTTCTTTAATAGTTTGATGCAATAAAAACATACTTAAATATGTATTAAAAGGCATGTATTTTCCCATAAAACAACGACAGAATGCTGCTAGGTAGGTAAATATGACGCTATGCATAGATAATTTTAAATGTCTCACCTATCTTCTAACCCAATAGCGTGTCCAATGACTCTCCAGAAATGATTGTAAGCTTCCCAATCACCATCCTCCATTTGGCAAATACCAAATTTATCTGGCTTCAATAAAGAAAAGCCCACAAAACCAAATTGTGTTAGAGCTAAATCTCTCTGGGCGACTATACCTTGGCCTTTAAGGTTCGCCGCTAAACTTGCTTTAACATGTCGCGATCGTACTGTCATTAATGATCTCCATGAACTGTTAATAATGTTTGTAGATTTAATATAACTTAATTAAACATCGTTTATATATTTAAATGCCTCGGTGGTCTAGTGGCGAGCATGTACAGCCGCAGGTTTAGCAGTCCTGGGTTCGAGTTCTGGGTCGGGCCAAGTTCAGTTATTTAGCCGGCACACACGAGTCTCACCGTTTTCGATCAAACCGATTTTAGTCCACTTGATAGTTATCTTGTTGTGTGAGTGGACCGTGGAGCAACCCCATGGTTGTTGTGGTCTGCTTCAGCAGATCCGCCGTCGGGGCGTCGTGATTAAGTGCGTAAGCGATCCTGCGACGCCCTATTAAGACGGGGGAGGTTCCATTGGGTTTTAGGGGGTAGTACTGGTTTTGCCGGTGATTCTCACACCTCGTGCCTAAATGCATTTCCCAACGTTAAAACAAAAACACTAGGCTATGTGGACGCTTGCACTAGCCTTCATACATTTTATATACATATTTTATAATATTAATGCCAAAATTAGTTATTTTAACCGACTTCTTGATAAAATTTGCATATTATTTAATAAAATAATGAACAAAATTAAGTAATTTATTATTACGTTTATAGTGAATAAAAAATTACGGTTAATTTTATAAAATTGATAAATATTAAAGTAAATGTGAAACGTAACATTATAATATTTTTGTTTATATGACACACACACGCATACACACACACACACACACACATACACACACATATAGACCCGGCGACTTCACATCTGAAGACGTGAAGTCGCCGGGTCAAAAAACTCTTGTTTTCTTGGAGAAATAAACCGAGCAAAAACTAATTAAAAATCACTTACAAATATTACTTACATACTGCCTGGCTTTAATTCGTTCTCAAACCAGGAAATCGTATGCAAAAGTGTAGAAAGATATCTCTTGTACGCTGTAAAGGTGGAATTCGATCGTCTTGAACTTATTAACACTCTTAATATCGATGGGATGGCGAATACTGCAATTAGTCCCAACAGCATAGACGTTGTTAACTGATAACAGTTGTACCAGTAGAAGCGACGAGCTCTAAAATACAAAGTAAAATATTATAATTTTTTTATCAAATTAATAATTTATAGTGTGGCTTGAATCTAATTAATTATAGGTGAAGGAAAACATCGTGAGGAAACCTGCATGTCTGAGAGAACCTAGCAAGTTTTCGAAAGACAAGGGTAGTCCGCCAACCCGCACTTGGCCAGCGTGGTGGACTATGGCCTGATCCCCTTCGCATTGAAAGGAGGCCCGTGCCCAGCAGTGGAACGTTAGAAAGGACTTAATACAATCATTTTTAACATGATTTCCACTTGAATTACATATGGAGAACATCGTGAGGAAAACTGTCAGTCTGATCCAACGTATTGCATTGAAGAATTAAAAAGGGCTAAATACAAGTGCATACATACATCTAATCTATGGCGATTCACTAGACTGTTTGGCTGTCCATCCTGAGAACTTGGATTCAAAACGTGAGTCGGGCCAAAAAGAGTTATTACATTTTAAATTAAAATCTCTGATGGTAGGTACACACATTGTTATGATTTGCCTCTACTCCTGTTCTGGATTATATATCTATCAGTATATAATGTCATAAGTTATTTCTTTTGGGATAACATATTTCTTACAACAAGTTAATGAAGGCACCTGAGATAAGAAATAATTTGTGTAGGTAAATATAATGTAATGTAGGTATTTTTACTAAACCTGTAATCAATTGCGATTGTTTCAGCTTCACTTGTGTGGGTTTGTCCCTAGACAAAAACAAATTTATCCTATGGGAACCGTACATTTTTCCGGGATAATATATAGTCTATAGTCTTCCTCAGTTCTATCCAAAGCAAAGAGAATTTTTCAAATCGGATTAGTAGTTCCTGAGATTAGCGCGTTCAACCAAACAAACAAAACAAACTCTTCAGCTATATAATATTATAGTAGGTATAGAGACATATAAGGAACATAATAAACATCTATAAAATGCAATAAAAAAAAATTTCTTTCGTTTCTTTCTTGTATTAAATAACCAAAAAATACGCATAATAAAAATATACATGTGTATATAATTATATAATTATCATTATAATTACATACACATGTATGTTTATCATTATATATTTTTTTCTTATTTATGATCTATATATTATATTTTTTTATAAACTTCTTATATAACTACTATTAAAAGTTGTTAGCATGGGCCGTTGCTAGCGGAGGTCCTGGGTTCGAGTACCGGGTCGGGCCAAGTACAATTTTTGGGGTTTTCTGTCAAGAAAGTAAAAGTCAAGAAAAGAAGTCTCAGTTCTTCGGAGGGCACCGATCCTACGCCTAATCTCTCGTCGGTCTTGTTGAATTGTCGTCGTTCCCCGGCTTGTGCATTATAATATCTCCTGCACAGATGAGGCCTAAATCGATCAGAAATAATCAAATTCACATACTTAACCCCTTATTAAATTTTACCGTACAATATATAGTATAAATACTAACTTGTTAAATTGTTGCTCATCGAACCACTCTGGTATTCTCATTTCCAAATCTTCAGGTTTCTTTGAATCAGAGGGCTGCTCAAAAGCATTCTTAGAAAAGAGCCCTTCTACAAATTCGTTCACTGAAAAAGTATAATCTATAAGTAAAATTTAAGTGTCTATTTGTGAGTTCAACATCCTTTGATTATATATTACAAAGACTCTACGTGCTCTACAGTTTTTGTGACGGTGACCTCTATTTTCTAATGTCGCGGACGCCTAGCGTGCGCTGGGCATCAAGTTGTGCTCAGTTTGAAAATTGGAGTTCGCTCACTATAGTTGGATTATTACAAACGTGCGAACTGAGTCATAAAACATTGAGTTAAATGAATGTGACAATGCCGCGCGACTCTTTATCGATAAACGGATGCCGCTCGGACGCAGGTAGCTTGTATATAGGACGACGCGGTCGTTGATGACTGTTCCATTTGCGTTAAGAAAATAGTGAGTCTTAATAGTGAATCTTGATTAGAGATGATAATGACTTTATTTCGATTTGGGATAATTAATCAACTTAATTATTATAAATGAAAATAAAGTAGTGATGTGATGTGATTGTGACTGCTACTCAGACGATGATAAAGACTTACATTAATATCGTATCTTATTTTCTTAACCTTTCCTTCATTACCTGCTATTGAGTATCGACAATTTTTTTTATTGTTACACACAACACTAGAAGAGCGAGCGAGAGTTCCGATATGCCTATAAGTGCGAGGAGAGACCTGATAAAAATGATTTATGACTCAGTTCGCACGTTTGTAATAATCCAACTATAAGCATAAGGCATAGAAAATGCACTGAGCAATACTGTCATGAAATTGACCACTCTCTAGAAAGAGAGACAGCGAACGTGCGGCCAATACCTATCTTTTATTACAATTTGAATTTATAAATTGAATGTTTAAAAAAAAATGTATAATAATTCTAATATTATAATGGAAATATAATAATAATCGTATTTCAATTAATACAGAAGATTTCTGGCCGCACATTCGTTTTGTATCTGTCGCGCTTATCTGCCATTTTTAGCTGATGGTTAGCAAAGGCCAAAGAAATAGTCAGTCCACTCTCTGTGTCCATGGCGTTAGGCGACATTATGTCTGTCGGCTGACCGGACGTTTGCTTAACTGACGCCTGTTCTACGTATTTTTTTTATTACTCCCGTCTAACCTTAAAAGTACGATGAGAATTTTTTTCAAAACATTCAACATCATAAGTCAACATAAGTCTATTCAGCATCTGGCTCCAGCTTTTGTCGTGGGGACGTTTTGTTGACGAGTAAAAAAGGTATAAGAATATTTGGGTTTCTTATAAGTAAATGGCAAGAATAGATTCAACAAAATAAAAAACTTATACGAACTTATGTATTTTTGCAAATAATAAAGTGTGCATAGCGAAAAAGTTTATTTTTTCCGTAATTTGCTCCGAAGCCGCGGGTTCTGCTAGTCATATCATATATGTAAGATCTACTACAACATTTTTTACCACAGCTAAATAGGTAATATGTAACTAAATACTAGGTAAGAAAATAATACTTGCTGCACAACATTGTAATAAATGTACAGAAAATCTGTTAAATCGAATTATAAAGAAGGTATAGGTAGTACTCGTATTGTAAAACGATGATATTTACATACAAAACCTAATTTGGACATTAGATTACTACTGCGCAAATATTTTTTCATTCAAGCAAAGTACGAGTACATAGTTTAATATTACAAAGCGTATAACAATTAGCAAGGCTTCTATTGACGTATCTAAGCTCTATACTAATATATAAAGCTAAAGAGTTTGTTTGTTTAGACGCGCTAATCTCTGGTCAGAATTCGAAAAATTCTTTTTGCATTTTATAGCATTAAGGAAATTTATAACCTATAAATTTCCTTAATGCTATAAAATGCAAAAAGAATTAAATTAAAATATCACACTATGACTACGACCTATGAGGGATAGAAGGGAGTAATTTAATAGACACGGTCGAGAAAACGCTAGTATCTACATCTAATATTATAATTTTCAATTCCAGATTGCACAAAATAAACATAAAACAGTATAGTATTGCTAATGATATTTCACTTATGTTCAAAGTGAGACGACATCAATTAACAGTTGGTTTATAAGTTTTAGTACAAATGGTACGAACAAACGCACCGAACAAATCTACTAGTGACTCACTCTCGCTTCGCTTGGGTTCGTCCCTAGGTTGCTTCCCGAAACAAAATTAATTAATTAATTTTCTTTTTAATTTTATTTCGTGGGACCCTATTTTTTTTCTGAAACAAAAGTAGTCTAAGTTACTCCTTATTACATCAGCTATCTGTCAGTGAAAGTCTCGTCAAAATCGGTCCAGCCATTTCAGAGATTAGTCGGAACAAACAGATAGTTAGACAGACAGACAGACGAAAATTGTAAAAAAATGTTGTTTTGATATATGTACCGTGTATAAATCCATATGCTTTTAGTAAAAAGCGGTTATTTTAATGTTACAAACAGACACTCCAATTTTATTTATCTGTATAGATGTATAGATATCGCACCGTAATATCTTATCTTATATAAATTTTACAGTAACATAACCTGAAAATTTTCGAGGAAACAGAACACTTGGAAAGAACGGAACACATAATGAAATAAAATATTGGAATACCTATAGGTACCTAACGCGAACGTAATGGTACGAAATGTTATTTGTTAGGAACTGCTGTTGATATAAGATTTTTTAAACTCTCTGATGTAAATATAATGATGTAAAATAACGTTTTACGACCTATTATAAGTTTTTATTATGTTCACCAAAATCTAGATTTTCCTGTTTTTAAGAATTGACCCGGTGTAGATGTTATCAACTTCTTAATACCTATGCGACGATCATATCTAGTAAATTACTCAATGTAAAATAATTTCAGAAAGCAAAAATGCTTTAAAAATCATTTATTCTTGAATTAAATAATATTTAAGTTGCGCGGGATGCCTGGCAGATGTGAAACAAAGTTATTTTGTATAGAAAATATTCACGACAGGCTGATTTTTGAAAGCATTAAGTATGACGTTATAATTAAACACAAAATATTCAGATTTTATTATAAGAAAAAAAAAATTAAAAACTTTTCAACGCGGTGAAAGAGAGGGAGAAAGGAATCGCCGAGCTGAATGGGATGAGAGTCTGAGAGCACGCGTCACCACGTCGTCACGCCAACAACCGGTAAGGTTAACCCGCCGCATTAGATGTTTTACATCAAAAAACAGATTTATACGTTACTTGATTTATTAAATAATTCATTTAATAAATCAAGTTGGTAACATGTAAAATCTTTCTATCTATATAGTCTAACGTGTAAAAACCTAAAAAAGTAATGATTTATGATTATAATTCACTTATTTATTATAATTTCACATATGATTTTACTTTTATAAAATGTAACTTGTTTTTGTAATCTAATATATAAAATTCTCGTGTCACAGTTTTCGTTGCCATACTCCTCCGAAACGGCTTGACCGATTTTGATGAAATTTTTTGTGCTTATCCGGTATCTATGAGAATCGGCCAACATCTATTTTTCATCCCCCTAAATGTTAGGGGTAGTCCACCCCTAAATTTTTTATTTTTATTTTTTAGACAAAATTTTTAATTTCTATTTTTTTATGATACAACATACAAAAATACATACAATCCTCAATTTTCACCCTTCTACGATCAACCCTTATTTTTTAATAGCCATTTTAGTAATAGGAAATTATTTATATGGCAAAACAACGTTTGCCGGGTCAGCTAGTAAACATATAAAATTCCATATTTTAAATTGATATTTCAGAAACCAACTTATCGTTTGTCAAAATCTCTACTAGAAGTTCGGGTAAAGTGGCGAAGATCTCTTGAAACTCAGTTAAACTAACTATATATTTACATATATACATAAACAATATACATACGATATACGTATATATTTTTGTATAAAATTAAATAATCCACATGCTGGAGGCAATCACATCATTCCCAAGATTTTGCTATCTTCTTGAAAAATGTTTATTCCATGCCTTTACCTCACAAAAAAAATGTAAATTGGAAATAGAAGCTTTTTGAATGTTTTCTGTGGTTCTGTTGAAAAACGTATATATTGTCCATAAAAAGAATTACTAACATACATACATACATCATTATGTTTATACATATAATAAAAGTGTAACTGATCGCTATCTGACGTCTGTACATTGAAGATATTTAAGAAAAACTATTATTGTGGGTCTTTATTAAAGCAATAGAACCCAAGACAATGATTTTTAATATTTTTGTCTGTTTGTCTGTGCGTTTGTGCGCGCTTTTATTTCAAACAGTTAACGGGTTATCTAATGTAAAAAGAATTTTTCAAATCGGATTAGTAGTTCCTGAGATTAGCGCGTTCAACCAAACAAACAAACAAACTGTTCAGCTTTATAATATTATTAGTATAGATTTCAGAACCTCACTATTTTTTCGTTGTCCGCTTCACGTGAAATGCCCCATTTATAACATTAATATGGATAATATTATAATTTATAACAGTAAGCCCATGCGGAAACCGTGGCAATGAACTTAGTTTCCAGTAGTATTCACGCGCCACGAAGTCTTCAAATAGCATGGTATAATTTTCTCATATCTACTTCGAGATTTTTGGTTAATTTATTGGGTTATAATTATTCTTTAAATTAATATTTTCTCAAGGAAGTAAAGCTTGGTTTTTAATCTGTTTATAAATTATGTTGTTTTATTTATTATTATAGATATATTATTTTAAACATTTATGCAACCTATAGCTTTATATTTATATTCCGATCAAAACAAAGGTTAAAATTAAAAAGCTGTGAAAGTTAAAGCCTACTTTCCCGAATGTCGCGTTGATCGACTGTCAATCATAATAATTACATAAACAAATACTAGTAGAGTGCCAAATAGTTTTGGTGTAAAAATTACTTTCATGAATAAATATCATTATATACTTACCACTTAAATCCATTGTTTGTGTACTTTATTTTAGATTATTTATTTAAAAGAGTAAATAACTGGATTCCTGCCATACGCTCAACATAATCGTGAATCGCCGAGCTGTAGCAGCTAGAGAAGTGATAAACGGCTTTAAATTGACAACGCGTTTAAACGTTGTGCTTATTTTTTTAAACGTTTTTAAAAAACGCTTTTCGTTGAAACGCTTTTTTGCTAATCGTTGAACACTTTTAAGTAAAAGTCATCTGTCATAACGACAACCGTTGAAAAAAGCGTTGAAAAAAGCGTTTAACAGTTGCCTGTTCGTTGTGTTGTAAAACACTAACAAAATTAATACGTTTTCAATTCGCCAAAACTATTACGTAAACAAGTAGAATGTAATTTAGCCGCTTAATATGAAACGAATCCATTTAATATTGAGTCTTATAAGGATAGAAATATGATTGTTAATCTAATATAATTTTTAATTTTTATATTAAATCATATGTAGTTTGAAATAAGGTCCAATAATTAAATTTTATTTTGAGTTGTATTAGCATTCTCATTAGGTTACTTTTCATGTTTTGCTTAGTTTCTTGAAACGTAGCCGTCTACGTTTAAACTTTAAACGAAATCTGCTTGAATACATAAGCGCGCTGTAGCGCTTTTTTAAAAAAGCATGCTATTTTAAGCGCTTATCGTTTAAACGCCCACGTCTAGTAGCAGCATACTAAAAAGTCAAAACTAAAAAGCGAGAGGTATTTGCCACAGACTAGTTTACCGGCCGCGCACAACACACAGACAACGAAAGCAACATGGCGCTGAGATAAAAAATTTTATTATCTGAGTAATCAGATAATAAATGCTATAAAAACTTTTTGATTGAAATTGATGGAGACTAAAAGAAATAATTAGTTAGGTTAGTTAGTTCGAATACAAAATGGGACATGACTATATGTATGTAATTTTTTTTTATGGTGCTCTATCACTATAAAGGATCAGACAACTCATCTGATAGAAAGCGGTACCTGCCGTCCATAACACCTACGGTTCTTGCACTTAGGTTTTATGTAGCAAAAATGCAGAACCGCAGCTTCGTTGTCACTGTGAGGACTAAGATTATATGCCTCTTGCCTGTAATTGGGCTGGCCTTATTCTTCAAACCGGAACACAACAATGCAATCATTGTTGCTTGGCGGGAGAAATATGTAGATAAGGGGGTGGTACCCATCCAGTCGGACTCCTCAGGCTTGAGAGAGTCCTACCACCGGTCGTGTTGTTTCATGACAACTACTCGTAGGTATCATGAGATCGTTTTTAAACGAAATGTATATCATTATCTATCTCAATCTTCTTCTAACAAATACAAATAATGTAAAACTGTAGTCTATGAGTTTGGCATTGTGGTGGGCATGATATAATCATAAAGTTGTGTCTCTATCAAAACCGTAATATTTGTTATACTTATGCATTTAATTTTTTATATTTGGATTTTTTATTTTATATTTTGGTAATTATTTTATTATACCTTGAAACCGTCTTTAAGGTAGACTAGCCATTGGCGCTTCTGAAGGATTAGACAAGTGGCATAAACGCTAGTAGAATAGAGTAATCAATGCATGGGATTGACATATGTTTACGACTCAACGTATCGAATTTGTAATTGACAGCCAAATGTTGATCTAATCTATTCGATGAAACGAAACGTCAGGGTAGTACATTCATCTCCATAGAAATTGAAGACAAGTGGCACTTTTGACAAACGGATTCGGCTGCTAGCGTACGACACCTATCGAACGATAACACCTTGGAGATAACGCTATAAAATGGCGAATCACTGAATAATATGTTAAATAATATATGTTAAATAAAATGTAAAATAACTTTTAGACTTATTACTTATAAAAATTAATATTCATTACTGTGAAATGAATGAGCATAAATTAAATAAAAGCTGTTATGACTAATTGTTGCCATGGTAACCGTTGTCATTGCCTAACAAATACATATTATTGTATTTATTGTTATTGTAGCAAATACTGCTAGGCGAAATAATCCTTATAATAATTAGTGAACTTTTAATAAAGAAATCCTAAAAATCCTATGTGTTGCTCGTACCTATACGTTTAAATTTTAGTGCATTTCACAATATCAAGATGAGGTTCACAAACAAAACCTTGACTACGTTCCATTGTTGTCGAGAGATCGAATAGACTGAGCGTTCGACAAGTCCTTGTACGTTTGGCTACCAAATTGTTATCGAAATTGCCAAGGCGTTAGCGTTTATCGAAAGAGAATCGATATGGAGCCTTTTGAGCCTTCTGATCTTAATTACCAATTTGAAGGGCTAGAAGAGCAAAGACATGTGGCACCTTTGATTCCAATTTATGTAATGCAGTTGAACACAACTACTTTAAAGAGTTGTGTACAACTGCATTACAAGTTTTTAGTACTTTAATTAGTCAAAAGAGAACAAAATGTATAAATGGTACTTAATTTTTTCTGTATCATACAGATTGTGTTAATTATAATGACAACTCAGAAATTAGTCGTTCTAAATGGACCTGTCCAGCATGTACAGCTGTAAGACCTAGAGAAGATAACACTAATACGCCATTTCTAACTAAAAATCGCAAACAAAACTCATCAGATAACTTAGCTCAGCCTTCATCCAAAGAAAATCTAAAATATCAGAATGTTATACTTAGTGAAATCCGTAACTTAAGAATGGAAATGGAAGAACAATTCGATAATCCGCAAGAGTGTTCACATAAATTTAATTCTACTCTATCTCAAGTTCAGCGCGAGGTTAAGGAGCCAGGCACCAAATTTGGATCACTAAAGAATGAAGTTGATGAAATATCTTAGATATCTTATATCTTTGCAATTTTTCTCCGATGCTCATAATGTTCAAACAATCATAAATTAGACGACCGAATCAACCTTGTCAAATATTGTGATTGAAAATAATAATATGCGTGTACACATTAAGATTGTAACGTAGAAATTCAGTGCGTACCGGAACATAAGAATGAAAACTTAATCAGTTGTTGAATGCGATATATCACAGCAAGAAATTTTGGCTTGTCATAGAGTTGCAAAAGTTGATAATGAGTCCCAACGTCCTAGAAGTATTATAGTCAAAATTTCCAATCCTAAAGTTCGCTAGGCGAATACAGTTTGGATGGGATGCTTTTAGTAAATTAGAAGTCCAGTCTTTTGCATGTCTGAAGACCAAGATCTTTGACTAAGGAGCCCTGCTTATTCTCACAATCTCGCCAAAATATGAAGCTTTACCGAAGAGATCGTGAAATCCAAGTACCCAAAGATTAATGAAGCAGAACCTGTTAGGCATACTCTGGTGGATCGCATTCCGGACACTGAATGAATGATGAATTTGGAAATGAATTTTAGGTGCTATTAAATATATGAAAAGACTTAAGTGGAAATATGTAGATGCGATACGTGGCTAGGCGAGTAGAAAATCAGTACAGAAGCACAATAATTTGGTAGATAAGAATATCTACCAAGCTATAAAGATTATTAAATAATTCCTTAGATCTATATCCGGTAATGTATATCCGGTCTTATGTAATTAACGATATTTTAAAAAATCTGCACCCCCCTGAAAATGATTCTGTCGGCGACAATGGTAGTTTTGTATTAATGTACTTTGATAAGAGGATATGCCGAAGTAATTGTAGTGATTTTAAAATGTATTGGCCTATAATTAACATAAATAATATCGCAGCTATAATGAATACAATCTTAACAATAAAAATTAATTAATAATTCATTAAACAATTAATAAATCTTTGTCGAACAATGGAAAATATAAAATAGGGATATGCGTTTTATTAATCTATACTATATATCTATACATATTATAAAATTCTAACTAAGCCGAATCTGTACATTAAATATTTTTTGGAAAATCTTATTGAAATAGACATTATTATCGATGCAGAGGCCGAATCTATAGTTTTTAGAATTTTTGTCTGTCTGTCTGTCTGTCTGTCTGTCTGTCTGTCTGTTACCGCATCACAGTAAAACCACTGGAGGGATTTTGATGAAATTTAGCATGATGATAGCTGGTTATCTGGGTCAACATATAGGATACTTTTTACCGCGAGAAAATATCTCATTTCTGAAAAAAAATACAAAAACTGGTAGGAACAAAACCACGACGATACTATTTGTAAACAGTTTAGCAAGATAACTTACAAAATATGGCAAAAACTATAAAAATAGCTTATCTTGAAAATCAAATTATCAAAAGCGCTATTTTATCCATTAAAATAGTTATTTTAATTAATATTTATTTATGTGTTATTTAGATATTCGACAATAGATGTCGCCATGTGTTTTTAAAATACATAGTTTTAATCCCAAAAAAATTAATGTACAGATATGACCTTTTTTCGATTTTATTAGAATTACTACTAAATCACCCGCGGCTCCGCCCGTGTTTAAATTATCAGTAAAGCAAACTTTTTCGCTTCATAAATTAGTAACTATACATACAATAAAATTGTAACTAAGCCGAACCCCTAAATTTAATATTTTTTTCGAAAAATCTTACTGAAATATTCATTATTAGCGATATAGAGCCCGAATCTATAGTTTTTAGAATTTTTTCTGTCTTTCTGAATGTGACCGCATCACAGAAAAACCACTAGAGGGATTTTTATGAAATTTGGTATGGTAATAGCAGGTTATCCGGGTCAACACATAGGATTCTTTTTACCGCAGGGAAATATCTCATTTCTGAGAAAAAATACAAAAACTGGTTAAAGTAAAAGCACGATGATGCTATTAATACTTTAGCAAGGTAGCTTACTTATATATTTTGTTAAAACTATTAAAAAAAACTTATCTTAAAAGAAATATTAACAGCGCTATTTTATTCATTAAAATAGTTATTTTAATGAAAATTTATTTATGTGTTATTTAGCTATTTGACAATAGATGTCGCCATGTGTTTTTAAAATACGTAGTTTTATCCAAAAAAAAAAATGTACAGATATAACCTTTCTATGACTTTACTATAATTACTACTAAATTACCCGCGGCCCTGCCCGTGATTAAATTTTCAATCAAACAAACTTTTTAGCTTTATAAATTAGTAACATATTAGTAATATTTTGTAGGCCGAAACAATTTTCAAATGAGAATATTTGTAAATTTTTATTGTTTAGTAAATAATGTTAATGTTTTTTAATCTTTTAATGTAAAAACTGGGCAAATATAAATCCAACTCGCGCATTTTAGATTTCGTATAGCAAAATGCTATGTTGTTTTTCTTACTTACGTGTTTTGTATGGTTAACACTAAAATAAATACGAATAATATTTACGTTTCCACAATACCTACTCATTTTTTGCACCGTAAAAATAAGTTCAATTTATATTATTTTATAAAATTTTATGGAAAACAAGTTTATGGCTGTTAAACTGCCAAAGCGGATAACTAAAAATATTTCATATCTCAAAAACTATGAAAAAGTATTTTAGGAACTCTTATATCTCAACTTTTTCACTTTTTCTTGACACCTTTTCTTGGAAGGTAAAGGCTTAAAGGACACAATAAAATGCTTGCGACTTTAATCATATTAGCCGAGCCATATGAAATAAAGAAACGTATTCGCTTAGAATTATTTACTTATTACACTTTCTTTTGAAAATCGTTTTGGAAAATATTACTAACTAGCGCTAATTAAGAAAAGTTATCATTATGTAATTTAAATAATCAGCTATATATTAAATTAATCTATAGCTGTCTATTAGTAAAAAATGATTAAAATGAATTCCGTAGTTTGAGAGTTTATCGCCCAAAACTAAAAAACAAACAAAACAGAAGTATAGACATACATAAATGTTATTGCTAAAACAAAAAAATCAATTTAACGGAGGAATCTTTGTGGCATTGTCAATCACTGCCATTATTTACCAATCATGCGGTGCGCAATGAAAGTAATGTATAATGTAAGAGTATACTAATGTGTAAAACCTAAGAATTTGGTTTTTGATCATCTGAACGCGGGCGGAGCCGCGGGAAATGCTAGTATTATTATAAAGCTGAAGAGTTTGTTTGTTTGTTTGGTTGAACGCGCTAATCTCAGGAACTACTAATCCGATTTGAAAAAATCTTTTTGCATTAGATATCCCGTTAACTGAGGAAGACTATAGGCTATATATATCATTCCGGAAAAATGTACGGTTCCCGTGGGGTAGATTTGTTTATGTCTAGGGACGAACCCGAAGCGAAGCGAGGGTGAGTCGCTTGTTATAGCGCATTATAGCTATAGGTGGAGCGCTGTCCTTGCGCAGTACGCTGGCGACACGAGGAGCGGAGTCAGCATTCCCATGTTCGCAGGCATTTGCGTCATAACGTAACTCTACACTACTGTTTGTTCAATAGAAGTTCACATTAATATTAAAATTATTTTATATATTCAATTCTAATTGTTATATCGCGTAGCATTAGACATTATTATTCAAAATGTAATTTTAAGTATAGTTTTAATTAAATAATATTAAGTAAATTTTAGTTTTTTACGGGACCTCTTGCTGTGTTGCTCTTAACTCGCTAGTAAATAATAATAGAAAGAATATATAGAATATCCTTTGCAAAGAAACAATCAAATAGAATGTCTTTGCTAATAGAAACTGAAAATTTGCAATATTGAGGTTTACCGGAGCGAAAAATGCATCTAGTTAGCTCTCATATGCATATCTGAGAAAATTGTTTTTCTCTGTATTCTCACGCAAAAATATTTGCTCGCGCAATATGGTTGGTAATTTCGCCACCGCCGCCGTTTAAATCGCCTAATGGTTAAAGCGTTGGCCTACTACATCGAAGGTCAGAAGTTTCTATTTTTATGTTTAGTAAAACCTATAGAAGCATTTCGCAAAGTTGATGTATATTCATCCTCGGTGTATATAAAATTTCGTGTATCTCGGAAACAACTCTATCGATTTGGGTCAATTTTTTTATTTAAATAAGGTTTTACTTTTTAAGTTTATCTATATTATAGATATCCTTTTGGAAAAAACGCAATTTTTATAACTTTACCGAAAAACATAAAGCTGAGCGCGAAGCTTGGTCGCCTAGTTAGTTATTATTATATTATTTATCTTCACTGCAGTGTGTGTGTGTACACATACGTGCACTATCTATTACATTCTCTCATAGTCTGGTGATGACTGATGACCGGGCCGCTATTGTGATATCTTGATAAAAAACCTTATAACAATAAATAACTAAATAGGGGTTTTCATTTAGAGTAGATACCTAATCAGATACTTACGAAGTCGGTGCCAGCCAATACAAATCAAAACACATCGACTTCGAAAATATCTGATTAGATATCTGTTCTAAATGAAAACCCACGTTTAGTTATTTTTTATTTTTCAGTACCTGGAAGTCGATTTATTTTTAAGTTTTTATGTACAGATTAGAATCGCATTAAGCAACATTACGAAAAGGATGCATGATGTATTGCATTAATTCATAAAACAAAACACAGGTCTTTTTCCGCCCTTTTTCCACTCAAGATGACAACTTAACCACTAGAACCCCGCTGATGCCTATAGGCGCCACTTCCGGCGTTATCGTCAATCCCCGCTGACCTACAAGCGCCACCTCGCTCACTGCACTTTTATCGCTTATTACACGACGAAAGTTGTTTATTTTATGCTAAATAAGTGATACATGTAAATTTTAGAAGTTTTATTAACTATATCTATATAAATAAAAGGCAAAAGTGATTGACTGATGTATCAACGCACACGCCAAACCCTTAAGGCTAGAAAATTGGAATTTCGCACACGTATCCCACATATGACGAAGGCATTCACTAAGGAAGGATTTTTCAAAATTCAACCGCCAAGGGGGTGAAATAGGGGATAAAAATCTGTATGAAATTTTTTATTCCTTGGACATATTTGCATGAAATTTCGTATAAATTGAGTACGGCAAAAAAGAATGTAAAATAGGGGATGAAAGTTTGTATGAAACCTACCTTTTTAGAGTGTTTTTTTGTAGTTTTAACGCGAGTGAAGCCGCGTATTCTACTAGTAGTAAAATAAAATTTTAATTAAATGCCGACAACGTTAAAAACGCGTCAAAAAATGTTTAAATTTCAAGTGAAGCGCTATTGTTTTTGTTAATTTAAAATCTTTGAACTAGCGAATTTGTGACGTAAATGAATGTATATTTATTTTTTGTATTCTTTGTCACTATTGAGATACTAATAAATGTATAATCACATAATAAAATTGGTCCAACGAATTTTGATGTACGAGTATAAAATTTGTAATATAAGTCGCCATTATACTTATAACATGAATTTTGACTATTATTCACTGATTCGGTGCCTGATAAATTTAAATCACTAAAGAAAAACTAATATAATTTCATATTTTCAGTTTATATTTCAATATTGTTATAATATAAAATATGTTTATTTATAAACTAGCAGAACCCGCGGCTTCGCCCGCGATCAAACTACGAAAAAAATAAACTTTTTCGCAATACATACTTTATTATTTGCAAAAATAAGTTCGTGTAAGTTTTATTATTTCTTTTTTTCCCGTTACATAGCTTAGGTGACTTTTTCATTACAGTTGTGCCAACCTTCAGAAGGAAGATATAATTAACAGGATGCTCTCTAGCTAGGTTTTCTCTCTGTCACGCTCTAGGTCTATTATAATTGTCACTGCTGTGGCCAGCCGAGATATTATACATAATTTCCCTTTGGGTTTGGAATAATCTCCGTTCTCTATTTTATACCCTTTTATATCCACACAGTAAGTGTACACTTACGGAGAACTTGACCTATGTTACTCTATTTAAATATATTCAACAACTCCAATTTCACCGCTCAGCTTTACCCACTTAGGGACTGAATTAAAAAAAATCCAAAATACATGTTTATTTAATTGTATTGAAGAGCATTAATACCAAGTTTCAAGTAATTTTGATCATAAATATTTTTTTTTCTCATATAAACAGCACGACCCCTTTTTACCCTTTAAAGGGATGAATTTCGAAAAAAAAAAAATGATATTTGTATTGTTTTATTTTTCATTTCGATGGCAAATACCACTTTCCGTGCATCATTTACAGAATTTCATACAAACTTTAAACCCTTCTTTTGCCCTCTTATGGAATGAATTTCGAAAAATGCTAAAACACGTATTTATTTAATTGTATTGAAGAGCATTAATACCAATTTTCAAGTAATTCTGATCATAAATAATTGTTTGTCCATAAAACTTTATCATCCCATTTTACCCTTTAAAGGGATTAATTCCGAAAAAAATCTAATACATATATTTCTTATTTTTTATCTTAAAGCTAAGTACCACTTTTCGTGCATTTCGCGTTAAGAATGACAGAGTTTCATACAATCTTTAATCCCCTATTTTACCCCCTTAGGGGGTGAATTTCGAAAAATCCTTTCTTAGCGGATGCCTACATTGTATAAGGAATATGTCCTCCAAACTTCACGTTTCTACGACCAGCGGTTTAGCCTGTGCGTTGATCGATCAGTCAGTCAGTCAGGACAAAGCATTTTATGTATATATAGATATAGATTAAATCGAATTTTCAACTTTAGACTTTTCAATTTTTTTAATGTATAATCAAAACCGGTTCTAATAAAACCACACCAGTCCGGTTGTCTGGTAACAATCGTCAGAGAATCTTAGCCAAGTTCCGATTTCTTTAACAAAGCTTATAACTATATTTATACGTAGAATATGTCGATTCCATAGTCCTTAACATATTTTGTATATTAATTAGGCTGACGCTATTGATACAGTAACTGTATGAATAATTTATTTTTATTAGTATAGTTACTGTAGGTACGGCTGTTATTTTTATTAGTCCGGTTATTGATTATTAAAAAAAAAATGGTATATTTTTACTTAACAACGAGGATTAAAGAGCAAAAAAACACAAAATATCTGTATGTATTTATCTTGTTCTCATTCTTTCAAAAATTGGAGCGTCTTGCCAAAAAAAAGTTCATTTGACACTTCCGATTCTTCTTAAGTTATCTATCTATACATTATTATAATAAAATTGTAACTAAGCCGAATCTGTCCATTAAATATTTTTTGGAAAATCTTATTGAAATAGACTTTATTATCGATATAGAAGCCAAATGTATAGTTTTTAGAATTTTTATCTGTCTGTCTGTCTGTCTGTCTGTTACCGCATCATGGGAAAACCACTAGACAGATTTTGATGAAAATTGGTATGATGATAGCTAGTTATCCGGGTCAACATATAGGATACTTTTTACTGCGGGAAAATGTCTCATCTCTGAGCTAAACGTTAAAACTTATCTAGGGACGAACCCGAGCGGAGCCAGGGTGAGTTGCTAGTTATCGTATAATTTTCGAGTCGAAATTGTCACCAAATCTTAAATAACATAAAGCAATTATATTGGGGGTTCTGGGTTTGAAATAAAAAAAAAGACCTAACGAGAAGGTTCACCCTACGTTATCCAAGTCGGGTCTGTCACATAATCGAAAATTAAAACTTACAAAATATACATGTTATCCAGATGCTCTAAATTTAAAATAACAAAAATAAATAATAAAAAAAAAACAAAATAAAGTAGATGGACAAATAATAATTACTAGACTTGCAACGAATATTCGGCTATTATTCAGTATTCGGCCTATTCGGCTACTTTTATCATATTCGGCCGAATACCGAATATTTAGATACTACTCGGCCGAATACAGAAAGAATACTTAAGTAATAATATGTTTTATTGTAAACAGATAATTGTTAAAATGAAAATATTGATTTATTTTATAACAATATATTTCTCTTATAATCATTAAAGACATACGTACATTTTTTTTTTATATTGGGAAATGTATTTGGGCATTCCACCTACCTGTATACATACAGTCGGCGTCGTAGAATCGTTTACGCATTCAACCACGACGCCCCGACGGTAGATCTGCCGAAGCAGACCACACAACCAAGGGGTTGCTTGCTCCCACGATCCATTCCGCTGTCAGAGAAATACCAGGAGAATCTGCATGGTACACCACTCAACGAAGTGAGCCACCTCCCTATGTCTCACACATCGAGGGCGAGGTACACATCTACTCTAATATTGCTCTAACACTACTATAGGTACGGTTACTAAGCGGTTCCCATCTTTACGCTCTAACTGGAGAACGGTAGATTGTACGAAATATTGTTTAAGACCAATGTAGAGAATTTCATACTCTACTTTTCTAATGACTTCAAATCTTATTTTAAACAAAGATATAAGTTCCATTATGACTCATAAGTAACAATAAACCGATTTTTGTTACATTTAATTTCTGATATAACGTAGCAACGTGGACACGAGATTATGTGAGACTTTTGGTTTTGAGCCAGCATATAAAATAAATGTATATGCACCTTTAGATCTAGTTAACATTAAGCCTTACATTTTTTTAATTTTTTATTTTTAAAAAGGGTTTGATCATAGAGATCGGTTTCGCTTCAAGTTTTCTTCATCGCTTTAGTTCAACGTTTCTGAATCGAACAGCTAAGGTGTGGAACACCCTTCCAGCATCCATGTTTCCTGCCACCTACAATATAAGTACCTTCAAGGCAAGAGTGAATAGGCATCTTATAGGCAAGCGCGCTCCAACCTAGACCTCATCAGTGCTTTTCAGCGTTGATTGTCGTCAAGCGCAAGCCTATCTACCAATAAAAAAAAAAAAAAAGATCGTTCCAACCTTACCTATAAGGAAATACAAAAAAATCTTATCTATTCTACTTTTTTAATACTAATTGTACCTATATAGACAGCATTCTTGCTTGATTCTAAAATCTTACATTTCGAGGTTGAATTCTTATTTAACTGTGCTTTCAGTTATAATATGACATCATATTTAAAATAAAACTATGTTTTCGGATTTCTTCGTGGATTTATTTTGATTTTTGATTCCTGATGTTTCGGTCAAGCAATCAAAGTCACGGGGGGAGTCTCGGAAAAAATCCGAAAAAATAGTTTTATTTCAAAAACTCACTAGGAAAATTTAGTCTCCATCCATAGTTTAGCCAAATACGAAGTCTGGTTTATACTTCCCTTTATGTAGCTAGAGGCACTGTATTGCAATTATGATAAAACATGAATATCAGTATCAATTTTGCATGCGTATTAT
This sequence comes from Fabriciana adippe, assembly GCA_905404265.1. Taxonomy (NCBI): domain Eukaryota; kingdom Metazoa; phylum Arthropoda; class Insecta; order Lepidoptera; family Nymphalidae; genus Fabriciana; species Fabriciana adippe. The sequence goes on along the minus strand of FR990001.1, from coordinate 9,361,082 downwards.
GTCTCGACTTCAGGGACTGCTGGGTTGTGGACCCGACTTTATATCGTTTCACAAACAGTTATGTCGTAGTAGATAATATACTCGTATAAGTTTATATGTAATGGAAGAGTAGAATAGTCAGTCCCTTGCAGCTCCTAACCGGCGGACATTTGTCGTGTGGAATAACCCTCATTTACATTTTGCGTTTGTTAATATTCACGTGGTCTCATTTGGTTTGATAGTTTTAGTTTAGTTCTGTTAAATGTTTAATATGGAATAACACAAATGACATTTGAGTACTTTTAAAAAAGAATAGTTTATAATTTTTGAAGGACTCTTCTAAATTATTATGGATTCAAACGGTAAGTAGACATTATTTATAAAACCTATATCTATACATATAATAAAATTGTAACTAAGCCGAATCTGTACATTAAATATTTTTTGGTAAATCTTATTGAAATAGACATTATTATCGATATAGAGGCCGAATTTATAGTTTTCAGAATTTTTGTCTGTCTGTCTGTGACCTCATCACGAGAAAACCACTGGACAGATTTTGATGAACTTTGGCATGATGATAGCTTAATGATAGGTTATCTGGTTTTTACTGCGAGAACATATCTCATCTCTGAGAAATCTATACTAATCGTTAAAACATAAAGGGACGGAGGTCAGTCGCTAGTCAGTTATATATGTAAATCACAAAAAAAAATATTAAAATATATACCTAACTATGAAGTAGGGAATCAATTCTGTCAGGTTAGATTTAATTTTATAGTTTCAATGCACATAATCTACTTCATAAGAAACAGTTTGGATTTACGAAAGGCCGCTCCACAGCAAATGCTAGTGTTGAGCTAATAAAAAATAGTTGTAAGGCTTGGAAAAGTTCACAGGATGCACTTGGGATATTCTGTGACATATCCAAGGCCTTTGATTGTGTGCATCATGAGACACCGATCAGGAAACTGCATCACTATGGTATTAGAAATAAGGCATTTGACCTTCTGGATTCGTATTTAAATAATAGAATATAGAGGGTTGATGTAAATGGTAAGAGATCTTCTGGGGCTCGGAGTGTCGGAGTATCCGAGTGTATCATTGTTAGAGTGTCGGAGTGTCGGAGTGTCCGAGTGTATCATTCTTAGAGTCTGACTGTCGGAATATCGAGTGTCTGAGTGTCGCAGTGTAGTAGTGTCGCGGTGTGTCGTAGTGTCTGTGTGTCGCAGTGTCTGAGTATCGCTTTGTCGGAGTGTCAAACTGTCGAGGTATCGAGTGTCGAGTGTCTGAGTGTCGGTGTGTATGAGTGTAGTTGGCTCGAAGTGTCGCCTTGTCGGAGTGTCGGGGTGTCGTGTGGCGAGTGTCCGAGTGTAGGCGTGTCGTAGTGAATATATATTATGTTAAATAAGTCACCTACAGCTACGTTATCTATTTTTGATATTCATGCAAAATCCAAAAATGTTCACGAAGAAACAAGAACATCTTAAATTTTTTGATTCGTATCAAGACTCATATATTGTTTTCTTTTGTTTTCACAATAGTTTTTGTACGAGTATAATAAATAAATAAATAAATATCCTAGTGGTCGATGTTGGCCACACGCCACGCCGACAAATATAATGAAACAGACCATGTGCAGGAAGAATTATAGTGCACAAATCTGGTGGGGTGACAATTCAAGACTGGTACAGATTATACGTAGAGCCGACACGTGCCAACTTGTAAACAACTCTAGACTCTTATTAAAATTCTGATTATCTAGTCTATTTGAAATGAAAATTAATTTAATTAGGTAACTGATGTCACTATATCAATTAATATTGATGGTATCTGTATATATTTGCACGATATTTAAATGTAAATACTAATCAATATCTATAATGGGCTAAAATAAATATTTTTTTAACACTTATTATTTTTTTCAGTGAGAGAATTCATCGATGGATTGTTCAGTGAAGAGGCGTATGAGCAGCCTTCCGATGACCAAAAAGTTGATGATTTGGAAATAAAACTACCCGAATGGTTCGATGAAAATAAATATAACCAGTAAGTGGAAGATAAAATATACCTAAGAGAATGTGGATACCACCAATGTATCACAGATGCAAAGTAACTTAAATATACACATTTATTTGTGTGAAAAATAGTAAAAATGTTCTTATACTCTTATATCACAATACAGTCGCATTTCATTATTCAATAACACGCATTCTAAGAATATTTTATTTATTAAAGGACTATTTATCAAGTTACAAATAATATTAAATTGGAATGGACCTTAAAAGTAATGTTTTATTGTAGGGGCAGACGTTTCTATGCAGACTTCTCTTTCATGCTCTCAGCATCTATGGTAGCCAGTCTGGTTGCGGTTTTCTCAATTAAAACGATACTAGACGTTCTAGTCTCTACTCGACGTTCCAACTCTGTCTACACCGCATACAGAAGATATTTTTCAACATATAAACACATGAATTTATGGATGGAGTCTGAACTTAAGCCTGGCTCAGAGTAAGTATTATATTTATATTGTCTATCATTCAAAATTCAATTTTTCCGGATTTACCCGACCTTGATAGAATCTTTCAATCGATAAAAAGTTTAATCTTGTCAGGTTTCAGGTTTAATTTGATTTTGGCAATAATAATTAATAATTATCAATTATTTGTATATGATATGAATGTAAAAGCAAATGTAAATAAAATTATCTTACGAATATTTTTTAGATCATGGAAGTCACTATATACTGTTAGAAGACGGCACTTAGTTGCTGATCGAACCGCGAAGCTAAAGGGAATAGGAACAATATCTCAGCGAGATATATCTCTCGCGTTGTTTGGTTTTATTGGATTCTCTTTCCTGAAACCTGACAAATTTGGAATAACTCAACTCGAAGAAGGTGACTGGGACGCGTATAATCATCTTTGGAGAGTAATCGGACATATGATAGGATTGAAGGACAAGTAACTATTTTTTAATTTTTATGTATCTATTTACAATGTAAAATATTTTAGTAAGTAATAAATTAATTAATAGCGATGATTAGATAACGATAAGCTGATACACTATATTTATTTGATATATTATTAAGTTCTTCTTTTAGTATTTTATTTTAAGGGAACCAAAAATATGCATTATATTATGTTTTCAGATATAACATATGCAGAAACAGCTATGAAGAGACGCGCCAAGTATTGCAAATCATATTGGAACGGGTATATACTCCATGTTTGGAAAACGTTCCAGAATATTTCGAACACTCTACTCGTGTCATGATAGAGGGACTGAGCTACATATTAACGGCTCTAGAATCTTCATCAATGATCTACTTGGTTAAATACCTATCTGATGTTCCTGGATATATATATACGGAGGAAGATAGACATATGTTTCAAAATAAACTAAAAAAGATATTGAAAGGGCGGTCAGAAGATACAGGTATTTTACAATTCTTGACACTGCAAAAGATTTTTTATTAATTTGGATATAACTTTAGGATATATTGTTATAAGAGATAATAATTTTGAAAGTACTGAACGTTTTTCACGAGTCTTTAGTTTGACTAAAAGATGATATTTGATGTAAATCTTAACTAATCTAAGTATACACCAAGGTTTAATTTAGGGATTTAATTGAGGGTGCTATAGAAGTGATATAAATCCTTTAAACAGTATCATGTATCTGTATATCACACTCTACTTTTTTCGAGTATACATACAAAGTTGGAGGAAACTTCATACACAAAAAACATTGTTAGGTGCATCGTGTGACGTTACAAAATAAGAATGTCATTTGTATCATTTTAAATTGCTTATAAATAGAAAACAATTGGCCAATTTTTTAGACATTTTAAACTTATAATCTTTTTCAGGAGTGTATGCGTCTGAATTGATGGAAAAGTGCCTTATAAGCCAATCTGCAAGACAACAAAACATCTTTTATCTTCACGACTACGATTCTGTAGATACTGCACCAGCTTATAAAAATCTTCCATTTATAGGAAAATACAAAATTGCGTTCAATAATATCATCGTTAGCTTGTATTCAACTTATTATGGCAGAATGTTTTTCAATTATTATCATAAATGGTGTATTTTTGTTGCAACTTATATTCCATATCTTGCTATTTGGAAATTTGGCATAAAAAATGCGTTTGTAAATGCTTTTCAAGAAGACCCAGTTGATGATATGACTCCTAAATTAAATTCAGAATATTATAAGCCAGAACCCCCAAGGCCATGGTACAAATTATTGTATGATATTTTCTGTTTATAAATATAGTACTCGTTACAGGTGCAAAAATCCCGAATGTAATGTGCTATAAAAAAATCTCAAAGAAATAGCCCTCTAATCTTATATTTAACTAGCGACTCACCCTCGCTTCCCTCGGGTTCGTCCCTAGGTACGTTTTCACGGTAAGAATAAAATAAACTATATATACATATAATATGTACAATGTACATACATAGGTATAGAAACGTAGGTAAGTATTTAAAAAAATAAAAAATAATATATAAACCCTTACTTGAGAAATGATTGATTTTCCATTCATTCTTTCACTCCCCTTTTCGCCCCTTTATATATTATGATACGTTTTCCTGGATGAAAACAGCTATTCTATGACATTCCCAGGGTCTCAAAATATTTTTATATCAAATTTCATCTAAATCGGTCCAGTGGATTAAGGGTGAAAAAGTGACGGACAGACACAGATAGAAGGAGCTACTTTCGCATTTTATATTAGTATGGATATATAAAGCTGGCTTTTTTTGTCGTGCTGGTCTTAATCTTCTACTTGGGCTGAACGTTGATAAGTCAGTCAGTAAGTCGCGACATTGCCTTTAATATAATAGTACCTGGGCAACCGCGCTTCGCTCGGAATTTTTGGCCACAAGCACAATTTTCTTTTTAATTTAGCTTAAAAACAAAAAAAAATACTAAAAACTTGAATAAATAAAAAAAAAAAACAAAAGTAAAAATTTTCTAACCAACCGAGATTCAAACCGGGACACCTATCTTGGTCGTTGGCTACTTGACCACGATGCTTATGCCCGAGCGTGCGAAATTAGCGACCACATTTTGCGTGGAAAATGCGAAAGAAAACCGCATGAAAACTCGAAAACACGCCTTTTTCCAGACATAAGACTAATGTAGATCAATTTTTCGCCCCCAAAAACCCGCACATACCAAATTTCAGCGAAATCGTTAGAGCCGTTAGCGAGATCGTCGGTATACCGACGACGACATTTATAAATGTACAAGAATTGCTGGTTAAAAGTCGTATTTTAGTGTAAATCCTAAACTAAAATACAGTATTTTATTAACATGATGTCAACAGCATTAAAAATATTGTAATAATCTAAAAACAATTGTTTTATTATATTAAATCTTATTTATTGCCCTTATCCTGAATATTACTGAAGTAATCATACTATTTACTAATCACCTCTATCTGTTTCTAAATTCCAAAAGCCTCACAGTAAAACATTAATAGAATATGGCAATGTTACATATTGAAATCATAGACTTCATTTGTAAGTAACAATTAAAGTACGAATAAATTAATTTTTATTTGCATATAAAATTACATATATGATGTAAGCACATTATACGAGTATTTGCATAATGCAGTATTTAAATAACAGAGATATCAGATACCATTAGTTAAATCAATATTCCTAAGTAAACTGTTATGTACATATGTTTTTTTAAAGTGAGGTATATCGTTCAGCGTTCTCATCCCATTGTGTTTCTTGATTAATGCGGTTTAACATTAAAAAGCAATGTTCTGCTGCAGTTGTGGATCATAAAGATCTCCAGTATACTACCTGCGTTATAATAATATATAATAATAATATTCTTTATTAGATATCGCTGGAAGCGATCTCTTCCAGGAAACCTTGAGGTGCAGAAGTAAGTTTTCATAAAACAGTAGGCAGTGTACTTGCAGGACTACCTTCCTGCATGTACACCGCCTAATGTACCTCCTCTAACTCAAAGGAACCTTCCCCGTCTTAATGGGGAGTCGCAGGATCACTAAAGCACTCAACCACGACGCCTCGACGTGTGCTCTACAGAAGCAGACCACAACAACCAAAGGATTGGGATTGGAAAGAAACTGCCTCATGGAACTTGCGATAAATTAGTCATTACATTATCATTAGGTCCGTACATATGAAATTGGCGTTTTATATGATAAAAGCAAAACGTAGAAAAACGTATGTGTGTACTTATGTACGCACGTAAGAAGTTATACTTTAATGAATAAAAAAAAATAAAAACCGACTTCCAGGCACAGAAAAGTAAAAAATAACCTAACGGGGGTTTTCATTTAGAATAGATACCTAATCAGATATTTTCGAAGTCGGTGTGCTTAGATTTGTATTGGCTGGCACCGACTTCGAAAATATCTGATTAGGTATCTATTCTAAATGAAAACCCCCGTTAGGTTATTTTTTACTTTTCTGTGCCTGGAAGTCGGTTTTTTTTTTTAAGTTTTTATTTTCCCATTTTTGGTGTAGACGTAATAAGCAGGTAATTTGTAAGAAGAAAGATTTTTAAAAACATATTCGATTAAGCCATTTATTCAGATCCCTAATGACAGTCACCACCCATCTAGGTGTAAAGTTCTCATCAATACAAATTAATCAAGCCCAAACACCAGGTAATTGCTGTAAATCGTTGAGGAGTTTCCTCGACTGTCTTTCAGCTCCATTATCAGATCTTCATTAAATAGTAGTGCTTTAAAATACTTTAAAGCACTACTATTTAATGAAAAAAATTAACAAGCGCACTAGTCGCCACTACGATTTTTGAAGGTTCCCCTCGATTTCTCTGGGATGCCATCATCAGATCCTGGTTTCCTTATTATAGTACCACCCTTGGGATATCTCCTTTCAAACGAAAAAAGAATCATTAAAATCGGTTCATGAATGACGAAGCAATCCGCGAACACACATAAAATTACGTCCACGTAAACAAAAATTTTCATATTTTTTTTTCCATAAAATGAAAACTACTCGGCCAAACTATGTTAAATTTTTATGGGACCAAATGACAACTATACCGCATCAAACAAAAAAAGAATCACGTAAATCGGATCATAAATCTCAGAGTAATCGATGTACATATGGTAAGTCCGGGAGAGTTGCCTATAGTTTTAAAAAACGATCAATATTAATTATATGTGTAAGATACTACATAAAATAAGCATAGTTTATTTTAATTCAATATTTACTTATGCCATTCAGATTGAATTTGGAACTATTGTGCAATATATTCTAGATTAAAAAATGTTTTTAAAAAATTGTAGAAAATAGGCATCTCACCCAGACATGTGGGTTAGTTGCCTAAAGATGTCAGGGATAGGTATAGGACGAGTAATTAGTGCATAATCAGACGTACTTTGCTTAGTGACGCAAAAAATCCTTTTTATATGCATTTATACATACTACCTGTAGATGTACAGGTGGTTATGTGGGACTCACCGGCTAGAAAAGCCGGTACTACCCACTGAAACCCAACAAAACCTCCCCCGTCTTAATGGGGCACCCCGACAGCAGGTCTGCCGAAGCAGACTACAACAACCGTGAGGTTACTCCCACGATCCACTCTGCCGTCAGAGAAGTACCAAAAGCAACCATATGGATTAGGCCATAATCCACCACGCAGGCCAAGTGCGGGTTGGCGGACTTCATAATGTCTTTCGAAAACTTGCTAAGTTCTCTCATATATGCAGGTTTCCTCGCGATGTTTTCCTTCACCGTAAGGCAAGTGTTAATTATGTTTGAAATGATTGGCACATGAAAATATCACAAGTGCGAGACGCGGGATCTCACTTCACTCGCTTTCCCAAGCGAGCGCGTTACCCACTGGGCTACCACTGCCTTAATTAGCGTCCGGATGAACTGCCGAACGCTAATGAGCTCCCCCACCACGACAAGGTGAACGCACGTTGGGGGGGGGGGGGACCAATTAATATACTGGGCATCTAACCCCAAAATATTATTGGGCATCTCTCCCGATCATTAGGGAGAGATGCCTATCGACTCTGAACACACCGTAAAGCATTTTCAATAGAAATTGATGGGTTGTTAACAAAACAAGATCACAATGTTACATTATGAAACAATTTAATACTATTTAACTAAAGAATTTAGGGAAAACAATTACTGCAAACTATCTCAAAGATTATATTCTAACGTAAAAGTTAACTACGCTTATCTTATTTTACAAATTAACACCAAAATATTAATTATAAGTAATATGTCTTTGTGTAAAAACTTCCACACTGACATTGACTGTCGACTGACGTATTATGGACGCGTTCCGAATCACGCAACATTAATTAATTTAATTTTTTAAATTATTAGGCGTCTCTCCCTTATGGGCATCTCTCCCGGACTTACCCTACATAAAAAAATATACCAATCTAATTGATAACCTCCTCCTTTTGGAAGTCGGTTAAAAAAGCCAATTTTGATGATCCATACGTCACGTCGTTAGATTTGTATTGATAATACGAGTGTTATAGGCCATATAGAAATCACTAAAAATCAAAATAGTGGATTTAAATCAAAACCTATCGAGTGAGATATCGAAATTCAAAATAAATGTTACAAAATACATCTTAAGTATACTATTAAACAAGCAATATTTGTATAGAATTTCACCGCAATCACTAGGAAGCTCCAGGCTCCCAGATAATTCTTCAATTGACCCGTCTATTGGAATTCTTCGGACTAGGCTCATGCGAGAGATGTTAAAAGTAGGTATTTAAAAAACTTTGTATTTATATTATAATAAAAGTAACGGATTATGTATAAACTTGTTAGCAGATGTGGCGGATGAGAATTCGACGCTAATTTTGTTACGGCCAATACTTTTGACTCCATCTTTGACTATATCACTTAATTTAATTTTAAAAAGAAATTCACTAAATTTGGTCTGGTTAAAGTCAAAGTTGACGGGTCTGATTCTTCTCTTGCAACATGGATAATGAAAGGTCCGATGTCAGAGTCAGAATAAGCGTTAATTAATTCGTTGAAAGTGGGGTTCAGATAAACTGTTTGGATAGAGGGGATTTACAATAGAGAATGCTCTGATGAACTTTTTAATTTGATGCCACCGTCACGCTTCTATCATCGCACCCTTCGTCGCCGGGTTGGATGTCATCCACACATTTTAGATGCTTGGCATTCTACAAATGTACGTGTATCTCGTTCTTTTTTACCTCGCACGTGCAAAATATGGAATGATCTTCCTCCTGAGGTTTTCCCGAACGCTATAACATGAGGGTCTTCAAGAGCCGTGTCTTCAGGTCCTTTAAAGGCCGGCAACGCATTCGCAACTCACCTTGTGTTACAGATGTCCATGAGCGGCGATAGCCACTTACCATCAGGTGGATCGTTTGTTCGTTTGCCCCTTTTTTCTATAAAAAAGGGGTTAGCTGTCGAGGGATCAACGATCGTTATTTTGTTCAAGCCAAGATTTTGTTCTTTTCCAGGACATATCCTAGATGTAAGCAATTCCGAATCTGGCATATAAAAAAATTTGCCTGGATCCGGAGGGTCCAATTGTGTTTTTTTTTTTTCATATTCGGCTTGTCACATAGAAGGTAATGTGAGAAGCCGAATATGAAAAATATTTTAATATAATAATTCGAAAATACAAATCTAAAATTAAAAACTTACCACAATATCTTCTATATATACACTTAACTATTTGTATTAACTAATATATACAACTAATTATTACTACTATTTTCACAATGATAAAATAATTTAAGTCTGAAAGACTCGAAAATTATGTCATTAAAAAATATTGCTGTAGGCTTAATTCAGAGGCAATAAAGATTACATATAAAAAAATATTTCACCTAAAAATATTTCACCTTTATTTAAATCACACCTTCGATCAATAATACTACTAGATATCGGGTCGGCGTAAGAAATCCGTCTCGGTAAATATAAGATCACTTGCAAAGTGAGCGTATATTTTGATTAGTATTTAGTTTTATTGAAACACTGCAAGTGTAAACACGTTCAAAATGACGCAATGTATATTTAAAAGTTGCAAAAATAATACGCGAAAAAGAAATTTTTCGAACGGAGTGTCTTATTTTCGGCAAGTACTTGTAGATTAAGTTAATGTTTTAAGATTTAACCTACGAAGTAACACAAAAATGAAATTTTGAACAATTTTAAATCCGCTAAGATCGTCAGTGGCGGATTTACCGGGAAGCAAAGGAAGCAATTGCTTGGGGCCCCGCTTGGACAGGGGCCCCAAAATTTGCAAAATTTTGAAAACATATTCGCAAATTTGAAAAAAAAATACAAAATACAAGATAAATGATGATGAATTATACCAAATCATTTTCAAAGATGAATTGTTTTCAGCGTTTCCAAATGTTGAATGCCTCATCAGGCTATTCCTTACACTACCGATAACTAATAGTACAGGGGAGAGATCGTTCAGCGCATTGAAACGCGTCAAAAATTATTTACGCTCGTCGATGTGCCAAGAAAAAGTGAGTGATTTAGGCTTACTGTTTATCGAAAAAGACAAGCTTCAAAAACTTGACTTTGATGATGTCATTCATCAATTTGCGACTGAGAAAAGTAGGAAAAAGTTGTAATTTAGTTAGTAAATTATAAGTAAACTGAATAATATATTGATTTTGCAAAATGAACTGGTTATTTATTATTTTGAAATATTCGGGGGGAGGGGGGGGGGGGGGGTTAATGTTAGAATGAGGGCCCCAAAAACCTGAAATTGCTTGGGGCCCCGTCATAGGTAAATCCGGCACTGAAGATCGTTTGGCGGAATTCGAAGAAGGAAAGAGAAATAAAACATAACGATTTAGCTCACAAAGCGACAACGGGAAAAAATGCTTGATGAGGTTGATTTTACATTAAATATTATAAATAGGGATGGGCCGAAATTCGTTTCACATTCGATTTAACCGAATTTCGGCAGCCTGAACCGAACTTCGGCATTCGGCCGAAATTTGGTTTTATTGCCGATCATTCGGTAATAGAAAAAACATGTCTACTTGCACTATTTTGCCTGAAATTAATAGAAAGCATGTCATCATAACAATAAAATAAAGTCTTATATATAGATACTTATTAGTCCGATCAGAATCCAGTTTGGAAAAAAATTTAAATCAGAAGTTGTATATTTTCAAAACGTTAGTAGGTATATAAGAAACAAAAATCCGTAAAATGCCTCCGATGTTCAGCTACCCCCGAGAAAAAGGGGGGTGAAAAGCGTTGAAAAATAGTTTTTACCAATTTCCGGCTTACTATGACGTTCTATCGAAAAATGTTCTTTTCAAAAGTTGTATATCTAATAAAAATCTACAACTTCTATAGATGACACTTTTTACAATAACCTCAAACTTTTCGAAATATTTGCATAAAACGGCTACTGTTTCTGAGAAATTTATGTTTTATGCTCTCGGGAGGCTGAAAATCATCCCCAACTTTGTATAGTCGCCCTATAAAAACAACTTAAAAAATTGAAAAAGTTGGAGAAATCGATAATTTTTACTTAAATTTTTTACGTAAACTAATTTTTTTTTAATATTTATTGAAAAAGTGTACTATCAAACTGACCAAATTTTTGTAAACTGATTACATTAATGTGTTTTACAGGAAAAAACGAAAAAAAATATGAGTATTTAAGTTTTTAATTTGACGCTTATTATTTATACAATGAAAAAAAAAATGGAAGTCACGTAAAGTATTGGGTAGGTATACTTTGCGTGACTTCCATTTAATATTAGTATGGACATATAAAGCTGGTAAAGACATAAAAATAGTAATTGCGTATGTACCTTAGGAGATAGACGTATACTATTGCGAACTTGCTGGTATAACTTTTTAAGGCCTACAATTTTCTACTACATTGTTTTGATGTATCTCTTAAGGTTCAGCCAGCGTTAGCCATATAAATTTCTAAGGACGACTCGATAGAACCAGTAATTGCGTTTTCAAGCGGGAATGAAAAATGTGCCTGTAGTAAAAAGTATCTTAAATGTTGACCCGAGTGATAAGCTATCACTATACAAAATTTGGTTAAAATCGGTTCAGTGCTTTTTGCATGAAACGCGCACATCGATTTCACTTAAGTTAGTTTTATTATAGGTTAAGTTTATAATAGGTATTGCGAGTGTACCGTAAGAGATAAACATATACTGTTGCACATTTTTCTGTTGGCCTTTTCGAGACCTACAATTTTTCAGTACTTACATTGTTTTGATGTATGTCTTAAGGTTTCGCCAGCGGGACGTTTCTAAGGAGGACTCGATAAAACCAGTTATTGTCATTTCCCGTGGCAAAGAAAGATTTTCATAAAGTAAAAGGTGTCCTTAATGTTGACTCGAGTAGTAAGTTATCACTTCATTAAATTTCATTGAAATCGGTTCATTACTTTTTGCGTGAAACGCACACAGACAAAGAGACAAACAAACAAACAGGCAAAAAATTTAGTAACATTGTTTAGGAGTCTATATTGTATACATAAAACGTTACAGTCATTGTTTTTAAAAAATATTTCATGGACAGATTTCGCTAAGTTACTGCTTTATTATAGTATAGATATAGATAAACGGATTCCGATAGGTCTACATGGTCATTTATTTTAAACTAGCGGTACGTTTTCACGGTTAGCTATGTTTATATATAAATAGTAGCTTGTTACTCCTAAGATATTCATTTAAATTATTATATAGCGATTTACCCTTGCTTCACTCAGGTGCGTACGCCGTACGCGGATTTTGTTTACAATTTCATGGGTTTTTTTTTCGCGGAACCCTGATTCTTTTTCTAAAATAAAAGTAGCCTAAGTTACTCCTCATTACATCAGATATCTGCCAGTGAAAGTCCCGTCAGAATCGGTTCAGAAGTTTCCGAGATTAGCCAGAACAAACAGACAGACAGACAGACAAAAATTGTAAAAAATGTTGTTTTGGTATGTGTACCATGTATACATCCATATGCATTTAGTAAAAAGCGGTTATTTTAATATTACAAACAGACACTCCAATTTTATTTATCTGTATAGACAAGAATATGTAAACCTTAATACGTATGCGATAAAAAATTAAACTAGTTCTTCTTAATTTAACAATCTCAAAAATCTTTGCCTAATTAAATCGACAAAATGAAATAATCTTAGTATTCTTGTAAAAAACATCTTAATTGTAATACAATCATAAATTGAATAAAAATCAAAATCACGTTTTTGGTTCACGAACTAAACACTCATTAAGTATTTTTAATAATTTAAGTGTCACGACGTGAAGTGACACGACATATCGTGACTTGTGAAAGCGCGGTGAAATTGAACCGAAGTTCGGCCGAATTTCGGCCGAATTTTTTATTCTGACTGAATGTTCGGCCGAAGTTCGTATGCGGTTCAAGCCACATTCGGCCCATCTTTAATTATAAAACTTACGAAACCATCGTAAATGTATGATGATATTTGAAGATTTGTGACTTTATTACAAGGTGCTATGGTGTTGATTAGGTTGAAAATAAAACTATTATAAGTCTTTGTCTTGGTTCGTTAGTATACATATGTAGCTGTATAGGTACATATACGCGCGGACAGAATTTAGCTTTGATTTTGTATATGACACGTTATTAAAAAAATCACACGCATAATTCCCTCATATTTAATAATAAATACACGATAATGCCTCTCGTATCTATCTACAGATAAAACAAGAATTTAACTTTGAGATTAAGGGTTTTATACAAATTATCTCACAATCAGTAAATTTTAAAATCATCTATTCAATATACTCGTATGTACGAATAAGGAAAATATTCGATAACTTTCTTTATTTGGATTTTCTAACAAAATCCGACTGCTTTAAAAACGAACTAAAAATTTGAGAAACAACAACAGTATGTAAATATAATGTAACTAAGCAGAACCCGTAGCTTCGCTCGCGATCAAACTACGAAAAATACAAAATGTCATACAAATATTATGTCCATGGAATGAAAAATTTTATACAAACTTTTATCCCCTATTAAACCCCCTTGGGGAATGAATTTAGAAAAATCCTTCCTTAGTGGATGCCTTCGTCATATGAGGAATACGTGTGCGAAATTTCAATTTGCTAGCCTTAACAGTTTGGCCTGTGCGTTGATACATCAGTCAATCACTTTTGTCTGTTACTCTTATATATATATATATATATATATATATATATATATATATATATATATATATATATATATATATATATATATATATATATATATATATATATATAATATTTGTTCATATTATCCTACTTAATGATTAATGTTTTACCGTGGGGTTTTAGGAATTTAGGACCAGTTAGAGGTAATAAGTATGATTGCTTTAGTAATATTCAGGATAAGGACAATAGAAAAGATTTAATATAATGAAACAATTATTTTTAGATAATAACAATATTTTTAATGCTGTTACACACATAGTGGTTATGAAATACTATATAATAATTTAGGCTTTACATTAAAATACTAATTGAGACATTCTTAGAAATTTAATATACATATTTAAGTATCTAAATATTACATACAGTAATATATTTCAATATTATATACAGTATTATACACATTCATTACAGGTCATATTAAACTACATCTGTATAAAAAGTTTAACACTTATAGGGACTTATTTTTAAAGGGATTATTTTAATACTAGCGGCTCACCCTCGCTCGGCTCGGGTTCGCCTCTACAAAAACAAATTATCCCACGGGAACCGTACATTTTTCCGGGATAAAAAGTAGCCTATTTGTTATTCTGATGTATAAACTACTTTATTGTAAAGTTTCATTAAAATCCAATCATTAGTCTTTGTATACTAAGCTGTATAAGTAACTATAGTTTTTTAACTATCCCACGGGAACTCTTTAATTTTCTGGGATAAAAAAGTATCTCAGATGTTAACCGGGGATATAAGGTACCACCATACAAAATTTCATTTAAATCGATCGAACAGTTTCGAAGATTAGCCTGTACAAACAGTCAAACAGACAGGGAAACAAAAAAATTGAAAAAGATCTTGATTGTACTATTTATCTTTTCACATCCCCGTGACTCGGTTTAGCATTTTTTTTATATGTACAGACATTCAACCTCTACAGTTTTATTATATATATAGATATGTAAATGGATTGTTTTTCATAGCGGGATCTATTAAAATACTTTAATAATTTCATCTTCGCATGCGCTTTACTTGATAGTGGATCTAGATTTCGATCCGATAAGTATAATTGAGATAGATGTTTATAAGTGCCTTTATTGTTCAACCAATATTTGCCGAGTTGTATGATTCTAAAGTCGTAAACATTTAAAAAAGAACTTTAATTTATTTTTCATCTGGCAGTTTGGGTCGCAAATTTTTTTGTTTATAGAAACTCTTGCATCTAAAAAACCAATAGCCCAGTAAGGCAATTATAATACTTCATAATCTACTTTAGTAATTAGTTGGCCAAGCGAACGAAGTCTAACAAATCTTCAATCTTTTAAATCACGCTTTATGCAATAAATGTTGTTATTGGTACTTATCTTTTTTCCACGTCAAGGTCACATTGAGCGTAAGCGTTGTCTGCATTATATAAATATAACTGCGAAACTGGCAATTACAGAGAACTGACAATTTTCATGAAATTACAAACAAAATTAATAACCGTAACATCAGAGGTAGAGTAGATGTACATAAGAATAAAATTAAATTGAGTTATTGTGTTGTCAGGGAGCGTCGCTCCTCCTACAATTCAGCGTGGTCTTGTATAGTAATAATTGGTGTCCTTATCGTATTTTATACTCGGCACAATTCACGAATGAGAATTAAATGGAGAAAAGTGTAATATTTCGATCGACACGACACTTTTTATTATTTACTAACCGCACCCCATATGATGTCGTAAGTATTAATGTACATACACAATATGTTGTAAGAAATTCGTGTGCACCCTGCGCAGGCCTTCACCATGTACAATGTACGTTACTTGCTACTTATAATACCCTGTTCCTCGTGACAATTGTTATGACCTAATTTTATGAGCCAAGAGCAGACAGTAAATTTAAAAGGAACTTCGTTCCTACCGGTCGTCCTACGTGTGTGTAAAAAAAAATGTTATTTATTCACATACATAAAGACAACGCCAATACTACCATACCATAGAATTTTGTGCAACAGTACCTCGTATAAAAATCACTGATCAATAATTTTTGGAATTTCATCAAAATGATATAGATATGATGAAAGTTTATATCAATAATGAAATTGTGGCTTTAGATACTGTTTAGTATTAACGATGGGAAATGGAATCAGATATACAGGTAGTATTTTACACAGTATGGAATATCTCTCGAGTAACTCAAACAATCGATAGAGATGATAATATTGTATTAATGTCAAATGTCAATCAATATTTAAATGCTACATCGATGACCATGTAAATTAAATATAAGACTAAAGGGCTACTTCTTTGAAAATGTTTATTCAGACATTACATCAATGATCTTTGAGGTACTTGGTACCCGTAAGAATTTCTATATTTATTACCAGAAAATATCATACAATGTTTTGTACCATGGCCTTGGGGGTTCTGGCTTATAATATTCTGAATTTAATTTAGGAGGCATATCATCAACTGGGTCTTCTTGAAAAGCATTTACAAACGCATTTTTTATGCCAAATTTCCAAATAGCAAGATATGGAATATAAGTTGCAACAAAAACACACCATTTATGATAATAATTGAAAAACATTCTGCCATAATAAGTCGAATACAAGCTAACGATGACATTATTGAACGCAATTTTGTATTTTCCTATAAATGGAAGATTTTTATAAGCTGGTGCAGTATCTACAGAATCGTAGTCGTGAAGATAAAAGATGTTTTGTTGTCTTGGTATTGCATATTGGCTTATAAGGCACTTCTCCATTAATTCAGACGCATACACTCCTGAAAAAGATTATAAGTTTAAAGTGTCGAAAAAATTGGCTTATTATTTTCTATTTATAAGCAATTTAAAATGATACAAATTACATTCCTATTTTGTAACGTCACACGATGCACCTAACAATGTTTTTTGTGTATAAAATTTCCTCCAACTTTGTATGTATACTCGAAAAAAGTAGAGTGTGATATACAGATACATGATTCTGTTTAAGGGTTTTATATCACTCCTATAGCACCCTCAATTAAATCCCTAAATTAAACCTTGCTTTAGGTTAAGTAAAGTTTACTTCGAATATCATTTTTTTTAATCAAACTACAAACAATCGTGAAAAACGTTCAGTACTTTCAAAATTATTATCTCTTAAAACAATATATCCCAAAGCTATATCCAAATTAATAAAAAATCTTTTGCAGTATCAATAATTGTAAAATACCTGTATCTTCTGACCGCCCTTTCAATATCTTTTTTAGTTTATTTTGAAACATATGTCTATCTTCCTCCGTATATATATATCCAGGAACATCAGATAGGTATTTAACCA
This sequence comes from Fabriciana adippe, assembly GCA_905404265.1. Classification (NCBI taxonomy): domain Eukaryota; kingdom Metazoa; phylum Arthropoda; class Insecta; order Lepidoptera; family Nymphalidae; genus Fabriciana; species Fabriciana adippe. The sequence goes on along the minus strand of FR990001.1, from coordinate 9,343,582 downwards.
AGTAGATCATTGATGAAGATTCTAGAGCTGTTAATATGCAGCTCAGTCCCTCTATCATGACACGAGTAGAGTGTTCGAAATATTCTGGAACGTTTTCCAAACATGGAGTATATACCCGTTCCAATATGATTTGCAATACTTGGCACGTTTCTTCATAACTGTTTCTACATATGTTATATCTAAAAATATAGCATGCATAATTAAAATTCGGAGTAGAAACATGAGATTATATTTTTTTAGGCATCAGGCAGGCCCTTTGTAAATACACCCGACCACACATTTATATTTTTTTTTACTTGTTTGGGTCTTCTTGATTAGTGAAAGGGAGTTACATGTGTACAAAGGCCTTTAGAGATACTACCATATTTATAACTAGTGACTCACCCTCGCTCCGCTCAGGTTCATCGTTTTGACGTTTTATATGGATTTCTCAAAGATGAGATATTTTCCATAAAGTTTTCCAAAGTAAAAAGTGTTCTATATGTTGACCTGGATAACCAACTATTATCATACCAAATTTCTTCAAAATCTATCCAATGGTTTTCTCGTGATGCTTTCCCAGATAGGCAAAAATTCTAAAAACTATAGATTCGGCCTCTGTATCGATTATAATGTCTATTTCAATAAGATTTTCTAAAAAATATTCTACGTACAGATTCGACTCAGTTAGAATTTTATTATATGTATAGAAAAACTAAAGACGGAAAAGAAGACCATACACTAAAGGAAGAACTTAAAAATATCTATACAGATAAATAAAATTGTGTCTGTTTGTAATATTAAAATAACCGCTTTTTACTAAATTCATATGGATGTATACACGGTATATATACCAAAACAACATTTTTTACAGTTTTTGTCTGTCTGTCTGTCTGTTTGTTCCGGCTAAGCTCTGAAACGGCTGAACCGATTTTGACGGGACACAAGAAAAAAATTAAAACCAAAGAAAAATTGAATAATAACCGATTCAAATAGGGAAGTTATATACATACATTATATTTTTTCTATAATTTAAACTATATACCTATAATATGCCTACCTAGAGACGAACCCGAGCGAAGCGAGGGTGAGTCGCTAGTATCAAATAAAAATAGTGTATCAGCTTATCATTATCTAATCATCGCTATTAATTAATTTATTACTTACTAAAATATTTTACATTGTAAATAGATACATAAAAATTAAAAAATAGTTACTTGTCCTTCAATCCTATCATATGTCCGATTACTCTCCAAAGGTGATTATACGCGTCCCAATCACCTTCTTGGAGTTGAGTTATTCCAAATTTGTCAGGTTTCAGGAAAGGGTATCCAATAAAACCAAACAACGTGAGAGACACATCTCGCTGAGATACTGTTCCTATTCCCTTTAGCTTCGCGGTTCGATCAGCAACTAAATGCCGCTTTCTAACAGTATATAGTGACTTCCATGATCTAAAAAATATACGTAAGATAATTTCATTTACATTTGCTTTTACATTTATTCATATCATATACGAGTACAAATAATTGATAATTATTTTTTGGCAAAATCAAATCAAAGCTTAACAAGATTAAACTTTTTATCGGCTGAATCAAGGTCTATCTATCAAGGTCGAGTAGTAAATACGAGAGTATTTTAAATTTAAATCACTAAATTTAAATTTTATATGATAGACAATATAATACTTACTCTGAGCCAGGCTTAAGTTCACACTCCATCCATAAATTTGTGTGTTTATATGTTGAAAAATATCTCGTGTATGCGGTGTAGACAGAGTTGGAACGTCGAGTAGAGACTAGGACCTTCATTATCGTTGGAATTGAGAACACCGCGATCAGACCGGCTACCATAGATGCTGCGAGCATGAAAGAGAAGTCTGCATAAAAACGTCTGCCCCTACAATAAAACATTACTTTTAAGATCCATTAAAGTTTAATATTTATTATTTGTAAGCTGATTGATATATGATGTTCTCCTGACCGATTCCGGCCACGGCGGCCAATCTCATTGAGACTAGCCAACTGCGCAGGAGATATTATAGTGCACAAGTGTACGCGCAGACACAAGAGCACTCTCTATTCCTGTCACTCTCATACTCCGGTGGGACGACTATTCGACACGACCGGTGAGAGTTAAGGCGCAGGACCGACGGCTTTACGTGCTCTCCGAGGCACGGGGGTGAAACACCGCCAACTTCCCAACTCCGGGCTGTTACTGAGGCTTACTATACAGAAAGACTCAATAACTAAACTTGGCCGACCCGGGACTCGAACCCAGGACCTCAGGATGTGCAGCCGTACATGCTAGCCACTACACTACCGAAGCAGTCCAATATAGTCTGATTGATATATAGTCATGCAATAAATAAAAAAAATCTTAGAATGCGTGTTATTTATTAATAATGAAATGCGACTGTATCGTGATATCCGAGTATTATAACAAGATTTTATTATTTTTAAATTGAGTGTTTTTTTTTTGTTACTATGCATCTGTGATACATTGTTTGTATCCACATTGTCTTAGGTATATTTTATCTTCCACTTACTGGTTATATTTTTTTTCATCGAACCATTCGGGTAGTTTCATTTCCAAATCTTCAACTTTTTGGTCATCGGAAGGTTGCTCATACGCCTCTTCACTGAACAATCCATCGATGAATTCTTCCACTGAAAAAAAAATAACCGTTAAAATATATTCATTTTAGCCCATTATAGATATTGATTAGTGTTTACATTTCTATATTGCGCCAATATATACAGACACTATCTCTATAAATTTATATAGTGACATTACCTAATTAAATTGATGTTCAATGCAAATAAGTAACCTAAGATAGTCAGAATCAGAGTTCCTGGGCTTTTCTGTCAAGAAAATCTCAATGAGAACCTGGAGTTTTCAAGTTGGTGGTGTTACACGTCTGTGTTTTGGAGAGCACGTAAAGTGTTGAATTGTAATCCCACCGGACTTATGCATTATATTATTTTCTGTACACATGGTCTGTTGGTCAATCTCAATTACATTTGCCGCCGTAGCCCGTGGCCTTCAATACGAGGGGAATCAGGCCATAGTCCAGCACGCTGGTCAAGTGCGGATTGGCGGACTTCACATGTCTTTCGAAAACTTTCTAGGTTCCTCAGACATGCAGGTTTCCTCACGATGTTTTCCTTCACCGTAAGGCAAGTGGTAATCATGTTGGAAATGATTCGCAAATGAAAATATCAGAGGTGCGAGACGCGGGATTTGAACTCGCTTCACTCGGTTTCCCAAGCGAGCGCGTTACCACTGGGCTACCACTGCCAACATCTACCATGAGGATATTTATTTATTTATTATACTCTTACAAAAACTATTGTGAAAACAAAAAAAGAACAATATTTGAGTGTACCATCACACGAAACAAAAAATTTTGGATGTTTTTCGTGCTTTGTGTACATTTTTGCATTTTTGAAAAAGTAAAAAAATAACTGAACGAGGGTTTTTATTTACTATAGATACCTAATCAGATATTTTCGAAGTTGGTACCAGCCAGTGCAATTTTTGCTCATATACATTATCATTATAGTTTATATTTTCCTTACATTACATTTCCCCATACAGATACCTACTTTAGTTCATAAATTTCACATTATAAATAGAAACTTTTTGGTACTTCTAAAACAATGGTGAATAGCCATTTACCTCTTATCAGTTATTCTAAACAGAAACTACTAGCGGGTACTTTGTTTTCATTCATTATCAGTATCTTGGTCTACGTACTCTAACTCTACAATTTTACTTAATTATGAAGTTAATTTTGTTATTATTAACTTTTAAAGCATGTTTTTGTGATTGGGTAAGCTTTAATATAAATTTAATCATCTGAAATGCTATATTATTAAAAAAGATGTTATAATTTTTCTATATTACAGGTTTCTGAATGGCTGGCTCCCGTAGAATTTCAATAGTAAGTAGAATATAATCAATTAGAATATATAATTAAAGAAATTTGATGGGACATTAACACACAGCACCGTCTAGGTCCATATATAATTTTAAATACATACATATTATAAATATAAACACCCATGACTGGAGTACAAACATTCATGCTCATCACACAAATGAATGCCCCCAGCGGGACTCGAACCCGCGAGCGCTGGCACAGCAAGTAGGGCCACTACAAACTGAACCAAACGTGTCGTCACTAAGCCAAACGTGTCGTCGTTGGTTGGCGTTATATAACCATAATGGCGTTGATAGAGCAAAATTATGTCTTGTGACTTTTGGTATTGCAAATGAAGTCCTTGAATAATTAAGAAAGAAATTATAATGATTTTGTGTAAGAATATCTAGTCCAAATCAATTTCAAATAGGTGTATATGACAAAAATTCTGCGCTGCCCAATAATATTTGTTACCAAATATCAAAGGAGAGCGTTTATTACTTCTTATAAATATCAATACTATGTGTTTAAACAGTATACCTATTATATACGATATAGTATCAATATAGGAATATAATATGTAGATTGTTTAGCAAAACTTTTCAATTTAAGCAACGTGAAATTAAATTGCTTTCTAAACAAATAAATATGCTACCTATAGAGAGGGAGAGAGGGGGGAGGGGAGGGGAGGCGGGGGCGAGAGAGAGAATATTAAAGGAAATTAGGCGTCGAATTCACAATTCTATACTTTAGTAAGAAATAAATCGGCCATCTATATTTTATCTGACGTGTCCTCATAGATGGGTCTTGGCTAAAGCGTGACATTAAACTAATTTATGTCCCATATAGAGTCTCTACTTCTTGGACCTACACAAGCAGACTAAAGGGTTACAAAAGGGTCCTTAGAGATCATAAACCCTAAAAAACGTGCACAACTATAAAATAAATACACATTATAATTTCAGCAAAGACTTTTCTACGCAAAACCTAAGCGACGCTCAATTTTTAAAAAACCCTCTTGGCTCAGATATTGAGCAAGAAAGTCAATATGAACCATCACATAGAGCTGATGTGGAGACATTCGCACCAGCAGCTTCACCAAATTTATTAAAAGTGAAGATTGAAGAAATACTTAAAAATGCTAAAACATTAACAGCAACATTGAAAAAACAAATAGCCTATATAGAAAATCAAGAAAGAACTCTAAAAGAAGCTATTGCTAATGGCAGGTAATCTATTCTTAGAAATAAAATTGAAGTGTCTGCGATTTTAAGTCAGTTTCCATATATAACGCTTACGTTATTCACACAAAACCACAGCCCAGACAACCGTTAAATATTTTTGGTATGTTTGTACTCGCTTATTTCTAGGGGGTCTTAATAAAATTAAAAGGTGTTCAAAAATCAAAATCTGCCTAGGGGTTTTCTCGTGACAGACAGACAGACAGACAAAATTTTTAAAAACTATAGATATTTTCCAAAAAATATTTAATGTAGGGAATACAGATTCGACTTAGAATTTTATTATATGTATAGAATTGCCCTCGCTACGCTCAGGCACAGTAAAGATATAAACAGTATTGTAACTCGGCCCTGTCCTTGAAATAATTACCTACGTGCCAGTACAGCTGCACGGTACACAACGACGCGAGAGGGCTGCCCGTCTACAGTATTTTAATTTCATGTTGAATTTCTTTCTAGTTTTGTGATTGCAAATATTTTATTTTTTAATTAAAAAATATTATTAGTAAATTTAATTTAAAAATCTCAAATTTATAAGGGTGTATGTGACCCTTATAAATTTGAGATTGAAAAATATTTGCGCCTTGACTTTAATTTTTATTTTTAATTTAATTAATTATTTTATTTTCAAAACATACGATGTCTCGATACTTTTTTGTTTGACATTAGCGAAGTTACAGGAGAAATAAAATGTTTATTTTTATATCCAATTATAAAAGTTACACAATATAACCATCTTATAATTTTTATATCCAATTATACGATCTGGCAGCCCTTTACGGCTGTCTACCGAGTGTTTACCGAACGCGAGGCGCGTAGGTATAACTCAATTTTCGACCGTTTGTATGAAGATGAAATACTGTTTATATCTTTACTGTGGCTCAGGCGAGTACGTTTTAACGATTAGTATAGAATAGACTATACATATATATGTACATACACATGTGTATGTACACAAATAGGTATAGAAAAGTTGGTAAGCAAGTTAACTCAACTTGAAATCATCCTATATTTCACCTTGAGGCTTGATTGATCAAAGACGTGAAAACATTATTTATTTCTCACTAAAATTATAATATACTAGCGACTCCCCCTCGCTTCGGGTTCGTCCCTAGCTTGATTCCCCATACAAACTTCATCCCCATTTTCACTCCCTTAAGGATTTCCGGGATAAAAAGTTATTTTTTACTTTTTAGAGTGAGAAAATACATTAAAAAAAGATTCCGACGAATTAAGAACCTCCTCCTTTTTACAAGTCGGTTGAAAAGAGATCTACCAGTCAACCCAAGTCATAGCTAGAAAAAATAATTGCAAAGCAAAAATTACATACGTATTACATACATAAATAATGTATAATACCTATGATCTATATATATAAAACAAAGTCATGTTTACAAAACACCACTTATAACTCAAGAACGGCTGGACCAATTTTTATGATATTTGATTTTGTGGATTTCTCTTAGTCCGGAACAAGATAATAAGTATTAAAACATCAGAAAAATTAAATATATATATATTAACATTTATGTGGCTAACGCTGGCAAATAACTATTTTAAATATCTATGTAAAACGTACCAAACCCGAGCGAAGTCAGGGTGAGCCGCTAGTAATATCATAAATTAAAAAAATATTTTATTCTACAGTATTATTACCTGGCGTTCACATGACTTTAAAACCTTAACAAGAAAATTGAAAGATAAAATAATTTAATATACCAACACGTTAACATTATTTATGGGTAAATTATAATTAAGTACATACGAGTATAATCATAACAATTTATATAATTACTAACATCGCATCATTTACGACATGGCAAATTAAAGCTAATTGCAATAAAAACAATAGAAATATAAAATATATCATTATTCGACCTCACTTTTAACTTGACACGTCTGCATTTCCGGAGGTTCTAGGTTCGAGCCCGGGTCGGTCCAAGTTTAGTGGTTGAGTCTTTCTGTTTAGTAATGCCTCAATAACAGACCGTAGTTGGGAAGTTGGCGGTGTTTCACCCCCGTGCTTCAGAGAACACGTAAAGCTGTCGGTCCTGTGCCTTATCTTTCACTGGTCGTGTCGAGTAGTTGTCCCACCGAAGTATGAGAGTGACAGGAATAGAGAGTGCACATTGTGTACGCGCGAAATCGGTTAGGAGAACTTATATTCGACCCCAGCAAACATACGTTCAAATTATTAAAAACATTACAAAAAGAGCTCATTGAATAAATTAAATGACCAATAATTATAATTATGAGCCTAACTATAAAGCATTCCTGTTTCTAGGTCAGGAATTACGGTTCTAACTGTAACAACACTAGCCCAGAATCCTCGCACTTACTTCATCCGCGATGATTTTTGGACACTTTGCAACGGCATTGTCCAGTACCCGATTGCTACTCAACCACATAATGTGTTCACTGAGCTCTTTTCCTCACCCAGATGTATCGGACAGGAAGTAAGTAGCTTTTTTAATATTGGAGATATATGTAGTACCTATATGTTCTTTAGTTCAGTAATTAAATGAAAACTACTAATAACCAGTAGTTATTAATACCAACCAACACAGAGGGTTAAAGTGATAAAAAATTAATAATTATAATTAAAGTGCCTGCCATGGTCTGAATCAGATCTGTTACCGGACAACTATATTGAATAAAATTAATAAATTACAGTTAATTAAAATATTTATTTAATTAACCAAGTGTTACAGCTATTATTAATATGTCGTAAATATTAATAATAATATGCTTATTATTAATACTTACGCAGTCGGGATTTTTACTTTAATAATTTTTTTTTTAATTAATTTTAAATGTATAAGTGAGTGTTTATTTGTATAATAATACATTAGGCTAGTACATATGCTTAGTGCTTACCCTTGCTAGTCGCTCTGCTCGAATGCCCTCTACAAGAGACGATTTATACCAAAATAGGTAATTCAAAAACATCATTAGATTATTATTTTCACAAAATGTTTATAAATTATAATAGTACAACATTCCTAGACCATCTCTCTTTCTAAAACAATACAATAGCTTCGGAGATTAGGCCTAACAAACACAAACTTAACTTTAATTCCACAGGTGAGGGCAAGGCGTGATCCTTGTGCTTTTAATTCGCTCATTAAGTATGAAACTGTACCAGCGACCAAACGGTCCACGTATATCGAAGACAACTATCTATGCCTTAAGCCATCCTTCAACCATACGCTTGAAACCTATATGTCAGTACCAAAACGGATTGTGGATGAAACATGTAAAAATGGTAAAATAATACACTTTTACTTCATTTTTGCTCTATCTTTCGCCACGTATAACAATGTATTTTGTTTAGATCATATTGGCAGTAAAAATAATTACATATTCATAATATTTTTTTGAAGAATTTCATTTTTGCTTGCTTCGCTCGGGTGCGTCTTTAGGTACGTTTCAATTTTTTTGAACCGAACCTTAATTCTTTTTCTTAAATAAAAGTGGTCTTAGTTACTCCTTATAACATCAGCTATCTACCAGTGAAAGTCCCGTCAAAATCAGTCCAGCCACGTAGGATATTAGCCGGAACAAACATACAAAAATTAAAAAAAAAAAATGTTTTTCTTATACGAGTAAGTACCGTATATAATTTAATATGAATTTAGTAAAAAGCTGTTATTTTGACATTACAAACTGACACTTCTATTTTATTTATCTATATAGATGAATTTTATATTAAGCATTGATGTAAAGTGAGCGTCAGCTAGCGCACCTGCAGAGGACAGAATCGCATGCAGCACCTTAAAGTTGGTTATTAACGGTCTTTCCCTCATTAAAAATATAAGTGACGTACTTTCAACTGACTTCTTCAAAAAGGCGGAGGTTCTCAATTCGGCTGTATTTTTATTTAACATTTATATAGTAAAAAATTCAGTAGCATAAAGTTGCAGTATATTTATACTTAAAAATACTTTATACTTAAAAAGTTTCTAAAAGCTTTATATACGTAAATGAGGCTGACGTATCCTATCTTATTATATAAAAGGCAAAAGTGATTGACTGATATATCAAGGCGCAGGCTAGCAAATTGAAATTTCACACACGTATTCCTTATATGACGAAGGCATCCACTAAGGAAGGATTTTTCAAAATTCAACCCCCAAGGGGGTAAAATAGGGGATAAAAGTTTGTATGAAACTTTTTATTCCTTGGACATATTTGCATGAAAATTCGTATCTTTCGTAGTTTGATCGCGAGCGAAGCTGCGAGTTCTGCTAGTTTTCAATAAAGATGATTATTATTTTTTACTTGAGAATGATCATAAAACTATTACATGAATTTTCAAGTTTACGCGCTATGAAAGTAAGCTTTGTTACAAAAACTTTTACGCACTGTCTTCGTCGCCTTGAACTCTACCGTTACTTGAGTGACTGACGTACGAAACTCTAAAGTAGAGCAGGGGGGACCAGATGAAACCTGTTCATATATAATACCGTTATAAATTTCAATCGGTATAAATTACTAGATCAAATGTTTCGCTATCTCTTTTACTATCTTTTTTTTTCAACCGACTTCTTCAAAAAGGAGGAGGTTCTTAAATCGACTGTATTTTTTTTTTATTTCAATTTTTATAAGATGTTACGAGTGCTTTTTCTAGGCGCGTCGTAAATTATTTCCAAAATCTCAATGTAAATAATCTATACTATATTAATTAATATTATAAAGCTGAAGAGTTTGTTTGTTTGGTTGAACGTGCTAATCTCAAGAACATAATCCGATCTACTAATCCGATTTGAAAAATTCTTTTTCTATATATATAGAAAAAGAATATATATATATATATATATATATATATATATATATCTGTTCAGAAAATGACCCGGTTCGTACGATCCGTTCAATTGCTTGAAGACGTGATCTCCGCACCGCAAGGCACCGTGCTATTCTAAAGGCAGAGCTAATAAATCCGAGTAGATAGTTACTTGATTCACTTATGAGTTGCATAGTTAAATCTATCAGTGATTCGTATCGATTCATATATTTTGTACTTTTATTTATATGTTTTCTATAAATATAATTCCTGTAAAAAAAATTAATACGTTTTTTGCATACCTTTTAAAAAAGTATTTAGTTGCGGCTCGCGAAAAATTTTAAATTTTGAAAAATGGCTGAAAAATATCAAGGAGCTTGGCCACCCCTGGTATAGATTATAATGACTGTATAGCAAACGTGTGTATAAAGGCAATTTAATTCAGCCATAATATAAATTATTAATGCCAATTGCAACACATGTTTATTAGAATAGGTACCTATTATAAGACCATCAAATAACAACTAATCTTTGTACCTATAGCAATGAGAATAAATCTAAGATGTTTTTCCTCAACGTGTATATTCACATAATATATAGTTTTTTAGCCATTTAACTTCATGTCATATTCATATTTAGAATCAAGTAGGTGTCCTCTATGAACTCTCATAGATTTTCATTGTCTAAAATCTACAAAAGAAATAAGTTCATCAATCAAAATATACCTTATTCAAGGTACATACAGACTTTACAAGTTCTTTTGAATTCGAGATTATTTTTAATTTTTTAAACCTTACTAATCCATACTCCGTACTAACATTATACATATAAAAGTTTGTGAGTATATATGGATGTTTGTTACTCTTTTACGCCATAACATATATATGTATGTATATATATATATGTATATATATATATATATATGTATATATATATATATATATATATATATATATATATATATAATAAAACTAACTTAGTCAAATCGATGTGCGCGTTTCACGCAAAAAGTACTGAACCGATTTTAACTAAACTTTGTGTAGTGTAGTGCCTAGGGACGAACCCGAGCGAAACGAGGGTGAGTCGCTAGTAATAAATAAATCCTTTTGTCCCAGTTTAGTCATATATCTATCACATGACATTAATTTGTACCTACCTTTCACTCAAAGATTTATTTATATTCTCACTTACCTTGATTAACAAATCATTAGAATATTTTTAGTAAATATACTCAGACTTAGGAATAATATAGACACGAGTGTCAGTAGTACCGGTAAGTAGGTATAAAAGTAGCTTACGGATTTTAATATTATAAAAAGAAAAAAGAAGTTAATTAAAGAGAACTAATGCTTAAATAATAGAAAAGAGTGTTATTTTTATTATTCATATTTTATTTTCAAAAATTGTAAATCTTTATACATAATATGTAACACAAAGTCGGGTAAGTTACACCATTTATAACTCAAGAACGGCTGGACCGATTTTTATAATCTTGGATTTGTTGAATTTGTCCCCGCCTCGAATAACACAATAACTATTGAAATTTCGGAAAAAATCACAAAAAAAAATAAAATTTACATGGCTAAAGCTGGCTAATAACTCGAGCGAAGCTAGCAAGTAGTACTTTGACAATTATTTTGTCGGACCATGGTAATTATGACGGCCCTGTACTTGAAATAATTATGTACCTAGAACCAAACATGCGACAGGGCTGCCCGCCTACATTATATTTATTTTCATCTATCTACATCTGTTTCTTTCTAGTTTTGTGATTGTAAATATTATATTTTTTATTTAAAAAAATAAAATTCATTGTGAATGAAATAGGATGTGTTCAATAAAAATACAAATGTTTTTTGATTATAAAGATTTAATAAAAAAACACCCTTACAAATGTAAGACTGAAAGATATTTGCGCCTCGACTGAGACGTACGAAAACTTTTAATATTGTTAAATTTAATAGTATAAAAATCCGCATAATATTCACAAATCGCGCGCTTACTGCTTATAAAACTATCACACCGTTCGTTCGTCACTGCGGCCGGCGGCGCATTCGCGACTGTAGTCTCCTTAATCTGTGTTCGCGACTGTTGTGTACCGAATGTATACCGAATTCAAGCCGCGTAGGTATTTATTATTAGGATTCGCGTTCCGACCGTTTGTATGAAGATAGAAAGAATATTGGATAGATAACATTACCGTGGTGGGACTATATACTCGTAATTCTATAGTCTGAGTAAAGATATTATCATTATGTAGATCTTAATAGTATCTTAATTGCGTGTATGTATTCAGCCCTTTTTAACGCCCGGAGGCACGGGCCTTCCTTCAATACGAGGGGGATCAGGCCATAGTCCACCACGTGCCAAGTACTGGCCAAGTGCGGGTTGGCGGACTTCACATGTCTTTCGAAAACTTGCTATGTTCTCTCAGACATGCAGGTTTCCTCATGATGTTTTCCTTCACCGTAAGGCAAGTGGTAATCATGTTAGAAATGATTCGCATATGAAAATATCAGAGGTGCGAAACCCGGGATTTGAACCCGCTTCACTCGGTTTCCCAAGCGAGAGCGCAACCACTGGGCTATCACTGCCTATAATACCTTAATTATGTAATTGCGTACCAGCTTCTAAATACGACATATTGGATAAAAAATCGAAACGTGTTATAACTTAAGCACAATGAACCTTGAGCGGCCCCAAAAACTCTCAATGTAGAGGTCACAACGATTTTAATGGTTGGAAAACAAAAAAAAAACAAATAACGAACTTCAGTCTAAAATTTTAAGCCAATCTTACCAATATATTTTGATTTGGACTTTTGAAACTTATCAACCTTCAAATTTTTTATCGGACTGATATTAGGTAAAAAACACAAATGCAAAAGTTCTCATGTATCTGTTTGTTATTTTTTAACATTGTAACGGCTGGACGAATTTGGATAATATTTAGGGCACAGATAGGTAATAGACTATGTGTTACTCCAACACCTAGCCTATTGTTATGCAACTTGGGACCTCAGGTATGATATACTCCCATTAACATCATTTTGATTTTAATATATAATAAAAATTCATTTCCAGGTGTTATCAAAACCTTGCCCGAAAATATTTTAGATTGTGGACTGAGAGTTTTACTGGAATACGTGTACTATCCTAACAGAAGTCAACTCCATAGGGAGTTAGCTTTCGAATATTGTACTGAAAAAGATGGCGCTTGTAAACTTACAGTCGGGTGGCACCTTTCCAATACATCTATAGAAAATTTTGAATTTTTAAAGACGGAAAATAATTTTAAAAAGTTTTTCATTAAAAATGATCACTATCTTGAACCATTTATATAAAATAATTGTGTTGAATAAAATATAAAATAAAATATTGTGTGTTAAGTTTTTGTATCTTATTAGATACATTTTATTATAAAAATAAATAATTATATGTAGTATTTTGCATTTTAATTATCATACAGCATACTCATTAACTCTAATGGCTGTAATTTTTCATTTAAATTTGACACAAAATGCAATTTTTATACTACATAATATATTTACTAAAAATGTGTTCATTGATACTAAAATGTTGACACTATGTCCTTAATAATGATTTTTTAACACATTGTTAACAAGTATTGGTTTATTCAAACAGAGACACATTCTATTCATTGGTACGTACTCGATAATAGTTTTCGACGTCTAACAAAGATTATTTTTGTTAGATAATTCTCTTTTTTCTTTATATGCGAATTGTTTACCAGTTATGTCGTGAAATCAATACACACAGTAAACTGTAAAGAAGCTTCATTTTTTGCTTGCAACTCTAATGCAGAGTTTCAGTTAGACGTATCATCGTAATACTGCGCCAAAATCATTAAAAGAACCGTATAGGTAGGTACTAATCGAACCATGACCTCTAGGTGCCAAGAGTTTCGTAAGGCGAATTTGCCAAATATTGGTATCTATAGTTCGGCGCGTAGACCTAAAAGTGTATAGACGTGATTATTAGTTATCCATGTCTATAACATTATTTTCGTATTCGAGATATTTTCGCAGTGGGTGTCCTTTAATTTGTATCGGCTGACTTCGAAAATATCTGATTAGGTATCTATATAGTAAATGAAAACTACCAATCAGTTATTTTTTACTTTTTAGTGTTTTTTTTTTTATGTTTTTATATTGTGACTTACACAAGTCGGTAGAGATTTATTTTCTTTAGTTAATAATGTAAAATTATAATTTTTACATACATAAACCTTTTTATATGAAGGCTAACTAAAATTTTATTAGTAACACTAAAAATTCTGGCTCTAAAATCCGATTCTAACGTATTGGGTTTGTCAAATCAAACAAAATAAGCCCAAACTCAAAGTATCTACTATTAGCCGTTGAAAAGTTCCACCTATCCACTATATACCGAAACACTTGCAAAGTTTCAAGTCAATATGACAATTAGAAGTAGGTTAATTTCATCATTAGCTATTTTTACACCCTTAGGGGTGGTTTTTGTTTTTTAAATTTAAATGGGACCAATCTTGAAGTATACACTTTTAAACAAAACAAAAATTATCCAAATCGGTTAATAAATGAAGAAGTTCAGAAGAGGTAACAAATATAAAAAAAAAACATACAGCCGAATTGAGAACCTCCTCATTTTTGAAGAAGTCGATTGAAAATAGAAAAATCATGAAATTAGTTGTAATTATTATTAATTAGATCTAATTATTGATATATTGACTTCAATAGGTATTGCAAATGTACATAACTCCGATAACAGCACGATAATTTACTATCATTATTATATTCATTATAAAGATAAATTCATATAATATTATAATCATTATAAATATAAATTCATATAATAATTAATCATCGGCTCAATTACATAAGCGTTTTGTTATAGGTAACGTATAAGTATATGTACTGTACAGGATATATAAAATAACTAGCGACTCACCCTCGCTTCGCTCGGGTTCGTCCCTAGGTTGCTTCCCAAAACAAAGTTCTTTTTTTGTTTTTTTTTTTTTCGTGGGACACTAAGTCTAAGTTAAGCCTAAGTACTCCTTATTACATCAGCTATCTGCCAGTGAAAGTCCCGTCAAAATCAGTCCAGTCATTTCAGAGATTAGCCGGAACAAACAGACAGACAGACAGACAGACAGACCAAAAATTGTAAAAAATGTTGTTTTGGTATATGTATCGTGTCGTGTCCAAACAGACACTCCAATTTTATTTATTTGTATAGATTACCAAACGATACGTTAAGTTAAAAAATATATTATTCTAGTTAAAACTATCTTTTCGGATTTTTTTGCGAATTTACTTATTTTAATTTAGGTTCCCGATGTTACTTATTCGGTTTTCAATTTCTTTAAAGTTTAAAGCAATCAAAATGCCGAGAACCAAAAATCAAAATAAATCCGCGAAAAAACCCGAAAAGATAATTTTATTTAAAATGTCAAATATTCACGTAAATGTAAGAAAGTTTTATTATTTTAACCAAAATAATTGGCAGCAAAGATTTATCAATTGCTTTGATAATAATTATTACATTAAAAAAACATCCTTATTCCTCATTCCATAATATTGGTATGGGCTAAACGGCAAAATAAAAACTTTTTTATTAATATAAATCGAGTTCACCGGCTCCAAAAATGGCTCATTACTTATTGCAAAATAAGAGGAATCTCATTTGGTTTTTTATTAGTTTTAAAATCCATTATGAAGACTGTTTTGTTTTTATATGCGTCTTTAGTAATAGGACTATCAGCATGTAATATTACACTGTGTCCTGCTAAGACGCATCAATTACTTATTCCGATCGAGCAGTACTATAGAAACTGCTAAAAATACACCATATTAGGATGTCTTCTTCAACTTATCATAACATAAATATTGAAAAAAAAAATTCATATGTTTTCTATACACGTGACATTAATGATACATACTTTTTAAAGTAAAAAAAAAAATCTAAAGTATTATGAAAAAAAAGAATATTATGAAAATCTAACATGAAAGAATTGATTCACTACTTCACAGTTATATATTTTAATTTATTATTTTTTTTCATTATTTATATAACTTATATTTATAAGTTTTGTAAATAATCTCTACTTACCGTTTGAATCCATAATAATTTAGAAGAGCCCTTCAAAAATTATAAACTATTCACTTTTGTGTGTTATTTAATATTAAACATTTAACAAAACTAAACCAAAACCACCATACCAAAACCTCGCGAATATTTAACAAACGCAAAAAGTTAATGTGGGCTATACCACACGACAAATGTCCGCCGGTCAGAAGCAGCAGGAAACTGACTGTTCTGCTCTTCTATTACACATAAACTTATATATGTACCTACTACGACATAACAGTTTGTGAAACGATATAAGCTCGCGTCCACACGCCAACAGTTCAAATTGAAGTCGAGACAAGAGACACGCATATTACCATTTTTATGCCAAAAAATGTACTGTATTTATCATGCTTTACAATGCCTCTAGCTGCATTGTAAGGGAAAGTATAAACCAGACTTCATATTTGGTCCAACTATTGATGGAGACTAAATTTTCCTAGTGACTATTTGAAATAAAACTATTTTTTCGGTTTTTTTTCCGAGAGATTCTTTCAGACTCCCCACCGTGACTATGATTGCTGTTTAATGTATTCGAAACGTCAGGAACCAACAATCAAAATAAATCCGCGAAATAACCCGAAAAGATAGTTTTATTTTAAAATGTCAAATATTCGCGTAAATCTAAGAAAGTATTATTTCCTTGTGACATATTATTATGTACATTTATAATTATATTAGTCGGTTCTAGCCTAATAAAAAACTCATATAGCCAATTACCTAAAAAAATATTTCAGAAGAATACTAAATCAGACGAGAATGGGCTCTATTTAGCACTTTGTCTTTTAAAATACTCAAATATGTGCCGGTTACAAAATCAGACTCGGGATCTCCTCCATATATAATTATTATAGTAGTAGTTGTATGTTTTAATAATTATAATTTATAAAGATTACTTTTATCAGCGAGCTGCTAATAATTATTATCAGTAAACAAATTATTTGTAGGTACTTTCGTTCGAACACAATATTTATTACGATAATAATAGTTTTTTTAACACTTTTTAATAGATTTAACCTTGGTAATAACCAATAATAAGCTCCAAGGAATTGAAATACTTTAATTTTCAAGAAAATAGTGAATCTGTTTTTCTGAAAAGTTGGGATCGTACATTGAACACCGTAAAAGATTTCACCAGAATGTCTCTAACTTTATGAGACGTTACCAAAGAAAATGGAATGCCAATGTGTTAACTGACTGTTGATGGATACAAAATCAAGCAACCAAAGAACAACAAGCAACCAAGCATCAAAGAGAAAAAGAAAATGTTTCACAAGAAAAAAGATTAGACTTATAATTATTGTGTTTAACTATCAGAAACATTTTTTTTTTATCAGTTGTAAGAAAAAAAAATGTCGGAGGTGGATTTAGATACCTTTTTCTGCTAGAATATTAAAACATTATTATTGTTTAAAGTCACTATGTTAATTTAATTTTTATTTCGTTTAAAATTCAAATTAAAAGTCGAGGCTACATCTCGAGCGGGGTCGAGACGCTATCATAACATTCGTTGAATATACTCGTATATGTGGAATCGTAAATTTGATTGATCATTGCGAATCATTGGAGAGTTGTGTTTCGATCTTTGATGTGATGTATGTGAAAATCTGATCGGTGTCGAGAACCCGCTGCTCAATTAAAATATTCGAATTATCGTTTCAAGTTTATAACATCATGATTTCCCTTATGTATTGAGCATTGAATACTTTATTATTTGAGCCCTGATCACGTCCACAAGATTAATAACCACTAAAGATGATGTCGGTAGAATATATAATGTCAAATATATAATGTATATGTATAGTTCGTTGTAAAAAGTGTTTTTATTAAAAAAATGTTTTTATTTTACATAAAACCTATATGTTGTGGGATATTATTGCAGCCATTTAGAATCTGTTACTTTCAAAATATGTATTTCAGCAAAAAACACTCATGAGGATAAAAAAATGTTTTTGCAGACCTACGTAATTGGCAACTACTTACTGATTAAATGCGATTGCGAGTGTACACTTATGAAAAATAAAATAATTACTTTATCTCTGACGTAATTAAAACTATATCATAACACCAATTCAAGGTTCAAAAAACCTATTTGCCTAATCCAAATGTTCCTTTAAAATTTCGAATCGTCAATTTTTTTTTTTTAATTAGGTCAAAACCGCTGGTATTAAGTACTAGCGGCTCACCCTCGCTTCGCTCGGGTTCGCCTTTAGACAAACAAAAAGAAACCTATCCCACGGGAACCGTACATTTTTCCGGGATAAAAAGTAGCCTTTGCTTTAGGTCAAAATGATGTCCGTCACACACAATTGATTTAGTATGAAAGACGCTATACTAGACACTGTTTTTGTAATGTTTTAGTTTCCCGCGGGAACCCGTCACTTTTATGGGATTTAAAAATCTTATAATACATATTGTTTGATCTGCAATATAAGATATCAGCATGCCAAATTTTACTAAATTAGGTGCATAAGTTGTTGTGTACTAAGCTATATAATTTACTATAGTTTTTTACCTATCCCACGGGAAGTCTTTAATTTTCCAGGATGAAAAGTATCTAAAATGTTGACCGGGGATATAAGGTACTACTATACAAAATTTCATTTAAATTGGTCTAACAGTTTTCGAGACTAGCCCGTACAAACTGACAAACAGACAGAGAGACAAAAATAAAAAAAAACTGGATTTGTTCTATTTCTTTTCTTATATCCCCCTGACTCAGTTTTTAGCATTTTTTTTTCTATGTACAGACATTCGATCTCTACAGTTTTATTATATGTATAGATATTAGTTCTGTTGAGATCCACATTACCATCTACTATCGATTCAATTTTCGCTCCTGCCAAGAGGAGCTGCATACATTTTAAAATTATACTTCTTTTGGCACGTTTTGAAAAAAATATGAGAGTTAAATTTTTACGATGCACGCACACACCGACAGCCAAAAAGCGACATGATGAAGATAGCTGCATTCCTTTTACAAACAGAGACTTGTGACATACGGGATGAAATCTTTAGCTATTTTTGTTCTGTTACGCCAAATAAATAAATATATAAATATGTTGGGACATTAACAAACAGCACCATCTAGTTCTTTGGTAAGCTACGAGGCTTGTGTTATGGATACCAGATAGTTGATACACTACACATACATATATAACTTTAAATACATACCTACATATTATAAATATAAACACCCATGAAACTGAAAACCCAGTCAAATAAGAATACAATCTCGAAACGTAAGATTTTAAAATCAAGCAAGGATGCTGTATAAGTACAATAGTATTAAAAATTAGAATAGATAAGATTTTGTTATATTTCCTATAGGTGAAGGTGGTAGGGACCTTCTCTATGATCAAACCACAGATATAGATGTAATAGATAACGCAAGTATCACGATTTGTATTGAAACCAAGCGTGCCGACTTTTTAACACCTACTGTGACGTCACAGCCGTAATTTAGTGCGGAAAATCCAAGCCGATTCAAAGACATCGATGCCGCCGATGCCTCTCCGCTCCGCTACCATTCAGCTGGAGCCGCCGCCGTGATCGTTTCGCTCATACACATATGTATATTTAACTTTTTTCCTTTAATGAAACTAATATTTTCAAAATGTATAGAACAAATAGTACTGTGTTTAGTCGGGAACCAGTCTTTCCGTCCCGTGGCCCCGCAATTTTCTTTTATGATTTGATCATGTAGGAAACTAAAAAAATAATTTTTAAAAACAATAGAAATTTATAAACACATTAAATATATAAACATACTCGTATATGTTGAAAGGATAAACAAAAACACATTGAATACATGAACCCTAAAAATATTACCCTCCTTTTTTTAAAGCTGTCGTTTAAAATTAGGTCATGCATGAGTTTGTTTTATCTACTAAATTGTTTTTTTTTATAATATGTCCGTCCGATATCGATTATTGATATATGTTGTAGAACGAACAACACTAGTCACTAGATTTAACAGAAGAATGACAAATTGCCTGTATCACGAAGTCCAAGCGATGTGCGACAGTATCGCTTGTTCCGATATTCATCGTCTCCTAACACACAACGTCAGATCAAACGTCCAAAGCAAACGCGGCAATGTAATGTGAATACCGTTTACTTAACGTTAATTTATAGTTATGTATATTCTGGGACTCACACACAGCTTGGAATACTTAAAAAACAGTTTTAATATGAATTTACACATAATATAATTTTAAAATAACTTACCTGTGATAGAAAATATGTTCCTGCCTTTGGGTGCTCGAAATTTTTGGGCTATTGCAGTTAATTATCACGCAACGAGGCATTTTATTAGTTTTTGCGGCCGTCTGGCTGCAACAATGGACGCGCACGGATTGAAGTTAGCGGCGACCAACCTGGACGTTTGGTCGGGGTTCGGACACGCGAAGTACATGCATTTGCGTTATCTATATACATCTATATCTGTGGATCTTACAATTTCCCTGCTACATATACATATATACACGTGGCAAGACTCGTATATATTTATTTTTTTATACATCTATATCTGTGGATCAAACCGTTTAAAAAATAAAGAATTAAAAAAATGTAAGGCTTAATGTTAATTAGATCTAAAGGCGTATATGTATAAACTTTTATTTTAGCAATTTATATGCTGACTCAAAAGCAAAAGTCTCACATAATCTCGTGTCCACATTGCTACTTTATATCAGACATTAAATGTTACGAAAATCGGTTTGTTCTTATTTATAACTAGCGACTTACGCGGATTTTGTTCACAATTTCATGGGGTTTAATGTTATGGCGCGGAATCATTATTGATGTAAAACTTCTTTACGCACGCTTGACTTGGGGAGTAAGTTGGTAAATGCGTGACGAGAGCGTTACAAAAAGTGTATCGGGCGAGGCGAACGTTTGTTGCCATGGTAACCGTTGTTATTGCCTTACAAATGATATATTATATTCCTTCCTTAAATGATATTCTATAAATATATGATTGTAATATGCCTAATATGCGTTATTTAATATTTTTTTTTAGTATTTCACCTATCCTAATTATTTAAAACATAAATTGAATTTCATAAAGAGTACCGATAACCTACACAAGTTTTACTTCTTGCGTATGTACACATTCATACACGCACTCTTTTTTTTCTTTTTCTTAAATAAAAGTAGTCTATGTTACTCCTTATAATATCAGCTATTTGTCAGTGAAAGTTCCGTAAAATCAGTCCAGCCGTTTCGAAGATTAGCCGGAACAAACAGACAAAAAAAAATTTAAAAATTGTTTTTTTTTTTATTAGTACCGTATATATTTTTATATGCATTTAGTAAAAAGCTGTTATTTTGACATTACGAAAAGGCGTCAATTTTGTTTATCTTTATAGATATAACATCTCTTTTGCTTAAAATGAAATGAGATTTGAAGTCATTACAAAAGTAGAGTATAAAATTCTCTACATTGGGCTTAAACAATATTTCAAACAATCAACCGTTCTCGAGTTAGAACGCAAAGATTGGGAAGCGCTTATAGTGTTAAAGCAATATTAGTAATAGGTATGTACCTTGCCCCGATGTTCGTTCACCTTGACGTCGTGGCGGGGCTCATTAGCGTTCGGCAATCCAGCCGGGTGTAAAGCCAAGAGGCATACTGGGAGGAAGCCCATTCCGGTAATACCATGCGGGTTGTTCCCAGAGTGGACCGTGGGAGCAACCCCTTGGTTGTGTGGTGTCTTCGGCAGACCTACCGTTGCGTCGGGGAGTCATGGTTGAATGCATAAGCGATCCTGTGACACCCCATTAAGAGGGGAAAGTATTGTTGGGTTTTAGTGGGTAATATTGGCTTTTCTTAAGCCGGTCAGTCACACATAACCTGTATGTATGCAGGTGGTATGCGTAAAACCATTTCCCATTATTAAAAAAAAAGAAGGTTTGTATGGTGTACTATTTATTATTTGTTTACGAATTTTAAAAATAAACATCAGTAATTAGCAATTAATGTTCTCCAGACGTATAGCAGCTCATCGATATTTAAAAATGAACTAAGAGGGGGCGTTTTTAAGTTCGCGGAACGGGGGGTAAGAAGTGGAAATAAAAGTACGAATTAATTTTTCCTTTTCAATATATTCACCTGTTTTTTCCGATCTTTCAATTAACTTACGTATACGTTCGAAAAAAAAAAGTTTTGTCTTTGTCTGAAAAATACGTCGAAACTGCATCTTTCACTTCTTCGTCGCTTGAAAATTTCTTCCCACGAAGACTTTTTTCAAGTTTGAGAATAGATAATAATCGCTGGGAGCTAGGTCAGGACTGTAGGGTGGGTGAGCCAAAATTTCTGAACCCATCTTCTGCAAGGCAGCCATCGCAACACGGCTCTTTTGAGCAGGCGCGTTGTCGTGCAGAAGGAGGACACCTTTGGTCAATTTTCCTCTTCTTTTTTCTTTGACTGCTTTCTTTAACCGCTCTAGGATTGAAGCATAGTATTCTCTGGTTATCGAGACACCTTTATCTTTATAATCGATCAACAGGATCCCTTCTGAGTCCCAAAAGAGTCTCGGAGGTCATCAAAGTCCCGTAAGTCGTTCTCAAGTGAGTCCCTGTCTTGCTTAAAGAGGGTATACCACTTGTAAACCATAGTTTTACCTGAAAAAGTGTCCCCGTAAACAGATTACATCTCTTGACTCTTCCATTATGATTTGAACTGATTTTCCTTGCTTGGTAAAAGAAACTTTATAACAGCGCGGTACTCGATTTTCTCCATATTTCACAATTTGTTCCCGATTGACTTATTTGGTCGACAATAGTTCAAAGACTAATGACCTAATTACGATAAAACTTTGTATTTACACTAATATTGAGTTGCTTAATTCGTAAAGACTCGAGTAAGTACCCTCACTAATGACCTTTTTTTTTGATACGCTGGGGAAACCCATCATGCCGGCCGTCTTACTCACTAAAACCCACTGCGGAACCCATCGCCGCAGTGCAATAGGGCGTTGTAGGATCGCTTTCGCATTCACTACAACACCCCTGCGGACAGCCCGAACCACGCGAGCTACCACACCTAAATCAGGATGCCGTCGATTCACAGAGCATCCCGATCGCCCCGATGACGTGCAGGGGAATCAACGAGAGACACCCCGCATTAGCTTCTCTAGGATGGCGGGAGAAGGTGCGCATACCGGCACCTCCTCTCCCCCAGCCGACGGCGATGAAGAGGGTCTGTTGAAGCGTTAGCCTGGCGTTTCCTCTCCGCCGTCTCCTTCAGCGAGATGACGACCTCGCTAAAGTAGACCATCGCCGACCAGGACCTCGCGTCTCGCAGCATAGCCCCCACCACGCTCCGCAACGAGCGGTTTCCACTCTCCACCCACTACGTCTACCGCCATCAGGGCATGTCGCTGGGGAACCCAAGCGGCGCATACCATGAAGGTGTGGTGCGTGCGACCCTCACTAATAACCTACCTACCCATTCCGCGAAATTAAAAACGCACCCTTGTAATAATTAAAAAAAAACTAACTCACACCAAGTACACCAGTGCTAATGAATCGACGGAAGTACTTTAATCGTACATTTGATAACATTCGTCAAAAATAATTATGACCAAGTGAAGGACTGTGGAATAATCATATTCTACGTGTACCTATAATTATAATCTTTTGTTGAAGAAATCTGAACTGAGCTTAGATTCTCTGACGATTGTTACCAGACAACCAGACTAGTGTAGTTTTATTAGTACCTATTGGTTTGATTATACTCGTACATTAAAAAAACGTGAAAAGTCTAAAGTTGAAAATTGGATTCAATTATTAGTAAATAATTAATTTCGACTTCACCCGATGAGACACTAACTAAACTGTGTTTCTCATATTGTCGCAATTTAATATTCTATTTTAACTTATCTTACTTTATTACAAACTAATTATGTCAATTGCAGGAAACTACTAACTAGAACAGTAGCTTCAAATTAGATAAAATTCTATTATATTAATTAGCAATAACGGCTATAGTTTCGTTAAAATGAAACACTTATAGCAAAATTTTTCTAAGGACGACTCGATAGGGCCAGTCATTGCATTTTCATTTTTCCCGTGGGATTGAAAAATGTGCCTGTAGTAAAAGGTGTCCTAAATATTGACCCGAGTAATAAGTTATCACTACACAAAATTTAATTAAAATCGGTTCAGTACTTTTTGCGTGAAATGCGCACATTGATTTGACTGATTGTAAGTTAGTTTTATTATAGGTATAAGAATAGGTATTGCGAGTGTACCTTAAGAGATATACTGTTGCAGATTTTTCTGTTGGCGTTTTCAAGACCTACAATTTTTCAGTACATTGTTTTGATGTATGTCTTAAGGTTTAGCCAGCGGAAGGTTTCTAAGGGGGACTCGATAAAACCAGTTTTTTCGATTTCCCGTGGGAAAAAAAGATTTTCCTGAAGTAAAAGGTATCCTAAATGTTGACCCGAGTAATAAGTTCACTTCACCAAACTTCGTTGAAATCGGTTCATTACTTTTTGCGTGAAACGCGCACACACAAACAGACATACAAACAGACAAAAATTTTAATAACTATTGTTTTGGGGTCTATATTACATACATAACATGTAACAGTCATTGTTTTTAAAAAAATATTTCATGTACAGATTTCGCTAAGTTACTGCTTTATTGTAGTATACAGGGTGAATTTTTCAAGTGGGCGTGAATGACCAATTCCGAAACTATGAGGAATAGCGAAAAGTACTCAAAGGAGTCTCGTGCCCGATTTTCATGAAAACTAAAACTGCATTATTGGATTTTTGAAATATCAATTTTCCTAGCCAGGAATCGAACTTGTTAATTTTGAAAAAAACCAAACACACTGTATCATTATACCATTCGATAGTGTTGCTACTAAGGTACGCATTCTGGAAAGTAATGACATATGGCAAACTTAAGGAAAGAGCTCATTTTTAGCAAAATATTTTTTTATTTTTATTTGTTACCTACCTTAATCATTTGTTCAAAACGATGTCCATTGTTTTCAATACATAGCTGGATTTGGTGTTTCAAGGATTGTACTGTATTCAGCATTACAATATTATTGATTCTGATTAGAATATTTTCCAAAGATCATAGCTTGAGACACTTGAATATTTTCAGCTACATTGCGGGTGGAATTAGCGGGGAAAGACTCGAAATAGGTCAAAATAGCGTTTTTCTAAATCTTCATTACAAATATGTCGCTTTATTAGTTTACCTTTGATAATGCTACCTCCTTGTTTGAGGTTGTTTACCGTTCTTTGGAGACGCTTAACATTGGGGAAATCACGTTGAAGATATTTTTTTCGGTACCATACCAAAGCGCGAGTAGCACTTCCCCCATTGATAAAATATGCTTCCAGTAGATCAAATCGTTCATCATTGGTTAAATCCATCTTCAAATCACAAAATTCAAGTTCCAAGTAGGTATTGCTTTTATAAATTATTAAAAAAAATACGAAACAGTACGCAAACAGTTAGCTGTAATCGACGAAACGTCGAAAAAACTCAAAATTATTGTCGCCAATTCACTTTACGTTCTAATTTCAATTGTTAATTTTTTTTTCTTTTACTGTGGCCTTTAACCACGAAGAGAATAGAAATTTGAAATTAGAACATAATGTTGTAAAGAAGAGTGCGCTGCGGATGTGTGTTGAAAAAAATATTGAGTATTATTTCGAACAAGGTACAGGTAATTTAGGTATGAATTACTTTAGATTATGAAGCAGTTTATTAAAATCCAAATCCAAAATTTTCCTTAAGTTTGCTGTATGTCATTACTTCCCAGAATGCGTTCCTTATAAGCGACACTATCGAATGGTGTAATGATACAGCGTGTGTTTTTTTTTTCAAAATCAACAGGTTCGATTCCTGGCTAGGAAAATTCATTTTTCAAAAATCCAGTGATGCAGTTTTAGTTTTCATTAAAATCGGGCCCGAAACTCCTTTGAGTACTTTTCGCTATTCCTCATAGTTTCGGATTTGGCCATGCACGCCCACTTGAAAAATTCACCCTGTATAGATAAGTATGTAGTGCGAAAGTGAAACTAAAATAAACATCTCGATCATCTCTTTTTATTTTTCTTTATTTGCTGTTTATATTTGTTTTTCAGATATTTTCTAAATCTTTTTAAAAAAGTTTTAAATTCAGTTTTTTTTTAAATAAAATGTTTTCCTTAGTGAAACTTGACATTTTCAGTATTTTCTTCCACTTCTTAGGCGTTTGTTCCACGATGTTAATTAAAGTCGATATGTATAAATTGTGAGATTTCATCGTTTTCTTTAGCTTAAGATATGTACAATGTTTGTTCAAGAGATTTTATTTTTATCATAGACCCTATCGATTAATTCGACAAAATAGTGACGGTGTCCTTTTTTGCACAAAGGATTAATTAAATATACCTAATTAGTAAATCGATGTTGTAGTTTCTAAGTAAAAAAGGATTTATTTTTTATTTTATTAGGATAACCAATATAAGTTACGTTAATTCATTCGTTAAGAGTATTACATTTACAAAGTTAAAGATAAGTGCACTTTTTTACAGGTCACCGACGACGACATCATGCAATAAACCATACTAATATATAAATGCAATAGTAACTGTGTCAGTCTGTCTGTCTATTAGGTACCTTTTCATGCTTAATCCGCTGAACCGATTTAGACGAAATTTAGTATGGAGATAATTTGAGACCCTGGGAAGGACATAGGATAGTTTTTACCCCGGAAATCATCCCTTAAGGCGGGTAAAATATCCTTTGAAAAGGGGGGTGGAACTTTGTATGGGGAATCAATCATTTCTCAAGTAAGGGATATAAAACTCATTATACTTATGTGTGTGTGTGTGTGTGTGTGTATATATATATATATATATATATATATATATATATATATATATATATATATATATAACATCATTATTAAAAAAACATTAACAATAGATGTATTAAAATAGGGAATATATATAAAATTCAATGAAGTAAAAAAAAAAATTATATGTTAATTAACAAAAAATATAGAAGATCGTAATAGAATTCATAAGAAATATCAGCATTGGTAGCCATGCGGTAACGCGCTCGCTTGGGAAACCGAGTGAAGCGGGTTCAAATCCCTAAATCGGGTCTCGCACCTCTGATATTTTCACGTGCGAATCATTTCTAACATGATTACCACTTGCCTTACGGTGAAGGAAAACATGCATGTCTGAGAAAACCTAACATGTTTTCGAAAGACATGTGAAGTCCGCCAAACCGCACTTGGCCAGCGTGGTGGACTATGATCTAATCCCCCTCGTATTGAAGGGAGGCCCGTGCCCAGCAGTGGGACGTTAAAAAAAAAGGGCTGAATACATACCATATAAATATACATAGTTTTATTCTGCAGATTTTTTCGGAATAAATAACCAAAGCCCATACAAAAAGTAGACTTTCAATTCAATTCAATTCTTATATTCAATGGCTTTTAGAAGTGCCATTTGGGCACCATTTACTTCGCCAATGTCGCGTAGAATGGAGAAGACACGTTACATATAGAATGACCGGTATAAAATAGAGAAATACAAACGCTAAATCTGATTACATGTAGAAACGGAGCAATTCGTTGTAAAATCAGGACCTACAACAGACAACACAATATATACAAAAACTATGAGAGAAAATTAAAATTAATAATTGTTAAGACTAATAGTTACATATTTTATATATATACATATATTTACACTTTAATTTTATTACTTTTAATATATGTACACAGAAATCTACATAATGGACTAAACACAAACATCAACAAACAATTAACATTAATAGGACGGGGGACTTTAGAAGGAAGGAAGTCGTAAATAGGATACAAAAGTTTGGGGCAACTGAAAAGGATATGGGAAGAGGACCCTTCGTCAAGGCCACATTCACACAGGGAGTGGTCCCTGACTCTGATCTTTGCCAAGTGGACAGGAGTACTTGCGTGTCCAAGACGAAGACGACATATGGTAGATATAACCCAACGTTCCGTCTGTTTGCAATGAGAAAACCAGGGGCGCCTTGGAATCTCTGGCTGAATTGCAGCGTAATGTTTACCTTTAAAAGATTTTGATGAGTTCCAGTTGTTCTTCCACGCTTTATCTAAGTGAACCTTAGCAATAGCTAAAAGGTCCTGGGCTGAATTTCTAAAATGCTCCAACGATCCACAATGAGTGGCAGCTTTGGCGCAAGAATCAGCCGTTTCATTTCCAGGAATACCAGAGTGACCCGGAATCCAAACCAGTGAAATCGCTAAACCCTTTTGACTGCATGAAAACAAAGCTTCACGAATTCTAAAAGTTATGGAGCATCTCAATCTACTACGAAAGGGGTTTTCCTTAATAGCCATTAAGCAGCTAAGAGAGTCGGTAAAAATAACAGTCTGTTTGAAATTATGGGAGAGGGTAAACAGGATTGCTTCTAACAAAGCAACAGCCTCGCCTGTAAACACCGATGACTCAGGAGGACATTTAAATTGTAAGATAATTTTGAATTTAGGAATCCAGCAAGCCGCACCAACACAGCCATCCAGGGACAGCTTTGAAGCATCAGTAAAGATGAGGAGGTGATCCAACCAATTTTGACGAACCAGAGCTTGAAATTTTGTGCTGGTGTCAGGTGCTCCCTTAGTCAGACCCAAATCTGTGACAATAGAAGGGGACGTAACTAGAGCATGGTAAGGAGTATTAAAGATGGGACTAGATGGGAAACAAGACATGGGATGTGGTAGATTTGTATATTTAAGGTAGCTGCCTAATAAAAAGGATAATGGCTTGTTTGCAGGGCTTAATTCCGCTAACTGCCTTAACCTTGGCCACAAGGGATGGGAAGATAGCTGTAATGACTTGCCAACAAAGCGATCAGATAAATACTGCCGACGGATAGGTAAGGGAGGATCGACACATTCAACCTGAAGGGCATTGGTAGGAGAAGACCTCATCGCACCTAATATTAATCTTAGGCATTTATACTGAATCTTATTTAATTTATCGTAAGCTACTTTGTTAAAGGGGTCGAGGACAAAAAGGCCGTAGTCTATATGACTACGTATTATAGAATTATACAGTAGTTTTTGAGTATATGGGTGTGCACCCCACCACACTCCCGACACCGCTCGGAGAGCATTGATGCCTTTTTCGCATTTTCTGCTGATATACTCCGCGTGGGCAATTCCATTGAGCCGTTTATCGATTATTATGCCTAAAAATTTTGTGTTATCAGCCAGAATAATATTTTGATCCTCATAACGAAGATCAAAATTTGGGACAGATCTTTTTTTAGTGAACACGACGGCCTGACATTTAGACACCGATAATGACAAGCCGTGCTCTGAGAGCCACTGACCTAAATAATGCAAAGCAGAATTCAATCGCAAATTAATGTCCTCTACCGATTTAGAGCTGTAATAGAGAACGATATCATCAGCGTATTGAAGGATATTGCAAAAACTATTAACAGGCAATTCGAGGTCATGTGTATAAATGCTGTACAGCAGAGGGCTGAGGACCGAGCCTTGGGGTAAACCCTGCCAGACAAGTCTGGGAGGAAGCGCAAGAAGTCGATGCCTAACAGATATAGTTCTACCGGTCAGCAGGTTACATATGAAATAACCCAACCTCGGCGGTATACTCAGCTGTTGCATTTTCTGCCTGAGCAACGGAAGAAGGACATTGTCATATGCAGAAGCTATATCCAAGAAGACACCAACTAAGTACTCTCCTTTTGCATAGGCTAGTCGAATGTCTGTCGTTAAAATACTGAGATTATCTATTGTACTTAGACCCTTTCTGAAGCCAAATTGAGAGGGAGCCAAGATATTTCTGCTTTCCACTACCCATTCCAGGCGGTTCTTTAACATCCGTTCAGTGATTTTTGATAATGTTGATGATAACGCAATAGGTCTATATGAATCCGGATTGGAAGGATTTTTGCCAGGTTTTAGAATAGGGATAATGATCTGAGATTTCCAAGCTTCCGGTATAATGCCTGATATAAAAATCGCATTAATAAGGTTGAGAAAATACCATTTAGCTTTCTCGTTCAATTTCCCAATGAAAGAGTAAGGTATACCGTCCTCACCAGGACTAGTATCCTTTAAATCCGTTAAGGAGGTTTCAAGTTCTACTAAAGTGAAGGGACCATCCATATCATCAGATGAACAGGGTGGCGCAAGGGTAGGAAATAGATCATGTGGGGGAACAGATGGAGGCGCTAACTTGTCGGCAAAGACATTGAGCCACTCAGATGGATTGTTGGAGCCCTGATGGGGAATATCATCAAGAGCCCGGCGAAACCTTTTAACCTGCCTCCAAACAATAGAAGACGGGGAAAGAGGTTCAAGGGATTCACAGAAATTGATCCAACCAAGCTTTTTCTTTTTATAAACCAATCTCCGAAATTTTGCATCACTACGTTGATACTCTAGGAAGTTCCCCACTGTCATACAGGCTGCGTATGTTGATTCAGCAAGAGATCGCTGGTTAACAAAATCACTGCATTCCTGATCCCACCAGGGATTGAAAGGCAACTGATTTTGATTGGGGTTCTTTTTAGGTATAAAGAGGTCAGCGCTTGTAATAATAGCTAGAAGGAACCGATCATAGCAGACAATGATATTCTCATTACTTATAGACCCAGGAAGGGAGTCCAACATGCTATCAACTGAGGAAGCATATTCAGGCCAGTTTGCTTTTTTTAAATTATATTGAAGCAAGGATTTGAAGGAGGGGGGAGGAGAATTTCTGTTATTTAAAGAAAGGAGGATAGGAAAGTGGTCACTACCATGGGTGGATGGAAGAGTACTCCATGATAGCAAAGAGGAAATAGATGGAGAAGCTAGAGAGAGGTCTACAGCTGTCTTGGGATTTTGGTTAGGATATACTCTTCGGGTTGGTGAGCCATCATTCAAAATGCAGAGATTGAGGTCATCAATCATGTCCACCAACAAAGGAGAGAATCCGTCACAAAAATAACACCCCCACAAAGTGTGGTGAGTATTAAGATCACCCATGACTAGCACAGGACTAGGGAGGGAAGAGATGATAGACTGAAGCTCAGGGAAAATTGAAGCAGAAGGGTAAGGGATATAAAGAGACAGAAAGGAGATATCGAAAGCTCTTACAGCAACAGCATTTATCTGTTGACTATAAGAAGGGAGAGGGATTAAGGAATATGGAGTGGAGTGCCTGATGAGGATGGCACTACCCCCATACCCGTCACTTCTGTCATCCCTCAAACAAGCAAAACCTGAAACCCGAAAACGAGAGCCAGGAATTAGCCATGTTTCAGAGAGGGCAATAATGACAGGCTTATAAAGGGCAATAATAGAAAGTAGTTCATGTTTTTTAGAACGTACACTTTTACTATTCCACTGAAGGAAGTTTAGTGGAGCCATTTTTAAGGATGTTGAAAATATGGAGTAAATTTTGGGCAACGTTGGACGGTAAGGGAATTTCATCACCAGCAGATATAATTGAAATAAGAGTTTCAGTTAAATTTAACAATAGATTTGTTTTAGATAAATCGTAGGGGACATCATTATTACTGCTAAGAGCACATCCATTCGGTAATGTTGAGGAGCAATTGCCAGTGATGGCTTGATGAGCTTGTCTATCAAACCCTTTGGAAAGAGGAGCTCGAGGACGAGGAGACCGGAAAACAGTTTTGGTATATGATTTTCTAACAGGAGTCAGGGAGTTACTAGGGCTGGATGGTGAGATAGATATAGCAGGAGAGAACATTTCTTTGGCCATATCTGCATATGACCGCCTTACAGGAGGGAAACGAGAGGAAGCTTCCATATAAGAGATATTGTCTTGCGACATTAAAGTTTTAATATTTTGTTGCCTGACAAACTCAGGACACTCTTTGTCAACCGCAAAATGCTTAGCAGAACAATACAAGCATGTGGAGTTTTCTTTAGAGATATCACACGCATCCCCAGTATGTGGTTGGGAGCACCTGTAACATCTCGGCTTAGACCTACACTGTGCTTTAATGTGGCCAAAACGGCAACAATTCATACACTGAATTGTTGGGAGATTATAAGTTTCGACAGGTAAAGAGGTATGGTAAGAGTATACTTTTGGTGGCAACACTTGACCACGGAAAGTTAAAACAACCGATTGTGTTGGAATCCAGGTAACAATACCATCATTCACTGTCTTGCGGTTTAATCTTCTAGCTTTCAGAACTTGTCCACAACCAGAAGGGAATTCCAAAGAGGACACAAATTCCTCCATTGCCCAGTCTACGGGGACTCCTTTGACCAAGCCCATTCTAGTAACATTAAATGTAGGTATTACAGCGACATATTTGGATAAATTTAAAATAGGATTGGCTATAAAGCTGTTTGCTGCTAATGCTGATGAGAACTGAATTTCAATTTTATTACGACCTAAATTTTTAACGCCATCATTTACAATATTTTGTACTTTATTGTGGTATAAAAACTGGCCGAATTTAATTGCACGCATAGTAGTACCAGCTGCAGGGTCTGGAGTCTCACGAGAAACATAAACAATGAAGGGACCCTTGTCGTCTTCAGAATAGGATTTAGGACCGGTTAGGGAAGGGTGCACATACACATGTTGGATAGATGGAGTAGCTGACTCTGGGTTAATAATGGTTTTTTTTGATAACTCATTAGTGACTTCATCACTTTGACGTTTACGGGACGGGGGAACGGGGGACACTAATAAGCCGCCAGGATCCGGAGGATCCGGCGGGGGATCAGGATCCATATTTACAAATATATATACAAAAAAAAACAAATAAAAACAACACACAAAACTTACCAAAACCCAACACCGAGTTAGTAAAAAACTAATTTACAGATAATACAACTATAATCACAATACACTTTATCAATCACGCACAAATAGCACAAACACGTGTGTTAACCAAAGCTAACGCAGGCGAAGTCCCAAAGTAGACTTTTCTGTGCGAAAAAAAAAGTTTGTTTGTTTTTCTGTCAAATGTCAGTTGTCAAATATGAATTAGGATTTAGGACAGAACGAAGTAAATATTCGAAATTGTACGAAATGTGAACCGGTGGTAAATTCGATTTATATTTTAGATTCATTATTATGTAATGGATGGTAGAGAACAATGTAGATATATTAATATTTCTAATTTACTTAATTAATATAATGTGAAAGGTGCACGTTATAATTAAGCATAACAATGAAATGCCATATACCAGGACCAAATGTAAAAGGTGAAATAGTTTAAATGATTAAGTTTAATACCTTAAAACTTGTATTTAACAATTGTTAATAAACATCTTTTTTTAAGTTCTAGGAAGAACCATACATGCTTTGGCTAGATTCGGTGATGAACTGTATTTAGAATCTCTCGTAGACTGTATCATTTTAAGAACTCTAAACGCAGCAGAAAGTGCTTATGCTATGGTTAAGTTCAATAAGAGTTTCTTTTCTTACTTCAATTACAATTTTTATTCTACTGAAGATAATGATGGGCTAAAATGCAAAATATCTATGAAATCTGCTTTAAATGCTTTCAAGTCCCCTGCTCATATGGATAAACAAGTTGAGAACCTCGAAATAAAACTTGACCCAGAGTCGTGTAAATTAATATTTCAGTTAAAATGTAAACATGGGATTGTTAAAACACATTTTGTTTGTATATTAGACTGCAAAGCTATGCAAGCTGTGTACACCAAAGATCTTGTACCAAACAGGTAATTATTCTTGTAATATGAACAAATATCTTAACAATTTTGTAAAGTAAATGATAAAATATTTGAATTATTGTTTTCAGAATAACGTCATCCCAGAGAGTTCTGTCAGAAGCTCTAGGCAATTTTCAACATTCCGATGACCAAATAACATTAGAAGTCTCAACTCAATCACTTTTAATCAGAAACTATGTAGATGCTAGTATGGATTTATCAAAGATTATACGAACACAAATATGTATGAAACCCTCAGAATTTGTTAGTTATGTTATTGGGACTGATACGACCATCACTTTCACTCTTAAAGAATTTCGCGCATTATTAGCATTTGCTGAAGCCTTGTGTTTGCCTATTCAATTACATTTTGAAGTAACTGGTAAACCAGCAGTGTTTATTATACATAATGGTACTACTTTTGAGGCACATTTTGTATTAGCTACTTCTAAACCTGATATTGCTACTCCAGCATCAACTCAATATAGTTCACGGACAGAAAAAAGAAAAGAAACTAGTACAACCCAACAATCAGCAAAAAAGAAACCCCATTTAGATGTTGATGTGGAAAAGTGCCTTGAAGAAGATTCTCATTTATTTAACTATATCGATATACCAGAAGAAAGTTTACATGTAGATAAAGTACCAGAAAATGATGCATTTGGTCAAGAAATGCTATGTATTGAAGATAACATGGACTGTGATAATATACCTGCATCACCAACTTCTCGAATAAAAATTAAATCTGTTTTCAAAAGGTGCTTTGAAAGTACTTTTGACCCTAGAAGTATACAGCATACAGTATTGGCTGAAAACTCTGATAGTGATTGAAACTAGTGATGTGTTACCACATTAGTTACATAATAAAATTTAATTTCATATTTTTTAATTTATTCTATAATAAAATAAAGTTGGAAATACAGTATAATATTAATATATATATTAATTTTGTAGAGAACATGATGTACAACTGGCATATCTGATATATAAGCAAGCTTGCATACAAGTAATAAGTGCTAAAAGTAATAATATCCTTTAATTATTGTAATACCCTGTTGTACATTAAAGTATTTTTATTTGGTTTTGTATCACTATATTTTCTGCGAATGTATGTGCTTTTTGTTTTATTTTTCTTTTCAATACTATACTAGTACAGACAGATACCCCAATCTATATTTTGATTATATCAATGGGGAAGAATTTTGCCCTTTTCTCCCGCTAGATGTCACGATCACTATAGCGTTTTTGTACTTTTTTACATTAATTAGTGTTTCATAAAAAAAAATATCAGGTCGACCAGTCGTTCGATCAGTCGGTCGACCAGTCGGTTGACAAGTCAGTCGATCAGTCGGTCGACCAGTCCGTCGACTAATCCGTCGACCAGTCGGTCGATCTGTCGATAGACCAGTAGGTCGATCAGTTGGTCGACCAGTCGGTCGATCAGTCGACTCATTTTAGGTGTTAGGTTCATCTAACTTCACGTGATGTGATTGGCGGTGTCGCTCCATGGTTTGATGCCTCTAATGTCTTCTCAAGTTGTGTTCGTGTAATGTATTCTGATGTGACAGATAGCGACTTTTTCTTCCTTGAGTAATACTTTCAGCAAAACCTCCTTTCCAAGTTCGATGGCTTGTCTGATATTCCACATGTTGTAAGGTGCGTTTCCCCAGTTTCTCTCTCAATTGCTACATATAGGTGTTTTGCATGTGGTATCTGACTTTTTTGGCTGGTGCAATGACCTGTCCCATGTCGGCTCTTGTCCTATTGCTCTTGCTTGTAGTTTTCGCTTTTGGCTTCAACTGGCTTATCGGTGTTTGGGGCTTTTTGAGGCTTTGTTTACGTAAGCTTGGCAAGCCTGCTGTGATTATTATGGCAGGCATCTTCTGTTATAGGCGTTCTGCACCACTTTTCTTGTCCGCATTCATCCATTGTCACTAGGATATGCGGTAATGTTTCTGGGAATATCCTCCGGGCATATGCTTACAGCCGATCGTAGGTATAAGCTGGTGTAAATTACTTTCGTGTACGGCACTACTTCCGTTACGATGAATAAATTATATTTTATAGGTACGACCTAATTCTTTAATTTCTACCCACAACCTTTGCTAGATGCCGTTCCAAGGTCTAGTTTAACCTTTTCACCATCTGACTGCAGATAACATGGCATAGTTCAAGTCTATTGCACTCTCATATTATAATCTTACAAACTTTTTGAAGCACATGTGGTTGAATATCTTCTTTGAATCGCTGTCATTTAATTACCAAACAATTTGTGATCCCGAACCTGTAGCATTGTGGATATTATCCTATTTTGCGCCATTAAATGCTCCTCGATTTGGAATAGCAAATGCATAGGGCCTTTTTGTTAAATAATCCATTACAACCTGAATTCTCGCTCGATTTAGTCATTCGACCAGCTTGCCAGAGTTATTAATCGGAAATGGTCCCGTTATATTAATCTTAATATAATTTCCCAAAGAAGAAAGCGGCGAATTTGAGTTCCGCTCCGGGCAGCATAAATGCACGCTACGCCACTGTAAATTAGTAACCATTATTAGCAACATCACTTCAATGTGTACGGTGATGATTTTTAATGTTTTATTATAAAAATATATCGTGTTGCATTAATAATCACTACATATTATAAAACAAAATCCTCCGCAGTTTGTCTGTTCGCGATGAACTCAAAAACTACTGCACCGATTTTTATGCTGTTTTCACCAATGGATAGTGGTTCTCGAGGTTGGTTTAGTACATAATTTGTTAATTTTGTATACATTGGCTAAAATATAACGATATTTGTTGGAGGTGTCGGAAAAAAATTAGCCGTCTGTTTAGGTAATTTTTGTATGTTTGTAATAAAATAAATGAACTCAAAAACTACTGGACCGATTTAGATGAAATTTGGTAAAAAGATAGTTTGATACCCTGGGAAGAACATGGGATATCTTTTATTCCGGAAGTCATCCCTTAAGGGGTTTAAAATGGGGAAGCAAGCTAGGGACGAACCCGAGCGAAGCGAGAGCGAGTCGCTAGTAACATAAATAATTTACAATAATATAAATTATTAATTATATAAAAATAGGATTTATATATCTATACTATAATAAAGCAGTAACTTAGCGAAATCTGTACATGAAATATTTTTTAAAAACAATGACTAACGTATTATGTATATGATATAGACCCCAAAACAATAGTTATTAATTTTTTTGTCTGTCTGTCTGTACGCGTTTCACGCAAAAAGTAATGAACCGATTTCAACGAAATTTTGTGAACTGATAACTTATTACTCGGGTCAACATTTAGGATAACTTTTACTTTTGGAAAATCTTTGTTTCCCGCGGGAAATCGCAATAACTGGTTTTATCGAGTCCTCCTTAGGAACCCCCCGCTGGCTAAACCTAAAGACATACATCAAAACAATGTACTAAAAAATTGTAGATCTTGAAAAGGCCAACAGAAATATCTACAACAGTATATGTCTATCTCTCAAGGTACACTCGCAATACCTATTCTTATCTATACCTATAGCAAAACTAACATAGTTAAATCGATGTGCGCGTTTCACGCAAAAAGTACTGAACCGATTTCAATTAAATTTTGTATAGTGATAGCTTATCACTCGAGTCAACATTTAGGATACCTTTTACTACAGGCACATTTTTCGTTCCCGCGGGAAAACGCAATGACTGGTTCTATCGAGTCGTCCTTAGAAGTTTATATGGCTAACGCTGGCTGAACCTTAAGAGATAAATCAAAACAATGTACTAGAAAATTGTAGGTCTTAAAAAGTTATACAGGGAAGTTCGCAATATTATATGTCTATCACCTAAGGTACACTCGCAATTACTATTTTTATTCACTACTCGCGACTCACAGGCTGACTTATCAACGTTTAGCTCAGTTCAGCAGTAAAACGTAACTAGGGACGAACCCGAGCGAAGCGAGGGTGAGTCGCTAGTATTTAATAATTTACATTATTGTTAGTGCAACAATCATTTGCACAAAAGTTACTGCCTTTTTTTTTAAAGAGGAAAATAAAATAGCATTTTCACTGCATTATCATTTTATAGTAAAAATATACATACAAGTAAATAATATACACACTTCACAAATCAATATATCAGGGCATAATTATAAACATTTGCAATTGAATATTACAACATTAATTTTATTAATTCCGATCTATAGAGGAACCATCTGTAGGTATTATTGAAGATATTTGATATTCTACTTTCATAGCATTCTTTAAAACTAAAATATATAACAATTAGGCAAGTGACATTATAGATTTTGATGAAACTTCATACATAAAAATATTCTAGTATGCCACAAAAAGTTAACCATTCATAATGAAGACGCATTACAAGTTGATATTTGTTCTTTAAATTATTTGAAGCAATGGTTACGCTGCAAAAATAAATTTACACTTGAAATACATGAGATGACTTAGTGCTATTTGACTATTTAGCTCAAGTGTGCTGTATACCTAGTGCAAAGTGGGCAAGGTATATTGATATAAAAAGATAATTTTAAAAAATTTGCATTTATTCATTAAAATAATAATAAGATTTTATTTTACTACTTAGATAGCATTACAAATAAAATTGTAATTCCAAAAATTGACCTCACAAGCATATCAATGATCCTTGAATTAATTATGGTAACTAAAATTTACAATTACAAAAATTGTTATAGCCACAACTATACACTTCCAGCGACTAATAAATAACATATTAATTGCTTTATTAATTTGGTTTCACTAAAAGAGATCCAGTAAAAGAACAAATGCAGATTTATTTTCTGTGGAAAAAAATATCATACACCATTTAATTATAACAATAGCTAACTACCATGTCTTAAAAAAGATGAAAAAGACCTCGAGTTCTACGTTTAATTTATTATTTATAAAATACGGCAGCGATACCATTTAATTACAATAATTATTTATTAAATCAATTTCAATATTGTCTCTGACCCGATGGTAGGGCCTGCACTACGGCTAGTCTTCGACAAGACCTCCAAACTGTCACCCAACACTCACTATCCAAATAAATAAATGAAAAAGGGCACTGTTATTTATGAACAATCCTCTTGGCTCTTTCTCACACACTGCGCTACTTTTCTTTTAAACTCCGAATATGATTCTCTCCACTCTTTCTGCAAAAAGAACGAGAATGAGCTCACAGCTACTATTATAAGTTTGGTTTGGCGCCGGTGGGTGTGCAACCTAATATTAAATTGTGTGTCAACAATGTCACATGGCCCTTTTTCGACATGACATTCTGCTGTAAAATTTCCCTTTATCCTAAAAACAATCTTCTTGACTTTTCCTAACACATCTGGCAACTTTCTTTTTGAAATCCGAATACCTGTCTCTCCATTCTTTCTGTGAATGCAAATAACATGAGTATGAGTTTACTTATGCATTAATGAAAGTGGAAGTTTTACAAGCAACATGAGTAGATTGCATTCTTTGAAGAAAATATTATCTTAAAACTTTAATCAAATATTGAATAATTAAACAAAAATAATTTAGTAACTTAAAACAGACCCGCAACTACCTCATGATACTGGAAATTATTATGAAAATATTATTTATTATCAGTGAATCTTCATTGTTTCTATTGTTCTGTATTAATGTAGTAATTTATACTAATATTATAAAGAGGTAAATTTTGTGAGTACATGAAGTTGTAGGGGTAATCTCTGGATCTACTGAACTGATTTAGATGAAATTTGGTAAGATAGTTTGAGACCCTGAGAAGGACATAGGACATAGGATACTTTTTATCCTGGAAATCATCCCTTAAGGGGGTGAAAATGGGGATGAAAGTTTGTATGGGGAATCAAGCTAGGGACAAGCCCAAGCGAAGCAAGGGTGAGTCACTAGTTACGTAAAGAATGTACAAAAACACTGCATATACTTCATAAATATACATACGCTTACATCATAATATTAACTAACTACTTTGTAATACATGTCTTTGTCCTATAATATTATTCTTCAAAGATTGCCATCAAAAAATGTATGATACGAGATATACTTTAAAAGATTGAAGAACTCAACTGTATATTAATAAGTCTAAATTTTTAAGAAAGAAAAGATAATACTACAAAGTTAATATATCCATATACCTACTAATATTATATGATTATTTATAATAATAAATGTGAAAGTTTGTAAGGATGGATGGATGTTTGTTACCCTTTCACACCAGAATGGTTGAACGAATCTGGATGAAATTTGGCACGAAGATAGATTATAGTCTAGAATAGCATACATTTTTATCCTGAAAAAATGTATGATTCCCGTGGAATACATTTGTTTTTGTCTAGGGACAAACCTGAAGCGAAGCTAGGGTGAGTCACTAGTTTTAAATATGAATATATTTATGTTTGATGATATGGTATCAAATGTGCATTAAGGTTCAATGATTTAAAGAAGACAGCAGTTGGTTACCTATTAAAACTGTTGGAGTAAAAAATACAGTTAGAGATGATTAGGAATACATTGACAAATCATTAACAAAATAATTAAAGAAATTTTCAATATAAGATATTTATACACATGACAAGATTTATCTACTTATACATATCCTTGTTTAATTATAAAAAATATATCAAAACTTCAAATAATTTCTTCCAGAACTTTTGGGTGTTCTCTAATACAAAAATGTTTTATTGAAATTCCAATTTAACACTTTTCATTAAAAGTGTTAAATTCACAAAACATTATAGAGATATGTTTATAAAATCCTTCTCTTATTGAACTCATGCAGTTACTTTATGGTTTTCTCCTTAATCTAAACTTAAGTTACTATTATTCATTGTAAACACATGTAGTCTATACTAAACATAGCAAAAACTTATATTAAAAATCTGAAAATAATAATTTTACTAATAGATAAGTGAAAATAACAAACGACAAAAGACTAAGATTTTATCTATACAGATAGTTAAAATTGAAGTATTTATTTGTAATGTCAAAATAGCTCTTTATTAAATGCATATTAAATTATATTTGATGATTTTAATGGGACATTCACTGGCAGATGAATAGATAGCTGATGTAATACGGAGTAGCTTAAGCTACTTATATTTTAGAAAAAGAATTCGGGTTCTGCTAAAAAAAATTAAAACATACCTAGGGACACACCCGAGCAAAACGAGGGTAAGTAGCTAGTTTAAAAATACATTTAATTTAATGTACTTACTGCAGCATCAACATTAGCAGGACTCTCGTCATTGGGATCAGCCAACATAGAAATAACACTTATCAGAATAGTTTCAACTGTGTGTACAGGCAACCATCTTTCTGAGGCTTTCTCATAACCCCACTTATCATCACCAGGTTCATGCAATATTGATATGCATACATCACCATTCTTTTCAACTGAAAAACAAATAAAATTTATCAAAATGGGCTTTCTTCAATAACTACATGTGAAGATAAAATGATAGGATACCTACTATTAAAGATCCTTAATATCAACCAATACAAGTAAAGTTGTGCTTTAAATTCTATTCAACACATATAACATATTTTTCTTATGTATTATTTAAATTAAACTCATAAGTTAACATAAATGTTAAAACACACAAGTTTTTCTTGTAATTAAAAGTAACTACAAATATATCTAAATAATTAAAATTTAATATAAAAAGTATCTAGATGAGGAAATAAAAAGAATGATTATTACTCACTATTTGGATGCCAAATTTCAGTGACAAATTTCATCCTGGGTGGTCTCAGAGGATATTCTTTTGGAAAATGTAAATGTGCCTTGAAAAATCCACCCTCACTGAAAATCATGAATAATACAATTAACAACTAAACAGGATTATTGAATTGAATAGT
The DNA here is from genome assembly GCA_905404265.1 of Fabriciana adippe. NCBI lineage: Eukaryota > Metazoa > Arthropoda > Insecta > Lepidoptera > Nymphalidae > Fabriciana > Fabriciana adippe. The sequence goes on along the minus strand of FR990001.1, from coordinate 9,301,949 downwards.
TGACATTTTGCAACAAGCACATTGATTATATCAATTTAAAAAAAAGATACTTTTCTATAAGTTATATATTTTATGCAGTTTAATCAAACTGCATCATTCTAACAAGTCATCATATCATTGTTAACAAGTGTATGAAATTGTTGCAAAAGCATGTAGAAGTAGGTCAAATTTCCAGTTAAAGATGCAAACTTAACAGAATATATTTGCAGTTCTAAGATTCTCGACTCTATTCTACCTATTTATTTTCAGTTTAGCATTTTAAGGTTAAATACACTTTAATTAATTACTTAAATAATTTACTTAAAAGTACATTAAATTAATGATTTTATAATATATTTTAAAAAAACTTACTATAATGTGTCTGGAGGGCCAATGATGAGGACCTCCCATCTGTATATGTCATTGTCGTCTATCAACCCAGCAGAAAAACCTTCTACTGGATTTTTGTTCAGTTCTGAAAACAAAAAGTAAATTGTGAATCATCGGGACGCAAATATTTTTATCCAAGTCGCATGGGATAAACGTAACGTGAATCTCTGCCAAGATCAAAACGAAATGCCTCATTACTTTAACATTTGTCTTTGGCAACTAGTGACAGTCACTGCGGTAGATATTGATTTTATTAGCACTTATTTATCTTTTTGTCCATGAAATTTATGTAGTATGAACACAGACGAATTAATAATAATCCCATTTCATTCTTAAAACCACAAAGAACCCTTAAATTCGACCCACTAAGGTCAATGATTGCATGAAGAGTTATGTCGCCTGACGCTCTCACTGTGATGATTTTCAAAAAATATTTTAAATGTAACCTTAAATTTTACGTACCTGCTAATTGCTTTTTTAATAAAAGCGAAGACTGTGGCTCTGACATTAATTACAATTATGAAATTTACCCTGACGACACGAAACAAATGATTTTTCCACAAAAGATGGCTGGCTGAATTTGTGCAGGTTGTGAAACATATGAGCTGTGCTTGTTTCCGGTATTTCAGTGTTACCATATACGTATAAACTAGAACCAAAAGAAAATTGATAAAAAATTAAAAATGCGCACTACATGTATGTACTGTCTTTTGGGTTTTTTTAATGTAAAAATACTAAATAATATTTTATTAATTTGTTGAAGCTATAAAATTAAATCTAAAATGATATGGCAGTATATTCTATACTAATATTATAAAGAGGCAGAGTTTGTTTGTTTGAATGCGCTAATCTCAGGATCTACTACAATTTGAAAAAATATTTTTGTATTAGATAGCCCGTTTATTGAGGAAGGTAATAGGTTATATATCATCAAGCTACTACCCAAGGGAGCGCAGCAGTAATATAATAGTCTATCTATTCCATTCTAACCGTTAAAACGTACATAGAGACGAATCCGAGCGAAGCGACGGTAAGCCGCTAGTATTCATATATAATACCAAATATTTTTCAGATATTTTTTTTTGCTGTTGTATGACATCCATAACAATGCGTAATTTACCAGCCTCACTTATTATCTTAAGAAATTAAATTTTACTACATTAAATTTGATAAAATTAAATAAATTTTATCGAACTTTTATTATTACTAGAGACTGAATCAGTTTTGCTTTTCTGCGTCCTTACTTTCCAAACAGTTTTTACGTACTACCTAAATTTCATCCAAATTCATCTAGCCATTTCAAAATTACAACAATAAAATCATACACACCATACCAACTTTCGTATTTATAATAATGACCCGAAAATGTATATTTTTCAGAATCTAAGTGTGCTGCTGAAGTGTTAATTTTATCTTTTATTTAATTAAATAGTTACATAAAAATATAGATAGTAAAAAACCTACATTGCCATCTAACTTTAACTTAAAAAGTTGTATTTTAGATTTTTGAAATTACTTTTAGGGGAAATAAAATTCGAAGGCTGGTGACACTGCAAGTATCGTGATAAAAAGAGTGATGGGAGTAGTACCTATGAATGGGAAATTCGAAATTACCCGTCAATACCAAATCGTGTAGGTACCGTACTTAATAATAAAGGAAACATCCTTATAAGATATTTCAAACATTTACAGGGACCATCTCTCCTACATTCTCAATTCATGCTGTCAACTAACACTCCTTACACATTGTTTATATTCTATACTATGCACTTCGTACACGTATTATTGTACTGCTAGTACAACTTAAAAGTTTCTAAGCGACGATATACTATTGATGAAGTGGTCAAGACAGCAGATTCTCTACTGGCATTTCTGAAAATTAGTTTCAAGTTTCAACCGGTAAAATCATTACTTACTGTTTGTATAAGGTAAAAAATATGCAACTGCCGTTAGTCGGGTAGATAGCAATAAGTACGACCGCAGGCCGCAGATCTGAAAGTTAAATCCTGGGTCAAGCTGAATATGGTCGTTTACGGGATTTTTTGTCAAGAAATTCTTAGTAATAGCCCGGAATTCAGAAGTCGGCGGTGTAACACCCCTATACCTCGGAGAGCACGTAAAACCGTAGAACCTAACTGCCTAATCTGTGTCTGATGATCTTTGTAGTAAATATTTAATGGGAAACAAAGTTAATTTTGCAGCCGACGATGTGAAACGGAGAATATTCCATATCTTAAAAACTATCTACTCAACGTATCACAAATTATATAAAATTGCAGCGTTTCTTTGTCAAAATATAATTACTCTGTATAAGTTTGTGCGTCTAAAAAATAATTATAAAAAATATTTTGATAAGGTTGAAATACATTGAGCGCGTCAGATTAAGGTGTGGTGGGCTAATTACATGCTGAAAAGTGTGCAATTCAATAATCTGCCGATTTCTACAAGCCGAAGAAATAAAAATCGTCCAGTTTATTGACGATTTTTGTTTCTTCTTTACTCTTCTTCTAAACGCAATTTTGATCGGCTGCCCTATATACGCGCGACCTTTTACAGAGGACTTATATATGATGGAGATACTTCACAGAGTGCAAGGTATACCCCCTCATGTTAATCTGCCGCGTTCGAGTAAATCCCAAAATCCCCTCTTGGGCTCCCCTACTGTTAAAAGCATATTGCAAGCTATTGGCTGGAACAAAAAAACATCTATCTGACGCGTTAAATATAAGGAGTGACAGTGCCACCCACGGAGTACAAAAAAGAAGGAGCCAGTCATATTGAAACTGAAGCACTCCAAATATGCCTTTCTCATACATACATGCCTCACGCACACACTTACGTCATGCCGAGTGGCCACCAATCACCATTAAGTTGCGTATAGGTACACACTGGCCCAACGAACGCCAGCAAGTGGCTTATGGCTTTCGTTAGTCCTGTATGGATGGCTTAGCAAACGCCGACGATTGTTTGCTCGACCACTAAATTTATTTGGATGAGTCACGAGGTCAACGAGCGTGCGGTAGCCAACGCTGAATAATTAATATCCTTCGTTGACCTTCGTTGGGCCGGTGTGTATGCAGCATTATGCGTATAATACGTGCCACGAAAGATGAGACTTGACGAGCGTCAGTAGTGGGGAGCCTGCGCAGGTACAGTCGTGTACGAAATAGTTATCTATAATTTATTTCTATATCTATTTTAGGGATTTTTCGACGTCATTCGGAATAAGGTGTATAGCAATGTTATATTAAAATAATTAACAATATTTATTACGAAATGATACGCGTGGTACGCAACGGTACGTATATATACCTGCTTCAAATTTTGTACACTTCCTTTGCTTCTTTTAACATATAAGTGTACACATCGTAAACTATCTTCCTAATTTGTCTTCTTAATGTTTTATCTCGAGGAATAATCAAAATTTTACAAAATTGCACTCGTATACAACACAACTTTAAACAAAATAGAAAATAAACACAAGTTGCACTCGTCTGTATCGCGGAGTCAAACGGGGGTTGCACGGGGTGAGGAGAACGGTAGGCAACTAACACGCATGCGCAGCGCCGTACCGCGCCTCCCGCGCAGGTTTCGACGCCCCGATGTCGCCCGATCCCTTCCCGCCTCAGCCCTCGTACCGCTAAAGTGACCTATAAATCGTCTTCTGCGCAAGTGAAACCACGTGGTTTGTCAAGTCTCATCTTTCGTGGCACGAACTATAATAATTATCATTTGACATCACTACTCACTCACACATACTCGTAGTTAACTGGAATTTGGAAACAGTACTTCACTTGTGATTTGTATTACGCGGAGTTCTTTTTATTCTTGCCCGTGGGGCCACCCCTATTTTTTTTTGTTTACTGTCATATGACTAGAAGATTATGATATGAAGTTCTATAAAAAGTAAATAATGCGCATATAAAATTATACCATTAAATTTTATCCCTTTTTCCTTATATCGTCCCAATAATGGAAACTCTTAATGGGCATGTGTAAAATGAACAACATTTTTGGGAGATTTGTAAAAAATCATTTATTTTATTTCGTTAAATAGTAAACTTATGAATAACATTCTTCAAAACATTCTTTTAAAGAAACTCTTAGTCACTATCTGAAGAATCTTTACTTTTTTTTGCTTCTGGCTCTGTTTGATCACCATTCACTTGTTCTAATTTTCTCTTATTTTTTTTATTCTTCTTTGTTTTAACTCCTTTTTGTTTAGCAGTCACTTCAACTTTATTTTTACTTTTGACTGTTCCTTTAAATGATGATAAATCATCATACAGTGATTTAAAATCTAGGTTTGTTGATATTTTACAATTATCATGAAACATTTTTATGATATTTATCAATTTTCTCAATGTCGCTAGGAAATTAGCTGTGACTTCTTTGTCGCTCTTAGATTTGAATTCTGAAAATGTGTCCAAAAACGTTTCCTCTAGCTTGTTAATATTTGAACTTACTTCCTCTGGTGATGGTTTACTTCTATTCAACGCCTGATAAAAGCCTATAATAAGATTCAAACCTTCATTACGGCGGAACTGTCGAACATTATTGTTGAACACATTTTTAATTACCAACTGCAAGAGTTGATATTTTCCATCCCATTCAGTTTGCAATATGTTGTGGAAAAATATAATTGGGAGCAAACAGCTACGGTTATTAAAATAATTTTCAACTGCATCTTTAAATATTTCAATGATAGCTGATGCACGCTTTTGCTTTTTCGGCGATTTAGATTTCATTTCGAGTTTTTGTGAGCAGTGTATTATGAAAATAGCAGAATAGGTAATAACGTCCCCAAGGGCTTGATACATAAAATGAGACCTGTCACCCTTATCAATAATTGATTTTAAAAAGTCTCCCAAAATTTCAAATGTGATATCACCAGTGGAATTAAACTTTTTTATTTTTGACAAAGATTTAATTGTTTTTCTTACTCTGTTTTCTAATTCCTGGAATTGATTGTCTTGCATACAAAATTCAAGACATCTTGTGAGTGGGGCTATCATACTTAAGCAAATGTCCATAGCAGGATCTTTCTCTAAATATATATCTATAAGATCCAGAACTCTTATTCTGAAATCAGATAATGCTTTTTTGTTTTTTCTGTCCTGTTTGGACTTTTTCTTTTTGTCCTGCTGAAATTGTTTGAAAGCATCAGCTAAGGCCTCATCTAATTTTTTACCTTCTTCTTCTGTAATCATATCTGCGTCTATACTTTCAGCATCGTCATCTGGTGCAGCTGCACTACCTAAAGCTTTCTGAACAGCCAAACGTAATTGATCAGGTATTTTCATGTCATCATCTTCATCTTCTTCAATCTCACTGTCACTTTCGTCTTCTTCATTTGCTTCTTCTTTTTCCTCAGTTTCATCATCTGATTCATTTATCTTGTCATCATCACCTTCATCTTCAGATTCACTTTCTGCTCTTAATGGATTAGCTTCACTCTCTGGATCCAAGACTGATACAATTTGACCAATTGCTGTGGGTGTTAAATATTCCCAAAGAAGCCTGAACACACATTGCACAACGCCTCGAAGCACACTGGATTCTATTGATAATATGGACAACAAGACTTCAACTAAAACTTCAATCCATTCTGGTTCATCTGCTAAATTTTCCTTATTCTTTTTCGATTTTTTCTTCTTACCTTTATTGTAATGTTCATAGCAGCTTTTTAATTCAATTATAGAGCTCTTGGCAATATTAACATGTGATGGTTCTGAGAATAAGAATAAACCAAGTTGGTAAAATAATATAAGGAAAACTTTGTCCACTTTTGACTTTGTGTCATTTTGTTCCAAACTTTCGCAAACGTCTTTTAGCATATTCCAGCAATCCATGTTTTCTTTAGGGAATTGTTTTTCTAGTTTTTCTTTTACTTGACTCTTGCTCATCATATTAGATATGAATGTGGAAAGAGATGTCAGGACAGCAACGAAACTGTCTACATTTGAAAATTTGCATGAGAAGCATCTATAGAAGCATGTTTTTATGGAACCTGTTGACATAAAAAAATATATGATTCAATTATTTATTAAATATCTAAATTATTCTAATAATGTAAGCAAAAAAAAAATGGTCATGATCCAATAACTAGTTTCAGAGAAATGTGTGGACATACATACTTACAAACATACATACACCTATAAAATTTGTTGATTATTATTGGTTAAAAATGAATAATAAAATAAATATCTACATTTATAATGACAATAATAACAATAACCTTTATTTCAAGATATTACAGCCATACATACATATATATATATTTATATATATATATATATATATATATATGTGTTAATAAACAATTTGGTCTAAATTAACTATATTACTCGACATAACTACGAATTTACATTGGTTTAATTAAAATTTTAAATAGTTTAATACATGTAAAATATTTTAATTTTTAAACCAAGTCATATAATCCCATTAATATTATAAAATATAAAGGTGATCATGAAAGGATGATGATGAAAGGGTGCATGTTTGTTACTCAATCACACCAGAACGACTGAATGGATCTGGATGAAATTTGGTACAGAGATAGATTAAAATCTTAAATAGCACATAGGTCACTTTTCATACAGGAGAAATGTATTCCTCCCGAGAGATAGATTTGTTTTTGTTTTTCACTAAGGACAAACTCGAATGAAGCAAGAGTGAGTAGCTAGTTAAATATAATAAAACAAATATCTACTAATTATTACCTGCTAAGTCACTGCTAACTGCCACACTTTCATCTCCACCAATTTTAAAGAACCCATAACACATCAGTAATTGCATGTAAGTTATTTTAAACTCAGTATCATCTCGAACTGCCTCATGACTAACAATAAAGGAAATAATTTCTGCTGCCTTAACTCTTTCATTGTTATACCAATTTCTTTCAACATTCTCTTTTATAATCTTCTTTGATGTATTGAGTAACACTTTCTTTAAGGATTTGGCCATTTTTTTTAAGCCTACTTCATCTAAATCTGCGATAATAGTTTTAACTATTGTAGATCCTGTGATTTCAGTGAAATTTATTTCACCAGGATTAAATAATAGTTTTTTCAATGTCGCAACCCTTATATCAACATTAACATCAGGAAATTTTAATGCTTTACTGAATGTCACGAGGATTTCTTTCTGTCTTTTTATCATGATTTTATGGTCATCTTCATCATCTCTTTTATTTCTGATTTTACTCGCTGTCTGTAAACCTTTAAACCAATCCATGAATAATTTAAAGAAATTATCACTGAGTAACTCTGGTAAAACTTCAACATTGTTGTGAATGTTTTGTAAAATAGTGTTGAGTAGGTTCAATGCAACCAATTCTCTGTTTCTATTATGCTTTACGAGATGACTATCAATTTTACTCCAAAATAGCTTCAATTGTTCTGATTTTGCAATTTGTGTTCCAATTTCTTTATATATAGGATGGCTTATTAAGCTAAAGTCTACTCCAGTCTAGAAAAAGATATTATAAAAAAATAATTTAGCACTTTAAATATTTAAAAACAAAAAGAAAATAAAATTTAGATTTTAATAATGTATAACATTAATATGTACAAAAATATTTACCATCAATTTCTCACAGATATCAGGTATATTATCTTCATGTAAAATATCAGGTACACCAATTAATTTTCTTAATTTAATTTTATCAGGAAACTTTTTGCTGAGTACTAGAAGAATATATAGAGAATCCAAATTGTGTTCTTTAATATCTTTCTTATAATCTTGTTTAATGTTTGACCATACTATAGAAACAAAGTCATCTTCATTAAGCTGTAATTATTAAAATAATATTAAAAATATATTGAATAACTATACAATTTTCATAAATAAAACATTTTAATGCCTACTCTACCTCATTGATAAATTCCAATAATACAACCGATGCTACAGTGCTCAGGTATGATTTTTTTGCACTTGCTGTTTGAAGAAGTTGTAATATTTGTTTTTGTTCTTCCTCTGTACTTTTTACCATAAGGCCTGACCGGAATAAAACTCCACATAACAAAATTTGACCAAGAGCAACATCACCAACTTCCTGTAAAAAATAATGCACTTATTTTACAGTGATCATAATATAATATACTGAGAATACGAAGCAGATAGGACAAGAATAATTATAAACTTACACTTTTTGATGATCCATTGGCATGTAATTCTTTTTTTACTAATTCCAGTAATTGTACTACACTGATTTCTTCAAATTTAGGTATTAATCTCACAAGAGTAGCGAAATACCCTAATCGCATTTCCAAGACATTGGCGCCCAAGCTTCTAATCAAGCGTTTCAAAGTGTACTGTAAATCTTTTTCGTTCTGAAAAAGAAATGCAATAATTATGTAAGAAAGTTACATGGAATCAATACGTAAGTTTATTTATTATACAAGATTATTTTGTATCGAATAAGCTAACCTTGTTTTCCAGAAGTCGCGCAATTATCTTCGTACCACCTGTAACTTTTAAATCATCCTTCGGGGATTTGAGTAAATCAAATGCATCTAATAATGAAGATGTGACCTCTTTTTGAGGCTTCTCAATGTTACTTTCGTCTTTCATATTGAGAATTTATTTATCGTTAACTATAGCATAATAAAGTTGATATAATTTAAAAAACCCACATGGGTGATGATACATGTGTTGTCAAACTGACAACTTCAGTGTCAAAGTCATGACAAACTCATTGATTTCAATAGCGTCATTAAAAGATGCGTTCATTATTATAATCACACAAATTAAATTAACAAAAGAAGGAGAATGAAGAAAATCATCTATTTAAATTCTTAAAAAAAATTATTGATTGCAATAATAATAAACTAAAAACAAATTCAGTAAAGCTTCCTTATATATTTATAATCTCACATAATACAATTTTATTTCATTAAATATATATCGAATATAATTTTGCAAAGAATAATTTATAAATAAAGTAATACAAAAAATATTCTAATAAATTTGTCCATGTTTTATTATCTAAATATTTTATATAAAAACACATAAAATTATAAATACTTGATTGCACTTTTATTACAGAGAGCGCTTCTAGAAATTGATGCGCGCGCATTTAGTATTCCATGTTTCTAAACATGGCAGGTCGCAGTGGGTTTGACGATGGTAATCTGAGGTATTTATTGATAAAATATGATATTACTTATTAAATTTCATTTTATGGCGACCTATTATTATTCATCACATTTACCAATTATTTCTACTTCATACTTCCGCGTCATTTTCTTAATTTTTTTGTTTTCTGACAGTGCGATAACATTCAATGAAAGTGGTATTTTAACAAAGCGTGCGATTCTTTAATAATTTGTCAAACGTCCTTTAGATAAGTGCGAAGAAATTGACAAAATCACCGATGTGAAAAGTGAGTGAAATGTGCATTTATAGGTTATAATAAACCATGGTTATCATGACTGTGTGCAGGGACTATGGAGGCGGCAGGAGGACGACGGGAGGCCGTCCGCTTCCGACAGAGCCTCCGTACAAAGCTTACGTCGGAAATTTACCCTCTGGTATCATCCAAGGCGATATTAACAGAATCTTTCCAGTAAGTATTTAGTTTTATGCTTAATTTATTATCGCGGTATGATTGCTGTGATATTTACTAGTAACGCAATATTTTTGTCGATTATCTCATATAAATTATTATAAATTCTTAGTAATATTTTTTTGTTGATATTAAAGAATCCAATACGTTTTAGAATAGTTATCTTATTTATTTGCTTAAAAATTCGGGGCCTTGATAGGCGATTATGTCACTCTAGGTCATTTTTCATTTAATTAGTATTCAGCATTTTTTAGCAAGCTAATTTTACTAAAACAAAACTACACTGTATACTGTATATTACAATTATAATATCCAAAAAAAGTTTATCTGTATTCACATTTCATCACTAAAATTATACAACTAATTCAAATAATTACTTTACTTCTTAGTTTATTAACTATATTTATAACGAAATGTTCATATAATTTTTCTTAAAATTGTTTATTATTGACATTCAGTAGTTTATTGTTGAGTCGGATATATCTAATATTTGTCGTGTAATGTTTGTGTTGCCATATTAACATGTACTCTTGTACGCTTGGCTCAGATCAAACTCAGCTACTACTCCATGTGTAAATGAGGCCTTGATGAAGGTTCCTCTTCCTATATCCTTTTTAGCTTTACCAAACTTATATCCTTTAACATTCACTCTTCTAAAAACTTCCATCCAATTAAGTGTTTCTGTTTTGTGTTGTGTTTAGTTCATTATGTAAATTGTGCACAAATATTATAAAAAGTAATAAAATTTAATCATATATGTGTTTATTTATCAGAGAGATATGTCCAGTCAAGTTATTTCTGGTACTTTGATGTTCTAAATTATGATATAATACATATTTATTTATAAAGATCACATTTGTACTATGATGACAAATACTTTCTTAGATTTACGCGAATATTTGACATTTTAAATAAAACTATCTTTTCGGATTATTTCGCAGATTTATTTAAATTAAATATATTGTTAAAATAAATTTTAAGTAAATTATATAAACAAAAAGTATTTCTTATAAGTAATATATGATTATATACATATATATTGCAAATCAAAGGTTTCATTTAGTGGTTAAAGGCTTCATAGAAATTAAAATAGTTACAAGCAGCCAGGCCAACACTTCATATTATATTAATATTTACATATTCAAACAATAATGTGTTACTTTCACAACATTATTATTATTCGGGTACATTCAATTAAGAATAGCATACTGTTACTGTCACTCGGTCACTCAAAATACTCAATTAGTAAAAACTTTACTATAGAATTTAACTTTATTTAATATACTAGGAACTTAGCCACAGTTTGCTCAGGTGAGCCCCTAGGTATTTTCCAATTTTTTTGAACAGAACACTGATTCTTTTTCTTAAATAAGTATATCCTAAGTTACTCCTTATAACATCAGGTATTTGCCAGTGAAAGTCCCGTCAAAATCAGTCCAGCTATTTCGGAGATTAGCTGGAACAAACTGACAGACATAAAAAAATTAATAATTGTGTTTTTCTTATAAGTACCATATATCATTTTATATGCATTTAGTAAATGCTGTTATTTTAACATTATAAACTGACACTTCAATTTTATTAATATGTATAGATAATATTGTAATTTATAAATTAAATAAAAATTTATTGATTTCTTGCTTTTCAGAATCTGTCTATCAAAAATGTTAGGCTGGTAATGGATAAGGAAACAGACAAATTCAAAGGCTTTTGCTATGTAGAGTTTGAATATCTAGATGACCTCATCAAGGCAATCGAACTCAATGGAGCTCTTAATGTAGATGGTAACATTATCAAAATTGATGTTGCTGAAGAAAAACGAAATGACAGGTACATAATATATGATTTTTTTTCTTCTTTTGTTCTAATTATAAGTAATAAAATATAACCTCTATTTGAAAAATGCAAAGAGCCTATCAAAATGTAAACTTTTAATCATCACAATAACTTAAAAAAGAAACTTTTAAAAGAATTGTCTTGTAAATTATTCACATTGCATTAAATATACAAATAAAAAAAAAATTAACTTGGAAGAGAGCCATTTATTGACCATTAATTGTATTAAATATAAAAAATAAAAAAAAATGACTTAACAGAGAGACATTTTAGTTATTGATCATTGTGTTTAATATAAAAAAAATAACTTGACAGAGGGGGCGGCTTCGATCGCGGTCGGCGGGACGGCGGACGCGAAGGGCGCGAGGGCCGTGGCGGGTTCAGGCGGGACGGGCGCGGTACGTACGACCACTTCGACGCGCAGGAGCGCCGCGCTCCCCGGCACCAGGGTGGCGGGTTCACACATGGTAACATTGCTAACACGTGGAGACTTGTTTTTGTTTTATGTTAATTAGTTTATGTTGTCAGATGTAGCCAATAATTTAATATTTTATCAAGAATTTTGCTGGTTGGTTATGAATAACTACTATGACAATAGTTGAGTATTTTTTTTTTTAATTTTACAGAATATATTCCTATTCTGTAAATTTAATCTGGCAACAATAGTTCAAATGTTACATTTTGAAAATTTTGGTATTTAGATAGAATTTTTTTTGCATTATACATATTATTAATTTGTACTAGCAGTAGTAGTCGAAGCGTTTTTAAATTGCATGAACTTTACTGTAGTTTCTTTTTGAATGTATAGGGTTTTGTTATGTTCAACATATGTATATTTAATGGTGCTGTACTGAACACTGAACTGAACACTGGTACATTACTGAAAATTATGCAAACTTTAATACGAGTCAAAGATATGAAGTAGGCAGTGGTATGTCAGTGTACTTAAATATTATATAACATATTCTTATTGCATTATCCACTCACATAACTTTCTGCAGACTAGTTTCATAACGCCACTACTACAATGGAATTTTGAATATAATTAATACAATTCAATTTTTATACAATTTATAATGGTCAAAAACAAGTCTCTATTCATCCCGCACTGAAGCACAATAATATTTCTAACCTTAATCATATGCTAATACTGTCTAATTTTTTATATTTCATGTTAATAAAATATATGACAACAAGCGACTCACCCTCGTTTTGCTTCGTGTTCGTCCCTATACAAAAACAAATTATACCACGGGAATCATACATTTTTTTGGATAAAAGTAACCTATGTGCTATTCCAGACTAATCTATGTATGTGTGTGTCAAATTTCATCCAGATCCGTTCAGCCGTTATGGCGTGATTGAGTAACAAACATTCATCCAAACTTTCACATTTATAATGTTATAATCTATGTAATACCTTTAAACGAGCAATTCTTGTATATTTATTTATTTATATGTTTATACCGGCGATCTCGGAAACGGCTCTAACGATTTCGCTGAAATTTGGTATGTGGTGGTTTTCCGGGTCGAAAAATCGATGTAGATTAGTCTTATGTCTGGGAAAACGTGTGTTTTCGAGTTATTTTGCGGTTTTATTTATTATGTCACGCAAAATATGGTCGCTAATTTCGCACGCCCGAGCGTAAGCATCGTGGTCAAGCGGCCAAGACGCAAGATTGACAATCACATGTGTTCGGTTCGAATCCCGATTGGATACAAAGTTTTTACTTTTTTTTTTATTTATTCAAGTTTTTACTTTTTTTTATCCAAAATAATACGATATAACAAAAAGGAAGTCCGAGCGAAGCCCAGTCGCCCAGGTACTAAATAATAATAATGGGATAGTATGAATTTATAAGATTACTAGCGAATCACCCTCGCTTCGCTTCGGGATCGTCCCAAGACAAAACAAATCTATCACACGGGAACCGTACATTTTTCCGGGATGATATATAGCCTAAAGCCTTCCTCGATAAATGGACTATCCAACACAAAAAGAATTTTCCAATTCAGTAGTTTCTGACATAAGCGCATTCAACCAAACAAACAAACTCTTCACTTTTATAATATTATTATAGATTTTCAAAATATCTTAATTGAGTTTAAAATGAATACTTATAGTGACATATTTCAATTATAATTATAGTAATTTGTATCAAAGTATATATTTCTAACATTATCATATTTATTTTAATGCTGAGCTTTTAATTATAAAATTCATATTGCATTTTAATACATTCATAAAAAAAAATATGTCATTCTACATTCCCTGCTTTTCATTATCACCTGCATTTGTATTAATCTTTATGTTAGCAAGTAATCTTTAATTACTATTATTATTTTAGTATTATCATAATTAAGCTTAGTGGTTTATAACTTATATTGTTTATACAAATTAGTAAATTATATATTTCAATGGCATTCGTACATGTAATAATTTTTAAAATAGATTTTGTATTATTATCCTGGAAACAACAACTCTTGCCGGTTGATATTTTGGAATGTATGAACAATTCATTCATCAATTATTATTGATATTATAGTAGATGCATAAAATTATATTCCATTTTTTTTTATTCTACTTCAATTATAATTAACTAGCGACTCGTTACGTTTTGACGCTTAGTATAGAACAAATAGACTGTTTATACATAGGTATGATGAGTTGCATATATATCCCTTACCTACTTGAGAAATGATTGATTCTCCATGCAATCTTCCATCCCCCTCTTCACCCCTTTCATGGATGATTTCCGGGATAAAAACTATCCTATGGCCTTCCCAGAGTCTCAAACTATATCCATGTCAATTTTCATCTAAATCGGTTCAGCGGATTAAGCATAGAAAGACAGACAGACAGACTTACTTTTGCATTTATAATATTAGTATGAATTATTTTGTCCTTATAAATTTTTTTTACAACATTAACACTTGCAAGTAACAACATTGTAATTATTGTAGTATTATTGTAGGTGTATAGTAGTAATTTTGTCATCTGATTGTATAGAGCTTCGTGAAATTAATGTTTGATTTTAAATTACCAAAAAAAAAAATGCCCATAAGGACATAATACACACACACACACACACATTTTTTTTGAAGTTATAAAACTTCAAAATAAAAAGTGTGTGTGTGTGTACTTATGTACCTATACACGTAAGAAGTTATGCTTCTTTGACGTAACAGAACAAAAATAGCTAAAGATTTTATCCTGTATGTCACAACTCTCCGTTTGTAAAAGGAATTATAAATTAATAAAATAAATAAGGCATACTACAATAATATATTTATAGAATATATCATAATATAATATTATAATCATTTATCAGACAATAACAACGGTTATAGTCCTTGCGCCTTAAGCTCAGCTTTGCATTTGTGTGAGTGCACACGCATAGTGTACGGAGAGGTACGGCTTGTGGCTTAGCGCGTCCCGCGCATGGTTTAAACCAGTTTAAACTGGTTTTTAAAGCGCGGCCTGAGCCGCAGTGCGTCCCTTACGTGTCATCTCCCTGCCCTGCACTTTCCGCATTTCACCTCTGGTACCGTTTGCAGCTAGACGTATAATATTATTTTGTTGTTGTGTTCGAATTATTATATTATTATATTCTTATTATTATTATCAGTAGTGAAATGGCTTCTGCTGTAACTAAATTGACTAAACGAAAACCATTAAGCAGCCAAACGAAAGAAATTTTATGCAAATTAAACGAATATTTTAAATACGTAAACGAAAAAGATATGTCAAGTATCATTACATCGGCAGTCCTCATGACTGCTTTTAATAATTAAAATGTCAACACTTCCTTCTGATAAAATATTGATTTTATTTTTATGTGATTTTTTTGCCTAACCTTACTTTTGGCTATCACTCACACAAATGCAAAGCTGAGCTTACGCCTCGAGAACTATACCATGGCAACAAACAGTTATCAGCGCGCATTGTAAAAATTTTACTCTCATATTTTTTTTCCAAACGTTTCAAAAGAAGTATAACTTCAATAAAAAAAATACATTCCAATGTTGTTCATTGTGCGTGTCAATATAATTTGAATACTTTGTGTAAAGAAATTATAAGTACATATATGCTAACAATCCCCGAGACACCCTAGAGCGCGAGCGGGCCGGCGCCAGCGGGGAGCGCTGGGCGGAGCGGGGCGGCGAGCGCGGCGGCGAGCGGTGGGCGGAGCGCGGGGAGAGGGCGCGCGGGCCCTCGGAGGAGTCGCGCGGAGGGGGCGAGTGGGGCCGAATGGGCCGCGGGGGCGCAGCGCCGCCAGGCCCGCCTCGCCAGGCGCCGAGGAGGAACTTTGATGATATGCCACCTACGCGACCAGGTATGGATTTAATAGAGGCAACAATGTCATTATTATGTAATGCGTGTCGGTGGTCACTTGTAATATTGTATTTGTGAGTGTGTTTGTTTATTACATTTGCATCTTATGACTGAGCGAATTTGAGTTATGATAAGAAAATGTATTGTAATGTAACTTATCGTTATTATAATCGTCTGTGTGCGAAATTATTCATGCCAAAACTATTTTTCTTAGTTTTGATATTGTTAGATTCCTTTTCTTGAAGTGTATTATAATGATAAAAAATTATTGTAATATAACTAATGAGAATATGTTTCTAAAATTTATTCATTCTTTTAATTAGATGTATCAGTACACTAACTATACTGGTAACATAACATACATATTAAACGCAGTAGACAACATTCCAGACACGTCGGGGCGCCCGCGCCTAGTGCTGGAGCCGCGCACGGTGAAGGAGCCGGTGAACTCGCTGGCCGCCACCAGCCAGGCCTCGTCGATATTCGGCGGAGCTCGGCCCCGGGAGGAACGGCTCAAGGAGCTCGCGGGAGAGTAAACCGTCTACCCCCCACCTCCTCCTGTGTGTATATGTATCGTCCAGACGCCCTACAACTTTATCGTCGACTAATAATGATAACTAATCAATACACCAAATTTAATTTATCTCTTTATTTGTTCTTGTATCAAAATTTGTTATTAATATATGTATATTATATGTTTTTAATGTTTTCCTTTTTTTTTCATAGTATGGCAACACCTGTCAGTTGATCAAGCTATCAATGTTAAACGACGATGCTCTATGTCACTCTTTACCGCAGTTTAAAAATAAAATCTTGTAAAAATGTACCGGATGGATTTTTTGTTAGGTTGTGAGGTTGTAAATCATTTTAATCATATATTTTTGTTAGCTTTATTGTGTATCGCTTGGGTCGCGCGCTCATATTTGAGCGTTGGTCGCTGCGCGGCGTGCGCTGTATTTAAATTGCTAGTTTTCATTCTCACGTTAGTCCGGGCCTGTGTGTATGATTACGTAACTCACGTTTTTGGACTCTTAATAAATGCTTTTTTTTTTGTTCATAATGTTGTAAGCATTTTTTAATGTAAAATTACGTTTTTTTTTTATTTTTTATGTTGGCGAAATTTGATATTTGATATATACGTAAAGTCAATTGCCGTTATGTTTTGATTCATTAGGTCCTTGAAATTAATAATTACACTCGTAATGAGGCATTATTTTAGAGTCGATAATACAATTTAATTATGGTGTCATTTATAAATTAAACTTCCACATAAACGGATTTCTACTTTATTAGATATATGTAATGCCATAAGCTATATGGCAGAGAAAAAAAAATCGCAAAATTGTAACTGAACATAGAAAATGTAATAAAAAGTGAATTCTTTGTAACCGAGGATTTGACTGATCGTTCCTCTCCCTACAACAAACCTCTCCTAATATCCCATTTGATAAGATAAAGTAAGTAAGAAAAAATCTAATATATATAAAAAAAAAGTTATTTTAATTACAGTTCATAACTATCAATCTCATAAAAAAGTTATGTTTAAAATAGGTACTATTTTTATAATTCAAATTTATAAATGACTTACATTTATATTTTTAAGTATTTCTAGAAGCTTTAACTATGATAAATTAAGTTCTTTTGCTCATTTTGCAAGATAATTACTTAGATTTTAATCTTACTACTATTATAAATGCGAAAGTTTGGATGGATGGATGTTTGTTACTTAATCACGCCAAAACTGCTGAACGGATCTGGATGAAATTTGGCACAGAGATAGATCATAGTCTGGAATAGCACATGAAAAATGTACAGTTCCCTTGGGATAATTTGTTTTTCTTTTACACAGCAAGGGATCAATATGCAAAAATCTGCAATAGCATAAGTTTTTCTTCGTAAGTACACTCGCAGTAAATATTTATATCTATGTAAAACAAACCTAGGGACGCATCATGCACCCGAGTGAAGCGAAGGTAAGTCGCTAGTATTTATTCTATACTAACATTATAAAGAGGTAAAGTTGTGAGGTTGTAGAGGGAAATCTCTGGATCTACTGGACCGATTTAGATGAGATTTGGTAAGAAGATAGTTTGAGACCCTGGGAAGGGCATAGGTACTTTTTATCTCGGAAATCATCCCTTAAGGGGGTGAAAATGGTGAGGAAAATTTGTATGCGGAATCAAGCTAGGGACGAATCCGAGCGAAGCGAGAGTGAGTCGCTAGTAATATTATAAAATCGAAGAGTTAGAGCGCACCTATCTCTGGAACTACTTGTCAGATTCAAAAAAGTCTGCATTTTATAGCCTACTAGCGAACAAACAGACATACGTATGAAATAAATACACATACAAATTGTTGTTTATATAATAGCAAGATTTATTTAGGAAGGCTTATAATTTTTCGAAAATCCGCTGCAACAACCCTTAGGAGTGGGGATGACTTTAAATTGATCTATACAGAAAAAAAAAAAACAAAAAAAGCAGTCATGAGGTCTGCCGACATAAGTGAAAACTTAAAACTGTAAACAAACAGTTGTTATTTTTGGATATTCAAAAATCAAATTAATTGTTGATCTTAAATTCAAACTGTTTACATTTATCTGGTTCTGACATCTATCTCTCTCACTCACTCTTGAGTGTTAGCGTTAACTCGTCACGTGACCATGTCGATGACAATGAAATTACTCCCCATCCAAACCTGCATAAAGTTTTCACTTCAATAAAATAATTATTGAAGTGTTTGTTTGTAATATCAAAATAACAGCTTTTTACTAAATGCATAATTAATAATATGAAATTATATATAATACTTATAAGAAAAACACAAGTTTTAAAATGATTGTCTGCCTGTCTGTCCGTTTGTTCCGGCTAATCTCCGAAACGGCTGGATCGATTTTGACCGGACTTTCCCTGGCTGATAGCTTATGTTGTAAGAAGGCTACTTTTACTTTAGAAAAAGATTTAGGGTTCGCTCATAAAAGTTAAAACGTACTCGAGCGAAGCGTGGGTAAGTCTAGTTAATCAATAAAATTAGGTAATAAGAACAAAAACTAAATTAGTTTAAAAATTTTTATTCATATATCTAAATCATCATCTGGATCTTCATCATCCCAGTCATCTACAGCATCTGGCTCATAGTAAACTTTACCTTGACCTTCATTGATTTTACTCATATAGGGTAGCTTCAGCTTATGTTTCTCAAGTTGTTGTGTTTGATCAGTTTCTATCTTGAATGTGGTGAGGTTCCCCGGTGAAATCCTTTCTGTGTCTTCAACTTTCTTATCATCTTTTATAACAGGAGACAACTTTAATGTACTTGTTTTACTATCATAAGATATAATTTCTTCACTCTTAAAAAATTTACCATTTTTCTTAACTTGGATCCAAACCTTATCAACATTTGTATTGTCATATGTTATAATAGCATTTGCAATATGATTTAAGTGTGCCTGTAGTTTTGAACCAGGTAAAAGACAGTCCCGATGTAATATTAATATAGTTTTTGTTACATTTGAACAAGTCTGAAGATTTCTTATATGCTTCAAACACATATTCCAACCTAACTCTAAAACCATTTGATTTACTGAATCTATAACACATACAAAGTCCTCAGTTGATTTCATACATTTTTCGGGTTGGAAATCTTTAAAACATTGCACCAATTTTCCTTTAAAAATATTTTGCCAAACATAAAGTGGTTGTTCGTAACAAAATATTTTCATGCCTTCATTTGTATTTCCAACCAACTCTAAAAGCAATGGGAGTATATTTTTATTATAATCATCTTCTATTAATATAGTTGATACAGATTTTAATTTAAATAAAGCCATGTTTTAAATTTAAGATATTACGAAAAAGTAAGGTTATGTTTTGAGTTTTGACATAGTAATAGAGATGAGCGTTGAATTAACGAACTAGTTGAATCAACCGTTGATCTTCTGTCAACGTATTAACGTTAACTGTCTAAGAATCAACTAGTTGAATTCGTCAACGACGTTTATAAATTTAATTCGTTAAATTCGAGAACGCAAACACAACGAACAAATTAAAAAACTTCATTGTAAATAATGTCATAGATTGCGAGCGACTTTCGAGTGTCATGTAATAGAATTTGAAGTTTGAAATTGAAATCTAAGTAATTTATCTAAAAGTAAATTTTTGAAATATTGAAGTGAAACTTCTTTAGAATCTTTGTGGTTTGAATATCGACAAAAAGACAAGCACATAAATATATAGGATTAAGCCGGCGAGATAAAGATAACAACACTCGTTAAACGTTGATGCCGTTCAACGAATGAACGTTGCAAGTTGACATTAATAGCACGTTAACTCGTTGACGAATTTAACTAGTTAATCGACTAGTTGACGAACGTAAATCAACGTTAACGTTACGTTGACAAAAAAACCGTCAACGACTCATCACTACATAGTAATAGTTCTCTTATCTCTATGGTTTTAAAGACATGTTGAGTTACTGACACTTTATTTTTTATTTATACTGTAATGAGCAGATTTACTTATAAAAATGATAATTACTTATCACATAAATGTAAAGAACTTTATAATTAGGACAAAATTTTTATATGGACCTCTAAATTATTTTTTATTTATTTAGTGCTTATGATCTTAAATTTTTAGTAATCATGTCATGACATTGACAATTGACATTGTATAATGATTAATGACATTAAAATTATCAGGCCCTCTCATTTGTGTTGCCCACTTATGAAGCTTTATGTCAAAAATGCAGCTTCGTGTAGGGTGGTTTTAAACAACCCCTAAAACTTTCTCGCGGGTGTTTAAAATGACGACATCTGTAAAGTTTTGTATGGGAGCTATAGTAACTTATATCGTTGGAATCGTTATGAAATAACCTAACACATTTAAAAAACCACAATAAAAACTGCCTTACAATGTATTAGTAAATAGACCTGGAAGTCAGGGAACCCGATGTTACCCAAAAATCTACCTAAAAACCTTTATAACTTAAAAATAAAACCATTATTTCAAATTTTTGTTTTTTTATTTCATAAGAACTGTATTATCTCACATTAATAAACAAAAAGAATACACCTCTCCATATATTTTTTTCACCACACAAGCTTTAGAAAATTTCACCCTTTTTTTTCACCCGCGCGAGTGAAATAAAATAATAAAATCCTTTACTTTTCAATATCGAAAACACTGTAGGTCAAGTGGCTTAGGGTAATAACTTTTTATGTAACACGATCCACATACTTGTTACAGACAGAGTTTCAAGTGTTTGAAGTGTTTAGTTTACAATAAATCAAACTACAAGACAAGCACTTGAAATTAAAAACAAAAAAAAAAAGGTCTCTCAAATGTTCGCAATAATTGAAAAATTTTTTGCATTTATTTTAAACACTAATTGACCTCCTAAAATATGATTATAATGACAATGTTTTAAGCACAACGATAATATTATACGCTTCCATATTGAAATATTTCTAAAGTAAACAAATAGAATACCCCATCTGTGTAGACATCTTTTAAAATATGGTATTTTTTTATTACAATAATACGAATTATTTTTACATTTGTTTTTAAATTAAATGTTTCGTAAAGATCATAAAAATAATAGACTACGTGTATAATATGTTATATATAACGTATATAATACACAATGTTTATAATAAAGTTAACAAAAAATATCGACGAGAATGACGCCATTTTGCCGCGAATAATATGTAATAATATACGCGATGTTTGTTAAAACCACTATTTCTATACAAAATCTTATTCAATTGTCCTAATCATGTAATTAATATTGATCTTTACTTACTTAGTCATAATGTAAATCCATTTTACGATCACTTTCACTCCACACACAATAGATATTATCACAAAAAGAACACGCGAACAATGCACACGGCTCGCGCGTTTCGACGAAACCGAGGGGCGACTTTGTATAGATTATATCTCAATAATAGTGTATTTTATAAACTTTGTCTTCAGTCTTATGCTATGCTTATTTATTTGAGTATACTGTGTGAAAATTAGAGCGATACAAATAAGATTTGAAAAATGTTATTCACTTACATAGAGGATGCGGAATTTGAATGATAAGCGTGCTTAATATGCACGAACTTTTGACGTTTATTTTGACACACTGCTTCAGAAGCACAGTCTAACACATGAGAGGAGGCTCTGCTATCTAAAATATTTCTATTGAATTATTTATGTTCTATTGTCTTAGAATACGCATATTTCTATCATCATGATCACCAAAATTATGCGCCATAAACCATTCATTAGAAATATAGTTTATGTCCCTGCTTATAAGCCACCAGAAGAAGAGGATTTTCAAAAGCTTCGTGAATTTGCTCTAAAACATAAAAAACTTCTCATTTTAACTGGTGCAGGAATATCTACAGAGTCAGGTAAGATAGTCCTTTTATTTAAAACATTGATACAAAGTGTATTACTAATAATGTTCATTTAATCAACAGATGATATTTTGATGTTTCAAAAGGTATACCAGATTACCGATCTGAAGAAGTTGGGCTTTACGCAAGGAGTAATCATAAGCCTATTCAGTATCAAGAGTTTATTAAATATCCAAAAGTAAGACAAAGATATTGGGCAAGGAATTTTGTTGGTTGGCCAAGGTTCAGCTCCATTGAACCAAATGCTACACATTATTCTATTCGGGAATTGGAAAAGGTAAATGTAAATATTTTGTATTTGTATTATCAAATTGCATTTGGCTCTTGACTCAAGTCCCAGTACTAGTAATGGGATGTTAAAAAGGGTGAATTAATATTACAAAAAAAATTGTTTAACTAGCAAATGGCTATCATAATTTATTTGCTAAGTATAAAATTTTATCACAATATTTGATTTAGTTTTTTTTTAATATGGTTGCTTCTTTTTCAGGCTGGTAAAGTAACAGCAGTTGTAACACAGAATGTAGATAGGCTTCACCACAAAGCAGGCTCTCAAAATATTATCGAACTTCATGGTACAGGTTATATAGTAAAATGTCTAAAGTGTCCATATGAGGTCAGTAGATCTGAATTGCAAGAAACATTGACAAAGAATAACCCAGATATGACAAGTAATTTTGACATGGTTAGACCAGATGGAGATGTGGAACTATCAGTGGTAAACCATTATTTTATCCTTACTAATCTTATAATTAAAATTAATACAATAGTATGTTTGATGATTAGCCCTACATTAGAAAAAAACAGCAATATTAGAAGCATAACATAGATGCTACTTCTAATTCCCATGCATTAATTGGTTTTTATCACATTTTAGAATATTTTAAAAGGTATTGTCCTAATTTCAGGAACAAATTGAAAAGTTCAGAACTCCACTATGTCCTTTATGTGAAGGGCCACTGAAACCAGATATTATATTTTTTGGAGACAATGTCCCTAAAAAAAGAGTAGAACAAGTGAAGAAAGAGGTGACTGCTAGTGATGCAGTGTTTGTATTAGGATCCAGTTTAACTGTATATTCCAGTTATAGAATAATATTACAAGCAAAGGAAGAAAAGAAAAAGATAGCCATATTAAATATAGGACCTACAAGAGCTGACGATATTGTGGATTTAAAGATATCAACAAAATGTAGTGAAATCTTGACAGATTTGTGTCACTTTCTAAGTCAGAAAAGTACATGATATCTAAATTATATTACATCTCAGACTAAGGAATAATATAAATATAGTGTCATAGAACTAAACATGAAACCAAACAATAATGTTACATATAAATTATAAAACTGTATAATAAGTAGTACAAATATTAATAGAACTCATTACTGTGATAAGTAAAATTTTAATAAATAAAAATAGCTGATTGATTTTATTATAATAATGAAAAAAATATTAAATAAGCTAATATTATGCTATCTCTCTTTCAAGGGGAAGAGAACTAATACTTAAAAAATCCAAAAGAATAAAAGTATTATTTTTATTATTTATATTTTCTTGGTGGGCTCTGTTTATATAATTCTTTAGTCTAAGTATATATATAATAAAAAATTTGTTGGGACATTAACACACAGCATCATCTAGATCCATGATAAGCTACGAGGCTTGCATTATGGATACCAGATAGTTGATACACTACACATATATAACTTTAAATACATACATATTATAAATATTAACACCCACGACTGGAGTACAAACATTCGTGCTCATCACACAAATGAATGCCCGCAGCGGGACTTGAACCCGCGACCACTGGCACAGTAAATTGAGTAGCTACAAACTGAGCCAAACATGTAGTCAAAACAATATATTAACTATTAGGATTTTAACCTGTTTACCTCATCATTAAAGGTATATATATATATAGGTGTAATTTTGTTTGAAATAAAATGACAATGTGGAAGAGTATCTCATTTTAATTTATTATAAAAGGAAGAATTGGTACAAATTTCAATTCAAAAGCAATAAGGTTCCGACCAAATGATATCATTCATACATTATCTGAAATATTATTTATAAAAAAGGAACATTCATTAATTATTGATAAAAAAAATATCCACTTGGTGTTAATTAGATTTAAATGAAAACTAGATATTAAAAGAGTAGTTGAGATCACAAAAGTACTGTTGAAACAAAATATTCAATTCAGCAAGATGATTTTAATAACATACATTATTGTATGTATAGGTCTGACATGTAAATACTTTTCAAACTGGAGTATGAATATTGGATATTTTCTAATAGAAAATACAAGCAAGACCTATACTCTCAACATAAAACATTAAAAATAAACAGTTTATGGCAGAATAATGCACTGCTTTGGTATAAATTAGATGTATATCTTACTATAGTGGAAAGATTTTAAGTAGGCCTTATCAAGAATGTTATTAAATAGATCAGCGGTTCTCAAATGGTGGTCCGCGAAATCCTAGAGTTCACAGGGTTCACAGAGTCACAGGGGTTCCGAGTTCCGTCCGAGAATTAAATAAAACGTTGTCAGACATGACGCCTAATTTTAGTGCTATTATATTTATATATAGTGAAAAATTTCAATCATCACATAAACAGTAGTAATTTTTTTGTACAATAAATAATATAAGTATTCTTAATACAACACAATCAGTTTAGTTATTATCAAAATGAGGAACCATTAAAAAATAATGATCAAATTTGGGAACCGCTGCTATAGATCATAAATTGAAAATTTATTTAACTCTACACAATTTCCAAATCACATTTATTCATTTGAACTTTTATTAAATTGTTAAGTTTGATCATAATTATTAAGGTATTTGAGTCATATTTTACATATCCATAGATGTCAGTCATCCAATAATTCCGAAAGTGAAAAAACTGAATGGATTTTGATGAGATTTACAGCATGTAACACGGTTGAGGATAAATGCTTAGCCTATTTTTAGATTTTAAGGACTTAGTCCAATTTAGGTTACTATTATTATTGTTTATAATAAAACATTTGGATGATTATTTAAATTTCATTTAACACTTACATGAAAACTTCCTACAAATGTGTTATCTACATAAACATTTAGTTTATGGCAGTGCTCGTTTGAAAAAATTCAAATTGAAATATTTATAGTGTGAGAAACAGAGATAAAATACATAGAATAGACATGTATATAAAATCACTGAGTGGTCACTTTCTCTAAACACTGGCAATTATGGTTTTATAATGAAGTTTGAAGGCAGAGGTACCCAGTGGTAACACACTCGCTTGGGTAACAGAGTGAAGCGAGTTCAAACTATAGATGGGCCAACTCGGGTTTTCGCTAACCCGAGTTAATGCGAGTTAAAATCATGGTAACTCGAGTTCAACCCGAGTTAACTCGAGTTAGCATGTTGTGCTATGAAATTTATACATTCTCTTATTCTATTTAGAGTTGAATACATATTACATCTAAACTTTTTCAAGTTTTTGACATGTTTTGACTATTGACTACGTAAGTGAGACTTTTTAAATATAATAAGTAAACAAATGAAAGAAATTGTTATGTTATTATTATATTGTATTTTTTTTAATGTACAGTGTATTAGTTATAGATAAAGAAGTAAAAAAACAATAAACATAGCTTAGCTTTTGGTTTAGGCTAAAGCAATTAAAATAACAACACCACTTCTCAAATTGTAATTTGATAAATTAACATCTATAAACATGAAAAAATAACAAATAACGATATTAATATTAAAATATAAATGGTTGATAGAGATACTACCAGATGGTGGTACCGTACCCGGTCTACGCCCGGGTGTCTCCCTAGGTACGTTTTACGGTTTTAAATACATATGTAGATAAAAATAGTTATTGCGAATGTAACTAAGGAGATAGACATATACTATGCGACCTCTTTAAAGATCTACAATTTTCTATTACCTTGTTTTTATGTTTAGCTAGTATTAGGCTTGTAAATTTCTATGGATGACGCGGTAGAAACAATTTTTGTGTTTTTCCGTGGGAATGAACAAGTTTCCTATAGTAAAAGGTAACATAAATGTTAACCGGAGTAATTAGTTACCACTACACGAAATTTAGTTAAAATCGGTTAAGTACTTTTGGCGTGAAATGCATATAGATATAAAAACAAACAGATATGCAGACAACCAGACAAAAATTTCTTTTATATTATTTTATTAATTTCATTAATATATAGATTTATTATATACTAGCGACTCACTAGGTACGTTTTCACGTTTAGCTATTTTTATACATAAAAAGTAGCTTGCTACTCCTAAGATATTCATTTAAATTATATAGCGATTTACCCTCGCTTTACTCGGGTGCGTACGCCGTATGCGGATTTTGTTCACAATTTCATGGGTTTAAATTTTTTTTCGCGGAACCCTGATTCTTTTTCTAAAATAAAAGTAGCCTAAGTTACTCCTTATAACATCAGCTATCTGCCAGTGAAAGTCCCGTCAAAATCGGTCCAGCCGTTTCTGAGATTAGCCGGAACAAACAGACAGACAGACAGACAAAAATTGTAAAAAATGTTGTTTTGGTATGTGTATCGTGTTTACATCTATATGCATTTAGTAAAAAGCGGTTATTTTAATATTACAAACGGACACTCCAATTTTATTTATCTGTATGGATAATTTAATAAAAAAGCTACTTTTTGGAAACTCGCTACCTACTGAAATTCCTAATGTTACTTCGTTCGCGCGCAAAGATTCGTAAGCATCCGGGTAAAGTCAGCTTCCCTCGGAAAGCAAACTTCGTTTCGTTATTCGTGTAGGAAATGTGAAACGAAGTTCCATAAGAAACGAGGTTCGTGTGTCATTCGGGTGTCGGTGTCCAACCCGAGTTATAATCGGTCAAACTCGGGCTGACTCGACGTAACGCCAACTCGGGTTAACCCGAGTTGGCAAACCGAGTTGACACATCGCTAGTTCAAACACGGGTCTCGCATTTCGAAATCATTTCCAACACGATTACCATTGCCTTACGGTAAAAGAATACTAATAGTAGTATACTAATAATAGTAAGTTATTAAAAGACATGTGAAATCTGACCCGTACTTGGCCAGCATAGTGGACTATGGCCTATTCCCCCTCGCATTGAAAGGAGGCCTGTGCCCAGCAGAGAAACGTTGAAAAGGGCTGAATACAATGAAGTTTTATTAAATTATAATAAAAAGAAAAATAAAACTACTGTTTAAAAAAATGTACATTATTCCTGCTTTAGAAATACTTTAATATTAACCTATTCCTTGTATATTATCTCTGCATTTCCAATTGTTAGCTTGTATAAAAAGTCAAATTACTTACCTCGATCTAAGAAACCAGTTATTGAAACAATTGAATGTAGGTTATGAGGCCATACCGAGTTTCACAAATGTTTTTTCAGATAAGGACTAAATATATATTCTAAACAAAAATACATGAGTTATTTGTTAGTCCACTGAACTTGTTCAATTAAATAAATAAGTTTTTATTAATTAGTCTTTGAACTGTTTAAATAAGTTTAAAATTTTGGTCAACTAAATGAACGATACTAACTCAACTAAAATTCACATTACATTTTTGAATGAAAATTTTTAAGCAATGATCATAGTTATAATTTCTCGTTTTCCACATACAAGTCGAATTATGGAATCAAAAAATTTATAATCAATGTAATACATAACATTTTCAATTATTACAAAACATATTTAGAACTTTTCAACTTAATGGCTATCTACCTACCATTCGGATTATCAATCATTTAAAGCGAAGCACTTCACTTGGCCTTATAAGCACATTCAAATTGCAACACAGTCTTAAGATTCACAATGAATTGTTTTGTCACTACATAACGTAATACTAATCGTCTATTGGTAACATTATAAGAAGTAGTCTGCTTGGGGTTTCTTCGAGGGCACCCCTCTAGACTCCTGAGGTGCCGCCTCAAATATTGTGAATTCACGCTGAAGACTCTCGTTCAGTTCCAATATGGCGGCTACGTTACCACATCTGTTGGTGATATTATTATTATTAATGATAATATTTTTTAAGTTTCTCTTTTGCTTTCACTGCCAAATTTTACTCACAACAGAAACAATAATGAAAATATTATTTAAATCTACATATTAACATTTTTCTTTTATACTATATTTAATTAAAAGAATAAAATGATAACTAATTATTATTGTGTAGTGAAATACTTTTTAGGGGTTCTTTATAGAACAATTTCTTGTCATAACTGCCATTCTTTGCAAAATTCACTCATGAATGATAGAAACCTAGACCCTCTTACAATAGAGAGAACCATTAAAATATAATAATAAGTTTATAACATTTAATTATTATTATTTGAATAGAAAATGTGATATATTTGATTCACTATTACAAAACAAATAAGTCTAAACTAGATTTTACTACCCTTGGAAAAGTTTCACAACCCACCTCCTGACTCCACCATCAGATCAGCGGTATCAAATTATTTTATATCATATGGATTTCTTATACAAAATCGCACTATTATTATAAACGCGTAAGTTTGTGTGTGTGAAATTAGAATGTTTAGTATACACATATACTATGTCTGTCAACCCACACTTGGCCAGTGTGGTGGATTATGGCCTGATCCCCCTCGCATTGAAATTTGAATGGAGGTTAGTGCTCAGTAGTGGGACAATAAAATAGGCTGAATACATTATAATATGACCTGCAGTAACAAATAGGCTGATTTCAAGCCATTACAAGAAAAAACAACCAATTTTAATCACCTAAGAACTGAGTGAGGGTAAATTTCTAGTCTCCCATACAAATAAATAAAACCGAAGTACCTGTTTGTAATGTCATAATAACAGCTTTTTACTAAATGTAATACTAAACTAGTATCCGATAAAAGCATGACAGAAATATCACCTATAGCAATAGTTGGGAGCGGACCACACAGTGAGCACTGTCTCGTTGAAGTGCCACTTGTAGCCTTCCATGACGAGCTGGTGGGCGCGGCAGATCATGTCTATGTCGTTGGACACGTTGAACTGCGCCACCACGTCCGAGCCGAACAGGTAGCCCGCGCCTCGTGGGGACACGCCCCAGCCCTGGGTGTCTGGAACAAACAATATTTCATTTTCATAACTTTATTTACAAAAAATTTATACATAAACTAGCGACTCACCCTCGCTTCGTTCGGGTTCGTCCATAGATACGTTTTAAATTTTTGAGCGAAACACTTATTCCTTTTCTAAAATAAAAGTAGCCTAAGTTATTCCTTACAATATCAGCTATCTGCCAGTGATTTATCCCGTTAAAATGAGTCCAGCCGTTTCGTAGATTAGCCGAAACAAACAGACAGACAGGCAGACAACATTTTAAAACTTGTGTTTTTCTTATAAGTATTGTATATAATTCCATATGCATTTAGTATAAAGCGGTTATTTTGACATTACAAACAAACACTTCAATTTTATTTATCAGTATAGATATTAGTGATGTGAAGGATCTTTAAATATGTATCTCCGCGGCTACGAATACAAATACGGATCATAAGTATCAAGATCCGCGAATACGGATACGGATTCCATATAACTAGCTACCTATCGTCAATGTTCATACATTTAATTATTTTTTTAATAAGCATACCACAAAAATAAGGCTTGTTTGTAACTCACCATAATAAATGATTTAATATTCATCTTGTGCAATACAAATAAGCATATATGTGATTTAAAAAAATAAATTATATTTTAAATGGTAATCAAAAGAGTTTCATTGCTATCTATTCGAATTTCATTCATTTCACTAAATATAAAAAAGTGATGAATACAGATATTTTTTTAAAATATATGTGGACTTAATAATTACTGTACAAGTCATGTCCACTTGGAATAGTGGCAAGAATGTTAGCTGCATTCCCTCGCTGAATGGCAATGCAGATTCTTTGAATAAAATTAAGGGTCCATCTGTGATTTTAAAGAACTATCTCCAAGAAATCGATCTTATAAACATTTATTTTTGGTCATATGTGTAGCTGCTGAACCTATTTCAATGAGATTTTTACCAGCAGATAAAGTTGTGAGAGCTATGTTTAGAGAGCCGAATCGAAGTGTACATAATTGACTAATATTTTATGGCGAACACTTGAAAAAACGTAAAAAAGGAGCCTATGAAATGCGCAATTTTTGCGAAGGAAAATAATAATAATTTTCCTTAAGAACATTCTACAGAAACATCCTATCTATACAGATAAATAAAAAAGTGACTGTCTGTAATCTATACTATAATATATTAATATATAATATTATAAAGCTAAAGAGTTTGTTTGGTTGAACGCGCTAATTTTAGGAACTACTAATCCGATTTGAAAAATTCTTTTTGCATTAGATAGCCCGTTAACTGAGGAAGGCTATAGACTATGTATCATCCCGGAAAAATGTACGGTTCCCGTGGGATAGATTCGTTTTTATCTAGGGACGAACCCGAAGCGAAGCGAGGGTTCGTCGCTAGCGTCGAAATAAAAGCTTTTTACTAAATGTAATATTGGGGTTGTATCCCGTGTTCTTTGTATACCAGGGATGTCTAATTAAAAGATGTAACAACTACACAAACCGATTAATTTAATTTATACAATGTCTATTATTATTATTATGAGGAGGGGACTGTCGGAGCACTCGCGAATCTAACGACTGAATTTACAACGCAGCCACGCTCAAGACGCGGGCGCATATTTGCTGACCCGACACCCGACATTACGTCGCCGCGACCAAAACCGCTGACTCCGCTGTAGACACTGTGTCGAAACAGTAATGAAATTAAATAATATGGTGCTTATCAGAGAACACAATTTTTAAATTTTTTGTCTGTCTGTTCCGACTGATATTCAAAATTGCAAAAGGCAGGTAGCTGATGTTACAAAGAATAACTTGGCTATTTTTATTTAAAAAAAAAAATGGGTTTCTTTCAAAAAAATTAGAGCGTCTCTAAGGACCCGAGCGAAGTAGGGGTAAATATAGCTAAACCTAAAAGCAATCAAAATTATCATTTAAAGTAATTTCAGTAAAGACGTTTTATTGTTGTTCACCTTATAGTGGTATGTTTAAAAAAAGAATTAAGTATCTTTTTCCTACATAAATATAACCAAAGATAACAATAACCTTCTGGATCACTCCATAGCAAGTCGCACATCGGTCCGTCATGGGGCACCTCCTGCTTGCGGTCAATGGTCCGTATTTGGTCCAGTGTCTGTATGGAGGGACTGAGGCCGCCATGGACGCAGAATATCCTTCCATCTATGATAGCCGATAGTGACAGATAGTCAAAAATTTCTGTGCAATATCTGTAAAATAAAAAAAAGCAAAAACTATGAAGAATTTATTGAAATATTAAAATTCTGAATGTGTGTATGTCACTGAACTCCTAAACGGCTGGACTGATTTAGATTAAAAAAATCGTGCCTGATTAAGAGGCTCTCTGGATGATTGAGATTCACAACTGGAACCGGTAGGTGGCGTTGCAGTCTAATTCTAGGATTTTTTATTTTTATTAAAGCTAAGGATTCAGGCGGGGCAATATCTGCCAGGTCCACTAGTTTTCTAATATATTTATTATATTTAAGTAAGTTATATCGTTTTTAAACATTTCATAAAAGTATTTTAAATTAAATATTAAAAATATGAAATACATCAATAAACTTTGTTAACCCAGTTACTACTAGCTCACTTTTAAAGGAACACCTCAGGAAAAAAAATCTCTAGTGATCTGAGGGTAGAAAAGCAAAAATATTTTGTTGTGTATCGAAAGGTTAGAGTATACCTTTCGATTTACAAGTGATTTTGAGTACATCTGGTAACTACTTTACGGTTATTTTTTTAAAATTACTTCGGCGAAAAATAAGGATGAATAATAAAAGGTAAGTTTACATCAATTACAAAATATTTAGCTATTGAAACCTTAGCACAGTAATATTATCATCTTTCACAACATTTCTAACGCATTTTTCTTTTAAAATAACAATATATAGGTACATAAATTTTGCATTGAAATAGGTGTTCTTTTTATCAAACGCTAGTAATATAGCATACTATTACAATACTCATCTACTTATAATGATTTTTTGTTTTCAGATCACTTTTTAGGATATTACGGTTATTTGACGTTATTGAAGAGCTGGAACATATTGAAGATGATGAGGATATACCATCTAGCATCACCATTTTACCATCTGAGAACTCTAATTCTGATGAAAATTCAGGTGATGAAGTACATATTTCTTTATCAAATCTACCCGGATCTCAATTACGATCACCTGCAACACTTAGATGATTTGAAGAGATATTAGAGATGATGATGTTAATCAATCATCCAACAATAGTAAGGATGATATGCTAGGTTCGGTACAACTAGCAAAGAGCTTTCATATTATTATCAGACATGCAAATGAATGCTGCTCCTTCACCATCAACAATTTCCCTCATGAAAACAAAGATGTACGCATGGTTCCAGAAAGGTATTCGCCCAAAGGTCATGGATGGGTAAAACCTATGTCTAGAACACACAGTCAGTTTTATATTATTTCAATAGTTTCTTTGATAATGAATTTGTAGGTTTATATGTGAAGTACTACACTCTATACGCTACTCAATAATTAACAAGGAAATATCACCAAAGATGAAATAAACTAGATTTTACTTATATAGTGGTTATGTTGTAGTATTTAGTGCGTAGCACGTTTTGGAAGACTGCTTCAGATTGCAATTTTGTAACTGTGTGTAACCCTACAATACAACGAGGATATGAGCAGAGTTGATAGATCCTATTAAAATGTAGTACAGGACAGGACATCTATCCAAGAAGAAATTGATATTTTCCCCTCTTATGGTATTTTCTCCACTTCCTATTTTCCCTCTTCCGTCCCTAACCACAGTGAGTAGGATCATTTGGGTTTTCGTATATCCATTGCTACAGGTATATTGGATAGCTTTAAAAACAATGAGGTTTGTAAATTTGTTGAGATTACAAGGAACTTTCATCAATAATCACGTCACCGGTTACGATACCAAAGGCCACATGACAGAACATCAGCACACACAGACGAGGTGCTGCATTTGGCACAAAAATGCTACATTCCTTTGTGTTTTGTTTTGTGTCTGTGCTTTAAGTGTAATATTATAATTTTACACCCAAAAAAATGTTTTTATTCTACCACATGGATGAATTGAACTTATTTAAAATTCATCATAGGTGTAATTTTTCTTTCTTTTAATTGAAAATAAAAATTGTAAAATAATAACATTATTTTATTTATTTTTAACATTTACCTAAGAAACACTCTCATACTATGTGACAGTAGTCCATATTGCTAGCGTTCCTTTAAAAGAACACCATTTTCCAGCTTTTCCAAGAGTCGCAGATTTTTTTCTGTATTTTTTATATACTAATAGGACCATAATTAAACAATATTAGGAAAATTGTAAAGATATTAAAGATTTTCCACTTTCAGTAATATCTGGGTTAATTTATTATAGAGTGATTGAAAATTAAATTGCTTCAGAAATCATTTCTACGACACTTTACTTTCATTTCATATCTTAGGGTCAAACAACAATGCCACAATAGTACATTTTTATTAATTAAAACCTTTTATTGCTGACACTATTCCCTTTTAAAGCAGCTTAAGCTAATTGACATTTTGAACATCTGGTTTTTCTGGTTTAGTGGTCAGTGTCAACACAACAAGCAAGCCCAAATATACACATAGATGTAGCATTTAAATAAGTTACCTCCATACTGTGATTGATCCATACTTTCTTAAGCATTCGTCATAAAATCCATACACTTGTGTGATTTGTCTTGACTCATGGTTGCCTCTTATCAATGTGATGCGATCAGGATAACGAACCTGTGTTAAAATTTATCCTTAATCATTATACGCTTTGCTTTAAAAGTATATAAAAAAAATTCAAACATATAATGAAATTAATTGTACATACATTATAGCAGCTTTAAGTCTTAAATAGAAACATAGTTACACAATTATTACACTATTTAAATTAAATATTTGTGGTGAAACACTAAAAGACCTTTTATATGTTGTATCGTTTCGCCGTTTAAAAAGGAAGAAGAAAAAGTTAAATTGACTCACATCATGTAATATTATTAGGTTTTTTTACTCATTATTAAACTGATGTAAATAATTCTATTGGAGTTGGTTTAATTTCTCCCATATTTCAAATATTAAAGTAATACTTGTTGTTTTAATAATTTTAAAATTATTACTTACATTTAAAATTTACAAATATTGTAAGGTACTTTTGTGGCATTTTTCTATGTCTTCCGAATTATTATATAATTTATAACTACATGAATAACAGCTTTTGAGTGATCTATAACCTAAGTTTTTCCTGTGACATATTTGCCATATAAATGTGACATATAAAGTATTCACATTATCAGGAACCAAAAACCAAAACAAATCCAGGAAAAAATCCAAAAAGATCATTTTTTTTTTGAGTGTTTATTGCTTTGTCTTTTCTACTTTAGAAAGTTGAAGCAATGAAAGCATTTGAAATAGTTTATAGTATCAGTAAGATATAAGCTTTTAATTCTATTATAGTTTTTTTATTATATATATTTCAGAGTGTAGTCGTGGCCTGATTGATGTAAATTATTGACATGTAGATGACATACTCTAAAATTGATGTTAGGTAATATATGCTTTGTTTATACAGCTACATAAGATAAATAAATATCTGAGTCACAGATATTATATGTGTATATATTTTTTGTGATAGTGTCATCTATGCCTATGGCGTCTAATTCATGACTGTAGACATGTAGCCTTTTGATACCTCTGTGTAAATTATTTAAGTTTAATAGTGTTATTTTATTGACCAATCTTCTTCGTGTCTTCTCTATTCTATGTGACATTGGCAAAGTAATCTGTGCTCAACTAGCACTCTTTGAAGCCATTAACAAGAAAATTGAATTGAATTAAAATTATTTGTGTATTACCATATAACCAGCAATGACAAATAAATAAAAATATTTATACAGATTGGCATAATATATATGTATATATATATATATATATATATATATATATATATTCATGTGCTAAAAACCATAAGAGCTGTTGCAATAAATATTAAAGATACTCTTACTTTCAATGCTAGAAGTAATAAGAAAGTTTCAACAGAATAAAACCCTCTATCCACAAAGTCTCCCATAAATAAGTAATTGGTTTCAGGTACATCTCCGCCAACTTTGAACAATTCCTTCAGGTCATAAAATTGGCCATGTATATCTCCGCAGACCTAAAATAAATTAGAATAAGAAAACTAATATACGAATGTATTGTCATGTAATTAATTATATTGCTTTGCTCGGGTTCATACCTCGGTATGTTTTATTAGTTAGTATGGAATAGATAGATTTATATATATTATGATATATAACCTTCCTCAATAAACGTAAAACAAAGTTTTTAAATTGGATTAGTAGTTCCTGAGGTTAGTACATTCAAACAAATTCTGCCTCTATAAAATTAGTATAGGCGGAGTTCACTTTAGATCTTACTGTATAAGTCTATGGAAATAATATTCAATTATGTGTTTAAATAACTTACAGATAATCAAAGTAAATTCCTTTGAACTGTTTCATTCAATTTTAACTTAATATAATAGTCAATAACTATAGTTATGATTGACAAATACAGTTTTGTATATATATATATATATATCTTTATATATGCATATTATTCATTTTTTTTATTAGATTGTGGTATATAGGTATATGTATTACTTGTAATCTGTTGTAAGATAGTTATTGGTTAATTAATGCATTTACATTGAGAGATACCTTGACAGCACAAAAATTTCATGGTTAATCTATTTATATTGCAATACACATTTGTAATGTTTTTTGCTGAACATTTTGATTAAACGATTTAATTTAATAGACACCTAATACAAATATTTTAAAAATATGATGTTGTTGACATAGATACTTTTTTTATATTCACAGAGGTCTTGAGGACTTACATTTATCCATAATTTTGAATACAAAAAAGTAAAAATCCAAACGAGGATATACAGTACCGTAACGGGTGAGTCGACTCGTTGAACATTGCTCTCTTCAACAAGGATCTCGCGGGCTTTCGCACAGAGGGCTTTAACCTCTGCCTCCATTATTATCTCACATCTTTTCAATTGCTCAATTTGACGGTCTAAGTCACTCGTGTCAGACATTTTTGCAAATAATAACGAATTAAATCTGCAAACATTGAACATTAAATCAAAAAGAGGGTAATGTGTCTCTTCAGTTTTGCAGAACAATAGTATTCCATTTACCACATTGTCACATTTTGTTGAGTATAAATATAATATTGAATTTTATACTTACAAATATTATATCTTGTAAATCAACGTGTTATTTAAAACATTCGAGTTAAATATATAAGATATACTTCTTCTCCAAACAATCACATATTTACCATAGACTAATGACTGTAGAGAGTTAAAAAGCATAGATGAATGATAAAGAAATAAAGAGTACATATCCAATAGAGGATATAGATAAAATATTAATATTTAAGATACATAATATTATATTATTTTGTCATTCAAAAAATATATAGAGTCATATTAAATATTTATTTTTATGAATATTTTTTTACAATAAAATTGAGCTAATTAAAATCATCCTGGCTTTTTTCTTAGTAAATTTTGTAAAAAAAAGTCTTCTACTACCATTAGGCAGGCAAATTCAATTATATCAATATTATATAATATATTAATATAAAGTTAAAATTAAAAATATGTATTATTTTCTATTCGGATTATAAATTTTTTGATTATCTATTGGAGTAGCTTATCATTGACAGATAACTGTGACGGTTATTGTGTAATAAAAATATACTTGTGTGTGTCATAGATGAAAAAGTAAAAGTGTGTGTGTTGTTGTTGTTTTCTGCTTGTCAAATATTGAATTTTTATCGCCGCGAGTTTATTGTTAATTATATCGATTTTGTTTTTCGTTAAATTGTGTTTATGTGTTGAGAATTCTTTATGTAAGTTCAGTAAAAGTGCTTGTTAAACATGGGAAATATTCACACAGTCGGGCCGAATGAGGCGCTTATAGTATCAGGTAAAATTTTATTATGTACAACATTGTCCTCATACAGAATAGTTTTGGCTATTTCATATTCATACACATTCATCATGATTCTTGCGTATAACAAAATAGAAGTATCAATAATAATTAGAACATGACTAAAAATGACAAACTTTTAACTTACTCTTTCGAGATACAACAAACATCACTGATAATGTAATTTATCGCTATGAATTCATGTGTTTATAATGATGATAAATACTTTACAGATGCGTTAATTGGTAATAATTTTATTATGTTTACTTAAGTACCTATTAGCTAACTCAATAATTATTTACCCAATTGTAAAGAAAAGAACATTTTTGTTGTAAAATATTTTTTTAATGTTCACAGTACTTCTGATCATTATCTTTGAACGTGTCTTTAACATAATATATTAAAAAAAGCTTTAGATTTCAAAGAAAAAATACATAACCTAAATGCTTTATTTTTAGATTATGACAAATTCTATGATTCAGTCTTATCACGCCTACACATTGTTAAGATAATTGAACGCGATCCGGGGAATTATCATACTTTTTATTTCCTTACCTTAAAAAAGTCTTAAGTACATCAAAAAAATCGAAATCAATAAAAAATATTTTTAGATTTTGGTATAATTTGTTTTAATACTTAATGTCTATATAATATTTTAGTTCAGTCCCCAAGTTTGTTTAATCATGTCTGCTCCTTTCTCCCCTATCATAATAGCTGGTGCGTTAGTGTGCGCTGCTATTGTATTTGGTATTATACTACTATCGACGACCCTTAAATTTTTCACCCCATACACACGTAGCTTAGGATCAACAATTGCTTCGGGGTCTGATGCTGGACCCATTTTGCATGTCGCAATTTGATGATGAAGTGTCACTGCAAGAGTTCTTAAAACGCATTCCCAATATTCATCAGTTCCAAAGTCAAAGTTATCACAGTTTGGATATTTTTTCTTATATAATTTCGCTCCATACTTTTGAAAAGGCGGAGTATCAACCATACTTATTAGATATCGTATAGCAGCAGTAGAAGTCGCAATATCTTGAGGATGTGATAAATAATTACCATAGAGTTTTGGCGGATCGAAAGGATTTTTTGACCTCAGTTTCAAATAACCTTTCGATTTTGGATGCAGTAACATAAAAAATAATGAAAAAGTTTCTTCGTTTTCAATTTTACTGTAAACATCCTCATATAGCCACCTGGCCATATGTATGCCTCGGGCTATAACAGCACCTTTGTCCGATGCAAATGAAGCGCAAGTACCCATCAATTCGAGGTCTGGAAATTCACCGAGTTCATCTGATACGTTAGTTTTTATGTAACCAATCGTTTCAACACCAGCTAACGAAGAAAACGGGCCTTCCCCATATTGAGTATACTGAACAGCATTTTCGATTGTATTGATTTTGTCTTCCATTATGGTTAATCTAGATGTATTCACAGTAAATACAAGGCCAGGAAAACTTATGTGATCATATAAAGATTCTCCTACTTTTAGATTTTGTATGACAGGAATGCCCATTGATTCTAAATGTTCTTTAGGTCCAATTCCTGATAACATAAGTAAGTGAGGAGATTCGATAGGACCAGCTGATAAAATTACTTCTTTTTTAGCACGTATCACGTATGTTTTCCCGTATCTTTGAAATTCAATACCTATAGCTGTCTTGGTAGCAGGATCTATTAATACTTTGGTAACTCGACTGTCTGTGAGTATATGTAAGTTTTTCCTTTTCTTAATGTTATGTAAAAATGCTTTAGCGCTACTCATTCGTATTCCACGATTCATTGTAGCTTGTATGTAACTAAAACCAAAACCGTCGGGACTATTATAATCAACTCGTTTATTTCCTAAAACCTTAGCTGCGTCCAAAAATGCTTTTGCTAGTTTAGACCTGATGAACAAACAAATATCAATTACAAAAAATGTTAGGGAACAAAATAATTTATATATTATATATTCTTACCTAAATGGTACGTCTTCAACAGTTAGTTCACCGTTGATTCCATGCCAAGGCGAATTTCTATGTTCGCGAAGATTAGCTCTTTCTGATTTAATATAATATGCCATCACTTCCTCGTATGACCTGATAATAGCAGAGAGCAATAAGAAATATAAGTTAATTAAAATCTCGTTAGTTTTGTAATGGTGGGATTATGCGCTGCACACTCACCGATTATATTTTACGCCTGTCAAATGAGATAATAAAATAGAGAACTTTTTAAATTAAAAAAGGTTGCGAACCTTAACCTTGCATTTCTATAGAAAGAGTTGGTAAATTCTGTGCGTCAGTCTGCTTTTGATTTTACATGTGCATCTTGTAAGAGCCACATAGAAATTGTGAGCAGTGTCATTTATTAATCTAGCGACTTATTCTCGCTTCGATCGGGTGCGTCTAGGTATGTTTTA
Organism: Fabriciana adippe; assembly: GCA_905404265.1. Taxonomy (NCBI): domain Eukaryota; kingdom Metazoa; phylum Arthropoda; class Insecta; order Lepidoptera; family Nymphalidae; genus Fabriciana; species Fabriciana adippe. The sequence continues at coordinate 9,261,872 of FR990001.1, read as the reverse complement.
ATTTTTTTGAGCGGAACCCTAATCCTTTTTCTAAAACAAAAGTAGCCTAAGTTACTCCTTACTTAAAAATAATAATTATAAAAGGTGTAGACAAATAAAGCTTAATTATTATTATTATTATGAAATTACTCCTTATAACGCCAGCTATCTATCAGTGAAAGTCCTGTCAAAATAAGTCCAGCCGTTTCGGAGATTAGGCGGAACAAACAGACAGAAAGAAGCTTATAATTACCTTATGCAATTTCATATGCATTTAGTAAAATTTTGACATTACAAACAGACACTTCAATTTTATTTATTTGTATGGATTTAAGATAAGTTGCAGCTGTCTAAAGGCCGGCTTATCATATGATAATATTTTACCATCCATCGTTCCCTTTAGCGGCTATTCTGTCCCAGTCTTCTTTATTTCCTCTTGTATATATCATATAGTTGACGACACTCGAGCCTCCGACAGCTCTTCCTCGAGGCCAAAAACACCTTTCATTTTCAATTCCTAAAGATAAAAATTATTTAATACTAGCGATTTATGCTCGCTTTGCTGGCGTTCGTCCCTAGGTACGTTTTACACGTTAGTATAGAATAAACTGTAGGTATATATTATGTACATACATAGGTATAGAAAGTAAATACCTACTTTAAAATATATATACTTGAGAATTGATACAAACCCCATACAAACTTTCATCGCCCTTTTCACCCCCTTAGGGGATGATTTCCGAGATAAAAACTATCCTATGTAATTCCCAGGATCTCAAATGATCTCCATACCAAATATCATCTTAATCGGTTCAGTGGATTAAGCGTGAAAAGGTAACAGACAGACAGAAAGACAGAGTTACTTTCGCATTTATAATATTAGTAAGTATGGATTAATATTCAATTCAATAAAATGTCTTTCTTCTTAATGGTTTTTAGGCGGGAGTCAATTGAGGACAATTAACGGCAATGTTATGTAGAATGAAGAAGACCTTGTCGAAATAGGTCCATAAAATGATAATATTATTACCATTGTTTTTGTAATATACATCATATAACATGTCTTTTATTAAGTGTAATATTTATTTTAAAACAAAATTCAAAAATAACAAATATAAATTGATTAGAAACACGTTTTTAAAAACAAGCTTTTACTTATATGTTTTTTTAGTGCATTAAAATAAATGGTAGTTTTTTAAAATATTTTTTAAATTATTTATTTATCTATTTTTTTAGTTAACAAATCACGATGTTCAAAATTCATGGTATGGGTGCACAATTTAAGTCAACTGAATCATCAATCAATCAATCAGTTTATACTTTTGCAGTATCATCGTAACCATTGTATGCATATAAGGATTGTTACTGAATAAATAAATTTCATTTCATTTCAATATTATAAATGTGGATGTGTGTTTGTTTGTTTATTTGTTTGTCCTTCTTTCACGTCAAAACAGAGTGACGGATTTTCGTGATTTTTTGTGTGGAGATAGTTGGAGGGCTTTTTACCGCGGGAGATTGTCTTATTCTCACGTTATAACTTATTATAACGCAACCCAAAAAAATATTTATGATCAAAATTACTTGAAACTTGGTATAAATTCTCTTTAATATAATTAAATAAATACGTGTTTTAGCATTTTTCGACATTCATCCCATTAGACGATTCCCTATTAAAATAAGGGATGAAAGTTTGTATGAAACCCATCTTTGGTTTCATACAAACTTAGAGTTCATTTTTTGTAATTTTAGCGCGAGCGAAGCCGTGGGTTCTGCTAGTTTTACTATAAATATATTAGTGATTAATCTTATGTGTGTATAAAAGTGAGCAAATGTTAATATACTCCGGTTACAAATATGAATTTATTGGTTCCTAATCTCATTTTATTTGTTGTACGAGTATTATAATATCTGATGTCCTCATCAGGTTGCCTAACCTGACCGGAAATCAACAGATTTTTATTGTTGTTTGTATTAATCCCTTGCATCGCCTAGACTTTTACTAACAATTAAAACTTTTAATAGTACGGTATCCTTTTTATAAACTAAGATGAAAAGTAACCTATGATACTACCAGTCTGAGGCTTCTTCTTTCCGAACTGGTAGTAGACTTATGACGTTGAGTAAAAAATTGTAATAATTTATTGCTGAATAAGATATTTTAAATTTAAAAAAAACTAAATATGTCACTCCCGGATCTGTCATTAGCAATCTCTGTGGATAAAAAAATGAGTCAACGTGTTTCTTCGTAGTTGCGTTAAGGATGTAATTTATTTTCATTAATAATTCTTACATATTGGAAAAAAATAAGATTTTACTTAATAAGGTATTAAGTATTAAGGTTTAATTAACTTTATTTATTTTAAATTTTTTGATTAAAACACGACAGCAAAATAAATATGTATTTAATGAGGTCAAGGAGAACAAGCTGTTTAAACCCTAAAGCTTTTTAAAAATATAAGTAGTGGTATATTTTTTATTCATCCTTGATATGCAGCACACACGGATCTGCTTTAAAGTATTAAAAAAAATAACACAGAAGGTTAAAGCTCGTTGGACGCCTGAAATTGACGCCCAGTTATTTGATCGGATGACCAACTTAAATTACTCTCACTTAAATTACATACCCATGCATATTCCAGGCTGATGTTCCATAAAATAATGCCATACGTAATTTGTTTGCTGGAATACAGGTGCTAATATTGGTACTCCAGTAAGTATTGCCTCGCCTGTACCGGCCTCCAATAGCAACACAGAGGCTCGTCTACCTTCACTTAGACGAGCCGCGAGTACGCTGCCCGCAGACCCCGCACCCACCACTATGAAGTCGTATTCTTTAAGAGGTCCACGGAACTCTGTAATTAATCAAAATATTAGATTACTAGCGACTCATCTACCCTTACTTCGCTTGGGTTCGTATGTACGCGGATTTTGCAATTTCATGGGTTTTAATTTTTTTGCGCGGAATCCTAATTCTTTTTTTAACATAAAATTAACCTAAGTTATTCCTTATAATATTCTGGAACAACTCCTTATACAATCGGTCTAACCGTTTCAGAGATTAGCCAGAACAAACACACAGACAGACAAAAATTTCATAAATAGTTTTTTTTTTATATACATATAGATATATTGTATATACTTTCATATGCATTTAGTAAAAAGCTGTTATTTTAATAATAGAAACAGCCACTTCCATATTTACTGCGGCGACGCCCAAAAGAGGGTCATGTGTTTGACCTGTATGTACTTATGCATGTATGTCCCACCCTATGTTCCCTCGTAATTACTAAACGGCACAACTGATTTTTATGATACACTAGCGGCTCACCCTCGCTTCGCTCGGGTTCGCCTCTAGACAAACAAAAACAAATCTATCCCACAGGAACCTTACATTTATCCGGGATAAAAACTATATTATTGTAAAGTTTCATTAAAATTCAATTAGTAGTTTTATGTACTAAGCTGTATAAGTTACTATAGTTTATTAACTATCCCACGGGAACTCTTTAATTTTCCGGGACGAAAAGTATCTTAATATTGACCGGGGATATAAGGTACCACCATTCAAAATTTCATTTAAATCCGTCCAACAGTTTTGGGTAAATTAGCCCGTACAAATAGACAGACAGAGAAACAACAAAATTGAAAAAAATCTAGATTGTTCTATTTCTCTTCTTACATCCCTCTGACTCGGTTTTTAGCATTTTTTTTTCTATGTGCAGACATTCGACCTCTACAGTTTTATTAAATGTATAGAAACGTCATTACATTTGTATTGATAATGCGAGTGTCATCCATATCCATACTTAATATTATTAATGTGAAAGCATTATATTATAACGTGTTTTCCCGTGGGAATGAGATAATCTCCCGCGGCAAAAGTAGCCTATGTCACTCTCTAGCCCTCTAACTACCTATCTCCACACTAAAAATAACGCCAATCCTTCAATCCGTTTCAATATGAAAGAAGGACAAACAAACAAACAAACAAACAAACAAACAAACAAACAAACACACTTTCACATTTATAATAAATATTAGTATGGATTACTATTTCGACACGATCGGAGATAAAAGGTATTTGCTAAGGGACACGAAGTAGTAAAGCGGAGCAAGTGTATTATCTTGTAATAAAAGTTAAAAACCTCGTGATACTTACTACTTGTGACGAAATATACTTTTTATTTAACCACAATCATCCACGAAAGACATTTAAATTTTTTTTTCTTAGCCCTATCTCAATCTCCATTTTAGTAGACGGTGAAAAAAAGAATATGACTTGAAGTGTTGTAATGATAAAATCTTATTTTCCATATTTTACATTTTACGTAATAATTAATAATATTTATAAATATACTAGCGACTCTCCCTCGTTTCGCTCGGGTTCGTCCCTAGGTACGTTTTAACGGTGAGTGATTCCCATACAAAATAAACAGTTCAGAACTTTTTGATTTTCCCGCTGTTTTTTTTTGTTTTCGCTATTTTTTTTTTTATATTTAAACCACCCCTGACACACCCCCAACAAAACAAAAAAAGAATTATTCAAATCGGTCCAGCCGATTTTGAGTTTTATCGAGACTAACGAACAGCAATTGATTTTTATAAACACATATAGATAATGCAATAATAATTTAAATGTTAGATAAGTTATTTAAAAACATATTTTTTAAATAGTTTAAGAAGTAACTTAAAAAGCAATCTATAATTTCTATCAGGTATTACGGCAAATACTTTACTTATTATAATATTTTTCTCCTTTAACACAACTTTTTAGCAAAAAGAATTTTTTTTTTTAAATAATTTTAACTTACCCTTAGGTAATTCATAGTTATCTCTAAAAGCAGAGAAGAAGTTAGGTGCTGAACGCATAAAGTGATACATTGGTGTATTCAGCATCGTATCCACAATCTGGCTTCTTATAGGAATTGTGTAGTTGTCTTCTCTTTTTCTAACTTTTTGATAATCATCATAATATTTAACATTTGATATTGGCGCTGCATAATCATTGGACACTGTTGTTACGAAATCATTAATCAACAATACCACCAAAACACATAAAATAATTCTATTCATACTTTAGTATGTAAATAAAACAATTGTGTTATTGTCGGTAAGTTTCGATCAATTTAAATTGTATCAATTTAACTAATCCTGTGTCCGCGAGTAACAATTTAAGACTGCCCGTGAAATAATGTTGTATCATTTTTGAACAGGTTATAAAAACGACGCATTTTAGAGTTCTTTCACGCTCGTGTGTGTTTTTATAAGGATGAATATAAACTTGGATAAAATCGCACACGTACTCACTCGTATGTGTAATTTATTCGCAAAAAAAAATATTAAAAAAAAACACTAGTAAAAAAAATTAAACAAGTTGTCTGCTAACTGCTAAACACTACTAATGAATACATAATATAAATAAGTACATATTTTAATTATATTTATGTATATTTATCTTCCGCTTAAGGGTCGCAGTTTGATTTGTTACATAGTTTATATTTCGCCGCTAAACTGCCTCGGTGGTCTAGTGGCTAGCATGTACGGCTGCAAATCCGGAGGTCCTGGGTTCCAGTCTCGGGTTGTGCCAAGTTTAATTACTGAGTTTTCTGTTAAGATATTCTCAGTAACAGCCCGGAGTTGGGATATTTGCGGTATTTCACCCTCGTGCAAATACGAAATTCTGAGGATTAAAGGTCTGCACCAATATAATAATCCTTTTTTTTTTCAAGACACACACATTAGCGCCTTATATTCGCCATTTTCATTTTTCATGGTATCTATTAGGTATATACCCAATGACACTCACGTCAAGACGAATCAAACGACGTATGAACCATCAAAGTCGGATAAGCCGTTTAGTAATTACGAGGGAATATAGGGTCGGACATACATACATATGTACATAGATACATACATACATACATGCCTACGTGCTTTCCCGCAGTAAAAAGTTCGGGTACAAAGCAACACCTTATTAAAATATTTTTTGCTACAATTTAAACTTGAAATTCGAGGCCAAGAGCCTTTCTGAATTAAATGGTCCATTACTTACGATTAAGTTAATAGTATGTTACGAATAAGTTAACTTAGCGAAATATAACATATTATAGACACATATTATATACGTAATATGTTATTTTTCGCCTCGGTGGTCTGGCTAGCATGTACAGCTGCAGTTCCAGCGGTCTTGAATCCTGGGTCGAGCGAAGTTTAGCTATAGAGTTTTTCTGTCAATATGTCTTCCACTGGTCGTGTGGATTTTTTGTGGTTTATAAAAGTTACAGGAGTAGACTTGTGCATTTGTATTTGCATGCATCTTTGTGCATCATAATATCTCTTCCGCAGTTCAGATGAACAGATAGAATGGTGAAGGCACAGTCAATAGTATAGATAATGACTGACAAGACAAAAACAAATGTATAAAATGATTGCTGGCAAACATATTCAACCCCCGAACATCTGTGAACAGTGACACTAACACAGTTATGACACATGGGTGAAGGAAATAGTCCAGTTAAATAAGGATTTTAATGGAAGAAAATCTATACTAATATTGTAAAGCTGAAGAGTTTGTTTTTTTGTTTGTTTGGTAGAACGCGCTAATCTCAGGAACTCCTAATCCGATTTGAGAAATTCTTTTTTTTTTAACTGAGGAAAGATATAGGCTATATATCATGCCGGAAAAATGTACGGTTCCCGTGGGATAGATTTATGTTTATCTAGGGACGAACCCGAAGCGAAGCGAGGGTGAGTCGCTAGTATGAAATATAATGATGCAATGAGCTATAGTATAAATATGTATTTGTTTTATGTTTGCATGTCGTACCATAATGGCAAGTAAGGTTGCTAACCCTGCTACATAACGGTGAATGCATGAGGTCATAGACATATGATGTTTATGACTTTTTATACCCGTTATACTATTTATAAGAAATATATTTTCGATTTTAATATAGATTTTGGTATGATATCCAACTCAAAAGCTTATTTTGCTATTTTGGCTAAGGTCTATCATTCGAATGTTAACTGAATTTTGTATAAATAGTTTTCTAATCACTTTTGTATTAATACAATTTAAGAAACTACTTTAAAAATATAATAAAAAGGTAGAATTTCTAAGTGAATATTAGTGTTTTTTAATTAACACCTCCTGGTTAATTTCTAAGAAATTAATTGTTAACTGGACAAATTAAGGATCCACAATACTGATTTTTTAGATAAATAAAACAACATTTAATGCCTATTTTATTTGCATAATTTATTTTTGCCGCTCAACGTGTTTGTTTTGCTCGCTTTGTTATGAGAAGCAGAATAACATGAAAGGTAGGGCATCGATAAGGCCTCATTTCCACCCCAGAATAACGAAAAAATTATGTCTCAGGAGACAGAGAAAAGAAACTTTAATTAAATACTACTTGTGAGACGCCAGAGTTTGTTTTAACTGCGATTTTCGTTCAAAATGAGACATTTTCAGTAACGTTTCAAGTGTTTTATATAGAGCACAGGATGGAAGCACTGTTGTTATAAAAATATTATGTAATAATATAAGAACATTGAAATATAATAAAAAAGGAAGTGCTTCTTATATTTAACAAAAATTAAAATGGGTGCCGGATTCAAACTTAGCGCCGCCCCGGGGCAATGTAAAACACGCGAAATTTTGCATAAAATGGATAAAGTTTCCATAAAGTCCTTTTTTTTTTAATTTTTGATAAATACAAAAAATTGTTGTTTTTTTATTATTCATTTTTTGGAAAATAAAAAAATATATATAACACATTTTCGATAACGCGAAGATTTTTTTAATTTATCCTTCGAATTTTGTCGCCCTGCAGGGCCTGAGTGCCCCTAGTGTATATCCAGCGCTGATTGAAATGTTACTGAATACTGAATACTAGATCAAAGTTTGGCATCTCACAAGTAGTAGGTATTAATTGTAGTTTCTTTTTTCTCATAAATATATTATCTTATCAGATACACTGTCTACTTTTAGATTATGTAAATAAAAGATGAAATCGTATGACATATTTTTTTTCGTTATTCTGGGGTGGAATGGAGTCGTATGGATACCCTTCCTTTAATGTACAACTTATTTATTTTTATAAAAGTACTAGCGGCTCACCCTCGCGGTACGTTTTAAATAGATATAAATAGTTATTAGCCAGCGTTAGCCATATAAATTTTAATATTTTTTTCTTTAATTTCATTTTTTCTCTTTATTAAAACCTTCCGTGACCTTAGAGAATATACGAAAAAAAAATTAACTTTACGGTATGGTATTAAAGTTCAAATCAACTTTTAGGTATTATTACGAATCTTTTGTATGGGAGTGTAGAAAAGTGTTGTTTTTATACTTTTTCAGGCAATTTTTAAAATTTTTCTCTCCGTAAGAACCATCCTCGTACTTCAAGAAATATTGTAAAAAAAGAATTAGCGAATCGCTTATCGGTTATCGGTTCAGCTCTCAGGCTCGGCTCTCGAGCAACACATTCAGCGATTCATTTTATATTATAGATATGTAGGTATGAGATAGGGACTTAATTAAGTTGAATATAAACATGTATTTAAAGTTAATTTTGTTAAAAGTAAACTTTAACAAAGTACTTTAACAAACTTAATTAAACGTAGCGCAAAGATCAAGAGCAAGACAAGGTTACATATCCTTTCTATTTAATATTTTAAATAACATAATATCATTATAATATCTTTACAAACAAGGAAATATTTCTAGATCTCATATTTTTTTAAAATGTAAAAAGGTTTATCCGTAAACCTTTTTACTATATTTAAAATAATTCGGATTCGTTCTCTATTTAAATTGCAACCATGACCTTCATGAATGCGGAATTGCCGTTAAGCCAATTGTAGGACCCAGAATGTGAAATTCCAAATTTCATTTTAAAAAAGTGTTGAAAACTGCAGAATCAAGGTATTGCAAGTGCAGTTTTCTTTTGAATCATCATTACATAGAATTTAATTTTCTAGAATAGTACGCTTACGAAAATAAAAACATTGCATTTTTATATTAAAAGTTTGGTATCCACATGTGCTAAGCATGAATATAACGGAAACGGAAATCTTATTTAATGCGGAACTCCGCAATTGCGAATACTCGCAACGTCCATGAGTGATGCTTAAAAAAATCATTTAAATGATAGTTGTATAATATATTTTTATAGGAAAATCTCCATTAGGTTTTTAGACATTTTCTGCTATTTTTTGTTGATCTAATATAGTTTTAAGAATCCTAAAACTACTTTGTATTGTAAAGTTAGCAATTTTTTTATGTATAACATAAAAGTATCTATTAATCTTTAAGTAATTACAAGAAAAAGGAGATTTCATTTACGCCTCTCTTATATTCATATGGCAAGCTTAATTTTGTCTGTAAACATGATTTTGTTTTTTTTCTTAAGAGAATATTTAGGAGAATCTTTTTTACGCAAAATAGGTTTTAGGTCGATAATTTATTATTTTGACATCGTAGTATGTATGTATTTCTATAGTTAGTGCCTAGTTATCAAATGGGTTCAATATTTTTACTTGAAAGCTTGCCTTATCGATATGGCTGAAAATTCGTCCGTTCAAAAATAACGGAACCACTGAGGTACTATAAGAAGTAAAAAATTGTATCATGAGTGAAAAACAATATACAATCATTTTATATTTTTTAACAGAATAATTTAAATACAACATACTACGTTTTTTTATTATTTTTTTCATTAAATGTTATTGATGGTTTTATTTATTTAGTTGTGCATAACATTCATACTTATTTATTTAGAATAAAGTACACTAACAACACATCATCTAAAACATTTATAATATCATATACAACATATAGATTATATACATTTAGAAAATATTAATAATTAATCAGATATGTATGTCTTTACAAGTGTACATAACATTCGCTATAATTACACAATCAAAAGTATACATAAAATCATAATAAATCAATAATATATAATTAATAAATACAATTCAAATACAATACGACGACACGTTTGGCTCAGTGTGTAGTGACTTTACTTGTTGTGCCAGCGGTCGCGGGTTTGAGTCCCGCTGGGGGCATTCATTTGTGTGATTAGCACGAATGTCTGTACTCCAGTTATGGGTGTTTATATTTATAATATGTATGTATTTAAAGTTATATATATGTAGTGTTTAAACTATCTGGTGTCCATAAAACGGCCTCGTAGCTTATTACCATGGAACTAGATGGTGCTGTGTGTTAATGTCCCAACATATTTATTTTTTTTTTTTTACAATAAAACTGATTCATAATAAGTCAACACCTGTCAGCTAAAATAATTAATTCAAATAATGTAAAAAAAGTCAAATAATGTAAGTCAAATTAAAAATCAGTCAAATAGTAATAGCTAGGGAGCTAGTGGCAATTTAGGTATATGATTTCATCGTCGTCGATACCAAGACGTAATGTAGTCTGGACCTATGTTAACTAAAGAAAATAAGTGGCGAACTCAGGTAGCTCCGATTTTTTTTTATAAATAATTTCGAAATTGTAAAAAAAACGGTCACAAATTATATTATCGTTTCTGTCATCAATTATATCCATTAAATACATTTTATAGATAGTGAAATTAAAGCTGGCAGAAGTCAGGATGGTGGGAGTTTTTATATAAAATAAAATTTAAACTGTAAAGAAAATATTTAGTGCTATATCATTCCATCGTCTTTTCAAGAATTATTTTTATGTTTTGTAAAGTATTTGTGAATATAAGAAAAAGGTAGCAGACATCTACAACTCTGATTTTAGATGTAGTTTAAAAACCAAATATGACATATTTTATTTCTTTTTGTTTTATTTTTTAATTTTAAAAATAATATTTTATTAGTTACAATTATTATCAGAATATATATTTATAATACAAACTAGTCATTGCTTTCTTCGTCACTTTCATCCAGAATTCTGTTGTTAGTGGCTACATTATTTGGAGCGTCTAACGTGTTTTGGAGCATCTATATTTTTGTCTTTCTCTCTGTGAACTTCATTCCTGGTTTTAAACCACCTATTCTTTCTAACTTTCTTTTCCATGTGAGCAAATATAATATACACTAATAATATTAGTGATTTGTACTTCCTTGCAGCTGTCCTCAGGTAGTAAAATACTTCTGCCTTCGAAAAGACAGTATCGATTTTTTCTGCCTTTTCATTTTATGCTTCTCCTAACTAATAGAAATATTAGACTTTAAAGGCAGAAACGATGTTATAATTTTTGTTTTTTTTTTGTTTTTTTTTTTTAACATTTTTTCAACAATACAGATTATTAATGCAACATCATCATAGTGGCAGAAGTAATTTTTTTTATGTCTTATAATATAATTTCAATAATTATTCGAATCTGCTTGCCAATGAAGTAATTTATTTTTTATATATCATAATAATTAGAAAAAAAAAATTACTCTAAAACACAGCAAGAAAAACTTCTGCCACTAGCATTATATTTCTTTTATGTTAAACACAATTTATTAAGACTATCGACAAAACCGATAATATCGTATAAGACACTTATTTTTATTAACATTTTTTGCAAGCTCCTATTAGATATTGCAGCTAGGGATTGCAATCCGGAAAAACGGATCCGGTAATCCGGCGGATCCGGCATCATTAAACGTTCACCGGATCCGGTGCCTTTATACCGGATCCGGTGACCGGATCCGGTGCTCGCAATTTTTGGCAAAATAATAGAGATGTTGCATGTAGAGGCCTTGTACAGAAGAGATTCGACCTTGTTAAAGGTAGACTTTCGAAACAAGCGTCAATAATGCGGCGTTTATAGCGTCACTGACGCCGTGTCAGTGTCGCTGCGACTGCGACGTTAGACCCTAGCGTTACTGCAGCGCTCATGTTCACAGTGTTGCCGCCGCACATGTGTATTTTGAGGTATTTTCAATAAAAAATCATAAAATGGCATCTGTTGAGGCGTTTACTGAAGAAGATGATGAAATTTTAATTACACTGGTGTCTCGGCATCCATTGCTTTATAATTTATTTTTTATATTGTTTTATAGTTAATAACATTGTAGAAACTTTCATTGTTTCGACTTTTTGATGAAAATTGGATTAAGGGAGGCCTTTTCTACACTGAGATAGTATCGAATTGAAAGGTCATCATCTTCTTCCTCTTCTATAATCAATTCAAGATAATCCATAACACCTCGAGGACCGCGAGCACACCGGTGTGCTAGATAACAATTGAATTCTCGGAAATTCGCACGGATTTCTTAGAATTTGTCCGGGAGGGATTAATGAAATACTTTTATAGGAGCTATCGAAATGTGGTGGGTGCGGCAAAGGCGTCTGTCGTGACCATCCAAAGTCACCAAGGCATCAAAGTTGTTTTTATATATGTTTTATTTTTTATAAACTACCTATATTAAGTACAATCACACTTGATTAACTTACTAACAGTTCATTTTGAACCGAAAAGCGAAAATCATCCTGACTTGATCAATCCGGCCGGATCCGACCGGATCCGGTCGGATCGATGGAAATCCGGTCGGATCCGGCCGGACTGAAAATGACGCCGGATTGCAATCACTAATTGCAGCAATAATGAATGGCAGAAATTGTTTAAAATGATTATTTTACTTAATACTCTAATATTATCAACCTCTGTCAGACGATGAAATCATATAAGAATTACTGCCACCAGCTCCCTAGCTACTAACTAAACTGTACATGTTTAATTAATCAACTGGTGAATCAATGGAGTCAAAATAATTCAAATTAAATATAAATTCAAGTTAAAGGTTAATCAAATAATAACAAAGTCAAAATTAATATAATGCATGCTTCAGTCTTATAGATACTTATAATACATAATAATACTTATAATAAATACTAATACAAAATATAAAAAAAAATGTTTTTGTTTCTTTAAACTTTCTAATATCTGTATCTTCTGATCCGATTTGGAAAATTCTTTTCGGATTTTATACCCTATTTATTGAGGAAGGTTAAAGGTTTTCCTACGTCACACTACGACCTAGGAGAGCGAAGTAATTCTAGAAACTTAACAACGCGGGTAGAGACGCTTTGAATTGATCATTAGCTAAAAACTAATTATGATAACTGCTATTATTTAATTAAGCTGCAATAAAACTTATTTTTAAAAGATCACAAAATATATTCACAAAGATAAAATTTTATTAATATAATTTCTTCTTACAACATAATTTGTTTGACAGGGATTGCTTTCATAGAGATCTTTTACAGAGGTAATCTTAAATTAGAAACAATGACACAACTTGCACGAAATATGTTTACTCAAGCGTCTCGAATAGTTACGGATTTTAGTGATTTAAGTACTGTTATGTAAAAATTCTTAGAAACATAAAACTGCTGCATGCATAATTGGTTAAGCAATAAATATATTAAATTTATAATAAATATTAAATTTAGGCGAGGTGGCCCACGTGGTCCGGATTTGCCCGCAGGGGTGTTGTAGTGTATGCACACGCGATCCTGCAACCTCTCATTACTTCAACGATAGGGTTCTGCTGTGCATTGACGGCTGACAGAGATCCCATGGTGGGTTTCCTCATCGACATCAAAAAAGATCCAACATGAAACTTTATCAAATAACTAAACATAATGCCTATTTCATTTATAAAAAATATTTTTTGTAAACATAAATTAGTACCTAATTAATTATTTTTTTCAGTCTTTATCGTATATTCCAAGTGTATTTTATTAAGTCGGCTGCTTTGAGGCCTATTACAATAGCGGGTGCATTTGTATGTGCGGATATTGTTCTAGGAATAATACTGGAGTCCACTACGCGTAGATTTTTTATTCCCTTTACCCTTAATTCGGGATCTACAACAGCTTCAGGATCTTTTTCAGGACCCATTCGACATGTTGCTATTTGATGGTGTAGAGTCGCAGTCAAAGTTCGCAAAGCGCATTCCCAATATTCATCAGTATCAAATTTAATAGATTGACAAGTTTTATATTTAGCCGGATGGATGCGAGCGCCTAACCGTTGAAACGGAGCAGTAGCAGCTAATGCCTGTATGTGTCGAATTGCCGCTATAAATGTATCAACATCGCTACGCTCCGTCAGATAATTACCCCGAATACGTGGATAAGTAAAGGGATTGTTATTCTTTAGTTCTAAATATCCAAAGGATTTTGGATGTAATAACATTGGAAAAACACTCCATGTATCTGTGCCATCAATACTTCCATATGCGTCATCAAAAATACTTGCTTTTATTCTCATGCCTCTTCGGACAGCCTTACTGCCGCCAGGACCTCCGTCAGATAATATTGATCCTCCAATATTTATAAGTTCCATATCTGGAACTGAAGGATCTGGATCATCTGAAATTGGTGTTTTTATATAACCAATGTTTTCAACAGCACCCGGAGACGCTAAAAAGTTATCTCCGTTACGTATCCATTCTATAAAAGTTGATAAAGTTAGGGCTTTGTTTTCAATAAAACTTATATTCGATACATTCAGAGTATATATTAAACCAGGGAAGCATATATGATCGTACACCTTACGGCCAACTGGGAGATCTTGTATTACTGATATTCCAACAGAAGTAAGATGGTCTTTTGGTCCAATTCCAGATAACATTAAAAGTTGCGGAGAAGCTATGGGTCCTGCTGCCAGAATAACTTCTTTACGTGCTAAAACAGTATGGAGTAATTTGTTACGTGTATATTCTACGCCATATGCTTCTTTACTTTGAGGATTTATAAGTAATTTAATTGCTAAGCTCTCTTGTAAAATATGAAGGTTTGGTCTATTTTTATGAGTATGTAAAAATACTTTCGCAGCACTGTATCTATGTCCTCTGCTTGTCGTAATTTGCACTCTACCAAATCCAAGATTTTCAGGGGCATTATAATCCACTGTGGGATGTCCGAGAATTCTACCAGCTTCAAGGAATGCGTCAGATAATTTTGTTCTGAAAAAAGATTACAAATCACACATTTATTTTTGTCCACTAAATATGCCGTCCGCTTTATAAAGGCGGTAATCACCAGGGCGCTTATGTTTTATCTCTAAATATGTATATCAATCATAATGAACCTTGATTGTAATTTAATTCAAACTGCAGTATGTATTTTTTTTTACTATTTCTATTTCTATGGTAAGTAATAATAGTATCGGTTTTTTTAAGTAGATAGCGTAATGTGATTATACCTTATTGGTACGAACTCCACAGGTAGTACGCCATCACGACCTCTATGAGGTTCCTTCTCGTAGCCTCCAAGATCAGATTTTTCCACTTCTACAAAATATTTTAGCATGTCACTGTAAGACCTGTAAAGAAAGTCAACACATATAACTTACTAGAGACTTACCCTCGCTCCGCTCGGGTTCGTCCCTACTTACGTTTTAACATTTAGTATAGATTTCTCAGAGATGAGATATTTTCCCGCAGTAAAAAGTATCCTATATGTTGACCCGGATATCCAGCTATCACCATACCAAATTTCATAAAAATCCCTCCAGTGGTTTTTCTGTGATGCGGTAACAGACAGACTGACAGACAGACAGACAAAAATTCTAAAAACTATGGATTCGGCCTCTGCATCGATAATAATGTCTATTTTAATAAGATTTTCCAAAAAATATTTAATGTATAGATTCGGCTTAGTTACAATTTTATAATATGTATAGATTTATACATAAGTAAAAATAATGTATAATAATATTGTTTGTCTTGAATAGTTTCAAGGCTAGATTAAATAAAGTTGAGTAAATAATATCCTTTCCATCCGCTTTAAAAATTTTGCTTTTTGCCTGTATTGAGTACACTGCTTGTTATGTGGCAAAACTCAACGGTGTCCTTGGTTTTAACCCGATCTATATTATATCTTTTACATAGTGTTTTTGTGCACAAAAACAGTTTTTGTAAAACGTTTATCCCCTATACTGTGCAAAACTTTTGAGTGTTCAATTTTGATTTATTTTTATCTTTCTTTTGAGAGCAGCTAAAAATATCAATAGAACTTTTTATGTCAAAAATAAAATGTCCGATACTTTTTTCACTAGGTCGACTATATATATCTACAGATGGAAAACTATTATATGGAAAGAATATAATTAAATTTTACCGGCAGCTTTACTGGTTTGTGAAATACTTATGTGTTAATCCAGTATAAAATAATAAAAGTATTATCCTAAATTTCCCTTAAACCTATTGACAGCGACCTTAAAGAAGTAAACCAAGGGACACTCATATGCATTTATCTTAACGTGATACGTATTGATATAAAGGACTGAATTATCATTATATAATCACAAGGTCAAGTTGAATACAAATAATATCTAACATCCAAATTCAACTTCATATTCGTTGCGTTAAAATGATGACTTTGGTCTCTTTGTTATGTATTACGTACATGGAATAGTATAATAAAAATCTGTTGTGAATTTTAATTAGAAGTTTCAAGGTTAGATTTGTACAAAATCTAGAATCTAAATGTAGAAGCATTTTAATTTTTCTTTCACCTCTTCTTCTTTTAGCTTCTCTTCAATGCGAGGGGGAATCAGACCATAGTCCACCACGTTCACTATTTCGGGTTAGCGGACTCCGCATGTCTTTCGAAAACTTGTTCGGTTTCTCAGATATGCCAGTTTCTTTACGATTTTTGCCTTCACCGTATGTTCAACTAGTAATTATGTTGATTACAATTCGCATTTGGATTTGAATTCAGTTCATTTGACTTAGCCTACTATTGATATAATGGGGGGATTCAACAATAAAAAGAAATTTTAATTACCATCCATAGTTGCCATCTTCAGCGATCCGGTCCCAATCTCGTGGTCTTGCTCGAGTGTAAATCATGTAATTCACAACACTTGTGCCACCGATGGCTTTTCCGCGTGGCCAAAAACAGCGTTGATTGTTCATTCCTGGAATGTGCCAGAGTATACATTATAATTAGAGATGTTCAGCCGAATATTCGTATTCGGTATGTTCGGCGCTTTCTTTTTTGTGTTCGTATTCGGCCGAATATTCGGTTAAAATGCCGAAAAATTACCGAATATTTTAATAAATTTAAAAAGGCTTTATACTAAGAAATACTTTGTCAGGTTGGGTCGGCATACTTTACCATTAACTAGAAACTCTGTGTAGCCATTACTAATAATATAAACAAATGCAAGCACGAATGTTGTATAAATAAAGTGTCTTATCGCTAATCCCAAATAACAACTCTCAGAAACAAAAACCATGATTGTAATATTAATAATGCTTTGTAAGTTGATTTATATAAGTACTCAATACAGTATGGTTCTAAATAAATCTTAACAAGTAACGTACCTTCACACTCAAGTGTAACAAAATGATATTGTTTCTCTTAGACATTTTGATAATAAATATTAAACTATATATTTAGATTACAAATATTTTAAGTCACAATTCGATTCATAAAACTATGGGGATAGATTAGATAAAATGGTTTTTCGCAAGCTTTTTTATACTACGTAATAGAACGTGAAGTTTTGCCCACAAGACACTAGTGGGTGATTAAAAGTTATAAAGAATGTAAATAATTTAATTCGCGTTTTATATTTTATAGTAATTGCCCAGCGGAAGCGAACCATTTTTTTTAATTTACGAAACTCATATAAAACTACTGAACATATTCCGTCAAAAATTAGAAAAAAAAATCATACATAACACGAAGACAAAAAAAGAGGCGCTATATAGGTTTCTCAAACTGGCGCTACCGAGAGTCGACACGGTCTTGGGTGTTTCAATTGACTGACTAAGCCTTGCTGCTATTGCGAAGGGCCAGCGGAGTTCGCGCGGGAAATGGGCTTTGAATAAACGGGATAGAAATTGTAACTAAGCTGAAGCTGTACATTAAATATTTTTTTGAAAATCTTATTGAAATAGACATTATTATCGATACAGTGGCTGAATCTATAGTTTTTAGAATTTTTGTCTGTTTGTCTGTTATCGCATCACGGAAAAACCACTGGAGGGATTTTGATGAAATTTGGTATGATGACAGCTGGGTATCCGGGTCAACATGTGGGATACTTTTTACTGCGGAAAATATGTCATCTCTGAGAAATTTATACTAAGCGTTAAAACGTAAGTAGTGACAAACCCGAGCGGAGCGAAGGTGAGTCGCTAGTTTAATATAAGTTTACTAAATGCGAGCGTGAATATAATTACTCAATAACTCTAAGAGAACTGTTACGAAAATGCAGATTTTACACAGCGATAACAAATTTTTTGCGAGCTAAGCAGAAAAGGCTTAGTGAAATATATCCGTTATTAATTTGCATCGGTAAAGTAAGACATGCCTGCGTTACTAGTGTAGACTAGATGTTTTTCTTATTCTTGACGAATAATAATTAATTTATCACACCTATCTTACGAATATAATGAGGGTATAGAATTTTTAGAAATTAACGGTTGTAATTTTACCCATACATACTCCAGGCTGGGGTTCCATATAATAATGCCAGACATAATCCGTCCCTTGGAAAAAAGGGGCTGCAGCGGGTACATCAGTGAAAAACATTTCTGGTTTTCCCGCCTCAAGTAGAAGTACGGTTACATTTGGGTTTTCTGTTAGTTTAGATGCCAAAGCGCAACCAGCAGAGCCAGCGCCAACAATGACAAAGTCGTACTCTGTATATGGCTCTTTAAGACCTGTAACATTGGATAAGAAAAAATATAAACATTTTTAAGAGTTTTTGTATCAAAAAGATAACGGTATTTTAAATTGATGTATGTAATTATGTACTAACAACTAACCTTCGCTACACTTAGTTGTTTCCATAGGTGCGTAATGGTAATTATATGTTACTCCTAAGCATTTTATATCTGTATACTAATTTTCATCTACATTCGTTCAGCCGTTTCAGCGTTAAGGAGTAATAAACATATACATACATGCAAATTTTTCGCATTTATATACGTAGTCGCCTTTTCTACTTTATTATCAAACTAGCGACCTATCCTCGCTTCGCCCAGGTGCGTCCCTAGGTACGTTTTGAATAGATAAAAATAGTTATTGTGAGTGTACTTTAGGAGATAGACACATGCTATCGCGAACTTTTCTGTAGGATTTTTTAGGTCTACAATTTTCTAGTACATTGTTTTTGATGAAATGTTAGCCATTTCGCTGCGAGCAATTAATAATTTTAAATCTGTGATATCTTCTAAGATATCCATTTTAATGATATGTTGTAAAGTGCTATTTTGATCTACATTAAATGCACAACGTAACTAAATTCTAAATCTATATAATTGGATAAGGATTATAATTACTGTATTGTTTATAATAGCTTCGTAAAAACTCATTATTTTTTAGTAATGTGTAAAACATAAAAATGGTTAGTGTGGGTTAACCTTAGGAGATAGATATATACCATCGCGGAGTTCTCTGTAGACCTTCTGTTTTAGATGGAAAATTCCGTAGATATTATTTTGATCTATCTTGTGAGGTTTAGCCAGCGCTTGCAAGGTAAGCGCAAAAAAATATGTTTTTACGACATCATTATAAATCTTTGAAATTCTCAGCTTTTCTCTACTATATTAATATATGCAAGTATTATCCATCTAAACTTTCCGGGAGAAATTCTCTAAATGATAGTGAAAATCCCATCAAAATCCGGCGTGGTTTAGAAGGAGTTGGAATAGACCTATGTTTAAACATTATATAATAAAATTGTAACTAAGCCGAATCGGTACATTAAATATTTTCTGGAAAATCTTATTGCAATAGACATTATTATCGATACAGAGGTCGAATATATAGTTTTTAGAATTTTTGTCTGTCAGTTATCGCATCACAGAAAAACCACTGGAGGGATTTTGATGAAATTGGGAATGATGATAGCTGATTATCCGGGTCAACATACAGTATACTTTTTACTGCGAGAAAATATCTCATCTCTGAGAAATTTATACTAAACCGTAAAACGTAAGTAGGGACGAACCCGAGCGAAGCGAGGGTGAGTCGCTAGTTGACTATATATTAGTATATACATACTCGTAGGTATGATGAGTTTTATATCCCTTACTTGAAAAATGTTTGATTCCCCATATAAATTTTCATCCCCCTTTTTACCCCCTTTAGGGATGATTTCCAAGATAAAAATATGTCCTTCCCAGGGTCTCAAACTATCTTCATACCAAATTTCATCTAAATCGGTTCAGCGGATTTTCAAGCGACTTCCAAAAAGGAGAAGGGTCTCAATTTAACCGTATATATATTTTGTTTTAGTTTATCCATTACAAACAAACTCACAAACTTCAAACTTTACCTCTTTATAATATTAGTGTAGATAAAGAGAGAGTTTCGCAATTGAGTATAAAACCGGATTATTACTGATTTGTTTTTTTTAAGTTATCTACATTTTGTTACAGTTGTTGAGAAAAAAACCAATTAAAACTCTTATAAACAAATATTATTGTGGTAAATTATGGATAATGAAATAAAATATTATCATATTTGATACAATAATGATTTATTTGGTATAAAATTGCTAATGAATCATGCATTTAAACTATTATTTTTTTTAACTTGACCTAAATATAAGTGTTTATAATCTTTATATTATGACAAATATTCATAACTGAGTGGTTTTTATTATTCAATAAATACTATAAATTGTTTCATGTTCATGTATTCAGCCCTTTTTAATGTCCCACTGGTTGTCCTACAGTACGAGGGGGATCAGGCCATAGTCCACCACGCTGGCCAAGTGCGGGTTGGCGGACTTCACATGTCTTTCGAAAACTTGCTAGGTTTTCTCAGACATGCAGGTTTCCTCACGATGTTTTCCTTCACCGTAATGCAAATGGTAATCATGTTAGAAAGTATTCGCACATGAAAATATCACAGGTACGAGACCCGGTATTTGAACCCGCTTCACTCGGTTTCCCAAGCGAGCGCGTTGCCACTGGGCTACCACTGCCTTCATATTCACGCACCGTTAGAACAAAAGGTCAGTTCGTCAAAAAAGATAATATATAAATGTTTCTGAATGTGTAAAGAATTTATAGCAAGGTTTTTTGTTAAGTTTAAAAAATAGTTTGATAGGAAATCTATATATACATATACCTAATAAAATTGTAACTAAGCCGAATCTGTACATTAAATATTTTTTGGAAAATCTTATTCAAATAGTCATTAGTATTGATACAGAGGCCGAATCTATATTTTTTAGATTTTTTGTCTGTCTGTCTGTCTGTCTGTCTGTCTGTCTGTTACCGCATCACGGGAAAACTACTGGAGAGATTTTGATGAAATTTAGTATGGTGATAGCTGGCTATCCGGGTCAACATATAGGATACTTTTTACCGCGATAAAATATATCATTTCTGAGAAAAAATACAAAAACTGCAATGTAAGAGTATACTAATATGTAAAACCTAAAAATTTGGTTTTTGGTCATCTGAACGCGGGCGGAGCCGCGGGCAATGCTAGTGATTAATATAAATAGGTTCTTGCATTTTCTTTAGTGCTCTTCTCAAGTACTAATGCGTAATTGAGTAAAATTGTAATTTTCATTATACCAGATTAATGACATTATGAGATTAATTAATTAGTTATATTATTGTTATAAATAATGAAATAAATGTCGTACTCTATAAAATTTGGGTGTATGTCGTTTGTATGTAGGCTACCTACGACTGCGTGATTTAAGCATATAAAAATGTGTAACATGCAATATTTTTTTTTATTTTTTAAACAATCCTTTTACGCTTTTATAACTTCATGTTAAAAACCATAAAAAAATATTTTTAAAAAATAGTAAAATAATATATGAATACTAGCGACTCACCCTCGTTCCGCTCAGGTTTGTCCCTAGTTATATTTTAAAATTTAGTATAGACTTCTATCAAAATCTGTCTAGTGGTTTTTTCGTGATGCGTTCCCAGACAAACAGACAGACAGACATAAATTATAAAAATTATAGATTCCGTCTCTATATCGATAATAATGACTATTTCAATAAGATTTTTCAAAAAATATTTAATGTACAGATTCGACTCAGTTACAATTTTATTATATGTACCTACAGATTATATAGTAGTTAGTACTTACCTCTAGGTAAAGGATAGGAATCTCTTAGATACTCAAAAAAATCTGCATTTTGATTATTGCCTCCCATTACTTGCATGAACTTATCTATTATAGAGGTTTGAGAATTCGACCATAACATCCTTTTGTATTTACTTGCAGCAGGTTCTATATCTTCATAATCATTTAGGATAGTTATCTCATCGTCTTCATTCAAGCTCAAAACAATGGCAAGACACGATAAAATTATATATGCACTTATAAAAAAATTCATGTCTGATCGAGAATTTTTTAACTAGGATATGAATGAACGTCCAAAACGTAAGCGAAATCAGCTTCAACTGGTATTCGACGGTGTGGTCAATGAATTTATATAAAGAAATGTTTATGACGCTAAGGGTGCCCAAGGTTAACAAAATCAAAACATATAATGAATAATTTAAAAAGTTTTCATTCTGTACCTAAATAATTTATTTAGTTTTTTTAAACATTGCTAGATATAAAATATGTATGAAAAAGTTTTTGTTTTTCGCAATACTTTCACCTTATGAATGACATTGGAAAAGTTGAGTAGTCAAATGCAATTAGGTTTATATCTCGGAACCAAGTTATAATGAATGGATTTAGCTGATTTTGGGTTAAAAACTGAAAAGTTTACCTTTTGAAATCTTCCGCGAAGGGTTTTATTTAAGGGTTGTCCCATGAAAATGATGTTACTTCTAGTATAGTACATTCCTTTTACAGCTATATTTATTTTTCTTTCGAGAATAACTCAGTTTCTCTCTATACTAATATTATAAAGCTAAAGGGTTTGTTTGTTTGTTTGTTTGTTTGGTTGAACGCGCTAAACTCAGAAACTACTAATCCGATTTGAAAAATTCTTTTGCATTAGATAGCCCCTTAACTGAGGAAGGCTATAGGCTATATATCGTCCCGGAAAAATGTAGGGTTCCCGTGGGATAGATTTGTTTTTGTCTAAGTATGAACCCGAAGCGAGGGTGAGTCGCTATATAAAATATAGTGATTTACCTTCGCTTCGCTCGGGTTCGCGCCTAGGTACATTATAGATATTATGAATAGTTACTGCGAGTGTATCTTAGGAGAAAGACTTACGCTATTACAGATTTTTCTGTAGGCCTTATTAAGACCTATAATTTTCTAGTACATTGTTTTGATGTATCTCTTAAGGTTTAGCTAGTGTTAGACATGAAAACTTCTAAGGACGACTCGACAGAACCAGTTCTTGTGTTCTCCCGTGGGAATGAAAGATTTTCCTGTAGTAAAAGGTATCCTAAATATATCACTACACAAAATTTAGTTAAAATCGGTTCAGTAGGTACTTTTTGCGTGAAGCGCGCACATCGATTTGGCTAAGTTACTGTTATATTATATGTATAGATAAAAGTAGGTATTGCGAGTGTTAAGGTACACTAGATAGGAGAGATAGACATATGCTATTGTAAACTTTTTTGTAGGTATTTTTAAGACCTACAATTTTCTAATACTCGTACATTGTTTTGGTATTTCTCTTAAGGTTTGGCCAGCGTTAGCCAAAAGAATTTCTAAAGGACGACTTGATAGAACCTTGTTAATTATAGAAAGTTTTATATAAGAAATCTCGTATAAACAACTTTAAAAACTAGAACAGATATTATTTTAATAAAATATGTATTAAAAAATTCCAATAGTTCTAAAAACATAGATTTTTTTTAAAATTTACGGATTTTCAAAACAGCCGTATTTTTTAACAGGTAATCTTTTTAGTTTACGGTATTAAAAACCCAAGGAAAAAAAAAATTCAAATCCATTTATAAAACTGGGTTCCGTCTTTTTCATTTATAATGACTAATTTTAATCGACTAGAGATGGAAATCTAAAATAATATGTTTTTAACAATTTTAGAAAAGAAAAGTTATTGTACACTGTTAAACGTTTTTCAAGGTTTTATATAAATCGAACCTTGCAAATATTTGCAAATCGCATGAGAATCTGGAATTAAACAAGACAAAAGCAAATCAATATTTCTTTAAGGCTACATAATAGGTGCAGCGAAGTTTTCATGTGAGAGGGTGAAGTGTGAATCCACTAAGCTTTTCATTAGGAATTTAACTTTGATTTATATTTATGATACTTTATAATCACTTTAAGTATTATTTATATTTTCGTACTTTTTTGATTTGTAAATGGTAACACTTGATATTTTCTTATATTATTAGCTATTTTCTAATCGCAAGCGCGAAAGCAATGGAGTAAAATCGCGCGCACTACCTACGTCAATGAGGTATCCGAACGAACTTGTTTAGGCGAGCCCACACTCAAATATTTAGAACACTATAAGTATAAATCGAATTAGTACTCAAATACCACTTTTTTCTTTAAAGCACCTATGGTGGTCATGGTCTAAAGAAATGTTATAAACGGGTTATCCTTGTCTTGACTTGACTCGGTCAGTGAACCGAGCATTGACTTTTACAGTAAAATGTTTCATGAAACTTTTGAAATTACCTTTTTCTATGTTTGTTATTTCAGAACTTCGTCATTTATTAACCGATTTGGATTTTTTTTTGCTTTGTTTGAAAGTGTATACTTCTAGATTGGTTCCTTTAAATAAAAAAAAAAAAAAATACCACGCGTAAGGGTGGAAAAATTGGTTATGACAATTTAACCTACTTCTAATGGTCATATTGACATGAAACTTTACAAGTGTTTCTATTTCCGTTGATAATGCAGTGATTCGGTATCGTCGACCTGATCTGATGGTAAGACCAGAAGGTCTATAGGTGGAACTCTTCAACGGCTAATAGTAGATACTTTGAGTTTGGGCTTATATTGTTTGATTTCACAGACCCAATACCCAATTGAATTTTAGAGCTTGATTTTTAGTGTTATTAGTAACAGCGAATTTTAGTTTGTCAGTCTTTATATAAAAATTAGCATCAGTTCCGTTGGGTTTCAGTGGCTAGTGTTGGCTTTTCTGGCCGGTAAGTCCCACATAAGTTGTACGTATCCATAGGTAGTAGGTACCCATACCTGTAAATATGCAATATATATATATACATATTATATATATATATATATTATTTTATAACATTCGCAAACATGATAATAGAGTTAAGTATGCTTTGTGAGGAAAAAATACATATTTTAACTTAAAATTACCGCGAAACTTTATGCATTTAAATTAATTATCGCTAGGAAATAATTACCTTAAGGTAATTTTTCTAAATATTTTAGTTAGGTAATCGCTTTCCTCGATAATTCGCGCACGGTCAGTAGTAAAAACTTAATTTAAAACATATCTAAGTTTCTAGATGGATGTACATATATTATGTTTCTATAGAAAAGATCCAAAAGTATATTTAAGGTTTTAAATATGATAGTTTGCTTGTCTGAATAGGTTTAGTTTAAACTATATTCTATAATCGTTTACGACTAAAAATTTATAATATACATATATGTATATGGGAATGATTAGGAAATATACAATTGGAAATGGAAAATAATATTATATTTAATTAATTTGTAATGATTTACGTTAAAGGCATTTAGTTATGTGACCATGGCCGATAGGGATGTATTTTAAAAAAATAAAAAGGACGCGGATATTAAATTGTTTTCTCGCGCTTTTGGACGGAAATGTCGGTACCATCCTGTAGTGACTAGTCATGGAATAACTGCTTTCCGAGCTGGTGGTAGCTTCCACACGGACAGACGTACTGACGATTAAAAAAGTACTGAATATAAAAATATATGCAAGGAATATTTTAATAAGTAATGTTTTCGACCATGATTAAATATATTTGTATGTTTGTTGGGTACTTGTCCAATTAAAATAATAAGACATTTATTTTTTCTAAAGTTGCAACGTTTCCTTAATTAATTATTTTTAAGCAAATCCGTTAAGCCGTGAGATTAGCGTGCACACACGCACATAGAAACAGACAAAAATTCTAAAAGTACTTCATTGTTTTGGGTTCTATTGCGTTAATAAAGACCCCCAATAATAGTTTTTCTCAAATATCTTCCATGTACAGACTACAGACAGCGATCAGTTACAAATTTGTTATATGTATAGAATAGATAAAATTTTATTATAATAGATGAGAATAAAATAAGACTTTAATACAATAGTGACGATAAAATTTTTGTTTAGCATTTTTTGTAAATATGATGTTATCTGGTAAATGTTTGAAAAAATTCATAATGTGTATGGGAATTGTAATTAGTATGTTGTTCGCGGCAGTCAATTTTTTTCTTTAAATATTATAATTAATGTTTGGAGTACCTATTATTTTATTGTGTTAATTATTACTTGACTGCCGCGAAGCCTAAAGGAGGTTATGTGTTTGACCTGTATGTATGTGTGTGTGTATGTTTGTATGCGTGCGTGCGTGCGTGCCTGCGTGCGTGTGTGCGTGCGTCGACAATTCCGTTACTACTGATGTTGCTGCTAATATTATCATTATTACTGGTATTACACGAAGTATATAATATGATCTGTGGTATAACGTTATGTTTTATTTCAGGATTATTCATTTTCGCACAATCATTATCGACAAATCTTACTCGGTTCAATAACCTGTTGAAATGTCGTTTCGCGACATTTTTATATTTGATCTTTATTTCACCACATTACGGTTATGTTTGAATAATGTTTACTTGATTGACGTCCTAGTTTTTTTAAATATAAATCATTCAGAGGTATTTTTCTAAACATGTCATTATGCATACAGAGGCATCATTCTTGTATCTAACCTATTAATATTATTTTTTTACGTTTGGTTTTCGTACATTATAATAACATATCTAATAATGACAGGGTGATCATACCTACTACATTACGCTGGCTAAATTAACGTTGGCTGTCCTTAAATATCTTTCAAAAATTATTTAGTTCGGTTCTGGAACATGAATTTTTCTTCCGTGTTTTCTTCATTGTATTAGAAAATAGTAACTCTGTTGGACGCGCACTTTTAAAATGATTCGCACATGAATATCTCAGAGATGACAGCAAGGCTCGGAAACCCGTTCAATTTTTAAACGGTTTTCGACGAATTTAGGTTCCATGATCGAAATTCCGGTTACCACTTATTAAATTAAAAATTAAAAAAAACCCCTACGCAATAACCTGCAAAGTACCTACTCATTGAAATTAATTATTGAACTCAAAAAATACGATATGTCTGCTGTGAGTTTTCGAAGAGTTGAATTCTCTGGAGATCATTCTGGTTCCAGCATCAGGTCGAAGTTATCAATTAATTGTCATTTAACGATTACACTGGTACGCGTGAAGCACTTAATTGAGTAAACATACGCCAAATTGCCTTACATCATTTTTGAAAAGAGCTGATACTCTTACACAGCAGTGTAAGAGTTAATATCGATCCAGCAGGATCGATATTAACCAAACATAGCTAAGAACCACCGCAAGGAAACTGGCTTTCAAATGAAAAAAAAACCTCATCAAAATCGGTCCATCCGCTTGAGAGCTACGATGCCACAGACGGACACACACACACACACACACAGACAGACATCGACGTCAAACTTATAACACTCCTCTTTTTGCGTCGGGGGTAAAAAAGAGTTTTTGTGCGTTTATATTTGGCGATTCTTTACTAATGGTGAATTGCTGAGTAGAGGTATGAATTAATTAACTTGCTTATTTCGGTATCAAGACCTTAAGTCTAACCTTTCACTAAGAATAACGAAATAAATAAACTCATTAATGAACGAGCGGTGAATTCGTATAGTATTAGCGAAATTAACAGTTTTTTTTAATCCGGTTTCGAGCCCTCGATGACATACATGTACACGTAGTAAGAAAACAGGTTTCTGATCATCTGTAATGTATGGGACAATAAGTATGGGATGTGACTTATACCCGTAGAAAAATTTACTATCCATCCCTTAGCTGCATTATCATTCG
Organism: Fabriciana adippe; assembly: GCA_905404265.1. Classification (NCBI taxonomy): domain Eukaryota; kingdom Metazoa; phylum Arthropoda; class Insecta; order Lepidoptera; family Nymphalidae; genus Fabriciana; species Fabriciana adippe. Next base: position 9,233,916 of record FR990001.1, on the reverse strand, counting down.
GATTTCACATATTTACAAAAATAGTTAGGATAAAGTCGATTCAGAAAATAGATATGACTATATTTTAGTAATCGTATATTTTTTACCTTTAAAAGACGTAGCTTCTTTATTTCTGTGTAGATATTATCGATGTAGCTACAAAAGCACCGAACTACTTTATGGTCTATGTAATGCCGACTTTATATTTAATATCAAGGATTTAAAGATTCAATTATAATTTTATTGAGTTTTATTAACAGGTTATTGTTTCAAATATTAAAGTTACAAATCTATACATATAATAAAACTGTAAAGGTCAAATGTCTGTACATAGAATAAAAAAATGCTAAGAACCATTTTTTTTTTTCATTTTTTTTGTTTCTCTGTCTGTTTGTCTGTTTGTACGGACTAATCTCCGAAACTGTTGGACCGATTTAATTGAAATTTTGTACGGTGATACCTTATGCCCCCGGTCAACATCTTAGATACTTTTCATGCCGGAAAATTAAAGAGTTCCCGTGGAATAGTTAAAAAACTATAGAAACTTATACAGCTTAGTACACAAAAACTACTGATTGGATTTTAATGAAACTTTACAATAATTCAATTAAGTTCATAGATCAGAATAACAAATATGCTACTTTTTATCCCAGTAAAATGTATGGTTCCCGTGGGATAGATTTGTTTTTGTTCGTCTAGAGGCGAACCCGAGCGAAGCGAGGTTGAGTCGCTAGTCGTAAATAATATCACCTCCTGGTTAATTTCTAAGAAATCAATTGTTAACTGGCACACCGGTGTGCCCGCGCCACTCGACTGGGTATACATAGTAGTGGTTGCGACCTCTGTTGTCAGATTTATTCAGGGCCTTTAACGACGACGTTTTAGCTACCACAATTATGAACTAGGACGTTTTAAAAACTTAGTTGTTTCGTTCTCCTATAGATAAAAGTCCTTCATAGGCTAACGGCAAATACGTGGTTGAGTTTGCTTTCAAATTTGCCCCAGATATTTTAGAAATAAGGTCTAAAACGAGCGTTCTTTCTGCATTTTTTTTGAGGTTACGTATATTATCTGATTTATTAAATTCTGACAGACTCGCATATATTTTTATGAATTAAGACACCTAAACTTTTTAGGGTATCATAAGTCCAATGAAACTTTTTTTTAATACATTAAGATGAGCCGCATGATTTATCGATACTAAGGTATAATAATCAAGCTTTTATATTCTTGACTTGCAATTTTTTTTTATATCATGAACTCCGCAAAGGTTGCGTAAAATTCGGCAAATGTATTACGTCGATGAGGTGTTTGACCTCAGTGATCAGGATGAGCGCACGTTAAAATATCACGTTTTATTTATGATGAAAAAATCTGTTTTGTTTTTTTTTTAACATTTTATAAATGTGTATTCTGTTTCATTTAATAAGTAGTAGTACCTAATACTTGTTAAATGAGCTAGACTACTAAAAGTAAAGAAAAGTAGTTTACCGCATCTTTAAAAATATAGTTAGCGATACTTGGTCAGGAAATATAATAATAATAATAATAATTCTCTAATACTTACACAGAATTTACAAATACACCTAGCACTGAAAGACCTTATATTCCAAGACAAAAATGTACCCAAAAATTTTCGGCAATAGTTCAATTATAATAATAATAATAATAATAAATATGTTGGGACATTAGCACAATCTACTCGTAGTTCCATGGTAAGCTACGAAGCCTGTGTTATGGATACCACATAGTTGATACACTACACATATACAATTTTAAATACATACATATTATAAATATAAACACACATGACTGGAGTACAAACATTCGTGGTTATCACACGAATGAATGCCCCCAGCGGGACTCGAACCCGCGAACGCTGGCGCAGCAAATAGGGTCACTACAGACTGAGCCAAACGTGTCGTCAAAACTTACATTCATGATAATAAATATGTGCATATATTGTATTATTTGTACTGGTTATATATAGTGAATGGCTAAAAAAAAGGATAAGATAAAGTGTTTAAATATATAGTTTATTATAATAATACGTTTTGTTAACATGTGGTAATAAAAAATAATCTACTCGTATGTATAATTAATAAATATTGCTTACTTTGACAACCTTCCTAAAAATATTAGCTTACCGTCAAGATCAGAGGTAGAATTACCTGCTATACATTGTATTTTTATATTGTGGTTTCAGAATGCGATAAGGCATTTTAGTTTCTTAATGTTCAAGTTTAATTATGATGTTTTTCTCGCTCATACTATATTTTTTCAATAATTAAAAAAAATAATTTGATTGTTCTCGCAGGGAGTTTTCAATTCATTTAAATCAAAAATTCCAACGATTATTATTTTAACGTACTCATTTTAACATACAAAAATTGTATATATATGCAAAAATAAAAAAAAAAACATCACAAAATCTTTAATTTTTTTTTTAAAACGTCCATAGAATCATTTTAATAAAAATTTTAGGTCTACATCGTTTTGAATTACCTATATTGGAAGCATATTTATAATGCAAAATTTTGAACCCTCATAGGGGGTAGGCAATAAATAATAATTATTTATTATTCATCAGTTTTAAAATACTTATAAATATATAAATATGTTCGGCCATTAACACACAGCACTACCTATTTAGGTCCATTGTAAGCTACAAGGCTTGTGTTGATACACTACACATATATCTATATATTAATACGTGAGAAGAAAACTTTAAACTAAATTTTAAACATATTGCATGTACGGAGGAGTATAAGCTTTGGCATAGTTAAAGTTTATATAAAGAAGGAATGCAGAAAGACAAAATTTATTGACTGTTTTTTTATACTGCTCACGTATTTTATTTATTAATAATTACTTCACTGTTAAAACTGCAAATCTACGTGCAAATCTCTGAACTTATGGGCCAGTTTCAAAATTCTTTTGGATTTTATAGGCTAACTATATAACTTTGAAAAAAGAATCTCAATATGAATTAAACTTAGTGAATTATGGTTGATTTTCAACCACGTGGCGTTCACTAGTAACTTTAAATACATACATATTATAAATATAATCACCCATGACTAGAGTACAAACAAGCATGCTCATCGCACAAATGAATTCTCCCATCGGTAATCGAACCATCGCTGGTATAGCAAGTAGAATCACTACATACTGAACCAAACGTCCCATCAAAACATACATTCATAAAATAGTTACATCAGTCTTAAAATAGTAGTGTACCATAAATGTAGATTAGATTTGTATATATTACCATTATTTCGATTGATATAAATACATTCTGTATAGTGTATACACCTAGAAAATAAAAATCTTTAAATTTTAATGGTTGAAAACAAATAAAATGATTGAAATAGTTAAATGGATAAAAACCTTATAAATTGTATGAAAAAAATATTAAAAGAAGTAAAAGTAATATAATCAAATGTCAATGAAAATGTCAGCCAAGTCACAAAGCCTGTAAATTAGCCAGAACGAAAGGTTTTTAAGGTTTTATTAAATCAAACTTGTATCATATTTTTAAATTATGTTATTTATACAGGGTTATTGGTAATTCGACGTATTCCCGTTAGGAGGTGATAGGGGTGACTATTTACAATAATTTTGACCCCCATATGCATTATGCAAAAGTGAACCATTTTTGAGTTATCATGTTTTTTAGCTTTTTTCAAAATAAGTCAGAAATGCAACTTCAAAAATTTATTTAAAAAAAAGTATCAATTTAAATTTCATTTTCTCTTCTGATTTATAAAAACGGTTAAACACCATTTATTTATCAATATTAAAACAACAATTGTCGGTCCAAATTAAAAAATGCGAGACAAAAAACCATATTATTTCAATATTTTTTTGAAACTTTCTCCACTAAAATGCCTTAAAAACAAAAAATAACGTTATGAAACTTGGCTTGCAGATTATTTTAAAAACATAACCGTTTTCTTAGCTCTCCAAAAATGCATAACAACTAGGAACTTATTTCAAAAAAAACTGAAAAAAATTGATCACAAAGGAAGCAGGCAGAAATTCGTATTCGAACTAAACTTAAGGTCGTTCTTTAAAATTTCCATAAAATTAATTAAAAACAATACCCAATGTAAATAAAACAAAAAAATATAAATTTAAAATAAAATTTAGAACCAGTAACAGTTTAGTGGTAATAACAATTAACAATTAATAATAAGTAAATGTCTTCATTTTGTAATTTAGCTTAATTAAAGTTCTTGCTCGAAGTGACTTCCCCTATTGCGTACGCAAAGTCGCATTCTTTTTCCGAGTTGTGACTTAACTACCGAAGTAGTCAAATTATACCGCATCGCATTTGCTGCGTTCATAATTCTTGTTTGGAGTTCTTTCGCGGATGACACAGACGAGACGTCGATAAATAGGGATTTTATAAGACCCCAGAAATAGAAATCAACCGGCGTTAAGTCCGGCCTCCTCGCCCTATCCAACGATTAGGAAAATGGCTATCGAGCCATCGCCTAACATTGACACCAAAATGTGCAGGACATTCGTCTTGCTGGTATATCATGTAAATAAAACTATCTTTTCGGATTTTTTCGCGGATTTATTTTGATTTTTGGTTCCCGACGTTTCGATTGCTTTACAGCAATCATGGTCACGGGAGAGACTTTCCCGTTCCATAGCTTTAGGACCCATTCCATGGCGTGCGAGAAGTCCGGACTTAACGCCGGTTGATTTCTATGTCTGGGGTAACAGAAGTCCCTAGTTTACGACGTCTCGCCTGTGTCATCCGCGGAAAAACTCAAAACAAGAATTATAAACGCAGCAAATGTGATGCGGAGTAATTTGACTACTTCGGTAGTTAAGTCACAACTCGGAAAAAGAAGGCGACTTTGCGTACGCAATAGGGGAAGTCACTTCGAGCAAGAACTTTAATTAAACTAAATTACAAAATGAAGACATTTACTTATTATTAATTGTTAATTGTTATTACCACTAAACTGTTACTGGTTCTAAATTTTATTTTAAATTTATATTTTTTTGTTTTATTTACATTGGGTATTGTTTTTAATTAATTTTATGGGAATTTTAAAGAACAACCTTAAGTTTAGTTCCAATACGAATTTCTGCCTGCTTCCTTTGTGATCAATTTTTTTCAGTTTTTTTTTGAAATAAGTTCCTAGTTGTTATGCATTTTTGGAGAGCTAAGAAAACGGTTATGTTTTTAAAATAATCTGCAAGCCAAGTTTCATAACGTTATTTTTTGTTTTTAAGGCATTTTAGTGGAGAAAGTTTCAAAAAAATATTGAAATAATATGGTTTTTTGTCTCGCATTTTTTAATTTGGACCGACAATTGTTGTTTTAATATTGATAAATAACTGGTGTTTAAGCGTTTTTATAAATCAGAAGAGAAAATGAAATTTAAATTGATACTTTTTTTTAAATAAATTTTTGAAGTTGCATTTCTGACTTATTTTGAAAAAAGCTAAAAAACATGATAACTCAAAAATGGTTCACTTTTGCATAATGCATATGGGGTCAAAATTATTGTAAATAGTCACCCCTATCACCTCCTAACGGGAATACGTCGAATTACCAATAACCCTGTATACTACTACCACAGTCTATAAAACAATACAGTCATCCAACGAAGCCGTCTAGACAGGGCAATCGTGCGGGGTGTGAGAGGTGAGACGCGGGTAGGCGAGCCCGAGCTGCATACATTTCTGCCGCCCGAATTAGTAAGCAGCTCGGGACACGACTTTAAGGGCTATCACGCGTTTATTTTAATTTGTAAGCAATTAAAATGGTTTTTATTTTTTGCTAAAATTATTTATTAGGATGAGGATTTTTTACATAATTAAGTTTAATAACAGAAATTTCAAATCCAGTAAATCTAGAAACCGAAAATATTTGTCCGTTGCCCATTTATGATAGGTGATTTGGAAATCTATTAATTACATTATATCTATAAAACTATGCTAAAAAAATAAAAATAATGATAAATTTATATATAACTAAATTCAATTTGACTTATGTTATATAATTTGCTAGATTTAATTTATTTTTATTATAACTTAATTTATTTCATTCTAATTATCTAGTTATTCATTAAATTAATTATAATGTCACATAGAAATATTCATTCAATCAAATCAAATAATTGTTAAACCAATTGTATATTTTGTTTTTTATTAAAGAAATAAAAGGCTTATTATTATTATTATATGAAATTTTGTAAAACTCTATTTGAATTTGCCTCCGCGAAATGCCTTTTTGTATTCTTTGCTATGAAGAACTTCGATAAATAACTAAATAATAATATTACATTTTAATTAAATTACAAAAAAAAACTGTAACAACCCTGCGTAATGCGAAGTACGCTACGCAGTGTCGGCTTTTCTTCAAACATCAAAGGCGATAGCCCACTGTTATTTTTTAGTACACTGTGCTACTACTATATATATACTAGCGACTTATTGAACGACCCTTCGCTCGGGTGCGTTTGATACCTTTTTTTTTTAAGTTAGGAAATGCATTTAGGCACGAGGTGTGGGACTCCCCGGCAAACTCAATACTACCCACTAAAACCCAACGGAACGTCTTTCGTTAATGGGGCGTCGCAGGATCACGCATTCAACCACTACGCCCTGACGGCAGGTCTGCAGAAGCAGACTACAACAACCACGGGATTACTCCACAGTTCACTCTGCTATCAGAGCAGTACCAGGAGCAACCTGCTTGGCACACCGTCCACCGAAGTGGGCATGTACTCGTACTTGATGCCTAGCTTATGTCATCACCATCATATTTCTGTAATAAATTTCATCCAAATCCGTGGAGCTTTTCGTGAAAGAATAACAAACGTAAAGACAACCCACATACAAACTTACGCATTGGTAGTCCGATATCAAATTTTAAATATCTCCTGCGGAAAAAATAACGCAACATTCATAAATGGAAACTTTGCTTTAGTGAATACGTTTTATCGTAATTATATGCAGTTAGAGAGTAATTATCAGTGGCGTATTTACCCTATTGCGGTAGAGTCCATGATCCAGGGTGACAGAACCGAATGGTCGGTGTAAGCCTCTTCGAAAGATTAAAGATCGCTTGATTATGATTATTTTATGGAGAATTCGTACAAAGTGAGATAAAAATGTGAATCATTGATGTGACCTTTAATTTTACAGTACTTTTTAGTTTCGTTCCTTTTTTAGTACGTACAAGGGACGTACAAACTAAAAGATAGTCAATCTTATAGGGCCAGGGCGCTAAATTTAAAATACACTACTTAGCCTAATGGCCACTCTAGTGGCTAAATCGTCATGTCTCATGACTGATTACTATCTAACATCATGTAATACGATAACACGAGTCATGACTTTGTGGTATTAAATAGGTAAAATGAATTTATAAAAGTTTGTAAATGATTATTTAACGTATTTTGAATAATAAATATGATTTCTTAAAATATATGTAAAATTGTAAACTCCTTACCTCAAAATTAAAAATTAATAATTTAGTTTCAGTTTAGATTAGACGTTTAATGTAGGTATATTGTACAGCTAAACGTTTAAATTAAAAGTTTAAACGTGGCTAAGAAGATCCAAAAAATATTTCTAATAAATGGGAGTATTATTTTTTAACCAATTACATGTATTTAAAGAAACTGTATTTATTATTCTGAACTTTATAAATTCTTATTCATAAACTTTCATAATTTATTTTCATTTATATGTGTTAATGTCCTAACACATTTATTTATTTAGTTCTATTAACGTATTCACTAAAGCAAAGTTTTAATTGAAAATGTTGCCTAATTTTTTAAGAAGAAGATGTTTTGAAAGTTAATATATAATAATATAAAATTCTCGTGTCACAGTTTTCGTTGCCATACTCCTCCGAAACGGCTTGACCGATTTTGATGAAATTTTTTGTGCTTATCCGGTATCTATGAGAATCGGCCAACATCTATTTTTCATACCCCTAAATGTTAGGGGTAGTCCACCCCTAAATTTTTTTTTTTATTTTTTAGACAAAATTTTTAATTTCTATTTTTTTATGATACAACATACAAAAATACATACAATCCTCAATTTTCACCCTTCTACGATCAACCCTTATTTTTTAATAGCCATTTTAGTAATTTAATCATTTTTCCTCTCCGGTCGAAAACTGATCAATCGTGATTTAATGCAAGCTAGGGACGAACCCGAGCGAAGCGAGGGTGAGTCGCTAGTAATAATATAATATTTTTATATTGTAAAGGGTGGACAAGTGGATGGGACATAGTAGAAAAGTACCTGCCTTAAATGTTGAAGTTATTTACTCAAAGAAAACATTCTTTTATTAAAAAAATAATAATAATTAATTACTGAATTTTGTATAAATGTTCCAACCTGTATAAAATTATTAATAATTAACAAAACTTTTAGTCGACATTTTCAAATATTCTATTCTATAATTAATAAAAATTCTAGAGCTTGAGTGTTAAATTAAAGACCATGTTATTTTACGATAGTTTCTATTGTTAACCCTTATATCGAATTTGTCCGTTCTATCGGACAAGTAGTTAAAAAAATCTTACCTTCGTGTCCGTTTCTATTTTCAACGTCGAAATTATACGAAACTGTTGATAGATATATCAACGATACAATAAAAAAATAAATTTTGGGTGTGACAACCACATGTCAGACTCAGTCTGAAAACTTTTCAGATAATTTACTTCAAAAATATTATTTTAGTTTATGTTGCCTAGTTTTTCTGTATGTTTTTTTTATAAATTACGTTACTACCACCGATTTTGCTCTTTTCATTCGCTGTAAATAACGATTTAATGTACTTGTCTGCCACACCGGACCTGATCGATACATCTTTATTATTCCTGGTCCGTCACAGCGGACTCTACCGAAATATGTATTTAAAACTAGTTTTAACTTTTACGTGCCGAAAATTAATCTTACCTATATCTATTTAGTCTTTACGTATCTTACGTACTAACTACTTAAACTATCGTAAGTACCTAAAATACCTACGTAAACTCTTGCACACTCACTGTGTGAGACTGGAAAATGGTACACCGTCAGTGTCTCTGACTGAAAAACTAGATTAGCTGACAGATCACGTTACGCATTTTCCTTCAGTGAAAGAAGAAGGTCGGTGCATGAACTACAGTAATAAACTGTAGTATTGCTTGAAATACGACACTTGCCTATGTTTTTTAACAGGAGAATCCTCGAAACTGTTTTTTTGAGTTTTCATCTTAAATAATGCATGAAAACTCAAAAGATTGTTCCTAGCTTGAGGAATCATAATCATAATCATTTTTTATTTACTATTAAAGATACATTATGAACAAAGATGAACAAAGGTTGTAATATCATAAATAAACTTAACGAATAACAGTAATAGAAGCCTTTGTGAGAGACTGGTGTCTGTACTAGGTAAGAAAGAACCTGTGTTACAGATCGCCAGGCACTCACCCTTATTAGCAATTATAAGATAAAAAATTAAATTAATCTAGACTTAGGTCTATAATATTATATATATAATAATAAATATAATTAAATTATATAATATAAATATGGAATTTACGCGTGATGAGGGGTGTGATCTGGTGAGATGTGTTGTAGTGTAAGGTTTTGTGTAATATAGTGGTGGGTAGAAATTTTTTATAAAGAAATATATAATAGTAAAATAGAATACTTGTATGATCTTATTTCTTCTATTTTGTTTGTACTTTGATACAAAACACCTCCTGGTTAATTTCTAAGAAATTAATTGTTAACTGGACCACCGGTGGCTCGACGGTCGTTGACAGGTTGAAGGCTCATTGGATTATTTACATTGTGTACTTTATATTATACAGTTTCTTTTAATTATAATACTTTTAATTTATTGAATATATATAATAACATTGAATTTTTGTTTTTTCCAGGTCAGAGTTAAAATATTCTAAGGAAATTATAGGTGTTTGGTGGTGCGTTTTCTGGCAATTGCTCATTATTCGTAAGTGATATACTGCTAATACACTACCTATATTAAACACCCTTTAATGGCATATTTTTGCAATAAATTTATCCTTTCAATTAATTGTCCTTTTAAGGATAGACAAGAGTCCCCTTGTCTTAAAATGAAACAATTTTTTAAATAAATATTTACATTTACTTTCTTAGGATTGACACATATACTTTACTGAAATATACTTTATCTGAATAGACTTTTTTTTATTATTGACCGTGTTTTAGTCATGAAATCTATATTTTCGATATAATTTTGTAGATTTTTGTATGTTAATAACAGTATTACTCAAACTAGCCAGAAATTAACTTTAAAATATGAAGTTTATTTTTATTATGTAGAGAACCTATTTAAAAAAAGGGTTTATATAAAAATGTAGAACTAAACTGAAAACGTTTTATTATGTAATTTAAATTATAAACCTTGATCTCATAATTTACTCAAAAAACAACATAAAATATTTAAAGTTTTTTGAAAAATAAACAGATTAATATCTTATATTTTAATGGACGTAAAAATCACGCAACAACAAAAACATTTGAAAACCTTCTAATTATTTTCGTATTTTATTAAAAACTGAAACAAATTATATACAAGCAAAAATCAGCTCCTCATTATTAATATTTTTTTATTAATGACCATTGTTACTAATATTGTAAATGCAAAATTCTAATATTGCTTTTGTAGTATATGTTTTAATGAAAACTCATCGCTTATTTATTTCATTTATGATAGAAAATGCAATTGATGGATCTAATTACCTGCCATTATTTTAGATTAGGCCTATAAGAGAAATATTTAACAAGCCTTAAGTCAAGTAGGAATAGGATGAAACAATGATAATAATATAGCTTGCTTTATGAAGTCGGATATAATACATGGATTTTATAAATGAATAAAGGAATCTTGGGATAGGTCAAATAAATAAATAAAAAAACTGGTTTTAATTTTTGTTATTTACGTAATAATTCGGTCTAAACGTATAAAATGCCACAGTATGTATTGTATCATTGACATGATTTAGTTCGTCTCCTTCGATAAGATATGTTTGTAATTAATTTTATATTTTTGCGTTTGTAATATATTACAAATTTATTTATTTATTAATTATTTAATACTAATCATTCTTCGTTTTAAATATTCGTATAAATTAATACCTGTCCTACTAGCACCAACATCTACTTAAACCTAAATATATATTTTACATCACAGTTTCATAATGTTTAATAATTTAGCTATAACTAGGTCAATATCATTTCTTCCTCCAATCTTCTTTAATCATATCCGATCCCTTTTCTGCTATCATAAACGTGGGCGCATTTGTATGACTCGATACAATTTCGGGCATTATGCTAGCATCAATTACCCGTAAATTTGAAATTCCATGTACTCTCAATCTAGGATCTACAACTGCGGAAGGGTCACTTTTCAAGCCCATTTTGCATGTTCCACTTAGGTGATAAATCGTAAATGTAAACATTTGCGCTTGGCAAGCGAAATACGCGTCACTACCAAAGGGTCCATACTTTAAACACTCAGCTATAGGTACATCATATATTTTAGTTCCAATTTTTTTCATTGATGTTTGTCTCGATATTTCTATGGCCAATTTAATACCTTCCACAATTTTTTGTAGGTCTTCAGGATATTCAAAGTAATTCGGAATCAAAGTCGGATGCACTTTCGGATTCTTGCTTCGCAACATCACTCTCCCTTTAGACTTTGGTCGCATAAGCATAGGGAAAACCATAAACGCGTCGTAGCTATTTAACGCGGAATATGTTTCGGAATATATTTGTTCGTCAAAACCAAAGTTACGTGGTAGAAGAGGATCGGAGTTTAATCCACCACCAATAAAAAGCAACTCTAGATCAGGCCAACTAGTGACATTAAATTTATCTTTTAAGTCCAAGAATACTAAGGCTTCACAACCACCAGGAAGAGATAAAGGTCCTTTATGAGTTCGCATCCAATTAAATACTATTTCTAAATGACTTAGTATGTACGCGCTGGACACAGGTATACTTTTCTCTTGTATCGTAAATTGGACTCCGCCAGCTGCAATATGATCCATGAGATTATAACCTACTGGCAAATCTTTTATCACTGGTATATCGAGAGATTTTAAATGATCTCTTGGACCAATTCCGGAAAGCATTAATAGCTGAGGTGAGTTAATTGCACCAGCAGATACTATCACTTCTTTTTTTGCTAATATCTTATATTTCTTGCCGCGTTTCGTAAATTCAACCCCAATAACTTTGTTCTTAGTTGAATCTAGAATAAGTTTTGTAACCATACTTGTTTTTGATATGTGCAAGTTGTTCCTTTTATTAATTGGATGAAGATAAGCTCGACTGGAACTGTGTCTGGTGCCATTTTTCATTGAAAGTTGTAAAAAAGAAACACCAGATGGTCTAGCCCCATTAAAATCATTATACGTGAAACCTAATTCTTGTGCACCCTTAACCCATGCTTTACTTTTCATTGAGCGAAATGGTGCATATTCTACATTTAAATACCCGTCGTGACCATGAAACTCAGGATCATCAGCTGAAGGTATATTAAAGTTTTCAATTTTTTTGAAATACGGTAGGACGTCTTTCCATGCCCAACCTTTATTACCCATTGCAGCCCAATTATCATAATCGAAATGTGCTCCTCTAGTATAAATCATATAGTTCAATACACTAGATCCACCAACAACTTTACCACGTGGCCAATTACATTGCTTATTCTCAAAACCTGCGCAATATTTATCAGATGGTTTTGTTTTATACTTCCAGTTAGCATTTGTAAATTGCAAGTAATTAGCCAAAAGTGGAATATCCATAACAAAATTTTCATTAACGCCTGCTTCTATGAGTAAGACTTTCCATTCTGGTACTTCTGTTAGTCTGTTGGCGAGTACGCATCCTGCCGTACCCGCACCAACAATTATAAAATCGTACTCGGAGAGGAGATTCGTCTGGTCTGGTGGTTCATTATCTAGTTGTCTTGTACCCTCTTGGACAAATTGCATTAGAGATGAAAAGGGATTTGCAACTTGAGTTTCGGTTGGAATAACAATTGTAAAGATCAGCCAAAGAGCCGCCGTCAAAGTTGAAGCTTGACGATGGTCTGTCATCTGAAAATAAACGCAAAAATAGGTACAATATAATTTCATGTGTTTTTTTATATATAAATTAATTTTTAATGAATAGATACAAAAATCATCAAAAATGACATATTGTGAGAAGTAAAAAAAAATTCATGATATTCTTTCCTATAAACTCTATATGAGGCTTAATTTTTATTTAACAGTACGATTTTTTTGTTTCATAAAGATACCTTTTGTTTAAAATCTATACATTTAATAAAATTCTAACTGAGTCGAATCTACAGATTCAGATTAGAATCTACACATTAAATATTTTTTGAAAATCTCATTGAAATAGTCATTATTATTGATACAGAGGTCAAATGTATAGTTTTTAGAATTTTCGTCTGTCTGTGACCGCATCACGAGAAAACCACTCAACAGATTTTGATGAGGTATGATGATAGCTGGTTATCCGGGTCAACATATAGGATACTTTTTACTGCGGGAAAATGTCTCATCTCTGAGAAATCTATGCTAAACGTTAACACGTAACTAGGGACGAACCTGAGCGGAGCGAGGATGAGTCGCTAGTATCATATAAATTATAAATTGCGCTTATAAACTTAACTTGCTTTTAAACTTATTTTTATTGTTCTACGTGGATCCCCAAAATTAACTCAATTAGAATTCAATCATATACAATATTTACTTTCATCATATACTTTCCTTATTGGGTCATAAAACTCTAGATATGTACAAAGTTCTAACTATTTTCGTTCAAAAGTTTCGGAGCTGACAAAATAGATTATGACACACGGATATACATACAAACGAGTTATATATGAGTTCGAACTTTTCCTTTTGCACGAAACCTTAATAAATTAACTAATAAATAAAACTAAAATGTACATTCTGAGACTAGGTAGTTATCTATACTAATTATACTTATATACTTACCTATTAATATATGCAATATTCTATCACGGTCTATGTCTAGCAATTGCGTATCTAATATATTTAAACGAGCAGTTCTTGTATATTTATATATTTCTTTATTTATACCGGCGAGCTTGGAAACGGCTCTAACGATTTCGCTGTAATTTGGTATGTGGTAGGTTTCGGGGGCGAAAAATCGATCTAGATTAGTCTTATGTCTGGGAAAACGCGTATTTTTGAGTTTTCATCGTGTTCGAATCCCGGTCGAATACGAAGTTTTTACTTTTATATATTTATTTTTTATATTTATTCAAGTTTCTAGTTCTTTTTTGTTTTTAAGCCAAACAAAAAAAAAACTTTTAACTATAAACTTCGAGCGAAGCTCGGTCGCCCAGGTACTAGTAAAAAGTCGTTTAGTTCACCGTTCTTTGCGTGCGCCGCCTAAAAGGTTTGTATATAAATGAAATTAGTGTAAACAAATATTTCATAATTTCTGATTATATTTATATTATTAGGGATTTGTGTTTAAAATTTTGGAAGGAACATTTTGATGAACGATCGCAAACCAAGGGTATTTGGTATAAAACTATCCAACCAGAGCCTTTGATAAGACCGTGGTTTGAGTCTATTCGTCTCAGCAGAAAAGATAGTGTAACTTGAATACGATTTAGACCTGGACACATTCCTTCAAACCACTTCGTTTTTTTCATTAAAAAGTCTGATTCTCCTAATTGTCCTACTTGTCATACCTGACGATGAGTTGATTTCCTCCATGTTATGATGGAATGTGCTCAGAATGAGTCATCGAGACGTCATTTTTTCGCTAACAACCTTTTTTACCTGAATATAGTGGAATGTAATAGTATATTTACGAGACCTGATTCTGTAATAGCTAAGAAACTGTATAAAATAGTTCAAAGTAATTGTAATAATCGTATAATTAATTAATTTTAAGAAATTTTATAAATTAACCTAACAGAGTGACATGGTCGTTTTAACGACAAAGCTCTTAAATAAATAAAAAAAAAAAAAACAATTCTACGATATAGTCAGTCGTACCGTATATGGTCGCTGCGCCTGCAAAAACCGACAAACATTTTTTTTTGCGAAAATGAGTTTATTGCATAATTTAATAGTACTCAGTAAGCCGCATCTTCCAAAAAAACCGATTTTGTGATATCTCTACTAGATCCAAAAATAGCAAAATGCCCTATGTATTTTTTTAACAAAAATGGATGTAAAATAACGATATGTGCTTATAAGCACATAGAGTATTTTTTAATATGCTGAAAGTTATACTTTTCGCGCCTTTAGCAGCACATAGCTGGTTTTACATTAGACGCAATATCATGTGTTTGACGATATAAGTTTATAATTCTTTTTGTTAATTCGAATTAATTTAGTACTAGAGTAAAACATCTGATCAAAAACATAACATATAAAAAAATGCAAGTCTCGCAACGCAGCAAAAAGTTATGAGATCGAATGTAAAACCAAGTCGGTTAATTTATTGTACCTATAATTTATGGAAGTATCTATCCAACAACTTTGTCATAAATTGTTACCTAATTCGTTAAATAACAATATTTTATAGATACCGTATCAGTGTTAGATATCTTTTTTTGAATAAATAGAATGACTTAGCCATTTCAACTAAATTTAGCTTTAGAGCTTGCCTTCGCGACGCTGCGCCTATTCATAAGTACAATATAGATATATTATTAAAGGAGACATCATCTGTGACTTACTGCACAATATATCTACAATTTACCTACCCAAACGTTTACGTAGTAACGAAAAATTATAGTATGAACTGTAATAGTAAGTTTGTAATCGTATATCTATTTATATATAGGGTTACAAAGTTATTTATGCAGTTTGTTGCATATCTAAAAAACGGGACTGAAATTACGGGATGTTTTAGTTTATATTTGCTTTATAGGCTAAATACTAATTGAGTTCAAAATTTGAAGCTCAAGTGTCTACTAGAAGTACCTTAGAGTCTTGATGATCGGTGAGTGAGTGACGAAATTACAAGAACTTGGACCTGCAATAGTTCTAAATTGCAGGTTTGAATTTAATGTAATTTGGGCATGTACCTAGTTATATTATGTTCTCTTAATCACTAAAAATTTAGGCTTCTAGCTTTATCCATAACGAAGTTACAGGTAGATCGAAAATGTCCTGAATGGCTGCGAGAAAAGGATGGTACGGCTGTGCCTATTTTTGCTCGACTTGACGGGGGTACTACTGTGCCCTCAGATAAGGTTTGAATTATTTAAACTTTAATACGAACTGCATAATTACACAGTTTTATCACAAAGAATGTAAACTTTGGATTCATTAATTAATGATGATATTATAATCTATAAAAGTAAACGAATTAAATACATAGGTATTGTATTTTGGCGTTGATGTTTATATAGAATTTGTAAGTCTGGTATAGAGACGAATATACAAAGTATTATAGCAAAATATTCAAGATAAATAAAAGATGTTTAATGTTATTCGCGCTAAGTTTCGCGTAAAGTTGTTTAATATAAAATTTTTATAATACTTAAATACTTTTGGTCATATTATCGTAGAAAGCCTCTATTATTGGACCTGTAGAGGCTAGAAATGCTAATAAAAAACATAAAAGTAAAGAAATTTTACAGGAAGCAACACATAGACATAATTGTGGTATTGCTTGCCTAAGGAAGAGGGCAAGGTGACACTTCAATGGGGTGTCTACTATGTAGAGATTTCTTTTTAGCCATACTTGATATAAAAAAGATGCATTTTCTAATAGGGTTGATAATCAAGAAATCAACATCCATATTCCACGACGGAGGATGACTACTTTGCAAAGCCCTTGCTTAGACCCCAAGCTGGAACTGATTTTAAACTGATTCTGTTGAAAAATGATTACAGCTGTTATCTGAAGTCCCCAGTCACTGTCACTCTTCTTCTCTTAAAATTTACATCGTCGATACTTTGCAATCAACTGTGTATAGACTAAAAAGCAAGGTATGTACGTAACATGGTGCATTAAAAAGTTGCTACTTCTGGCACAAAGAAATAAGATCTTAGAGATTTTAGAATCATATAAAATTTCATTTTTTAAGCTTCGCAAAAACCAATGTGACACATGTTTCATAAAAAGAGGGCAATAAAGATGAAGTCTTATGATTATCGTAGTACAAGAATAAACGGAGCTCGCAAAGTGAAAAAACGTTGCACATCTGAAATGTTTGCTGAGCATTGCGTTGCTACATTGGACGTGCAGATCTGTTTGCCCTAAATTATTGGTATCAGCACAGTATTATAAACAAAACTTACACTATAAATAAACCATAAAAAAGACGTGTTCATATTTACATAGCTCGAAGAAAATTGGGGGAGTGACAGCAAATGAAGTTATTTTTTTGTATTATAGCTTTTATAATAGCGCAAAAAAATAAGAGTTTAAAGGAAATAACTCTTATTTCCGACAGACGTAAATGATAAAAAGTCATCGGCAAGTGCGTCGAGTGATGTGCCAGTTAAAGAGAAGTATGAGATAGGACCATTGATTCTAGAACACAGTAGACAGTGTACACTCTCCACTTACTACTGCGAGATAGATCTTACCAGCCAGATTCTGCTCATATAATCTGTTGGAGTATATAAAGTAAGTGAAGAGTGTATACTATTTACTATGTTCTATAATCAGTTGTTCTATCCCAAAATTCTATTTAACTGAACTTTTCTCTTCGACTAGGTCACGCCTACAAGACGGACATATTATAAAGACGGAGAAACGTATTATACTACGACATTCTGAATCTTTGAATTTACTTCCACAGTGGCGGCGCAGAATTAATTTGCAGTATCCTATTTCTAACTTATATTTACAATCAAAAACCCTTGACACAAGCAAACTCTACCACTAGGAATGTCAAAAACATTTATGCACCATTATTATTTTACATTTTACGTAGGCCTTAATTTTAATGTCGTCGATCCTGCTCCAGATCTCTCACCGTCGTGTCGAATTGCCGTGCCATCGACCGGCGTATGAGAGGGAAAAGAATAGAGTGTGCACTTGTATCTTTTATCCGATATGGAAATGATTTGCACATAAAAATATCAGAGGTGCCACCCGGGATTTAAACCCGCTTCATTCAGTCTTCCAAACGAGCACGTTACCACTGGGCTTTTACTGCCTCCATATCATAATGTGATTTGAACACTATTTTTTATTATTTTGTAAAGATGAGATATTGTTCCGCAGTAAAAGGTATCCTATATGTTGACCTGGATAACTAGCTATCATGACACCGGATTTCATTAAAATCCCTCCAGTAGTTTTTCCGTGATGCGGAACAGACAGACAGACAGACAAAAATTTAAAAAACTATAGATTCGGCCTCTGTATCGATAATAATATCTATTTCAATAAGATTTTCCTAAAAAATATTTAATGTAGGTACAGATTCGGCTTAGTTACAATTTTATTATATATATTAGATTTATTGAGTTCTATGTTATCTAACTTCAAGCTAAATCTTAGGACCGAATTAATTATCTAGTATTTTAATAAAAGTCACCTTTTATTAGTTTGATAAAAACGCTATGTGTATTTTTAAACAATATTCTTTCGAGCATTAGTGCTGTGTTAATCCCGCTGTGTTAGGATAACACAATACACATAGCTGTATTTGCGGCGCAAAATAAAGACGCTATGTGTCATTTTTAACTTAAAAAAAATATTTTATGAAAACAAGAAATAAAATGTAGGCTTTAAGGACGGGATATGTTGTAAGACTAGCGTAAGGAATTTTGTACATACTCAATTTTTTTCTACATACGTTGGCAGAAGTTAAAAATAGTTTTTTGTTTCTACTGAAAAGTTGAATATTTTCGTTTGTCGGTTTTTGCAGGCACAGCGACGATATGTTACTGTTAGTTTGAACTACAAAATCTTACTCCCACTTAAAAGCGATAAAATTCATTTATAGTTTGACATTTGGTTATATCCTTGTTGTTCAGATTATACAATGAAGTAACATTCGCAATATCACTGAAACTGCTTTGTTTTTTGGACATTTGAACTTCAATAGTGTTTAAATTCTCTGAAACTATTTGGTCTTTCATGAACTACTTCTAAGTAGAAATCTGTACGCCTATAATTAAAAAAATTTAAACCTTTATAATTTGTACAATAGTACAACGCTTCTATTCGAAGCCTTAACTGCCAAGTTATTTACTTGATATGACTGATTTTTGTGATCATTACCGAAAAAAATTCTTAACGTAGATCACACAAACGAAGTCGTGGACATATGTCAGTGTATTCAATATAGACAAAGGATTAAACATAGCATTGTAATGAGATATTTGACCTTGTTAAGTCAGAGTTGGAAAAGTTTTAAAGGCCTTATTTTCCTTACAGGCTGCCGTCGTTAATGAGCTACATTCTACATATAATCATATCGTTTCTACTAGCGTGCTGCCCTTCATGTATTAACATTCTGATCATTAAACGTACTCTTTCTATTAAAGGATGACCAATGTAACATTGTCCAAACCGCAGTTTCCTAAGATTCATGGTCATGGTCACAAATTGTATAGGTAAATCTATTATTATTTAATATTGCTCGTTTTAGCAACAGTTTATGTAGGCCAAGGCAAAATATTTGATTAGGCTCCTTAAAAGGAGCATTTGTTATGCGAAATCAGCTATAATCTCTCACAATCAAAAAATAAACAAATATGTTAGTACGATTGAATGATCTTCTTAACTTTTCTGATTGACAGACAACATACAGCCTAACATGCTAAGTCTAAAACTATATAACTTTCTTGACTAGTTTTTTCTTAAAATAATATTTTTAAAATGATGTGTATTTTCTTTGATATTATTTACGTTTTGTTAAATTACTAGCGGCTCACCTTCGCTTCGCTCGGGTTCGCCTCTAGGGCAACAAAAACAAATCTTTCCCACGGGAACAATACATTTTTCGGAATAAAGAGTAGCCCATTTGTTATTCTGATGTATGAACTATATTATTGTAAAGTTTCATTAAAATCCAATCAGTAGTTTTTGTATACTAAGCTGTATAAGTTACTATAGTTTTTTAACTATCCCACGGGAATTCTTTAATTTTTCGAGATGAAAAGTATCTAAGATGTTGACCGGGAATAAGTTACCACCATCAAAATTTCTTTTAAATTGTTCCAACTAGTCTGTACAAACAGGCAAACACACAGAAAAACAAAAAAACTGAAAAAAAACTAGATTTGTTTTATTACTCTTCTTACTCCCCCAAACTCGGTTTTTAGCATTTTGTTTCTATGTACAGATATTCGATCTCTACAGTTTTATTATATGTATAGATTAATAATTAATTGAATTAGATACCAGTTAATTTATTCTAGGTATTTTAAATAAAACTACCTTTTCGGATTATTTCGTGGATTAAATCCGAAATAATCGATATGATCCGAAAAGATAGTTTTATTTAAAATGTCAAATATTCGTTTATATCTAAGAAAATATTATTCAAGGTACTTCTTAACCTAAAAATTAACCCAAAACTTAAAGGTATCATAATTAACATAATATATTTAAACGAGCAATTCTTGTGTATTTATATCTTTATATATTTATTTATACCAGCGATCTCGGAAACGGCTCTAACGATTTCGCTGAAATTTGGTATGGGGGTGCTTTCGGGGGCGAAAAATCGATCTAGATTAGTCTCATGTCTGGAAAAACGCGTGTTTTCGAGTTTTCATGCGGTTTTCTTTTGCATTATTCTACGCAGAATATGTTCGATATTTATGTTCGTATTTCTTACACTCAGGCATAAGCATCGTGGTCAAGCGACCAAGATGCAAGATTAACATTCTATGGATCGTATTGGATATTGGATACAAAGTTCTACTTTTTTTTTTGTATTTATCCAAGTTTTTAGTTTTTTTTTAATCTAAAAAATATGATATAACAAAAAAGAACACCGAGCGAAGCTCGGTCGCCAGGTACTTAACATTACAATAGAATCGTTTTAATTTACGTCAATGCTTCTAAGCAATTTGCTTAATGAGATACATTTTTAAAACTTATATACCTAAACCAATTAATTTCTTGCGTAGTTAAATATCGTGTGTCTTTGTAATATTTTCAATCGAACTGAAATTGGGTTACACATATTTTTTATTAATTTGTAATTGTAAAATAGCCGGATGCTTTCAATTAAACTGTAGGCTATTATTTAAATGGTTATCCGACGATAAATACATTGATAATTGTGCACTTGTGCATCTCAATATCTACTGTTTTCCAAGAAGGCTCGTGTTCGTAATGGTTGGTTGCCGTATGTAATAACTGATCGCCTTGTAAAGACATACTGAGATATGACATAGTATATTGCTAATAGAATGTTTTGTTTTAGAAATTGTTAGAGCTATAAGGTTATTTCATCCATAAAGGTGATAAGAAGGTATCAATTAACGCAATTTATCAAATTGATACAATTTTACAGTATTACGAGATGAGGACTGTTAGTGACTAAGAATGGCGTGATCATAATATAAGGAAAACTAATTAATTGTGGTGAACAGAAGATTTATTTAGTCAGTTTAAATATCTGCTATATAAGTAGTTTTATTTTCCAATTAAATATTTATCTGTATTATTTCTTGTAAATAATAGTTAATTAAAAAAATACGTTTTTAATCGGTTATTGTTTTTTTTATTTAAGCTTGTAAAAATATTTTCAAATGATCACAAAATATCCTCTAATTTAGGTTATTAATAATTTATTTCTATTAATATAATAATAAGTAGATAATATCTCAAGAGAAAATATCCTTTTTTATTTATCGCTGTGATTAAATCTATGTTTACGTATCGCGAAATCTCTCGAGTTAATTTTCAATTAATTTCAGTTTCGAAAATTACCTACTTGTTTTTTACATTTTCTGGCCCAAAATGGTATAACGATACTAAATATAAAGATATATTATTTAAGAAGCGATGAAAGGTATTTAAAATGATTATTATAAAATCTAAATGTGAGATAACTATAAAAAGATTTTTGTATATATATAAGGTACTATAGACAAAGCCAGATTCCTTAACGAATATGATTATGTCCCACTGACCGATTTCGGCCATGGTGGCCAATCTCACTGAGACTAGGCAACTGCGCAGGAGATATAGTGCATAAGTGTACGCGCAGATCTAATTTCAATCTCTATTCTTTTTACTATTAAATTCCAAACGTACGGCATGACCAGTGAGAAAGGGTGCATCCATTAAAATTAAAATTACGAGAAAATTGGATTAATTTAAGTAAAAAATGTTTCACCGCTAAACTATGGATAAATCATATATAGTAATAGTAATTTAAGTAAAAGGCGGTCGAAAAATCGCCAAAATTGTCTCACGTAATTAATGGATGCTCCCAAATTAGGTATAGGACAGACGGCTTTACGTGCTCTAAGGCACGGGAGTGAATCACCACCAACTTTCCAACTCTGGGTTACTATTTGGATCCTAGAGACGCTAACGCCGCGCCACGAGCTCAACAAGGGTAAGTCTCTAATTATGGTATAAACATGAACGTACAATGATTTATAATAAAACCTGACCAAGTGTGAAACGAAATGCGCTAGTGGTTTTAATATCTAATCAACATAAAATTTCATTTTGTGACTTTTTCATAGTAGGGGCGTATGTATTTACGTGGTTTTATGTATGTCAGGTGTATATAAGTACATATATCAGGGCTCGGAAAATTTTCAATTTTTAAACTGGTCTTGGTCGTTGACCCCAAACCGTAAAGCTTTTCGGTTTAAGGTTTGGGTTACGTTCTTTAACCGGATAACACTCGGAAAATAGTTTTCGACGAATTTAGGGTTCATGATCGAAATTAATTGGTTGAAATGAGTTTTTGTGCGTTTACATTTGACGATCTTTGCTAATGGTGAATTGCGTAGTAGAGATCCCTCTACTAGGCAAATACATGTACGTTCCTTACTTTCAACTACTTCTTACCTTTCTCTCAACTATTATTATTTAGATTTACTAAACCGATCGTTTTTATTAACCGATTAATGAACGAGCGATTAATTAACCATTAAATTACCGAAATGTACCGTTTCTTTTAAACCGGTTCCGAGCCCTGGTATACATTAAAAATAACATTAAATATAGGTACGTACTTAATTAAAAAACGTACTTACGTGTGTTGACTAAAAGCGACATCTCTCATATCTGATTTCAAGAATACTCAATACATATATTGCATCGCATTGCATTATTATACCCTTAATCTATCCTTATCGTATTGATAAGTTACTTTTTTTAATATTAGGTAATGTGTTATGTAATTTAGATTGCGAACATGAACATTTTCGACATATTAGTATGAACAGTATTTTATAACCGGTGTATATTTTACGTGACAACTCTCTAAGACATTATCTTTATTTATAAATCAAAATATCCTACCCATATATAATACATAATGAATTAATTGAATAGAGCTTGGCAATTAAGTGTTTTCGTTTAATGTTTTTCATATTGTAATGGTATAACAATATCATATTATAGCATGCAATATTTTATTTACTTCGTAAAGATTGTAATAAATTATTTTCAAAGACATTCCAATAATGTACCTAATAAAAATTGAAATGTAATTGTGCTGTTATTACCCAGGAAAATAAGTTTTTTTTTTTACTAGAAATATCTTCATATAAAGAATTAAACACTTTATTGCACACACAAAAAAAGAATACAGAAGATGAAAAGAAAAATAATAAAAAGGCATACAAAGGCGGTCTTATTGCTATGAGCAATCTCTTACAGGCAACAATTTTTTTCTTAGCTTCCTTTATTAAAAATATTTTTTACATAAGAAATGTCGGTTGAAAAGTGAATGACGAAATTGTGTCTCAAATTACTTTTTCTAGAATATCTCCTATTTCTATAGAAGATATTTTTATTATTACTGTATTTTAGAAAAATCTATGAAACCTCCTATAGTACTGGTTTTTCAGTAAATTAAATTAGGAATGATAAAAAAATCATATATATATATATATATATATATATATATATATATATATATATATATATATATATATATATATATCATAATAAAACCAGAAAACATCAAAACTAAACAATAATAAATTTATGTGACATGCCATTGCGATGAGGGCTACTGCGCTTGAATTCACCGCAAGGGGCGCTAGTGTAGAGTGAAGTCTCTAGAAATGTCAAATGACACTGAATATTAACAGTTTGTGGGCTTTTCACCATGGATTTTCAACAATTATTCATGATTATTGTAAAGATTGTGCGATTTCTGATTAATTGTGATAGACCCGGTATGGCTCAACAAATATTATTGCTTTAAAAGAAGAGATAAGAAAAAGTCAAAATTTTATCTATTTGGTTAATATATCTATTTATTTAACAATTATTATTATTATATTAAAATGGCTCTGCCGCACTAACAAAATTATTTAACGACAGCGATAGGACCTTATTCGCCAGTGGCGCCGACTGGTGTCATCAGAAACGATAGACCTCATTAGTAGGATATCCCGTGAGAGAGAATGGAGCAAATTTTTCGTGGGTCGTGTTTGTTAATATGTTTTATTGTTTAAAATATATGGTTCGCCTGGAATAAGAGTGAGAGGTGCACCACATAGATCGGGATCTTAGACTAAATTGATCATTAATTAATTGAGTATTTTATTACTTTATCCGAGATTCGAGTTATATTTTTTTGTTCGATAGATAAATGTTAACGATATCGTTGATTTACTTGATATCAATAATTATTATAGAAAATAATAATCCTGTTTTACAGTCGTACTTTGCTCGTAAAATATACAGTTGCCTACATACATATACCGCCTTATTAAATTGTAATACAAATGCAATAAATGCAATAAATAAATTAATAGTAAAAAAATATTAAAAAAAACAAGCTTTTATTTAAATGCTCTAAAAAGAAGGAAATAAACTTTAAATAAATTAAACCCATCAATTTATTACATTACACAGTTTATATAATACTAGCGACTCACCCTAGCTTCGCTCGGGTTCGTCCGTAGCTTGCTTCCCAATACAAACTTTCATTCGCATTTTCACCCCCTTAAAGGATGATTTCCGGGATATTCCGGGATAATAAGTAGGGTCTCAAACTATCTTCTTACCAAATTTCATCTAAATTGGTTCAGTAGATCCAAAGGTTACCTCCTACAATCTCACAAACTCACAAACTTTACCTCTTTATAATATTAGTGTAGACAAAAGTTTATCGCGAGATTTACTTATTTTATAAAAAAACGTATAGGTATGTATTTTTTTTTAGACTTACTTATGTCAAGATCAAGTCACATATTGTATTCTTGTTTATCTACACAGGTAAATCTGTCATCCAAATTAAATGTGTATGCCGAATTTCAGCTTAATCGGTTAAGGATAATTGGTCTAAAATTCAGTTGCAAGATTTGTCCCACATAAGAACAGGGCAAGTTAAATAAAAATTTGTAATAACAACATTTATTTATTGTCTTCTTGTTTGATCTTTTACAATAACACATATTAAGGTCATTTAATTAGTCTAGTATTTTTCTCATTTACATTAATCGTATCAATTAAAAATACATTATACAGGGTTATTGGTAATTCGACGTATTCCCGTTAGGAGGTGATAGGGGTGACTATTTGCGATAATTTTGACCCCCATATGCATTATGCAAAAGTGAACCATTTTTGAGTTATCATGTTTTTTAGCTTTTTTCAAAATGAGTCAGAAATGCAACTTCAAAAATTTATTAAAAAAAAAGTATCAATTTAAACCTCATTTTCTCTTCTGATTTATAAAAACGCTTAAACACCAGCTATTTATCAGTATTAAAACAACAATCATCGATCCAAATTAAAAAATGCGAGACGAAAAACGATATTATTTCAATATTTTTTTGAAACTTTCTCCACTAAAATGCCTTAAAAACAAAAAAAAAAACGTTATGAAACTTGGCTTGCAGATTATTTTAAAAACATAACCGTTTTCTTAGCTCTCCAAAAATGCATAACAACTAGGAACTTATTTAAAAAAAAAAAAAACTCAAAAAAATTGATCACAAAGGAAGCAGGCAGAATTTCGTATTCGAACTAAACTTAAGGTCGTTCTTTAAAATTTCCATAAAATTAATTAAAAACAATACCCAATGTAAATAAAACAAAAAAAATATAAATTTAAAATAAAATTTAGTACCAGTAACAGCTTAGTGGTAATAACAAATAATAATTAATAACAAGTAACAATTAAGACATTATGTAATTTAGCTTAATTAAAGTTCTTGCTCGAAGTGACTTCCCCTATTGCGTACGCAAAGTCGCATTCTTTTTCCGAGTTGTGACTTAACTATCGAAGTAGTCAAATTTTTCTGCATCGCATTTGCTGCGTTTATAATTCTTGTTTTGAGTTTTTCCGCGGATGACATAGGCGAGACGTCGTAAACTAGGGACTTCTGTGACCCCAAACATAGAAATCAACCAGCGTTAAGTCCGGACTTCTCGCACGCCATGGAATGGGTCCTAAAGCCACGGAACGGGAAAGTCTCTCCCGTGACCATGATTGCTGTAAAGCAATCGAAACGTCGGGAACCAAAAATCAAAATAAATCCGCGAAAAAATCCGAAAAGATAGTTTTATTTACATGATATACCAGCAAGACGGATGTCCTGCACATTTTGGTATCAATGTTAGGCGATGGCTCGATAGCCATTTTCCTAATCATTGGATAGGGCGAGGAGTCCGGACTTAACGCCGGTTGATTTCTATTTCTTGAGTCTCATAAAATCCCTATTTTTCGACGTCTCGACTGTGTCATCCGCGAAAGAACTCCAAACAAGAATTATGAACGCAGCAAATGCGATGCGGAATAATTTGACTACTTCGATAGTTAAGTCACAACTCGGAAAAAGAATGCGACTTTGCGTACGCAATAGGGGAAGTCACTTCGAGCAAGAACTTTAATTAAGCTAAATTACATAATGTCTTAATTGTTACTTATTATTAATTATTAATTGTTATTACCACTAAGCTGTTACTGGTTCTAAATTTTATTTTAAATTTATAGTTTTTTGTTTTATTTACATTGGGTATTGTTTTTAATTAATTTTACGGAAATTTTAAAGAACGACCTTAAGTTTAGTTCGAATACAAAATTCTGCCTGCTTCCTTTTTGATCAATTGTTTTCAGTTTTTTTTTAAATAAGTTCCTAGTTGTTATGCATTTTTGGAGAGCTAAGAAAACGGTTATGTTTTTAAAATAATCTGCAAGCCAAGTTTCATAACGTTTTTTTTTGTTTTTAAGGCATTTTAGTGGAGAAAGTTTCAAAAAAATATTGAAATAATATCGTTTTTCGTCTCGCATTTTTTAATTTGGATCGATAATTGTTGTTTTAATATTGATAAATAACTGGTGGTTAACCGTTTTTATAAATCAGAAGAGAAAATGAGGTTTAAATTGATACTTTTTTTTAAATAAATTTTTGAAGTTGCATTTCTGACTCATTTTGAAAAAAGCTAAAAAACATGATAACTCAAAAATGGTTCACTTTTGCATAATGCATATGGGGGTCAAAATTATCGCAAATAGTCACCCCTATCACCTCCTAACGGGAATACGTCGAATTACCAATAACCCTGTATACTTAATGTCAGGATTTGTAATGGCTTTGACATGAGTATGATGTGGGCTTTCTATGTAATTGTGGGCTCACACAATATAAACTTTTGTCGTACAGATTTTATGGGCAAAACTCCGACTTTACTGACACACCACATGTTCTGTCTATATTGCTTTGTTTGTTAAATCAATTCAAATCAAAATATACTTTATTTAAATAGAATTTTACAAGCACCTTTGCATCGTCAATTATAAATTTTAAAATTAAATTAAATGTTAGTATAGTCAGTCCGTGAGGAATCTCGGGCTCGGAAGGCAGTTAAGTTTATGAAAGTCTGTATCGTGTGGACCCACCGTTATTTGTTCACTGCAAAAGCTCAACAATTTGGCTGATATACGGAATTTTTAAACCGCATAAACTAAAACTTAAAAATAAGAGAGACCATTTACGAGTATATTCCAATATAATTATTAGACATTTATTTTTTATAATACGGAATATTTTACTCAATTACACACTTGCATTAAAGTCATTGGTCTTAAGTATCAGCAATTCTTTTTACTTACTAAAGACGTTTTTTGTTTTATCTGTTTTTTGTTTAACAATACCTAATACCTACATATGTATATAGATTATAATAACTAGAGGAAATATAAAAACAAATCGTGATTTCGAAGTAAAAAAAAGTTCTTAGTATGTTGACTTTTTTTCTGTGAAGTTTTGCTATTTAAAGAGAAATTATTTTTCCTCATACCTACTTAGTGGCTAATTTGTTAAGTTTACGATAAAAAATACACTTTAAGATAGATTTATTTATTTTTTACTTCATCATCATGTAGGATTTAAAATATTTTCCAATATAAAAACAATTGCCACATGTACTCGTATGACGTATAACGGAGCGTCACTTGAGAACGGCTCGACCGATTTGACGGTTTTTTTAGCTGTGTTCGTAATTAGTCCAAGCGAAATAAATGCAGTTATTTTTAAGAAAAAATAAAATATTAAAAACCTGAAGTTTTATGATTTTAAAATGTCGGCAGGTATATAAGGAATAGAAATTCATAAAATGCCCCCGATGCCCAGCCACCCCCGAGAAATGGGGGGACGCAAAGCGTTGAAAAATAGTTTTTTTCAATTTCCGGCTTATTGTGATGTTCTACCGAAAAATGTTTTCTACAAAAGTTGTAGGTCTAGTAAAAATCTACAACTTTTATTCACAACACTTTTTACAACAACCTCAAAGTTTTCGAGATATTTGCAAAAAACTCAGTTTTTAATTTTTTCTTGGTTTTTTATTTTTAATTTCTAGAATAATCTTTTAATTCTCATGAAACTAAAGCAATGTAATCTATAATATATATAGAATAAATGAAAAAAAAAAAATGAAATTGAAATGTTCAGCCATTTCCGAGAAAAGTATGTTTTATAGTCTCGAGAGGCCGAAAATCACCCCCAACTTCAAGTGGACGTTTACATTTAAAAAATTTTTTGTACAATTTTCAGATAGGGCTCATTCTCTTCGTCTTGAACTCTCCTTTTGGAAGAAATAAAAACATTGTATGGTCGCCCTATAAGAACATTCTTAAAAATTGAAAACATTGGAGAAATCGATAATTTTTACTTTGTAAACTACATTTTTTTTAATTACCATTGGAAAAGTGTACTTTATAAACCATTTTTTTATAAACTGATTATACCAGTGTATTTTTCGCAAAAAAAAACGAAAGAAATGATATTCTTAAGTTTTTAATTTGACGCTTATTAATTATACAATATCGTCGTAAACATTCCAACTTTGCAATTTGACGAATTGTGAAGAAATAATAAAAATTGGAATTCACGTAAAGTACACCTTTTTCTTTTGTATTTTTTCCAGTAGAATCTATTTATGTTATTATTTTTTTGAATTTATCGATGTTTTATTAATTTTTGACCGATTTTGGAGTTAGATTTATTTATTTTTTCTAAAAAATTTGATTTTAAGGTAATTACAGAAAGAAATGAAATCCATTTGTAATCTAATTTTGTTTATTCATTAGTTAAAAGTATAATTAAAAAAAATTTAGTTAATATTTACAAAATTTTAATTTAATGTAAATAAATGTTCATTTTAGGTATTTAGTACGCTCTACTACCTGTATTTTTTTACACATTTTTCTACTCCATCTTTCCAAAGTTAAAGGAAGAGAGTACAATGATATAATCGCATACAATGTTTACGACTTTAGAATCATGTAACATGGCTAATATGGGGTTTTTAACTAACATACAAATAGGCTAACATCTACGTTATTTTTAAAGACCCAATGCTATTTACACTTGAAGCTTTTACTCTCCCTCCTTCTTCTTCTTTTTTAAGTTACGTAATATATAAAGTGCCATTCTTATTTTGCTGTAGCTTTTTGCCCGCGGCTACGCTCGCGTGGTCTGAAAAAATTGTTCAGTTTTAATTTCCATTGAATTTATATGTTGTCATATCGAATTTTTAATATTATGTCTAGAGTAAAACTCTAGGTTCACTTAAATTAGTCTACACTAAAACACCCAACCACAAATATACCACACTGATGAATGTTCTGTCTAGTTCTGGGTTCTGCTAAAATGTCTCTGTGAGGAGTTATCCTCTCTTAAGTCTACTCCTGCAATTTTTAACGACTGGCCCTGAGATATATTAATGGTCATTGCAAAGTAAACTTTAAGATGGAATTACAATAGATTAAATTCAAAGGCGTAGTCAGAAGTTATCAGTGGTATTCAAGGTAAGATTTCTGATTCCCCCCGAACACATCCAGCAAATACAGTGGCTACTATGATGTTTAATGAATTACTCACAGTCAAATCCCGTTACATAGCTTAGGTGACTTTTTCATTACAGTTGTGCCAACCTTCAGTAGGAAAATATACATAGATAGCAGGATACTCTCTTGCTAGATTCTCTCTTGCGCTCTAGGTCTATAATAGTCGTCACTGCTGTGGCCAGCCAAGAAGTTATACATAATTTTCTTTTGGGTTTGGAATAATCTCCGTTCTCTACTTTATATCCACACAAGAAGTGTGCAGGAGAACTTGACTTATGTTACCCTGTTTAAATATATTCAACAACTCCAACTTCACCGCCCAGTTTTACCCACTTAGGAGCTTAAAAAAAAATTAAATACATGTTTCTTTAATTGTATTAAAGAGCATTAATACCAAGTTTCAGGTAATTTTGATTATAAACATTTTTGTCCTCATAATAATAATGTCCTCCTGACCGATTCCGGCCACGGCGGCCAATCTCATTGAGACTAGCCAACTGCGCAGGAGATATTATAGTGCACAAGTGTACGCGCAGACACAAGTGCACTCTCTATTCCTGTCACTCTCATACTCTGGTGGGATGACTACTCGACACGACCGGTGAGAGTTAAGGCGCAGGACCGACGGCTTTACGTGCTCTCCGAGGCACGGGGGTGAAACACCGCCAACTTCCCAACTCCGGGCTGTTACTGAGGCTTACTATACAGAAAGACTCAATAACCAAACTTGGCCCGACCCGGGACTCGAACCCAGGACCTCTGGGTGTGCAGCCGTACATGCTAGCCACTACACCACCGAGGTAGTCAAGTCCTCATATAAACAGCACAACCTTCTTTTATTCTTTTAAGGGATGAATTTCGAAAAAAAATGATATTTGTATTGTTTTATTTTTCATTTCGAAGGTAAATACCACTTTCCGTGCATCAATTACAGAATTTCATACAAAAATTTCATCCCCCATTTTACCCCCTTATGGAATGAATTTCGAAAAATGCTAAGACATTTATTTATTTAATTGTATTGAAGAGCATTAATACCAAGTTCCAAGTAATTCTGATCATAAATAATTGTTTGCCCTTATAAATTTTATCATCCCTTTTTACCCTTTTAAGGGATGAATCTAATACATATATTTCTTATTTTGCAGCTTAAAGCTAAATACCACTTTTCGTGCATTTCGCGTTAAGAATAACAGAGTTTCATACAATTCTTCTTTCTCTTACAAAATCCTTTCTTAGCGGATGCCTACATTGTATAAGGAATATGTCCTCTAAATTTCACGTTTCTACGACCAGCGGTTTAATCTGTGCGTTGATCGATCAGTCAGTCAATCAGGACAAAGCATTTTATGTATATATAGATGTAATTAAAAAAAAGAGGGGAAGTAGTACATAACATTGGGTCTTTAAAAATAACATCGACATTAGCCTGTTAGTATATTATTTAAAAGGCCATGTTAGCCGTAATCATGTAACTCACGATTCTAAAGTCATAAACATTGTATGCGAGTTGTATCATTATCTTGTCTTCCTAACTTTGGTAAGATGAAGTAAAAAAATGTGCAAAAAATTGCGGTAGTGGAACTTGTTAAATACTTTAAATCATAATTGATTTACAGAATATACGTTGAATATCTTTTAAGATGGTGGATATTTTTAAGTTGCGATGTGAAATCGTAAAAAAAATATTTTAGTGTGTAATACGGGACCTTCGATGCGCGAGTCAAAATCATACTCACACATTTGAAAATTATAATTACAGCCATCAAATAATTATTAGTAGCCAAAGTGTTCGTTTTTTTTTTTTTTTTTTTTAGTTTGAACGCGGACGAATTATTTAGGTTATTACCCTCAAACAATGCGAATTGTCAAAACCGTATGTTTAGTTTAGGTAAGATATAAGACGTTATAGTGATTAATCAACCCTTAATTTAAAGTTATATTTAAAATCTATTACTTTTAATACAAACGATATCAAATAGAACAATATTGTTAGGCAATCTACAATGATCGATAAAACATTAGTTAAATGAAGGTGACCAATAGAATAAATATGTAATAGGAAAACAGGTTGACGCGTTTACATTTCTCAACGAGTTTAAATAGGAAGTGCACGTTATTCTTTTAAATGAACGCTGCTTATTTCCTACCTATGACGTATTTTACATTAGTTTTTTAGTTATGGCAAAAACAACGAACGAATGAAGTTTCGTTTTATCTAAACTTACATATGTTACAACGATGTATAAAATAAATCCGCGAAATAATACGAAAATATGGTTTTATTTAAAATGTTAAATATTCGCTGTAAGTAAATCTGGGAAAGTTTTGTACTACAACGACGTAAAGTTTGTAGGAGGTAATCTCTAAAATTATTGATATGATCTTGAATATTCTTTCACTAATGGGAAGCTACATTAACGCCGAGTGCCATTGGCTATTTTTTATTCCGAAAAATTACGTATGTTACTTCATTGAAATCGAAAAAAAAAACTCGCCGTTGAGTTGCTTCATCATAAAGTTAGAAGCTGCGCTGTGAAAAAATGTATGAATAACAATTAATTTTTCTAACGTAAAAATATAATTTAACTTTAAATGTTTGTATAAATTGGAATAATTTATTTTGACATAATATTCAAATTCAGTCCTAGTATTATTAATATTAAAGTTTTTTTTTATTTTTGTGTTTTAATTTACAATTAACGTATTTACGCAAAAGAAGCTTTATTTTTGTATTACATATCTTTGCTGATTCCTTGATACTTTCGAGTTTGGGCCTATTTTGTTTGATTTGACAAGCCCAATACGTTAGACCTGGATTTTAGAGTTAGATTTTTTAGTGTTACTGATAATAGCGAATTTTAGTTTGTCAGTCTTCATATAAAATACTTCATCAAACTAACTTAAACGGCTTAAGCGTTTTTTTTAAATAAAATACTTTCTTCTTACTTTGTTACTATGTCTACACTAAAAAGGGAAAAATAAAAAGTAAAAAAAAAAAAAATTAAAACCGACTTCAAAAAAAAAAAACACTATAAAGTAAAAAATTACTGATTGGCACTTTACATTTACTATAGATACCTAATCAAATATATTCGAAGTTGGCGCCAGCCGATACAAATCAAAGCGCACAATAACTTCGAAAATATTTGATTAGGTATCGGTATCTATAGTAAATGAAAACTATCAAACAGTATTTTTTTAATTTTAATGTTTTTTTGAAGTCGGTTTTTATTTTTTTTAATCCGACATTAGTCAGTATTATCACATTAGTAGTACCCTCGCCAGAGGCCATTTCCACATTAGAAAATCCTAAAAAATCTGCAAATTTTAGTCTTCCGCACACAAAGCTACTGTAATTTGGCAATGAATTTTGAATGTTATTCACACACATTTCACAATTTTGCGCAATTTACCTATAATCGCCTAATGCTTACCATCGAACAATAACCTCAGATACCTTATTGCAACAATTTGTTATTAATTAATATGAAATTAACCCGTATATGAACAAACGAGCTTGGCAAGTAAATAATTTATTAGTACGCCTTGAATTATCTAAAATATTTAAACGAAGAAAGAACAAAGTACATTTTCTTATATCTATACATCTATACAGATAAATAAAATTGGAGTGTCTGTTTGTAATATTAAAATAACCGCTTTTTACTAAATGCATATGGATGTATACACGGTACATATACCAAAACAACATTTACAATTTTTGTCTGTCTGTCTGTCTATCTGTCTGTCTGTCTGTCTGTTTGTTCCGGCTAATCTCTGAAACGGCTGGACCGATTTTGACGGGAATTTCACTGGCAAATAGCTGATGTTATAAGGAGTAACTTAGGCTACTTTTATTTTAGAAAAAAAATAGGGTCCCACGAATAAATAATTAAAACCAAAAAAATATTAAAAAATAGTTTGTTTTGAGAAGCAACCTAGGCACGAATCCAAGCGAAGCGAGGGTGAGTCGCTAGTCACGTAAATATGAGTGAAAGGAACTCAGTTCGGAGTTTCTGAGTTGCAATACTGCATTGTTTTTTCTTTAAACATTTCCTTTATACTTGTTATAATCGTTTTTGATTTAATACTTTCTTAGATTTACGCAAATATTTGACATTATAAATAAAACTATCTTTTCGGATTTTTTCGTGAATTTATTTTAGTTTTTGGTCTGAGAGACTGAGTCTCTCCTCTCTCTGAAATCCGCGAAATAATCCGAAAATATAGTTTTATTTAAAATGTCAAGATTATTCCGTTAAACA
This sequence comes from Fabriciana adippe, assembly GCA_905404265.1. Classification (NCBI taxonomy): domain Eukaryota; kingdom Metazoa; phylum Arthropoda; class Insecta; order Lepidoptera; family Nymphalidae; genus Fabriciana; species Fabriciana adippe. The sequence continues at coordinate 9,199,155 of FR990001.1, read as the reverse complement.
CAAAACATTTTTGCTCAACAGCTGTTTTTCGCCTTATTATCTTGGCTATTATAAGATTTTATTTGTTACTAGTGACCTCGCTTCGCTCGGTTGCGTCCCTAGGTGCGTTTTAATTTTTGTCAGCAGAACTTTAAATTAAAACTCTTTTTTAAAATAAAAGTAACCAAGTTACTCCTTTTAGTTTATTGCCAGTGAAAGTCCCGTCAAAATCAGTCCAGCCGTTTCGGAGATTAGGCGGAACAACCAGACAGACGTCTGGTTGTTCCGCCTAATCTTTCAGACAAAACTTTTAAAAATTGTGTTTTTCTTAAAGTACCGTATATAATTTCATATACATTTGGGTAAAAATCTGTTATTTTGACATTACAAACAGACACTTTAATTTTATTTATCTGACAATGAGTAGATTATTAATTATTAAATAGTTCAGACAAGTACAATACAAAAAAGGAATGAAACTCAAGATGCAATCATAAACACCTCTTTCTCTAGACGCCTCTAGACAAACAAACACGATAGATTCGTCCAACGAGAACTGTACATTTTTCCGGGATAAAAAGTAGCCAATTTGTTATTCTCATGTATGATCCTTATTATTGTAGTTTCATTAAAATCCAATCAGTAGTTTTTGTGTACTATGCTGTATAAGTTATTATAGTTTTTTAACTATCGCAAGGAAACTCTTTAATTTTCCGGGATGAAAAGTATCTAAAATGTTGACCAGAGATATAAGCTACCACCATGCAACATTTTATTTAATCGGTCCATAAGTTTCGGAGATTAGCCTGTATAAACAGACAAACAGACAGAGAAACAAAAACATTGAAGAAAAATTTGGATTTGTTCTATTTCTCTTCTTACATCCCTCTGACTCGGTTTTTAGCATTTTTTTTCTATGTACAGACATTCGACCTCTACAATTTTATTATATGTATAGATGTTGTAATTATTATGTAATATCAAATAATTTTTATTAATATTTTGTAATACTAGCAGTACCAGCGGCTTCGCGCGTGTTCAAACTTCCGGTCGCCACTAAACTTAACAGGATCACCTGCTAGGCTAATCTGAAGAGTGTATGAAAGTTTCGTCAAAATCGCTCCAGCCGTTTCAGATTTTAGCCGTTTATTTTTATGGAATACAGGCTGTTTCGCATTAGTGTATTACTTTTTTTAACGTATGCTATAACACAGTTAACTGCCTCGGTGGTGTAGTGGCTAGCATGTACGGCTGCACACCCAGAGGTCCTGGGTTCGAGTCCCGGGTCGGGCCAAGTTTGGTTATTGAGTCTTTCTGTATAGTAAGCCTCAGTAACAGCCCGGAGTTGGGAAGTTGGCGGTGTTTCACCCCCGTGCCTCGGAGAGCACGTAAAGCCGTCGGTCCTGCGCCTTAACTCTCACCGGTCGTGTCGAGTAGTCGTCCCACCGGAGTATGAGAGTGACGGGAATAGGGAGTGCACTTGTGTCTCCGCGTACACTTGTGCACTATAATATCTCCTGCGCAGTTGGCTAGTCTCAATGAGATTGGCCGCCGTGGCCGGAAACGGTCAGGAGGACATTATAACACAGTTAGATGGCTTTATATACATACGAACATTAACCACATTGTAGAAATGTTAATTAAGGTTCCATATTTTTTTTGTGTACCTAATTGTGTTTCTCAATGATATTGGCTTGGTCGTTCACTCGACGATATTGGAGTTTAGGTAAAATATATCTTAATGATCTTTTTCCATACATGTCACAGTATTCTGATAGTAAGAGATTTGAATTGATTATGCTTCGAATTGTTATATTTGTAGATATTTTATACTTTTTTATTTTTAGATTTTCATTTAAAAAAATATTCTATCAGTAGATAGCAGGTAATAAAATTAAAATATTATTTTCTATAATGAGAAACAAGACATTTATCATATTCTTGATCAAAGAGGGAAAATTCCACTGTCTTTTATGTTTGTTACGCTATATCTTCGCCAATAACTGTGAAACAATTTTCATAATTGTTCTTTTTAATTAAAAGCAAATAATTTATAGTATATACCTACCTAAAGGATCCATATAAATAAAAAAAACCACAAACTACGGAATTATTACTTTTCAGTGATTTTGCAGTAGGTGTATTTTTTTAGTTATTCTCTGACATTGTCCTGCTGCCGAAATTTTATTATTGCCCATTTATTGCAAGTCGGGTCACGCGTCTTTTACTAAATTCTTGCACGTGGGTGTTCAGTGTTCTCTTCTGTTTCTTAGTATGCCGAAAATAATTTAAAAAAACATTTTAAATATCCCGTTACATGTGGGGTAGGTTAGTCTAGAGTACGCTTCTGATAAGAGTACGCAATGCCAATAGCCATGACATTGTTTATGATACCCAGCTAACTTTAGTGTTATTTTAAAGTGTAAGCTAGTGAGAAGTGCTATGCGAAAAAAAAGGAGAAAAACATACAAAAACACAGAAATTACGTTAGTGTAAATTTTTATATGTTTTCTTAAATAATTTTAGTATTTTGGAAGCGTATTTGCGTGTACAAATATTTTGAAAAAAAAATGATTATGTGGCTTGATCGGCAAGAATTCAACAAGGGGTCACAGTGAGAGCGATTCCGATAAATGCTAATAAATGGCGTTACGCTTTGCTCAATTAAAAACAGCGAATTTGTGCAAGAGTACGCACTTGAGTATGTTACAAGAGTACGCGTACTCTTATCTACAAAGACATTAATCCAATGATTTTAGATAATCATGCGTCCCGCTACATTTAAGATTCGGGTGATTTTTTTACACTTTCGTCTCAAAAGTAGTACAAAAAAAGAAACCAAAAAGGATTGCGAAACTTACTACTAAAAAGGCTAAAAAAAATTTCCCAAATCCCAAAGAAGACACCCAAAAAGAAAATGTGGAAATGCCCACCATATTATGGTGAAGTAAGAGTGGACCCCCCATATATATGATGTTCCAAATGCCAGGAGTGGTGGCATGAAGCCTGTACGAGCTACAGGATACGAATTATGCGATAATTTTTCCTGCGTACTCTTATCAACTCACACGCGTACTCTTATCCAATAGCCCTTGTAAGAATACGCAATTATCACTTCTTTTTTATTTTTTTGAAGATTTTATATATTTTTATTACATTTCATGTTGCTTTATGAAAGATGTGATTATTAAGTACAAAATAAAAGTTAAGCTGATTGTCTAGAGATACTTAATTTAATTTTAGAACTGTTCGAACCTAAAGTGCGTATTCCTAGATCAGCCTATCCTAATACTTTCTTAGTACTTTCTTACATTTACGCAAATATTTGACATTTTAAATAAAACTATCTTTTCGGATTTTTTCGCGGATTTATTTTGTTTTTTGGTTCCCGACGTTTCGAATGGTTTACAGCAATCATGGTCACGGGAGAGACCTCAGCCTACCCTACCCAATAAAAATGCTGACCACAATAACTATAATGTATTTTTGTATTTGTAGATTACTTGAGGATATGAGGAATTACATTTTGATATTATTCGACATCTCCAAAGAACAACAATTTATTATTAAGATATTTTTACTTTACAAACTAATTTCTCTCATATTTAACGTCTACATTCAAAATCCCCACAAGGTGTTCTTACGCATAGTACCTAATGCGATAAACAGAGCTGTGTAATTTTTTTCTTCATTTAATTACTTTCGAGTAACTACACTAATACATGTTCATTCTTTCTTGTCATTCGTGAGAATTTAAAACAATGATTTCTATGCCAAGGAATCTTTTAAACAAAGACCTTAAAATTAAAATGACTCGCTTCGGTCGAGTTCATCCCTAGGTACCTTTATATATACATAGGTACAAAATAAACAGTTCTGAGCTCTCAGATTTTTCAGCTGTTTTTTTTTATTTTCTCCTTTTTTTATACTTAAACCACCCCTGACACACTTTCAACGAAACAAAAAAGAATTATTCAAATCGGTCCGAACGTTTTTGAGTTTTAGCGAGACTAATGAACGACATCTGATATTTATATATAGACTAGCGACTCACCCTCGCTCCGCTTGGGTTCGTTTCTAGGATGGAAAATAGTTTACGTCCTATTCTCAGACCTACTTAATATACACACAAAATTTCATAAGAATCGGTCAAGCCGTTTCGGAGGAGTTTTGTTACAAACACTGTGACACGAGAATTTTATATATTAGATTAATTTAAAGTATGTTATAGTTTGCACAAAAATAAACCATGGAACTATGTTGTTTTTTTTTAATTTATTCTTTATAGATCTGGTATTAAATTTTATTTGAAATTGACTCATTGACAACAAAGTATTATCATGATATATTATGTGATATTTTCTAGTTATAATCGTAATTCAAGACGTAGATAACATGTACCTAGTGGATGTTTGTATTGGAATAAGAATACTTTATGTTATAAGAAAACAAATATTGCAAAAATTTCAGATTATGACTAGTTTTCGTTTTATTAACTCTACATCTTTGTAACGTTGACACAAATAAATATTCTATAGTGAAACAATAATTTTATATAACAACTATAGTTATTGTCGATGTGAAGTAAGGGATTCGGTGCATTCATGAAAAGATAACATTCTATGGTCTACAAGAGCTATGCTAAACGAAGCCTTAAATTTTTGGCATATTTAAGTATTACCTATATATAATACTAGCGACTCACCCTCGCTTCGCTTCGGGTTCGTCCCTAGACAAAAATAAATCTATCCCACGGGAACCGTACATTTTTCCGATGTGATATATAGCCTATAGCCTTCCTCAGTTAACGAGCTATCTAATGCAAAAAGAATTTTTCAAATCGGATTAGTAGTTCCTGAAATTAGCGCGTTCAAACAAAAAACAAACTAACTCTTCAGCTTTATAATATTAGTGTAGATGTATATAAAAAATAAGTAAAGTTCCTTAGTAAGTGCGTCACTTTAGAAAGGCTGGAATGATTTGGCTATTGGAACGAAGTTCCTTATCGCGCGTTTTCCGATTTCTACGAAATTTGGTGAAGTGGTAACTTATTACACGGGTCAACATTTAGGATACCTTTTACTTCAGGAAAATCTGTCTTTCCCAAGGAAAAAACACAATAACTGGTTTTATCGAGTCGTCCTTGGAAACCTTAGCCAGCGGGCTAAGCCTTAAGACATACATCAAAACAATGTACGAAAAAATTGTAGGTCTTGAAAAGGCCTATAGAAAAATTTGCAATAGTATACGTCTATCGCCTAAGGTACACTTGCAATACCTATTCTTATCTATACATATAATAAAACTTAGTCAAATCGATGTGCGTGTTTCACGTATAAAGTACTGAACCGATTTTAACTAAATTTTGTATAGTGATAACTAATTACTCGGGTCAACATTTAGGATACTTTTTAATTTAAGAAAAATTTTCATTTCGTCGGGGAAACAATAACTGGTTCTATCGAGTCGTCCCTAGAAATTTATATGGATAACGCTGGCTAAACCTTAAGAGATACATCAAAACAATGTACTAGAAAGTCGTAGGTCTTAAAAAGGCCTACAGAAATATCTGCAATAGTATATGTTTAACTTATAAGTTACATTCGCAATAACTATTTTTATCTATACATATAATAAAACGGTAACTTAGCTTATTGGCTGGCATCGACTTCGAAAATATCTGATAAGGTATCTATTCTAAATGATAACCCCTGTTCAGTTATTTTTTACTTTTCAGTGCCTGGAAGTCGTTTTTTTTTTTTTTTTTTAGTTTTTTATATACTTTGTTCTTATGTGATTTCTTGTGTGTTGTGTGATAAAGAGTACGTATTATTTTATTTTACTTTCAACTTGAGATATTGTACATTTTAGACAACATTTAGACTGTAGGTGTGTCCTGTGACAATAATATGATAAAGCACTTTGCATTCATACGATGAATTGAATTATACGTGATTTAGATTCTTGATGGCGTTCCCACAGTAACGCTATAGGCATTGTTTATTTTTATTATTTGCTTTATATTAAAATAATTTATATAGTTGTCTACAGGTACCTACTTTGTGTATTACACGATACTTGATGCGAAGAAATTCAGTTTCATCAATGAAAATCATTTATTTCTCATTCGAATTTTAACACAATTTACAGATTAAAAAATTACTAGAAATTATATATTTCGATTTTATATAATATAGAATAATAATTATAGTCCAGGATCCCGGGTCCATTTTTACAATTAATTATTATCAAGCTAATTTTCCGTGTAAACGTACCACGCAATTTGTAGGAAAACGTGGCTGTTAAATTATATAAATATTAACTAAGCAATAGTAAAAAAATCAGCTGGCTAAGTAATCATTTTTGATGACCGTTTTATCGATACATGTTGGAAGAAGTGGACTCTTTGATAAAACCATACATTTTGTAGGACAAATATTTTTTGAATAATGTTAATAATTACCTTAAGATTTAATAAAAAAACTCGCAGTTAGTAATAAATTTTTGAGAATCGGTAAATCGACATATTTTATCCCTGCTACCCTGTTAGCTACTACAATCGAGAATTTTTGTAAGAGAAAAAGTTGGGCGTCTCACCAAAATGAAGCTACCCACGAAAAAATAGCTTGATACTAATCAATTGTAAAAATGCACCCGGGATCCTGGACTATTAATTATTAAAATGTATAAAACGGCGAGGTTAACATTAAGGCTGTATGGTTTATTTTTATTTTTTATATTTTTACGTTTAAAAAGTATTTTTTCCGGTAAGTCTGTATTACCAAAATAGGTCTCTTTACCGATTTAACAGTTTTAATTTGTGTGATATGAGAATTTGGATATAATGGGAATTTCAGACTTCACATTATACGCGCTTTAATTAGATATTAAAAATATTTAAATAACAAGTACAAATGAAATTTAGATATAATCGTACTCAGTATTTACTGGCGCACAGTGATTTTATAATTGAAATAATTAGTAGTTTTATTACATTAGGTTTAATATTTTAGGCAATTATTTTTTTCTATTAAATAAGACATGTGCAGAAAACATTTTTTTTAAATGTTTAACTTTAAAATAAGAGAAGAACAGTTTTTTGTTCGGAATTGAACCACGGTTTTTGTTGTGTTCATTACCGAATCAGTTCATAATTTATATGAAAAATAATTTATAAACTTTAATTCAGTTCTTATTAATGATTATTACATTTTTAATTAATACTAATGTTCTTTAAAGAGAACTAATATAAAATGATTACTGATATTAGATACAATAAATATAACTAAAATGCATTTTTTTAATGAATATATTCTATTAAAAAATATACTCACTTTTAATACAATTCAATCCGTACACAAACAAAACATGCGCACCGCACTGTTCTAACCGAATGCGAGCTAGCTCAAGACCAACTTATGACCGCCTCACAAGCAACTAGCGCTTCAATGAAACGCTCTTCGCGTTATATTAAAAGAAACGTATGCGCACTCTCACCGTGACCTCTCTTTCATGATCAAGTTCACTAATCGTCTTTACGTCACACGCGTCAATTATGTCGTCATAAAATGTTTTATAAGATTGGCCTGATTTTTCGGGTGCCACGTAAAATATATCTGCTGTATTTGTGTGCTATTGTGTAGGAGTTTAAGTTTTACTTATTATTTTTCATCATTCAGCGCCATTTTAACGTCCCACAGTAGAGCACGGGCTTTTCTTCAATGCGAGGGGGTCGGGCCATAGTCCAGCTGACCCAGTAGGTACGGATTCGCGGACATCTTGGTCACGTCTGTTGTTAATTATGTAGTTAGATTTTTTGATCTATTAAATGTGAAACTGTCAGAGTTGTGAGATTTGGTTTTGAATCTGTTTCACTTGGTTTTCTACGAGAACATTGCGTTGCGTTGGGATGTATTCAGCCCTTTTTAACGTCCCACTGCTGGGCACGGGCCTCCCTTCAATACGAGGGGGATTAGGCTATAGTGCACCATGCTGGCCAAGTGCGGGTTGGCGGACTTCACGTCTTTCGAAAACTTTCTAGGTTAGCAAGGTTCTGAGAGCAGTAGGGTTTGGGAACTCCCGACAATTCCCAAGTTCCGGGACACGAGACAGCTTAAAATCGAAATTTAGTGAAAACTTACCTTTTTATGTCTCAAACATACTGTAATTTTTTTGATTAAAAATATTCATTTTTTTTTTCCTTATTTTGACTTAATATCGAAAAAGCACCCTGATTTTCAATCGAAAAGTCTCCCGTTAAAATATCTGCTTTTTTAAAAAAGTCCGTAGGATTTTTGTTCGTTAAAATCTCTACTTTTTGATGGTGTAAAAAACGCCGTTATAACAAAAAATAATAAAAATTAATGGATTAAGATCCGGCTGCAAGGTTACAACTTTCATAGCGTATTTAATCAAAATCATTTTTTCGTATACAATAATAAAAGGGACAATATGTTTTGACTGGAGTGCCTATTAAAATGTGCCCGCTAGTATGTTTAATTAAATAAATAATAATTGACTTTTTGGAACAAAATCGATGCACTTGTTATTTAAATGAATTATACTCCACTTCACAGAAATATACGTAGAGAACTTGAAAAGTGATAGCTGCCGTTGCGCACTTGGCCGCAACCTCTTCCAAGCAAGCCATGGTAACCGTTGTTAACAAACAGTTGTTATTGTCTGATAAATGACATATAATATTATATTATTTCCTTCTTTTCTTTACTTTGCGGTCATTTTTACATAGGTAGAAGTACTTTATCATGCACAGAAAAAAAATAGCTTTAATTTGATATATAAATGATGAATATACGCCATGAACGTATAAATGTAACAAAATATGACATTCGAGTCGCACTTGACCGATTTCATATTCCTTAGAGTTTAGACGTATGTATGTGTAGAGATTGGCAAATGCTATTTTTATCGCGGTTCATTAAACCCTACCGAATTAATTTACATACTAATTTTGAATTTAAACAAAAATACCATCACAAATAGATATCTAAATTAATAAGTAAGTTAGTTAAGTAATAGTAGTAATTATATATAGGTATCTTTAATTTATGTCAATGCCCAAGGGATGTGCGTAAGCTCGCGTGTAGGTACATTATATTAGGCCAAATATTTTAATGAAATTATGCTAAACTAGTGACTTACCTTCGATTCGCTCGGGTACATCGCTAGGTATATTTTAAATAGATATAAATAGTTATTGCGAGTTTAGGTTAGGAGAAAAACTTATGCTTTTGTAGATTTTTACATATCGATCCCTTGCTATGTGAAAAAAAAAAACAAATCTATCCCACGGGAACCGTACATTTTTCTGGGATAAAAAGTAACCTATGTACTATTCCAGACTATAATCTTTTTCTGTGTCAAATTTTATCCGAAAAACAGTGGCATAAACGCTAGTATAATAGAGTAATCAATGGATAGGATTGACATATGTTGACGACTTCAAATTTGACTCAATGTATCGAATTTGTTATTGGCAGCCAAATGTTGATCTAATCTATTCAATGAAATGAAAGGTCAGGGTAGTACATTAATCTCCATAGAAATCGAAGACTTTTGACAAACGAATTCGGCTGCTAGCGTACGACACCTATCGAACCCTAACACCTAGGAGATAACGCTACAAAATAGCGAATCACTGAATAATATGTTAAGTAATATATTATATAAAATGTAAAATATCTTTTAGACTTGATATAAAAAACGAAACTTATTACTTATAAAAATTAATATTCAATACTGTGGGATGAATGTGCATAAATTAAATAAAAGCTATTATGTAGCATATTGTTGACATGGTAACCGTTGTTATGTCTGACAAATATATATTATTGTATTTATTATTATTGTAGCAAATACTGGTAGGCGAAATAATCCTTATAATTAGTGAACTTTTAATAAAGAAATCCTAAAAATCCCGTGTGTTGCTCGTACACGTTTAAATTTTAGCGCGTTTCGCAATGTCAAAATGTCGTTCACAAACAAAACCATGACTACGTTCGATTGTTGTCGAACAATCGAATAGACCGAGCGTACGACAAGTCCTTGTGCGTTTCGCTACCAAATTGTTATCGAAATTGTCAAGGCGTTAGCGTTTATTGAAAGAGAATCGTTATGGAGCGTTTGCCACCTGTCTAAGCCTTCAGGCGTGATTGAGTAACAAACATCCCTCCATCCAAACTTTCGCATTTATAATAGTAATAAGATTATCCTTTTAATTGATCATGTATCGTTATTTAATTATGGGGCATACAAATAGTTAAAATTATTTTCAAAATAATTAGCTGAATAGAAATTGAAAAAATCACCCAATTTTATTAGCCTCTAGCTCTTGCTTAAGGGTATGAAAAAATACAGTACACTTCCATAGCCCTACTGACAATTTTTTGAGCCTGTGACTTAAGTTCTCAAGGTCTATAAAATACAAATGTTTTAGGGTTAGGGTATATAAGAAGAAGCTTTGATAAAAAATAAATATGTGTCAATATCACGTATATTTTATTAAATAAAATGGTATTTACTATGCGATAGAAATCAAACCGGAAACTGTTAAATTAAGAATCAGTTAATAATGAAATTTTACTACTAAACATTTTTTTTAATTTGAAGAATACATAGGTATGTCTCTTACATTCTGAAAATAAAAAATATACTGAAGCATAAGTAATATATATTTGAAACTAGCAACTCACCCTCGCTCCGCTCGGGTTCGTTCCTAGTTACGTTTTAACGTTTAGCTCAGAGATGAGATATTTTCGCGGAGTAAAAAGTATCCTATATGTTGACCCGGATAACCAGGTATCATCATACCAAATTTCATCAAAATCTGTCCAGCGGTTTTCCTGTGATGCGGGAACAGACAGACAGACAGACAGACAAACAGACAGACAGACAGACAGACAAAAATTCTAAAAACTATAGATTTGGCTTCTGTATCGATAATAAAGTCTATTCCAATAAGATTTTCGAAAAAATATTCAATGTACAGATTTGGCATAGTTACAATTTGATTATATGTATAGATTAATGCTGTCTTGTCATCGCGGCTGCGTTCCATGATTAATCTTTCGATATCCAGCCGGTTGTCGACCGAAAGTTCCAGCTGGCTAGAGCTGGCTAAAATAAAAACAAAAAATACAGGCGATTTTTAAATAAGGTCCGTAAATCTGCATAAAATTATCCGTAAACCTACTCTACCTGTACTAGTTAGCACTAGTACAGGTAACACCTTTATTAATGTTTACTATATCGCTATGTTTATTTTATTTCTTGATAAGGTAAATAAAAATAAAAAAGTTTTAAAACTTAAGCTTTTCGTGGCTACTGTGCGATCATAAAATAGGTGTCACGTTTCTTTGGCATCTACAAAGTACCTAAAGGGATACATGTGACAAGTGGTTGACTGAAGTCTAATATGGTATATTATTACAAATTGTGGTTGACTTGATCTCCAGCCAGGAGTAATATTTCATTTTGCACTATTAAGAGTGCCGTTTTTTACGGCATCATTTGTTTACAGTGCCATTATAAAGGATTTCAATATGCAAAAGCACAAAAAAGTAGAATTGTTTTTACAGAACAAGTAAATGATGAGTAAATGATTAAGCAGTTTTTTTTAATTTACGATTATAACTTTAAAAAAAATATATAAATGTCATAATTGTAATTGAATTATATATATATATATATATATATATTATATATATATATATATTATATATATATATATATATATATATATATATATATATATATATATATATAATATTTAATTACATGCAAACTCACCCTCGCTTCGCTTCAGGTTTGTCCTTACATAAAAACGAATCTATCCCATGCAAAACCGTACATTTTTCTGCAATGATATATTATAGCCTACAGCCTTCCTTAATAAACGGGCTATATCATTCAAAAATAATTTTTCAAACCGAATTAGTAATTCCTAAGATTAGCGTGTTCAAACAAACAAAAAACAAATACACAAACTTTGCAGTTTTATAATATAAGTATACATTATATTTTATCTACAATTTATCAGATATGCGCCTACTCTGAAGGTCAGAATTTTATAATAGCGCGTTTAATCCAAATAAGATTTTATATTTATAGTAATTCGACGCCTACAGCTCACTATCACAATAATTAAGGCGTAAAAATAATTTACAATTAAGACTTTAAGTGTGTGTGTGTTTTTATTGGTGTTTGTGTAAAATAGATCTGTCTATCTGGGAAAGCATCACGAGAAAACCACTGGTCAGATTTTGATGAAATTTGGTATGATGATAGCTGGTTATCCTGGCCTATATATAGGATAATCTTTACTGCGGGAAAATATATCATCTCTGTAAAATCTATAGTAAACGTTAAAAAGTAGCTAGGGACGAACCCGAGCGGAGCGAGAGTGAGTCGCTAGTAGTAAATAGTTTTATACTATCTATATATACACATGGCGCTGTTTGTTTTTTTGTGTGCACTTTAACAAAGCTATAGAAGCTATAAAGTCATTGAAAGTAGTTTTATTTCGCATTTTGCTATTTGTAAAAGTTTGAGCGAAATCATTTTTAAATATTTACTATATAAGTTTCACAGTTTTCGGGTTCAGGTAAAAGAGCCCGAATTAGAGCTACCATACACAATTTCTTTGTAAGGGATACATACACATCTGTGCCAATTGCTAGAATATTACTTATTTTCATTTGTATTTTACGTATAAAATGATTATTATAATGTGATTTAAAATCATTTTAACACATTATAGTAAAGAATTAACAGAATTAAAAAAACTACCGCTTCCACCATAAAAGTTATAATTCAAGTTTTGAAATAACTACGTCGGACCTTGTCGCGCTAATTATATATACATAATATGCTGTTGTGGCGCAGGTATCATCAATTAAAGCGTAAAATCCCGCGTGTGTGTGCGTGTGCGTGTGTGTGTGTGAGTGTGAGAGTGAGAGTGGGAGTGAGTGTGAGAGTGAGTGTGAGAGTGAGAGTGTGAGTGAGTGTGAGTGTGTGTGAGAGTAAATGTGAGTATAGATATATCTGTATGCCCTACGGAAGCATGAGCTCCTTGGGATCGGATCTACGTATCCACATATAGGTATATCAATGCAGGTTATGGGTTGTGGTAAGTACGGTCATCTTATTCTAGTTAGAAGACTCTCTACTTCCTCATAAGTAAGGGTACGCAACCATTGTATAAGTGCTTTTTTACAGCTGTGCAATTTCATAGGATAAATTTTAATTATGCGGTTAACTTTGTTGTACACAAAGGCAGACTGAACAGCATATTGCCGTTTAGCGAAAACCGTGCGGACATGGTAATATGAAGCCGCTATGTCATTTCTTCTTTTATTTTGTAGATGTTGATCAAAAGGGAGTGACTTATGGCGTTGTAAAATTAGTTTAAGGATATATAAATTTCTAACGGATAAGAGATTGCTAATATTGTAAGAGGGTGACTGTGACTGTAGGGAACCTATGGGGTTTGAAATACATTACCTTTAAAAGGGACCTCTGTACTCTTTCCACATTAATAAATTTAGTTTTTGTAGCACCACCCCAGACCGGGATGCAGTAGGTGATTACAGATTGTGCTAAGGCGATGTAAATTTTGTTGAGAAGTTCTTGTTTGTCATGACATGTCTGAGTGATTTGAAGATCCAGGTTAGCTTTCTTACCCTATCCATAACTAGTTCTAAGTGATAAGACCAACTTAATCTTTGATCAATCATAACGCCAAGGTACTTGGTGGAGCTGACTTTTTGTATAGAAGGGCACTTATCACACACATATCTGCAACGCAGTTCATACTTTTGCAGCATCATCGTAGCCATTGTTTTACTGTATATATATAAGAACTGTTACTAAATAAATAAATTTAATTTCAAATTTCATTTCTTTTCATATCACATGTAAGCCAGTCATGATCATCACAACTATGTATTCTGATGCTAACGTTCTCCCCTGGTTGTGAGCTTAGGTATGGAGTATTAATATAATAATAATAATAATATATTATGCACTCGTAATAAGTAATTAACGCAAAACATATATTGTTTGTGATAATATAATATAATAAATAAAATATAATAAATTATAAATAAATGAATTATTTATAAATAATTATAAAAATAATATATAAATTCTATTTTATTATTTCTTTTGGTTTTAATATTTTTATGTAATTTTAAATTTACATACTGTAATATTCACTTTTTTCACTTTTTGATTAAGTTTGTTTATATAATTATACTAGAAACTCACCCTCGCTTCGCTCGGGTTCGTCCCTAGTTACGTTTTAACGTTTAGCTCAGAGATGATATATTTTCCCGCAGTAAAAAGTATCCTATATGTTGACCCGGACAACCAGCTATCATCATACCGAATTTCATTAAAATCTGTTCAGTGGTTTTTCCGTGATGCGGTAACAGACAGACAGACAGACAGACAGACAAAAATTCTAAAAACTATAGGTTTGGCTTCTGTATCCATAATAAAGTCTATTTTAATAAGATTTTCCAAAAAATATTTAATGTACAGATTCGGCTTAGTTAGAATTTTATAATATGTATAGATGTAATTATTTGAATGTTATTTACAGATATAATTGGACAACTTTAAAATGATATTTTAGCTTTTAATACGTAGTTGTAATTTATTTAATTTGTTTTTTGTTTCTGTACCTAAATAAAATAAAATAAATAAGTATATACTACTATTTACTTACTTATTTTACATTAAACTTTAATATTTAGAGATAAAAATTAAAGTATATGTCAATATATGTCTAACTATTGGACATATTATATTAACACATATTATATGTTTTAGGCCATCAAAAGGTTAGTAAAGCAAATAAAAAAATGTTATACAAGTCAATTTTAAGTAATTTTACTAATTCAATTAATGTTTTAAATTAATTGGCTAAAGGCGTGTACGTGGTGTAGAGCACGTCGCGTCGGTCTATCCTTAAAATTTACCTGTAGTAACCTGTCCTCGCTTTAACCGCAACCGTAAACGGTATACGTGCATTTATTTGAAAGTTATATGTAATACCGATTATCAAATTATACTACATGAATTACTTTAAGGACAGGGATAAAAGTAGCCCACGTCCTTTTCATTGCCAACTTTCATCACGACTGATGGGTTGTTGAAACAATCTAACAAGTTATTGAATTTACTTTTCGTCTTTATATTATTAGTAAAGTCCCTCCCCCACGTAGTAGGTAAATTTTAAAACAACACTTCGTGAGTTGAATATATTAATTGAAAAAGATTTATATTAAGATATATGACATATATGGTAAACAAGTATACATTGTATACTTGTTTACCATGTTAGGAATCGAAACATCAATTCACGTATTAACGCCATCTGTAGTAAATAATAGTTTTAACCCCCAAAGAGACATTTTTCTTAAATATTAATAAATATATCAAAAAGATATACATCACATATGATTTTCCAATGTACTATGAATAGTAATATTTATTGACCGAGCGAGCTGCTTCAAGTGTAGCAAAATTTGCTTTTCGTTCCCGTGTTAGTTTGTTGGTACTCATCTACAGGTCGTATTTTACAAACGATCTGGACGAATTTTGGTATACAGGTTTTTCAACTTTATAATTGTTTTTTGTCATCAGGCATTTTTGATTGGAGGGGTACTTCCCCCAAAAAGGTGTTAAAATAATAATAAAAAAAAGGTGTATTGGATATCTCCGCATTATGAGATCTGATTTGGACGTTTTGTTTTTATTTGGAAGATAGTAACTTTAAGTTGACCAACTTATATCATACAAATTTAGTGAAGATCTGATGAGGATCTTCGGCGTGATGGGCAGAATAGCTCCTCAAAATCCTCAAAAAGCAGTTTATGCTCACGAGGTCTACTGTTCGCAGAACTACTAGTATAACATTAGTACATTAGTGGCTTTTTCTTACATCGCGTCGCTCGGATTCGCCTCTAGGAGTGATGATTATCCCGATTTAATTCCCAAGTATCATACCGAAAGCTTATTCTTGGAAAATTTTCATATTTTTTTTTTTAATGTTGGGACATTAACACACATCACCAACTAGTTCCATGGTAAGCTACGAGGCCTGTGTTATGAATACCAGACAGTTGATACACTACACATATATAACTTTAAATACATACATATTATAAATATAAACACCCATGACTGGAGTACAATCATTCGTGCTCATCACACAAATGAATGCCCCCAGCGGGACTCGAACCCGCGACCTCTGGCACAGCAAGTAGGGTCACTACAAACTGAGCCAAACGTGTCGTCATATATGTCGTAATTTGTAACCTATCCGAGACAATTCCTTTTTATATTGGTGGAAACATTATCGAAATTTGTACAGTAGTTTCTGCGATTCTGAGGTAAAAGGAAAAATATATTTCAGGGTTAGATAATTGTTGTTTATTTATATTATTTATTTTTATGCTTTTTATTATTTATTTATTCTTATGATTTTTTAGGTTGAATATCGCAATTAAACCATTAGTTTTATAATGTCTCAATGATATTTGTTACCTTAAAATAAAATAAGAGTATCCTTAAAATAAGAGTAATGCCTTATTTTATATTTTTTGCAATTGCAAACTATCATAAACATCATAACATGCAAACTACCCTGTAGTTTCAGAGATAAGATTTGGAAATTGCCTAATTTTTTTCATCTTTTCTTATATTCTTTATAAACTACCCTTTATGTAATCACGAAATCGCACGATGTACCAAAATTTCCTCTTAAGGGTTAAGGAACAATTTTATCTTTTGAGGTAGGTACGGAACTCTAAAAACAAGTTAATTGTACGTTAGACTTGCGTGAAGTAGAGTTACACGTGAATAACGCGTTCGTAAAGTAAAAACAATCTACTTCTGTCAAATGTTAAGTTTAATAAAAAGCAAAATTAAAAATTTTGAAAAAACCCACGACGGTTAAAAAAAAGTGAAAAAAAAAACCCAACTTAAAAAATAAATGTAACGCAAGATAATAAACGTAAAAAATAATAATAAGTAGAGTTGATCTCTCGATGACTCGGTCATATATGTAAACAATAGAGTATCAGTTTTCATAGCATTTCCCTACGTACCTACCTATTTGGTTCTCGATGATCATAGATGTAGCAATAACATATTCAAGTACCTATAAACTTAATAAAAAATCCAAGAATATCCGTCGGGGGCTGCCATTAAATGAACTAGTTTTGCAGTTTTATAGTAACGTGAATAAATTGAGATTTTTTGGCGCTATACTTACACCCTTAATGGGTAGGCCGTGCGCCTACAGTGGGGACCTTTAGAATTTGATGATGATGCTTATTTTTATTTACGATGAAATTTAAAATAGTATTAGAACTAGCGACTCAACCTCGCACTGTTCGGGTTCGTCCTTACTTACGTTTTAACGTTTAGTATAGATTTCTTAGATACTTGTATGAGATATTTTTCCGCAGTAAAAAGTATCTTATATGTTCACCCGGATAACCAGCTATCATCATACCAAATTTCATCAAAATCATTCCAGAGATTTTTCCGTGATGCGGTCACAGACAGACAGACATAAGTTCTAAAAACTATAGATTCGGCTTCTGTATCGATAATAATGATTATTTCAATAAGATTTTCCAAAAAATATACAGATTCGGCTTAGTTACAATTTTATTATATGTATAGACTACTGATCACGGAGGTATGTCTAAATATTAAATATCAAGGTGTATATTAATAACATATTATGTGTTAGTGACATTGACATTTAGTCCGGTCAATTTAGACATAAAAATAGTGGTCAAATAACAAAAATTCCCGGAAAGCCAAATATTGGTGGAGAGCTGAGGTTTACCATTACAAATAAAGTTTTAAAAATCCCCATCGATCCTATGTGTGCTACAAATGTTATTCGGGGTCAAACCTCAAAATTTGAGGTTTTTTGGATTTTTCTCGAAAACGGTAAGTTTTATCAAAAAAAAAAAAACCTCAAACCAAAGTTGTAAATCTTAAAATTCTCTACAAAAATGGTCCTTATGATTTGTTTCCTAAGAGTTACCATTCGTAAGTAGAGGTACCATTCGTATTACTTTTATTACTTTATAAGTTCAACCATTTATGTTTTTTTGATAATGACTTAAGGATTTAAACGCTTTATACATACATATAGTGTCTTTTCGATCCATTCTTACCCAGCATTAAAAAAAAACATGTTTTATTCAATAAATAAAACTATCTTTTTCGGATATTTTCGCGGATTTATTTTGATTTTTTTGGTTAGCGACGTTTCGAATGTTTTACAGCAATCATGGCCACGGGAGAGATTCGAAACGTCGGGAACCAAAAATCAAAATAAATCCGCGAAAAAATCCGAAAAGATAGTTTTATTTAAAATGTCAAATATTCGCGTAAATCTAAGAAAGTATTATGTTTTATTCATATAATTAAATAAGATAAGAAATATATATTAGCCTTAAACTATTATTATCTTAAACAGAGCTACAATTAACCTGTCAGTGAATAATGTAAACAAAGAAATGTTTCGAGATAAAGAAAACCATTAAGCCAGTGGTAATTTTCATATTATATTTGTAAGGAAAAGGAAGTTTTTTTTTCATAATATAAGTAGCAAAGTTCTCGGTATATGGATAATGCCACGGGTATAAATGCCATGATTGTAATATACGCTCGGACTTCGGAGGTCCGGGTGTCATTACTCATTGTATCAACCCATTGGAAAGAAAAATAAATGATGTTTTCTTAATTTATTCCTTAATTTAATGGATCTTACAAATGAGATTTAAAGCAGATATGATGAATGCTATGTGTCATTATTTTATTAAATAATAATTTTTTAACTGGAAATGTACCACACACAGTTCAAAATCATTATTGGTAATATTTTATTTATTAAAATATACCAATACCAAGGTAATAACATCCAAAGAAATAAATACACACCCGAATCGAGAACCTCTTCTTTATCAAGTCGGATAGAAAATACTAGGTCTTTTATACGAGTAGGTATGATTCGTAGCTGCTGCACCAAAATGTAATTTTGCTAACAAATTTTTCAACTAAGTGGTTTATAGTGTATCGAATAAAACGTAGATTTTCCTTCTTTTTTGCGTAAGTATTGTTATAGTAAACTGCAATACTTATATTTTTATTATAAAAGAAAACATTTAAAATTTTAAGCATATTATATTGTATATAAACTGATTGGCCGGAAAAACCAGGTCCACCTTTTAAAACCCAATGAAACCTCCCCGCCTTATTGGGGCTTCGCAGGATCGCTTACGCACTCGACCACGACAGCTAGCTTGTCAAGACAGATTACAACAATCAATGGTCTGCCCCACGGTCTACTCTGCTATCAGAGATGTACCAGAAGCAAAGCGCATGACCTACCGAAGTGGGCCACCTCCCAATGTGTTTGTTCATGCCCGGCTGAATTGTCGGACGCTGCTGAACCCCCCACGGCAAGGTGAACAAAACTTACATGGCCTTTCTTAATTACTGATTTATAAACTCTGTGGGCATTGCCTAGCTCCTAGGCCTACTAAAGTCTGAACTTTCGAATAATGATAGTATAGGTATTCCTACAATAATAAAGAACTTGGAAAGAACTTGCTTGAAAAACAAGTCTTTATTTACATGGGCTAAATATACTTGAAACTTGTATTGATGATCTTCGACTTTGAAGCTTCTTATCTAAAACTAGCAGAACCCGCGGCTTCGCCCGCGATCAAACTACGAAAAAAATAAACTTTTTCGCATAGTATATTACTTGCAAAATTAAGTTCGAGTAAGTTTTATTGTTTCTTAAAGATATATGGAAAACAAATTAAATTTTAGCGATCGTAACTCAAAATATCCAGTATCTTAAAGATGTTAAGCGTATATTCCGTAAATAAATATACACTTTAGGTATTTAGCAAGCTCCACTACCTGTGTTTTTTTGCACATTTTTCTACTCCATCTTTCCAAAGTTAGAGGGAGAGAGTACAATGATACAATCGCATAGATAGTTCACGACTTTAGAATCATGTAACTCGGCTAATACGGGGTTTTTTAACTAACATACCTACTAACAGGTTAACATCTACGTTATTTTTAAAGATCCAGTGCTATGTACACCTGAAGCTTATAGCTTCCCTCCTTCTCCTTCTTTTATAAGTTACCCATATAAATTGTCATTCTTATTTTAATGTAGCTTTTTTCCCGCGGCTACGCTCGCGTGGACTGAAAAATTTGCTCAGTTTTAATTTCCATTCAGTTTATATGTTGTCATATCCAATTTTTAATATTATGTCTAGATTCACTTAACTTAGTATACGCTAAAAAACTAACCACAAATATACCACACTGATGAATGTTTTGTCTAGTTCTGGGATTTGCTAAAACGTTTCTGTGAGAAGCTATCATCTCTTAAGTCTACGCCTGCTACTTTTAACGACTGGCTCTGAGATACATATATTATTGGTCATTTCAATGCAAACTTTAAGAAAGAATTACAATAGATTAAATTCAAAAGCGTAGTCAGAAGTTATCAATGGTATTCGAGGTATGAATTCTGATTCCCTCCGAGCACATCCAGCAAGCACAGTGACCACTATAATGTTTAATGAATTACTCATAGTCTAATCCTGTTACATAGCTTAGGCGACTTTTTTATTGCAGATATACCATCCTTCAGAAGGACTATATAGATAGCAGGATACTCTCTAGCTAGGTTCTCTCTCGCGCTCTAAGTCTGTTATAATTTTCGCTACTGTGGCCAGCCGAAAAGTTATACATAATTTTCCTTTGGATTCAGAATAATTTCTGTTGCTACTTTATATCCCACACAATAAGTGTGCACTTACGGAGAACTTGAACTATGTTACTCTATTTAAATATATTCAACAACCTAAAGTTCAACGCCCACTTTTACCCACTTAGAGGCTGAATTTTAAAAAAAATCTACAATACATGTTTGTTTAATTGTACTAAAGAGCATTAATACCAAGTTTCAAGTAATTCTGATCATAAACAATTTTTTCCTCATATAAACAGCATAACCCCCTTTTACCCTTTTAAGGGGTGTATTTCGAAAAAAAAATGATATTTGTATTAATAACAATAATGTAAATACTATTTTACGTGCATCAATTACAGAGTTTCATACAAACTTTCATCCCCTATTTGACAGCCTTATGGAATGAATTTAAAAAAATATTAAAATACGTATTTATTTAATTGTATTGAAGAGCATTAATACCAAGTTTCAAGTAATTCTGATCATAAATAATTGTTTGCCCATATAAACTTTATCACCTCCTTTTACCCTTTTAAGGGATGAATTTCGAAAAAAATCTTATACATATATTTCTTATTTTTTATCTTAAAGCTAAATACCACTTTCCATGCATTTCGCGTTAAGAATGACAGAGTTTCATACAATCTTTTATCCCTTATTTTACCCCCTTAGGGGATGAATTTCGAAAAATCCTTTCTTAGCGGATACCTACATTGTATAAAGAATAGGTCCTCCAAATTTCACGTTTCTACGACCAGCGGTTTAGGCTGTGCGTTGATCGATCAGTCAGTCAGGACAAAGCATTTTATGTATATAATAGATTTGTCATCCATGATTTTACGTATGCCTCTGACTACTACGTTTGATTTTGCTGTTACTGTTCCATTTTTCTAGATTATTATAAGTTTTAAATGTCGCTTTGCCCACGGACCCGATTATCTGCCCCATGCGACGACTTGTGCATTCTCTCGGACAATCGCCAGTGTATACTTACAACTAATACTGATTTCTCCTAACGGACTCAAAGTAGTACCTTGTTTCATCCATGATAAAGAAATTAATAACGTAACTTATATGTAATGCGAACGTACTTTTTTTAATTTATAATACTTAATTTATAATATTTGATACAATAATCAGTGACAGCTGTCATTGCTAGGTAGGTTTATAACCGCAAATCATAAAATAAAAATGCTAATATCTTTTTTTTGTGACTTCCTAATAAAATAAATCTTTCGGGATAAACTTGTGTTATTTAATCCCTATCGTTTGAGCATTTTTTCATTTCAAGACGCCTCAAATAGATATCAGGTAAATCGTTGTATAGAGTCCTGCCATTGTTCTTTATATTTAATATGTTAATTTTTTTTTATTGATAAAGTGTCCGAAGTGAAGTGGCGTGGCTTGCGCAAACTAGACCACCCGTTTTCGGCCGTATTTTCAATCCTTCGGAAAAATTATAAGTATTGGTCTTACAGTTCTGGAAGGCAACACTTTTTGTTGGGAAATTTCCTCCTCTTTTTGAATCTTTTTTCAAAATTAAAAATTGTAAATTAGTTTTTGAGATACTTGCAAAAAACCAAACCCCTTTTTTCAGTTTATTGTTAATAACTTTAGCACTTTTTGTAAGCGGCTCTTGAATTTTATCAAAAATCATCTACACGCTATTGCGAATCGAATAACACCTCATTAATATTTTTCGGAGGCGGAGAAAAAAGTTTAGCCGAAAAAGCACTTTTTGACTAGACTAATTAGTGAAAGAAGTTTCTGAATCGGTTCAGTAGTTTCAGAGATTACCCCTACATACAAACTTACAAATTTAACCTTTATATTAATAGTGTAAATATGTAGGTATGTGTTAACTTATGAATACCCGATGATATTTATAACTTGTAATCGAGTAATTTTTTGGGCTGCCTCCAAGGCTTAGCAAGGCTATATTTGCCTATATTTGTATTTTTTGGCATTTAGGTTTGCTTACAATGGGGAGATACTAGGCACGGATATTTATTAGAGGCGGTGTTTCCTAAAAAAATGGAAGCAAGGGGTTTCAGGGAACGTGACGTTCGCAGTTAATCGATTTAATTTTATTATTTTCGTTTTCTTATTGTTGATATTTTTAATTTAGGATGAAAATCAATCGTTAAGATAAGAAACCGTAAAACATGCTTGTTTAATAATTGAAGATTTTATTTTGAAACTTAGCACTTTTAATTTGAAAACAATCGTGGCCAATTTAATGCAATGTAATTTAATGTTGTACGCGGTTTTAAATAAGCGTAAAATTAGTTGATCGTAGCGTAGATTAGTTACGATCTACGCATTAATTTTTATACTGCCAGAAAATCCAAATTTTTTGCGGCAAGTGCGGCTGAACGAAAAGGCAAGGCCCACTGAATACACATACATGACAGGTGTTCAATGCTGCCATTACATATTTAATGCGTCAAATTATTACTTGTTATTAATAATATAACCAATTATCACCTCCAACTTACATATCTATCAATATATCTATTACTAGCGACTCACCCTGGCTTCGCTCGGGTTCGTCCCTAGGTTGATTCCCCCCACAAACTCATCCCCATTTTCACTCCCTTAAGGGATGATTTCCGGGATAAAAAGTATCCTATGTCCTTCCCAGGGTCTCAAACTATCTTCTTACCAAATTTTATCTGAATCGGTTCAGTAAATCCTGATATTATCTCCTACAACCTCACAAACGCACAAACTTTACCTTTTTATAATATTAAGTATAGATAATATCAAAGTCATAAAGCGTGAATTTTCCGCAAAAAAATAATTTAAATAATAAGTAATTCAAATAAATACATATGTATTTGAATTACTTATATTTTAATTAAGTACGTACGTACGTACGTACGTATGTATGTATGTATGTATGTATGTATGTATGTATGTATGTATGTATGTATGTATGTATGTATGTATGTATCTATATATGGATTTGTATATGTATCTATTTATCTATTAGTATTTATATACATATATAAAGCAAGTACACCGCCTACCGTTTTTATGAAACTTACTCCTTACTAACTTACTTTAAAATGTCAAATATTCGCGTAAATCTAAGAAAGTATTATTTGAATAGATTTAGTTGAGATCTTTAAAAAGTTGTTATTGTCGGTAGTAACATAAATAAACGTTACATTGACAAAATCGATAACTAATGAATCTTCTAGTTTATTAGAGTAAGTATATAGAAGGTTAAATAAGTTTAATTAGTCGATATATGTAGGTACCGACTTATGCAACTACAAGTATACTTTCTGATGAAAAAAAAAAACAGTACATACATAAAAAAATAGTACGTACAGAGAAGCATATTTTTAAATTATTATAAGGAATTGCAATAAATGAATAATCAGTTCTATATCAAGCAAAAAATAGACAAATAAATTAATATCTGTATTCGATTTTTCCTGTCTGTTCAGTTGTAATAACAATATTTATATGCACATAAGTCATGTAAGTAGGTAAATTGCTTAGTTTAAATGTGCTTCCGGGTTCTATGATATAGTACGATTAGATATATCCAGTATGTTGTGACCTTTTCGAAATACACTGTTCGATCGATAATGATTATTATATTATTTCAATTTTAAATCATTACAAAACTAGTATTAAGAATTAGCATTCTCCTTTATAATAAAGGGCAATTCATTTTGGGCCCAAACGTAAAAGTGCCCGCCAACGAGAAAAAAAAATGTATGGGAAAAAAAATTGTTTAGAAAAAAAATTAAAAATTGTTTAGGAAGCTCAACCCAAGTATTTTTTACTTCGGCACGACATCCCTACACTCTACCCTACACGACATTCCTTTAGCTATTATTTCCTGTGTTATTTTTGTGATATACTCTCATTTCTTTTGATCGATGTGGATAGATAAATGTATTTTAAGTGTCCTACGAAAAATAGTAGAAGCTTCTTTAGGTTTCCAGAAAAAGGCATCCTCATCGCTAACTTAGTATGAAACATAAATGGCCTCGTTGAGTATCATAAGTCGTTTTGTGTATGTAAAACATAGAAGATATATGTATATGGATATTATTTATAAACCTAAACCTAGTCTTCCGATTTATGACCAGTCACACTCAAGCAGAAGTTACCTTGTTTATGTCGTGCTTTGAATTTAATATGTAGGTAGGTAAAATATAATCATTCTTTAAGCTTTTCCTATACGGACAGATAGATATGGGTATCGCGTGTTACTAGTATTATTTATAAATTTGATATATTTTGTATTCTCATACTCACCTGCAAAGGATGTATTGTAAATACATACTCGTACATCATATATTTTGTATAATAAAATTTGAAAATTTTTGTTTTGATTTGTATTAAAGTAAAATAAATATAAACTATTTATTGCGTAACTAACGGCGCACCCTACCCTACTCAAAAAGTAGCCTCTGCGCTATTCTGGACTATAATCTATCTCTGTGCTAAATTTCATCCAGATCCATTCAGCCGTTCTGTCGTGATTGAGTAACAAATATCCATCCAAACATCTAAACTTTCACAAAAATAAATCTGCGAAAAAATCCGAAAAGATGGTTTTATTTAAAAAGATTACAATTTTGTTAATTTTTTAGTAAATACATATGTAATTACTGGCATTTTTTTATTGTAAGCAAAAGACAGAAATTACATCATTTTTAATTGATATAAAAGCTATCATTTAATTTAAGTACTTCTTCAGGTTGATGTTTATCTTTTTCCTTGATACTTTACAATGTAATATCTACACGCTTTGAATTTAAAGTAATAGTAGATCACTGTTTGACCCTAGCAGCTCCTTTGAAAGTTTATGGTTTGAATCTTAATTAACTACCTATTTGTATGTGCTACTTCAGAATTTGTGACAATGCTATATTAAAGTGAGGCTGTGTAAATATAGTCTACGAATATAGACATACAATTTATATATCATTTATTATATTTATATAAAACAAATATAATTTAAAATTATACTTTATTGTATTCAGCCCTTTTTGACGTCCCACTGCTGGGCACGAGCCTTCCTACGAGGGGGATTAAGCCATAGCCCACCACGCTGGCCAAGTGCGGGTTGCCGGACTAAACATGTCTTTCGAAAACTTGCTAGGTTTTCTTAGACATGCAGGTTTCCTCACAATATTTTCCTTCACCGTAAGGCAAAAGGTAATCCATGTTAGAAATTGATTCGCACATGAAAATATCAACATTGGTGCATTTTTCAATTCAGTGTGGATGGCAATATCTGAAATTCTAAAGAAGGTAAATCACGAATAAAAAAACAAATTATAGAGACGGAATTTTCCTATCAACGAAACGAAATATAATAATTTTACTACAGGGAAAAGACTTTTATTATTATAATTTGATAGTCCTTTTGACGCCCCACTCGTGGGCGTGGGTTTTCTTTAATTCGAGAGGATTAGGCCACAGTCCAATACTCTGACCATTGCATTGGTCGACTATACGTAATGCGAATTGAAAACTCCTAAGGTTTTGTCAGATATGCAGGTTTTGCCTCAAATTTTTATATTCATCAAACTGTAATCATGTTGAAAATGAGATGTACAGGAAATTCTTAAAAGGTCAAGATCGGGGACCGACTTCACTCTGTCCAAACCTAAATGAACTTTCATTGATATTTTTTAATTTCAATGTGCTTATTTTACCTGTACAGGTAATATTAGGGCTTAAAATATAGCTAAATCTCATTTCAATCGATCGAGTTGATTGATGTCAAATTATAGAACGGATGTCATGCACTTAGCATGACGTTGCAGACGAAATAGCATAACATGAGCGGATAAAACCTCAAGTAATACCTAATGTTTTTAAATTATTAGTATTACTTAAGATTCCCTTGAACTATCAAATTACCATAATAACTAGTATTTTTGCAATTTAAATGAAACAATAGAGCATGACTATCGTCTTTTAACAATGTAAAACGTAATATTTTTTGCTTTAAATAAGATTACTATTTTATTTTTAGTGATATAAGTTTATATTTTATTTCAAATGATCAAAAAAAATTTAGATCATATTTTATTTTTACATTACTAAATTAACACAAAAATGGCTGGACCTATTTGAATTATTCTCTTTTTGTTTTATTGGGGGTGTGTCAGGGGTGGTTTAAGTATAAAAATCATTGGGAAAACCCAAAAGAAGAGCTGAAAAATTCAGTAGATGGCGTTAGTGACGGACCTATCACCTACAACATTGAGTCATTGCGTTTCCTTTCGTTTTTAATTAATTCTTTGTACATATAATGTTACGAATTCTCCTCATGTTTCTCTTAATTACCATGCTTCATGTACCCAATTTCTTTTTTTTCCTTAATGCTGCTCTTCTTTGTCTAAAGCAATCTATTATTGCTAGTTTCGTATTATTGACTTTCCAATAATGGCTCTGTAGCCATAGCAACAATCACAATTACCTTAGTACGTCGCCTGAAGATCCGAAGAGAATTGAGTACTGACATATGGGAATTGAAGCACTGCCGCATCACTGTAACACTGATACGGGCCTGTGTGGGACGCGTTGCCGGAACTGAACACTGATATGTGTGAATCAGCCTTAAGTTGGGAATAAATTGTGGAGCCACTTTCCATATGAAAATAAGGGACAGATAACTACCAATATTAATTTCACGTTTGAAGTTTTTAATAGTTTAAAAATTTTCAAGACAATATTTTTAAAATTAGTAAAATTGAAGACTGTGAGTATATTTCCGTATCGTTTTCTAATAAAAAAATATTACAATGCCAAGGAGGAGACAAGCCGACATAGGTCGTTGAAGTCAATCAAATATGCGACGAATTACCTCACGTGCAAACCGCTCTGATGATCAGCGAGTGATACTGATAATAGTCGTGTTTGTAATTAGTTTGTCCGAATTTTGTAAAGATAAAGTACAAAATGTGCAACAAAATAGAGTTAGTGGAACTTGCTAAATACTTTAAAGGAAAATTAATTTACAGAATATACGTTATATCTTTTCAAATACTGGATATTTTCGGTTACGATCACTAAACCTAAATTTGTTTTCCATAATATCTTTAAGGGCTGTGGTAGCCCAGTGATAACGCGCTCGCTTGGGAAACCGAGTGAAGCGGGTTCAAATCCCGGGTCTCGCACCTCTGATATTTTCATGTGCGAATCATTTCTAACATGATTACCACTTGCCTTTACGGTAAAGGAAAACATCGTGAGGAAACCTGCATGTCTGAGAAAACCTAGCAAGTTTTCGAAAGACATGTGAAGTCCGCCAATCCGCACTTGGCCAGCGTGGTGGACTATGGCCTGATTCCCCTCGTATTGAAGAGAGGCCCGTGCCCAGCAGTGGGACGTTAAAAAGGGCTGAATACTTATTATTACACTTATTATTAAATATTACTTATTATTACTATTAATAATACTTATTATTATTATTATCTTTAAGAAATAATACAAAACACTAACTTATTTTTGCAAATAATAAAGTATGTGTTGCAAAAACGTAATCTATACATATTATAAAATTCTAACTAAGCCGAATCTGTACATTAAATATTTTTTCGAAAATCTTATTGAAATAGACATTATTATCGATACAGAGGCCGAATCTATAGTTTTTAGAATTTTTGTCTGTCTGTCTGTCTGTTACCGCATCACAGAAAAACCACTGGAGGGATTTTGATGAAATTTGGTATGATGATAGTTGGTTATCCGGGTCAACACATAGGATACTTTTTACCGCAGGAAAATATCTCATTTTTGGGAAAAAATACAAAACTGATCAAAATAAAAACACGATGATACTACCTACATATTAACATTTTAGCAAGGTAACTTACTTATATATGTTAAAACTATAAAAAAAGGTTATCTTAAAGGAAATATCAATAGCGCTATTTTATTCATTAAAATAGTTATTTTAATGAAAATTTATTTATGTAATATTTAGATATTTGACAATAGATGTCGCCATCTGTTTTTAAAATACGTAGTTTAATCCAAAAAAAAAAAAATAATAATAATGTACAGATATACGACCTTTCTATGACTTTATTAGAATTACTACTAAATTATCTGCGGCCCCGCCTGTGTTCAAATTTTCAATAAAACAAACTTTTTGGCTTTATAAATTAGTAACATATTAGTAATATTTTGTTGGCAGAAACAATTTTCAAATTAAAAAATTTGTAAATTTATATTGTTTAGTAAATAATGTTAATATTTTTGAATCTTTTAATGTAAAAATTGGGCAAATGCAAATCGATCTCGCGCAATATAGGTTTCGTATAGCAAAATACTGTGTTGTTTTTCTTATTTATGTGTTTTGTTAGATTAACACTAAAATAAATACGAGTAATATTTACGTTTCCACAATATCGACTCATTTTGTCAACCGTAAAAACACGTTGGATTCATATTATTTTATAACATTTTATGGGAAACAAGTTTATGGCTGTTAAACTGACAAAGCGGGTAACTAAAAATATTCCATATCTCAAAAGCTATGAAAAAGTTATTTAGGAACTGTTATACCTCAACTTTTTCATTTTTCAATTTTTTTGACACCATTTCTTGGAAGGTAAAGGCTTAAAGGACACAATAAAATGCTTACAACTTTAATCATATTAGCCGAGCCATATGAAATAATAAAAAGTGTTTGTTTAGAATTATTTACTTATTACATTTTCTTTTGAAAATCGTTTCGGACAATATTAGTAACTAGCGCTAAGCAATCCCTGTTGCGCAACAAATTAACATTAAGAAAAGTTGTCATTAAGTTATTTAAATAATCAGCTACATATTAAATTAATCAATAGCTGTCTATTAGTAAAAAATGATTAAAATTAATTCCTTAGTTTGAGAGTTTATCGCCCAAAACTAAATAAACGAATAAATAATAATGTCCTCCTGACCGATTCCGGCCACGGCGGCCAATCTCATTGAGACTAGCCAACTGTGCAGGAGATATTATAGTGCACAAATGTACGCGCAGACACAAGTGCACTCTCTATTCCTGTCATTCTCATACTCCGGTGGGACGACTACTCGACACGACCGGTGAGAGTTAAGGCGCAGGACCGACGGCTTTACGTGCTCTCCGAGGCACGGGGGTGAAACACCGCCAACTTCCCAACTCCGGGCTGTTACTGAGGCTTACTATACAGAAAGACTCAATAACTAAACTTGGCCCGACCCGGGACTCGAACCCAGGACCTCAGGATGTGCAGCCGTACATGCTAGCCACTACACCACCGAGGCAGTTAAAACGAATAAAACAGAAGCATAGACATAATATGTTATAAATGTTATCGCTAAAAGGAATTGGTATATGTAAGAGCATACTAATATGTAAAACCTAAGAATTTGGTTTTTCATTATCTTAACGCGGGCGGAGCCGCGGGCAATGCTAGTAATAAATATTTTATATCCTATTAGTAAAAACAACACAATATTCAGCAGTACGGAAACCTCGATGCGCGAGTCAAAATCATACATTTTAAATCACACATTTGAAAATTATTACAGCCATCAAATTAATTATTACTTACATCTATGTAATATATTTAAATGAGCAATTCTTGTATATTTATTTATTTATACTGGCGATCTCGGAAACGGCTCTAACGATTTCGCTGTGGCGGTTTTCGGGGACGAAAAATCGATCTAGATTAGTCTTATGTTTGGGAAAACGCGTGTTTTCGAGTTTTCATACGGTTTTCTATCGCATTATTCCACGCAAAATATGGTCGATAATTTATTACGTTCACGCGTTACGCGTCAAGCGGCCAAGCTGCAAGATTGACAATTATAGGTGTGTCCGGGTTCGAATCCCGGTCGGATACAAAGATTTTACTTTTGTTTTTATTTTAAACTAAAAAAAAATACTATATCAAAAAAGAACTCCGAGCAAAGCTCTGTCGCCTAGGTACTAGTCAAAGAATTTGTTTTTTTGTAGTTTAAACGCGAGCGAAACCGCGGGTTATGCTTTTTATAAAAATGTATATTTAACTTTAAATTAGAATAAAGGTTTTATAATTGTACATGGAAAAGGGTTATAATA
This sequence comes from Fabriciana adippe, assembly GCA_905404265.1. Taxonomy (NCBI): domain Eukaryota; kingdom Metazoa; phylum Arthropoda; class Insecta; order Lepidoptera; family Nymphalidae; genus Fabriciana; species Fabriciana adippe. Next base: position 9,168,262 of record FR990001.1, on the reverse strand, counting down.
ATGGAATTACAATTTTTATCGATAATTAGTGATTATATATAATTTTTTAGGCAATTTTAATAAAGACAACGGAAACTGCTGTATAATTATAAATTATAATTTCCCTAATTAATAATAATTAATATATGAAATTAAGTTACCCCGGCTTTACCTGTATGTTTTTTTTAATTAAATACTTTCTGAAAGATTATTTTCAATATAAAACTTGGCACTGCATTTTCGTGGCATTAAGTCTCTAAGCTTGAATTTCAATAATTTCCATATATCTATTCTTATAATTTTAACCCTAGGTAAGGTTTTTAATGGGCTAGAATCTAGATGAAGCAGTCTATCATGACATGTTATTTATTATGTAGATTAGTATAGTAAATCAGGTCAAACTATTGCAATCAAAATGATGGTGTTGTAGTATATACCAGAAATGCTTTAAATTGTGAAGTTATCGAACCTGACTTTATCGAGGCAAATTACCTGCAAATTAAGCTCTCTACTGGCCTTGTTGTAATTGCTCTATATCCTTCACCTCCTAACCATGGTATAACTACATTCTTAAATAGCCTGGAGAGCATTTTATGTTCATTAATTTTAAAAATTTAGCTGTTATAGGCGATATTAATATTTATATAAGCAGTTTGTCTAATGATCCACACGCAGACGAATACTTAAATACTTGCGCAACACACGGAATGGTACCAGCGCACTCGTTCCCTACTAGAAATGAAAACTGTCTGGACCACATAATCCTTCGAAGTAACAAAAAGTCGACAGTATTTGTTTTGAACACACCATTTACTGACCATTCGCCTTTTTGCAGGTGTTTTGGGTTAAAACCTAAAATTACAACAGAACCTCATTCATCTACCTATGTAGATGAATCAGCAGTTATTGCAGAACTTAAAAAAATTGACTTTTCTGATATCTTAAGCTCTATGGATCCAGAAGACTCAGCCGAGAAATTGGTATCAGCAATATCCTTGGCTATACAAAATCACACTCGTATTGTAACGGTTGCCAGTAGGAAAAGAATTGTAAAGCCCTGGATCACTCCAGGATTACTTCGCTGCATACGAAATCGCGATAAGCTTTACAAAAAAGCAAAAAAAAATCTCAATGATAAGGATATGAAAACCGCTTATACTCGGTATATTTTTTTTTTATAATAACTTATTAAAAAGGGTAAAAGCAAACTATGAAAATAATGAATTCTAAAAGGTTCGGAAAAGTACTAAAAAAACGTGGGATCTCATTAAGCAATTTAGTAATATGCCTAATGAAAACATACAATCCTCAACCCATCTTTTTAAATTGGCTACTGATCCAATTGAGTCAGTGAACAAAGTCAATCATTTCTTTGATAACATAGGAAGAAACCTTGTCTCTGTTTCAACTCAAACTAGAGGTATTCCTCAGAAACATCTTGGTTTCACGGTTTCCCGGACAACGTCAAGGTCGATGGTGGTTAATGGAGTTGATGACTCAGAAATTAGGTCCATCATTTGTGGTCTTAAAAGCAAATGTGTTGTAGGATGGGATGGCATAACAACATCTATTCTTAAAGCCGCTGAAAATATTCATACTCCATTAATAACTCGGGTTTGTAATTTATGCTTGTCCAACGGCATACTCTCTATAGTTTTCAAAAAGGCTATTGTTTACCCAATTCATAAGAAGGGATGTAAGGATTGTGACAGTAACTACAGACCTATCTCTGTTCTGAGCTCACTATCTAACAGGAAGAGTCTTCCTTTTTTATCTGTATTATTATTTATCTATATGTATCTTTCTAGATCTATCAAAAGCTTTCGACACCATTTCTCTGCCTCTTCTATATAATAAATTGGAAAAAAATTATGTTAGGGGAATTGCTCTAGATCTCTTTAAAAGTTACCTTACTGACTGAACTCAAATTGTTACCATAAATAAGAATGTCAGTGATGAAGAGAACCTCACATATGGAGTACCGCAAGATAGTGTACTGGGACCCACTCTTTTCTTAATCTACATTAACGAATTTTGCGATCTTAAAATACCTAATTGTAAAATTGTCTCCTATGCAGATGACGCAGCTTTGCTTGTTCAAGGCAACATTTGGACAGAAGCAGGCAAGCGTAGTGAGCAAGCCCTTGCTATTGTACTAAATTGGATGTCTTGTAACCTATTAACGTTAAACATAGATAAGACACAATTTATAACATTTGGCCACAAATCTTCTTTGCCCCCTGAATCTTTTTCTATCATTGCACATGGATGCTCTTACGAACTACACAAAGGTTGCAAATGTAGCAAGGTTACTCCTTGTCGCACTGTGAAATACCTTGGTGTACTTCTTGATGAAAACCTCACCTAGAAAAAACATGTACAAGCTATGGCATCCCGTTTACGAAAACTCGCCTCTTTTTTAGGCAACTCAGATCTGGCTCTAATATCCAAATACTAAAGATTGTTTATTTTGCTCTTGTACAATCAATACTTACTTATTGCATATCAGCGTGGGGCGGTGCATCTAAATCAGTATTGTTTCAACTAGAAGGAGTACAGAGATCTATACTAAAAGTTATGACATCCAAGACTGTTCGCTTTCCAACATTTGAGTTGTATCAAATATGCATAGTATTAACGGTTGGACAACTGTTTGTCCTTTATTCTATTCTGCGAAAACATAAACATACTTTTTTTTTTATCCGAATTTTATGTCCAATAAACGCAGATACGATAAAGTCTGCCAAATAATACTTCGAAGAACAGCTTCTTCAAATCGATATTACTTTTATCTAAGTCCCATACTGTACAATAAGATCAATAAAGAGTTAAATATCTATTCTCTTACATCACATAAATGTAAATGTAAATTGATTGGTTGGCTACTAAAATTAAACTATAATCAAACGTAAGACCTTTTGGTAACTATAACTTGAGACTTCTTCTATACACACACATATATTCACACACGCACACACACATATATAATAACACAAACACACACATACACAAACACACACGCGCTCGCAAACATACATAATCAATGTCATTATAACTCCTTTTCTTTTTTTTTATTCTCCTCGTGTTATTTTTTTTTTTGTTTATTTAATTAGATATTTGATTTTTTTGCTGTGCTCACTTTTGTCTAATATGTGTAGCATTAGTTTTTTGTTATTTACGACGCTTGTGAGGCGGGCGTTAATAACTGCAGCACAGTTTTACACTAATGCAGTTATTATCGTTCAGTTGTTTTTGTTATGCATGTACTGTTTTAAATGAATAAATAAATAAATAAATAAATATAATAGGCATTATTATTAGTAGTAACATTATAGCACGCATAGGTAATTATCGTACAACCTCATTGATTACATAAGTACCTATATTATTATCTATTTTTGTGTCAACATAATATATTTTAGACGTAACAGCTGTTATATTCTTTAAATATACTTACCCTTGTACTTATTATTTTATGAGGCAATGTGTGAAACGCGAAGATTTAACTTTGGTCTACATTATGTGTATATAAGTCAACATTATCTCTTAAATATTTAACATGTTATAAAAGTTATTAAACAAATTTAAAATCTAAGCCATATTACGTTTTTTGGCGATTTTGTTAGATATACTATAATATATACTATATACAATATACACACATATGATACAACATATTTATTTCTATTTAAAAGGATTACTCAAGCAGGATTTTTTTTTGTCAATGAGTCTTTTTACCCGATTGCGGCGAAGCTTAAAGGTGGGTTATGTGTTTGGCTTGTATGTAGGTATGTATGTATATATGTATGTCGGATCCTTATTTCCTCGTAATTAGTAAACGGCTTAACCGATTTTAATGATTCTAACTCGGAAATTGAGTTTATGATTCATACGTCATTAGATTGGTCTTCATAACGCTAGCGTTTACATAGGCTATATATGTAAATATTATAAAAAATCAAAATGGTGGATTGTAGGCACCAATTTGTGTCTTGAAATTTTTTTTTGTCCGAATCAATTGAGTAAGGTATCAACATACAGGTTTTTAAGAGGTGATTACAAAAATATATGGAACTTATATATTTTAAAGTGATTTGTAATGTCATGAAATTCTTCTATGTATGTATATCTTCGGTGTTTATAAACAAACATTTTACTAAAATTCGTTGAGCTTATATGAAAATGGATGTACAAATAAATAAATTATTAATGTTAAGCCTGTTCAGATAAGAACATGCACATTTAGTTAATAGAATAAAAACAATATTTACATATACATATATAAATTATAATTACATTTAATAGACTCGTTTTATGACGACGCCATGGTAAAAACAAACTAATTAATCACTTTATAAAATATACTCATAATTTCTAAAAATAATTTCAAAAGCTGGTTTAAAAGTAAACCCTTTAATTTTCTAGATTTCAGCATAAAGTCCCTGCATATACATACGTATCTCATGTTAAAATATCATGTGCCTTTTCAATACTTGCCTATGGTAATAACTGCCTCGATGGTGTACTTCCGGATGCTGCACATCCGGAGGTCCTAGGTTTGAGTCCCAGGTCGGGCCAAGTTTAGTTATTGAGTCTTTCTGTTCAGTAAGCCTCAGTAACAACTCGGAATTGTTTCACCCCCGTGCCTCGGGGAGCACGTAAAGCCGTCGGTCCTGGGCCTTAACTCTCACTGGTGTCGAGCTGTCGTCCCACTGGCGTATGAGAGTGACAGGAATAGAGAGTGCACTTGTGTTTGCGCGATCACTTGTGCATAATAAAATCTCCTGCGCAGATGGCTAGTCTCAATGAGATTAGCCACCGTGGCCAAAATCGGTCGGAAGGACATTATTATGGTAATAGATAGACAAGCGTCTAAGTATTTTATCCTTTTCTCGAAGCAACGTAGAGCACTTTTAAGACCTTTATCTTTTATCTATATATACATAAAATGCTTTGTCCTGACTGACTGATCGATCAACGCACAGCCTAAACCGCTGGTCGTAGAAACGTGAAATTTGGAGGACCTATTCTTTATACAATGTAGGTATCCGCTAAGAAAGGATTTTTCGAAATTCATCCCCTAAGGGGGTAAAATAAGGGATAAAAGATTGTATGAAACTCTGTCATTCTTAACGCGAAATGCATGGAAAGTGGTATTTAGCTTTAAGATAAAAAATAAGAAATATATGTATAAGATTTTTTTCGAAATTCATCCCTTAAAAGGGTAAAAGGGGGTGATAAAGTTTATATGGGCAAACAATTATTTATGATCAGAATTACTTGAAACTTGGTATTAATGCTCTTCAATACAATTAAATAAATACGTATTTTAATATTTTTTTAAATTCATTCCATAAGGCTGTCAAATAGGGGATGAAAGTTTGTATGAAACTCTGTAATTGATGCACGTAAAATAGTATTTACATTATTGTTATTAATACAAATATCATTTTTTTTTCGAAATACACCCCTTAAAAGGGTAAAAGGGGGTTATGCTGTTTATATGAGGAAAAAATTGTTTATGATCAGAATTACTTGAAACTTGGTATTAATGCTCTTTAGTACAATTAAACAAACATGTATTGTAGTTTTTTTTTTAAATTCAGCCTCTAAGTGGGTAAAAGTGGGCGTTGAACTTTAGGTTGTTGAATATATTTAAATAGAGTAACATAGTTCAAGTTCTCCGTAAGTGCACACTTATTGTGTGGGATATAAAGTAGCAACAGAAATTATTCTGAATCCAAAGGAAAATTATGTATAACTTTTCGGCTGGCCACAGTAGCGAAAATTATAACAGACTTAGAGCGCGAGAGAGAACCTAGCTAGAGAGTACCTATTCTGCTATCTATATAGTCCTTCTGAAGGATGGCATATCTGCAATAAAAAAGTCGCCTAAGCTATGTAACAGGATTAGACTATGAGTAATTCATTAAACATTATAGTGGTCACTGTGTTTGCTGGATGTGCTCGGAGGGAATCAGAATTCATACCTCGAATACCATTGATAACTTCTGACTACGCTTTTGAATTTAATCTATTGTAATTCTTTCTTAAAGTTTGCATTGAAATGACCAATAATATATGTATCTCAGAGCCAGTCGTTAAAAGTAGCAGGCGTAGACTTAAGAGATGATAGCTTCTCACAGAAACGTTTTAGCAAATCCCAGAACTAGACAAAACATTCATCAGTGTGGTATATTTGTGGTTAGTATTTTAGCGTATACTAAGTTAAGTGAATCTAGACATAATATTAAAAATTGGATATGACAACATATAAACTGAATGGAAATTAAAACTGAGCAAATTTTTCAGTCCACGCGAGCGTAGCCGCGGGAAAAAAGCTACATTAAAATAAGAATGACAATTTATATGGATAACTTATAAAAGAAGGAGAAGGAGGGAAGCTATAAGCTTCAGGTGTACATAGCACTGGATCTTTAAAAATAACGTAGATGTTAACCTGTTAGTAGGTATGTTAGTTAAAAAACCCCGTATTAGCCGAGTTACATGATTCTAAAGTCGTGAACTATCTATGCGATTGTATCATTGTACTCTCTCCCTCTAACTTTGGAAAGATGGAGTAGAAAAATGTGCAAAAAACACAGGTAGTGGAGCTTGCTAAATACCTAAAGTGTATATTTATTTACGGAATATACGCTTAACATCTTTAAGATACTGGATATTTTGAGTTACGATCGCTAAAATTTAATTTGTTTTCCATATATCTTTAAGAAACAATAAAACTTACACGAACTTAATTTTGCAAGTAATATACTATGCGAAAAAGTTTATTTTTTTCGTAGTTTGATCGCGGGCGAAGCCGCGGGTTCTGCTAGTCTTTGATATAGTACTTAATTTATTAAGATATTCTATTAAGAGTTGGAAAAGTATGCTTTTTCTTGATACCGATTTTTTTTTACAAAAAATCCTAAGTCTAAGTCTAATATTCCAATGCCATTGAAAGTATTAATGTCAGTTGTTTCGTGTTGACCGACGCGACGCCTTCAAATGTTCAAAGACAGGGTCAATGGACACGATATAAGGGCACAGTATACCTAATGTTAATCCAATTGGTAGTGCACCCGCGTCTTTCTCTTGGTAGCCTAATATGTAACTGGCTAACTGTTTATATATTTAAATCATGGAACTTTCTTAGAATAAGACGGATATTTAATATTTAAATAGAAATATTTTTTCACGCCATTCGAAAAACGAGAACAAAATCGGTCGCGAATATTCTTAAAAATAGTTTTAGACATCTCGGAAGTTGATTTTAAAGTATAAGTTTTAATTACCTTATCAATTTGAAACCTAGTAAGTATGGTATATGAAATTCTGATTACAATATGCGAACAATGATTTAATAATAGTATATCCCGACCTACATATGTGGCGGACCCTTAACTCTTTTTCCAGACGAAAATTTTGCAAACCACACATCTCCAGACTAGAAGTTTTTTTAGTAAAAAATAGCCTGGAGCAAATTTTTAGTAATAACCCGTCTGGGTTGTGGTTGTTAATATTTTTTATGGTTTAAAAAATATATTTCGTCTGGAACAAGAATGAGGGATCCGCCACATACATCGGGTAGAACACTTTCTTAGATGTGCGCGAATATTTGACATTTTAAATAAAATTTATAATTTTTTGTTTTTAACATTAAATACAGTTAAATTAGTATCTTATATATGTAACTTTTATGCACCATTACCGCTTTTTCCTTTTATTTTCTGTATCCTTCTCTATCGATTACCTGTAAGAGATCGCTTTCAGTGATAAGGCCGCCTTTGCATATTTCTTTAATTATATTACAACGCTTCATTCTTCAGATATAATAACAGAGTAGTACCCCTAACCTACAAGGCAGCGTTCGCTATTTTTAGAGATATTAATATTGAAGGTATTTGTAAAATAAAACTGTGCGGTGACTTATTTTAACATTTGACAATTTCATTTCCCACCTTTACGTCTTCCTGTCCGTGAATATTCACATTTTAGTTCATTCCTTTTTCTTGCGAGGCAGCGTTAAGAAGCCTAATAAGTGTTCTATAGTCGTCATAATGCCGAAACGTACGGCGGAAGAAAAGATCGAGAAATACCAGAGAAAAATTAGGAAGTTAAATAAACGTGTTAGAAGAATAGTGACGTCGTCAGAATCGTCGGACGAAAATAAAGGTAAGAAATAATCTTAAAATCAACAAAGTGATTGTCACTATGAGCCTGGGGGTAGGTTTATCCTACACGAAGGCTATACGAATGCTCTTTGAGCATATTGAGTCATACCTGGGGGTTGGCATTGTCTAACACGAAGGTAGAAGTGACTAGTTTGATTATAAAAATAAATAAATAAAATAACCTTGATAAAACGTTGAAGCAATATTGCTATTATTTTTCTTTAACATTTTATATTTTTTATACCTTACGGTATTATCACATAATATTAAAAGTACGTATTAACACGTATTATGCCTGGGGATTGGCTAAGTCCAATACAAAGGCTCACGACATCTGTGCTAAAAATAAGATTTGACATATTTGTTTATTCTTAACAGATGAAGACCCTCCGGTAGTTGAGTCAGTGGTATCGGTTCCGGAAGATTTACCGGAAATAGATAATGAGGAAGTGATGGAGCTACCTTCCAACGATTCAGATATACAAGTATCAAATCTTCCCGAATTAGAACCAGAATTGCTTCAAGCACTAGGAGAAGACAATATAGAAGAACCCGAGTTTGGCGAAAGCATTCATGATGATTTGGCTAAGCGTTGGTTGCCTATAATTAAAAAAGGTTTGTCAAAAGATATAAAAGAAAAAATGAACAAGGAATACCTTGTTCCAGAAAATTTTAAGATTCTCAGACCACCAACTTTAAATACTGAGATAACTACAGCTTTAGCAGAGACTGTTAAATCCCGAGATAAGAAATTAAAAAACAATCAACAGCAGCTAGCTATGGGCATAACGGCTGCAAATAAAGCTTTACACTTGTTGCTGTCAAACGGTGACAAACTGGAGGCAGTAAAACACCTTAGTAACTGCTGTAGAATTTTATTAGACCTTCATGCACTTGAAACAAAATGGCGTAGAATACTGGTTACGATGTCACTAGACAAATCATTTCAACAAATTGTTCAAGACTCGGAAAGAGATGATACATTGTTTGGAAATGATCTATCTGAAAAAATCAGAAATTTAAAATGTTCTGAAAAACTAGGTTCACAATTTAAGAAAACTCAACCTCCTAAATCTTTTCCTACTCAAACACACAACCGACCAGTAACAACCGGTCAGGGAAACGGCTTCAGACCTCGTCCCTCGACGAGCTGGGGAGGGGGACGAGGTGGCCAGAAGAGAACAGCTCCAGCTCCACAGCGGCAACCACCATCGTCAACGGCGAGGTCTTCGTACCAGAGCACGAGCAGGGGTCGTGCCCCAACGCGGCGATAATCCAGGTACATGCAGGCAGAGTCCAAACTTTTTACAATTGTTGGTGTAATATTACAACAAATCGATTAATCTTGAATTGGATTAGATATGGTTACAAAATACCCTTCGATAAAAAAGTAACACAATTAAATGTTCCTAAACTTCCAGTACTAAATGATAAAGAAAATTTTTTTTATGAATAAATCTATATCTAAATTAATTGATTTAGGAGCGATTTCACAATGCTCATTTAAAACTGGTCAATTTATATCTAAAACTTTTTTAGCTCCAAAACCTAATGGAGATAAAAGATTTATCCTTAACCTTAAACCTCTTAATAAGTTTATTTCAAAAAGTCATTTTAAAATGGAAGACCATAGAACGGCGTTAAAATTAATTTTAAAAAATAATTATTTGGCGACGATTGACCTTAAAGAAGCATACCTGTTAATACCTATACATAGCTCACAAAAGAAATATTTACGTTTTCAATTTCGACATGATAATAGAAATATAGTAACATACGAATTCAACGCCATGCCGTATGGACTGTGCTCAGCCCCTCTTGTTTTCACTAAAATAATGAAAACGGTCATTACTCGATTAAGATCCCAAGGTTTTAAATCTGTATTATATTTGGATGATATATTGTGTGTAGACGAAAGCTATTTAAGTTGTCAGAATAATGTCAATGAAACAATAAAATTGTTATCTTGCCTAGGTGTTATCATTAATTATGATAAAATTTCACTAAAACCTAAGCAAGTTTGTAAATTCTTGGGTTTCATATATAATACTATTAATATGTCATTATCATTACCTACAGACAAACGCGATAATATTTATAAGTTAGTTAAAAAAAATTATAAACTACCTACTTGTACTATACGTGATTTTGCCAAACTAATAGGAGTTTTAATAGCTGCTTGTCCAGCCGTAAAGTACGGATGGATGTACACAAAACTTTTAGAAAGACAAAAATATCTTTTTCTTTACAAATATAAAAATTATTATGTAAACGTTAAATTACCTAAAATAATTCAAAAAGATTTAAGATGGTGGATTGACAATATTTATATTACACATAACAATATTCAGAGTAATCAAAATTATATTTTAGAAATTTTTACCGATGCGTCAAGGTCCGGTTGGGGCGCATATTGTAATAACATGCGTGCAAATGGCGGATGGACGGATAAAGAAAAAGAAAAACATATTAATTACCTGGAATTATTAGCAGCTTTTTTAGCATTAAAATGTTTTGCAAAATCACATAATAACTGTAGTATTCTTTTACGTATTGACAATACCACGGCTCTTAGCTATATCAATCGTATGGGGAGTATACAACATCCGCATTTGAATGATTTAGCAAGAAATATTTGGCAATGGTGCGAGGCGCGTAATATATGGTTACATGCATCTTACATTAATACTCGCGATAATAAAGAAGCTGATTTTGAATCTAGAAAAACAAATCCCGATACAGAATGGGAATTATCAGATAAAGCCTTTCAGAAAATTATTAAAAAATTTGGGATGCCGGAAATTGATTTATTCGCCTCTCGCACCAACGCCAAATGTAACATTTTCATGTCATGGAAACAGGATCCAGACGCAATAGCTGTTGATGCATTCACAGTAAATTGGAAAAAATATTTTTTTTACACTTTCCCACCATTCTTAATGATAAAGAAATGTTTACAAAAAAATTTAAATAATAAGGCAACTGGTATATTTGTTTTTCCTTACTGGCCATCGCAACCGTGGTTCCCTCTATTACAAAGCATGATAGTGTCTGAAGTTCTATATTTTAAAAAGGATGATAAACTTTTGATGTCTTGTTATAGCGGGATTCACCCACTACACCAGCAGCTTACCCTGGCTGCAGCGAGGCTCTCAGGTTAACGTTCCTTCGGCAAGGTATTCCTCCAGAATCCTTTGATTTAATGTTATCCTCATTAGCTGACAATACAAAAAAGCAATATAATGTTTGTTATAAACTCTGGTGGGAATTTTGTTATAGTATTAGTATATATCCTTTAGACGGTTCCGTTAGTAACGTCTTATCCTTTTTAACGTGTCAATTTAATAAAGGTGCCTCGTATGGTACGATTAACAGTCACCGATCCGCGCTATCATTATTATTAGGTAGCAGTATCGGAACAAATGAATACATAAAACGATTTTTAAAAGGAGTGTTTAGAGAAAAACCTATTAAACCTAAATATTCTGATACATGGGACCCGCAAATAGTCTTGCAATGGTTATCGAAGTTAGGCGCGAACACAGAATTATCAATGGAATTACTTAACAAAAACTTGTTACTCTACTTGCTCTTTGCACGGCACAAAGAGTACAAACATTGTCATTAATAAAATTGAATAACATTAACTTTTATGCAGATGGTATTAAAATAAAAATCACCGATCATATTAAAACTTCTGCAGTAAATAGACAACAACCACTTCTTTGGTTACCGTATTTTAAAAGCAATCTATCTATTTGCCCAGCTACTGCTATTATAGATTATATTTCTCGTACAAAAAGCTTAAGAAAAAATATTAATGCTGATAATTTAATTTTAACTAGTAAAAAACCATATAAACCTGCTTCATCCCAAAGCATTAGTCGTTGGATAAAACAGGTGCTTTCTGAAAGCGGCATTGATATTTCTGTGTTCGGGGCCCATAGTACGCGACATGCGTCTACCTCATCAGCTAGAGCTGCAGGTGTGGGCATAGAGGTGATTAGGAAAACAGCTGGCTGGACCTCTAATTCTATTGTTTTTGCAAAGTTTTATCAATTACCTATCATTAATAGTAATTCAAATTTTGCACAATCTGTTTGCTTAAAAGATTAGAAATTATGATTTTTTTGTTTCTCTTTATAAATTGTGAATATATACAACATAGAAGTAGCCTTAAATGATTGTAACCCTAAGAGGACGAAATGTTACAATGTAAATTTGGAACTTGATTTTGAAATAAATGATTTATTCTTGCAAAACTTTTTTTTCTCTAAAGAACTACTCTGTTATTATATCTGAAGAATGAAGCGTTGTAATATAATATATGATCAAACGAACTTACCTTAAGTGAAGTTCGATCATTATTATATGAAACGCTTCATTCGAAGATATAATCACCCTCCCTCCCACTTACCTCCTTTATCTATTAAATAAAAGTTTTGCATAATCTCTAAAATAAATGAACTAAAATGTGAATATTCACGGACAGGAAGACGTAAAGGTGGGAAATGAAATTGTCAAATGTTAAAATAAGTCACCGCACAGTTTTATTTTACAAATACCTTCAATATTAATATCTCTAAAAATAGCGAACGCTGCCTTGTAGGTTAGGGGTACTACTCTGTTATTATATCTTCGAATGAAGCGTTTCATATAATAATGATCGAACTTCACTTAAGGTAAGTTCGTTTGATCATATATTGTATTTCTTACTCGTAGTTTTAATTTAATTTAATTTATACACTTAAGTGTTAAAATCTGTACAAGCGAATTACACGCTTTGGTCGGGTGCGTCTCTATATACCTAAAAGTTGTCTATGTGTGGGTAACATCTATCTATACTAATATTATAAATGCGAAAGTAACTCTGTCTGTCTGTTACCTTTTCACGCTTAATCGGCTGAACCAATTTAGATGATATTTGGTATGGCGATAGTTTGATTGAGACCATGGGAAGGACATAGGATAGTTTTTATCTTGGAAATCATTCCTTAAGAGGGTGAAAAGGGTGATGAAAGTTTGTATGGTGAATTATTTCTCAAGTTATATATACGAGTAGGGGAGCGTGGGGCTTGTTGTAACAGGGGTAAGTAGTAACAGGCTCTTTTCACTAGGATCTTAAACGCTATTAACGTATTTCTTTGACTCGATTTAACCTATAAACCGCGCCGCATTATGTTATCATAGCAAGTGTCCCGCCAGCCGGCGCAGTGAGCGGAAGTGTGCACGCGCATCATTTCTGCCAGGTAATATAAAATTGTACTGTCGTAAAATTTCGGTTTGCCTTTTTAATATCGACTAATGTCAAATTTTCTATATCTTATTTCCATTCAAATTTATCTATCTCTGATAATGTGTAACAGTTTTTATGATTGCTAAATTGTTTAAATAGTTATCTTGATAAATGTTAAAAATCATACCATAGGGTTAGTTGTAACAAAATCCCGGGGCTTGTTGTAACGTGTTACAACATGCCCCAAGTTATGATGTAGGTACCTACTTTTTTCCTTTGTTTTAGAATGAGGGTGTATAAAAGAAAGTTAGAGCGGGCAACACAAAGCCAAGAAGTGTACGAGTTAGCGGCAGCTGAAGTTTTAGAAAAAAAATGCAGTATTCGGAAAGCTAGTCAGACTTTCGGATTATGTCACGTCTCTCTTTATAGATACATAAAGAAAAAGAAGAATAATGAAAGATTAAGAGTTGGTTATGTTAAGCCTAGACAAGTATTTACTGCAGAAGAGGAAGGTAAGATAGCTTCTTACCTACTCAAGTGCGCCGATATATATTTTGGACTACTTCCTATAGAAGTAAGGAAACTAGTTTACCAATGCGGTGTGCAGCTTAGAGCAAAAAACATTCCTCCTTCTTGGCATCAAAATAACGTGGCTGGAATTGACTGGTAAAGGAAAAGGGAAAGGAAAGGGGAAGGGGAAGGGAAAAGCCAAAGGTAAATCAACAAATAATAAAACCGGAGTGGGCAGAGCTAAAAAAAAGATTTTATGTTCAGATTCAAATTCTGAAGCAGAAGAGTGGTATTGCCTGGTATGTGGTGAAGCTTACACAGATACAAATAAAGAAGATTGGATAGAGTGTATCATTTGTAAGATGTGGGCACATGTAGGATGTGTTACAGGAGACATTATATCTTTTATTTGTATTAATTGTAGCTCAGATGAAGACTGAATTTAATTATAATGAAACCCACCAAATGTTGATTCTTACATAAGTATAATACTTTGTTAGATAGCTATTAAGAAGAGATAATTACGAAGCATACCTTAGTTATAAATAATTTAATTACTTACTGTGATTCAAAAGTGCGATGATGATTATAAGTAGTGTTTAACTAAATAAAACTGTTAATTACTTAATTTTTAAGTGTTGATTACTAAAAAAGTGTATTTGAGTTGATTTTTGATAAGAATTACATAATACTTACTTTAGAAAGATGTAAATTTTGTTAAAAATAAATAAAAATAAATGATTAGAGGTATTATTGTGGTTTTTTTTTGTCGTTACTACTTGCCCCGGTAGACGTTACAACTTGCCCCAAGCACGAGGTAAGTTGTAACACCGCACTTCTTCTAGAAAATAATTGATTGTAAAATAATGACCAATAGTTATGGTATTATTTTTACTTGATTTGGTAGAGGAAGAGTTACAGTATCCATCCACCTTTATTTAGTAGAGATTTAATCAATAGATCTCAAGATATATTAGTTTTAATGAAAACTGTTACAACAAGCCCCTCGCTCCCCTACATACACACACACACACACACACACACACATATATATATATATATATATATATATATATATATATGTGTATATATATATATGTATATATATATATATATACATACATATATATAATTTTTAAAGTAGGTACTTACTTTTCTATACCTATGTATGAACATATATATAGTTTATTCTACACTAACCGTGAAAACGTACCTAGGAACGAACACGAGCGAAGCGAGCGTGAGTCGCTAGTACTCTAGTAGTCTATAAAAATACTATTAGTCTAGTAAATTTCATTCAAATTCGTCCAGCCAGGGTGAAAGAGCAACAAACATACACACACAGATACTTTCGTATATATAATAGTAGTTCGATAGGAAAGTTAGTGTGTATCGCGTAAAGAAGTACAAAATACACGTTTCTTTCTTTACGCGATTTAGAAATGAAAATAGCTTATGTTTTGGACTAACAGTAATATGACATGTCGGCTCTTTATCAGCTAATACGGGACGTACGTACCTAGGATATAGAAACAAAAAATGTCGATTAGTTATTTTATATCTTGCAATAAAATAAAAAAATATAAAATAAATCTGCGTCAAAATCCGGAAAGATACGTTAGCAATATTATGAATTTTTACTAGTATGAGAATAGAATAAATGTAGTTATCACTTATTATATTTAGAGTCAAATGGAATACTTATTTCCTGCCAAGCTTGTAGAGACGACAGCACCAAAACCTGTATTTAGGATGAATTATAATTTTTAAAATAAAGTCATTTATACCATTTAATTGAAATATGTGGAAGTGGAAAAATTGTAAGTTATAAAGGTGGTGTTTTGTAAAAAGAAAGGCAGTGTATTTTCTGGAGTGATTTGAAGTAATGCTGAAAGTTAAAGGTGTCTTAATGTGAATTCTTATAATATAAACTGTGCTCGTGTTAAATAAGTGATAAGTGATGTGCAAAGTGAAATAATTATGGTAAAGTACGAATGGGTTTCTTATACCGGCCTTTGGTAAATTCTTACAGATAGCTTCATTTAAAACTTTAAATATTCGCGTAAATTTAAAATAAAATAACGGCTTTCAGGCACTAAAAAGCAAAAAGATATGAATATTAAATATCAAATGATATAATCTGTTTGTTAGTGTATTTATCCTATTAAGAAATTGACGCAATTAACCGTGTTAAATTGCTATGTTATTCTTATTGGTAATCGATATTATTTATTTACGTAATGTGAGTTAATAACTCCTTAATAAGTTGTAGACCGCAGAATAATGACGACTTATTCCATGACGTCTACGAAATGTGGAATATTCGATATAAATTCTATTATCTATGCCTGCAGATTAATGGTAACTTAAAGAGTAGGTGAATGGTGCAATAAAAAAGTATAGACAATTTTAGATGCTATGTACGACAGTAGAAAAGTTTTTTTCAGAAAAACTACTATTGAGTATCTCTGTAGTGTTGAGTAACTAATTAGTAATTCAAATAAAATTAAACAGACTAGAAATATAAGTATGTAGGTATTCATAGTACTTATTAAATAAAACATTAAAAAAAACGGTAAAATAAAAAAAATGGTTCTTCCGTTTGGGTGCTATGATGCCACAGACAGACAGATACATTACAAATACACAGATTGCACACGTTAAACTTATAAAGTGTAGGTATTAATAATTTGGGATGATAAAAACTATAATCCTAGAATAAATATAAAAGTAATACGTATATGCAAAATATGAAGTATTTACTAACCAAGAAAGGTGTGCTTATTATTTTTGTTCACTTCTTATAATCCTCTCAATTTGCATTTGGTTAAAATATATTTATATACTCGTACTTACTTGAGGTTCGATGTGATAGTCCCAATTGGCATCTGTGAATTGCAGCATGGTTGCCAACGCTGGAAAGCCTATTAATACTGGCTCAGAGCCTCTAGCTTCAATAAGTAATACCTATGTTTTACTAGCGACTCATCCTCGCTTCGCTCGGGTTCGTCCCTATATATTTACAATAATGTATGGAAGTCTGCCCGATTTGTTGACATTTATGATTACTGCTCCGCTCCCTTTAGTAATAGCATGATGATATATATTCTATAGCCTCCCTCAATAAATGGGCTTTCTAATGCAAAAAGAATTTTTCAAGTCGGATTAGTAGTTCCTGAGATTAGCGCGTTCAAACAAACAAACAAACAAACAAACAAACAAACAAACTCGACCTCTTTATAATATTAGTATAGATTTTAATTATTCACTTAACGTTTTGCTCGGGTGCATCCCTAAGTGTTTTTAGTTTTTCTGATATTACTATCGAGTATCGACTAAACCTCCCTTTATCCGGGTGCGTCTCTAGTGTGTCAACCGTATCATAATATGTCTGAGTAAAATTTCATCCTAATCCGCCCAGCCACTTCAAGGAGGTGGAATCAAGGAGTAACAAACACACATATAAACTTTATGTATCTTCTCTGCACAAGGTTTCTTTTGAATGGACGAACAAAAATAATATCAATATTAGCTCATAAAATTGGCGAAGATATCGCGTTCGTTAGATAAACAGTAATGCTCTAAAAGCTTCGTAGTTCAAAGAAGCCGCTACCGGCTGCCTAGTAGTAATATTGTTTGCATAAACTTTTATTATTTTATTGTCATACTAGCAGAACCCGCGGCTTCGCCCGCGATCAAACTTTATAATTGCAAAAATAAGGAAAACAAATTTCATTTTAGCGATCGTAACTCAAAATATCTATCTTAAAACATATTATGCGTATATTCTGTAAATAAATTTACACTTTAGGTATTTAGCAAGTACTCCCTGTATTTTTTGCACATTTTTCTACTCTCTCCGTAAGTGTCCACTTACGAAGAACTTGAGTCATGTTGAAGTTGTTGAATATATTTAAATAGAGTACTATTTAAATATATTCAACAACTTCAACTTCACCGCCCTATTTAACCCACTTAAGGGCTGAATTTATAAAAATCTACAACACATGTTTATTTAATTGTATTGGAGAGCATTAATACCAAGTTTAATGTAATTCTGATCATAAACGTTTTTTACTCATATAAACAGTGCAACCCCCCCTTTACCCTTTTAAGGGATGAATATCGAAAAAAAAATATTTGTATTGTTTTAGATGACCTTTTTAAGGTAAATACCATTTTCCGTACATCAATTACAGAGTTTCATACAAACTTTCATCCCTTATTTGACAGTCTTATAGGATGAATTTCAAAAAACATTAAAATACATATTTTTTCAATTGTACTGAAGAGCATTAATACCAAGTTTCAAGTAATTCTGATAATAAATAATTGTTTGCCTATATAAACTTTATCACCCCCTTTTACCCTCTTATGGGATGCATTTAGAAAAAATTCTAATACATATATTTCTAATTTTTCATCTTAAAGCTACATACCACTTTCTGTGCATTTCGCGTTAAGAATTACAGAGTTTCATACAAACTTATATCATCTATTTTACCCCCTCAGGGGATGAATTTCAAAAAATCCTTTCTTAGCGGATGCCTACATTGTATAAGGAATATGTAATCCAAATTTCACGTTTCTACGACCAGCGGTTTAGGCTGTGCGTTGATCGATCAGTCAGTCAGGACAAAGCATTTTATGTATATAATATAGATTTTGAAATTTTAAATTCCTACACGTATAGAGTAAATTCAAAACTGTAAAAATTTATTTTATAATTTTTTATAGTTTAACAGCACTGGTGCCCACACTTAATCTATACTAATATTATAAAGACGCAGAGTTTGTTTGTTTGTTTGTTTGGACGCGCTAATCTCACGATCTACAAAACCGATTTGAAAAATATTTTTTCCATTATATAGCCCGTTTATTGAGAAAGACTATACCTACCAGCGGCTCACCCTCTCTTCGCTCGGATTCGCCTCTAAAAAAACAAAAATAAATAATCCCACGGGAACCGTACATTTTTCCGGGTTAAAAAATAGTGTGTTATTCCAGTGTGCTAGTCCAGACTATAATCTATCTCTGTGCCAAATTTTATCTAGATCCGTTCAGCTGTTCTGCGTGATTGAGTAACAAAGATCCAAACATCTAAACTTGCACATTTATAATATACCGTTAAGACGTACCTAGTAGTAATATTATAAATGCTATAGTGTGTAAATTGTTTGTTTTTTTTGCGCACAAATTTAATTATGTGTGGTTTAAAGTTAGTTACATTATGTATATTGCACAAAAACTTTTTTTAAAAATGTAAATCGACTTTTAGACGCAAATTGTAAGAAATAACATATCATAACAAGATTTTTTTGGGAGTTTTGGATAGACGAGTACATATGTAGTTGGTGCCGGCGCAAGAAAAACTACTTTTTTTTAATTCATTCGTATCATAAATTGATGCATGTGTTCTATAATGTAGATTTACTTCGCTTTGCGTCGGCTATCCGTCTCTTTTTTGAATTTTCTGAGTTCAGAATCTGCTAGGTCAGGCCTTAGGCCCTCGTAATGTTAGCTAAAGCTAATGAAATAAAGAAGTTATTGATAAAGCAAAAGATGCTATTATTTATAGTGTTTGTTTTGTTTATCAATTATTATAATATTAGTAAGTATAACATTTAAATAAATTATAAATAATAGATATGTTGGGACATAACACACAGTACCTCTATTTGATACCCTATACATATATATTATATAACTTCAAATACATACTATTATAAATATAAACACACATGACTGGACAAACATTCGTGTTCATCACGCAAATTAATGCCCCCAGCGGGACTAGAACCCGCGACTGTTGGCATAGGAAGTAAGGTCGCTACAAACTGAGCCAAACGTGTTGTCAAACTTGTTGTTTAGAAGTAAACAAACACTTAAATACAATGTACTACTAAACAGTAGTACACGAATGCACTAGATTTTTTTTCCTTATTTGAATAAATTCCTATACACGTGAGTAACATAATAGTGTTATTATACGTTTTTTTAACTTAACTTTAACTATTTTTAAATTTGTTTTGTATTAAATTAATAATGAATAAAACATTGTTAACAATGTTCCATGACTTTTCTTTTGTCATTGTTTGCACATTTTTCTTTGTTACCGTTAAAATGCGAAAATCGTTATTTGCTTTTATATTGCTTATAATATTGGTTAAATTTATATGTTTTAAAACCATCGGAGACAATGTCCGATTTTCTTTTAACATTTTATCAATGTATTAAATAAAAATATATCGGTAATCCTAATATCAAGTCATTTCGTAAATCGAATAAATAAACCTCAATTCTTGGAATTTTTAATATCTTCCAAAATTAGAACTCATTTATTAACGTTTTATTGTGCCGTCGTGTCGCTGAGTCACGTGGCTATATACTATATAGTCATACTAAATGATAAGAATTTTTCCTTAACATTGTTTTTTTTTTTCAAATTGAAGCCCCAAAACAATTTGATTGTCTGTCGTTTTGTCTGTACTTTGTTTTTTTTATATATTTAATAGTTATGTATTTTGTAATTTGATTAATTAAAAAAAATAAAGAGTGCGTGTATGAATATGTACACACGCAAGAAGTAAAACTCCTGTAGGTTATCGGTACTCTTTATGAAATTCATTTTATATTTTAAATAATTAGGATAGGTGGGATTCTAAAAAAATAATTAAATAACGCATATTAGGCATATTACAATCATATATTTACAGAATATCATTTAAGGAATGAATATAATATTATATATTATAATTTGTCAGACAATAACAATGGTTACCATGGCAACAAACGTACGTACATTTGTCGTAGCGCATTCACCAGCTTTACTTCAAAATGGTTTAATAAGAAAATTTAGTAAAGTAGTAGTAATAAAACCTAGTTAGATATTACTATTTTAGGTAAATAAGGATAATGTCGACTATACCTTAATGTTGATATGCCAATGATAGGCTGATACACTTTTAGTGATGGTGTTAGTAGTGTAGGCACACATAAATGTACATATATATATATATATATATATATATATATATATATATATATATGTATATATATATATATATATATATATATACATCCATTTTTATACTTGTACATTTTTTATTAAGACCTTTTTATTAATCTTTTTTTTATAAATAATTTTTGTGACATATAGGTAAAATATTGAACATTAAAAGGCGTATAATAATTCAATGAAATTATTTTATTTATATTTCAAATAAAATAGAAGAATATAATAATATATTGTCGCTACGACCATAGTAGGTATCTGCGTCTATCTCAGATGTTTTTGAGCACCTATGAACCTATGAGTATACCTATATGTATGTACATATACAGGATGATCGGAAGGTTGACGTCCAAAAATAAAATTTAGGTCCCTCGTATAGTAGGGTACCTATCCGAATCACCCCCATGTTATGTTACGCGACTTTTCATAGTTTATGAGTTATGAGTTTTTTTCTGTATTTTTGAGAATTTCCACCTGATCAACTTAAAAAATTTCTAAAAAAAAAACGGAAGACTTTGTCAAGATTTGTTTTTTGCAATTGAATCTTCATAAGTAGTACTTTTATGAATAAAATAATCAGCTTCGTAACTGTGATGAAAGTTATGAAAATGTTGGTCTTAAGTGAAAAATTTACGTTCGGTCAATTATAACTTAAATTTTCAACTTTTAATAAAAAAATCGCAACAGGTGACTTCATGGTTCCTAAGGAGACTTAAGAATGCTCCAGAATCTCAGCTTTTATCATCATTAAAAAAAAGTGGTACTTAATAGTTACTTTGGCTAAAATCGGCCTTCAAAGAGAGCGAGGTGGAAAATTCTTGAAATTAGCCATCTGATTAAAACTAAAATTTTTTGGTCATTTTGTAAGAGGCAGTAGCCATATAATATAAAATCATGGATGACAAATAAAATATATGGATGACAAATCTATACATATTATAAAATTCTAACTAAGCCGAATCTGTACATTAAATATTTTTTGGAAAATCTTATTAAAATAGACATTATTATCGATGCAGAAGCCGAATCTATAGTTTTTAGAATTTTTGTCTGTCTGTCTGTCTGTCTGTCTGTCTGTCTGTCTGTCTGTTACCGCATCACAGAAAAACCACTGGAGGGATTTTGATGAAATTTGGTATGGTGATAGCTGGATATCCGGGTCAACATATAGGATACTTTTTACTGCGGGAAAATATCTCATCTCTGAGCTAAATATTAAAACGTATCTAGGGACGAACCCGAGCGAAGCGAGGGTGAGTTGCTAGTAAAATATAAAATCTAAATAATATGTCAATATCAATTATCAAGTCAATCTGATTGTCATCTGTTGTGTTGCCATTACTATTATTTTAATTACTGTACTAACTGTAATATCTTAACCCCTTCAATTAATCTTACAGCTTAACATATAATTTTTCCATTATATGTAAAGCTGTAAGATTAATCAACAAAACATAGTTCATTATTTAATTATGTACATAACACTTTTAATAAAAAATATATTTAAATAAATACGGCATTCTATTTTCTTCCGTGGCAACAATTTTTACATTATCTTTTACGAATGGCGAAGCCGGAAGTACATAATTACAATCAATTAGTAGCTTATTATGTAAACATTTCCTCGTGGCTTTGTCATGTAAAACTAACGCCGTAAAAAAATGAGCAAATTAAATAATTCAGTTTTGTATATGTCCTAATCTTAGACGCTTTAAAAACATTCAGGTAAAAACTTGCCATTGTTCTTTATATATTATAAATGTAAATAATTATAACTATTATTTGTAATTGAATTAAAGAAGGTCTTACTCGTATTATAAAAATAAAATAACTGTTATTATAGTATGAGCTAAGCGTTAAAACGTAACTAGGGTTGAACCCGAGCGGAGCGAGGGTGAATCGCTAGTAAATAAATATAGTTATTATGAGTGTACCTTAGATACACACATGCTTTCGTGGACTTTTTTTAGGCTTCTTTAAGACCTAAAATACATTAATTTTAATCTTGCTTATAATAGTATTCATGTAATAAATCATTGTTTTTTTTTATGAAGAACAACTCGGCCGAACCAGTTATTGTGTTTCCAAGTGGATTCTCACGGGGATTTTTTTCTCAAGAGATTTTCCTGTAGTAAAAGGTATCGCAAATGTGGAATCGAGTAAAAAGTTATTACTATATAATATTATGTTGAAATCCATTCAGTATTTTTAGGGTCCCGTACCTCAAAAGGTAAAAAAGGAACCCTTATAAGATCACTCTCTTGTCCGTCTGTCCGTCTGTCTATCCGTGTGTCACCACCAATTTTCTCAGGAACGGGTGGACCTAGCAAGTTGAAATTTATACCAGATACTGAGGTCTTTAGTCCCTGGTGGTGTGACTGATGTATTAGTATTCGCTAAGAGATTAGTAATATTGAAGGATCTGTGAATTAGTAATCTGACAAATTATGATATGCTAATATTTCATATTCACAAATATTTGTGATAGCCATTCAAAATAAGTCGGATAATATCGTTCGGATTCATTGTCAGAAGGCTTAGACAAGTGGCAAATGCTCCATATCGATTCTCTTTCGATAAATGCTAACGCCTTGGCAATTTCGATAATAATTTAGTAGCCATACGTACAAGGACTTGTCGAACGCTCAATCTATTCGATCTTTCGACAACAATCGAACGTAGTCACGGTTTTGTTTGTGAACCTCATCTTGACATTGTGAAATGCACTAAAATTTAAACGTATACGAGCAACACATAGGATTTTTAGGATTTCTGTATTAAAAGTTCACTAATTATAAGGATTATTTCGCCTAGCAGTCTTTGCTACAATAACAATAAATACAATAATATATATTTGTCAGACAATGATAGCGGTTACCATGACAACAATTAGTCATAATAGCTTTTATTTAATTTATGCACATTCATCCCACTGTAATGAATATTATTTTTTATAAGTAATAAGTTAAGTTTTTTTACCAAGTCTAAAAGTTATTTTACATTTTATTTAACATATATTATTTAACATATTATTCTGTGATTCACCATTTTGTAGCGTTATCTCCAAGGTATTGGCGTTCGATAGGTGTCGTACGCTAGCAGCCGAATTCGTTTGTCAAAAGTGCCACTTGTCTTTAATTTCTATGGAGATTAATGTACTACCCTGACTCAAAAAGCAGCCTCCAACATTTGGCTCAGATACCCTCGAGTTGTCGAGGCATCCCGTTAGCCATGATTATTATAGACAAAATTTGTAGACTACGTGAAACGAATAAAAATGTTGTTATTCAGTGGATACCTTCACATATAGGGATTACGGGAAATGAGGAGGCTGACTGCGCCGCTCGTCAAGCAGTATATGACGGTACACCTTATGCCTGTTTACCTTTACCGTCAGATTTTCTCGGTAACGTGAAGTTATTATGCAGACAAACGTGGCATGAGTATTTTGACGAGCGGTCACTTACAAAAGGTATTTGGTATAGGACGTTGCAGAGTGAGCCTCTTCGTCACTCGTGGTTTGATAAAATAGGAAGAAGATATGTGGTTGCGTTATTTAGGTTGAGATCGGGTCATATTCCTTCAAACAAATTTACATATCTAATGGGTTTATCGGAATCCCCAAATTGTGAAACATGTGGAATAGTGGATGATGTACAACATGTTTTGATGGAATGTGAACGGAACTCTGAAGAACGTCGACATATTTTTATTAAAAATTATGAAGTAGGTCTGTGCAACAGTATCTTGGCTTGTCCCTTATCGGAGCAAGCAAAGATGCTTTGTACATTGCTATTTGCCACACAATGTCATGATTAGGTTTATAATGTGAATTGTAATTAAGAATAAGATATGTAATTTTTATTACGGGGGCGACATAATCACTGAGTGATAAAGCTCCTTTAAATAAAGAGAAAAAAAAAAAAATGTACTACCCTGACGTTTCATTTCATCCAAGAGATTAGATCAACATTTGGCTGCCAATTACAAATGCGATACGTTGAGTCAAATTTGAAGTCGTAAACATATGTCAGTCCCATACATTGATTACTCTATTCTTATAGCGTTTATGCCACTTGTCTAAGCCTTCAGTTACGATTCTCGGATTCGTCAAGTGAACGTCAAGCTAAAAATGATCTTATTACTTGTTAATACGATCATAGTGTACCTTCACATTCATTTAATAACATAGATGACAAATGAAATTTATTACGAATATCATATGATATTACTATAATATTAGTTTTAATATTAAATACTTAGTAACAAACCTAATATATGTAAGTAATATTGAACAGGAATACGATAGTGAGTGACATACCTGAGATGAATATCACTAATATTAAAGTATTAGTTACAATATTATAATATTGCCAGACGAATATATTAATATTACGTAATCCTGAAAAATATCGGTATTAACCCATCTTTAATAGTCCCTATTAGGTGTATAAAAATCAAGGTCCTGAGTCAATGAGTGAATAGATTTTCGCGAAAACTTGTAAGTACCAAAATTTACCTTAATTTTCAACGTTTTTTATTTTTCTGAATTTTTCCTGTACTTGTGCTGTAAGACCTTGCTTTTAATTGACAATTCTAGGTCAACCGGAATTACCCTATAGGTTTTGGGTCGATAACCTGTATGATAGTTCCCTTTGACCTAGAATCACGTGGCAAAAAGCAAGGACAAATAAAGGAAAAATTCCAAAAAATAAAAAAAGTTGAAAATTACAGTTAAATAGATTTCCTACAAATTTCTACGGAAC
The DNA here is from genome assembly GCA_905404265.1 of Fabriciana adippe. Taxonomy (NCBI): domain Eukaryota; kingdom Metazoa; phylum Arthropoda; class Insecta; order Lepidoptera; family Nymphalidae; genus Fabriciana; species Fabriciana adippe. The sequence continues at coordinate 9,142,582 of FR990001.1, read as the reverse complement.
CCTTGGTGGGGGAGTCCGACTCGCACTTGTCCGGATTTTTTAGTGTAAAAATGATATTGAGATTTAGATGATTATGATATTGAGATTTTTATACAAAAGTACCATCCCAATTGCGAACTTTTCGGGTGTATTTTTCAAAAAAAAAATCTTTTGTACAAAGTTTAAACTTAAGAACGACATGAGAACTCAAGAAGTGAGCAATTGAACTTTTTTGTGGTATAGCAAAAATCTATATATATACATAAAATGCTTTGTCCTGACTGACTGACTGATCGATCAACGCACAGCCTAAACTGCTGGTTGTAGAAACGTGAAATTTGGAGGACGTATTCCTTATACAATGTAGGCATCCGCTAAGAAAGGATTTTTCGAAATTCATCCCCTAAGGGGGTAAAATAGGGGATAAAAGATTGTATGAAACTCTGTTATTCTTAACGCGATATGCACGGAAAGTGGTATTTAGCTTTAAGATAAAAAATAAAAAATATATGTATTAGATTTTTTTCGAAATTTATCCCTTAAAGGGGTAAAAGGAGGTGATAAAATTTTTATGGGCAAACAATTATTTATGATCAGAATTACTTGAAACTTGGCATTAATGCTCTTCAATACGATTAAATAAATACATATTTTAGCATTTTTCGAAATTTATTCCATAAGGGGGTAAAATGGGGGATGAAAGTTTGTATTAAATTCTGTTATTCATGCACTGAAAGTGGTATTTACCGGGATTTTCCGGGATAAAAAGTAGCCTATTTATTATTCTCATGTATGAACTATATTATTGTAAAGTTTCATTAAAATCCAATCAGTAGTTTTTGTGTACTAAGTTGTATAAGTTACTATAGTTTTTTAACTATTCCACGAGGACTCTTTAATTTTACGGGATGAAAAGTATCTAAAATGTTGACCGGAGATATAAGGTATCACCATGCAAATTTTCATTTAAATCGGTCCAATAGTTTCGGAGATTAGCCCGTACAAACAGACAGACAGAAAAACAATAAATTTGAAAAATATCTGAATTTGTTCTATTTCTTTTCTTACACCCCCCTGACTCGGTTTTTAGCATTGTTTTTTTCTATGTACAGACATTCGACTTAATCTATGTTTAACATCTTTTAAGATACTGGATATTACGAGTTACTATTTCTAAAATTAAATTTGTTATCCTTATATTTTTAAGAACATGAAATTTTACACGAACTTATTTTTGCAAATAATAAAGTATGTAGCGAAAATTTTATTTTTTCCATAATTTGATCGCGGGCGAAGCCGCGGGTTCTGCTAATCTTAAATAAATATTTAGCATTTAGTAATTTCATATGAATAGGTCTAGAACATTCAAGGACAAAGCGATCTCATATGAACGTATAAATGAATGCGTAAATTGAAAGTGCTTAAAATTGTATTTAACATCCGAGTAGATATGCATATATACATATCTAAAATTTTGAGTTATTATCAAATAAGTACATTGAATTAAAATAATAAAGGAATAAATTATAGAATAGAATATAACAAGAATTTGAAAGGTTCATTTTCGTACAAGTAAGGAATCTATATATTAATACGTGAAGCGAAAACTTTGTAGGTACCCCTTTTTACGAAAATTGCGCGGACGTAGGAGTATGAAATTTCCCACACTTATATTTATATAGAGGAGTGCAGTGTGCTAATATTTTTTTAAAATTATGCGTAGAAAATACATTAAATCAATAAAAAAAAAACATTACACACACTACCATGTATTTGACACACACACGCATATATACACTTTTGTTTATTGTTAAAGTTACTTTTCATTTGGTAAAATTACAATGTACCTGCTAGCTCGAGATGAAGAAGTTCTTAAAAAACGTGTGTGTGTATTTATGTACGTAAGTAAAAAGTTATGTTTCTTTGACGTAAGAGAACAAAAAAACAGAACAAAAATAGCTAAAGATTTCAACCTGTATGTCACAAGCTGTTTGTAAAAGGAATGATAAATTAATAAAAATATATTTTTTTTTATCTCCACTAATATAAAACACGTGTTGTTATAGATTTATGAATATTTGGGAAACTACTTTGAATATAGTTATTAGTTTTTACGGGAACCGAAGAGATAGTTATCAGCTAACTTCATCATGTCGCTTTTTGGCTGTCGGTGTGCGCGCGTATCATAAAAATTTTACTCATAATTTTTTACAAATATGCCAAAAGAAGTATAACTTTAAAAATTAGTGATTTTATCATATCTTCACAATGCAGTAGATACAGAAAATAATATTGAAAGTTGAAACTATCCTCCATTATATCCATTTTATTACAAACTAGGTGCACCCGTTACTTTGTTCTCGTTAAACATGACAAATTATTATAGAAGGGCAAAAGTTCATACAAAATTGAACACCAATTTAAGTTTATCTTTCATAATGCATTTTATTATTTTTATTTTAGGCCATTTCCTAGTATGTTGCTGCGGTCTGATATTATTATATGTAATATATTTACTACTAGCGACTCACTCTCGCTCCGCTCGGGTTCGTCCCTACTTACGTTTTAACGTTTAATATAAATGTCTCAGAGATGAGATATTTTCCTGCAGTAAAAAGTATCCTATGTGTTGACGTGGATAACCAGCTATCATCATACCAAATTTCATCAAAATCCCTCCAGTGGTTTTTCCGTGATGCGGTAACAGACAGACCGACAAAAAATCTAAAAAATATAAAACCGATTTTATGTTTTTAAAGGCATTATTAAATTAACTTTATAAAACGATCGTGTCTGTAACTTTTTTTCGTATTTTTTACACGTCTCGCTGGCATCCATACATTTAGCATTGTGATAATAATATAGCTCCGTGAAACAATTAACAATAATATGAATAACTAGCGACTCACCCTCGCTCCGCTCGGGTTCGTCCCTGCTTACATGTTAACGTTTATTATAGATTTCTCAGAGATATTTTCCCGCAGTAAAAAGTATACTATATGTTTACACAGATAACCAACTATCACCATACGAAATTTCATCAAAATTTCTCTAGTGGTTCTTCTGTGATGCGGTAACAGACAGACCGACAAAAAATCTAAAAATTATATATTCGACCTCTGTATCGATAATAATGTCTATTTCAATAAGATTTTCCAAAAAATATTTAATGTACAGATTCGGCTTAGTTACAATTTTATTATACATATGTATGTTTAAATTATCACTATATAAGTAATGTAAAAATTTTTGCTTTTAAAATAATAAAAATGCTCAATATACGTCAATAATAGAACTAGACTGTAAAAAAACAATAATAACAAGAAATAATGTGGCGTTGAAAATTGGTTGAAACAAGGTTGTTATTAAAATGATCATTTATTTCTTCTTTCTTTCTACACTCTTTGTTTCGTGGGACGGTACCATCATGGCCGGGAACAAATCAGTGAACGATGTGGGTTTTGACCATGGGTAATGTTAATTTCTCTTTCATTCTAGGAACTTATTAGCTGTTATTGACCCGAACCGGGATTCAAACTTAGGATCTTTATTTGTACATATTAGCAACTAGATCAATGAAGCTAGGATATCTGCTACGTTATATAGTTATTTAATGTAATTACTAGAATATTCATTAGTATGAATTACTTAAAAATAAAGTTGGAGTACTATTTTTTTTACAGCGCTAACGTTTTTTTTTTTAAATGCTATATTTGTTATATAATGCTTTATCATTTGTCACGATTGAGATACACATGTAAGTAATATATTAACGGACTTTATGATAGCAATTTTTCTGCTAATCCTCAATTTAATTTGATTATCTTTAAAATTTGAATAGCATGAATAAATTCGGATAAATTAACGTGCTTTATTAAGTTTTTATTAAAATATGGACATGATTAGTTAGGTATTTATGTTCTTGCATAATGATTACGTAGGCTTTGCTTACGCTACAAACGAAAATAGGTACAGGTATAAAGTACTCTACTGTTTTTGTCCCGTCTTTCATACTTCAAAGTTTTTTGGCTATGTTGGGTTTTGCCAAATAGATGTGTGATATCATTAATTTAAAAAACCATTACGCTGACTCTAGGTACAGTAATTTGGTTGTTTAAATATATGATCATAATTTTGACTCGACTAATGCATTCATATGAATTTTGCCCGTCATTAACGTTAATTTTTGTTTTTCTATGTTACGGAATTAAGTTCATTAGTTAAATTAAAATTTTTAAAACATATTTTTGTTACCTAGAGACGAGATGATTAAAAAAGATAAACAGTATTTTATAAATTTATTTTAAAAACTTGATTTTAAGTACTCCAGATACAATAATACAGTAGGTACTTGTATCATGTTTTAATTATTAGTACCTGGGCAACCGAGTTTAGCTCGCAGTTCTTTTTTGTTATATCGTATTTTTTAGATGATAACCTATATAATTTAAAGAGTAAAACGTGAACTGAAAAAAAATATTATAAATTTTTTAATTTGGCTTAAAAAAAAACTAAAAAGTTGAAAAAAAAAATCAAAAAATAAAAACATTGTATCCGACCGGGATTCGAGCTCAGACACCTATTATTGTCAATCTTGCGCCTTGGCCGCTTGACCACGATGATTATGCCCGAGCGTGCGAAATTAGAGACCATATTTTGCGTGAAATAACGCGAAAGAAAACCGAAAACATGTATTTTCCCGGACGTAAGACTAATTTAGATCGATTTTTCGCCCCCGAAAACGCCTACATACCAAATTTCAGCGAAATCGTTAGAGCCATTTCCGAGGTCGTAGGTATTTATAAATAAATAATTGTACAAGAATTACTCGTTTAAAGGTATTAGATAGATTAGCTATAAATATGCAAATATATGTCGTATTAACATTGCAATAAAAATTATATTGTGAAATTAAGAATTCCGTCTACTGGTCCCCATTTATTAGCCTAATGGTGATGATTTTGTTAATTTGCATTGACAATAATACTGATATATTGCATCAAACAACATACGTATGTTTGGCTTCTGAAGTGTTAATTTAGTAAATTTTATTTAATTTTTTAGTTCGCTCTTTTTTATAATATAAGTGAATTTGATTTTATACATACACTAGCGACCACCCTCGCTCTGCTCGGGTTCGTCCCTAGGAAATTTTTAACGGTTACTATAGATTTCTCAGACATGAGATATTTTCCCGCAGTAAAAAGTAAATGTTAACCTGGATCCCAGCTATCATCGTACCAAATTTCATCAAAATCTGTCCAGTTGTTTTCTTGTGATGCGTACCCAGACACACATACAGACAAAAATTCTAAAAACTATAGATTCGATCTCTGTATCGTTAATAATGATTATTTCAATAAGATTTCCCAAATAATAATTAATGTACACATTTGATATAATCTTTATTGCCAAAAAAGTCAGCTTACAATATAATTTATATCTAAAGGTTGTGTACCTTTCACTAGTCAAAGCCTGTATCGTGAGTGCTACAAGTCGATTGACAAAAGAAATAATGTTGCTCGGTAAACATTGCTAGCAAAAGTTATATAAGAAAAAGAAGGAATCTTAACTATAAAAACTGAAAGTCAAAGTATTGTTTGTATAATGTTACAATTTATAATAATTACATAGAAATACCTAATTAATATGTATGTGCTATCTACACAGTTGCACAGTTTAGGTAATTGATGAAGCCCATTACGATATATTATATATAAGGTTTTCTGTAGCATCATAATTAAAGTGGCGAGCCAAGACACCACTTTTGTCTTAGCTGTTTTAATTGAGTTATGTGACAAAAACCGACAACTTTGTTATATATCAACGTGTCAATCAATGTAAGGAAAACGTTTCGCAAAAAACGACCTTACATTCGATGAAGGAATCTTAAAACCTCGACGGGCTATTAAATTATTGTATTCCGGGTACAAAACGGTTTTATGAATTTTGAGGGTCACATTTAAAATAAATATAGAATATTCATAAATATAGTACAGATTTTTATGTAGGTACAAGATTGGTAGCTTAATTGACTGTGTTGATATATGTCGCAAGAATTTAACACCTCCTGGATAATTTCTAAGAAATTATGGATAATTTCTAATAAATTAATTGTTAATTGACAAGCCGGCGTGCCCGCGATCCTCAACGGGTTAACCAAGGCGCTGTTATGTTAAATAAGTTAAATGGGCTTCAAATGATTCATTGAAATCACCCGACTTACCTGAATTTGCCCGACGATATGTGAGCCCAAAGGAGGGTTACCTGTCTTTTTGTGTAGCAAAACACAGCAAATATAAACCATGTATGATTCCGACTGTATAATACTATGATTTGGGTTTATCGGAATCCCCAAATTGTGAAATATGTGGAATAGTGGATGATGTACAACATGTTTTGATGGAATGTGAACGGATCTCTGATGAACGTCGACATATTTTTATTAAAAATTATGAAGTAGGTCTGTGCAACAGTATCTTGGCTTGTCCCTTATCGGAGCAAGCAAGGATGCTTTGTACATTGCTATTTGCCACACAATGTCATGATTAGGTTTATAGTGTGAATTGTAATTTAGAATAAGATATGTAATTTTTATTACGGGGGCGACATAATCACTGAGTGATAAAGCTCCTTTAAATAAAGAGAAAAAAGAAATACTATGATTCTATGTCATCTTTTTTCTATATTTTTAGTTCACATATTACGTCAATCAGTCGGTTTTTTGGTCTTTGCCATTTAGTTTTTGTTAATCATCGTAAGTGAATGACATCATGTTCTGCTACTTTTAGTAAATTATTATTAATATTATATTTATAAAACACATCTGCTTAAATTAATAATGTTAATGTATTCAGTCCTTTTGAACGTCAAACTGGGCACAGGTCTCCCGTTAATATGAGGGGGATCAGGGCTCAGGCCATAGTCCACCACGCTGGCCAAGTGCGGGATGGCGGATTGCACATGTCTTTCTAAGACCATATTTTCCTTCGCCGTAAAGCAAATGGTAATGATTCGCACATAAAAACATTCTGATATTTTGCGGTGTGAGACTCGGGATTTGAATCCTCTTCACTCGGTTTCCCGAGCGAGCGCCCTATCATTAGGCAACCACTGCCTTTCAGTAATGTTAACACTGTATGTAATTGTATTATGTAGTACATACAATCATTAATACGTCGTCTCGCGGCTGATACCGATTTAAAAATATTTAATGAACTCTCCATTTTAAATGATACCCCATTCAATTATTTCTAACGCCTTACTGAAAAAAGTGCATGTCTATTATGCAGGCAATAGTAATGATTTCATCGGTATGGTATGTCATAATTTTGATGTATTTATCTTTTGGTTTTCATTGGTGTGTCTACGTCGATCTGTAAATAATGGATGCAAATATGCAATAACATGTTAATTGTTAACCCACAAAAATAAGAATATTAATTTTTTTCACAAACCAATTCTCATTTTGATCTAAGAACGATTTGCAATAACGTTTTAAATCAAATAACCCGTGTTTTTTATAAAAACTCATATGTTTTTAAAATGTTAAACCACAATATTCTTTTAATAATTTTACAAAGATAATTCAAGTTCTTTGATTTACATTTGCAAACACATAGCGCCATCAAAAAGAGAACTAAACGTATATATCCGAAATAATCATTAATATCAATAAAAATCGTTTAACTTCAATCAAATTCAATATATTGAGGTATAAAAACTTTATACTTAATTTTCTCAAAATGGCAGTTGTGTGGCTTGACACAGTATTGCAAATGTGCATCCTGTTAATGTGTAGAAAAGGATAAGACCAACATTCTTAAGCATTTATTGTTCTAAGTTATGATGCCAAGATTATATATCGCTAATATACCATAAAGATTTATATAATCATACTATACAATAATAGTTTATTACTTTATAAATAAGAATAAAAACCCATAAAACAATTCTGATTAAATAGGTAATATAATAGAAGTACAAAGTCTTACATGCGTATTGATATCCTGTCCTGTCTTCAACATATTCGTTTATGATCTTTGAGGTCATTCAAAATTTTTCAATTTTCCGAGCAATTTTTCTATTTTTTTCACTTCACAATCTTCCGACTATGACGGACTTTTAAAAAAAATGTTAAATTTGTCCAGCAATTTCTAAATAATACGCTTATCAACGAACAGCCTTTCAATTCTTATGTTAAACTAGCAGAACCCGCGGCTTCGCCCGCGATCAAATTACAGAAAAAATAAACTTTTTCGCTACGCATACTTTATTATTTGCAAAAGTAAGTTCGTATAAGATTTCGTCTTTAATTCTGATTTCCCCCGAGTACATCCAGCAAACACAGTGGCCATTATGATGTTTAATGAATTACTCACAGTCTAATCCCGTTACATAGCTTAGGTGACTTTTCATTACAGTTGTGCCAACCTTTAGAAGCAGGATGTGGATAGCAGGATACTCTCTAGCTAAGTTCTCTCTCTCGCGCTCTAAGTCTATTGTAGTTGTCACTGCTGTGGCCAGCCGAGAAGTTATACATAATTTTCCTTTGGGTTTGGAATAATCTCTATTCATTACTTTATATCCACGCAGTAAGTGTGCACTTACGGAGAACTTGACTTACCTATGTTACTCTATTTAAATATATTCAACAACTCCAACTTCACCGCCCAGTTTTACCCACTTAGGGGCTGAATTAAAAAAAATCTTCAATACATGTTTATTTAATTGTATTGAAGAGCATTAATACCAAGTTTCAAGTAATTTTGATTATAAACATTTTTTTCCTTATTTGAACAGCACAACCCCCTTTTACCCTCCTAAGGGAAGAATTTCGAAAAAAAATGATATTTGTATTGTTTTGTTTTTCATTTCAATGGTAAATACTACTTTTCGTGCATCAATTACAGAATTTCATACAAAAATTTCATCCTCCATTTTACCCCCTTATGGCATGAATTTCGAAAAATGCTAAAACATATATTTATTTTATTGTATTTAAGAGCATTAATACCAAGTTTCAAGTAATTCTGATCATAAATAATTGTTTGCCCATATAAACTTTATCTCCCCTTTTTACCCTTTTAAGGAATGAATTTCAAAAAATCTAATACATATATTTCTTATTTTTCATCTTAAAGCTAAATACTACTTTTCGTGCATTTCGCGTTAAGAATAACAGAGTTTCATACAATCTTTTATCCCCTATTTTTTCCCCTTAGGGGATGAATTTAGAAAAATCTTTTCTTAGTGGATGCCTACATCATATAAGGAATACGTCCTCCAAATTTCACGTTTCTACGACCAGCGGTTTAGGCTGTGCGTTGATCGATCAGTCAGTCAGGACAAAGTATTTTATGTATATATATAGATTAGTATTGTTATGTATGGGTATCGGGTAAAGCCTCCCTCTAGTATAGTATTTTTTTTGGTGACAGTCACCAGTCACCACTGTTTTCATCCCTTAAGACATACATATTGTTATTTTCTCGCCGTCGTGTGTGATGAATCAGACCATTTTACTGGTAAATATCTGTAAATAAGAAAATGTAGGTTTAATTTAATAAAATACTAGTGAACCGCCATGCTGTTTTTTGTGAGTGAAGGATATCATTAGAACGGACGGTAGAAGACTATTAAATATTTTTATGCAAAAGTCACGCCGATCGCAGAGGGCAAACCAATAAACAATTATACAATCTTGTAATTAATATTAATTATGAAATACACTAAATATTGAGTTAAATTAAGTGTTAATATAATAAAAGCTTGTGTTGTACCTGCGTAGAATTTGATTGAAAGAAAATTATTTGCTCGTAGAAAACTGTACTGGTTTCGAGAAATATAAGTTACTAGCGACTTACCGTCGCTTCGCTCGGGTTCGTCCCTAGGTACGTTTTGACGATTAGTATGAAATAGATAGACTATATATACGTAGGTATGATGACTTTTTATATCTTTTACTTGAGAAATTATTAATTCCCTATACAAACTTCCATCCCCCTTTTCACCCACTTAAGGGATGATATCCGGTGTAAAAACTATCCTATGTTCTCCCCAGGGTCTCAAACTATGTCCAGAAAAATTTTAATCTAAATCAGCTTAGCCGTTTAGTCGTGTAACAAACAAACAAACAGAGTTACTTTTGCATTTATAATATTAAGTATGGATTTTGTACCGAAATATCATAAAAGCGGGACTATGGGTGGGTTACTTATGAACTTAGATACCTGTATCAAAAATAATCTATTTTTGACTCTATACATATTTGCTCATGAATTATCTTCAGGCACTTTAATAACAATTAAATAATAAAAGTTGCAAGTTCATTGGATAAAGTACTTTACATAATTCAGCTTAAAAGAGAAATGAATACAGTATTATAAAAAAAATATGATGAAAGTTAAACTTAGGATAGGAACTAACGTGGTTTAAATAAATGCATTTATTATTATTTTTTAAAATAAAGGAACGTTTCGTTTCAGTAAAAATTGATAACTTCTATATTTAAAGTACTTTTCTTCCATTTTCCTTCCATCTGTTTTACACATAGTAGGATTTTATAAAAATTAATACGACTGAATGAAATATTATGAATACGTAAAGGCATTTAATAAAAAATAAGATAATGTTTCTGAAATAAATATACACAATGATTTTAATTAATGTTTATATTTAATTACAGGAAAAATAAAAACGAAATAACAAATTTTAAAACGTTTATTCAACACAAAAAACACACTTTAAAATAACAATTAGCGCATACATTTCTGATAGGTACATATCCGACATTTTGTAGTCGTACATTATTATTGTTATTGCTTTTCCATTAAGAGACAATTTTGCATGTAACTAAGCATTTTTCGCGGTTTCGTCTACATTTATAAAAGTTGTTTTCTTTTTAAATATATTATTGGTTTTAAATAGTAAAGTCATTGCAGAGCTAGGATTTTCAAAAATTATATAATGCAAAATAGTTTTTTTTTACGTAGAAAACAATTTTGGTAAGGTATTTTAACACTAAATAAGTAAGTTTAGTAAGTGTATTTTAAAGTAATATAAATGTTACAGTAGGGAAATAAGACAATAATATTACATCATGTAATCCAGTGGTCGGCAACCTTTCAGCAGGCAGGGGCCGCACGGTGGCAATATGTAGTACAGGCGGGCCGCACGGTGGCAATATCTAGTAACAGGCGGGCCGCACTTGTGATATTAAAAACGAAAAACATTTTATTTTTGTTTTATTTAAAGAAATTAGCAAAAAAAAAACAAAAAAAAAAAACAAAATATATAACTACAAACTTCAGTGTGACGATTGAGGCCGTATTTGAGCGGCTATTTGTTGTAAGTATCTTAGCTTTCATTTTAGTAGTTACAATTCGTAAAATGGCTCTTTAAAAGCTCATCTGTGAGACGAGAAGCATAATTATTTTTTCGATAATTAAGAATTGACAAAGTTTGTTCGCATAAATAAGTAAAGTTCGCATAAGGAGTACTTATAGAAGTTTTATTTATAAAACAGTCACGGGCCGCATGGAGGTGGCCCGCGGGCCGCGGGTTGCCGACCGCTGATGTAATCGAATTGACTTACTCAAAAACCCAATGCGCTCAGTCCATTATATTTCACAATACCCTTAAAATATTAAAATTTCAATATTTAAAAGAAATAGATACGTATTTCAATTATTTTCAGGCAAGTTCTTTTCAGAAATAACATAAAAATCGGTCAAGTGCAAATCAAATTTGCATACGAAGGGTTCCATACTATTGTACATGTACTTTTTATTAATATGACTTTTACTCTATGTATGTATCACATTAACTTCGATTATCGATTACGAAAGTAAAAAAATGTTTCTTGTATTTATATATTTTTATTTAATTTTATTATTTATTGTTATAGCGGTAATAGAAATACATATTCTGTAAAAATTTCAACTCTCTACCTATTACGGTTCATGAGATACAGCCCTCCGACAGACGACGGACGGATGGACCGCGGAGGCTTAGTAATAGGGTTCCGTTGGCACCTTTCGGTTACGGAACCCTAAAATGTTTGTTTTTATCGAATTGTTAAGGTACTTAACAACATATGGTTTAGGTATACCATGAATATTTTTTTCTGTATTTACTGCAAATATTCTATATACAATCTATTTAAAATATATGTAGTGTCTGATGACATAAGATCGCATGCTGCAGAGATGAGAATTTTGAAATGGATATGTGTAGTGAGGAAAATGGATTAAAGAAGGAATGAGTGGATAAGAGGAAGCTTGAAAGTAGTGATAGAAAATTTGAAATGAGCCGTCCGAGTTGATAAAGACATAGAATGAGAGGGATGGAAAGCATGTGACGAAAAGAGTAATGAAAATGAATGTAGATGGATGGAAAGGGATAGGATACCGAAGACAAGATGAATGAATTGTGCGAGACAGGGTGTGAAAGAGAGGGGTGAATTACAAGGTGACTCCAAATAATTTGGATAATGGGCAGGCAATTTCTTTTTTTTTTTTAAATTAATTTAATATTTTAATAATGGATTTCCAAATGTAGTATTAATGCAGTAATCAGTATTCTTTGAAAGCAGTAAAAGTAATATAGAACTATAGCAATTATTCTACAATGCGTAATAGTACCTTTGAAAATGTAGGCGCAATATATTATGGCACTTATGATTACATATTGAAAAGTTCATCTCAAACTTTAATCAATTTACAAACATAACAAATATAATTATTACGTTTTCATTTATATTGTGTCAACAAATAAAACAGTAACAATGATTTACTAATAATGACTAAGAAACAAAATAAAATTTAACTTCTAGAATTTATACAATAGTATTTTAACTAACCTTGAATGATATTTTAGAAGTCATATCCTTAGTTTAAAAAATACTCTTATATTCTCAGATTACTGGTATTTTATAATAATTGGTATGTTTAAAATTATCTAATTTTAACATATCTAGTAAATATAATTTGGTTTATTCATTTATAAAACTAAAAATTCTTCTTTAATGTATAAATATTTAAACAAGTTTATGAAACTTTCCCCCTATGTCACCTTTTTCCTTTTAACCAATCTTCTTTTATTAAATCGGAGCCTTTTTCTCCGATCATTATTACAGCAGCATTAGTATTTCCACTGACTATAGTGGGCATTATACTAGCGTCTATCACTCTCAGTCCTTCAACACCGTGCACTCGCAATCTTGGATCGACTACGGCTTCTGGATCCCATGATGGTCCCATCTTCGCTGTGCCACATTGATGATATATCGTCATACTTATCGTCCTCACTTGACATTCTATATATTCATCTGACATGAATTTATGTTGTTTGCAATTTGGCAATGGTTTCATGTATAATCTAGAACCAAATTGCTTAAATGGAGATGCATTGGCGACTTGTACAGCTATTTTTATACCTTCTATAAGGCGATTTACGTCTAAACGGTCTTCATGATACCGCGGGTTCATTATAGGATAATCGAATGGATTTGAGCTCCTTAATTTAACGTAACCTCTTGTATTGGGACGTAGCAAAAGTGGCATAATGGTCCAAGCATCTTTGTTTGCTATGGGTTTGTATACAGTGTCATAGATTTCGTCTGTAAGACCTAAAATTTTTCTAACAATTTGACCATTATCAGAAGAAAACGAAGCTGGTGCCATATGAAACTGAATATCAGGCCATAGACCAGAACTGTTTGCATATTTTGTATTAACAAAAGCTATACCTTCTAGTCCGCCCAATGTTGTCATCGGACCTCGTTCATTTACCACGTAATTCATGGTAATAGGAAATGCTTGAAAACGGTTTTGCACAATAGAAACTGGCTTATCGACTAGAAATGTTAAACCTCCAACGCCTACGTGATCTTGTAAATTTTGTCCAACTGGTAAATCTTTTAACACACGTATTCCAATTTCTTTCAAATGCTCTCTTGGTCCTATTCCGGATAACATTAGCAGTTGTGGACTATTAATTGCACCAGCAGATAAGATAACTTCTTTTCTCGCATAAACTACCCTCTTCACTCCTCGTTTGACATATTCTACTCCGTAAGCTTTCATTGTTATAGGATTAATTAGTATCCTTGTAGCTTGTGAATTTAAAGATATATCCAGATTCCGTCTAGTTCTTACAGGTCTTAAGAATGCTTTTGCTGTACTGCATCTAGATCCACGTCTAATTGTACCTTGGGCTATCATAAAACCAGTTTGTACAGCCCCATTAATATCTCTGTTTTCGTATCCAATTTCAACGCCAGACTCGACAAATGCAGCAACCAAAGGAGTCCTCCATGGAGCCTCTTGGACGGTTAAGTAACCTCCTCGACCATGGTATTCGTTTTTGGCTAAGTAGGGATTTCTATTATCCTCAGATTTAATAAAATATTTCAGTACATCTCTGTATGCCCATCCTGGGTTTCCAAAAGATTCCCATTGGTCGAAATCATATCGATTTCCTCTTACGTAAATCATGTAGTTCAGTACGCTAGATCCACCCAGTACCTGAAATGATAATAAAAATGTGCGTTATATATGCATGGATGTGGTAAGTTACAACTTTAACAACAGATTCAAATCAAGCAAACTTGGTTATGTTTTTATTTCAAAACGTTATTTGTATTCAGACAGAGAAATATATAGAAATTGTAATGACTTAAAGTATTTGTTTTTTTTTTTACAATACTAATTTAGTTTAACATCTAGTAGTTTTTTATAAACATTTTTTTTTCGTTAAGCATAGTCATAGTTTAAGCACAGCCAACTAATCCATACATTCGTCTAAAGAAGGCGTAGTAGTAAGGAAGTAGGCGTCTAGGCATTGATCTTACGCGGCGTGCAATGTAAAGCGCTCCCGACTATTACACTTAATTTTATGTGACAATTGGTTGGCTTTAGGATTGCTGCGAAATGTCACTGCAGCTTTAGCTTCAAAACAGTTTACAATGAAAATTGATTTTTTTTTGACAACCCTTACATTTAACTGCCTGCTATATGGATTTTTATACTAGCTAAAACATTTTATTAACTTTATTTACCTTTCCTCTCGGCCAACTGCATCTCCGCTTTTTAAAACCTAAACAGGCATATGAAGTAGGCTCTGTCTTGTACTGCCAGTCCAGCTTCGTTAGTTGTAAGTAACCAGCTAACGAAGGGACATCCGTTATTTCATTTTCGTCAGGTCCTGTAATGTTAAATATATCTTGGTTGTAAAATCTATAGAGATAAATAAGATTAAAATGTCTGTTTGTAATGTCAAAATAACAGCTTTATACTAAATGCATATGGAATTATATACGGTACTTATAAGAAAAACTCAATTTACGCGAATGTTTGACATTTAAATAAAACTATCTTTTCGGATTTTTTCGCGGATTTATTTTGATTTTTGGTTCCCGACGTTTCGATTGCTTTACAGCAATCATGGTCACGGGAGAGACTAAGGTGTTAGATGTCTCAAAGGTATTATATAGTTGTTACAGACAGCCTACCCACAAATAACAAAATGAATTCAAAAAACTTGAAAATTGACACCAAAGTACCTTACAATATTTGTTAATTTTAATTTTAAAACATTTTTATAATTTTAATTACTTTTATATTATATAATTTTATATTATTTATATAATTTTAGCTTTATTATTATAATTATTACAATTTTTTAGAAAATTTATTGATTAATAATCTATATTTAGTGTTGCCATTATTATATTTATAACTATAAAGAAAAAATAAATTATTAATTATTTAAGCCACATTATTATTCTATGTGTAATTTAAAAAATTAAAATTAATTAAGAATTACTATTTGCAAATGAAAATATTAATTTGAATACTAATTTAAATTACTGTTATTTTGATCCGCACAGTAAGAACTTACTACATCTAACTGTCTGTTTTGTTTAGATATATTATTTGATTTTATTATATTAATGACAGGATCCCATGACGATGGTAGTTCCCAGCCATCTTCCCTATTGAAATTTGGATGTTTTTTAATTTCTATGGCTTCCCGAATCATTCTAGGGCGATATCTGTTTTCTTTCGCGAGGATTTGGGGTCTATCGAAGCGAATATAATGGTTTGGGCGGTCCTGACTATGTTTGCAGACAGCAGATGTTGTATTACGACGGTGTTTCACATCGGGCTACCTATTGTGGAATGATGAATTCTACAAGCAAGTGGATGGAGCGGCCATGGGTTCGCCTGTCTCCCCCGTTGTCGCTGACATCTTCATGGAGGCCTTCGAGGAGACTGCCTTAAACACATCGCCCGTGACTCCTCGTTTCTACAAGCGGTATGTAGATGACACTTTCACAATATTACCATCTGATAAAATATCTGTATTCTTAGAACATCTTAACTCCATAAACCCTAAAATACAATTTACAATGGAACTGGAGTCTAATAATTCCTTAGTTTTCTTAGATGTATTAGTCATACGTAACCCAGATAACACCTTGAGTCATACTGTGTATCGAAAGAAGACCCATACAGATAGGTACTTGAATGGTGAATCTCACCACCACCCTTCACAG
Source organism: Fabriciana adippe (assembly GCA_905404265.1). Taxonomy (NCBI): domain Eukaryota; kingdom Metazoa; phylum Arthropoda; class Insecta; order Lepidoptera; family Nymphalidae; genus Fabriciana; species Fabriciana adippe. The sequence continues at coordinate 9,126,042 of FR990001.1, read as the reverse complement.
TTAGCTACCGTGGGAAAATCTTTGTTTCAGAGAGCACAAGGGATCTGTGACGAGCAACACCTGGCCGGAGAGCTGCAACATGTCAAGCAAGTTCTGCGAGATAACAAGCTGCAAGTGCCGCGCCTACGTCACAGGGACCGAGTGAAACCAGCCACAGTCGAGCGCGTCCCTGCAGTCCTACCTTACATGAGAGGAGTCACTGACAAGATTGGCTACATCCTAAAGCGAGCTTCAATTAAAACTTACTTCAAGCCGCCAAAGAAAATAAGTCAATTCTTACCACCTGTCAAGTGCCACATCCCTCTACAAGATGCAGGAGTTTACAAGCTTGATTGTGATTGTGGACTCTCTTACATCGGACAAACAAAGCGATCCATTAGAACTCGGGTCAAGGAACACATAGCTGATGTGAAACACCGTCGTAATACAACATCTGCTGTCTGCAAACATAGTCAGGACCGCCCAAGCCATTATATTCGCTTCGATAGACCCCAAATCCTCGCGAAAGAAAACAGATATCGCCCTAGAATGATTCGGGAAGCCATAGAAATTAAAAAACATCCAAATTTCAATAGGGAAGATGGCTGGGAACTACCATCGTCATGGGATCCTGTCATTAATATAATAAAATCAAATAATATATCTAAACAAAACAGACAGTTAGATGTAGTAAGTTCTTACTGTGCGGATCAAAATAACAGTAATTTAAATTAGTATTCAAATTAATATTTTCATTTGCAAATAGTAATTCTTAATTAATTTTAATTTTTTAAATTACACATAGAATAATAATGTGGCTTAAATAATTAATAATTTATTTTTTCTTTATAGTTATAAATATAATAATGGCAACACTAAATATAGATTATTAATCAATAAATTTTCTAAAAAATTGTAATAATTATAATAATAAAGCTAAAATTATATAAATAATATAAAATTATATAATATAAAAGTAATTAAAATTATAAAAATGTTTTAAAATTAAAATTAACAAATATTGTAAGGTACTTTGGTGTCAATTTTCAAGTTTTTTGAATTCATTTTGTTATTTGTGGGTAGGCTGTCTGTAACAACTATATAATACCTTTGAGACATCTAACACCTTAGTCTCTCCCGTGACCATGATTGCTGTAAAGCAATCGAAACGTCGGGAACCAAAAATCAAAATAAATCCGCGAAAAAATCCGAAAAGATAGTTTTATTTAAAAACTCAATTTTTACAAATTTTATCTGTCTGTCTGTCTCTCTGTTTGTTCCGGCTAATCTCTGAAACGGCTGGACCAATTTTGACGGGACTTTCACTGGCAGATAGCTGATATTATAAGATGTAACTTAGGCTACTTTTATTTTAGAAAAAGAATTAGTTTTTCGCTCAAAAAAAAAAACATACCCAGGGACGCACCCAAGCGAAGCGAGGGTCAGTCGCTAGTTTTTAGTTATAACCTCTAAACAGAGTTTGTCTAGAGTCTAGACAATAGGGTGATCAATCTTATTACTTATGTGTTTTATTTATGAATGGTACTTGTCTACTCTATTAGTAAGATTTTTCAATTATATAAGCATAATAAATATTTTTAAAAGCTTTTATTCATGTATTGGAAGTTATATATAATACCGTTGTTTTATTACTTTGGAAGTTTAATGGTAATTTTTTTCCATCAATGATCTTCCATATATTTCTTAAAATAATGTAGTTGTTACGTAAATACAAGGAAAACAGGAGATGGAAATATTACCAAAAATGTCACTTACCGCTTTCTAACAATAGTGTATTCCAATCTCTCACTTCTGTTAATCTATTCGCCACCACCGCACCAGCAGAACCTCCTCCAACGACTATGAAGTCGTATTCTTTTCTTGGATCTCTGTCGTGGACCTTTGCTTCGGGGTCGTATGAATTATAATTGTGATATGTAAAAGCCCCCAAGAGGAGCGGTATTAGCCAGAGACCAGTGACACTGACTGTTTTTAGCGCAGTTGACGCCAAAAGAACGTGAATACCCATTATTAAAGGATTATAAATCTTATGTATATATGTTTTTTTTTAGATATCTATATATGTATTTCCTTAGATGTCTTTCTGTCACTGAGTTTTTCAATATAAGCTTTGGTTATAATGCTGTGACTAGGTCTATTTGCAGTCTTCGATGCCTATCTGGCGGTTTGCTTCTTCGCATAACTTTGTTTGCTCTGTACGACGTTGTTAGACGCTGCGACATGTTAAGAGTCGCGGTTGCGTCTTGGAGGATGACGTTCACAATTTTGTATCTGAAATGAGAGATGTTAGGTTAATTGATTTTATTTATGTAAACGTTTGTGTTATTTGCAATACATTTCGTAAACCTGAATCTTCAAATCCACTGAATATATTATCTAAAATGTGTCTATGTTTTTAATTTAAACTGTATCATGCAAGGAAAAAACTCCTTAGTAAAACCGTTGAAGACGAATGATGTGCAATTCAATACACAAACAAAAATTCTAAAAATAATTGTAGATTTACGTTTTCGATGTCGTCAGATAGTACAATTTCACGTTTATTTAACACTAGCGGCTCACCCTCGCTGCGCTCGGGTTCACCTCTAGGAAAACAAAAACAAATCTATCCCACGGGAGCCGTAATTTTTCCGGGATAAAAGTAGCCTATGTGCTATTCCAGACTTTAATCTATCTTTATGCCAAATTTCATCCAAATCCGTTCAGCCGTTCTGGCGTGAAAGAGTAACAAACATACATACATACACACATTCTTACAAACTTTCGCGTTTATAATATTAGTAGGATATTTAAGAATTTGTTGCAAATGGTAGAGCCATCTTATATAAACAAAAATCGTATTTGATTAAAGATTTTTGTTGCTCAATTTTAATCTGTTTTTTTTTTTTAAATAGACTAATTACGATAAATCTCGTGACCCAACATAGTATATTTGATTGGCATTGCTTGTCACGCTGGAAATGGCAGATTAGATTGTCGTACGAAGCCCTTTTAAAAGCTTAGTATAAAATTAGTGTAATGAGTAGGTAATAGTAATATTATTTTCCTTTTTTGTACACACAGTAAACAAGAAAGGAAAAAAAATAAATAAAGGTATATGGCGATATATGTACTTATTACACTAATTTTATCTTATCACAATGTCTTAATAAAGGCCAAAAGTAGAGAGCGAGAAGGAAGTAAATGGGGAATAAAAATGTTTTTATTAAACAATACTTTTTTTTTTATTTCAGGTATTTGCAAGAGTCGAAGAAGGACAAAAGATGATATGGTATCCATCTATATGTTATTAAAAGTGAGAGGGCACATTCACTCAGTGACTAAACACGAAATTTCGATATCTATCTGACCTATGAAGCTGGATAGGTAGGTAGATAATGGGTCGTCTCCTACGTTAGCTAAGACATACTAATTACATAAGACATGCCAAATTACGGCGCTTTAAAGGTAGATAAGTTTATATAGAAGATAAAAATTAGTTATTCTGTTTGTCCATAAATTAGCAACACGGGCGTAGCCGCGAGCAACGCTAGTACTAATATTAAAGACCAATATGATACTTAAACTTTAATTTTAATTCAAAAGTATAACCAAAAGCAAGTTTGCTTTTATAGATTTAAATTAAATTGATTTTGTAATGATTATTAAATACTATCAAAATACCAATACAAAATTGAAGAAATATTAGATATTAATATTACTCTGTTGAATAATTTGAATTATATCACAAAAATATTACTTAATAGGAAATATGCGTGTGATTTAAATGAAGGTGAAATATATTTTTTTTTATAATCTTTATTGCTTTTGAATTACCTAAGCCTATATTAATATTTTTTAATGTGATTCCTTTTTGATTAAGAAAATAATGATTAAAAAGTGCAAATATATGTAGGTGGGAAATTCAAAGACCTGTAAAGTATCCGTATTTTTATTATTTATTTTATTTTAATTTATTTTTATTTATTTTAACTATTTATTTTAATATTTAAATTTTTTTTATACTAAATTTTAGTTTTTTAGAGTCCAGCTCTAAAAAACTAAAATTTAGTATAAAAAAAAATTATTTATATATTTTGTATTGTAAAAAAATATCCATATTTTTTTTACAATTATACAACGATGTAAGCTATTATATAAAAAATAATAAAAACACGCATATTCCCTATTGACGCATACTAATTAATATACCATTCATTCATTAAGGCAATAATAAAAATCTCAATTTTCTTATACAATAATAAAACAAAAGAAGTAGTCGGAAATTTTTAATAAAAAAAAATTAACTAGCAATTTTTTACTTCTATATACGTTATATGTGTTCGTCAAAACACGTTCAATGAAAAGGAGGTTAGACGTTAATTACTCAAAAGACAAGAACAATGCCACATTGTGTGTTGTTGACTAACATAACCAGAGCGTGACGTTGATTTTGGTAATTCACCACGCGGTTACACTTTAACTTAATCTTTTTGGGATCCATTTATATTTTATTCTATTTATAAAGCATACTTGCTTGCTTTACTTGCTTTAAAAATAAAGTAACACACGCACCTCATATTTACATAGGTACTCGTAGTATAAAATGAAGTCGCTTCCGCTGTCTGTTCGCATAGATCTTTTAAACTACTCAACGGATTTTAATGCAGTTTTCAGCAATAGATAGTGATTCAAGAGGAAGGTTTATATGTATAATATATTATGCATATTATAGAAAAGAAAAGCCGAGAAATTCAAAGATTTGTATTCCATACTAATTGCTAAAACGCACCTAGCGACGAACCCGAGCGAAGCGAGCGTGAGTCGCTAGTTGTTATAATTTTTTTTCATGCTTGAGGGTTTCTGGCAGAGATCTCTTAAAGAGGTAAGTTATCCTTTGTGCACATGATATCTGTTTTCTATTTTATATGTTTTTTTTGGTACATAAATAAATACATAAACTAAATAAAAATAAAGTGGATTTAAACCCTGGATCTCACGATTCTATGGTTTGAAAAAAATTAGCTAATTTTCGAAAAAAATTAACCATGGTTATGTTGAGATTAGACCCGTGCCCAGCTTATGTGAACGCGCGGTAATTGGGAGCTGAATTTTTACAAACTCATATTTGTAAGATTGCATATTTCTATATACCTAAGCGTTTTAAAGAAAGAAATTAATATATTAGAGTAATTTATAATGATGTCTAAAGGATTTATACTTGTATATGTAAACTTGGCCGATAAGAATGTATTAAAAAAAAAAAAGACGCGTATTTTGATATTTATCCCGCGCTTTAGCGGAAAAAGCGGAAGATTCCTATATCACCTTGCAGTAACTAGTCATGAATTCTTTGTAATACTGTAAATTGTTATTATAAATTCTGTAACTCAATATTTAAAAGAGCAACTGTTGGGTTTCTCGCCGATTCTTCTGAGCGGAGCTGCTTTCCGTGCCGTATCCGTGGTAGTTTCCATACGGACTGACTAATGACGATTATAAAATAAAATTAAGTTCATGTTGCAAAATACTGAATATACGGAAATATGCAAGGAAAATCTCGAAGTTTTATTGGTGTCATGTATGTACATGTTCTATTACGTATCTTATTTTTACTATTACAATTGTTACATTATTTTGTCTGATATTAACATAGTATTACGATGCGTAACTTGACCTAGAATATAAAATCGCCTCGCCTCATCTTTAGTTCGACTTAAATCATTTTTATCTACGATAATTTGAGGCAATGGCTAACGTAATTGATTTCACTTTTATTTATTTTTAAAGTTATATTTCTTTTGGCACGTTTGGAAAAAAATGCGTTCCCAGACAGACAGACAAAAATTCTAAAAACTATATATTTGACCTCTGTATCGATAATAATGACTATTTCAATAAGATTTACCAAAAAATATTTAATGTATAGATTCGACATAGAATTTTATTATAAAATAGGTATTATAATAATTTTATTAAATGACTAGCGACTCACCCTCGCTCCGCTCGGGTTCGTCATTACTTACGTTTTAACCTTTACTATATATTTCTCAGAGATGAGATATTTTCTCGTAATAAAAAGTATCCTATATGTTGACCCGGATAACCAGCTATCATCATACCAGATTGCATCAATATCCCTCGAGTGGTTTTTGAGTGATGCGGTAACAGACACACAGACAGACAAAAACTCTAAAAAGTATAGATTCAGCCTCTGTTTCTATAATAATGACTATTTCAGTAAGATTTTCCAAAAAATATTTAATGTACAGATTCGACTCAATTACAATTTAATTATATGTATAGATATCAAAAAATCGGAACGTGTTGAACAGGTTAGCAAGTTGCAAATGTCAGTTACGCAGCGGCGCGGCGCCTTTAATTTATTGGTAAACAAATGTTATGTAAGCGGTTCTAATTGATATTGGTGGCATTAGGTGAAGGTTAGTCAAACTTTCATCTGTGTTGTCACATGCGTGGCGATCACAAAATCTGAACTAATATTACAAAGGGGTAGTTTGTAACATTGTAAGTTAATACTTTCTTAGATTTACGCGGATATTTGACACTAGTGACTCACCCTCGCTTCGCTTCGGGGTCGTCCCTAGACAAAAACAAATCTATCCCACGGGAACCGTACATTTTTCCGGGATGATATATAGCCTATAGCCTTCCTCAGTTAATGTGCTATCTAATGCAAAAATAATTTATCAAATCGGATTAGTAGTTTCTGAGATTAGCGCGTTCAACCAAACAAACAAACAAACGAACAAACAAACAAACAAACAAACTCTTTAGCTTTATAATATTAGTATAGATTTTAAATAAAACTCATCATCATCATTCATCATTATTGTTGTAAAGCTTTCAAAATGTAGGGGACTGAAAATCAAAGAAAATCGGCCATAAAATATTTAGGGCGTAATCTCTGAAACTAATGATCCGATTCTGAATTGTTTCACTAATTAAGGAAACTGCATTACAGTAGAGTGCTACAAAAATATGCAATTATTGTTATATCGATATAAATGTGCTCACAGCTAATACTAACTTAAATTAAATTCAGAAAAAAATGGCCGTTGAGTTGCTTTATTGGCTGGCACTGCTTAAACAATTTGAAATAAAACAATTAAATGTATGGAAAAGAGAGTAGACACGTCAAGGGATGCACCCGATGGTATACTTAGCAATACATAAAATATGTAAATATATATACGTATAAAAATAAATAGGCTGCTAATATTTTTATATTGAAAATGGATTTCGGGTTAAGGGAAAATATTCTCTAAAAGATATGTTTAAATGATCCTTAAACGATGTAATAAAAGTTAAAGTATTGGTATAAAACATAGATAAGTATAAAGGAAGTCAGTGTCAACTGTCGTTAAAAAGTAATAAAATTATCTACATACAAATATTATCTAAATTAGTATTTTATTCTAAAATAAATATTTTTAACACACTACGTATGTCCAACCTCGTAACCCAATTTCTACGTGCATTTATCACCGTGTGAAGGCCGCGAGTAAGATTACTTTCACTGTTGCCTAGATCGAAAACTTCGTTGCAATGATGTCACATAACCTTCACGTTTCATTGAATTGATCGAAAGTATTGAAGGTAGCTAGGTGCAGCACTTTTTTATGTGACTTTGGTGAAGTTTTGCCTTACGTGTATAACTAAAAGCCATAAAAGAAAAAATTGAATTAAAGGAAAGCACTCTTTGCACATTATATATATATATATATATATATATTTCGCAATTTTTATGTGACTCTTACACATTTACATTATTTTAAACTAGCGACTCACACTCGCTTCGCTTAGGTTCGTCCTTAAGTACGTTCCGAGGCTGAGTATGGAATAGATTCTTTTTTTAATTTTTTTCTTCATGATTTATTTCGATGTTTTAATAGTTATTCTGCTTTTCGGGTTGAAAACAAATCCAACAAACAAAGTATGAAAATACTAGTGACTCAGCCTCGCTTCGCTCGAGTGCGTCGTCCGTAGAAGCCTTGTATTTATAATATTATATTACAGGTAATGTAGCTTTATTACTTTTACACAGCCTTTTTTTGCGAATTTGAGTAAGTTTGATGAGTTTTCATATGAGAATATAATGAAACTACTACTACTTTAAGGTAATAAAAATATTTTTTTTCACACAGAAATAAGATAAATTAAATCAATGTCTCAATGCACAAACTCATATTTTTATACTGTATTCAGTCCTTTTTAACGTCCCATTGCTGGGCACGGGCGTTCCTTCAATACGAGGGGGATCAGGCTATAGTCCACCACGCTGGCCTAGTGCGGGTTGTTTAGTTTTGTATTATTCTATATTAATACTTAGGCATATTATGTTCATCTAGATCAGCGGTCGGCAACCCGCGGCCCACGGGCCGCATGCGGCCCGCGAGGTGCCTCCATGCGGCCCGCGGCCTGTGACTGTTTTATAAAGAAAAGTTTAAATGGTTTTTTTTAAGTATTTTGAATTTGTAATTACCGAAAAAATGAAAATGTTCCTCGTCTCATAGATAAACATTTAAGAGTCATTTTAGAAATTGTCACATTGAATGTTGTCGTTTTTTTTTTTGCTCTCACAAGTGCGGCCCGCCTTTATCAGGTATAGCCACCTTGTGACCCCTGCCTGCTAAAAGGTTGCCGACCGCTGATCTAGATAGATAGATTCTTTTTCTTTCATTCTTTTTTAATAAAGTTTGGTACTCATAGATGTACCTACCTATGTAAGTACATCATTTTAATGTCATTTTTTCGTTGTAAGTTAGTTATATAAGTATGTGAATATTATATATCATTTCAATGGAGTCAGTAGCCGAGTAATTTAAGTACAAAATAAAAGAACATAAGATCACTTAATGTGATTCTATTTACTTTTACTACTTAATATGTTATGAAATCGAGTATATTATTTGAAATGATTAACAAAATGCGTAAAAAAGTTTGTACGGACGTTCTCATACCTAAATGTATGGAGTGATGTCAGATGCTCGTTTTGGGTTCGTGGGTTTGATTCTCGGAGTCGACCAAACACGAACATAACCGAACTGACAATACGTACAAAATTCGACATATCCAAAAGGAGAAATAATTATAATAATTAATAAATATGTTGGGATATTAACACAGCACAATCTATTTCCATTGTAAGCTACGAGGCCTGTGTTATGGATTCCAGATAGTTGATACACTACATATATGTAACTTTAAATAGATACGTATTATAAATATAAACACCCATGAATGAAGTACAAACATTTGTGCTCATCACACAAATGAATGCCCCCAGCGGGACTCGGACTCACGACCGCTGGCTCAGCAAGGGTCACTACAAACTGAGCCAAACCTGTCGTTATAGAAAGTATTATTACCTACCAGCAATTCTTACTGGACCAAGGTAATACATATCGCCTGTGCTGGCTAAGGGTGCGTTTACATCAAACGAACAAAGAACTAGAGCTAGAGCAAGAGCATTCTTTCTTGTTCTTTTAGTGTAAACGAAATCTCGATTTCAGCGTTTACACCAAAAGATCAACGAGCAAAATGAGAACATAGAACTAGAATTCTTGCAATGACGTTTAGATCAGCCGAACGAATGCTCATTGCCCATTCATGTCAATTCTGTGGTTGGTAGTGTTTCATTATTTCAATTTTCACGGTGTAGTTATATACTCTTTGGTTATGTCCGACTCTGACAGCGATATTATAATTGCAAGTGCTGCATTTATTATTTTGTCTCAAACAGTCAAAAAGAAAAGAAGAAAGAGACGTTGGTGGGTGACAAATTTTATTAATAGACATTAATAGACATTTATCTTGAGACCAATCCATGATTCGATAAGTAGGTATGTACTCGTAAATATTCAAATTGCTAGAACACAAGAACACTTTGAAGAGACCGCTACGGGGAGCGAGCGCGTTCGAACATCTAAGAACGCTCTAAGCAATTGTTCGCACGTTCTAGTGCCGTTTACATCAAGCGAGTGAGCATTCTTAGAATATTCTATAGAATGTTTGCGAACGCAGAGAGAACAACGAAAGAATGCTCTGTCTCTGTTTACATTAAAAGAATTTGATAGGGTGGGGATAGAATGAGCATTCGCTCGTTTGATGTAAACGCACCCTAAGGCTAAGTGACCTGTGTTTTCGAGATAGAGTTGTACAAACATTATCATTATGTTTTTTGTTTTGATAAGTGCAATTATTTTTTTTTTTTGTTTCTTAGCAGGGCATATCGTAAATACAGTTTTTTTTTTCACTTTTCTTGCCTATAGTTCTTAAAATCTATAGGTACAAATAATAAAATTGTAACTAAGCCGAATCTGTAAATTAAATATTTTTTGGAAAATCTTTTTGAAATTGACATTATTATCGATACAGAGGTCGATTCTGTAGCTTTTAAAATTTTGTCTGTCTGTGTGTGTCTGTCTTTTACCCTATCACGGAAAATCCACTGGAGGGATTTTGATGGAATTTGGTATGATGTTAGTTGGTTATCCGGATCAATATACAGGTTATTTTTTATGCGAAAAAATATCTCGTCTCTGAGAAATCTTAATAAAAGTTAAAACGTAAGTAGGGGCGAACCCGAGCGATGGTGAGTCGCTAGTGTTCTATATATTACTAGTCATATGAGGCCTTTTTTATGTTGGGAAATGCATTTACGTATATACATATATACTGGCTAGAAAAGCCAATACTATCTACTAAAATCCAACAGAACCTTTCGTCAGGTCTTAATGGGTCGTTGCAGGAATGATGACTACTGCCGTAATTTACGTAGTACACTAACGTGATTTACTAAATTTATTTAAAAAGTATCGTATGTATTTGACGACTCTTATACTCGGACTATGCTAAAATTGCATAATTTCCGTAAAAAAGCGCGATCTAACAATTTTCGCAACTCCAACAAAAAAGTACTTAAGTGTATCTAAAATGTATCAATGTATTTAAAGAGAATTTAGACCATAATTTCCTAACATTTGTCACGGAACTGAGCTAACTTATATAACATTATGTGAGTAAGTGTAATGTAAGTTAAGTTTAGACTAGCTCATGTTACATTATGCACACACTTGCAAAATCTTACGACTATTTGAATATCATTAAAAATCATTTGTTAAAAGCACATTGCGCAATAATTTTGTATTAAAATATTGTAGTTACATAAAATAAAAAAATCCTGCTGATAATTTTTGCGTTATTTTTTTAAGTATATAAATACATTAGCAATTCACCCTCGCTACGTTCGAATTCGTCCCTAGTTACTTTTTTACGTTTAGTATGGATTTCTTGGAGATGAGACATTTTCCCGCAGTAAAAAGTTGTCCTATTTCTTGACCCGCATAACCAGCTATCAACATACAAAATTTCATCAAAATCTGTCCAGTGGTTTTCTCGTGATGCGTTCCCGGACATTTGGACAGACAAAAATTTTAAAAACTGTAGATTCGACTCAGTCAGAATTTTATTATATGTATAGATAAGTTTATGTATCTATGCATCGTTCTATCGACCCACATAGAGCGGGATTCGTAAGATTAATTGAATGTAAATTAAGTCAAAGCCTGAACCGTAAGCAAAAAATCGTATAATACAAATACTTGGGCGATAGAGATCCGCTCGGCGTTTTTCGATGAAATATATAAATTGCGTTTTTTCAGAAAAGACACATATAAAGATAAACTTAAAAAGCAAAACCTTAACTAAATATAAAATTTGATCCAAATTGTTAGAGCTGTTACCGAGATACACGAAATAAATGTATACAAGAATTGCTCTGCCAATACCAGAATTGCTCGTTTAATATTACTAGTGATCGCCGCGTGGTTGAAAATCAACCATAATTCATGAAGTTATATATTTATTGTCTTGCGTATATTACAATATTAATCTATTCTCAATTTGACCACAGACTTTAACAATAAACAAAAGAGTATATATACGTGTGTGTGTCAAATACATGGTAGTGTGTGTAATGTTTTTTTTATTGATTTAATGTATTTTTTATGCATAATTAAAAAAAAATATTGGCATTCTGCAGTCCTTCTCTATATAAACTATAAGTGTGGGAAATTTCATACTCCTCCGTCCGCGCAATTTTCGTAAAAAGGGGTACAAAGTTTTTGATTCACGTATTAATATATAGATGAGAAAGATAAAATAAGTGACATTAGCATCTCTTCCACAAAAGTATTTAATGCGACCACATATTATGTACGTACGTATAAGAATGCTGTCAATCTCGTATGCTAGTTGCTAATTAAATAAATAAATAAATATGTTGTGACATTAAAGCACAGCACCATCTTGTTCCATGGTAAGCTACGAGGCCTGTGTTATGGATACCAGATAGTTGATACACTACACATATATAACTTCACTATATTATAAATATAAACACCCATAACTGGAGTAGGTACAAACATTCGTGATATTCGAACCCGCGACCGCTGGCGCAGCAAGTAGGGTCACTACAAACTGAGCCAAACGTGTCGTCTTGAGCAATCGTTCTAAGTATCTATTGTATGTATATTTAAAATAAAATAAATAGGTATATTTTCAAAGAATCCTTGGATTAATGTCTTATATAAGTGTAATAATTACGTGAATTTAAATTTTATTAGCGAATTAGTTTTGATGGCTTTGTAGTTGTAATGCAATTGCTCACCTGCTATCGTGACCCGCTTTCATTGTTTATTTTGAAACACTCTGATTCCCTTGCTATTCGAATTTCATTCATCGTATGAAGTTTTTTTTTTCAATGGAGGCTTCGTTTATAATAATAATAATTATCATTATTATTGTATTATAAATGAAACAAATACACAATTAAAGTTTATATAATCAGCAAGAGATAAATAATTTTGATGGCAAGCCTTTTTAGGTTGTTGTTCTAAGTGATAAATCATATCCAATTAATTAATATACTATTAAACACTTTTTGTTTGGATTTTGTTAGACGTTCCAAGGATTCTACTAAGAGATATTAAGGAACTTTTTTCTTATTTCATTACTAGCAGTTCAACCTCGCTGCGCTCGGGTTCGCCAAACAAAAACTAGACAAACAAAAACGAATCTATCCCACGGGAATCGTACATTTTTCCGGGATAAAAAGTAACCTAATTGTTATTAAGCTGTATAAATTACTAGTTTTTTAACTGTCAAACGGGAACTCTTTAATTTTCCGGGATGAAAAGTATCTAAAATGTTGACCGGGGATAGAAGGTACCACCATGCAAAATTTCATTTAAATAGGTCCAACAGTTTCGGAGATTAGCCCGTATAAACAGATAAACAGACAGAGAAACAAAAAAGTTAAAAAAAATCTGGATTTGTTCTATTTCTCGTTTTACTTCCCCCTGACTCGGTTTTTAGCATTTTTTTTTTCTATGTACAGACATTCGATCTCTACAGTTTTATTATATGTGTAGATAAGTAGGTATATGTTTTACTAAACTCCAGGGACCGTTTTGTTTGTCGAGTCAAAAAAACACGATTTTTTCGACTTAATTATTTTTGTAAAATGATGATAAATTATAGCTTACAACCTTCTAAGATAACGCTTTTTTCTATTGATACAAAGAAAAACGTACCTCTAAAAATCTGCACAGAGATAAGCCCCAACAAAACACAAAAGTTTAATTTACTCGTATAATATATATATATATATATATATATATATATATATATATATATATATAGTGATGTTAATTAAGAATGTCACAGAATAATAATAATTTACATTAAAACCTTTTTAGCTTTCGTAATAACAATTTTTAGCGCGTAATTGTTCCGCATTTTTTAAATTAAAATTGGGTTAAAAAATTTATTGGTAATGATAAGGATTCTGAATAACCCACGTATTACCAAACATTGTTTATTATGAAGCACATAAGCTTACTTTTGTCAGAGAAGTTTCTGTATTTGGTTCTGCAACGTATTATGTAATTAATGATCGTTTTGTAACTAAGGATTCGCGGTCGTGAACGATTGCTTGGTCAACACGTGGTTACCATTAGTATTGATAAATTGTATATTTGTATTGTTTTTTTATTTTTAACTAGCGACTCACCCTCGTTTCGCTTGGGTTTGTTCCTAGGTTGATTTCCAATACAAATTTTCATCCCTATTTTCACCCCCTTAAGGGATGGTTTACGGGATAAAGATTGGTCATATGTCATTCCGGAATAAACATATGTCAGGATCCCATGGTCTTAAACTATCTTCTTACCAAATTTCATCTAAGTCGGTTCAGAAGTTCCAGAGATTACTTCCTACAAACAAACTCACAAACTTACAAACTTTACCTCTTTATAATTTTAGTATTAGATTTACACTGTATATAAAGCTTTATTTCTTATAAATAGCTAGCAATTAACTGTTTTTGAGGTGCGTGATTAAGTGGAAAAAAAAGACAAATAAATTGTCTGAAAACTAGACATTTTTTCTAACAAATATTATCCAAGAATCTATACTACATTTATAAAGAAGTAAACTTTAAGTTTTTATGTAGGCGGTAATCTCTGAAAGTAATCATCCGATTTTTAAACATTCTTTCACTAATAGCATAGGAGCTATATCATCGCCGAGTGCTGTAGGCTATTTTTTAATTAGATAAAGATATGTTTGTTGTCAGACATCATAATAACGTTAATTAAAGTCGGAAAATAACAGGTTGTTGAATTGCTTTATCGGCTTGCGTTGCCTGAATCGAACGGTTTGAAATAATAGAAAATCACTACATAGTATAAAACAAAGTCGCTTCCCGCTGTCTATCCCTATATATGCTTAGATCTTTAAATCTACCAACGGATTTTGATGCGGTTTTTTTAGTAGATAGAGTGATTCAAGAGGAAGGTTTATATATACATATAATACATGCATAACATAGTGGAGAAACACTGATAATTTTAGAGGTTTCTAATATGATGTCGTAAATAAACACATTTTTTGCGCTTACATTGCAAACGCTGTCTGAACCTTACGAGATAGATCAAAATAATGTACTACAGTATTATACACTTTAAAAAGGTCTACAAAAAAGTCCGCGATGGCATATGTGGCATATGTCAAGCGAAGCGAGGGTGGGTCGCTAGTGGATAACTAAATGACAACTTGCGTGGCACCCGAACAAAGAGAGGGTAAGTCGCTAATATTTAATAAATATAGTAGAGCACAATATTTTTTTTGTTAAGGTATGGGTAAAAAGTAGATACTAATTTCTTTATTGATTTAAAAATATCATATTAAGTATCCCACGTTGTATAGAAAATTATGAGTAAAATAAAAACAAATTTACATAAAAAGTCACTTAATTATACTTACTTAGTTAAAAAATGAATATTTAATCGCTATCCGTACCGGTTACATATATTTTGTTACGATGTTATGTAATAAGATAAATGGGTTAAGTAAAAGTCCTTGTGTAGGAGCGCGCGCGCAGCCAACGGAGAACAATGTCGCGGCCGAGGTTTTATTTCTTTTAGTGCAGTAAGCAGTTGAGTAAGATATACAATTCAAGGTAATAAATATAGAATATTTTATGTAATTCGACAATTAATGATATTGTGCAATTATATTATATTACCCAGGAAATTATTTGCAGAAAGCGATATATTTGGCGAATAAAACTTTCGTGTTTTTTTTTCGATTATACAGAGCTTTTTTAACAGTTTTTAATACGCTTAGGTTTTTTAGATTTTATTATTAATTGTTTTACTTTACGCTTTTATGTTTTTTTTTTTTCAAACAAGTTAATCAATATCTTTTTAATAATTTGAGACTGATTCCAAAAAAAAGTACTCAAATCAAATATAATATGTTTTTTGCTTGTTATGTTCCAGTTTACGTTATGTTCTTCAAAAAAATTCTTCTCTAGTGATGGAATATTTATTTTTTAAGTGATTTGGAATTAGTCTGAATTATATACCAGCTAGAAGCACATATTTATTATATACTATACGTGTTACTTTCAATTATTGCTATTACTATACATAAGAAACAGGAACTGTAATGTTATAATCTCATCATAATCGCTACATTATATAATTCTCTTTGGTGCTACTTTCCAGAAGGTTTATACTGGTCTGTCCATTCAACCTTGTAAACGATTTCATGCTTAGGACAAGCTAGTGACGAAGCGTCAGACGCTATGTAAACAGATGGATTGCAATCAAGAGTTATATAAAAACATGATCTTACATTTTTCTGTCACTTATAGTTCCACCAGAGTCTACATAAATACCATTCAATAGTATTATTTGGTATTTTATCTATACATACAGATAAAAATTGTCTGTAATGTCAAAATAAAAGCTTAATACTAAATGCATATGGAATTATATACGGAACTTATAAGAAAACATAATTTTTAAAATTTTTGTTTGTCTGTCTGTCTGTTTGTTCCGGCTAATCTCCGAAACGGCTGGACCAATTTTAACGGGACTTTCACTGGCAGATAGCTGATATTATAAGGAGTAACTTAGGCTACTTTTATTTTAGAAAAATAATTAAAGTTTCGCTCAAAAAAATTAAAACGTACCTAGGGACGAACCCGAGCGAAGCGAGGTACAGTCGCTAGCTGATAATAATATTAATCTATAGAATTTATGGATACAATTTGATGATTGATTTGAAACTGTACTGTTTTAGTCCATGGGTAACGTGGCAGAGATGTACATATATTGTATACATACTCGTAAATATTATTACCTACAGTTACAGTTAGTTGTACTTGGGCTTATAAATCCCAACTTATCCCATTCGATTAGCGCTCCATCTACGTGACAGCATTATCATATGTTGTTATTTTTCATTGGTTCATTGCAATGGGATCAATAATATAAAACATATCTTAGAAAATAGCTTAGAAATCTAGAAGTAGCCTTATATCCACTATTGAAAGTATTTTAACTGATATGATGATGATGCCGGATATTGGCCCCGTTTTTTGTCTTAATCAAATAAGGCGTCATTCTACAATCGTTAAACCCCTTGCGGAACGCGTCCACGCCGGCGTATGAGTTAACAAATGATTTCTTAGAAATTATCCAGATTAAAGAATTATAAAATGTATATATGTATGTATGTACGTATGTACGTATGTACGTATGTATGTATGTACGTATGTACGTATGTACGTATGTATGTATGTACGTATGTACATATGTATTCAATCGCTATGACTTATGTCATAGAATCATAATATCGTCCGTGAACTTCTGAGATCTTCTATCTATTTATAAACACATTAATATTTATTTAAGAGTGTGCATAGGGCAATTTTGTACCTTGACATCGAAATTTATCTCAGAATGATACTTCGGAATTTCTATCTTGAATTACCAAATTTGAAAACACGATTGGTGAAAATATTCTCGGTAGGTACTATATTTTTTTGAAAAATACATGTTTTGCACACATATTGCTGTTTATCGCAGAAACGGCTTACTATTTTTGGAGGGTTTTTGTTTTGTCAGAGCATAGAAGTGTTTTTTCAGTTACCGAATCTAATTTTTCGATTGGTTGTTTAATTAATTTATAGTGAATTAAAAACTGCTTTGGCGCTTAAATACGTTGAGCATCTATCGCTCTATACTTCTCACTCACTATAGAACTTACTAGCGACTCATTCGTCCCTAGGTAAGTTTAATTTTTTCGAGCAAAACCCTAATGCTTTTTCTAAAATAAAAGTAGCCTCAGTTGCTCCTTATAATATCAGCTATCTGCCAGTGAAAGTTCCGTTAAAATTGGTCCAGCCGTTTCGGAGTTTACCCGGAACAAACAGACAGACAGAGAAAAATTTTGAAAATTGTGTTTTTCTTATAAGTATATAATTCCATATGCATTTAGTATAAAGCTGTTATTTTAACATTACAAACAGACACTTCAGTTTTATTTATCTGTGTAGATTATCTTGTTATCCCGCCCCTCCGAATTGAATCGTAGCGCTCTCATGGCGCACTCTTAATTTTTAAAATATCGTTGACAATTTTGGTAAAATAAATAAGTAGTAGATATAATAATTTATATCTTTTTATAATATCTTTTGCCAAATGATAAAATAAAGTTTTGCGCAGAAATGCTAGTTAGGAGGTGTCAGAAGTTCACGGACGATATGTCATTCCCATATAGTTTTTTTTAGATTTCTAGCAACAATTTAGTAACAGCAAAGAACGACTCCTTTTCGCTGTCACCCATGTCAATTTAGAAAATTTTGTTTTCAAGCCTTTATAGTTTAAGTGTAGTTCTTTATTCAAGAACCCACTTATAGCGTCATTACTGCGCACTTTTACCTTTTAATACTTATTTAAAAAGTGATTGCGCGTTTATGTTACATTATTACGTTATATAAATATCTCTTTTTATATAAAATATACTCAATGTGTACCATATTTGGGTGTTGATGTATTTAGAACTAGCTTACATCCGCGATTCTGTTCGGGTGTTAAGAATATTAGGAAAAGCATGTTACCTCTCCCCGTTATCTAAACCGATATTGATGATGGTGTACATATATACACTAGTTTTTACCCGTAGCTTCGCTCGCGTTAGAAGTATGTCAGTAAAATATTCAGCCTATATGTTAAGATGTATCTTAATTTCGAATTTCAAATCCGTTAAGACTATTTCGCGTTGTTTTTTTTCTGGGATAAAAATTAGGTGTACTATGTCACTTCCGCCTAAATCCTCTTTCTAGTCCCATTAAAATAGCTATAATATCACTATAATATGTATGTGTGTATGTATGTATATATGTATGTATGTATGTACGTACATAAATAATGGTTGTTCGGGCTTTGGCATGATCTCAATATCAAGAATCAATTTTGGAATGCATAGACAGACAATACTGTTTTATTTATATGTTTAGATAATAAACATGATCGTTGAATCATTTTGCCATATAGATTTTAATTGGATTATCATTAATGAATATTTAAGTATTAAAATACATACATGTATGTATGTAGTATACCTATAATATGTTACTTCCGATAAAATTTAATCATCGCGTGATACAAATATTTACATAATAAAAACTATATAATGACGGTTAAGAATAAACGTTACTATCCCATCTATTGTATTGTTTTTAAAATAATTCGTAAATATAAGTAAATAAATAAAATACCATTTGATGAGTAATCATATACAATCTAAGTTTACCTATTACTTAATTTACTCGTACATTTTATTTTGATTTTTGGTTCCCGACGTTTCGAATGCTTTACAGCAATCATGGTCACGGGAGAGACTAAGGTGTTAGATGTCTCAAAGGTATTATATAGTTGTTACAGAAAGCCTACCCACATAATAACAAAATGAATTCAAAAAACTTTGTTTTTCCGCGAAAAAAACCGAAAAGATAGTTTTATTTAAAATGTCAATTATTCGCGTAAATCTAAGAAAGTTTTACTCGTACATATATAAGTAACTTATTTCATTAAATTTTAAATAATTTTGTTATATCAGTGTATAAGTCATTGCTTACATAAAATATACCTAAAGAAAATATTCCTTCATCAATAACGATGTTGCCATCGAAGAAAAAATATTAAGTAAGAGAAAAGAGAACCTTCTAGATCGATCGATCGAAGCTATAAGATCGTTTCATCGACCTTTATATCACACATGACGAAAGACCTAAATGTATCAAAACTAGAAATTTATGAATATTTTATAACTTCACCTATATTTCGTCATAGTTAAGCAATATAAGTGTGTTTATTTAATCTCATTTAGCATTTGTATATTGCAAGTGTTTACTTCCGTACGTTTGTGTGTTTAACGGTTCGTTACGTTACATCATTCGTAACTAAACGTTTTGGTAAATATAATGCGGCCAATTCACTTGTAGATCGTAATCATGATATTTGCACTATTCATATTTTTACTTAGTCACATTTATTTGTATAAAAATATATATAAAAAATAATCAAGATTCCTTGTTTTCATTCTTTGATCGACAGTTGGCGTTGTTTTATGATTATTGATACGAGTATGTATATAAAAACATTTTGTATATCAATTGTTACAACCGACTTTTAGCATTATGACTTTCTCCCACAGCGAAGCACAAACATAATTTTCGGGATTTTTTTAAAACTAATAACACGGGAAAAATGTCTTTTCCCCTTTTTATTTTTGAAGTAAAACTTCATTAGGTACGCACGCTTGACTTGGGGGGTAAGCTGGTGAATGCGTTACGAAAAAATGTATGTAAGTTTGTTGCCATGGTAACCGTTGTTATTGTCTGACAAATGATATATAATATTATATTCTTTCCTTAAATGATATTCTATAAATATATGATTGTAATATCCCTGATATGCGTTATTTAATCATTTTTTAGTATCTCACCTATCCTAATTATTTAAAACATAAATTAAATTTCATAAAGAGTACTGACAACCTACAAAAGTTTTACTTCTTGTGCGCGTACACATTCATACACGCACTGTTTAATTTTTTTTTATAAGTTCCTATCAGTCAATGTTGCTTAAAGAAATATACAACTAGTCAATTACATTACGTTTATGTTTGAAAATATTACCTGGTACCTATATACTATATACATTAGAAATTTAACAATTTTCATTTCGAAGCTGTTTGATAAGAAATATTTGTAATATTTAAAAACTAGGATACACTTTCATATTTTTAGTTTCCTTGTTAGAAGTAGATTTTAGTTAAATAATTTTTGGTTAGAATTAATTAGTAATTAAGTGATATTTATTACTGCAAACGTCTAAATATATAACTTAATATATTAATTAATATATAATTATATTTTATCTACAATAAAATTATGAAGAGTTTGTGAGGTTGTAGTGGGTAATCTCTGGATCTACTGAACCGATTTAGATGAAATTTGGTAAGAAGATAGTGTGAGACCCTGGGAAGGACATAGGATACTTTTTATCCCGAAAATCATACCTTAAGGGGGTGAAAATGGGGATGAAAGTTTGTATGTTGAATCAACCTAGAGACGAACCCAAACGAAGCGAGGGTGAGTCGCTAGTTACATATAAACACAGGATGTGAGCTAAATTAATTTATATTTTACTCGTAATAATTTTAACTAAACATATTTATACTTTTTAATTTTAAGATTTTTTTTAATATTTTTATACTTTATTTAATTAGATATGTATATGTTATAAAAAAAAAAGCAATGCGATATTACTTAAAAGTATTTTCCTACGATCGCACACTACGAGTGACGAATGACTCGGATCTATGAAAAGGTTTATGTCACCGAGTTGCGTAAACAAGGCTCGGAAACCGGTTAAATTTCCGAACCGGTAAAGCCTTAAATACCTAAGAACTTAATATTTCGTTTACGTTCTTAATAAACCGGTATGAAGAGCATTAAGTTCAAAAAAAACTCTCTTTACGGTTAGGGTTATTTAACCGGTTATTAACCTGTATTAATTAGGTTACAAAGTTCTTACTTTGATGTGCAGCCCAAAGCAGAATAGAGGCTCAGTTGGGTGAGGAAGTGCACATTTACAAGTATACTTTGTAGCTTTCGTCGTAATAATAAAAATATATTTTATTTTTTAAAGAAAAAGGAAGAATCCAACTTTTAAAATGGGTAAGTAGGAATATTATTTTATTACTTTTGTACAGCACACCTTTTAAATTAATGTCCCAGATAATAAAATGATCTTACCATATAATAATAATTATATTTTATTAAGCGTTAAATACACCTACATCTACTCGGCATTTATTTATTTATATATTAATAGCCGGGCGAAGCGATATAAATAATTATTATATATAAATAAATAATTATATTATTTATTTATATATTAATAATTATTTATTTGGCTTCGCCCGGGTTCGTCCCTAATAATATTATAAATATTATTTTCATATACAGACACCGATTTTTCGAGTGCAGGCCGGTAAAGCGGTTATTTAGCGTATTTTATAGTAATAAGTTATTACTACACCAAATTTAATTAAAATCGGTGCAGTACTTTTTGCGTGAAACGCGCACACACAAACAGACAAAAACTTTAATAACCATTATTTTTGGGGTCTATATTCTGTACGTAAAACGTTTCATGTACAGATTTCGCTAAATTACTGTTTTTTTATATATATACTGTATAAATAGACATATTATTATGATGCCTATTTATTTTTTAAAGAAAACTACGATATAGCTTATGAAGAAAATAGCCAACCATTATTGACTGAAGATCAATATGATTTGACACCATACTCAAAGGATAAAGGTAAAGTAATAATTAATCAATCATTCTTGCTTCTAATTTTTACATGATCATATAGTACCTATATCTTTAAAGTAAGATATTTCTAAAATTTATACTAATAATTATCATATTTTGTTATGGTTATTAATTTGTAAATATTGTTGACATTTTACATTAATATATAATATAATTAAAAATTATGCTTTATGGGAAATTATAATTAAGATTATCCTCACATAAAGGCAATCGCCTTAGCGATTAAAGTACTAAGTCGAAAATTTTTCACTAGTAAGTGGGTATTGTCATAGAAAACACAATATTAATGTTTGATAATTTTATTTCAGATTCATTTCGAAACAGGTACAATCACGAATTACAATCAGCACAAGCAGCACAGGTACAATCACAACCAGTTGTTACTAAAGGAATATATGCAGTGTCTACAAAAAATGAAACTCAACCTTCACAATCTAAATCTAGTAACAACAATCGAATAATTTAATCAAAGAAAATGAACATAATAGTAATATAACCGGACACCGTAGTGCATCTACTTCAGAAAATAAGAGTAATCAAGAATGTGAACATTGTGCATTAGAAATAGTTCACAATAAAAGAAATTTTCATTTTGGTCATTTACTTATACACGAATTAGAATTTTTACCTCCATGTTTACGTTCTGAAGCTTATGTAAATATTTTAAAATATGTACTGATATTAAAACAAAAACACCAGAATGCAAATGATGACTAATCAGTAATCACTTATTTAAATTGAAAATCAAATAATTAATTATCACTTATTATTAATTTTTCATTACATATAAACGCATAATTTATAAACAAACCATTCGATACCAAAAAAAAAAATACGAAACTTTTGTTTAACTAATATAATAATAATAATAATAATAATAATAATAATAATATTTTAAGATTTTGGTAAAATAAATATTATATTAAGTAATAGCATTATTTATTATACAACAAATTATTTCTCACCACCAATATGTCGTCAATCATGGTATCTTTTAATGAAATTCTTAAATTATTTACAACAAATTTTAAAGAAGAAAATAGTCTTTCCACACTAACTTGTGTTGGTGGCGTGGCTAAAACTACATTTGCCAGTAAATAAAGCTGAGGATCAATAATTTTTCTTTCTCTCCAAAATGAAAGTATATTAGCATTTGAGGGTAGTTGTGGTTGTTTTAAAAAATCTGCTAGATTATTTGAAAATTGAAGCTGATCATTAATGACACTTTGTTCGTGGGAACGTCTCCTATTAAATTTTTCTTGCAAAAAAATGTCTACATCTTTTGTTGATGAAGTTGATGGTTGAGGTTCAGTTGCTTGTGGTATGGTGGTATTGGTCTCTATAGATTTAGATGATAGCTGTATAAGTCTATTGTAAACATGTTTTAAATTTTTTTGAGCCACTTTAACCTGTTCCTCTGACAAGATTGCATTCACCCTCGGATCTAAATATATAGCATTTAAAAAACAGTCATTTTCTAAAAGAGTAACTTGCCTTTGTCGCATACAGATTCCCAACGAGAGAGCAAAAGGTGTGTTCATTTTTTCAATTTCAAGCATGCACTGTATCCACCCTATATAAAAACAACCAAAGCTTAATTGTTCTTTTTGTAATATTTTAGAGAGTACTCTGCAAGGTGTGAGACATTTTATTATTGTTTCAATTGCTAACCATGTCTGCTCCTGAAGGATTAAATCATTAGTATTATTATTTAGACAAAAAGATTTTAACATGATTAACCTTTCTAACATATCTGCAGTCGAATCCCATCTTGTTGGGCAATCTATTATAGGTTGAAGGTAATTATTATTCCTCAGAAGGAGAGCGTAATTCGGTGCTCTCAAAGCTTTTACGATACATCTACATTCATCAAGGCAATCATGTTCATTTAAAGCATCTCTAACTGCAAGTTGCAACGTGTGAGCAGCACATCTTACAGCAGTAACTTTTGTGGAGTTGACGTGTTCGAAATTGCTTAACTCAAATTCCAGACCATCGATGTATTGTTGATAGTGGTCATTGCTGTCACAATCCATCTCAATTTCATCATTTTCAGAGATCTCGGGTGTTTCCCGAGCCGCTTCATCAATTTTTTTGCACATGCTCAACATGTTGGCTCCGTTGTCTGTCGTAATAGAATACAGCTGTTGAGGGGTCATGCCATATCGACTTAATGCGAAAGTAACACAATCTTTTAAAAAAGTCGATGTGTTTCTTTCATGGAGTTCTATTACACCGATGTTGCGTAAAACAATACGGTCGTTTAAGATATATTGGATATTTAACCCTAGGAAACGCCTAGACTTAAGTGATGCCACGTCAACTTTTAACGAAACAAGCCTATTTTTTAATTCTTCAAAAATATTTTTGCGTTAACTGTAGGCTTTATCTTCTATAAGCGTTTTAATATGCTTTACGTTAATTGAGGCAATATTCCTATCTGTCATACCAGGTATTAATTTAATTATTTTTTTAAATGCTTCATCTTCTATTAGTGTTATGGGCCTACCATGTACAGTTACTAATTCTACGCAATTTTCTAAAACACGTGCAATGTTGCTTTTATCCTCTATGTTGGGTGGTATATTTTCCTTTTCAATGGTGTTTAGTTTTTCTATGGTTTCATATTGAATTTTATGTTGACTATAGAAATGGCGCAACAAATTAGCACCATGATTGCCCTGGAAAATAAACATTAGAAATAATATGGACATTTTTACTACTTACGGAATACTTTCTGAAACTTTCGCAAATATATTATGATATTTTAAATAAAACTAACATTTCTTATTTTTTTGCGGATTTATTTTAATTTTTGGTTCCCGACGTTTCGAATGCTTTACAGTAATCATGGTCACTTCCCACGGGAGAGATTAAGGTTTTAGACATCTCAAAGTTTGTCTCGAAATAAAATCTATAAAGTTAGCAATAGTGTTGCTTAATATTTTAACTTTTTTAAATTAGGTACATATAAAACAAATAGCTAATAAATAATAGTATAGTGATATATTGTGTGATTAAGAAATAAATTAGAAATTCAATCTTTATTTACATGAGTCATGTTTAAACACAAAGAATTAGTTCCATGAATTGAATTTAGATGTTTTTAAGCATAGAGATCCAAAAAACGTAACAACTCGTAGCATGGTCAAGTCAAATCTTATACTACCAGAATATTGTAACATGTACGGAAAAAGATCATTACGATATATTATACCTAAACTTATTAACCAATTGCCAATATCATTGAAAAACACAATCACACGAAAAAATATAAAATCTAAGTTAAAACAATACTATCTTGAACGGGTAAATATACGATATGGTTGAATATTAATAAATTTTTAATATTTTTCTTTCTCTTTACTAATAAATCTAACTATATTATAGCATATATTAACAAAAAAGAATTAATATACAAATGCGAATCACCCTATACATATTGCAAAAAATACAAGTGTAATTAACTAATGACCGCAAGAAGCTACTCGAACTCCGTCAACAAATGTATTCCTTTGTCTCAGTAAAAAATATTTTTTGTATTCTTTCGACGACGCTGGTGCACGGTAAAACTCGAATGAGTTTATGATTGTACCTTTAAATTTCAATTATTTTTGTATTGTACTTGTATGAACTATTTAATAAATAAATAAATAAAATAACTAGTACTTACCTTTAATATTTGTCCGCATCCATCTACTTTGCATTTAGATGTTTTATTATCTTCATTATATATGAAATATCGATAAATTTGATTCCTACGTTTTCTTCCCATACCTATTATATTTAAAATATTAACACAATAACTATTAAAGACAAAATGAACTTTCTCGCAAGCAATATGCTAGCGGTCTACTCGCGACAAACACTCGCAAAGTCGCAACAAATAACCCAGTCAATTGCAACAAAAGCGAAACGCGCGGGGCCGAGATACTAACAAGTTTGGACATGTTTACACAGGTCTTAAGTTATCCACTGCATTTATATAAACCGGTTTATTTTGGTTATGGAACGAAATGAGAAAGGGTTTCGTTCTCAACAAAACCTTTACTCAAAACCGTTATTAACCCTTTTTTAACCGTTATTATAAAACCGGTTCCAAACTGTTCGAAACCGTTAAACGAAACCGTTATTAACCGTTTTTTAACCGGTATTACGCAAACCGGTTCCGAGCCTTGTGCGTAAAGCATTACCTTACTTCCCTTATGGTCTTGCGCAATCGCTGTGGGATGCTTCTGGAACTTTACAGTCTCGAGACAATCGCGCCATGACAGATAAGTGGATACAATCTTTATAATTATAGTGATGCACTTTCTAGTTCTTTAGTAAATGTATATTTACACTAGCACTAACGACTTTGTCCCTAGTTACGTTTGAACGTTTAGTATAGATTTCTCAGAAATGAGATATTTTCCCGCAGTAAAAAGTATCCTATATGTTGATCCGGATAACCAACTATCATCATACCAAATTTGAACAAAATCTGCAAGTGGTTTTCTCGCGATGCATTCCCAAACAGACAAGACGGACAGACGGACAGACGGACGGACGATAAAATTTTCTAAAAAATATTTAATGTACAGATTCGATTCAGGATTTTATTATAAGTAAAGATGATATTTTATGGTTACATGGAGGCTAAGCTATTTATATTTTTGTGCCAATAATATATTACAATCAAGTTTAAGAGTAGTTTACATATTATATTTTAAGTAACTTGTAGTCGTCAAACAAAATGAGATGATTGAGTCATACAATTGTCTATAAAAGAATAAAAAAAAAAATTCAATTCAATTCAGTTGAGCACAGGTTACTTCGACAATGTCACGTGTCACGCCAGTGGAGAAGACTCGAAAGAAATATGCGAGTAGCGATATTATTAAACTTAACCTTAAATGCAATATTTAGGAGACGTAACGACGTAAGGTCATTTAATTTATAATATTACTAGCGACTCATCTTCGCTTCGCTTGAGTTCTCCCTAGGTACGTTTTAACGGTTAATATGGAATAGATAGACTATATAATATATAGCCTATAGCCTTCCTCAATAAGCGGGCTATCGAATGCAAAACGAATTTTTCAAATCGGATTAGTAGTTTCTGAGATTAGCGCGTTCAAACAAGCTCTGCCGCTTTACAATATCGAAATAATATTTGTTTTTAATTATTCATTTAATCATACCTAATGCATATGTGTGTACGTGTAATATTAAAATTTAAATACGGAAATTTTTAGCAAAACTCTGTAATGATGTAATCATATGTCTATTTTATTTGCCAACTAGGGCTGGCAAGTGTTTCGTGGAAAGGAAACTTAGAATATTTAAATAAAACTATCTTTTCGGATTTTTTCGCGGATTTATTTCGACTTTTGGTTCCAACCAACCAAACCAAAATGTGGTGGGAAAAGGTGGGAACCAAAAATCAAAATAAATCCGCGAAAAAATCCGAAAAGATAGTTTTATTTAAATGTCAAATATTTGCGTAAATCTAAGAAAGTATTAAACTTAGAATATATTAATTACCGTTTATTATATTTTCGCAATTATGTATTTTTTAACGAATTCTTCGTACAGATACTGTGTTATACAACACTGTTTATTCAATAATTAGAACTTGTTTTGTAAGTATTTTTTTTTCTTTTAAAGAAGTGGGTTATATATTCTTCTAGAACAGGTCTATCATTGTGCAATTTTGCACTTAAGCTGTTTTATATATTAGCATTTAGAAATTAAATGCATCGAATCCAGTCGTGTTGTAGCCATTACAGGCAAATGGCGCTGTTGATATTACATTGGTCTATATTTGCATAATCGAAAATGTCACAATTAATGTTCTTTTTTAAAAATGATTCTTGAGTAATTTACTTTTTAAGTAAAAACACAAAGAGGACGGAGATCGGATAGATCACATTATTCGTGTGCAACCAGGCGCCAACAAGTGTTTGTTAAAATAAATATTTACTCCAAATAGCTATTGAACCTGCTACCTTCGTGTAAATACATATAAGCAATAGACGAAAGTATTCTATAGATTTATTGTAAAAGTTCCTATAATTTAATCTTATCTTAAAGCTTGCAGCAATATTACTTCAGAGCGCTTAACGTTGACCCGATGTTATGTCATAATCTCCGATGTTAATAATGCATGCATTTGCCAATTTAAAATGTACGAATCCTATTATAATAGCGACCTTGGCATATATTTTTTGTAATACTATCATTTTGAATGTGATTTCCATAATTATGGTAATTGAATGAAATTCGTCATTGATTACTGTATAATAGGCAGAAATCACGTAAAAGATTCAAATTGTTGTTCAACATCGTTAAAATATTTGTATTTTTATTTGACGACACGTTTGGCTCAGTTTGTAGTGACCCTACTTGCTGTGCCAGCGCTCGCGGGTTTGAGTCCCGCTGGGGGCTTTAATTTGTTCGATGAGTACGAATGTCTGTACTCCAGTCATGGGTGTTTATATTTATAATATGTATGTATTTAAAGTTATATATGTGTAGTGTATCAACTGTCTGGTATCTATAACACAAGACTCGTAGCTTACCATGGAACTAGACGGTGCTGTGTGTTAATGTCCCAACATTTTTTTTTTTCTACAATGGTATAAAAAGATTATGTAAATATTTCTTTGAAGAATTTAGTTTTAAATATAACGTAAGCTATAAAATATGATTTTAATTAATAATAATAAACATTCAAGTGTACGTCAAGTTTGTTAAGGCTAAGCATACTTACAATCATTGCTGATGTTCTTTCAACACTTGTTACACAACCACTTGTATACAAAAGTTAACAAATTTTTCTTAATGTTTCGCAGGTCACTGGATTGTTTCTAATTAGAATTCCTTTCTTAGCACTCACTAATGACACTGATAGTACTAACTTCACATGTAAGTTATATTTGTAGATATTCTTCTATTGTATTTAAGCTCTCATGACTTTTCTCTATCCCTGATGACCTTGTCTTAACAACACCATATAACAAAGATGTTAATTATCTAGATATTACAATGAAATAAAAACAAAGTTTTTATCACTATTTGAAAAATAAAATTACTAATTTCATGATCGATTACGGTAAAGGCTGCGTTTGAATGATAGAATTGCAGTAATGTGCTTCAATAAAGGTAAATAGAGTAAGTAATATTGTATAATATCTTGCCGGTTAAAAATAATGATTGGCCTTTAAATCAAATTGTCGGTTACTAGGAAATAGTATAGAAGACGTTTGCTCGTAACTAATTAAATTAACAGTGTTATATAACATTTTATATTGTGATTATTTGATGGGATCAATGGCACGTAGGTTTAAATAATTTAAATGATCATATAAACATTTATTATGGGTTTTTTATGGTATATATTATATTGGTTGGATATGAATGTACTGAGTAGATTGCTAACATACAGTATCCAGGGTTTATGTAAGAACCTAACTAGGTATTACGTTAGAATAGGTAAGCTCTGATTACATCGTTAAATAAATAAATAAACAGACTATATAATAATTATTAATGAATATAATAATTATTAATCTGCGTTTACGTTAATATATTTTTTTAAATCGTTTTAAGATTTTTATAAATAATTACAACAAATCTAGTATAAATTGAAAAAAAAAAATTTAACAGTCTTATTAAAATTTATATTAAAAAAAAAGCTATTTGATACTAACAATTTTTTTTTTCGATTCCGAAAAATATCTCGACTCGCGGCAACTGCGCGACGCGACAACGCGTGGTGGACTGGCGGTGCGCTCGCGTCGATGCGGTAACGACGGGGTTACAGGCAAATCGTAATATGTTACGTGCCTTATGTCGATGTAGTAGACTTGCGGGGTTGCACCTGATGTGTGTCACGAACCACATTTTGTAATCCTACGTATTCCATATTCATTTAGCAAGGAATGCGGTTGTTATGGCACACATATGCTTTGTAAGTGTTTGGATGGTATCCCGTATATGCTATGGCTTTTTTAAAGACTCAATTTAGATAAGTTTGATTAGTGAATTAGAACAGTAATATTTATATGTTAAATTTTAAACTAAATATCTTATAATTTTGCTCTAACAAAGCTGGATACAATATTTCTTAATATTTATTTCAATAGAATACAGCGGCTTATAATAAATATGTACATCATATTATATCATCATATCACCTCGAGGACCGCGAGCACACCGGTGTGCTAGATAACAATTGAATTCTCGGAAATTCGCACGGATTTCTTAGAATTTGTCCGGGAGGGAATATGGTGGCGATGGTGGTATCTTATAAGTACGCCATGGTGTGATCGATTGCCACACGCGCATATTTTACTTAAATATCGTAACTAAATAGACAAATTTGTGTGAACATTTTAGGCCCAGGCCACTTTGCGAGAGATCTGCAGCGTGATTTGTCCTCTTTTAAAAAAAACAATGCGTAACTTTTTAAAAGATGTCTTAACTCTTAACATAAAATACTTTTAAAAAATATATTTCTTACTCAATTTCAAAAGATTTTACTTATCTATATAAAGTAATATAAGGTACTTACCTGTAGGTATACATTTTTGCTAAAAATAAATAGTGTAAATAACATTAAATTGTCCATTTTTATTTTGTGCATTAAATTCTAATGTACATAGTTTGCCGTGATCGTAAAGCCATATAATTATCACTGTAGAGCATGGGCGGTACTAGAAACTTAGAAATATAAGTTAGTGCACAATGTCGATGTTATTTACGGCAGTAAGGAAACAGACTCGATTTCATCCAGAAATCGAAAGTTCTGTAATGAAGCTTACGTCATACTGCCGCTTTACTACGCGCTTGTGGGCTCTCACATCTTTGTTTACACATTGTTAATGGTGTTTCGTAAATTATTTATGTTATTAATATTACTAAGTCTGATTTATTGTTTCGCTAGTTAAATGTAACTATTCATGAATTATTTATATAACTATTAAATTAAAAATTTCAATAACCCCCAACACAATAGGCCAGAAAAGAACTTGCAAAACTAGCTTAGATAGCCTGTAAACGGCTGAATGGATTTTCTTGGTTTATACTTTACAGCTAAAAAAAAACTTAATTAAAATCGGTCCATCTGTTTAGGCGCTATGATACAACAAAAAAACATAGATACACAAACACACAGATACACACTTTATATTTTTAACTACCCCCTTTTTGCGTCGGAGGTTAAAAAGAGATTGTGTAAAAATATTTCAAAAATGACAAAATGTAGATGATGTTAATAATGCCACATCAAATCCAAACCAATATATTATAATGCAATATTATATATACATAATATTAAAGGTAATTAATGTATGTAAATCCTTGATTTTTTACTTATGATTTGTAGTACTGCTAAGAATACGTAGCTTTCCTGGAACATAAATTTTCTACTCATTTGACTCCTATGAGCTATGTATTGAATAATAATAATATAATAATATGTTGGGACATTAACACACAGCGCCATCTAGTTCCATGGTAAGCTACGAAGCCTGTGTTATGGATGCCAGATAGTTGATACACTACACATATATAACTTTAAATACATACATATTATAAATATAAACACCCATGACTAGAGTACAAACATTCATGATCATCACAGAAATGAACGCCCCCAGCGGGACTTGAACCCGCGACCGCTGGCGCAGAAAGTAGGGTCACTACAAACTGAGCCAAACGTGCCATCTAATAATACTAATTAATACTAATTAATAAATTACTATAATACTTATAAAACTTTCAATTACTCATATTCCGGAAGATAAAAACAGCACAGGTCAGAATCCAAAATTTTCTATATGTTTATTGGGGATCATCTAATAAACTTAACTCGGTAAATCGTCAAAAAGGTCTATCGAACAGAGGCACATTTGTAATAGTAAAAGTAGATCTAAATAAATGCCATAATTTTACAGTACTTCGACATAAATATTATATGTTTATAATGCGTGAATGTATGAAAAAATAATATTTTATTGTAACAGGTTCTTTTCGTCGTTTGTTTTTATGTTCACTGCGATATGATGTAATTTTTATTAAGCAACTTGGTTTGGAAACGTGTAATTAACCATGCTAATGCCAATCTACCTAAATTACTCGAAATTCCACTTCTCTTTTCCATAAACTAAACCGTATAGAAAAGTCACTGTTTAGTTTTTATGTACATTTTCCGCATTATTTGGATGTTTTGATTTTAAATATCTTATTTCCAGTGAGACTTCGGATTTTCCAATCAGCAATATAAATATTCTATATCTATACATGTAATAAAATTGTTACTAAGCCGAATCAGTACATTAAATATTTTTTGAAAAATCTTATTGAAATAGACATTATTATTGATACTAAGGCTGAATCTATAGTTTTTAGAATTTTTGTCTGTCTGTTACCGCATCACGGGAAAACCACTGGATAAATTTTGATGAAATCTGGTATGATAATAGCTTTTACTAGCTACTTAAGTAGATATTTTTGCTTCTAGGTACAGTATGCCACGAGACCGGCTTAACAAAAACTGAAAAATTTATCTTATGCCCGCTACACAAAATGCCTGTGTGTAAACGCGATCTTTGACTTACCGTAGTTTCTGTACTCAAACTTCAGTTGGCCTCAAAGAGTCTTTTGATCACAGTAAAAAATAGGACCGTTTGGCAACAAAGAATATTTTGAGTTGATTAATCATTTTTCCGTACAAAATGTATGGGAAAAGTTTTTGGCGGTTTCTGTAATTTCTAGTATTCATACCTTAAATGGTCCCATAGAGTCTTTTGATCCCTACATAAAATAAGGTCGATTGACATAAAAATATTTTTTTTTTTGGTATTTTAGCTTTTTTTCGCTAACTGTAGGTACATTTTTTCCAAAATGTGTGAATGCAGTTCAGAATATCTCAAAAAGTTATGGATGGTCTATCCTGTCTCAAAAATCCATCCTGTATCTAACGTTATCTAACTTTTGAAACATCTTAAACCTTAGCTTTTCCCGTGACTATGTTTTCTATAAAGCACTCGAAACGTCGAGTACAAATATCGCAGGAAAAACTGCGCAATAAATTGAAAATATAGTTTTTATTTAAAACTAGCGGCTTACCCTTGCTGCGCTCAGGTTGCTATGCTTGAATGGTTTAAGAACACATAAAAGTCCAAAGAAAAATTCTTTTTTTTGGGCCAGAAACTCTCGCAGGCGTATACAGAATAACCCATTATAGTTTCATCATAATCGGATCAATGATTTAGAAACGCATGGAGAACAAATATATAAACAAAATATTTTATTGAAGATATTATATGAGGAACTATTGTGCAAAAAATCATACTTCTTGCTCCAGCAGTTCAGCCTGTGTCTGCGTTTTCTGTCAAGCGAGTGTTAGAGTTTAATTAAATCTGTCTGTCATAACGTAAAAATATTCGGTGTAACCAAACACACAAGCTCGGTGTTCGGTTCGGTCACTAAACAGTTGATAGGCTTAAAGTTGATATTCTGTAACGCTATGTAGGCCACTTATACTCGTAGTAACTTGGATAATATAAAAATCTTCTCCATGTAAAACATTTGTATGCGTTCATATTCCAAAGCAATCGGTGGAAAACTCTCTTTGATTTCTGCACATACCCGTTTATAATATTGCTGAGGATACTAAGGATTATACTGTTTTTGGAAAAACGGAATTTTCGCATGCTGATTGATCACTCATGTGTTTTTTTGTCTGTCTGTCAGAGCTTACCATCTTTAAATCTACTGGTGTATAAATTTGATTTTTAATATATTCTTTTAACGTGAGTCCTTGTCGGATGTATGTCGTAAATAAATTGTACTTAGGGGTTCTATTTGAGAGTTGTACTCAGTTCTTTTTAACGTTCTACTGCTGGACATGCTGACCAACATGGGTTGGCGGAATTCACACGTCTTTCGAAAACTTGCTATGTTCTCTTCCTTCACAATAAGGCAAGTGGTAATCAATTTAAAAGTCTCAAAAAGAAAAAAAAACTTTTTACAATTTCTTATTAGGTGCATCATGGTTTTCAAGTGTAATGGCGTATTATGTGTAGTGTATAGTTAAAGAGATAAAGAAAAAATGTACGAAATAGCACATTCCTTTCCCTGCCTTCGATACTACTAAGCCTGAAATATTGAAAGAACACTTAAGGCCTCATAGTTTATATAGAAACTAGCGACTCACCCTCGCTTCGCTTCGGGTTCGTCTCTAGACAGAAACAACTCTATCCCACGGGAACCGTACATTTTTCCGGGATGATATATATCCTAAAACCTTCCTCTATAAATGGACTATCCAACACAAAAAGGTTTTTTTAATTCCATCTAGTAGTTCTTGAGATTAGCGCGTTCAACCAAACAAACAAACAAACAAACTCTTCAGCTTTATAATATTATCTATTATAGATTATAGAAATATAACGAAGACAATGTCTTTAAATTCGAATGCAACCTACAAAAGACGATTTTTTATTTAGTTTTTGGCTAGTACACTAACATCAAGATAATTCGAACTGGGTGGCGATCCATACCGTAAAAACTGACACAAATGGCTAACACAGATTCACTTTTTGCAGTCTCTGTAATTCGTTAGAATTTTTAAAATTACTTCAACAGTTGTAGAAATTACAAAATTGAAGAAGTTACAAACAATTAATACCTATATATAATAGCTTAAAATGGATAGACTAGATAAGAGATTTTACGATTGAAACATTTGCTTAAAAGTGATAGTTGTATCATTAACTGAGTGAAGGTTCTAGATATGGACTAAAGGAAGCATTACACCTAATAACATAGAAATACAATAGTATAGACGGCGTACTTTCTCACTTCTCGTTTTGTTTATTGTTTTGGTCATTAATTTCCATATATTATGTAAGTCATCTTCCTGTATGAGTTACTATATGTATTATTATATTTATAACTATAGTTTGTTTTATGTAGTACCTAACTAGCGACTCTCACTCGCTTCGCTCGGGTTCGTCCTTAGCTTGGATATAGTAAAATGGATATAGTATGTTTTCTTTAAGATATAGACATATGACATCGCAGACTTTTTTCTAGACCTTTTTAAGGTGTACAATACTGTAGTACAATATTTTGTTCTATCTCGTAGGGTTCAGCCAGCGTTTGCAACGTAAGCGCAAAAAAATGTGTTTATTTACCACATCACATTAGAAACCTCTAAAATTATCAGTGTTTCTGCACTATATTATGCATGTATTATATATATAAACCTTCCTCTTGAATCACTCTATCTATTAAAAAATCGCATCAGATTCCGTTGCGTAGTTTTAAAGATCTAAGCATATTATATAGGGACAGACCGCGGGAAGCGACTTTGTTTTATACTATATATTGATGCATTTTTGACATTTGTGTTAGCCATGTAAAAATAAAAAATCTGTATCAAAGATATAAAAAATATTATTTCGATTTTTTAATTTCCGATGCCTTAAAATTTCGATATTCTTTTTTAGCAATATTAGGTAATAGTTTAATTTAAAAATGCAATAGGTGAGCGTAATATATAACATTATTTACAGATTGATTTAAAATATATTATGTTAATTTAGTGAAATGAGAATACTTTAATTTATTTTTAATACAATTTCATTTATATCTGTATATTTAGAACATGGGTAATTTTAAAAGACGCGTTCGCCTACAGTTGTATATTAGATTATATAATAATCATTTTTTATATTTTAACATTGTTGGTTTTTGTAAACACTGATTAGTTAACTACTCATTTATGGGCAGTGAGTGAAATGGGTCCCTAACGTCAAGAGAAAAAGTTATGTCTCGTTCGTGTTATCGTTAACGTGATCGATTAAATGAAAAAAAAAAAAACATCGCGAATACTAAGGTTTGAATGAGTAAATGTGTACTTTTATTAAGTTTCCACAATGTCAAGGATCAATGTATGTGATTATTTCTTGAACAAACTTAATATAGCACAGATTAACCTAATAGTTCCTTTGGAACTTATAGGCTGCTTTTGATCAACGTATCCCGCGGGCAAGGGCCGTAAGTAAAAATAGTTTAGTAATAAAGCAATATGGAAAAGAAATAAATGTGTTATATATATATATATTATTTAACATAACATAATAACGAATGATGCTTATCTGAAATTAAAACTAATAATTTTTAACTTTTGACAACCCTTGTCTTAAAAAAATATCTAGACATTGTCGGATTTCCCATCAAGATCAAAGGCGATTACTGCTGTAGGTATATCCGTTTATACTGTGATGTAAGTAAGGTATACTGAAACGCTCTTGCTTTGCTCAAATCTTAAGTCACGCGTGAATGGCCATTACTGACCATCAGTCGTAGGCGCAAGTCAAAAGTCAACAAACATAATATAAACTAATTTAATATAGGTATCAGAATATAATATGTTTTAGCAATTGTTACTTTTCATTGTCTATTCTAACTTTATCTGAAATCGAATAGTATTATATATAATACTAGCGATACACCCTCGCTTCGCTCGGGTTTGTCCCTAGATACCTTATGACGGTTAGTATGGAATACATAGACTATATAGGCTATATATATATATATATATATATATATATATATATATATATATATATACCTTACTTGATAAATGATTGATTCCCCATACAAAGTTCTACCCCTCTTTTGACCCTTTTAAGGAATGATTTCCGAGGTAAAAACTATCCTATGTATTTCGTAGGTCTTCCTAGTCTCAAACTATCTCCATACCAAATTTCGTCTGAATCGGTTCAATCAGACAGACAGACAGAGTTACTTTCGCATTTATAATATTAGTATGGATTTATTATATAATATTTTAAGCTCTTAAGTATTTAGTATTATATAATATTTAAAGCACTTAAATATTTTCATGTGAAATAGTAAAAACGGAATTAAACTCAATTACTTCAAAGCAATTAAATTCTCGTTCACTTGTAAGTAGGTACGTATGTAGTAGGTATAGGAAATTATGAACGCAAAATGCGTAAAGCATATCATTTTCTTTATTTTAAATTTAGTTCAAGGTGTTATGAATAATATAGCTATATATGTTATGTATATTATAATTTTCTTTGCCCAATCAAATTTTCTAGAATAGTGATTATATAAAAATAATCTTGTAACATAACACACAACAGCGTTAAATATTCAATCATATTATTTTTATATATGTCTACCGAACCATGCGATATGATGTTTGCGTTATATAATATGCGTACGTGATCGCGCGTTTTGTGCCCTCGATGTGAAATCTACAGCAACGCAATAGATGTATGGGCGGAATTTTAAGTTTGAACACCCTTAATCTTTCCATTTATCTGTAAATTGATATTTTTGAAGTAAAACTTCTTTACGCACGCTTGACTTGGGGGGTAAGCTGGTGAATGCGTTACGAAAAAATGTACGTACGTTTGTTGCCATGGTAACCGTTGTTATTGTCCGACAAATGATATATAATATATTCTTTCCTTGAATGATATTCTATAAATATATGATTGTAATATGCCTAATGTGCGTTATTTTTAGTATCTCACCTATCCTAATTATTTAAAACATAAATTGAATTTCATAAAGAGTACCGATAACCTACAGAAGTTTTACTTCTTGCGCGTGTACACATTCATACACGCACTCTTTATTATTGTTTTTTTGTTGTATTTTCGTATGTTTAATTAAAAGTGATATTATTTACTTACTGATATTGACTGTAAAATGTATAAACAAATGTTGATTCTATACAACATTATGTTAATGGTACTTTGCTGATATGTATGTAGGGCGGGCGCGGAATAAGTCATCATTAAAAAAAAATCATCGTGATCGAATCTACTATATCTACATCGTGGCAACTATATCTACATTTATTTGTTAAAATTAGAGGTGTAAGTCGGTCAGTAGTATAGTCGATCTTCTGCTTATTACTGAAAACTTACTTTAATTTTAAATAATTAAATATAAATATTATAAATAAAACTATTGTTAAATTTATAAAAAATGATCAAAAATAAGATTAACAAATATTGTATGATACTTTGGTGTCATTTTTGTATTTTTGAAATCATTGTGTAATTTTGTGGGTTACGCGCGGTCTCTAAAATGTCAAATATTCGCGTAAATATAAGAAAGTATTAAATAAATATTATAACTTACTAGTGCCAAATGAAATGTGGTCAAAGGGCCAATTTACTAAACATAATATAAATAATATGTTTATTTTATCTACTTCCTGAGTCTTCCTATACCCCACCAAATACGAGTAGGTATGTATTAAGCGGAGTCTATTCTGTCGCTCGTACGATTTGCTTACATTAATTCCAAGGAACATATTTTCTCTAGGGAGGATAATTTCTGTTTCAAAAATTGGTGACTGCGATTTACGATCTATTTTTCGCAAATCACCTAATCTATACTAATACTAATATACTAATAATATTATAAAGCTGAAGAGTTTGTTTGTTTGTTTGGTTGAACGCGCTAATCTCAGAAACTACTGATCCGATTTGAAAAATTCTTTTTTCATTAGATAGCCCTTTAACTGAGGAAGGCTATAAGCTATATATCGTCCCGGAAAATGTACGGTTCTCGTGGGATAGATTTATTTTTGTCTAGGGACAAACCGAAGTGAAGCGAGGGTGAGTCGCTAGTTTCTTCATATTGCCCATATTTTGTAGTTTTAATAAATATCAAATTTATTTGGTAAGCAAGTGTAATATTGAACAAAAATGCTTATTTTTTTTAATATTAATTGGATTAGGCAACTTATCTGCGCTATTGCTGCTTAAATAATTTGTTTGAAACAAAAACTTTTTATGCGACAAGGAAATGGATGAAGTACGACCTTACCTTAGATATTCTACTAGGTATAGTAAATAAGAACTTAGTGACACCGCACCTCGTTGTTATACAAGTTTGTCAAGTAAATGCATTTAATTAGGGGCCTTTTGCAAAAGCCTTTTAAATAACACTAATTATTTTTTTCCGATTCTATGAAATATTAAACTTATTGCAATCATGGATCACTTTTAGAATTTATAAAATTCCACGGATCCCCTGTCAAAAAATATTTAGGGGGGAAAAAAACAATAAATAAATAAATAATAATAATAATGAATCACTTTTATTGGTAATTTACTCACACTTATTAGATATTATCAAATATACTTTAGAATGTTAATTAGTATTTAAAATACATGCGGGACAATTCTTACACGGCGGGACTCCACCTACACTGTAGGTGCAGTATCTCCACGCCTCGTGCTGTTCAACAATAACCAGCGAGTGATGGATGGAACAATGAGTTAGTTTACTCCACAATTTTTTAATTAATATCAAGAACTAATTGAGCTGCTGCGGGCCCATGGCACAAATATTACGGATCACCCGAGGGTTCGTGGTCCCCACTTTAAGAAACCCTGCTATAAATTATATTTCATGTCTTGCTTAGTGTGTTGACTTAAGTGTATATTTGAAACATTCTAATGTTTATTATTCGTTCTAAAGTTTATATAAACATAACTTATTTATTTAGTTTTTTATCTTCATTAGGTAAAGAACTATTAAACATATTTCGTTTAAAACCATAAGGTTTATTTTTTTAATTTCTTATACTTATTAAAGCCTGAACAAGCCTGTGTTAGAAAAACCAAAAGCTCTTTTTCTAAATAGTGTAGTATGTGGAAGTGTTTAAAAATGTATAAGAGAAGAGCTTCAGAAGTTTTTGATGAAATTGATCACAATCAACGAACTACCTATATAGAACAATTCGAAATTGAACCAAATAATATTTTTTTTAACACTGTTCTACCCTAGTGAAAATTTTGAAAAAAATATATGTTATAGAGTATAGTAATGGTCATTTATATAAAATAAATCGTGATAGTGTCTCTTAAAATACGTGACATTTTTATTTTTTTTTTAATTTTTAATTTGTGATATTTCGATATATAAATCACTGCGAAGACTTCAAAGTATTTTATTTAATATGTCTTTGGACTATCTAACGTTTCCAGAAAAGATAAAAAAAAAAATGTAAGAGATTTTGTTTTTAATTCCATTAATTGTTTTATTTAAAAAAAAAAAACTAACGCGTGCAGAGGGGTGATAACTTAGGGAAATGTTTCTCTTAAGAAGGTGATTCCATGGTAAAAATATTAACCCAACTTTCCTGAGGGGCATCTGACCCATGCTTATCCTGCTATAATCTTTCATCAAAATTCGTCCAGTGGTTTTTCCGTGATGCGGTCACAGACAGAAGGACAGAAAAAATCTAAAAACTATAGATTCGGCTTCTGTATCGATAATAATGACTATTTTAATAAGATTTTCCAAAATATATTTAATGTACAAATTCGACTCAGAATTTTATTATATTATGTATAGATTTAATATATATACTAATAAGAACGTACACGTTTTAGTACATTCGCTCTGACTTATTATGCCATAAAACTTGTCTCAAATGTCGTATATTATTATCGAAACAGCTTTACAAGCACCACTCAGTCTTGTTAGATTGCTATTGTGCAATAGGAAGTGCATACTTCGCTGCATCTCAACCTGTTGGTTGCATACTCTCATTACTTTCAAATTAACCGAATAATATATCATTTGGTTGCTTAAAAGAAATTATAAGCTTAGCTATCGCTCACTACTTTGCTTCAGAGTTACATGTTTATAACTAACTAGCATTTTCCCACGGCTTCGTCTGCGTAGTTCGGTTATGTATACTACTCGTTTATCTTTATAATTTATAGCCTATTATCTTCCTCAATTAATTGCCTATAAAACGTAAAGAATTTTTAAATCAGACTAATTGATTCAAACAATCAAACAAATTCTTCAGTTTTATATATTACTAGATAGAATTTAAGGTGATTACTTTTAAGTAAGTGTAGATGATTAATTCCAATACTATAGAAAATAATGAAATGCTGTACTTACGTATATGATAAAAGCATACCTACATTGCATATGTACATTTTTTAATGGGCAATCGAATCCCTTATTTGACGGTTTTTTTTTTAATTTATACTGTAACCGATAGTATTGTTTATTTAAATCCCACTCTAGAGAGTAATTAATACACATAACATGAAAATTTACATTTCTTAGCACTATAATATCATCATCAGCCTGCGATTGTCCACTGCTGGGCGTAATCCTCTCCGATGACACGCTACTGAGTTCGATCTTTAACTCTAATTAAACTTATTACTTAAACTGTATATTACGCATATAATATAAGTATGAATAATTATAAGCATGAAATCATATAATATGTACCTAATAAATGAAATCAATTATTAATAAATAATTAATATTCGCATTCGCATTTTAAATTTAGCTGTTTTGTCTCTGTTACTTACTTAATTCTTTAACCTGTAACCGCCTAACGTATTCAAATAAAACTTCTATTACGCGAGACTATCTGTGGGTAAGCATAAGTTTTATTACCTAATCGTGCCTAGCTTACCTATTGCTAGTTGCCACCTATTTATACAAATGTAGTAAATTAAATACTAAGAGCTACCTCACAAGTGAATTAATTAATAATTTGTTATATTAATCAGGTGAGTCTTTTTTGATATAGAGGTCGTTAAATATAATTTGATTTTTGATATATGAAAACTTATAAAGCCTTGGAATTTAGGTTTAGGAAAATTTATATGTGTACAAAATTATACTTTATTAGAAAAATATAATTGGCACTTGACTGTGTTTAAGATGTGGAGTTATATTCTGACATTTCAACAATTTTTTTTTTGTGAAGGAAAATGTTGTCTCATAATCACATCTTATTACGTTATTTTTGTAGTACAGTGTAATTAGAATGATAGAATATTTATTATTATTTTTATATTTTTTTATTGGAATATTAGCGACTCCCTTCGCTTCGCTTGGGTTCGACCCTAGGTGATTCTTTACATTGACATAACTTCTTATTAACTTATATTCGCACAGACAAACAAACAAACCGACAAACAGATAAAAATTCTCTTTTGTTAATAAAGACGAACGAATAGTTTTTCTCAAATATGCACAAACAGCGATCTGTTACAAATTTATTATATGTATGATATGATATGATAACTATCGATATTACTTGGTTATATTCAATAGACATTCCTATGTGATATTGGAGAAATTAAGAACCACTGGGACTAAGAATTAAATTTAATTCAATAGACATACAACGACAAAATTATACACTAGTTGGTAATGTCATAAACATAGTCCTACTACGTAGTTTGGCTATTCCATCACAGATGGCGCTGTTGCTATATAAAAGCTAACTAAACACTCATTTGTATTATAGAATAAAAAATATTTATTGTTTGATGTTTGAAAGAAATACTATTATGTTTCTATAAAATACATGTAGAAATTAGTAAAATATACAAAATAATTATATTTAAAATTCTTTATTAACAAGTTTGAATATAATATAATAATTATGTACATACTTAATTACAATTGTTTTATGCATAAACAACTAAAAGTACTTTGTGACATAAATAGTTCTTTAGCGTACAATGACTATAAACACTCAGCAATATTAAACACTGTCATAACACTAGCCAATCTTCTTTGATCATGTCGGAGGCTTTCTCGGCTATCATTATTACAGGTGCATTAGGATTTCCACTGATAATAGTCGGCATAATACTAGCATCCACCACCCGAAGATTTGCTACTCCATGGACCCGCAATCTTGGATCCACGACGGCATCTTGGTCATGGTTAGGACCCATCTTACAAGTTCCAGTTGGATGGTAAATGGTAAAAGTGAAATGCTTAAGACTACACTCCCAATATTCGTCACTAAACAAAACATGCTGTTGACAACCCGGTAATGGAATGTTATGGGGTCGTGAACCATATTTTTGGAATGCTGTCGTATTTGATAAAGCAAAGGCTATACGTATACCTTCTGTCAATACCTTTAAATCTTCCTTATAAGCGAAGTAATTAGGCTCTATTGATGGTGGGTGGAAAGGATTTCGACTCTTAAGTTTTACCCAACCTGAACTTTTAGGACGCAGTAGCAGAGGTAATATTGTCCACGTCTCTGCTTCCTCTATCGGTTTATAAACAGTATTGTACACTCGGTCACGTAGATTCAATATTTTTCGTATTTGTTCACCGCCGTCCGAATTTACTGAGCTAGGTGCAAAATGGAACTGAACATCTGGCCAATTTCCAGACGGAGGGGCATATTTAGTATTTACAAATGCAAGACCTTCTACACCTTGTGTTGTCATCGGACCTTTTTCATATAAGATATAGTTCATGGCTACAGATAGAGATTGAAAACGATCTTTTTTAAATGTTACTGGTTTGTTTACGATAAAAGTAAGGCCGCCTAATCCAACGTGATCCTGTAAATTATGCCCAACTTTAAGATTTGCCACCAGAGGAATCCCATGTTCCCGTAAGTGACCTGCAGGGCCTATACCGCTTAACATCATTATCTGAGGAGTAGCTAAAGCGCCAGCGGACATTATCACTTCTCGTTTAATCCTTACTTTGTGCTTTTCACCGTTACGATAGAATTCTACGCCATAAGCTTGTTTTTTGACTGGGTTAATTAATATACGTGTAACTTGCGATGACATGGCTATATGTAAATTATCCCTATTGCGAACTGGTCTAAGAAAAGCTTTTGCAGTACTACATCTACTTCCTCGTCGCATAGTTGCTTGAGTTAGCATAAAACCCGTTTGTTTCTCACCGTTTATATCGCGAAACTCATAACCCAGTTCCCTGCCACCTTTTAAAAACGTAATTGCTAACGGTGTCCGCCACGGGGCTTCTTGAACAGTCAAATACCCGCCGGAAGAATGATAGGGCGTATTCACTAAGTACGGATTGCGATTGTCCTCCGATTTCAAAAAGTACGGTAACACTTGGTCATATGACCAGCCGGGGTTGCCGAGCGCTTCCCACAG
Organism: Fabriciana adippe; assembly: GCA_905404265.1. Taxonomy (NCBI): domain Eukaryota; kingdom Metazoa; phylum Arthropoda; class Insecta; order Lepidoptera; family Nymphalidae; genus Fabriciana; species Fabriciana adippe. The sequence continues at coordinate 9,081,791 of FR990001.1, read as the reverse complement.
ATCGTAGTCATTTCGATTGCCTCTGACATACACCATAGCGTTGAGGACGCTACTGCCGCCGAGTACTTTGCCTCTAGGCCAGTTACAACGGTCACCATTCATAGCAAGGCAATAGGAACGATTCTTGGAAGGTGTCGTTTGAAACTTCCAATCCATTTCAGAGAGTTGCGTGTATCCGGCTAGAGCTGGGATGTCCGAGATCTCGTTCTCATCCTGTCCAGCCTCGAGGAGTAGTACCGTCCAGTTACCGATCTCGCTGAGCCGTGAAGCGACGACTGCGCCTGCGGAACCCCCGCCAACTATCACAAAATCGTAGATCGGCATTATCTGAAATTAAATTAAAGAAGGTCTTATTATAAAATTAAAATAACTGTTATTATAGTATATAAGTAATCTAATTAGAAATGTCTTTTCTTTTCCCTCCTAACATACTCGTATGTATATAAAAAGTATTATATTATACATATGAAATATATTATACATATAAAAAAAATTCTAACTGAGTCGAATCTGTACATTAAATAATTTTTGGAAAATCTTATTCAAATAGCAATTATTATCGATATAGATGCCGAATCTATAGTTTTTAGAGTTTTTATCTGTCTGTCTGTCTGTCTGGGAACGCATCACGAGAAAACCACTGGACAGATTTTGATGAAATTTGGTATGATGATAGCTGCTTATCCGGGTCAACATTTAGGATACTTTTTACTGCGAGAAAATATTTCATTTCTGAGAAATCTATATTATTCGTTAAAACGTACCAAGAGACGAACCCGAGCGAAGCGAGGGTGAGTCGCAAATGCCTAGATGAAAATAGAAACATGGCGACTTTAAAATCACTTAAAAGTTATTTCACCCTTAGGAGAGTTTTTTTTTATTTGTATGGACCGGACCGCCTTTGAGGTAGGTATAACTTATTCATCAAAAAAAAATATTATATAAACCGATTCCTAATTGGTGAAGATGTGTCTGCTACAAACGAAAAAACTACAGCTGAATTGAGCACCTTTAACTCATTTTTGAAGTCGGTTAAAAAGTAATTATAGATGTTTTCTATAAATGTATAGAGAAAAATATCAATTCTTACTTACTGTGTTGACATTTGTGACATACGATTCCGGGTCGTATTGCTGGTATCTGAAGTACGTGATCCCGAGAGCCAGGAGTGGTATCAGCCCCAGCACGGTAATAGGAGAGGGTGCCAAGCTTGCCAACGCGCCAGCCGCCTCCATCGTTACCTTCAAAATACATCTACGTCTATTCTAATATGTACAACTTATCCTACTAATCACAACTAAATCCAGTTTTCTATCTTTTTCCGCTGTTCGTCCGCCGATATTATTTTAGGTGTATAATTTCGTATACCGGCCTTTTTAGGCGTCGGTCCTGCCTCCAGCTTCGCTTTCTCAGTATCACTATGGTAACCTTTCAATCTAGCGCTCTTTATTTCTTCCTTATCGTCTAGCAAGTGCTTGAAGTGTTTATCTTTGGGTATTTTAACTGGTTTGTAGATTTCTTTGTTTATGTCTTTATAATGATTATTCTTGTACAATGATGTGCAATAATAGTCGCTGTTAGAAGATCCGTCAGAACGGCTCTCGTAGGCACTGGACCCGCTTCTATATCCGCTGCTTTCGTTCGAAGAATTGTCACTCTTGAAGCTCTCAGCACTTCTCCTAGCTCTGTGGCGTTTATAATCTTTCCTATCGTAGTCGGTCGTTCGGTAATCGATAGGCGATACTCTATATTGTATCGGATCCTCGTAATTATTGTGATATTTCTTCACTGGTGCAACGCTGGCATGAGTGATATAGGATTGCTCTTGACCCATGATGCAATACGTGCGTGTATCCTCTGGTGTGGATTATGAATTCTGTAATTAAATGAAAAGAAATAGGTTAATTATCGATATTCAACTGAACATTTCATCTCATACTGTAATTCAAATAGAATTACCTATATAATAGGTTTAGTTGATTATTTTAGAGCTTTTAAAATTATTCTAGTAGGTGTAAATGTAAAATGTTAATATTTTTATCATATATTACAGTCGTGGTCAAACCAATTTCGATTCGATTTGGCACAGGAATACAGTAATACAAGAAACTTATATTAATAAGTGGAAATTGCCTGATGAATTAAAAATGTCCATTACATTACTCTCTTATCACAATATTGTAAATTTGTATATAAAAACTCAATAAGAACGCTTAGGAGATTTTAATACAATTATGTATAATAAAAAAAGGTATTGTAGACCTGTTTAAGCTAACGGACAGTGAGAGTATACTTTGTCCCTTGACACCAATTTCCGGTTATTAAATAACTTCTAATTGCATGCGTGCATAGAACTTACATAAATTTGAATATTGTGAATAAAAATTACATACCGCGTAAAAAATATCAGAAACAAATTGAACTTGAAGGCTATCAAAAAGTAATTGTTAGGTATAGCAATTTTTTTTCATTGATAATAACATTATTTACACATTTACATTCAACACAGTACAACGATTTTTATTATACAAAATACATGCTTAAGAAAAATATGACATCCATACTAATATATAATATTATAAATGTGAATGTGTGTTTGTTTGTCCTTCTTTTACGTCGAAACAGAGTGACGGATTGGCGTGATTTTTTATGTCGAGATAGTTGGAGGGCTGGAGTAACATAGGCTACTTTTTACAGCCGAAAATTATCTCATCCCCACGGGAAAACACGTTATAATTAAATCCACAACAATTCATCATACCTATCTAGAATTATGTAGTCTATATTCCATAGTAATCGTGAGAACGTACCTAGGAACGAACCCGAGCGAAACGAGGGTGAGTTCGCTAGTTCTGTTATAAAGAAAGAATTTAACAGATTTTTTTAGTTCATTTGTAAATCTATACAGATAAATAAAATTGGAGTGTCTGTTTGTAATATTAAAATAACCGCTTTTCACTTAATGCATATGGATGTATACACGGTACCTACATATACCAAAACAAAATTTTTTACAATTTTTGTCTGTCTGTTTGTTCCGGCTAATCTATGAAATGGTTGGACCGATGTTGACGGGACTTTCACTGGCAGATAGCTGATGTAATAAGGAGTAACTCAGGCTACTTTTATTTTAGAAAAAAATAGGGTCCCGCGAAAAAAAATTAAAACCAAATTAATAAATTTTCTTTTGGGAAGCAACCTAGTAAAGAACCTACTATACATATAACTAGTGCTTCATAAAAAAGGTAAATATAAGCTTGTTTTTGTGTAGAGGAAATAGTTAACAAAAAATCAATTACGTTTATAAAAAATACGTCTTCAACTATTCAACCATCCAGTGAAAGTTTATAACCGTAGATAATCAAAGCCTCGAACATGATTTTGTAGAGTTTGAAGAGGCATTTTATTTGTAGCTCAATTTTGTTATATTATTAAGAATTGTCTTATATTTTACTTTTTTAATACTCTAGTTTTATACATGTCTTTTTGTATATCTATGTATGTATGTCTAAACTAATACATAAAGCTAAAGAGCTTGTTTGTTTGAATGCGCTAATCTCTGGAACTATTAGTCCGATTTGAACAAATCTTCCTGCTTTTTATAGCGTATTTATTAAAGAAGGTATAGTAGGCTACATCACACGGACTGCACAAGACTGAACTAATTCTATAAAATTAAAACGCGTAGGCAGAATCGCGTGAAAACGCTAGTAATAATATGAAAATAGTCATAGCCGAATTTTATCCTTAAAATAATGTATGTACATAATCAAATAAAATAAAACATTAAGGAAATACGAGCTCAACGAATAACGGTAGAGGTGAACGACCTTACCGGTCGCGAAATTACTAGCAGGTGGTTCTGCACTCTTAAGTTAATCTTAATTAAAATAAATCTTTTTCTCTTAAAGCTAACAAATAATTTTATTTTATTTATTGTTGAACTTTTATTATAAATATTTAAATATAACATGTGAATAATATTGTATTTATTTAAATTAGTGTGAATAATCGTTTCATCTTAGTTCCTCAAACTTTATACATGTTTTATCCTTATAAATTTATTATAAACTAGTGACTCACCCTCACTTTGCTCGGGTTCGTCCCTAGATAATTCTTTACATTGACATAACTTTTGTATTTATGAACCGATTGAAATAAAACAAATACTAAATGTTAAGTGAAGCTTACCACAATACATTAGTGAAAACCGCACCCAAATCGATTGAGCCGTTTCTGAGATTAGCCCGCACAAACGCAGACAAACAGACAAAAATTCTAAAAATTATTGTTTTGAGTTCTATTGCATTAATACAAACCCCCAATAATAGTTTTTCTCAAATATCTTTCATGTACAGATAGCGATCAATTACAATTTTATTATATGTATAGATGATACCTTTACCATAAAAATATGTAATTGAAAAAAAAAATAAACATTTACTGTACAGAAACATATCATGCTATCTTTACGTTCAGATGGAATAAAAATATTTTTCACAGTATTAAAAATGAAGATTTCTGGTCGAAATACTATTCATTAGCTTTAAAAAAAAATTAGGAAAAAAATTAAAACCGACTTCAAAAAAAGCACTAAAAAGTAAAAAATAACTGATTTTTCATTTACTAAATACCTAATCAGGTATTTTCGAAGTCGGTGTGCTTTGATTTGTATCGGCTGGCACCGACTTCGAAAATATCTGATTATTTTTTACTTTTTAGTGCTTTTTTTGAAGTCGATTTTTAATATTTTTCTTAAAAAGTTTTTATTTTTCTCTTTTTAGTGTAGACATAATAGTAGCACAGTATGAAGACTGACAAACTAAAATTCGCTTTTATTAATGACACTAAAAATTCTGGCTCTAAAATCCGATTCTAACATATTGGGGTTGTCAAATCAAACAAAATGAAAACTACTGGGCCAAACTATGTTTTTTTATGGGACCAAATAGCAATTATTTCGCATCAAACTAAAGAAGAATCACGTAAATCGGATCATAAATCTCAGCGTGATCGCTATACATACATAAAAAAAATACCGATCGAATTGAGAACCTCCCTCTTTTTGAAATCGGTTAAAAATAATGTAGAATTTGTTCACACGTTCAGTTTTAGTTCAACTGGTTAGCCAGCTTTATTTGCATTGCACACTTTCACTAAAATAATTATTATTTTAATTAGAGTAATTGTTTTTAATTATAAATTTTAATTTCAACAAGTCTTATTAATAAACATATACTCGTATGTCAAGTGTAGGGATTGCAATCCGGAAAAACGGATCCGGTAATCCGGCGGATCCGGCATCATTAAACGTTCACCGGATCCGGTACCAATATACCGGATCCGGCGACCGGATCCGGTGCTCGCAATTTTTGGCAAAATAATAGAGATGTTGCATGTAGAGGCCCTGTACAGAAGAGATTCGACCTTGTTAAAGGTAGACTTTCGAAACAAACGTCAATAATGCGGCGTTTATAGCGTTACCGACGCCGCGTAAGTTGACTGGTATCAGTGACGCCTTGGTGACTTTGGATGGCCACGACAGACGACCATCATCGTATCGCGTTTGCCGCGCCCACCACATCTCGATAGCTCTTTTAAAAGTATTTCCATCAGTGACGCTGTGCTCGAATGTCGTTCCCTACATTTACATAGTGCAAGCGTCAGTGGCGTCAGCGATGTCGCGACAGAGCGGCAGATTAAGGCTATGGTCTCCTATTTCATGCTGTACGCTGCGTCCCGTTAGGTCGTACGCTGCGTCACAATGTTTACTATAGAAATGTACTATTGTGGTCTCTTTCACACGTCGACGTTGGAGTCTTGACACCGTACGCGGCATCTAAACGCTGTGCGTCGCGTCTCTAGTCATTTCGAACAATTGCAGCGTGAAGGTCGTCTCTCGCGTCATACAAAATGATGAGGTTTAATAAAGAAAAAGATGAATTGTTGATAGAAGCAGTTAAATCTTTTAATGCAGTGTATGATAAAAGTGACAAAAATCATAAAAACAATATTTATAAGCATCAATGTTGGGAAAAAATTAGTGATGCAAAACAACCGATGCCGTGTTGCTCGTAATTTTCTCCTTATACGGTCGTCTTGTGCCTCTTCTTCCAGTAACAAATACACCATTAAAAGTTTTAGAACATCCATGATTGCAAAACACTACCGTACGCGACCGCTCGCGAGCAGCGACTAAAACGCCATTCTCTGCTGCGGATGTATTGACCGCCGACGCTGTGCGTTGCATTCAGACGTCGATCGGAACGGAATTAAACGTTGACGCTAACATCAGACGCCACGTTTGGCATAAAATAGGAGACCATAGCCTAATGCATTATGTAAATGTAGGGAACGACATTCGAGCGCAGCGTCACTGACGCCGTGTCAGTGTCGCTGCGACTGTGACGTTAGACCCTAGCGCTACTGCAGTGCTCATGTTCGCAGTGTCGCCGCCACACACGTGTATTTTGAGGTATTTTCAATAAAAAATCATAAAATGGCATCTGTTGAGGCGTTTACTGAAGAAGATGATAAAATTTTAATTACACTGGTGTCTCGGCATCCATTGCTTTATAATTTATTTTTTATATTGTTTTATAATTAATAACATTGTAGAAACCTTCATTGTTTCGACTTTTTGATGAAAATTGGATGAGTGGAGGCCTTTTCTACACTGAGATAGTATCGAATTGAAAGGTCATCATCTTCTTCCTCTTCTATAATCAATTCAAGATAATCCATAATGAAATACTTTTATAAGAGCTATCGAAATGTGGTGGGTGCGGCAAAGGCGTCTGTCGTGGCCATCCAAAGTCACCAAGGTGTCAAAGTTGTTTTTATATATGTTTTATTTTTTATAAACTACCTATATTAAGTACAACGACACTTGATTAACTTACTAACAGTTCATTTTGAACCGAAAAGCGAAAATCATCCTGATTTAATCAATCCGGCCGGATCCGGTCGGATCCGGCCGGATCGATGGAAATCCGGTCGGATCCGGCCGGACTGAAAATGACGCCGGATTGCAATCACTAGTCAAGTGGTTCTAGTCTTTTCAAATAAAACTATGTTGAAAATGAAAAAATATATAAAAAAGTATAAAAAAAGTTAAACTAAAAATTATAAGACACACCCAACATAGATTACGAGATGTAAAAAAAGCTTAATATCATTAGGTACATACGTACCTAATACGTTTGATCAAAGACAAAGATCGACAAAGTGCTCAAGACTACAAGCTCACAGAGCGTGAAAATTCACTTATTCATATTGTTTTGTGAAATGTCATGTTGAACATCTGTGAGAGTTAGTGCTACAGCAAAAACCTTTTTAAAATATACACGATAAGGATGAAATGAAGATGTGCAGAAAATTTTACGATACAAATTGCATATTTCGATGCTTAATGCCCAAAACAAATACTTTTAAATGCTCCAACTCTTAGCGTTTACGAAATTATATTGTTTGTGCAAATATTATCATATATAATACAAATAAGGGACAAAAGTAAATGGAGTTTTGTCAATATTTTTGTGTTACAAAATGAAAAGAGAAATAAAAAATAATTAATTGCAACTTAATAAAGTTAAATGTATAATGAATTAGCTATAAAATATAATAAATGGCCAAAAACGAAAGTGTCGTTTGGTCATAAGTTTGATTACCTTATAGGGCGAATGATTTTAGTATGACAACAGAAACAGAAAGAAACAGATCAGACAACTTAGTGTGGGTCATCGCTTCCATAAAGGCGGAAAAAAGGGAACTGTAAAATGTGTACATATGTAGGTATGTATTTGTCTTTTCGCCAAGCAATGAATATCTATACTAATATTATAAAGAGGCAGCGTTTGAACGCGTTAATCTCAGGAACTACTAATCTGATTTGAAAAATTCTTTAGATAACCCGTTTATTGAGGAAGGCTATAGACTATTTACCATGTTATATATAGTCTGTCTATTCCATACTAACCGTTAAAACGTACCTAGGGACGAACCCGAGCGAAGCGTAGGTTAAGTCGCGAGTAAATTTATAATGATCAAATAAATTATACATTTTGATTTTCTTGCAATTAGTTGCAGTTTTGTATTTTTTTCAAGGAAAAGGATTTTATTATATTACTTACATATATATTATCTATACATATTATAAAATTCTAACTAAGCCGAATCTGTACATTAAATATTTTTTGGAAAATCTTATTGAAATAGACATTATTATCGATGCAGAGGTCGAATCTATAGTTTTTAGAATTTTTGTCTGTCTGTCTGTCTGTCTGTCTGTCTGTCTGTCTGTCTGTCTGTCTGTTACCGCATCACAGAAAAACCACTGGAGGGATTTTGATGAAATTTGGTATGGTGATAGCTGGATATCCGGGTCAACATATAGGATACTTTTTACTGCGGGAAAATATTATCTCATCTCTGAGAAATATATACTAAACGTTAAAACGTAAGTAGGGACGAACCCGAGCGGAGCGAGGGTGAGTCTCTAGTAAAACTTATATGTTGTAAAAAGTGGTTATTTTTATTAAATTGTAGCTTATTTTTTTTTATTAGAATGTAACTGTTTATATCTTTGAAAATATTTAGATTTACATTTTAAAATCACGTTTCCAATGGTAGGTACTCCTTGCGTCGTCTTCGAATCCTCGCAAACCGTTATAAACTACCGGTAACGTTGTTCTGCATGAATGTCTTCCTTTATTCTATGTTCGTTTACTTACATATATTTCTATATGTATTTTTTTTAGTTATATAATAATGCGTAACAACATTAAAGAAAAAAAAAACAGTTATTTTACTGATATATATATATATATATATATATATATATATATATATATATTATATTTATATTATTATTAGTATTATTTTTTTGTCTCAGGTAAGTTTTTACAAAATAATAATAGCCCACGACGCTTACAGTACCGGTACAAACATAATATTAATATGAAATTTTCTTCCATAATTATTTATAACAACCAAACTAGCAAATTTAACTAATTTTTATACACGGCTTCACTCGCATGGTAAACATAAATGATATGTTATCAATGATGCCCCATGCTATCAATATTCTTTATAAACATGGAAATTTGTTCAACGGTACAAACGTCAGTATGAATATATAAATTGACATTTATTTTGCACGTTACGGATACTTTAAAATGGACCCCTTGTTCGACCAATGGCCTCGATAAAGCTGGTTTTGTTTCATAAAAGTTGATGCTGAATTTAAATGGCGTATAATATTTACTTACCTACTTTTGATGATCTACTTATTGATTTAAAAAAAATATCATGTTGCTAAAATAGTATTTTTAAAGTTTAAACTAACTTTCAAGTTGGTGTTTGCAAAATCGTTGTATATATCAATGATTTTGGCAATGTTATTTTTCAACCGACTTCTTCAAAAAGGAGGAGGTTCGCAATTCGGCTGTTTTCTTTTTATTTTTTTACCTCAGAACTCCGTCATTTATAAACCGATTTGGACAATTTTTGTTTTATTTGATAGTGTATAGTAAGTCGGTGCCAGCCGATAGAAATCAAAGCACACAGACTTCAAAAATATCTGATTAGGTATCTATAGTAAATGAAAACTACCAATCAGTTATTTTTTTTCTTTTTAGTGTTTTTTTTGAAGTCGGTTTTTTATTTATTTTTAATTTATATAGTATATATGTAAGTATTTATACTTTTGCAAACGATCAGCGCCACCTTTTGACAAAGTTTATTACTAAACAAAAGCGTGAAGAAATAAAAAAAAACATACACATTACAGCGCTACAAGGATCATTTGGCGCGTGGCGGAAATCAGAACTAACACTGCCATTTTGTAAAGCGTCACTTATGAGAGAAGATGGAGTTGATATTTGTTGTGAATATTTCGTGCTTTTATTTCAATAAAAATGTCTCAAAGCATGCAGTGGTGTTAGAGAGGTTAGGAAGTTTTTTTTTATAAAAGGAAAACCCTACGCCACAACCACGCCCTCATGTCAATGTCACCTAAGTGCCAAATGATCCTTATAGCACTATACACTTACATATAAACTACCGCATTTACGATAGAAGGGTGATAAACTCAGTCTAAAGATATATATATATATATATATATATATATATATATATATATATATATATATATATATGGAGTCCACAAAAAAATGTCAAAGTCAAAAATAGTAGCATGACTCTCTGTTTATACTACTACTCTGTATTTTGGTACCGTCTTTACTTTGGTAGAGGTCTTTTACTTTAATAAAATAAATAATAAATTCTTTTGTATTTGTAAACAGTTCTCCTTGAAAGAGAGATAGCATAATATTAGTTTATTTTTTTTTCTTTATTGTTATAAAATTTATCAGCTATTTTTATTTATTAACTTTTCTGTACTTATCAAAGTTTTTTTTTTGTATTTTGTTTTAAAACATTATATAGGCATTACTTTAAATTATTGTTTGACTTCATGTTTAGTTCTATGACACTCTGTCTTACATTATTCCTTAGTCAGAGTCCGATATTTTTTTTAAATAATGAAGCCTTTGCCAAAGTTCTATCTCTATTCATATTGTGGTCATGGTAAAAAAAGCAGTCATGAGGACTGCCGACAGAAGTGAAAACTTAAAACTATAAACAAACAGTTGTTATTTTTGGATATTCAAATTGTGTGATCTTGAATTAAAATTTGTAAATTAAAACATTTTACATTTATCTGGTTTTGACATCTATCGGCACTCTGAGTGTTAGCGTTAACACGTCACGTGACCATGTCGATGACGTCTTACATGAATTTACTCCCTATACAAACCTGCCTATAGAAGTTTTCACTTCAAAAGTAGAAGCTATGTCAGTAAACATTACTACCAAAAATGTTTGTATATGCAAACTCATAAATTTTAACCTATGGACAAATTGTGTGTTCTCCGCCTACCATTTCGTAACGGCACAGTTAGGGTCAACTCGCCTTTTGCAATGGTTAGAAAATTGCAAATATTATAATATAGTGTCGTCATTGAAATTTTATATAGACATAAAATATATGATTATAAAGTACAAGACAGACTATCTTATTATTTTAAGTGAGCTATTCTTGTATATGTGTATGCAGCCCTTTTTAACGTCCCACTGCTGGGCACGGGTCTCCCTTTAACACGAGGGAAATCAGGCCATAGTCCACCACGCTGGCCAAGTGTGGGTTGGCGGACTTCACATGTCTTTTGAAAACTTTCTAGGTTCTTTCAGACAGGCAGGTTTCCTCACGATGTTTTCCTTCAACGTAAGGCAAGTGGTAATCATGTTAGAAAATATCAGAGGTGCAAGACCCTGGATTTGAACCTGTTTCACTCAGTTTCCCAAGCGAGCGCGTTACCACTGGGCTACCACTGCCTATTATATATTATATAATATGTATTATGTATATACATGTAAATTTATTTCGCGTATCTCGGAAACGGCGCTAACGATTTGGGTCAAATTTTGTATTTAGATAAGGTTTTGCTTTTTAACTTTAGTTTTTTTTGTTTTTTATGAAAAAAAAACAACAATTTTTCACAAAACGGTACTAGTAATATTATATTATGTTGTACTATGGTACATAATATGAGTTTAATTGCCTATCCAAATTTTCTAAAAAAAAAAACATTTATTATTGAAAAGATATTGAATAGTTTCTCAATTTCATTCATTATAAATTACAAGCTCTTATTCGCGGCTTCGCTCGCGTACACAATTCTGCACAATTTGTTTCATGTGAACATGCCTACCTTCATTATTAAATACGTTAAAAAAAGCGAAAATTATTTATCATATTGGGCAGGTAACTCCAAACTTGAACAAACAAACAAACACTGTCCTAGGTTATATGTATAATTAATATTAGTAAAGATTGGAATACACAATACTTTTCTGATATAAAAAGGACAGACCCATGTTTACTTACGTGAATAGGATTTTTTAATGTAAACAATGAATCTGTTGAGAATATGCTCGATATTCTTATTTAAATAAGATCATTTTAAATCTATAAACGTAAAGCACTCAGTACGCATACAAATTAGAAATCATTGAATTTCAACTGGTTTTTTTAGTTCTAGAGTCCATTATGTATACTGTTCGTGTATAGGCTTGTTATTTAACGAAATAATTTTCATGTATATTAATTCTTACATATACACATTATATAAATCATTGGTATTCAATGATTTGATGATAATCATTTCCAGTTATGTAAAGTGTGTCTTAACCTATCGAGACATTAGTTTTTAGTTAGTAGTCAAACTTTGATGCCTTGATTATTTTAAAAATAATTATTTTACTCCAAAAGGTCGTTGCGCTTTTTTTTTAATTATTTTTTAAATAAAAAAAAATCACGTTTAGGCGAAGTTATAAATAAATATGTTGGGACACACAGCACCATCTAGTTCCATGGTAAGCTACTAGGCTTGTGTTATGGATACCAGATAGTTGATACACTACACATATATAACTTTAAATACATACGTATTATAAATATAAACACCCATGACTGGAGTACAAACATTTGTGCTCATCATACAAATGAATGCTCTCAGCGGGACTCGAACCCGCGATCGCTGGCACAGCAAGTAGGGTCAATACAAACTGAGCCAAACGTATCGTCAACGTATTGCGTAACGTACACTAAAAATGTACATTTTTTACTTAAATTACGTTTTTGAAGTGGATCAAAAAACCACTTTAATGAATAGAATAACTATATTAGGTACTAACAATGTCTCCTCTAATTCTACAATTCAGCCATGAATGGGATTATACCATGGGATAAAATTTACACTTTACAAAGAATCCTACAAAGATGACTTGGAGATAAACATTCCTAAATTCCATTGTTTTTTTACTGAATTTATTGCAGGTAACAATATGTTGTGTTCATATTAATATAGAGAACTAGTATCGTAATGCCTCTCTCTAATCAATTAATACTAAGAAAAAATTGTGTTAATATATTGATGTTAGCTGCGTGAAATCAGAACAAACCAACAAACCCACTTATTTAATAATATTAGTAAAAATTTATCAAATAAATGTTCCTATATGCTTTTACTTCTAGGTTACATAATTTCTCATGATCTCTCTATTCCTTGTCTTCATTCAGACCGCTTACTTGATTTTCGAAGACCATTATAGACCACCAATTCATTTACGGCGGTTTTTAATCTATCCTAATATTATAAAGCTGAAGAGTTTGTTTGTTTGTTTGATTGATTGTTTGGTTGAACGCGCTAATCTCAGGAACTACTAGTCCGATTTGAAAAAATCATTTTGCATTAGGTAGCTCGTTAACTGACGAAGGTTATAGGCTATATATCATCCCAGAAAAATGAACGGTTCCTGTGGGATAGATTTGTTTGTCTAGGGACGAACCCGAAGCGAAGCGAGGGTGAGTCACTAGTAACTTAGAAAATATCTAAAATTTTCCTTACGAGAGATATAAATTTTATCATCTATGCAAAAAACTTGTCTCTATCTATGAGCATTCTTTATTTATCACAGAAACTTTCACATTCAGTCAGAATTCACTTACTGGTTATAACTACCAATTTTTTTCTTGTTTAGATTTTAGAACAATATTTCCCCAGTTTTGATAAGAAGCAGTAAAAAAAATAATGCTGAGTCCTTAAAGTGACATAATTTTCGTATTATAATTTATCTTCTACGTAACATCTTTCTATATAATGGCAGTAAGTTATTCAAATAAGACTGATGTCATTTCTAAGGTAACATAAAAGGGGTGTTGATGATCAGTGTCAATATTATGTAAGGCAAGCACGTCCACTCTCATTAAATTACAATTGTAGAGTTTTAATATTGCGTCACAAGTCTGAAACTATATGTGTATCGCGTACTTAGCATCCGGTTTTAACGTGAATTAATTCACATAACTTGGTGTCTATTTGAAATTGAAATTGAAAAACATTCATTGTAAAAGTAAAATCATATGTGAGTGCTAAAATTTGAATTGAACGAGTATTTACTTTGAATATATATTCTATATCTACATGGTTATTGATTGGTAAATAATGATTTTTAGACGGGAAAAATTGATTGAATAATAGTTATTTTATGATGTAACTACTAAATAAATGATCAGGTATTTTAATGTAAAATATATGTTGGGACATTAACACACAGCACCATTAATTCCATGGTAAGCAACGAGGGCTGTGTTATGGATACCAGATAGTTGATACACTACATATATAACTTTAAGTACATGCATATTATAAATATAAATCCATGACTAGAGTACAGAAATTCGTGTTCATCACACAAATGAATGCCCCCAGCGGGACTCGAACCCACGACCGCTGGCACAGCAAGTATGGTCACTACAAACAGCCAAACGTGTCATCAAAAAATGTTAAATGTATGTGTAATATACTAAGAAATAAATAATGTAATAGTAATTTCTCTTAGAAGAAACATATTTCAGAAGTGTAAATGACGAGTTAAGCAAGTTAAAATAAACTTATTGTTAGATAAGTTACGTAAACAATGTAAAGATGAGTTGAAACTTTTTAATTATATGATCTACGGAACGAATTATACCGTGACGTGGATAAAGTATATTTTACTAAAGTTTCTTTGACCGACCTGATAAAGACTTGTTTACATAATACACTTAAAGCGTTTTCGGCTATTTAAAATGTTTTACGAAGTAATTACATACGGGCATGCCTTACAAGGAATTTTAATCAACAACGAAATCGTTAAGTATGTCAATATACGGTATTCTATGTGTGTTTTTAATATAATGAATTATACCTATAGCATGAGTTATTGGCGAATTTACGTAAAAAAATATTGGGTATACATGGTGTTGAGAAAATTCAAGACTTTTTTGCGTGCATATAATTTTATTTAAAGTAAGTTAAGTAGTACTGACAGAATGTACGAATTTCAATATAGATAAGTATGTTTTTTTCGGTCTACGTGTTTTTAGGTTTCCCAACCGATTTGGGACTGAGGAAAAGCTAATATAGTCTTAGGAACTCTACTGATTTACTTCGTGCAGGATTTAAGGTGCACTAGTGTATGTGAGCCGCATTTGCACGTAATATCTCGTACATACATTTCACCACTTAAATAGACAGGTTTAGGTGTACGTGCGCAGAGGCGCGTCGCACCTTGCTAATAATACAATCGGTGACCAACTTCATTGAAATACAATTCAAGAATTAATAGGAGCTACTATTTTGTGTCTGTGCCCATATTGTGTTAATCTAACGGGTAACTTAGCTAGCCCCTCCTGGATAATTTCCAAGAAATTATGGATAATATCTAAGAAATCAATTGTTAACTGATACGCGTTCCGCAAGGGATTAAGTACATATATTCAGGTACTTGCTTCTAACCCTGGGTCACGCGATCTAAATAAACCAGAAGTTTAATAATCATTAAGGGACAGTAAGGAACTGAGTCTGAGAGTGAACTTTTTTAAATCTTTGCCGAGTGTTACGGTTAAACGTCTCTGGGTGCGGCAGTTTGTATTCAATTACTACTAATACTTTCGAGTTTGAGCTCATTTTATTCGCTTTAATGGATTATATTTTACACTTTTTTTGAAGTAAAACTTCTTTACGCACGCTTGACTTGGGGGGTAAGCTGGTGAATGCGTTACGAAAAAATTTACGTACGTTTGTTGCCATGGTAACAGTTGTTATTGCCTGACAAATGATATATAATATTATAATCTTTCCTTAAATGATATGCCTAAAATGCGTTATTTTTAGTATGTCACCTATCCTAATTATTTAAAACATAAATTGAATTTCATAAAGAGTACCGATAACCTACAGAAGTTTAACTTCTTGCGCGTGTACACCTTTAATTTTTATTTTTAATTTTTCGTTAATTCGTGAAACTCTAAATAATGAATAATCGAAGTATAACAAGGTTCATTGTTACTATCATCCTTTTTGATGAGACAGCTATCAAAGCGACGAAATCTAGTTCACGTAACACTTAATGTGAGATCACATTACTATGTTTGTCTTCATAGGTGAAAGCTATGTTGGTCTGTTTGTTTTGTTTATTCAACGGTTAAACAGCCACCTGCTAATTTTAATTATGTAACAAAATTATCGTTACTAATTCAGGTATCACTCTCCATTTCTGCAGCACGTAACATCTTCAGGGTGGCGGTACGTGACAGTCTTACTCAAGGCTTGTGAATCGTGATGAATAAAGTAGGTAGTGTTAGATTTTAAATAAAACTATCTTTTCGGATGTTTTCGTGGACTTTTTTCGATTTTTGGTTCCCGACGTTTCGAATGTTTTACAGCACGGGATAGTGTTAGATATTCACAATTCACCTTTTTGTAATTGACAGCTGTTAAATTGTATTGGTCATGAGAATCTGACCTTTTGCTTAAACGCTAGTTGCTTGTTTGACATACACGGTGTATATTTTACATGTTGAAGCAGCGTTTTTTTATATAACTATGCTATAAGTAACTTCATAGGTTTTATTTGTCTGTTATTTTGTGTCCAAGTGTATTTTTTTGTACATGTTATGCGATATTTGTAAACCGATTTTAATGACACCTTTTCAATGTATTGATATGCAATAAAAGAAACCGGACTATATTTAAATTCCAACAGTATTTGTCCCTAGCGGTAGAACAATTTTATTGATCGTGATTTTGAATTTGGTCTAATCATTAGTTAAAATATAATTATTTTAATATTTATTGGAATTAAAAACGCCCTTTATTTGTTTTCAAATCATAAATACCACTAAGTATTTCTCCTTTAAAAAAGACTGTGGGAAAATTCAAAAATACTTAATTCGATGCCTAGTTTAAAAAGATAAATCACCGTCGTTACGCAAACGTGAAGCAATGATTGTACTAATGACATAAATGTGGAGACGACACTGCACTTAGCATTTGAACAATTTTGCAATGCATTTACTGTCATTGTGGGGAAAGGAACATACTAACTATATAAACTAAAGCTTTCAAAGAAATAGATAGATAGATAAATACTTTATTACACACACACACACAAAAGAAGAGTACAGAAGATGAAAAGAAAAATAACACTGAGGCATGCGAAGGCGGTCTTATTGCTATGAGCAATCTCTTACAATCTTTGGTGAAAGGATTAGTGGAACCGTAGACGGTATGGTACAATTAATACTAAATACATGCATGATAAACTACGTTTACAAACGTAAATACATACATACAAATAGATACATAAATAAAATATAATAATAGATACGTATATAAAAATTTGCAGCTTTTACGGTAAAAAAGTTGCCATAGTAATTTGTGTTGCAAAATAGTAATTTTAAACGGTTGTCGCTCTGAGACCTAAACTACAAACCAGAGACCTCCGAACCTAGAAAATTGAAGTGTTCCTTATGTAAGAGGAAGTAGTTGGGTTATAAAGGATGGAGAAAAGGATGGAAAGAACGTGCAAAATGCGTTACTATAATATATAATAACATGAATTATTTATTTATATATATGTATTATGTAATTATAATACTTTTAAGAGATTTACGCGAATATTTAACATTTTAAATAACACTCTTTTTCGGATTATTTCCGCGGATTTTTTTTTTATTTTTGGTTCCCGGCGTTTCGAATGCTTTACAGCAGTCGTCGTCATGGGAGAGTCACTCCCGCGAAAATACGCAAAGATAGTTTTATTTAATATGTAATTATTATAACAACTGCCTCGGTGGTGTAGTGGCTAGCATGTACGGCTGCACACCCGGAGGTCCTGGGTTCGAGTCCCGGGTCGGGCCAAGTTTAGTTATTGAGTCTTTCTGTCTAGTAAGTCTCAGTAGCAGCCCGGAGTTGGGAAGTTGGCGGTGTTTCACCCCCGTGCCTCGGAGAGCACGTAAAGCCGTCGGTCCTGCGCCTTAACTCTCACCGGTCGTGTCGAATAGTCGTCCCACTGGAGTATGAGAGTGACAGGAATAGAGAGTGCACTTGTGTCTGCGCGTACATTTATGCACTATAATATCTCCTGCGTAGTTGGCTAGTCTCAATGAGATTGGCCGCCGTGGCCGGAATCGGTCAGGAGGACATCATCATTATAATAACTTTTCTAGTAGGTACTTCTTAATATAATTGTTGCATAATAATGAACTACTTTTTGTCACTAACAAAATTAATAAAATATTTAGATTACGTTCACCAAATACAGACTAATTTAAAATTCGTCTAACCAATTTAAATAAATGCGCGAGAAAGCATGATAGAAAATTTTAGAAACTTTTGATTTATACTTCATTCTAAACACCAGTCAGAAAACGTCAAATATTTTTGTGTAACATCCAAGCCAAAATTTAGAAGTTTTCTTTACTAACTCTAAGTAATTTTTTTTGTATAAAATACATATTATTACTGTATATAATATACCAGTATTAGAGGCACATATTATATCGAAAAAAATATGAAAAATCGGCTTTACATTCGGGGAAGAAAACAAAGAACTAGCGTTCTAGCAATTTTTCTATGCGGCCATTTCTTGTACCTACAGCAATTTTATTGTTTCATAGTTTTTCTCGTCAATATTAAATTAATATAGATATAAAATAATATGTGAAACATTGTCATTTTTTTATGATACACGGCTAATATATCATCTATAGGTTACATAGGTCAAATGAACTATGTAACCGAACAGTGTATAAATTACATTGTTTGAGACATCTTTGTTATTAGTAAATGTTATTGAGTTTCACCCTCTTACTTCTTGATCAACCTATGCAAAAATAAATAACATTAATAATTTTAAATTTTTACAAAAAAAAGTCATCAAAATCGGTCTAGCCGTTTAGTTCAGAGACATATTCACACAAGAATAATGTGTATGTTACTGTAAAAACCCGTATAGTGGTAAATTTTAGGTGTTACGAGTAAATTTTAGGATTTACCAACATGAGTTGGTAAATGCAAGGATTTTATAAAAAGAGACGATCTTTCGGGCTTTACCATCAGAGTTTAGTACATGCCAGGTTTTACCAACGATAGTTGGTAAATGTTGGTTATAGAGCTTTATCCAAGTCGGGCTTGTCACATAATAAAAAAAGACAAGCAGAAATCAAATTTAATTAGCCAAACCAAACGTCAACGATTGACTGAGGCGAGTAGAGGCGCCGGTAGGGGTGATATGAGTAGCGGGGAGCTACAGACTACGAACCACTCTGTGTCTGGAGTGTTGGGAGTATGTAGCTCCCAACTCAATTCGGCTTCTACTTATCATTTAATGTTTTTGATTATTTCACAGGCCCGACTTGGATAATATAGGTAGAGAAGGCTAAACCGGGAGAGAAGGGTATCGTTGGTAAAACCCAATATGTACCAAACTGATGGTAAAAGTCGTCTACTTTTTATAAATTTACTCGTAAAACCTTATATTTTACCACTATAAGGGCTTTTACAGTAACACATGTAAAGATTATTATCAGTTAAATTCTCGATAACGAATTATCCAATGATATTATGGAGAAGAAAATTATTTTACAAAGAGGGTCTTCTCAAAAAAAAATATATGAATATTAAGTTTTTATAAAACTCTGTTAGAATTTTATTATAAGTATATATTTCATGCGGCTGTGTAACTTTGTATGAAATTCAATAATTAATATACTATTTTATCTTGTAAAATATCACGTAGAATACCTATATTTTTAATAGCTTTCAAAGTTCAAAATCCATGTTAACTTTGAATTACATTTTAAATAAACTTTAAAATTTATTAAAGTAATATTCTCTCACCGAAAAATAATAGATAATATTATATTATTACAACTAGGTCTGCTTATAAAATTTTATGTCTTTAAAATGGAGAATATAAAAAAAGCTACCAAAACTTTTTCTTAATACAAATTAAATCACTCATGTTATATTATAATTATTTCCAAACTCGCAAACACAAACATTTCCTTATTACTTATAAAAAAACGACACAAAATCAAATTTCTTTTTTAAAAGAGCAATATAATTTAGTGATTACGTCACACCCGAAAAAAATCGATTTAAAGTTGGTTAAATGCAGTAATTTTTTTTTGTTTTGTTGTGGCTTCACTGTATTGTTTGAATATTTTATACATAATTTCATTCAAGTAGTAACTTGATTACTTGAAAATCTTTGATTGCCTCTTCCCTTACTTGGCTTAGTCTTTGGTTTGAGTCCTGTGTTGGTCAAGGTGTAAATTGGGATGTTAACTTTACTTTTTGAATTACTATTGTTTTTCGATTACTAGTGGTCAATTCGAGCATAATCGTCATTGAAAATTTGAGGAAAACATATACATACATATGTATGAATAGTTCACCAGTCTATATAAAAAAAAAAAAAAAACTATTTTTTTATTCCATTTTTTTGGTTGATAACACTAAAGTTCAGTAGCTTAGCAAAAAAATAAAAAAATAAAAGAAAATCAGTTGACAAACAGAAGAGAAAAAGGTACTGAACTGTTATCTTTACCTATATAAATAGGTGTATATATAAATATACATATGTACGTATGTATAGATTATGTTTCGTTAGCTATGTACGTACTCGTATATGTATCTCTCTTGACCGATTTCGACCACAGCGACTGTTAGGACTGGATAGTTTTTGCTCTAATTTTGTGAGTTAGGGTTAGGGTTTGGTTGACCCTTTGGTGTGCTATTAAATGACTTGCATACCCGACTTTATTAGTAAGGGTACGTGTGTATTGTGGACATGATAATACGCCGTCGATATAATTATAAGTAATAGCCACTAGTGGTTGTGACGTAAGTAAGATGTAAGCTCATCCCTTTTCTTGTCAAGTTCTTCGCATCGCTCCATTTTAGTGCGGTCCCTCAACGGGAGCATTCGCATGTAATGTAACAGTTGAGATTCGAACATTACGTAAGTGAGGGAGAAGAACTGAGCATTACTAATATTAATGTCCGGTGTGAGGGACAGCCCTTAAAGGTGATGAATGAGTTACACTATAACCTAGCTATGTACGAGTATATATTTCCGCGATTACAATAGCGGTTGCATTGTTTCAAAATTCCTAATGTTAAGTGAAATTACTTAGTCCTCTCACTAATTTCATTATGTTATACCTGTGCATATTGGCATTGTAATATTTATAATACTGATGTAATTTCTATTTGCGCTATTTCCACATCAAGAAGTGTGAGGAAGAAACTCGATAATTATTATATTAAATATGTATAAAACAATGTAATTTATGCATTGTTCGGTTATATAGTAGGTAGTTTAACCTATGTAACCTATAAATAATATAATTTGATCTACATATGTAACCTATAAGTGATATATTAATCGTGTCACATAAAAATTGTCAATTTTTCACATATTCTCTTATCTATACAGATAAATAGAATTGCAGTGTTTGTTTGTAATATTGAAATAAAATCTTTTTACTAAATGCATATGAATTTATGTACGGTACTTATAAGAAAAACACAATTTTTAATTTTACTTCTGTTCGTCTGTTTGTTTCGGCTAATCTCCGAAAAGGCTGGACTGATTTTGACGGGACTTTCGCTGGCAGATAGCTGATATTATAAGGAGTAACTTAGGCTACTTTTATTTTAGAAAAAGAATTAGGGTTTTGCTCAAAAAAATTAAAACCTACCTAGAGACGCATCCGAGCGAAATGAGGGTAAGTCGCCCGTATGTGTATAAATTTATATTCACAAGAAAATTCCGCTAGCATAATATATTACATATATGTAACTTTATGTAACACTAGCGGCTCATCCTTGCTTCGCTCGGGTTCGCCTCTAGACAAACAAAAACAAACCTATCCCACAGGAACCGTACATTTTTCCGGGATAAAAAGTAGCCTATTTGTTATTCTGATGTATGAATTATATTATTGTAAAGTTTCATTAAAATCCAATAGGTAGTTTTTGTGTTCTAAGCTGTATAAGTTACTATAGTTTTTTAACTATCTCACAGGAACTCTTTAATTTTTCGGGATGAAAAGTATCCAAAATGTTGACCGGGTATAAAAGGTACCACCATGCAAAATTTTATTTAAATCAGTCGAACAGTTTCGGAGACTAGCCCGCACAAACAGACAAACAGATAGAGAAACAAGTAATTTGAAAAAAATATGGATTTGTTCTATTTCTCTTCTTATACACCCCAGACTCGACTTATAGAATTTTTTTTTCTATGTACAGACATTCGACCTCTACAGTTTTATTATACCTATTATGTATGATTTAAGGGTATTATTATAAGAGTATATTTAACTTATTTTCACACAATACATATGTATAACACAATTAGAGATCTTCTGGCTGTAAGGAAATAGCGCCTACTTGTGAAAAGTGAAAAATACCTCGCTTTAACTCTTCGATTTAAATGTAGCTCTTTCCACTCGATTTAAAATTTCTAAATAATACAATTAATTTCTTTCATACTCGACATTATGTAACTTTTATAGTATTTTAATATTTTAAGGGGTAAAAGGAAAAGGAAGTACATAATAATAATTATATAATTATTATTATAACTTTACATAAGATTTTGTTCGGGGCTTGGGAGCAGTGGAACTATAATATGGGTATTTGCATATATGGATATAGAGCTAAGGATATGAGCCAAACGCTTTCTGTCGTGGTAAAGAAAATTTCTATTTCATATTAGTATACTAGCGATTTACCCTCGCTTCGCTCGGGTGCGTCCCTAGACACGTTTCAATTTTTTGAGCGGAATCCTAATTCTTTTTCTAAAATAAAAGTAGCCTAAGTTACTCCTTATAATATCAGTTGTCTGTCAGTGAAAGTCCCGTTTAAATCAGTCCAGCCGTTTCGGAGATTAGCCGGAACAAACAGACAGACAGACAGACAATTTTTTTTAAAATTGTGTTTTTCTTATAAGTACCGTATATAATTTCTTATGCATTTAGTAAAAAGCTGTTATTTGAATATTACAAACAGACGCTTCAATTATATTAATCTGTATAGAAAGATTGAAATAAAGTACTAAGGCACAGAGTGTCACTAGGAATATCATTTAAAAACTGCGACTCAGTTGTCTAACTAATGAAGTTATTTGACTTATTTAACTGTCTATAAAAATAATGTTTTTGCTAAATATGTAAAAAAATAAATAAACAATTTTGTGAATTTTAGTTTCATAACATAAGTAAAGGAATATGTAATGTATGGTATATATGGGATATCCTGAGCGATTTTTTGAACCCCAATACCTAATAAAACAATGACAGCAATGCTGCAAATGTGCCAGAGGGTCTATATAGGTTCATGTAAGTGGTAGGAATTGTAAAAACAAACTAATGTGGATGATGGGACTAAATGCACGGAATCTCGACGGACCGGTGACTAAGGAAGCGATGATAGTGTCAGAGAAATGTGAAATTGACTTTCTATTGTATTACGAGCACACAAAGGTCACTATGCCGTGCTCTGTTTCTGAGTTGTCGACGATTCTAGTATTTCCTTGTTTATTTTTTGAAGCGAAATCAAAAACTGATCTATGGTTACGAGATTTGTTGATATTTGACCGACTTTGAAAGCAGGAGGTACTTAATTCGGTTGTGCTTTTTTGTGTATGCCACTCGATATCTTCCCTAATTGTGAACCGATTTTGATGGAGCTTTTTTTGATGGAAAGCTTTTACCTGTAATGCATTTCAAAAACACCTAGTTATTCTTAAAAATTGATTTGATATTGAAATCGGTGTATGTTTTTATTTGTTTCGTTGTTTGTCTACGTTTTGTAATAATTATGTAATTGTTTGATTTTTTCTATGTAACCATTTGGATGATAATAATTAATAAGGCAATTACTAATTATTGCCAAGCAATAATGCTTGCGTGTGCGAAGTTTTACAAATTGTTAATTTATTCATTGAGTTATTCGATTTAGTTGGTTATATAACAATTATTATTGAGTTTTATTTGGGTTGAACTCAACTATTATTTAGGTTAATGCATCAAAGTCGCGACTTTCTATCGTAATTAATTCTATACAATGCTCTGGCGCACCCGGTGGAATAAGTTGTCTTCATTGACCGTTATTGTGTAATGAGAACGAGATACTACAGAACAAACGGTTTCTTGATATTAATCGTATACGAATACCTACTTGTTTAATGCCTAACTAAAAATAGTTAACTTGAAAGTAAATCTCAAATTTTGTAACATACTTTGTGTATGAGATAGAAGGAAGCTAGTAATTTAAAAGTAGCACAAGGGTATATGATAGTATCTCGCATCAAATGTCGAATTGAATGCTCTCCTTTTATAAAACCAGTATTTTTAAAAGTTTCGCTTAACTTGGCTTAATCTTGTAACAAAACTTGTAAAATTGGTTCACTGGTTTTCATTTATTTTAAATTTAAGTATAAGTGAGCGAGACGGTTATTATATAAATGTTTCTATCAAGAATATGAAAAATATAACATAGCAGTGTTTTTTTAGAATAACATATGGTGTTTAGCTATATAGTATTGTTATGTATATAGAATTGAAATTGTTGAATAAAGCTTTTAGATGTAACTTTAAAAGTCGAATGCCGCATTATTAGTTATATAATATCAAAATAAATATTTAGAGTATTGATGAGAGAAATTTAAATACTTTATAACATTATATTATATAATATTTACCTTAAATCCATAGTTGCAATCGATCACAATAATAAAAATACTCCAAAAATAAAAATTGGCACAGTCTAAGGGCAGCCACGGTCACAAAGCTGTACTATCTATCACTTTTGATATCACCGATTTCACAAAAATCGTTTAGTTAAGCACCAAGTTGTAGGGTTATATTTGAAACATTCACCGATAGAAAGTCGTAAGTGTTCCGCACTTTCATCGGCGCGTGCGTCGATGCTCTTTGATACTGAGTGAGTGAGACTCGCTCACGGGCCTTCTCGATCATCTGGTTATTTTGATGTCTCTCATAGGATTTTTATTGAGTTTCCATGTCACGAGATCTCGAAAATTCTTTTAATAATATTCTTTTAATAATATGCTTATATTTTTGACAACTTTTAGGTATACATTGATACGTTTGACGCTTAATGTACGTGCAATATATGTATGTACATATCTATACTTAATATTATCAAGCTGAAGAGTTTGTTTGTTTGTTTGTTCGGTTCAACGCGCTAATCTCAGGAAGTACTAATCCGATTTGAAAAATTCTTTTTGCATTAGATAGCCCGTTGACTGAGGAAGGCTATAGGAAAAATGTACAGTTCCCGTGGGATAAATTTGTTTTTGTCTAGGGACGAACCCGAAGCGAAGCGAGGGTGAGTCGCTAGTACATCATAATAATAGAAACTTAAGTTAATTAAATAATAAGCCTCAAATATATTTAAAAAGATAAATGTAAAATTAAACTTTTTTTAAATAAACTTACATGTTTGAGTGTATTTTTGGTTTTAAAGTTTTAAACGACTCCTCTCTCAGACTTTTCACAACTATACATATTAGATATTTGACCACCTTCTAACACAGTTTTCTTTAAACAATAGGAGAATGTACATTTGATGTAAAGTATTGCTATTTTATCTTTAATTACTAAGTCGTGTGGAACTATTTTAAGGGACAGCAAAAACATTCTCCAATGGATAACAAAAACTTATTACGCGGAATGTCAATGAAACTTTATGCTTCCTTGAACTTGCAATAAAGGGAAGTATAAATAAAGTAATACTATAAAAAATATAAGTAAAATAATCGTGATTGTAATTATAGTATAACTATAAAAATACTTAATGTTCTCAGATTTAACTCATTTCCTCACATAGTTAACTACTTACAAAGTTTTCCGATTAGATCTAACCGGTACTGCTTTTTTTTTTTTAAATAAATATGTTGGGACATTAACAGACAGCACCATTTAGTTCTATGGTAAGATACGATGCCTGTGTCATGGATACAAGATAGTTGATACACTACACATATATAACTTTAAATATATACATATTATAAATATCAACACCCATGACTGGAGCACAAACATTCGTGCTCATCACACAAATTAATGCCCCCAGCGGGACTCGATCCCGCGACCGCTGGCATAGCAAGTAGATTCACTACAAACTGAGCCAAACGTGTCGTCAATCGTCATATGTGTTTTTATTACTTTACAATTATTTTACTTCTTACATATCATTGGAGTTATAAACAGAAAGTGCAAATAAATAAAGTGTTGTGGGACAGCTGGAACTCTCACTTAGAGTTTACTTATGATTGACACTTGACTATAGTCTAAGTTACTATTAATTCGACCGTACAGTGTTTTGTTAGTTATGATTGACAAGAGTTTATTTATCGCAATATCTAATAATCTATCGCATAATTTGTAATGGATAATTATATTATTAAGTAATATAAAATCAGTTAGCCCTTTCCTTCGAACAAAATTTTAAATGAAATTGAATTTGGTCATTTTTGACAGTTTTTTTGAAGTTATACTGCTTTTGGGACGTTTGAAAAAAATATGAGAGTAAAATTTTTACGATGCGCACGCACATGCGCATAAAAAGCGACGTGATGAAGTTAGCTGAAAACTGTTTGTTGCTATGGTAGCCGTTGTTATTGTCTGACAAATGATATATAATATTATATTCTTTCCCTAAATGATATTCTATAGAATATATGATTGTAATATGCCTAATATGCCATATTTAATTATTTTGTTAATTTATCATTCCCTTTAGAAACAGAAAGTTTGTGACATACGATGTGGGATTGTGGGATGAAATCTTTAGCTATTTTTGTTCTGTTACGCCAAAGAAGTATAACTTCTTACGTACGTACATAAGTACACACACACGTTTTTTTTATTATTGGAGGTATTAACAGCTATCGTGTGTTTGTTTCGGCAATTGTAAATCGATTTTCAGAGTTGTTTAGAAATAAGTTAGGCCTAACTCAAAGTGGAGTAAATAATTTTAAGTGATTTTAATGATGATGTTAAAAAGTACTAATATAAAGCGTGTAATTTCAAAACATTTTTCGAATACTTGCGAAAGTCATATTTTTTTTAACTTTATAAAAGCAACTTCTACTCAGTTACATGAGTCTTACTCCCACGAGTTTATACCTATTTATCCTTTTATAGTAAGTTGTTTAAAACGCGCATAGCGGTGAAGCAATTATGTACCGAGGTTCAAAGTTTGATTAGGTGAACGGTAAAATTATGTAGTTATATTATTGCATTTAGTATTGGACATACGGTATGATATTTGTGTATATATGTACTATATTTTATGTAATAATCAAGGCTATACAAGACTAGCTTCAGCCCAACGCTTCGCTTGTAAAATTTTTAGACTTTTAATTGATTGTCTTTTAATACTTATTATATAGTGAAACGGCAGGGTATAGTTTGTTAAAGGTTACCATGAGATGATGAAAAAAAAATATATGCACATTTTTTTGAATGCCTATGGAATACGATTTTTCTATACAAACTTCTATTTGTGATCCTCCTGGGATCCCTTTCAGTTCAGTTGGATTCACGAAATAAGATTTTCCATAATCTACCTAAATATAAATACTCAATTAGATTCTCTTAATGGTTGAATTTCATTTGTCTGTCTCGGCAGGCCAACCAGAGTGTCGTGGTTAAGTGCGTAAGCTATCCTGCGAACGTTTTGGATATGAACTATTTCATATGACATGAAGTGTTTATTTTTTGATTGTTTGTTAAAAATGTTAAATTTAACTCCTAAAATCCGACAATAGAGTTGAATTTATTAGTAATATTGGCTTAATGTACATATATATTTTATGTAATAACAATTTATGTCTATATAAAAATAATTTACTTTTTATATTTTTACATTTTGCAATGGACAAATATTAATGTGTACATTATGTAGATATATAAAAGTATGCAAACATTCACCAGTAGTTATGAGTTAAATAGTATAGTGCTAAGGTAATAAAATATTGAGCGACATCTTCCGGTCAGTGTACGTACTTGATGTCTTGTTTGTCTAACTTGTGTTCGGTTTATGGTAACGCCATCTAGCGTCGAATAGCGAAACTAATACATTTACGAGTGATGCTACTAGATGTCTCCTTTCTTTTTTAACATGACATTATGACCTTATTAATTTATATATTAAATGCATGAAGCAAAAACTTTTATCCCTTTTTACGAAAATTGCGCGGATGGAGGAGTATGAAATCTCCTACACTTATAGTTTATATAGAGAAGGAGTGTACAATGCTAATATTTTTTTTTAAATTATGGATAAAAAATACATTAAATCAATAAAAAAAAAACATAACACACGCTACCATGTATTTGACACACACACGCATATATACTCTTTTGTTTATTGTTAAAGTCTGTGATCAAATTGAGAATAGATTATTATTGTAATATACGCAAGACAACAAATATATAACTTCATGAATTATGGTTGATTTTCAACCACGCGGCGATCACTAGTTATTATAATTGTGACAACTTTTAACATGTTTCTGTCTTTGTTTATAATTTTAAACCCGGTTTTTATGCGCTTCCTGATGTTCGATTGGGCTAATCTATTCTTATATTATAAAGAGGAAAAATTTATTTTCTTGTTTGTTTGTTTGTTTCGAAAAGGCTCCAAAACTACTGAACCGATTTAAATGAAATTTAGTAAAAAGATAGTTTGAGACCCTGGAAAAAACGTAGGATAGTTTTTATCCCGGAAATCTTCCCTTAAGGGGGTGAAAATGGGGGTGAAATTTACATGGGTAAGCAACCTAGAGTTGAAGCGAAGAAGCGAGGGTGAGTCGCTAGTAAAATATATATCTGTTATTTTCGATTAAAATATGTATAATAATATGGTATCCTGGATCTAGTCGTATGATGAAGCCTAGAATGTCAAAGAATATTTTATTTGGGAAACAAACATTACAATGTAATACAATTAAAAAACAAAACATAAAAAATAAAACATCCAACCAATTTAGTTTCCACAATTAAATAATACATAGAGTAAGTAATGCGAGCAAAATAAGAAATAGCAAGTTCAATTACCAATTAATTAAAATAACAAAAAAAAATATACATTAAATAAAAAAATTAGAATAAACAGTATTCCCTCACAGTCTCTAGAAAAGAAAATTGCTAAATGAAAATCATACAAAATATTTACTTTATAACATATTCTTTCATTAATTTTTACGACATAATATTTATATTTTTGTGCTTAAACTCAAAATTTAACCTATCGAGGAAAGCTAAGTTTGTATGATAAAATATAAATGAAGTTAACAATAAATTATAAATGCGCAAACCCGTAGGCAAGAACTAGGTTATGGTGGCTGAAATATTAGAATAATTACTTTTGCAATGTAAATGTTATTCTATACGTTTTATATTTTACAACATGAGTGTGTTCTCACATTTACCATCAATTCTCATAATGTATTCAAGTAATTATAATATTTGTTTATTTAGTTCATTTCCGCTGTGCTTTCATTGTGCTCATTAACGACTTGGGCAGTATAAAAGAAATTTCGCCTATTTATTGCTGCTTAAAATACAATATCGGCACAGTTATAATGCTTGAAATATGTACATGTATTTGAGTACATTATATATATATATATATATATATATATATATATATGTATATATGTATATGTATATGTATATATACAGGGTGGATTTTTGAGACGGGACAGTAAGGGCAAGTACCTTAACCGCTATAGTTACAGGAAAACGTTCCTAGGAAACTATCCATAACTTTTTGAGATATTCTGAACTGCATTTACAGATTTTTGAAAAAAATTACAGTCAGCGAGAAAAATGCTAAAATACCAAAATTTTTTTTTATGTTAATCGATCCTATTTCATGTAAGGATCAAAAGACTCTAAGGGACCATTTTAGGTATGAGTACTAGAAATGACAGAAATCGCCAAAATCTTTTCCCATACATTTTGTATGGAAAAACGTTTAATCAACTCGAAATATTTTTTGTTGCCAAACAGTCCTATTTTTAATGTGATCAAAAGACCCTTTGAGGCCATCTGAAGTTTGCGTATAGAAAGGACGCACTGCTGGGTGGACATAAATATTTTATTTAAAAAAAAATGCATTGAAATTGCGTGGAGTTTATAAAAATACAAACATAAAAGGCTCTGTATAAACTTAGACTGAATTATAAGTAAAATTGTAAAATAGTTGAAATTTAATTTAAAACCTATTACTTTGTTTTCCTGTAGGTACATATGGGTATAATATAATAATTCATTTATACCTATAATAAGGTTGTTACTAAGCCGAACCTGTACATTAAATATTTTTTGGAAAATCTTATTGAAACCAACATTATTATCGATACATAGCTTTTAAAATTCTTATCTGTCTGTCTGTCTGTTACCGCATCCCGGGAAAACCACTGAATACATTTTGATGAAACTTGGTACGATGATAGCTGGTTATCCGGGTCAATATATAGGATACTTTTTACTGTGGGAAAATATCTCATCTCTGAGAAATATATAAATCTATACTAAACGTTAAAACGTAACTAGGGACGAACCCGAACGGAGCGAGGGTGAGTCGCTAGTGATCTGTATTTTTTGTTATTATGTTTTCATTATCATAAATAACAAATGGATACATAGGTCTCTCATGTCTAGATATTTACATCTCAAAGGTTAAATTAGAGCGCTTCCAAAATCTAGCTAAACGCTTCATCTACAACTTGCGAAAGTATGATTACATCTGATTTCCGCGCTCAACTGAAATGGCTCCTAATTCGCCTTCGTCGTAATATGCATCCTCTTTAATATTCTTCACGATCCTAACGCCCCTCCTTATATTCGTTCCCGAATTAATCTGTTTCCCACTTCCACACGTACTAAGCGTTCTTGCATCACATCGATGCTTCACGTGCCAAAGTGCAATACCAGTTTTGGACTAAACTCGTTTTTGGCACGTGCTCCACTACTATGAAACAAACTTCCTAAAGTTATTCAGGAAATTCACTCCGTTATATCTTTTAAACATCGGGTAAAAAAAATCATTTTCTATCTAATGAGTATCTATATGTATTGTATGTGTATAATTATCTGTATGTGTTGTATGTATGTTTGTATTACAACTATATATATGTAGTTTCTTATTTTTGTATACATATAGGTACTGTGACTTTTTTCTTTTTTTTTATTATTTTCTTATTATCTTGCGTTTTTTTGCTCCGCTAAGAGACAATCTTTCTAACCCACATAGGACTGGAAGAAATCTATGTTAGAAATAAGTCCAGCTTTGCCCTCATTTTTCTCATAATGTTGTACATATATTTTAATTGTTATGTGCAATAAAGAATATATAATAGGTTACCCATCTGTGAGCAGATACTTGACGTCCTGTAACCACATACATAAGTAAAGGACGACCTTACTTCGGATCGTCTATTATAAAGTTAAATAACAAAAATAAATTAACTAGCCAATCGTGAATCTGGTGCACGCTCGAGGTTTTTAACAGTGCTAAAGCACTGTTATAAAAGGTTTATTTTTTTAATTTTAATTTATATTATGGAAACACGTTCGTTTCGCTCGGGTTTATCCCTAGCTACGTTTTAACGGTTAGTATGGAATAGACATTATATATACATAGGTACAAAATAAACAGTTCTGAACTTTTCGATTTTCCAACTGTTTTTTTAGGTTTTCCCTATTTTTTTTTATACTTAAACCACTCCTGACTCACCCCCAAAAACAAAAAGAATTATTCAAATCAGTTCAGACGTTTTTGAGTTTTAGCGAGACTAACGAACGACAATTGATTTTTATATACATACTAGCGACCCACCCTCGCTTCGCTCGGGTTCGTCCCTAGCTCGCTTCCCAATACAAACTTTCATCCCTATTTTCTAAGTTCCTGCGCAATTTTCTTATTTTTTTTTTTTTAAATGTAAGAACCCTCTCCTGACAATAACAAACACAACAATACAAGGATTAGTGAAATAGGTCTAGCCGTTCACGCGTGATGGCGTGACCAAGGGAAATAGGGTTTCTTTTTTATATATATAGATATATCATATAGTATGAGTTACGTACAGAACTCTCGTTGTGCGATTCCAACTCGCACTTGACCGTTTTTATTTATCTCATTTATGTAATAATTTAAGATACGTATAGCTTACGTATTAAGCAATAAATTATATCCATCTTAAGTACAAAGTTTCACAATTTATTTTTATTACGAGATTATTACGTGGGGGGTTCCTGAGTCCTAATAGGAAAATTATATGGATGCTAGTGACCCACGCTCGTCTTGCACTTCTTTATGTAAATAAAATTAGTCTTATGTGTGCAAATCACATCGTTTGGTTGGTGTAGTGAATAACCTGTTGCAGATCGTAAGGTCTGGGTTCGAATTCCGAGTCGGTTCGGTTATGAAATACTCAGTAGCAATCCGGAGATGTAATTAAAATCGTCGGTATACATTCATGCCTCGGAGAGCATGTTAACCTTTATCTCTCACTGGTCTTGTTGAGTTTTTATTCTACCGGAATATTTGAGTTTATATTACAAAAACAATAGCAAGCTCACCTTTCATTACCTACTGTCTGCGCATACGCACGCTACACTATATTATCGGTAAGTGGTACTCATGCAAAATAAAGTAAAATTTACAAAACGAAGCTGGTTTCACATAGGACAGATGTATGCTAATATTTGAAATTGAAATATAGCTATTTTTGACATTGTGATGAAATAAAAGACAGAAAATCGAAGCAAGATGTCATTTTATTTGCTATATGTATGGTCATCTGATGAGAAGAGCGAATTTGTTCCACGAATTCTTCGTATCGACGACTGCCTACACTGACTCTGTTTAAGTTAAGACGATTCAAAATTTTTAAGGGTCTAGTTAAATTATAAAAATAAAAAACTCGACTGCGTTAAAATCGGACTAAAAAGATGGAAACAAGTTGAAAAAGGAACATAGTATTACATTATACAGTCGGAGACATACATATGTACATGTTTAATAACAGCTGCGTGTGTGTATGTCTCTTGACTGTTGTGAAACTGTGATAATATTACATACACTTGAAAAGCATAACGCTCCTTCTGCCGCAGTCGGGTAATAAAGTTAATATTTATTTGATTTGATTTATGGGCAGTTAACAAAATTTCTACCTTAAAAGTCACGCGAGATCGCGAACGCAGCAGATGCAAATATGTCGTGTAATTATGTAATTACTCTTCCGTAATTCGATTGAAACATTTATTCATACATAACTTTATAGGCGGTGAAAATGTGGACACATGAGGAGGATTTCTCCACAAAAACTATGAAGAGAGAAAAACTTGTTTTTATGTTAAAAAGTTTTTATTAAATACTATATTCACATATTTATTGGAAATTAACTATTAAAAAAAATGTAAATATATGTTTATTTTTCATTCATGTAGTAAAGAAGAAACGGATTTGTAGAAAATCATTTATAATAAACAGAAAGTTTAACAACGTTTATTGCCCGGTAATACTTTTTTATAAAGGCAGTGGTAGCCCAGTGGTAACGCGCTCACTTGGGAAACCGAGTGAAACGGGTTCAAGTCTCGCACTTCTGATATTTTCATGTGTGAATCATTTCTGACATGATTACCACTTACGGTGAAGGAAAACATCGTGAGGAAACCTGCATGTCTAAGAGAACCTAACAAGTTTTCGAAAGACTTGTGAAGTCCGCCAACCCGCACTTGGCCAGCGTGGTGGACTATGGCCTGATTCCCCTCGTATTAAAGGGAGTTCTCAGCAGTGGGACGTTAAAAAGGGCTGAATACAATACTTTTTGCAGTGACATAGGAACGTGACAATTTTTAATAGAAAAGAAAAAATAAGCACACAACCGCCACAAGCTGATAAAGAGTTTGGAACTGTTCATATAAAAAATTACAATTAAATATTTTGTTTTATTTCAACAGGATTTATCGTTTTGTGTTATAGAGGCTAGCGACTTACCCTCGCTTTGTTCGGGTGGGTCCTAGGACACGAATAATTCCGCGCTACACACACTGTTTTTATATAACTTCTAGCAGAACCCGCGGCTACGCCCGCTTTTAATCTACAAAAAAAAACTTTGACTTTGTTATACAGCGACTCACCTTCGCTTCGCTCGGGTTCGTCGCTATGTATTTATATAATATTGTTCATACAAAAATACTAAAATCGCGATTAAAAAATGGGGGGGTGAGGGTAGGAGGGTGAAGAATACTTTACGACCTATTCTTATACCTGCCGAAAGTATAAACTATATACTAGCTAGTTATGTTTTAACGTTTAGTATAGATTTCTCAGAGATTTTCCCGAAAAAATAGTATCCTATATGTTGACGCGGATAACCAGCTATCATCATACCAAATTTCATCAATCAGTGGTTTTCCCGTCATGCGGTCACAGATAGACCAGACAGACTGACAGAAAAAAAATCTAAAAACTTTAGATTCGTCCTTTGTACCGATAATAATATCTATTTCAATAAGATTTTCCAAAAAATATTTAATGTACAGTTTCGGCTTAGTTACAATTTTATTATATGTATATATTAGATTAATTTAATCATGCCAGTAAAGCCAGTAAAGATTATATTTTTTTCGACATTTTTAACAATCAACGTGTCATGTCAGCCAATTTACACAAAACCTTCCTCATGAATCATGGTGAAAACCTTATGAAAATCTGTTCACTAGTTTTTGAGAATATCGCGTTCAGACAAACAGACATGGCGGGGGAACACATTATTTTATATGTTGTGATAGTTTATACGCCGGATAGTGATATAAACCCCAAACCTTCAAACACTCACCACTAAGACACCCTACCGCCCTCCCTCCTCCTGCGTAAGAAAATCTACGTATAGAAGAAAATGCGTTTTTTTATTTTGATAAAAGTAGTTCGCGTACCCCACTTTGAGTAACCCTGCTCTACATCAAATGGTATCCATGAAATAACAGTAATAGTAGTTGCAAATAAGTTACTTAGCGTAAAAAACTAACACGAATAATTGATTCGTAGTCAATATAAATAATTTTAATTGATCTGACTTTACATTTACTGGGTTTTTATACAAAGCCGTAAAATTTGTGCTGACTCTTCGCAGTGAGAAGTTTTCGCAATATTTACGTAAACCTTTATTACGAAATATGTTATTAGTGTGACGTTAAAAAATTCTTTCATTTGCTTCAATTTCCCTCGTTAGATTATATATGATGTTGTTAGAAGAGAAAATTGGTTTCTGATAAAATAAATAAATAATAAATATGTTGAGACATTAACACACATCATATAGTTCCATGGTAAGCTACGAGGCTTGTTTATGGATACCAGATAGTTGATACACTACACATATATAACTTTAAATACATTCATATTATAAATATATACAGCCATGACTGGAGTACAAACATTCGTGCTCATCACACAAATGAACGCCCCCAGCGGGATTCGAACTCGCGACCGCTGGCACAGCAAGTAGGGTTTCAACAAACTGAGCCAAATGTGTCGTCAAAATATAAATAAAAGCATATTCAGTATTTAGTTATTCTTTTTAATAATAATATAAACAGAGAACTCGATGTTATTTACCACTGGTATGTTAAGTTACTAAGATAATTATAACGACACGTTTGGCTCAGTTTGTACTGACCCTACTTGCGGTGCCAATGGTCGCAGGTTCGAGTCCCGCTGGGGGGATTCATTTGTGTGATGACCACGAATGTTTGTACTCTAGTCATGGGTGTTTATATTTATAATATGTATTATAGTATCGACTATCTGGTATCCATAACACAAGCCTCGTAGCTTACCATAGAACTAGATCGGGCTGTGTGTTAATGTCCCAAAAAAAAACTTCAAGAATTGTTAGTTAGTTAAAAAGTAATATTCAAACCTTTTCATTTCGTGGATGATTTTTTCTAAATTAACTTTTTTAATAACTAATTCTAGTGAAAGTTCTCATGTTTGTAGACCTAGCGATTTGTCTGTCGGTCCTTACACATGATAATATTATGCAATCGTTGAGGAATAGAAATCTAAAAAAAATATATACACGAGAGTGACATATGTATTATGATTCTGCGACGTAACTATTAAAATATGTCAGTTCGATATAATTATTAAAGTTTCTATTATTTAACGAGTTTAAAATGACATCTTGTCAAACACCATAATGAACAGTGAACTAGTTTATTATATACAAATTTAAAGCGAGATAGTTTAGAGTAAAAATGATTTACATAACAAAGCCTACTTTACCGCCGGTCCATCGAAGCCGGATTTTAATGAGTTTAAAAGAATTTTATAATATAGGGAAATGGGTTTTAAAAATAAATAAAACATGTGTGGACACAGTGGGGAAATCGCGTAGTATATTATTAAGAAACTTGTATTAAAGACACTGGTAATTTCACGGCTTTATGACTAACTAGCAACTCACCCTCGCTTCGCTTAGGTTCGTCCCTAGCTTGCTTCCCAATACAAACTTTCATCCCCATTCTCACCCCCCTTAAAGGATGATTTCCGGGATAAAAACTATCCTATGTCATTCCCACGATCTCAAACTATCTTCTTACCAAATTTCATCTAAATCGGTTCAGTAGAGCCAAAGATTACCCCTTACAACCTCACAAACTGACAAACTTTACCTCTTTATAATATGATGATGACATAATAATAATATAATGACAGTCTTTAAAATTTATAATGCGTTTAGATAAGGTTAGTTTTTAAAACTATTTTTTTATGAACTGAAGTTAATATTTGACATTTATGTTAAAATGTACTAAATATACCAAAATCAAATAAGACACGGATTTTTCCTTTGAAATGAATTTTATATGGGACCACTCTTGAGGTGTAACCTATTTATTAAAAAAAGTATCACTCTTTCTTTTTGAAGTCGGTTAAATCGTTTTGCTTACGCAAAAAGAAAATCGCATAAAGTGTATTTGCAAGTGCATACAGCACAGAAATTAATGTTTGGCATTTGTGTAACAAAATACTAAGAATGAAGATATAGAGCAAATATCGTACCTTAAGGAAGTAATTTAAGCACTATTTGTTTTTTAACTTTAAAATCGACTCAGAGAATCCTGTTAGTCCATTGAAAAATTACATCTGGGGTTGCATTTGTCAGAGGACGTAATCTCTTTTCCCCATCACCTACAAGGTAGAGTCTGATTTTATTTTCGCCTAAAGGTTTTTTACAAACAAAACTCATCACTCATGATGGAATAATAAAAAAAGCTTGCTTAAAAGTCTAAATGCTTATTAAAAAATCAATAATTTCAAAGTTTTCTGGTGGAGTGTCAAATCAATAATTAATTAATAGCAATATTGCGATATCAATAATTAAAAAGATTATCATAAAAAGAAAATGAAAAGATGATTGAAAATTATGGCTAATCATTAATATTTATGCATAGTTATGAATACTGAAGAATAGTATAGGTAATCGTTTCGCAGCGCTGTAGAACCTTAATTAATTAATAAAATTTAAAAAGTTTAGAATGAAAATCATTCCCTAAAAACCCCTCTATAAAAATGGTCTGATAATTTTTTTTGTAAAATGATCAGAAATAAAGCTGCTTATAACTTTGTTGATTTTGGTTCTATGACTAAAAGTTACTTGACCAAAGTTGTAGAAAATTTTATTTGCAAGCAAAAATGTCTTAATATTTTTTTTGTGAGACCTATAGTTTGTCAGATAAATCATAAAAACTATTTGTACCTCCTTTTCCAAGATGGCGGCCGTGGGACAAGGGTTGCAACCCCACAAACTTGGTTTTAACTTTACACTAACCCCTCCTTGATATCTAAAAAATAAAATTGCGTCCTCTGACAAATGTACGCTAAGCCCAAAAAAATGTAACATTTCAATGGACTGTCTAATTTACTTCAATGCTTGTTATTCATCTACACATACTCGTATAATAAAATTGTAACTAAGCCGAATCTGTACATTTAATATTTTTTGGAAAATCTTATTGAAATATACATTATTATCGACACAGAGGCCGAATCTATAGTTATTAGAATTTTTGTCTATCTGTCTGTCTATTACCGCATCACGGAAAAACCACTGAAGGGATTTTGACGAAATTTAGTATGATGATATCTGGTTATTCGGATCAACATATAGGATACTTTTTATTGCGGGAAAACATCTCATCTCTGAGAAATTTATACTAAATGTTAAAACGTAAGTGGGAACGAACCCGAGCGGGGCGAGGGCGAGTCGCTAGTTAAGTAATAAATTTTAAATTAATTTTGTTATTACATTTCGTTGTTATCTCGTGCGCACTCGAAACGCTAATTAATTTGATTATAAGTACATTGTTACGTTGAAAGCTTGTAAATTATTTCTTTTCTGCATCCATCATATCAGATGTGATGATACTCTTACAAATAAAAGTAGTTGTTACTATTTATTTAATTATTGTTTAATTAGTGACAGTAAGTTTTGATTTCTTACGTCATGAGTGTCAGTGGTTAGATTTTGTTGTTTTTGAAATAGAAATTCGACGACCAGCCTTGAATCTTTGTCTTTGTAGCATCTCCTCCTTGCCAAAGATAAGGGGTTTCCCGTTTTCAGTATTGAAAGTGCTGTTTTTATTAATGACATAATATTCGATATATAAAATTAATATAGGTACATGTGTATATTTAACAATTTAACTTTAATGCTTTCTTAGATTTACGCGAATATTTGACATTTTAAATAAAACTATCTTTTCGGATTATTTCGCGGATTCATTTTGATTTTTGGTTTCCGACGTTTCGAATGCTCACGATGTTTGCAGCCACAATTTTACAGCCTGTAAAATTGTGGGTAGGCACTGTCTGTAACAAGTATATAACGCCTTTGAGATGTTTAAAACCTTAGCATCTCCCGTGACCATGATTGCTGTAAAGCATTTGAGACGTGGGGAACCAAAAATCAAAATAAATCCGCGAAATAAGCCGAAAAGTTGGTATACACGATTGAACACTCGTTAATTGATTGAGCATTACACACAATTGTATCAGCAAAAAAGAGACTCGAACTTAGGACTTCGAAATTTGCAGCCGTTTAGTAAGCAGAACAAAGAGGAAGTTACAGCATAGTTTACGTACAAATGTATACACACATTAAATAAATATACAAAGAGTCGTTTATTTAGACACATCGTGCTGTTAGAAACCGTCGTTTTGAATCTTTATAGTTTGAAAGCGAAGATAGCAATGAGTAATGTTACTACTGTGTTATCTTTTTCTATCTCGCGAAGGAAGGTTAAAATTAGAAATATTGTACACTAGTGTATGCTCGCGACTCTGATTACAGGTACGTCCTATCTTTGATTCAAATTTGTTCGTATGAAGTTATAGCACGAAGAAGTAACGAACGAACACACTTAAACACTTTAGTGTTTAAAATAATAATATAAATACGATTGTATAATTGTACCTATTTAAAAATTTAGCCTTTTTCAAGTAAATAATATTCCACTAATAATAATTAATAAGTGTTGAATCTTCTTATAGTCTTCCTCAATAAACGGGCTTTCTAAAGAAAAATAATTTTTCGAAGTAGTAGTTCCTGTGATTAGCGCGTTCAAACAAACAAGCCCTGTCTCTCCTCCCTCCCTCTTTATCATATTAAGTATAGATATGTAACATAAGTAGGTACTTGTGGAGGTAATATGCTTACGATTTCCTACATAGAATATACTGTTTAATCAGCTGTAACCATATCATGTCAATTGTAATTATTATCATTAGTATATGTATGTAATTTGAACAGTATTGGTACCTTATGTAAATGCAATATAATCTAAGGAGCTAACATGACCAAGTAAACCGCTTTTTACGCTTTTATGCATAGTAAGCATGTTATGCAAAGCATTATTATTTTTATATTTTAAAACAAAAACAAATCTGTCCCATTACATAATTCCGGGATAAAAGGTAGCCTATATTTTCTGGGATAAAAAGTAGCCTTTGTTCCAGACAGATCTATCTCTGTGCCAAATTTCATCCAGATCCGTTCAGCCGTTCTGGCGTGAAAGAGTAAAAACCATCCATACTCACAAACTTTCACATTTATGATATTAGTATAGATTGCACCAAAATACATAGGTATGATATAGGGCAGTGGTGGCCCAGCGGTAACGCTCGCTTCGGAAACTGAGTGTAGCGGGTTCAAATGCAAGGTCATGCACCTCTTATATGTTCATGTGGGAATCATTTCCAACATGATTATCACTTACCTAACGGTAAAGGAAAAGAACGTGAGGAAACCTATATATTTGAGAGAACCTAGCAAGATTTCGAAAGATATGGGAAGTCCGCCAACCCGCACTTGGTAAGCGTGGTGGACTATGACTTCATCCCCCTCGTATTGAAGGGCGGCCCGTGCCTTGCAGTGGGACGTTAATACAAATGGCTGAATACAACCACAACAAGTTTGTTATAATAAATTAAAGATGTGCAAGGGTGGCCTTATCACTACCAGCGATTTCTTACTACCTCCATCACATTAAGATTTGACTAAGCGTCAAAAAGCAGACAGTGAATGAAGTATGTAATGTAATATGAATAGGTATTAAAGTTATTTTTGTTTAGTAATTTGTAGCTCAAAAATATACATATAAATAATAAACACACGAAAAAACATTTTATACTTTAGAATAAAACAAAATTATAAATATACTAGATAAAAACTTGCCTACATATGTGTTATTTTGATGTATGAGTTATATTAATGTAAATGTTCATTAAATCCATTCACTAGTTTTTGGGTCAAAGATTAACAAACATCCATACATCTATACATCCTTACATCCTGACAAACTTTCGTATTTATAATATTAGTAGGATTCATAAAAAAGCTTTAATCCGTAAATATGGATCCACAAAAAATGATTTCTGTATATAAGTAATTCTTGCTGTTTGTTTTTGACATCGAAATACGAAACGATATATGTATATATTCCAGCAAATAGCTATAAAAGAACTAGTTATTAAAGACTAGCGGCTCACTCTCGTTTCGCTCGGGTTCGTCCTTAGCTTGGATATAGTAAAATGGATATAGTATGTTATCCTTACGAGATAGACATATGCCATCGCGGACTTTTTTGTAGAACTTTTTAATGTGTACAATACTGTAGTACATTATTTTGATCTATCTCGTAGGGTTCAGCCAGCGTTTGCAACGTAAGCACAAAAAATGTGTTTATTTACGGCATCACATTAGAAACCTCTAAAATTATCAGTGTTTCTCTACTATATCATGCATGTATATAAACCTTCCTCTTGAATCACTCTATCTATTAAAAAAACGCATCAAAATCCGTTGCATAGTTTTAAAGATCTAAGCATATTATAGGGACACACAGCAGGAAGCGACTTTGTTTTATACTATGTAGTGAAGATAACAATTTCATAAACTACATACATACAACTACATTCAGATATTAACACTAAAGGAGTTATTGACATTGTTATTCATTGGGTAAGAAATTTTGATTTACAGTGATTAAGTACTTTTTTTTAATTACAGCAAGATTGTATCTTATTGTGTAATAAATGTACAATGTTCATTCATTATGTAATGCTATGTGCATGTCCATATGACCAAAATTTAATTGAAACTAGCGGCTCACCCTCGCTTCGCTCGGGTTCGTCGCTAGGTACGTTTTAAATAGATATAAATGGTTATTAGCCAGCGTTAGCCATATACATTTTTTTTCCTTAATTTTTTCATTTTTTCTCTTTATTAAAACCTTCCGTGGACCTTAAGGAACATACGAAAAAAAAAATTAACGTTATGGTATGTATTAAAGTTCAAATTGACTTTTAAGTATTGTTATGAATCTTTTGTATGGGAATATAGAAAAGTGTTGTTTTTAGACTTTTTCAGGCATTTTTTTTAAATTTTTCTCTCCGTAAGAACCATCCTCGTACTTCAAGGAATATTTAAAAAAAAAGCGAAATCGGTTCAGCTGCTCTCGAGATTTGCGCTTAGCA
This sequence comes from Fabriciana adippe, assembly GCA_905404265.1. Classification (NCBI taxonomy): domain Eukaryota; kingdom Metazoa; phylum Arthropoda; class Insecta; order Lepidoptera; family Nymphalidae; genus Fabriciana; species Fabriciana adippe. Next base: position 9,039,747 of record FR990001.1, on the reverse strand, counting down.
ACACATTCAGCGATTCATTTTTATATTATAGAAGATGAACAAACGATTAATGAAACTACGAAGTACTTGACGATAACTAGTATATTTAAATGTAGGTATATCTATACATATAATAAAATTGTAACTGAGCCGAATCTGTAAATATTTTTTATAAAGTCTTATTGAAATATACATTATTATCGATATAGAGGCTGAATCTATTGTTTTTAGAATTTTTGACTGCCTGTCTGTCTATCTATCTGTGACCGCATCACAAAAAAACCACTGGAGGGATTTTGATGAAATTTTGGTATGATGGTAGCTGGTTATCCGGGTCAACATATAGGATAGTTTTTACCGCGAGAAAATATCTCATCTCTGAGAAATCTATACTAAACGTTAAAACGAATACTAGGAAGTTAATTCCAGGGACGAACAAGAGCGGAGCAAGGGTGAGTCGCTAGTAGTTTATAATAACGGAGATTATTTTATTTCTTACTTGACAGTAAGAAATAAAATAATCTCCGTTATGTCATGATTGTTTGAAATGATTATAGGCGTATTGTCGACCGACTTTGAAAAGGAAGAGATAGTCCTCCTTATATTTTATATACGATATCTTCGCAAATTTTGTATCGATTATCATATTTTTTTTAATTATTAGGTTTCAAGGTTGCCCGCCCTCCTATAACACGGTAATGTTATATATAACATTACCGTGCCTATAAATTCAAATTTTGTTAATGAAATACTCACTCAGTAAAAGATACTTTTGTGATTCTAAACGATTTGATCATTTGCGAAGCATATTAAGGAACCACGGGCCTTTTATTGTTTTTTTTTTTTATAATTTATCTAGGCTATTTCACTCGGCATGATGCCATATACGTGAGATGAAAGTCGGCTCAAACTAACAGCTATAAATAAACTTGAAATGTCTCGGAAATTTAATTAAAATAATTATAAAGTAGGAGGATTAAAGGTTTTATTTAACTTCTTTCAAGTCTGTCCGTTTGTTTTAATATTTTAAAATCACACTCTGCCGGAATACGATTGAATCGAAACACGTACGTATTATATACATAAATATACATATATACATACATAAATACATACATACCACCATACAGAGTATGCTTTAATTGGATGACAAAACAGTAGCAAGAAGTCATTATGATTAAAACCAGGTTAGCGACTGAAGAAAGCCTAATAAAAAAACTGTAACTTCAAATGTAAATAAAAAAAACTTTACATATAATATATGTTAAAATATTCAAAGCCTATTTTACATAGCTAATACATCGTGTACACAAAGTATGACATAACATACTACATCTCGTACGGAGTGTTCTTGTCGTTCAAACATTTCACTTTTGATAGTAAACAAATATAAACCAACTGTGGCGATGTAAATTGTAAAATGCGAGTTTCTTTAATACAAGTATTATTTTAAATATTGTTAAATACTAGCTTTGGTGTGCGAATCCGCTTGAGTAGCTTATTCGTGTAGGTATTCGTTTATTTTTTTATATTGTTCTAGAATAAAATCTTCCCCAATACATAAGCTATACGACGTAAAAAGAATTTTATAAATTGTACTGTTGTTTTCAGAGATATGAGCACGTTCAAATTAATACAAAAAAAAAAAACATTGCAAGATCCTCAAAATGACTAAGGACGGCAGGCTAAGACTCAGAGTAAGGAAGGAAGTAAGAGATTAATAGTCTTTTTCAGTCTTCCCTTAGTTTAGGAGGGGGGTTTAGTAGGTAAAAGGGGAGTATAACAAAAGAGACGGTCATCATCATTCAATTGAATTATTCTGTTAATGGCTTAAAAGCGTGCCAGTTGAGCACAGATTTCCTCGTCAATGTCACGTAGAACGAAGAAGACACGTATGTTATATGCCCGGTGCGCAAAATTTTAAAATATGTACGTCACTGCCTACGGTTGAGAATTATAGCGAAGTGCTCACAATGGGCTGGTACAACACTATCGATGGTTGGGGTGTTAGGGATTTATTAGTTTGTATACAGCAGTGTATCATGTAGCTAGGGTCGCGGTCGAATGCGAAAGTGATCCCGTGGACCTGTCTTTTACATTAGGGATCACCGTGGTGGTTTTAGTGGGTAGTCTGTCGCGCTTCCCGCGGCAGGAGTCCCACATACACCGCGCGCGCCCCGCGCTCGGGCACCCGTAAAGGGGTTTCCCCACGAATCAAAAAGTAAAAATTAATATGTAATAACTAAAAGTACATATGTACAATGTAAATATATTTCATTCGGCTATTGTTTATTTTATGATTCATTGTGTATTTTATGCTCTTAGTCTCTTGATCTTTTGAATGGATTTTAGTTATTTGAGTGCTATAATGTCAACTTTATCATTTCTACCGAAAAGATCTACTTCAAAATCACTCAAAAATAAAATTACCCTTAAGGGAGGAGGTTTTTTTACTTTTAAATAAGCTCTTGAAGTGAAACCTATAGATCCAAAAATAGGTGTTTTGAAATTCGATTTACAACTGGCGACGTTATCGATTATTACAAAAGAATCAGGCGAATTAAGTAATGTTTTCTTTTTGAAATCAATCGAATAGTACGTTTAACTGATAATCAACTTTTTATCAAAGCAATTTACTATTTAATTTACTATTATTATTTTGCTACTTAACAATATTAATAAGTAGCTGTTAGCTTGTCATGTTTTTGTCTGTACTTGGTTGGCCTTAATTAAGTTTAATTCCATATCATGTTAGAGTTAATAAATGCACCGTGCTTATAATGAACATAGTCATTAAGCCTGATTTTCAAAGTAAATTCATTCTCGTTTCTATTTACATATATTTCTTACTTTCCCGCTATTTATGTGCAATTGAAACATTTGAATGTCATAGTGAAAGATAGTTATCATTTTCATAAAGAAATCATGAAACAAAAATTGTATTGGATTGAAAAAGCTTTTTAGTATTGTAGTGTTCCTCAAAGTTTATTTTTGTCATCTTCTTAAAATGGTTTCGAAAAATGATCTCGTTTTGTTAAAGCTGTCCAGGATTTAAACTTATCGTGATGTTACGTGATTGTCAAAACTTTTGAAACTGAACTTTTTCTTGTGAAGTATATATGAAATTATTCCTGTATCAGCTCTACTACTAATATTTCACTTGTTCTGTGTAATCCAGGCATTATCATTATTTATATTTTACACATTATATGATTATATTATAGTAAAAAAAACATATATGTACATATCTAATAAATGCTTTGTCATTAATATAAATTATTATTTTTAAAACACAGTGAAAATAGAATATTTCACTTAATATTTTTCTTAAAAATAGCAAGATGAGATGTGTAACTCGGATAATCCACGTCAATCACCGCTTCAGTGCCTTAATTAACTTTCAAAATACCGCTAACAGATTTCTCCGAAAAATTAAAATGAAATGACTCACCTATATAGAAATATAGTAGGGTGTGTTGAAAATATCCAAATTGAGTTTTTTCAAAAAGAAAACCACATGTTTATTATGTTTGAAATCGAGAGTGTCGCGAGGTACCGGCGCGCGCGCCACTCCGTCACTGCGCATGCGACGCGTTACTCCTACTCTTCAGATGACTTCTAAAATGATTGTTCGTATTGTATATATGCATGTACATTTTAGTTCGGTAATGTTGAATCACTTTTTTGTATCACAGAGTCTAGATTAATATATTATAGATATAAAGTTTATTAGACGTTATCATGCAAGAGAAACGCGGTGTGCTCGAAATATTTTAAAGTTTACTGTGTGTTATTTGTTTCTATGGTTGATTTTTCGTTTGTGTGATTACTTTTTCTATTCTATAGTTATAAAATAGAAGTATGCTTATTAATTAAATTTTATACCAATTTTACAAAAACTGAAACACCGTGACTCGTGACCTGTTTTAAGTATAAAACCGTTATCCTACTAATATTATAAACGCGAAAGTTTGTAAGAATGTATGTGTGGATGTATGTTTGTTATTCTTTCTCATCAGAACGGCTTAACGGATCTGGATGAAATTTGGCACAGATATAGATTATAGTCTGGAATAACACATAGGCTTTTTATCCCGGAAAAATGTACGGTTCCCGTGGGATAGGTTTGCTTTTGTTTTGCTAGGGGCGAACTTGAGCGAAGCGAGAGTGAGCCGCTAGTATAAAATAAGTTTTTAAATTGTTCGTACATTTCCATATTACATGATTTTGTTATAAGTAGTTATCAGACAAACATTCGTAAACGCTTGTACCTACTTAAGATATCCAGTCAGAACTCTGTTATGAGGCCTAGGCTCGATAGTCGATACTATTTTACAAAATATTCAATAGATATATATTATATAAATTTTAAATAAAACTATCTTTTCGTATTATTTCGTATTATTATTAGTTTTTAGTTCCCGATGTTTCGAATGCTTTACAGCAATCATGGTCACGGAAGAGACTAAGGTTTTGGATGTTTCAAGTCGTTATATACAGTGGGTAGGTAAATCTAAGAAAGTATTAGATATATAAATTCTATCGCGATCTTGTTTTGTTTAGTTATATTTATTTTGTATTATATTGTTTATTAGCTTTTATAAAATTAAAATTGTGTATTTTAATTATAATATACGGTACGACCCAGTTACGCTTCCTAGTTCTGACCGCAGATACGAGTAGGTACGTTCCAGTTACATTATAACGAGCAGTGATTAATTAATTCGCACATCGATATTAATCATAATTTATACATATAAATTATATTTTCACTAGACATATTTTAATATGTAAATATTTTGCATATAAAGATTTATTTGTTATGTAAAGATTTAATTTTGTGTATAAACTAGCGACTTACCCTCGCTTCGCTCGGGTGCGTCCCTAGATACGTTTCAATTTTTTGAGCGGAATCCTAATTCTTTTTCTAAAATAAAAGTAGCATAAGTTACTCCTTATAACATCAGCTATCTGTCAGTGAAATTCCCGTAAAAATCAGTTCAGCCGTTTCGGAGATTAGCCGGAACAAACAGACACACAGACAGATAAAAAAGTTTAAAATTGTGTTTTTCTTCTAAGTACCGTATATAATTTAATATGCATTTAATAAAAAGCTGTTATTTTGACATTACAAACAGACGCTTCAATTTTATTTATATGTATAGATTAACATTTAAATAATATTCATTTATATTAACTTAAAACACAGACCACATTTAAATAATAAAAAACTTAAAATTACTATATCACAGTTCATTAAATAAGTACATAAACTTGTAGAATATGATGAGTATATTCAATAAATAAGATTACATAAATCCAAAGCACAACCAAAATAAAAGCATCGAACATTCTTGAAGACGCCTCTTGTAAAGCATTTACAGCAGTGAAGGGGTTTTATTGGTCTCTCGAGTAATATTTTCTTAGAGGTGAGAGTTGATTATGAGGATAAGATGTATCAGTGGTAAGTAGACAGCACACTGTATAGTTTGAATGCATTTGGTAGCTTCTTCGCGGACTTATGATGCTGACATTTAATTATATGTCGAAACTAGCGACTCACCCTCGCTCCGCTCGGATTCGTCCCTACTTTTAAAGTTTAGTAAAAACTCAGAGATGAGTAATTTTCCCGCTGTAAAAAGTATCCTATATGTTGACCCGGATAACCAGTTATCGTCATACCAAGTTTCATCAAAATCTGTCCAGTGGTTTTATCGTGGTGCGGTAACAGACAGACAGACAGACACAGACAGACAGACAGACACAGACAGACAGACAGAGAAGAATTCTAAAAACTATAGATTCGGCCTCTGTATTGATAATAATGTCTATTTCGATAAGTTTTTCTAAAAAATATTTAATATACAGATTCGGCTTAGTTAGAATTTTATTATATGTATAAAAGTGGTGTAAAAGTTTATTTGATTAAAGTATTTAGATTTAATTTCAATCAGTTAATTATTTTTTACTCAACTGCGATGAAGCCTTTACTTTCTTAAATTTAGGCGAATATTTGACATTTTCATTTCAGTAGGTAATATTGTAGTTTTGTGGGTAGGTACCGTCGGGAAGCAAAAATTAAAATAAATCCGCAAAAAAATTTTAAAAGATAGTTTTATATAGAATTATGTATTTATTTAAATACCGTAGCCGAAAATTCCACTAATAAAATGCTAAAAGAGGTGTTTTATGGAATTATCTCTGGCAATAACATGACTATCAAAACTTTCATTTATTGTATTATTACTATTAACTACTCTATATTCGTACACCCTACGTATCTCTAGTTTGGGACCATTAAAGTACCTATTACATAAGCAGAATTGTAGTAATTATTAACCCCTCCCATTCCTTTGTCAACAAAAGTAAGCAAGGCTCTTGCCCCCCCCCCCCCCCTCACCGCCCTCCCCCTTCTATGGTTACGTAAACATTGTACTTATATTTTTTAATCTGTTCAGATGTTTTTATTGTTATTAATAAATAGCAGTTGTCAAGTCTAGAAACCAGATTTTTATAGGGTATAGGGGAATTTAATACACATTTAGGTTCATTAGACAAATCAAAATCTACAAAATTTTGCAGAAAACCCAAAAAAATAAATAAATATTGCTGACGTAATCACCTTCCAGACCTCCCGTCCCCCATGTCATCAAAAGTAAGCAAAGCAAAGACCCCCCACGCACCCCTTTGGTGCTTACGTAATACTTGAATCCTTTAGACATGAGAGCTACATATCCGTATCTGTAAAGATGGTAGCGTAATTGAAAATTTAAGAGTTTTAACTTTATTATACATTATTTTAACATTTACACATTATTTGTGTAGTTGGTGCCGTAAAATGGTTATCTTGGGTTTTAAAATGATGTTTGGAATACGTGTTTATATTACGTCATTCACGCAAGTTATAGTTTTGTTCACTAAAACACGTTAAAAGTAACACTTATGTTTCTTAAGATTTCTTAAAATAATTTAGTGAATAATTTTGTTAAACAGTAATAAATGTTTTTTGAAAAATTTCATTTTCACACAATATAAAGTCAACAATTTTTTTTTATATTAAAAATATGTAAGGTAGCTATGTAGCTAGCGATGGGTGAAAAGGGTGACAAAAATACGCCTTCTAGGTGGATGAAGACTTGTATGAACGGTGTGTTAAATGTACCTACATGCGATTACTGTTATATTATATTGCCTATTTTATTAAAGAAACACTTTATAATTTCAATTCTTAAAGTCCAGTTTGGCTTTAGCATGTACCCAGTGTTAGATAAAAAAATCAACCATCATATTATTTTCCTAAGTATGCTTATACTACTTCTTGACTGCGTTTTCGCTCGCGTAGTAGGTATGTCTAGAGAAACACCTTTGTATCGATCCAGGGTATAAATTATTTTTGTTTAGAGTTTCACTAAAATCGCTAGAGCATTTTAGCGTGAAGGAAACAAACGCACATCCACAAACTTTCGCATTTTTATAAAATAAGCGTGTTTAGCTTTTACTCTAAGTTACAATATAGTCTTATCTATCTAGATTTGAATTATTTAACATATACATATAAACTAGTCTAAACGAAAGTCTGCACAACTCAATGACTTTTAGCCAACTTCCTACATACGTAACAGGAGTCAATAGAAAGTACAGCAATTTACTTGGAAGTGATTTTGATCGTTAGACTCATAAATTGATTTTATCTCGCAAATAAATTGCGTGTGAGTACCCCTACAATGCTGCGGTTGTGTTTATTATTAGTGTTAGTATAGTGGTTGAAATTAATAATTAATATTGAAATTTTGAAGAAAACATATTTGAATAGAATTTATGTCTATATAGGTACATATAATAAAACTAGCGATTCATCGTCGCTTCGCTTCGGGTTTGTCCCTAGACAAAAACATCCATCCCACGGGAGCCGTACATTTTTCCGGGATTGTATATAGCCTATAGCCTTCCTCAGTTAACGAGCTATCAAATGCAAAAAGATTTTTTTCAAATCGGATTAGTAGTTGCTGAGATTAGCGCTTTCAACTAAACAAACAAACAAACTATAATATTAGTATAGATTCTAACTGATAAATTTTTTTTGGAAAATCATATTGAAATAGTCATTATTATCGATACAAAGGCCGAATCTACGGCTTTAGTAGTAGAGTTTTTGTCTGTCTGTCTGTCTGTCTGTCTGGGAACGCATCACTAGAAAAGCTGGTTATACGGGTCAATAGGGTCATATAGGATACTTTTTACTGCGGAAAAACATCTCATCTCTGAGAAATCTATACTAAACGTTAAAACGTAACTAGGAACGAACTCGAGCGGAGCTAGGGTGAGTCGCTAGTTTTAAATAAAACTATCTTTTGGAATTTTTTCGCAGATTTATTTAGATTCTTGGTTCCCGACGTTTCAAATGCTTTACAGCAATCATGGTCATGGGAGAGATTACGGTTTTAGGCGTCTTAAGAATTTATTTATCTACAAAAAAAATAATTTACTCAACTTGGGTGTACGATTTTTTTGTGTGTACACTTTTTAATATCATTAATTATTGTTAATTGATTAAATAAATAAATTTTCATGATTTAACAAATAAATAAATGAATAGTGACACTCAGAATTCTTCCTTAAAGTTATTTTGAACTTTAAAGTTGTTTATTTTATTAAATACCTACTTTTATTTTTTAATTTGTTACTTTTTTTGGTTGCAAATAAAATCTAGTATCTTTATGAAAAACTTTCATGAGTAGCTGATTACTAAAAAATAACGCACGCAGTAAAAGTTTTAATTAGAAAGAGGCGGATTGTGATCGAATTTGTGCCTTGTTTATGAAGTTTTAGATTTTTTGTTAATTGGACATTTCGCAAAACTTACTATGAGCGTAGTAGTTTGTACATATATTAAAATTGTAATTAAGCCGAATCTGTACATTAAATATTTTTTGGAAAATCTTATTGAAATAGACATTATTATCGATACAGAGGCCGAATCTATAGTTTTTAGAATTTTTGTCTGTCTGTCTGTTACCGCATCACGGAAAAACCACTGGAGGGATTTTGATGAAATTTGGTATGATGATAGCTGGTTATCCGGGTCAACGCATAGGATAGTTTTTACTGGGGGGAAATATCTCATCTCTGAGAAATCTATACTAAGCGTTAAAACGTAAGTAGGGACTAACCCGAGCGGAGCGAGAGTGAGTCGCTAGTTAAAATTGGAGTTTACGTTACAGCTTGATAATACTAGTTTAGACTAGAATAGACTAGCTCAATGCTGTACTATAGGTATTGTAAATGGGAAGTCACGACTTTCTCGCGGCGGGCAAGTGAATAAGCCAAAGTTAGCTGTTTAATAATGGTTACAATAGGAAGAAAACGCAAGATTTAAGAATAATCTATCTTTGCCAATTTAGAAAACTAGAGGAGGCTTCACTACATAGTATAAAACAAAGTCGCTTCCCGCTGTCCTTCTGTCCCTATATAGGTATACTTAGATCTTTAAAGCTACGCAACGTATTTTGATGTGGTTTTTTTAATAGGTAAAGTGATTCAAGAGGAAGGTTTATATGTATAATATGTACATGCATAATACATATAGGAGAGAAACACTGATAATTTTAGAGGTTTCTAATGTGATGTCGTAAATAAACACGTTTTTTTGCGATTACAAACGCTGGCTGAACCCTACGAGATAGATCAAAATAATGTACTACAGTATTATACACCTTAAAAAGTTCTACAAAAAAGTCCGCGATGGCATATGTCTATCTCTTAAGGATAACATACTATATCCATTTCACCATATCCAAGCTAGGGACGAACCCGAACGAAGCGAGGGTGAGTCGCTAGTCTTGTATAATTTTCACTTTTCTAAAAGCGATTTTAGAATGCATAATGTACATTCCCAAAAAGTCATAAAATATTTTTCACAAATTAATTATTCTACTTCCAATTTGTCAACTACTTGATTAGTGTTTCCAATTAAAATAAGGAAAGTGCTCGTAATCAAGTTTATATGAGAGGAAAACGTAAAAGGAAGAAACTGGAAAGCTATTACATGACTACTGCCGATTTAATCTAGATAATTGGTAATAGATGTCGTAGAGAGTAGAGCAATACAATAAATACTAGAAGTATCGACTTGTGGTCGAATTTCGATCAATTGCGTAATATAACCAATAAAAATATTTACATTTTATATTTTCTACAAGACAAAATTGTGTTTGAATAAGGAAATTGTGTATGTATGTTGCGCAGCCATCGCTCATTGCCTACCTCTATAATAATCATTCTGTAATATAATAAACTAGCGACTCGCCCTCGCTCCGCTTCGGATTCATCTCACGGGAACCGTACATTTTTTAGCCTTCCTCAGTTAACGGGCTATCCAATGAAAAAAGAATTTTTCAAATCGGATTAGTAGTTCAACCAAACAAACAAACAAACAAACAAACTCTTCAGCTTTATAATATTAGTATAGATATATCTGTCCTTCTAAAATACATAGCATAAAATCTTTGACGATTTTTATATGGTCGTATTAAAACGACATAAAGCTTTACTTTACTCATTTTTAATGATTTTGTATTTGTTTACAGGTACATCCAATAGTTTTATTAATATCAATCACCAGAGTTAGCATCTGAGGTACGTAAATAATGTTTATGTAAAATAATCTAAATTTTAAGTCTATATGATAAAAATCGACTATTCAAATAAATACTTCTTAATCGGGTACATCGACAATTATTTCACTTTAAATGTGATTGTATTATCTAAAGGGGTGTTTCTTTGAAATTCATATGCAATATTGTTTGATACATTAATTTTTTTTATAAGAATTGGTTCACAGTTGGTAAAGATATCACCAAATTATAACGTATATATACAGAATATACTCGAATTGACTCCCTCTTTTTTTGAGTCGGTAAAAAATAAACATTCCAACTTATTAAAAACGTAAACGTCACATATTTCATAGTATCATTTGGATCGCAATAAAAATGTACGTTTGTCATGGTCAGGCGCAGATCTGCGAAGTGAAAGTGCTTTGAGTGCTTCTTGCATCTAGCAGAAATTGCTTTAGACGCCATCAAGTTTTATAGCTATACTTTGACATGGGCAAATTAATGGTTCCGTACTCATGTCGTAAACATTTTCTATCCGTACCCTATGGATATATACTCTATGATCAGTAAGTGACTTGCATTATCCTACACACTTGATTTAATTGATGCAAGGCCAAAAAGTGTTGTCTTATCATCACTATATTCTTCAATTCATTTACTGAATCTTTGTAAAATGTAAAATCGATTCGTTGCTTCATTACTGCCTGAAACCTAACTAGCCAACAACTTTGACATTTATCATATGACTAGCGACTCACCCTCGCTCCGCTCGGGTTCGTCCCTACTTACGTTTTATCGTTTAGTATATATTTCTCAGAGATAAGATATTTTTTCACAGTAAAAAGTATTCTATCAGTTGACCCGGATAACTAGCTATCATAATTTATATTTCAATAAGATTTTCCAAAAAATATTTAATGTACAGATTCGGCTTAGTTACAATTTTATTATATGTATAGATGTACTAAATGTAGGTCAAATAATGAATAGATTTCAAGGATCATAGCATAAATTCACGCCCTACTCATCAGACGAGCGAAGTAGCAGACGAAAACTAGTTTTAAATTAACCAAGTAAACACTTGCACATTAAACATTCCCTTACAACGATAATGATTGCTTTCAATTATGTGAATTCGTACCCAGCCAGCGTTTATTTTGTAGGGAAAGCTAGAATTATAATTTCGTAAAAAATATTTCATAATTTATTTAGTGCCGTGAAAGTAGAATGTTTAAACAATTAAACAAACAAATATGTTACTCTAGTTCCCCTTAATATTAATAACATGAAAGTAGTTTCGGAACATAAGGAATATCTTTATCAAACTTATTCTCTAAGAAATGATTTTACCATACTCGTAGTAGGTAGGTATATTCAATAAAATTTAATCAGCTATGATCGAAACTGTATTTTTAACCTTGTACGTGATTGTGCTCCCCAAAAAAAAAAATTATTAATTAATTTGGTTTAATTTTTTTTTGTGGGACCCTATTTTTTTTCTAAAATCAAAGTAGCCTAAGTTACTCCTTATTACGTCAGCTATCTGCCAGTGAAAGTCCCGTCAAAATCGGTCCAGCCGTCTCAGAGATTAGCCGGAACAAACAGACAGACAGACAAAAATTGTAAAAAATGTTGTTTTGGTATATGTACCGTGTATACAACCATATGCATTTAGTAAAAAGCGGTTATTTTAATATTACAAATAGACACTCCAATTATTTTATCTGTATAGATGAAATCTAAAAATTATGTTGAATTATTTTTTTAAGTGAATTAAAGATTTATATCATTGCATTAAGTTAAATGTCATTTCCCATGTCTTTCAGATATCTATTTATAATTAATCGATTGTAGAATGTCATCTTTTCTAAGCCCCCAAGTGACCTCTACGACGAATGTCAAAACTGTAATTGCTTTGCCACTCTGCAAATTGTATAACCTCTGTATAAGCAAGATACTAACATCAAATTCTTTTAAGTCAAGTAATATTGTTATAGCTAATTCGCGTGTCGTGTTGAAAGTTTTTGGTGGTTTTAGATGGTTATGTAATATTTTTTATATATTTTTTATTGTTAGTACCCATTAGCTGAAAAAATCTTAACTCTTTCCAAAGATCATATATCTGTACTCTTACCTTACTCGTGCTTGTAGTATACTCACTCGAGTTCTATATCTCTCTTCATGTCTACATGACACCGGATAGCTTTACAAAGCCCTGATATTATGCCTGCATTAATGACTACAATAGAGGTCGACACATCACTCACTTCATGGACTTGTTCGACTTCAAACGTAAGTAATTGAACGATGATTTAAAATAGAATTTTTTGATATATCTACTACCGGTCTACGCTCACCGGCTAGAAATGCTAGCACTACCTAGTAAAACCTTCTTCTTCACCTTTATGGGGCGTGGCAGGATCACTAACGCATTCAATCACAATGCTCCATTTGAATAAATGCACCCATGGACCCTAATGGTAGTACCAAAATGGATTTCAGAAAAAACCGCAAAAGGTTCAATAATTACTTTTAAAGAGATTTTGAAAACGTTATACCTGTTGAATTAAAAAGGAACAATTGTATCTATAATGCACACATACATACTTACGCAAAATGTTGCGATATTAAATGTAAAGTTTTTATTGAAATTGCATATATTTTATGGTATCGCATCAAATTATGTCATTTTCCATGTCTTTCTCTACGCGTAATCGATTGTAGGATGTCATCTTATCTGAGCCCACGAGTGATCTCTGTGATAACATAAATTGTTCTCAACTAGCATATTACGCTTGAAAATTAAAGTATAATATCATGACATTTAAAATTCGCATACAATACAAGTACAACAATGGAATTACATGTCACTTTTTAGTTTTTGAGGACGCTGGCCATTATCGCTTCCGAGAAGCTGACCCCATGGTGACTATAATAGAACCTGACTTGCAAGTTATATTGTAGCTTATTGTACACTGGAATGTGTACCAGTGTTACATGAGTGTTAAATGTTATGGGATATTTTCCGCATTATGCAAACATTTGCATATTAGTAAGTACTATGTAAATAAGTTATTATTATTATATCATCGTGTGTTTTTAGCTTTATTGACATTAAAAGTTCGTTGGTTTTTAAAGTTTAATCTTACCTCTTTTCTTACTACTATATAAATGCGAAAGTGTCGATGGATGTTTGTTACTCAATCACGCCAGAACGGCTGAATGGGTTTGGATAAAATTTGGCACAGAGATAGATTATAGTCTGGAGTAGCATATAGGTTACTTTTTATTCCAGAAAAATGTACGGTTCCTGTGGTATAAATTTGTTTTTATTTTTCATTAGCGACGAACCCAAGCGAAGTGAGGGTGCGCCGCTAGTATAGGTATATACATATATGTATTTTAGGGATGTCACTTAATATAATTATTTTACTATTGACCTGTGAATGTATGAAATTATTGTCAAATTGTTTTCATTATTAATGTCGATAAATGTACGCAAAATTATTAAAATTATAAGGATCTTAGAAATAAGGCATAATAATGTCATGGACAGTATTGTCGTGATAGATATCTGATATCTCTCAGCGTGGATCTAGAGTCAATATTTGAAGAATCTAAGATAGAGTCATAACTTTTGTGGTTCTGTTTGTAATTATATACCTGATTCGCGTGTTTGCAAACGAAAGAAGGAAAACAAAGGATTAAAAGAAAACTATATATAATTATACTAAAATTTTACTATAGTATAAAAACGAAAAACATAATCAATACATACCGATAATATTACTAGCCTAATTACATGCTGAAAAGTGTGCAATTCAATAATCTGCCGATTTCCATAAGTCAAATAGGCAAAAATCGTCCATAAAGTTTACGGAACCGAATTAGCCCGACAGAAGGTTCGGCCCTTGTGTCAATAATAATGACTATTTAAGATTTTCCAAAAAATATTTAATGTACTGATTCGTCTCAGAATTTTAGTATATGTATAGATTTTTAAACGATTTTCTTTAACCATTATTATTTAGCATGGCCCCTATAAATATAATAAGTACCTATAAACAAAACCAGCCAATACATAAAAGTGTACCTAAGGATGTTTTGCCAATTGTCAGGGCTAGAGTGCTGGTTTCTATTATCTACGTTTCCATATCAATGATATTATGGTCTCGAATCTCGAGGCCAGTGTGCCAATTTCTATATCCTACGTTCCCATGTCAATGATATGATCTCGATAAAACTTTCGTGAGCTTTAGAGACCAACGTAATACACGAGTTGTACCCTGATATTTTGAGAATCATAAATCGAAATGAAAAGAGTAAAACCAATAATTTAGGCGTGTACAGTGTGCACTATATATATGTACGTTATCTATATATATATATATAAAAATCAATTACTGTTACAATATCGTTAGTCTCGCTAAAACTCGAAAACGGCTAGACCGATTTAAATAATTCTTTTTTTGTTTGTTTTGTTGGGGGTGTACCAGGGGTGATTTAAATATAAAAAATAATTTGCGAAAACAAAAAAAAAATCTGCTGGAAAATCAAAAAGTTCTATTTTGTATGGGAATCCCTAACCGTTAAAACGTACCTAGGGACGAACCCGAGCGAAGCGAGGGTGAGTCGCTAGTTATAAATAAATATTTTCATGCGTTATAGTTATAGTGAAATAAAACACGCCATCTGCCGTCTCGATTTTATTATTAAGAATTCATGTACTATCATACGAAACGTAACGTGGCTTTCTCTACCTAAGTGTTACATGCACAAGATATAGATGGCGCTAGTACGTAGTAGAGTTAGAGGAAATATAAATAAAATGATAGCGGAAATCATTTTAATTTCGCAGAAAAAATGCTGACATAATGCCAATAAAAAAATTGTTGTGCTTGAAATTTAAATCCACACTTTTTCTTTTGTAAGCAATGAGGTTCTTTTTATTACTTTTATTATATTGTAAATGTGAAAGTGTCTTCGTTTGTTTTTTCTTCTTTCAAAAATAAAAGAGCAACCGATCGGATTAAAGCGGACCCGAGACGATCAATCGCAATTGTCAATTTTACGTTATTCTTAATTGCCATTTATCGCAGGTACGTGATTGAAAGCAATTGATGAAAATTTTAATTGATGCTCATTGACAGGAGCCATTGAAGTTGCCAATTATTCGTTTACCGAGTCATTGACAATCGTCTCCGTCATTCGGCTGTGTAGCTGCCCACAGATTAAGGAGACCACTAGCTGCCTGTGCGAACACTAACTGTTCCAATGCCAAAAAGCATACTGAGCGCAAACACATTGAAAACTGCGTCAATCGCACTTCAATTGCAATTGACAATGCCGTAGCAGATTGACAATTGCGATTGATCGTCTCGGGTCCGCTTAAGCATTTTGTATAGATATAGTTAAGAGTAAGAGAGTGACATTGAATGTGACTGTAGTGACACCACTATTTTTTCCCTGGGTCAGTAATTTAGTTATACAAATACAATCTGCTTTTGTTAATTTTAATAACAGTACGTTATTCTTAAACTTAAAATTTTCATTTTCCAATATTTATTTTTATATATTTGAATAATAATAGAAAATTTCAAATCTCTAAGCTTAAAGTTTTCAAATTATAGCTTTCATAAAGTTTTACACAGGAGATAGTGTTGCGTGTCCAGAGCAATTAAAAATATTGTAAATAATCCCTCCCTTGTAGTAGACGAATTACAGCTGTGAGAAGTTTTAACTGGATACTAATGTATAAGTATATTATTTTTATATAAACTTATATATATTTTTTAAACACTTTAATATACTTTATGGGAAATTAATTATATTCTTGATATAGTACTATAGTTGCAAGTATTGTTGCACATTGATGGTATGGAATCGGATAATACGGGGATTGGATAGAGTAACGAATGGAAGAGGAAGTAACAAGTAAGGACTTAATTTTTTACTGGTTTAATTAGTTAAACTGTTTTGTGCATACCATTTGCTTATAAGATATGTTTTGCTTCTTATATCTAAAATTTTATCTATCTACTTGGTCTGTTGATATGTATTTAGACGATATGCTTAGTTGTTTATAAGTTAGGTACATCAATGTACTCACAAGCGTTTTCGGTAAGTGTGAGGTAAAAAAAGCAATTTGTCATAGTAGAAAACAATTATCTTTTTAACTTATAAAATGTAATAACACTAATAGTTACAACTTTTACATTAAGTACTACAAAATATTCTATATATGAACAAAATTCAACAATTAATAATACCACGTAAATGGGTGATAATTCCAAACCTTATATCTATTTGTAAATTCTTTGAAATATTATGCTAATATGTACATACATATGTTAATAAGTATTTTAGGTTTTTCAGGTATTTTAATATTAATTGCTACTTGTACAGATTCCTTCGTGTGTATAAAGATAAAATTGACTAAGTTAACATTGAACAAATTTATCCTATTAATATTATAAATGTGAAAGTTTGTGAGGATGGATGGATGTTACTTTTGCACACCAGAACGGCTGAACGAATTTGGATGAAAGGCACAGAGATAGATTGTAGTCTAGAATAGCACATAGGTTATTTTTTATCCCGGAAAAATATGTGATTCCCGTGAGTAAGATTTGTTTTTGTCTAGGGACAAACCCAAGCCGAAGCAGGGTGAGTCGCTAGTTTAAATATAAAATGAAAATTATGAAATAATGCTACAAATAGAATGCCCATAAATTCTTACATCCTATTAAACAAAGCATTTTATTATTCTTTAGTTTATTTCCCATTATATTAGTAATTTTTACCTTTATAATCACACGGTTTTGTCAAAAATGACGACTAGAAATATTTGAGCTAAATCGGATTTTTTTTTAGAATCGGTATCCGCCACTGATGTATACTTTCTGCTATATTTATTATGGCTACAATAAATATCTCCTAATTAATTATTATTATCATCTTTCTATACCACATAGAGGTTTCAAATGGTTTTTAGCGAATAGTCTTTCTAAAGATGAGCATTTTAATGATCTGCGGCGTCTCCGTGGCTGTTTTGGTAACCACATATCTTTTATTAAATCACTACCTTTCTCAGCTATCATAATTACTGGAGCATTGATGTTTCCATTGGTAACAGTGGGCATAATACTAGCGTCTATCACACGAAGTCCCTCCACTCCATGCACTCGTAACTGGGGGTCTACTACTGCCATTGGATCGCTAGATGGCCCCATTTTCGCAGTACAAGAAAGATGATATATTGTCATAGTATACTGTCTTATGAAACAATCCCAGTATTCGTCTGTAAAAAGCGGTAAATGTTTACAATTTGGAACTGGTTTACTATTAAATTTAGCTCCCAAACGTTTCATGGCATTTGTTTCTGCTGTAGCGATCGCTGCCTTAACACCTTCTCTTAAAACGCCAACATCATCAGGATGTGTTAAGTAGTTATGAATCATAATTGGATAGTCTAATGGATTTTTGGACCTCAGTTTGATAAATCCTCGACTTTTTGGTCGCAACATCATAGGAAATATACCGTAAACATCTTTATTTGTGAGATGACCGAATACTTCTTCATAGAATTCGTCGGGGATGCTGTGAGCTGTCTTTACTTGAGTACCTCCGTCTGAAGGAATTGAAGCTGAAGTCATCATAAACTCAATATCTGGCCAATCTTCTGACGCATTAGCGTATTTTGTGTTTATGAAAGATACTACTTCCAAACCTATGCTGGAAGTCAAAGGTCCATCTTCAGTGACGGCGTAACGCAATGCTGAGTTAATGTTTACTAGTCGATTTAATACTAAACTAATTGGATAATCGACTTCGAAAACTATACCACCAACAGCTATATGATCTTGCAAGTTTCGCCCAACTCCAGGAGAATCAAATACAACATTGATTCCAACTTCTTTCAAATGTTCCGCTGGTCCGATTCCAGAAAGCATAAGTAATTGGGGCGATGCAATCGCACCAGCCGATAATATGACTTCACGTTTGGCATAGACTACTTGTTTCGTGCCGTCTCTGATAAACTCTACGCCATAAGCTCTTTTATTTTCTCTATCAATCAAGACTTTGGTAACGTGAGAAAATAAAGAAACATGAAGATTTTGACGGAGTCTTACAGGTCTTAAGAAAGCTTTCGCTGTAGAACATCTTGTTCCCCGCCTCATAGTGAACTGATACCAAGCGAAACCTGTTTGCTGCTGTCCATTTACATCCACGATTTCATATCCCATTTCTTCACCAGCTTGAAGAAAAGCCGCACCAATTGGTGTGTTGTAAGGAGCGTCTTGGATGGTTAAATAGCCACCTGAAATAATTACAACATCAAATATTATTTATAATTCTTAGAGAGCATTATTATTACGAGTATATAAATTAACGTTAATCGTCGCGTCTCAGCCTAATATTTTGAATTTAGCAAAAATTTAAAATAATTAATGATTTAAAATACTTCGCTTACCTACGGAATGATGTTTTTTATCTTTGGCCAAGTACGGATTTCGTTGATCTTCAGATTTCTTGAAATACGGAAGAACGTCTTTATAACCCCATCCAGGATTGCCCAAAGACTCCCAATGATCGAAATCACGTTTGTTTCCTCTGATGTAAAGCATTGTATTCAATACTGAGGATCCCCCAAGAACTTTACCTTTAGTCCAGCTGCAGCGCTTATCAATCATTGCTTGGCAAGCGGAATCTTGGGGTTCAGTTCTGGAAATGAAGTGAGTAGCATATTAAAATTATAGTATTAATTAAAAGTTAAGTAAAATGAAAAAAATATCAATTATAAGATTTTTTTTTTATAATTATGTTAAATATAAAATCTAATTTATTTAGCCCTTACTTATTTAGAAATAGTTCTCATGATGACTATTTTTAAATTATTTAGTTGAAGCTTACCGATATTTCCAATCTAGTTTGCTCTTGTGCAGGTACAAAGATAACAAAGGAACGTCGCTTATATCTGTTTCATGTCCACCGGCTTCTAAGAGTAAAACATTCCAGCCTTCGATTTCAGTCAATCTATTAGCCAAGACGGCCCCAGCTGAACCTCCTCCGACTATTACAAAGTCGTATTCTTCTCTCAGATACTTCTGGTTAAACGGACGATTTTCGGGGTCTAACAAATCATAGTTAAAATATGCCATGGCGGCCAACATCGTAGGAATGAAGGTGAGTTTGCTTATACCGCCTATTGTTAGAGCTGCCTTAACGGCCGCCGTTACTGTTGTTAATATTCCCATGATGTTTCAGTGCATAGTTCTGAAAAGTTATATTATTTATAGTAAGTATAAAAATATTCGTAAGTTCGAGTTTGTATGGTACCTGGAAAATGCCTTAAATAATATAAAATTAAATCAGCTTAGGAGATAAAATGTCTTCTGGACCTAGAAAGTAATTATAAGAGTAATATTTTTATCAGAATCATTCAAATTATGTATTTAAACTTTAATGAAAAATGTCGAACTCAAAACTTATTGGATTGGCTATAAAAGCTCTATCTACATATATCTTTACCAATTATAAAAATAATGCAGAATGTTTTAAAAGAATGCACTGTTTGAAGTTGTGCGCTCTTTTTTGAGAACTTTTAAAACGCTGATCGCGTATCGAGGGGGTTAGTATGTCAATGAAATAAGCATAACAATTACGCTATTAAACGACAGACATGAAACTGTCAGTAATTTTATATTGACACTTCATCGTCGT
Source organism: Fabriciana adippe (assembly GCA_905404265.1). NCBI lineage: Eukaryota > Metazoa > Arthropoda > Insecta > Lepidoptera > Nymphalidae > Fabriciana > Fabriciana adippe. The sequence goes on along the minus strand of FR990001.1, from coordinate 9,019,429 downwards.
TGTAAAAATATAATTACTGTAATTACATGTACTTTTAAAGCTACTCTAGCTTTTGTAGTGGAAAATAATTATAAGTATAATAATGTATTGATTTTTACGGACAGATATTATTCACTGACACTCTTAAAGTCGTTCTAAAAATATGGTTTTTAGTTCTCATTTTGGTGACTCTTTAACTTTAGTTACAGGTAAAATTTGTTTCTATCTATGCATGTAGCCTATATAATTATTTTTTAACAATAAAAAGGTACATTAACTTTAAAATCATTTGTATTGAGTATTTGTATAATTAAATCTATGTACTTTGAATGTGTTATTTTTTGTATGTAAAACAAGTATAGTAGAACGTCGATTATCCGAACGTCGATTAACCGAATCGCCAATTATCCAAAGCGGTCCTAAGCGTAATATAAAAAATTAAAACCAAGTACTGTAAGTAAGTAATGTAATTTTTGTTTCGTTTTGTTGTAACAAGTTGGAACTCGCTGGAGTCCAGATAGATTTCAATTGTTATGGTTGAAAGCTAGAAGCAAAACACTACATGTTTTGCGTCGCGACATTTCTATTTTCTTTATTACCAGTCTATGTCCAATTATCCGAATTTTCGATTATCCGAATCGACCCCGGTCCCAATTAATTCGGATAATCGGCGTTCTACTGTATGAAAATTAATTCATCATTGGAAAAATATACGCATAACGTACCCCGCCATAAAAACTACAGACGAATTGAGTACATCTTTCTTTTTGAAATCGGTCAAAAGACGTAAGAAATTCTTTAGCTCGTCGACGAAAGAATCACAACGACTTAACCCAGATACTCTAACAGTTCTGATAAAGATCGTGAAGCACATTATCATTGCATCGGAAATTCTCAGTACGTAATCGTTACATAAGTCTATAGGTACATATACATATATGTACATATGTATAGTCATTATTATTCTCATAGTCCTTTCACACGTACTCTAATGTAAATATATATTAAGTACATTTATTTTAATGTACGTAGTTGCATACAAAACTATTTTGAAATATTTTTAAAGCAATCGATCGTTGTAGCCGTTATTGCCTATTGCATCTTCATTTTATAAGTACTTTTGTTACAAAAACAAGATTGAATTTTTTATGTCTTTCTGTTGTGTTATTTTGTAAAAACATTAGTATTTAGAACATTGATTGATTATGTTTCTAATGTATTGTTATGATTTATATATCTTTCGACTTGCTTCTTTCAGGCTGTAATAACTTACACTACTTACTATACTTCCTACAAACCAACTCACAAACTTACAAACTTTACCTCTTTATAATATTTATATTATGGCTTCAAAGCGTGCGTGCATGCTGTTGAGGACAGTTTATTTCACCAATTCTTGAAGGTTTTTGCATTCTTTAGTTAACCTACGGTCAGTGTCATTAGATGTCAATGCCAGATTTATCACCGGAAGTGGCCGTTTCAGATAAACGTTATGTTGTTTTTGTTAATGTTTAAAAAATATTTTGTATTTATTGTTATGCGCAGAATATGAAACCAGAAATAGTAAATATTTTTTGTCTGTTTGTCTTGGCTACCCTAGGGATGTCGTAATTGATTTTAGTTTGACTTACAAGCAGGTGTAAGTTTTGGAAGGGATTCGAACAGATACCCGTGGGATATGGGGAAGAAGTTCTATGAAAATTTTATTTGTGTTTAGATTTTATTTATTCTTTGGAAATAAAAAAGTTACTGGGCTATAATAAACTAATATAACTAGTAGGTTAAAAGTTTATATGAAAAAAGATCCCGCAATTTCTGGCTTAGTATCCACTACTCATTGCCTATAAGTACATTCTCTCACACTCCGCGACGGCTTAATGGACCGTCAAAATCATTTTAAATATTTAGAAAAAAAAAGTTTTATTAAAATATAACGTATAATTAATTATACAGGGTGGAACAAATCGATGGGACATGGAAGAAAAGTACCTTAAGTATTAAAGTTATCAAGATTTACTCAAAGGAAACATTTCTTTATTTTTAAAAATAATAATAACTACATTTAATTTTTTTTAAAAAAAGCTTACCTGAACCGGGAATCGAACAAAATAAAAATGCAAAAAAGGACACCGTCACTATTTTATCGAATTAATCAATAGGGTCTATGGTAAGGATAAAATCTCTGAAACAAACATTGCGTCTTAGAATTAAAGAAAACGATGAAATCTTACAAATTATACACATCGACTCTAACATCGTGGAACAAAAGCATAGGACATGGAAGAAAAGTGTCTTAAAAACTGAAAATATCACATTTCACTCCAAAGAAACATTATTTTTAAGAATGTAAAGTACTTTGTAAGTAAGTAGTAAATCTTGATAACTTCAATATTTAAGGCACTTTTCTTCCATGTCCCATCGATTTGTTCCACCCTGTATAATCAATACATCATGGTGTTTTATAGTTTTATATTATTTTAATTAACAAAATAATACTTATATATTATTATGTACCTATATTAAATAATTTAGTGTCAAATATTAGAAATGTGATACATCGTATAATACGGAGATAAGTAGGACGCGATCGTATTCATGTGTACCCTTGACACGTAAGGGGCATGCTGCTATGCATGCTATATTCGTTATTAAAATCTCATACATTTGGTATAATCGATTACACAGCCTACTAATTAGCATGAGCCTCACCTTATTACCTGATTAGGCCATAGACTATCTTTCTGGCCAAAATTTGAATCCGCCTCATCTCGCTTTAAAGGTGACTACGTTTTCAATAAGCTATGACTGATTATTTACTAAGTTATTACTAATTTAATCTTTCAATATGTTCTTTTGCAAAAGAAGTTTAGTCACAGTGTATATTGTACTAAAATAATATAAAATATAATAGTATAAAAAATAAATCTTTGTGTAACACTAACGACTCACCCTTGCTTCGCTCGGGTTCGTCCCTAGGTTGATTCCCCATACAAACTCATCCTCATTTTCCTTCCCTTAAAGGAAGGATGATTTCCGAAATTAAAAATATTCTATGTTCTTCCCAGGGTCTCAAACTATCTTCTTACTAAATTTCATCTAAATCGGTCCAGTAGATTTTGACTTTATTTATTACAAACATACCTCTTTAATTGAAGTTTTAAAATTGCGCTTACGCAAAGAATTCTCAATGCTATAACAGAAAAAATTATATATGCAAGATTTTAGATTTAAGCCCTAAAGAAACTTTCACTCCGCCGGTGATCAAACCCACGACCTCCCGCGTACGCCTAGTATACTGCAATTACTAATAAATGTTAACCAGTCCCTGAGGTGCAACGGTCAATTAAAGTATGTAACAGAGTTAATGGATCCGTATATATTACTTTTAAATGTCAAGCGCTCTTTTATATTTACTTATAAAACATTTAATATGTACAATCTATATAATATATCATGTTTGTTTTAAAGAGATACTAATAAAAAGATCAGCTATACTTTAAGAAGTTGATTTCTTACTCATCTTTCCATAGATAACCTGTGAGGTAGAAAAAGAATGATCTAAGACATTTTCTTAACGTTATGTGGGACTCACCGGCTAGAAACACCAGTACTACCCACTGAAACCCCACAAGGTCTTCCCCTTCGCAGGTTGTTTACGAATTCAACCATGAAACTCGACAGCTGGCCTGGTTATTCGCATTATACCTATACCTAATGTTTCATACTTATTACGTTTTTGTTACCGGAAGGCGGGATATTTAACTGTTGTTCAGTGTAAAGTCTTGTCTAAATGGTCAATTTATAGAAAAATATACTGGGTGGTAATGCGGAATCTTTGATTCGCTAGTTTCTTACTTTGCCAATAACATATATATTTAAAAATCAATTGCTGTTCGTAAGTCTCGCTAAAACTCGAAAACGGCTGGACCGATTTGAATAATTCTATTTTTGTTTTGTTGGGGACACCCCCAGTCAGGGGTGGTTTAAATATAAAAAAAATTTGCGAAAACAAAAAAAAAAACAGCTGGAAAATCAAAAAGTTCTGAACTGTTTATTTTGTATGGGAATCACTAACGGTTAAAACGTACCTGAGCCGTACCGTAGACCGAACCTGAGCGAAGCGAGGGTGAGTCGCTAGTAATAAATAGACAAACAGTGAGTCCGATGGGTTTTCTGATTAGTAATATTAGCAGAAGTTTAAATATCTTACTTAACTTCTCAACTTTGATGACGAACTTCCATACCATAACTTTCATTATTTTAGAAATTTCAATTTTTCTCCTTTAGAGCTCATATTTGTTATATTATTAAGAACTCTTGTTCTGCACTTGCTTTTTAAAATATGCCTTGTATATCAGTTTTGTTAAGTAGATTCACTTCACTTCTAAGAAGATTAGTATAAAAGTCATATAAACTAAGAAAGCAAAGCGATATTTGCGATATCCCTTTTGCATGGAACTCTGTTTTTTGGATCGTACCGTAATGCAATATATTTTATTTAACCAATATAACGTTCTATTAAAATTGTTGAAAGTATTCAGAGCTTATGTCATAATGTAGTACGTACGATGTAATTAGTGACGTGGTTTTTACTATCGCTCTAAGCAGTATTTTGTAATAGAAATATAGTGAGATATCTCTTTTTTTGGAAAAGCTTTTCCTAACTATACCATAACAATAGAGATAAAACCAGCAAAATCGGTCAAAATATCTCCTATTAATCAGTAAACATACACAAAATAAATACATACAGACGAACATACATCTTACTACTATTACAAATGCGAAAGTTTGGATGGATGGATGTTTGTTAGTCAAATACGCCAGAACAGCTGAACGGATCTGGATGAAAAGCACACAGATACATTATAATCTGGAATAGCACATGGGTTACTTTTTAATCCGAAAAAATGTACGGTTCCCGTGGGATAGTTTTTTATAGAGCAAGGGATCGACATGCAAGAATCTGCAATAGTAAAGTTGTTCTCCTAAAGTACACTCGCAAAAACTATTTATATCTATTTAAAACGTAGGGACGTACCCGAGCAAAGCGCGGGTAAGTCGCTACTATGTAGATCTAAACTATAATATTATAAAGAGGTAAAGTTTGTGAGTTTGTGAGGTTGTTTCTGGATCTACTGAACCGATTTAGATGAAATTTAGTAAGAAGATAGTTTGAGACCCTGGGAAGGATATAGGATACGTTTTATCTCGGAAATCATCCTTTAAAGGGGTGAAAATGGGGATGTAAGTTTGTATGGGGAATCAAACTAGAGACGAACCCGAGCAAAGCTAGGGTGAGTCGCTAGTTGTACATAAAATAAGAACATACAGACGAACAGAGAACCTCTTCCTTTTTTAAGTTAGCGAAAAAATAGTTAATTGCAAGAACAAAATACTTAAAGAGCAATCGCGTGAAACAAGAAATGTTGCATTATTTTAGTGCCTGTAAGTCTAGTTTTAAGCATATTTTACTAATTAACTAACAAAATTGCGTGCAAGATATGAAAGCGTGGCCTTTGCTCATATCCTCGAGTTTCTTTCCAAGCCGGATACAGTGTAGAGTAAAACCATGTCGCGACTATTTAAATAACAATTTAAATGTGTTTTTGAATTACTAAAAAGGCAATGGTATCCCAGTGGTATCGCGCTCGCTTGGAAAACGAAGTGAAGCAGGTTCCAATACCTGGTAAAGGAAAATATCGTGAGGAATCCTGCATGTATCAAAGGACTTAGTAATTTTTCGAAAGTCATTTGAAATCCGCCGACCTACACTTGGCCAGCGCGGTGGACTAAGGCTTGATGCCCCTCGCATCAAAACTAGTGCAAAACTCTATAAGTTTCTTTTATTTTTTAACATTTTTTTATAATGTACTAAAGTAATTTAGAAGAAGATTGGCTTTATGTTATGAATAGCGACTCACCCTCACTTGTTACGGAGCTATGAATTTTTAAAACTGTCAAATTTTCAACTTAATATGACGTTTTTTGGACTTTTATCATCAGTTTTATAATTTAACGGTATCAATTAATACTTATTCGAAATCTTATAGTAAAGGAAGAGGCTAAATGGTTTTGTTATAAGTAAAGTAAATAATCAAGATGTCTGATTTTTTTTTGCGAATTTTATTAATTGAAGACATGAATGGATGAAGGTGATATGTCGCAAAATCCTAATTTCGAGAAAATTGAGCTCAAAGTTTCGCATAAACATTTTGAGATATTCTAAAACGTATCAAATGTGTTTATTTAAAATGGCTGTCAAGTGGCGTAAACTGTTTCATATTTTTATAGTAAGAGAGAAATAATTAAAAAAATAATAATTTTAAGTACTTTATTTAAAAAAAACTGAACATAACTCCTTCTTCCACAAAAGAAAATTTTAACTCAAATTGTGAAAATTAAGTCTGAAAGAGACAAGTTCCTTTATCAATGAGAAAAATAAGCACAAAACAAAGAAAAATGTTTATTCTTTTTTAAGAATGGACTCATAATAATAACAATATTCTGGCTTAACAAATTTTAATTGTTCCTTGATGTCAGCTTTTTTTTCAACCGACATAGTACCATGTTTTCCTATCTACACGTGGCACCTCATAATCTGGATTAACTAGACTCCTTTTTTTTAAAATGTCAACCTTCTTAAATAGTGTTATTTCGTCGTATAATTCTTTGTATAAATATGAACCATATTTGTCTACTCTGATCCATTTTACACCATCCCCAAAGTTACTTTTCCATTATTTGTACCTATTTTTTTTCCTTTTAATTAAATTCAAATTGTCTTGGAAATCTTTTATTTTCCTGAAATTGACAGTCATATCAATTACTATGTTGTTTCGTGAAGTTTTGCTTATAATCCTTTAATATTACTCAGGTGCATAGATTGTATCAGTTTTACGAAGTACTTTCTCTATCCTCCCAAAGTCTCTATCAGAGACTAAATATGAATGCCCCACTTTGGGAAATTTGTGGTCTATGATTGTAAAATATCCTTTTAAGATCAAATATTGGTAAAGAGTTGTATTCAGTCCTTTTTAACGTCCCACTGCTGGGCACTGGCCTCCCTTCAATACGAGGGGGATCAGGCCATAGTCCACCACGCTAGCCAAGTGTCTTTCGAAAACTTTCTAGGTTCTTTCAGACATGCAGGTTTCCTCACGATGTTTTCCTTCACCGTAAGGCAAATGGTAATCATGTTAGAAATGATTCGCACCTGAAAATATCAGAGGTGCGAGACCCAGGATTTCAACCCGTTTCACATGGTTTCCCAAGCGAGCGCGTTACCACCGGGCTACCTTGTCTTTCCACTGAGCTGCCACTGCCTTTAAAGTTTAGAAAAGAGTTACTAAATTGAATTTTTTGTTTTATCCAGCACAAGAGTCCGACCAAATTATTAAATGATCTTTACCTAGGCATCCTTCTATCTATCTATACCTCAAATCTGCTACCTATATCTATCGATCTATACCTCGAATCTAACCCCACACACCTTAAGAGTGCACTTGCGACTTCAGAACTTCCGCGGTCCGCTATATCTTCAGTCCATCTACAAAAAACAGCTTTTTTTGGATGTTCCGTCTATACCATGAATGCTCAAGTTATAAAACCAGAGTATGTAACATTTAATTTCTTATCTTATTAAATACTAGCGACTCACCCTCGCTTCGCTCGGGTTCGTCCCTAGCTTGGATGTAGTAAAATAGATATAGTATGTTATCCTTAAGGGATAGACATATGTCATCGCGGACTTTTTTTGTAGACCTTTTTAAGGTGTACAATACTGTAGTACATTATTTTGATCTATCTCGTAGGGTTCAGCCAGCGTTTGCAATGTAAGCGCAAAAAATGAGTTTATTTACGACATCACATTTGAAACCTCTAAAATTATCAGTGTTTCTCTACTATATTATGCATGTATTATACATATAAACCTTCCTCTTGAATCAGTCTATCTATTAAAAAACCGAATCAAAATCCGTTGCGCAGTTTTAAAGATCTAAGCATATATAGGGACAGAAGGACAGCGCAAAGCGACTTTCGCACACGTATTCCTCATATGACGAAAGCAGCCACTAAGGAAGGATTTTTCGAAATTCCACCCCCAAGGGGGTAAAATAGGGGATGAAAATTTGTATGAAACTTTTTATTCCTTGGACATATTTGCATGAAATTTCGCAATTTTCGTAGTTTGATCGTGAGCAAAGCTGCGAGTTCTGCTAGTTACAAAAAAAGAAACAAAATAAGTATTACCTTTGCGAACATTTTTTAGGTTAGTATTGCCGTAAACAATGTTTTTCAAAGATGTTTCAACCAAATTATGGTAAAGCGCAGCTTCGACTATTTTTTTTTATTCTCGATTTGGCTCCTGCCATTGTTTTTTAAGTCAACGATATCGATTTATTAATATAGTTGAATTATTTTGGACGACAGTAAGCGGCACAAGCGTTCATTTTTCAAAAGTGCGAGAATGAACGGAACGAAAAGATGACGCCGTTTCGTGAATGAAAGTGGTATGTTCAGCATATAACACCTTCATTGATTGAAGTGCAGTGCAAAGCTACTTATAAATATTGGAAAAAGTGTTATGTTTAAACATAGCTCCTTCATCCACTGTAGAAAAGTGATTTTTTTGCGTTTCTTGGCTTGTATAAGAATGTTAAGTGCCCATAACACCTTCATCCAATATTAATGTCAAAAAAATAGTGCACATAACACCTTCATCAAGTATTTAATTTCTATAATAGTCATAAATATGACTGTTTTAAGGTTTATAATTGTTAATATACACATAACAACTACATTCATGCATAGAACAGCAAAAATTCAAAAATGCGACATATCACCTTCATCCATTCACGTCTTCAATTGTATTTGATTTATTTGAATTTATATATTTTTTTGCATTCATCAAACGATGTAATGCTCATTTCGATGGTGATAATAATGAAGTAGTCTTGTGTCTTATACCGTTGAAACGTTGTCAAATCTCTTTTTTAGGTGCCTTTGACTCTTTTGAACTTCAATTTCGGAAAACCCATAAGGCCTTATGAATAATAAAATTATAAATAGTTTTATGACAGATTGATATAATTTTTAAATTTAACTCCTTTAACTCCTTTAACTAATAGTTTAACACTCATTGATTCTTGTATAAAATTACCAGATCGAATTACGACCGAAAACGAACCGTGACCAGCACTATAGTGTGATTAAGGGCCGCTCCACACTATAGTGCCGATCACAGTTCCTTTTCGGCCCGATATCAGTTTGGTAAAGTATTCTATACAAGAAACGTCGCTGGAGCGTGATTCGACCGTAATTGTACATAATTATTTAACGGATCCCCATTTTGATAATAACTAAACTGATTGTGTTGTAGTTAGAATACTTTCTTGTTTAATTTTATAAGACAAATCATAAATGAAAAATATTTATTGTAAGTACCAAAAATATAAATTCACATATTAATTTGTAATAGCATTAAAATTAAGCTTCATGTCTGGGATATTTAAAACTCTCGGAATGAACTCGGAACCCCAGTGACCCTTCCACGGAACCCTAAGGTTCCGCGGACCACCTTTTGGGAACCGCTGCTTTACAAGACCGATATCGGACCGAAAACGGACTGTGATTGGCCTAATAGCGTGGATCTGCGTTAAGGCCTAATACTGTTAAAAAGAAACAGTGAAAGTAACTCAAGGTCGCACCGGTATAAGTTCACATCTACACTCATTAATTATGACATCGTTTAAAAGAATTTATGTTTGTGAAATCCACACGAAAATATCATTTTGAAACATATTTTGGCAGTGTGGATCGGTTGATCAATTATTATTTAACGATTTTTGTTAGAATTATGCTTCAATGCTATGAGCATTGATTGTTATTAATATTACCTACATAACTTGTTGATGAAATAATGTACATAATGTACATACATATAAGATACTTTTTACTGTGGGGAAATATCTTTGTTACGTTAAAACGTAACTAGAGACGAACCCGAGCGGAACGTGGGTGAATCATTAGTACTTTAAATAAAAATCTATTTAATCTAAATTTGTGTGTAATATTTAATTATAGCATGAATTTTATAAAATTTAATCGTTTTTAATACCGCAAATTATACACTAGCCACAGTGTCTCTGTGAAGAAATAGTCAAATTATATTATACAGCTTTAATTTAAATTAAACATAATTCTAGTTGAGTTCATTTGTTTTTTTTTTTCGTTTTTTCTATCATTTCGTATAGGTATATTAGTATTTTTACTGATCTGGTTGTTTAATTAAGCATCCACTATTACATGAAATAATATCTCCCGCGATTTAGTCATCGCCCAGTAGTCAAAAGTCAAAACTAGGCAAAAATAATTTTTTTTTTAATTTTTGTTACAATATTATTACACATACATACATACGAAATTATTTAGATCTAATTCGTTAAGTAAATTTTTAGATGGTTTAGTAATTAGCTTTCATAATGTGGGAATCTTCAGTTGTGTCCTATTTTCACAATTCATAATCTACATATCTTCAAGTTCATTTTCTTATTCGTGCGCTTCATTCTTGCAAATCGTGTCCTTGAAAGACATTTGTAGATTTTTCCGTTACATCTCTCCATTTTGTCCAGTTTTCAGTTTTTATAATGGCGGTTATTATTGAGGATATTTATTTGGTTACAATAGTGTACCTTGTCTAGGCTATATGATTGGCGGCGGATTTAAGTCACACTGTCCGTCACCAATCGGATTTAAGCTTATAACATTGATTAAAAATATTGATTTATTATTTTGTTTACAAAAAATATTTAATTTGTATAAAACTTTTCGTTATTTTAATTAATTTATAACAATAAAAATGTGCGAATATTTAGGTACATACATATAATAAAGTAGGTTAGGTTTGTTTATTGAATATAATTACTTATTAAAATTTGTACTTGCTTTACGTACGAGTGTGTTTTGGTCATTTATCCGATATTTAAGTCTAAGATCTAACTAACAATAAGTATAATTGCTAAATAATAAATATTTTTTGAAAAATAAACCCCAGCAATGGAAGAATTGAATGAAAAAAAAAAACAAAATAATAATATCCTCTTGACCGATTCCGGCCCAACTCCGGGCTGTTACTAAGGCTTACTATACAGAAAGACTCAATAACTAAACTTGGCTCGACCTGGAACTCGAACCCAGGACCTCAGGGTACGCAGCCGTACGTACTAACCACAACACCATCGAGGCAATTGACACTCATATATCTTTTATATAAATAACTAGGGACTCACGCCCGCTTCGCTCGCGTTCGTCCCTAGGTACGTTTTCACGGTTAGCTATGTTTATGCATAAATAGTAGCTTGCTACTCCTAAGATATTCATTTAAATTATATAGCGATTTACCCTCGCTTCGCTCGGATGCGTACGCCGTACAAGGATTTTGTTCACAATTTCATGGGTTTTAATTTTTTTCGCGGAACCCTGATTCTTTTTCTAAAATAAAAGTAGCCTAAGCTACTCCTTATAACATCAGCTATCTGCCAGTGAAAGTCCCGTCAAAATCGGTCCAGTCGTTTCGGAGATTAGCCGGAACAAACAGACAGACATACAGACAGACAGACAGACAGACAGACAGACAGACAAAAATTGTAAAAAATGTTGTTTTGGTATATGTACCATGTATACATCCATAATATGCATTTAGTAAATAGCGGTTATTTTAATATTACAAACAGACACTCCAATTTTATTTATCTGTATAGATATCGGTTATTTGAACATATATAATATCTAAATATTATGCTTAAATAGCATTATGTATGCAAATATAAATAAACAAACATCACTTTCATATTCATAGGTTCTGCACGAGTGAACTTGCACAAATATTAACTTAAAATTTGTTAAAAATGGACGGTCAAATTTCTGTACGAATATAATGATGTAAATGAAGTACATGTGCGTATGTAAATAAAAAAAAAGTACTATTGTTTTTAAGACACCGTTTTTTAGTTATATATAAGTAACTAGCTGCGGACACTCGCTTCTCTCGGGTTCGTCCCTAATAAAAAGCAAACTATCTCACGGGAACAGTGCATATTTTTCCGGGATAAAAAGTGACCTACGTGCTATTCCAGACTATAATCTATCTCTCTGCTAAATTTCATCCAGATCTGTTCAGCCGTTCTGGCGTGATTGAGTAACAAACATCTATCTAAACTTTCACATTTATAATATTAGTAAGATTTGAGGAAAACATATATGAGTAGAATTACTAAACTATATAAAACTGTCTGTTTGCATTTTTTTTATTGATATCATTAAAGCTCGTCAACAGCTACTAAACAAAAACAAAAGAAAATCGGTTGAGAAACAGGAGAAAATGGTACTGAACTGTTTTGTTTTTCCCTATTTATTTAAAGATTACCAACACTTCGCTCGGGTTCGTCCCTAGGTTGCTTCCCAAAACAAAATTCATTAATTAATTTGGTTTTTTTTTTCGTGGGACCCCATTTTTTTTTCTAAAATAAAAGTAGCCTAAGTTACTCCTTATTACATCAGCTTTCTGCCAGTAAAAGTCCCGTCAAAATCGGTCCAGCCATTTGAGAGATTAACCGGAACAAACAGACAGACAGACAGGCAGACAAAAATTGTAAAAAATGTTATTACGGTATATGTACCGTGTATACCTCCATATGCATTTAGTAAAAAGCGGTTATTTCAATATTACAAACAGACATTCCAATTTTATTTATCTGTATAGATTACTGGTTAGTATTTATGAAGTGTCAAGTCAGTGTTATTTGTAAAAAATTCGCGCACACTAGGCGATATTGACCGGTCGGAACATTGATACCAGGTATGGCTGTAAGAACGTACGTGAATTGTGCAATATCGACTGCGAGCCGGGCTGCTCCTTTACGTTTGAAATTTTTGATTAGTTGGAAACTAAATAAATCCGTAATTAGTGATATTCGATTTTAAATTAACCAACTTCAAATGAAAGTCAATGACCTTTAATTAATATCTCAAAAAATACCTAATTATTATCATTACTTCCATATAAATATGGAAGTAACTATGTCTGTTTGTTTGTTACCTATTTACTCTTAAGCAGCTGAACAGGTTTGGGTGAAATTTAGTAAGAATATAGATTGCATTATATACAAATTACATACACAGGCTACCTTTTATCCCCGCCCCCGCTTATAATGCGAAGTCGCAGCAAACATCTATACATATAATAAAATTATAACTAAGCCTAATAGTTTTACGAATTTTTGTCTGTCTGTCTGTCTATCTGTCTGTCTGTCTATCTGTCTGTCTGTCTGCCAGTCTGTGACCGCATAATGGAAAAAACACTAAAGGGATTTTGATGAAATTTGATATGATGATAGCTGGTTATCCGGGTTAACATATAGGATATACTTTTTACTGCGGGAAAATATCTCATCTCTGAGAAATCTATATCAAACTTTAAAACGTAAGCAGGGTCGAACCCGAGCGGCCCAAGGGTGAGTCACTAGTCTATATATATATAAAACAATTGCCGTTTGTTAGTCTCGCTAAAACTCAAAAATGGCTGGACCAATTTGAGTATTGTTTTTTTGTTATGTATATGTGTCGGTGGTGGTTTAAGTAGGTATATAAAAAAAACACGGAAACCCCAAAAAAACATCTAGAAAATCAAAACGTTCAGAACTGTTTATTTTGTATCTATGTATATATAATATACCTATAGTCTATCATTGCAAACTAACCGTTAAAATGTACCTAGGAACGAACCTCAGCGAAGCGATGGCGAGTCGCTAGTTAGGTATACGTATAAATAAAACTTATGTGTCAACATAGTAGTGCACTTTGTAACGTGGCATTTTGTGGTTTTTCTTTCGTAATGCTTTGCTGGTGTTGTACTAAAAGGACGAACGATTGTTCTTGACATACTTATACGTACTTACACCGGTCACAATAAATAAATAGTTCATTGTACCTTAATATAGATATATACTAGCAACTCACCTTCGCTTCGCTCGGGTTCGTCCCTAAGTTGCTTCGCAAAACAAAATTAATTAATTAAAATGGTACTTTCGTAGATTTACGCGAATATTTGACATATAATTATTAATATATATTATAATTATTATGGTATATAATATATATGATAATTAAAATGGTTTTAATTTTTTTTCGTGGGACCCTATTTTTTTTTCTAAAATAAAAGTAGCCTAAGTTACTCCTTATAACATCAGTTCTTTATTCTTTGATGCAATATGATAAATTCATATATATTTATTTTGCATTACTTACTAATCTATACAGATAAATAAAATTGGAGTGTCTGTTTGTAATTTTAAAATAACAGTTTTTTACTAAACGCATATGTATGTATACACGGTACATATACCAAAACAACATTTTTTACAATTTTTGTCTGTCTGTCTATCTGTTTGTTCCGGCTAATCTCTGAAATGGCTGGACCGATTTTGACGGGACATTCACTGGCAGATAGCTGACATAATAAGGAGTACCCGAACCCGAGCGAAGCGAGGGTAAGTCGCTAGTAATAAATAAAATCGGATACGTGCGAGTCAGACCTGCAAATCGAAGGTTCCGTAGTATAAAATATTCAAATAAGTTTATAATTGCAATACATTTTTTTTGTGATTTTCGCAAATTCCCAAATTTTATGATTCTAGGTCAACGGAAAGTACCTACTCTATAAGTTTTGAATACCTTGCGAGTGTCAAAATATGCGGCACAAACGGCCATATTTTTAAAAATATTTATTAGTGCATACATACAAGTATAGCTAAATTGAGCAAACAACTGAAAAATGTAATTTGCATGAAATTTTCGAGCAAATACCACAATTGCAACAGTAATTTTAAATCGGATATGAATTTTATTAAGTCGAAAGGATAGCAAAGGAATTTCAGAGTGAGGTACTACGGTACGCAATAGTCATGGTCGATTTGATTGACAAACTTACACACTTCTATATTGAATTTTAAACTATCTTTTTGACCGACTTTAGAAGTCTGAGGTGTGCTACGCGTGTGTTTTTTTTTTATTAATTTAACTGATTTTATTTATTCTTTTTAATTAATCTATACAATTAAATAAAATAGGAGTGTCTGTTTGTAATATTAAAATAACCGCTTTTTACTAAATGCATATGGATGTATACATGGTACATATACCAAAATAACATTTTTTCGAATTTTTGTCTGTCTGTCTGTCATTTTGTTCCGCCTAATCTATGAAATGGCTGGACCGATTTTGACGGGACTCTCACTGGCAGATAGCTTATGTAATAAGGAGTAACTTAGGCTACTTTTATTTTAGAAAAAAATAAATAGGGTGAAAAAAGTTTGTTTTGGGAAGCAACTCAGGGACGAACCCGAGCGAAGCGAGAGTGAGTCTCTAGTAATGATAATAATGCACTTCTTACGGATTTAGGCCACGACTGCTAATCAAAATTTGCTATCTGTGCTGGAGATATTATAATGCACAAATGTACGCGCAGATACTACACTAGTGTACACTCTCTATTTCTTATTACTCTTAAACTCCGGTGGGACGACATTTAACACGACCGGTAAGCGATCACGCGATGGATCGGGGTGATGGAAACATCACCCCGTGCCTCGGATACGTAAACATAATAATATGTTGGGACATTAATACAAGGCACCATCTAGTTCCATGGTAAGCTACGAGGCTTGTGTTATGGATACCAGACAGTAGATACACTACACATATATAACTTAAAATACATATTATAAATATAAACACCTAAGACTAGAGTACAAACATTCGTGCTTATCACACAAATGAATGGCCCCAGCAGGACTCGAACCCGCAACCGCTGACATAGCAAGAGTTAAATTTATTATTTTGGTGAAAACCAAGAGTTACATTATTATTTTGGAGGTAATTTTAATCCGTTGAGAATCGCGGGCACGCCGCCGTGTCGGTTATCAATTAATTGTTTAGAAATTATCCAGGAAGTGTTAATTAAAAAAGTGCAACATTTTAATTAAAGTTATTTTTTTTTAATATAATAGTAAACTATTGTATAAGTACATCGTGATTATTTCAATCTCGCAGTTTGACGTTAACTTTTTAAAAAGCAATAAAGCAAGGTTTTAATTTTTTTGTCTCATTGATACTTTTTTTATTTCAAAATTTCTTATAGTTATTAATGATGTAACAATGGTGTTTAGTTTAGACAGCAAATTTTTTAAGCTTATGCATGGAGCAGTTTCCGTGGGAAAATATTTTTATTTTCCCATATGAATTTTTCTTGAGTAATGCGTACGAAATAAGCTATTTAGACAGTGGTAGCCCAGTGTTAACGCGCTCGCTTGGGAAACCGAGTGAAGCGGGTTCAAATCCCGGGTCTCGCACCTCTGATATTTTCATGTGCGATACATTTCTAACATGATTACCACTTGCCTTACGGTGAAGGAAAACATCGTGAGGAAACCTGCATGTCTGAGAGAACCTAGCAAGTTTTCGAAAGACGTGTGTAGTCCGCCAACCCACAGCTGGCCAGCGTGGTGGACTATGGCCTGATTCCCCTCGTATTGAAGAGAGGCCCGTGCCCAGCAGTGGGACGTTAAAAAAGAGTCGAATACAAGCTATTTAGCGTGAAACTTTTAAAGTATAGTACAAATACTAAGTAAACATTTATTAACTTATTGAAATAATGGTATTCGTTTATAACGAAGTCGTTTAGACGACAGTCTGGCTCTAGTGTAAAACGCTCATTCTATTATTTATTGAATTGAGTATAGAAAAACTCAGAAAACATTCTTACTGCCGATGCCGTAATATTACATATGAAGCAATATATATTTTTACAAGCAAAGTAAGTTAGTTAAGTTAAATTGCTTTTTAACTTACTCGAAAATATAAGTACTTCATAACATGACTTGTTGTACGATTTTGTTTGATTTATGATCAAAATTGGGCACTGTCACATGCGAGACTCGCAAAATAAGCGTCTCGTTAGGTTTATTATGAATTCTGCTATTTTAACCGACTTCAAAAAGGAGGAGGTTCTCGATTCGATAGATTTTTTTATGTATGTACATATGTACACCGATTACGCCGAGATCTATGATCAGATTTACGTGATTCTTCTTTATCATTTGGTACCTAGTTTATAAAGGAAGCCTTCCTTAATAAACTATGTAAAAATGCTATCTAACATCGCATTTAAGCTCATAGAAGTGGTTTAAATATATGCTCATATATAAACAACGTGAACGCGAGAAAATGTAGAGCAAGAAATCAAAAAATATTATTTTAGTCCAATAAAAGAATAACAAATTGATGCAACTATTTGCAAATAGTTTATAATATGTATGTATTTAAAGTTATATATGAGAAGTGTATCAACTATCTAGTATCCATAAAAGCTTCGTAGCTTACCATGGAACTAGATGGTGCTGTGTGTTAATGTCCCAATATATTATTTATTTATTATAATATTTTATAAGCTGGAGAATCTTGTAGGATATTTTTCCCTTTACGTGTGATCCCCATAGGATATCAATATATTGAAAAAAAAATCACTAGGGATGTGTCACTCGTTTAATTATAATGATGGTCCGAATATAGTTCGTTAATTTCTCAGGTCAATGTCAGGCAGGTACGTGGTATATTTTCAAATCATACTTAATAACCTCACTGAATCCTAATAAAGCAGCCAACGTTCTCGTAATATTGTGACCTAGTAAGAATATAATGAGATAATCGCTGGCAATTTACTTTGGCATAACTGAACTCTTGCTTGCATTTATTTATGAGTGCTTAAGATATTTTCTTACAATATGAAAGAGAATTGTAAAAGTCGTCTGTTTGTATGTAAGCCATAATCCTTCGAACTATTAAATCATTTTTTTTCTTAATAGGATTGAACTGTTATCCCAACGAATATAAAATTCATTCATTTTTTAATTATTTTCTCTGCGTATATTATGTTCAATATATTTTTAAATGATAATAATTATATTTCTAATAATAATAATAATTGATTGATTAAATGAAGCCCTAACTAAATAAGTAGTGCAGTGTAAGTGAATAATGTTGTTTTATTTTTTTTATATTATAAGAAGATAGTATGGCACTTTTCATAATACTTTATTAGATTTACGCGAATATTTGACATTTTAAATAAAACTATCTTTTCGGATTTTTTCGCGGATTTATTTTAATTTTTGGTTCCCGACGTTTCGTTTGCTTTACAACAATCATGGTCACGGCAGAGACTAAGGTGTTAGATGTCTCAAAGATTATATAGTTGTTACAGACAGCCTACCCACAAAATAACAAAATGAATTCAAAAAACTTGAAAAAATCCGAAGAAATAGTTTTATTTAATATGCCAGTTTTGTTTTCTATCTGTGAAAACTTAATTATTTGTTGAGTTTTATGCCACCATATGGTGTAAGCTAAGCCTACAGCTAAGAAGGATAGAGTACATAAAAATGATAGAATTTTAGTCACTGTTTACAAGTTTCTATTAATGTAAACGTTAAACCGTTATTTCATAATCTGCGATTTGACAGACAAACAAAAACTTTACAAATAATAGAGTTCTCTTTTATATATGTTACTCTAAAATTATATCTTAACATAAATTTATTGTATTATAAATGGCACATAGAGCTTATATTTGTGATTTCAGAGTGATTTTTAAAAAACTACGGACTGACGTGATTTTTTACATAGAGTTGGGTTTATGTACCGGAGAGTGAAGCTGAGTAAACATTTCATCCTAGATGAAATTTCCATAATGCACTAGTGTGTTGTTAGTATACAGGCATTTTCGTAAGCGTCAAAATTCTTACATTGCAAGAAAATTAAAAATTAATTTTACTAAATAAAAAATAAACACCTCCAGTGTTATAAGTAAATAAACACATGTTGACGATTTGTTACAGCATCGACCATCGTAATCGATAAGCTTTGCAGAAAATACAATTTTTTATTCCAATAAAGCGGCATAAAACATTAAATACTGTATAAAATGTTGTTAATAAAATAAATGGATAAAAACTTTGCAAAATTGTAAATATTTTTCATAATAGTTCAAAATTTATAGATAGTAAAAACATGAAAATTTAATAATGAGAGATTGAAGAGAGCAAAGAACAGTAGATATCAACGTAAATAAATAATTTTTATACGAATTCAATTACCTGAATGAGAATAAGCAACAACGTCTCACATTCACTAAAAAAAGCACAAATCACAACACAAACGACAGGCACTCGTTATACAACTGTGAGGTCTGCGCGTGCGCAACTCGCGCTTGCGAACTTCACTACCACTGCTACAGTACCAGTTCGCCAGCGAGAGGTCAATGTTAACTAAATAAGTCATTTGTTAATAAAGCTCTTAGCAAAGGTTTTTGTTTTAAAATAATGTTATATACATTGTTGTGTCTTTTAGATCTGCGTTATATACTTATATGTATATTTTCTTGCTCTATCGAGTTAAAATTTGACATAAATAAGTAGTGATTAAGAAATTGTGATGAGTGAGTGATTTATTAAGTTGCATTACGATTCGTAAAAAGGAGACCGGAAAAAGCTATTTGTTTATTTTGGTTTTCCAATAATAGATAATATCTCCTGCGCAGTTGGCTAGTCTCAATGAGATTGGCCGCCGTGGCCGGAATCGGTCAGGACGACATCATAGACAAATACTGTATGTTCCATACAATCGTTTATTGATGTAATTAAGCCTATCGTTACAATATACCTACATTGTTTTAAACTTACACACGACCTCCATCCTTTCTTAATTTTTATTGACATCCACTCTTTTCTCTTTAGACCCTCATATTTTATAAATGTCAAAATTTATATTCTTTTATTACCTTCTTTATTTTAATCAATGTAACAAAAATGAGCATAACATTAATAATAAATGGTGTCGCTAACACATTGGTAATAACTTATAAGTTACTTCGTTGTTTTTCTTAAACTAAATTTTGCTATCACTGGAAAAGTTATCGATGTTTTAATAAATATCAAAATATAGGTAGTTCTGCTTAAAATGATGAAACGATACAAACTTGAGAAAAACTCAATACATAATGTTAATAATGATGATGATTATTATTCAAATAAAATTTGTTTTTTATAGATTCATTAAAGTGCCGTGGGGCAACTAAGTGTCATGATGCGTGTTGGCAAGTGATACTTTTTAGTTTAAAAAGTATTATTTTTATTAATTTAGATAAACTATAGAAAATATGTAGCTGAAACTTTTGTTTTTTTTTGTTTTTATTGTTTTATGTTTATTTAAATGCCTGGAATTTCAGTTCAATTAAAAAAAAAACAGTAATAAAAAAATCTTTTTCGCAATTTATAGCCATAAGAAAAAACTTCACCTAACTTCATGCTACGTCCTTTAAGATCAGAGCACTTATGTATCACTATATTTATTACTAGCGACTCACCCTCGCTTCGCTCGGGTTCGTCCCTAGGTACGTTTTACTGCTGAACCGAGCTGAACGTTGACAAGCCAGTCAGTGATTCGCGAGTAGTGAATAAAAATAGTAATTGCGAATGTACCTTAGGTGATAGACATATAATATTGCGAACTTGACGATATAACTTTTTAAGACCTACAATTTTCTAGTACATTATTTTGATGTATCTCTTAAGGTTCAGCCAGCGTTAGCCATAGAAATTTCTAAGGACGACTCGATAGAACCATTCATTGCGTTTTCCCGCGGGAACGAAAAATGTGCCTGTAGTAAAAGGTATCGTAAATGTTGACTCGAGTGATAAGCTATCACTATACAAAATTTAGTCAAAATCGGTCCCGTACTTTTTGCGTGAAACGCGCACAGACAAAGAGACAAACAGACAAAAAATTAATAACTATTGTTTTGGGGTCTATAAATAATACGTTACAGTCATTGTTTTTAAAAAATATTTCATGTACAGATTTCGCTTAGTTACTGCTTTATTATAGTATAGATATATAAACTATGCGAGCACTGAGCGGAGCCGCGGGTAAGAGCTAGTTAATTATATAAGTTAAGTATCATAAAAATTGCTTTCTGAAATTTTATCTTAGCACTTGTTCGTTCTGGTTGTTAACTGCTTATGCCGTGGTTCCGCTCGCGAAATAGGCTCGTCGAAAGGGTCTCAATTATCTAATACTTGTTGTATTACTTATAAAATAAGTAAATAATAAAATGCGACGACGCGTTTAGCTCCGTTTGTAGTGCTACTTGCTGTGCCAGCGGTCGCGGGTTCGAGTCCCGCTGAGGGCATTCATTTGTGTTATGAAAACGAATGTTTGTACTCCAGTCATGGGTGTTTATATTTATAATATGTATGTATTTAAAGTTATATATGTGTAGTGTATCAACTATCTGGTATCCATAACACAAGCCTCGTAGCTTACCATGGAACTAGATGGTGCTATGTGTTAATTTCCCTACATAATAAAAAAAAAATGGACGGCTTAAGTAGCAAATATTATTCGCGACGTATTGATTTATTTATATTACTACAATAATAAGAATAAAATATTTTAACAGTTTTTGGTATGAGGTGAGTTTGGGCGAAACCTAAAATAAATTATTCCGCTCTACTGGATTTCTTAATAATTTATATGGAACATTCCTTGAATTAAAGGTGAGTTCTTCTCGGGGTCAAACTTTTGTCAGTGCTCTTTGAAGTCGGCCAAAAAAGCTATAAGGAAAGCAATAGCTATTATTAGAACTGTTTAGTATATATATATATATATATATATATATATATATATATATATATATATATATATATATATGGAGATTTACTCAAATATTTTAACTTAAAACAAGACTATTTAAAATTATCTTGTAAGAGAACTTATTTAGAGTACTTCACTTCTTGAGAGGAAAAGGATGTTATGACACAGAGGTGTTATTCTTTACTTTTGATGATTTTGAGTTTCTTAATATTGCAGCACCAGAGGATGTGTCTGTTCTGCATAATATTTTTATCCGCTTAAGTGTCTTTATGTAGATCGGTACACTTGTGGCTTAAAAGTACTCACGCTTAAAAATAATAAAAAAAATATCGTTACTTTTGTTTTTATATAACCCGAAAAAAAAATACAAAAAAAATACGAAAAAAAGCAAGAAAATCACCTGGCCCCGTCCGAATTTAAACGTAACGTTTGATTTTTTTATATACAAGAATTTCTTCGTACAAAAAAGAAACAAAAATAATTGGACAAAAAATAATAATCATATATTATTATAAGTTACTTGATTGACTGTCGCAATAGTCAATTAAATAATATTTAAGGTGGCTGTTACTTTAATTATTGTTTAATTAATTATAATGTTATATTAGTCATTCTATAGGTATTATTAATCATTAATAATAATATATTTTAATGAATTAAATAAAAAATAATATTATTCTATTAATTTTTATAATAAATTAATTATCATTAAAAAACAAAATATGTTCAAACATAATAAGTGAAAATTCTTATAAATCGATTTTGTCAAATAAGAATTTATCACGTCGATTTAAAATTATCTTAATGGATTTATGTTAAAGTATCATTGATATAAAAAATGTTTTTTTTTTTTAAGATATGATATTTAATAAAAAAGCTAATTAAAATTAATATTTGATATATAATTAGTTATTCATTGTAAATGCCGCAACTGTGTAGAGTTTATGAAATTTGTGTACGTGCACCTATACACATAAACCTTTCCATTCTTGTTTGCTATACCATTTCGCAACCCGCCCCGCCTGCCTTGGGGGAAATCCTTACTATATGCAATTTCAATATACCTATTATATAGCTTATGATTTTTACTAAATTATTATGTGAAATATATCCATAAATATATATTAAACTAGCGGCTCATCCTCCTATGATTCATTAAATTAACATAACTTTTTAAATTTAGGAACCGATTGAAATAAAACAAATACTGAATGTTAAGTGACGCTTACCACAATACGTTAGTGGAAACCGCACCCAAATCAGTTAAGCCGTTTCTAAAATTAGCGCGCACAAACGCCCAGACAAACCGACAAACAGACAAACACAAAAAAACTAAAAATCATTGTTTTAGGTTCTATTGCGTTAATAAAGATCTCCAATAACAGTTTTTCTCAAATATTTTCCATGTACAGACAACGGTCAGTTACAATTTTATTATATGTATAGATTGTATGGAAATTAAACGCTTTGTTGTAAACCTATGTAATTTTTTAAATAAGAGATCGCTTACATTAAGTGAATCGTTTGATAAGGCGGTAAAGGCAGGTAATACCAACATAAACTGTACAGATATTGGTATCTGCTATATAATAAATGCGGATGCCGCAAGTCCAATTCCGGTTTTAGCTTCTAACTTGCAATCACCTTATATAGACAAATTAATATAAAATTATGTATTAAGAAATGTGTGCATATTATATTAAGTTATGATATGGTGTTTGATTTATAAAGCAATAGGAAAATCATGTTAATTTTTCCAAAAATGATTTATAACGATACGTTAGCAATAGTCAAGATATAAAAATTGTATCATTTTATAGTGAACTAGCAATTCACCCTCGCTCCGCTCGGGCTCGTCCCTAGTTACCTTTTAACGTTTAGTATAGATTTCTCAGAAATGAGATATTTTACCGCGGTAAAAAGTATCCTATATGTTGACCCGGATAACCAGCTATCCAAACATCAAAATCCCTCCAGTGGTTTTCTTGTGATGCAGTAACAGACAGACAGACAAAAATTCTAAAAACTATAGATTCGGTCTCTGTATCGATAATAATGTCTATTTCAATAAGATTTTCCAAAAAATATTTAATGTACAGATTCAGCTTAGTTACAATTTTATTATATGTAGGTATAGATAATTCATATTGTTGACTTAGTAAAAAAAAAATTTGTAAATTTTAAAAACTTCAAGTAAATAATTAACTAACAACTAAGCGCATTAGGTAATAACTAATATCCATTATTATTTCAATCTGAACTCCATTGAACTAATGAGCAATTATGTAGTATTTTACTCCATTTTTGTATGGGAAAGTTCACAAGATTACTAGGTTCCTATTGTTCATATAATAATCAATAGAACTTGCTATAGAATTAAGTATGAATTAAATATTATCAACATTTTCAATGCAATTTCAATTTTGCTTTAGGTTTAGTAATCGCGTGCTGAATGACACGATTTGCTTAAATATTACGTATTTCCATCCAATTATACCGAATTGTTATTAATTGTACATTTTCATTATTATTAAGCATTATTTTAGTTTGCTTCATTTTCATATTTTTGTTCACAAGCTATCTTACTAAAATATAAATATGTTTGTTGCTTTGTTTTTTTTTTTCAATTTTCAACGGATTGATGAGATTTTGCATTGAAATAGTTTGTAACTTGGTGTAGACATTTAAGTACATAATATATTATACTAATTCACTGGTGTTATGTTATAGTGTTTATCTAAACATACAGAGATATCATATTGATATTATACATTATATGTTTTTTTTTTTTATTTCACATCAATAAAGATTAGATAGCTACACTATACATAAGTTATTATCTCTAAAACTTAACACACTGTATGTTTAACCGTTTTACAAATTTTCTTTCTTGTTTATCACCTGACGACCACGGCTGTCCACTAAAGCCACAATATGTCAGTACATGTCAATTATTGTTTATTTACTGCTTGCGGAAATCGAATCCGTGATCCCAGATGTAGAGATAAGTTTCGTGAACGATGCGTTGAGGCTGCCGTCGTGTTCGAACACAAGCAAACAGTAATTAGGTTATTAAGAAAAATTAAGATAACAAAATTAAGATAAAAGATCTTTAAAAGCAATTAATTTCTCAAACTTTTTATTAATTTGTATCAAAATGTTGGAATAGTATTGATTCGCAGTCACCCTGTTTAAATATGATACCTCATACCTTGATGAATTTAGCCATATTTCATATGATAAAAAATAGCTGTTTAGGCTACAAGGCTGTCAAAAAAAAAAAAAACTTATGCACTTGCAACATAATTACACTTGAATTATATTACTCTTCTTCTGAGACAGTCGGATAATGGGCTAAGTCGACAAAAGCTATTATTCCGTAAGTTTATTATTAATGCAAATCGGTAATACATAATGACTGGTAACAAAAAATATGTCGAATCGGAACATTACTCGTATTTGTTTCCTAATGTTTCGTTTCAAATGCGAAACTATTACAAAACGTGTAACGAAACCGCGCCAAGGTCTACCCTTGTGATGTAACGGTACCCATCTCGATATGTGACTCTGGGCTTCTGACATTTGCATCGGTGTATTAGCTTTATTGGATGACGCTTTAACCCCTATCACTTACATTGTATAATATGTATGTATTTGATGGGGAATTTGACAGTTTTTCTGTGTGTGCGTGAAATGAGCGTGCCTGTGTACGTACGCGTGTGTGTGTATAATAGGGAGCGAGAGGTTGACAGAGAGAGATGAAATAAAAAGAAAGTATTTTTTGTTCTTTTTTTATTATTTTATTTTATGCTTGTTGGGCGAATTTGCATATTTTTCTTAGGAAGGCGAATGCAATCGGTTTTTTCTTACTTCTTAACAGTCATAAGAGTTAATGATATCTTCTTACTGCTTTCTCATGTCTCGTCTAGAGAGAGCCTAGTGACTATATTTATACTTAACGTTGCACTTTGCAATTTAATATTTAGCTATAGATTGTTGAGCAAGATTTAGCTATTATTTTGTCAATGGTAGTATGTGTGTGCCATCGCTTCGCTTAGGTGAATCCTTATTTTTAATAATTTTTATTCTAAGGATTCTAGAGACAGAATAAGATAAAGTAAAATAATTGAAATAAAAAAATAGACATATTTGTAATTCTTTAAACTATTGACAATGTAGACAAACTCATTAACATAACCTATTAAGGAGTCTGCCCACTACACCGTCTCATACCATGACCGTGCTATGAACGTATCAGGCACGGAAACGAGCATGGCACGGACTACTATGCCCACTAGAACGTATCAACAACGTATCATACCCGTACATAACGGTTTTAGTGTTGTGTATGCTCACCATTGCGCCGCCTACGCGCACCGGTCCCGTAACGTCGCGTGCCAGGCACGCAGCGTACCGTCACCGGTAAAATATTCTCGATGACAATTGTTAACGTTCCGTGCACGGCACGCAACAGTGCCGGTCGGTGACGGAACGGTCTAGTGGGCAGAGTCTCATACATTTCAATACAAAGAATATTTTTTTGCCTGACACGCTCCTAGCACGGTCATGGTATGAGACGGGGTAGTGGGCAGACTCCTTTACACTTATAAGTTATAAGTAATTATTTAATAATTTTATGTTTGTTAGTATGTTACATCTTTAATAACATATATTATCATTTAATCAATCTTCTCTTTTTTACTTTTGTTATAACATTTTTGTTAAATCACTATTAAGATTTAATACTTCCCATCATCTTAGGTGGATTTTATAAGTATATATGTATATAAGATTTTCCATTAACACTCAACAATATCGCATATGTGCGGCTAATCTGATATTATATGTTGTATTAATTAGTCCGGTACAAAATAAAATAGAAATTAAACATAAGCGAATGTCAAACCTAGAGCGTTCCAGTAAAGCGAGCCTTTCCATTTTTTTTACAAATCATAAATTACACAATTTACTATATACATACCATACTTATTGCAGCATACATGTAGTAGTCAATAGAAAAATATTAATTGATTCGTAAGTTTTCTGAAGTGGCCTTTTACTTTTAAGACATATGACATTTTTGAACTTTGGTTTTTGAACAGAAGTTTGATAGGTCTTTGCCAAATTCTTACACATCTATTGTTTAAAAAAGAAAAAAAAATGCGGTTGCTTAAATTCATAGGTAAGTTGCCGCGCTTATTTATTGAATGTTACAGTTCATCTCTTTGATCATATTCTTTTTTAATTATATCAACTGCTTTCTGAGCTACTACCAATGTCGCAGCCATTGTATTAGCTCCTGGTATAGTTGGCATTATACTCGCATCAACGACTCTTAGGTTTTTAATTCCATGAAGCATTAATTCCGGGCTAACTACAGATGTAGGATCGTTTTCGGGGCCCATTTTAGCGGTACCCACTGGATGATATAACGTCGTCGCCATATGCCTTATGTAACAATTCCAGTAATTATCGGTATTGAATAAATGTTTTGTACAATTAGGAATATCAATTCTTAGTAATTCGATTTCCCTTTCCTTAAAAACCGACGTTTCCTCGAGTTTGTGAACGAAATCGATAGCCTTCATGAAGGAAAGTATATCGCCAGGATGTTGAAAATAATTAGCCTTTATTATTGGATCTGATAATGGAGATTTAGCAAGATGGATTTCGCCTCTTGATTTCGGACGTAATAATGTTGGATAAATTCCCAAAATATCATGCGCTTCATTTAGTGATTGAATAATATTTATAATTTCTTGTTTATAACCTAATCCTTCAAGGTATGGCTTTAATACGAAATTATCGTTTTTAGCAAAGTAAGTGTAATGAAATTGAATATCAGGATAGTCAGAAGTGTTCGTAGTATCAATAAATCCCATGTAGTCTGTTAACCCAATGTTTGAAAATGGACCGCTTTTAGTAAGTATGTACTGTATAAAGAGCATGTTTATAATTTCATCGGGTATTACTGTATGCTTGTTTGTTTTAAGAAACAAAGGTAATATGACATGATCTTGTAGATTCCGTCCTACCAGCAAATCTTGGAGGCAATGAATTCCCAAATCCTCCAATTGAGACCTTGGTCCTATCCCAGATAACATAAGAATTTGTGGTGTACCAATAGATCCAGCTGATAAAATAATTTCTTTTGTTGCATGAATATCCGCAAAACTACCGCTCTTATGTCGTATTTTAACACCAGTTGTTTTTTTAGTATCAGGATCGATTAATACTTTTTCTACTACAGTATTTTTCATTATTTCTAGTTTACTAGCATCCATGAAATATGCTTTTGCGGTGTTCATGCGCTTACCATTTTTTGTCAGTAATCTTGCTATTTTTGTTCCAATCAAAGCTTCATGATTATTGTATTTATAGGATGTAAAACCTAGTTCTATCCATGCATTGTCTAAAATATTATACCATTCATTTTCATAACCCTGAAAATTAGGATCAGAAATGTTAAAAAATGCTTCTTGCTCATCAAAAAAAGCCAATAATTTATCATAATTCCACCCAATATTTCCTAATTGTTCCCATTCAAAGTAATCGTTAGGATTTCCTCGGAGATAAATCATTGCATTTATGGAACTCGATCCACCGAGTGCTTTACCTTTACTCCAAATACAGCTGTTGTTATTAAATCCTAAACAACTATTGCCATCCGGATTCGTTTTGTAGTTCCAATCTATTCCAGAATTTTGATTTAAGAATAAAAATGCGGGGATCTGAAATATAAAGTATCCCTAAGTTTATTTCTTAAAGAAAGTAAGAAATTATATAGGATATTAAGGAGAGGTGGGACGAAACGATCATCATGCCACTCTTATATAGGAGTGGTATGATGATCGTTATTGTATTGTGATTGTTAACTTATATAAGTTAACAATCACAATACAATAATTAGTATCTGTGGTGTCGGGTTCGATGCCCGTACATAGTGAATTGACCATAAGGTTTTTCGTATAGTATTTGCATTTATGAGTTGTTTGCATGTTAGGGCCCACACAATAAGTACTAAACCTAAAACTAGCAGGATCATCAGTGTATTTTCTTATTTTATAATTCACTTTTTTTACCTCACTATCAATTCCAGGATCGTCTCCTGCCTCTATTAGTAATATTTTCCACAATGGATACAGATTTGATAAACGACTTGCCAGCAATGAACCGGCTGTACCAGCTCCGACTATTATGAAATCATATGAAGCTAAAATGTAAGAAAAATATATTAAAATCAAAAAGAAATTCTACTTAGAAACTATTGAATGGTTGCTACAGTTGGTTATTTTAGGGTTTTTAACTACGACTAACGTCCAACTCTAGGAAGTGAAAAAAGTAAAAAAAAAAAACTGG
Organism: Fabriciana adippe; assembly: GCA_905404265.1. NCBI lineage: Eukaryota > Metazoa > Arthropoda > Insecta > Lepidoptera > Nymphalidae > Fabriciana > Fabriciana adippe. The sequence goes on along the minus strand of FR990001.1, from coordinate 8,990,323 downwards.
CTTTTTTATAATCGTAAATATCTCCCAAACACAGTTTTACGAAATGTTTTATTCGAATATTTAAAATATTAATTAAATTTATTGATTATATTAAAGTAATATTATTGGCTATACATATATCTAAAGGAATTTACAATGAATTGTAAAAAATATACTTACAAGACTCCCTTTCTAAAATATTTGGGGAATCGTCAGGAGGCCAGCTGTAGTCGTCTAAGATAGTGCAGTGCGCAGCAATTATTGTAGTCACTGCATTTAAGAATAAACCCCCTGTTGTACCAGAAAATGGCAACGGACATGTTTCTGTTATATTTATTTTTAAAGCCTCCATTTTAATACATTCTATACTTTTAGAATACAAAATAATTAATTGAATTTCTGTATATTATGATTATAATTTACAAAAATATAAAATAAAGTAAATACGTCTTATTGTGCAACCAGGTTGGGTGTATTAGTTTCTTTAATATGTCAACATATAAGGGATATTCAATGAATTAACCTCAACTTATTGTATTAGTAACGTGAAATCGAATACTTTATCAGTTGTTAATATAGGGTAGCAAGAAAACTCCAAACAGATTATTTTTATTGATTTTAATGAAACAATATTTATATACACTAAAACCAAATAAAGTTTAAATACTTAAGTAAGGAAAATGGTTTAATTACAACCGGCTATATAATAATTAAAATTATTTTTAACACTTGGTAAATAAATCTGTGAATTTAAACAGGTCTTTTTAGAACTCAACTTCATAATTCATACCATTGTGATATAACCAAGTTCGACATTTTTTATGATTCTGTGAGAATCGCTCGTGGTGGAATTGATTTTCTTGTATTTTTGGTTTTTTATCATGAGTAATATCCGAATGGATGAGCTCATTATCAACTTTTAAGTTTGGATTTGCAGGATTATGAAACCGAGTTTTTCCATTTAATGTAGATTGAGAAACCCTAAAATTTAAATCTTCTGTTCCTTGACCCGATATAAAATAAGGATATGGCTTTAGAAAAGTATTTGGATTATTGGAATTGTGATCATAAAAGCTTAAATCAGGATTATACATATTGTTAATTCTGAATGAATTTGATTTGGGATTATGAATTCTATTCAAAGGGAAACTCTCTTTTCTTTCTTCTGATTTAACAGGGACAGTGTTTAAATTTTGACTCCTGTTATTATTATTTAATTTTCTATCTTTGCTAACTAAATCGTTCTGTAATGACGGAAACAGATTGCTTATTTCCGTGAAAATGTCTAAACTTGATTGGGTTTCTCCTGCGTTTCTTAATTTGTTATTCACTGTAGATATCATCTCGTCGTTGCTTAGTACGGATTCCGAAGTACACTTAACAAAAGTATGAGCTGCTTCTTCTGCTTCTGCCCAGTCTTCTTTAATCATGTCTGCTGCCTTCTCTCCGATCATTATTATAGGTGCATTAGTATTTCCACTAACGATCGTTGGCATGATACTGCCATCAACCACTCTGAGATTACTGATCCCGTATACCTAAAATACAGTTTTTTTTTAATTAATAAAACATTCACATTCTACATTGAATCAACACAGCAAATATGAAAACGAATTAATAATAGAAAATAGCAGTCATCTATACATATAATAAAATTGTAACTAAGTCAAATCTGTACATTAAATATTTTTTTGAAAATCTTATTGGAATAGACTTTATTATCGATACAGAAGCCAAATCTATAGTTTTTAGAATTTTTGTCTGTCTGTCTGTCTGTCTGTCTGTCTGTCTGTTACCGCATCACGGGAAAACCGCTGGACAGATTTTGATGAAATTTGGTATGATGATACCTGGTTATCCGGGTCAACATATAGGATACTTTTTACTCCGCGAAAATATCTCACCTCTGAGCTAAACGTTAAAAAGTAACTAGGAACGAACCCGAGCGGAGCGAGGGTGAGTTGCTAGTGTCATATAAAAATAAATTAGCTTAAACACAAACGCCATAATATTTTTAGGCTTGTACTGTCCTGTCCTTATTTATACTGACCCAAAATAACATTGAATTGAATTTTAACAAAGTAGTAGTTGTCGTAAAAGAACTTACTCTCAATCTGGGATCAACGACTGCCTGTAAGTTGTTAGCATGGCCCATGGCACAGGTTCCTACTGGGTGGTAGATAGTCAAGGAATGATGACGTGCTTGACATTCTAAATGTTCATCTGACATAAGCGCGTGCTTCGAGCATCCAGGATTACGATTGGGATTTGGCCGAGCGTTCAGTTTTTTTAATGCAGGTTGCTCAATTAATGACTGTGCTATTTTAGCACCGTCGATCTGTAATAAATAAAAATACAAATAATTTATTAAACACCCTATATAGGTTATTTCAAACAATATTAACTATACGCGCATATCAAGTGACGTACAGTATAAGTAATAACATATTTAGTTCAAGTACGTTGTTTAAATGTATCTCGAGTTATTTAATTCATAATATGAACTATTTATTTGATGATTTTAAATATTTGTATGTGTATATAATCCTTACCATCCTAAGCATATCTTCTTGGTCTACATAGTAATTTGGATAAATAAGTGGTGGCGAAAGCGGGTTGGAATCACGTAACTTTAAATATCCTCGACTTTTGGGTCTTAAAAGTAGAGGGACGATAGAAAAAGATGAATCGTATAATATATCTTCATATAATTCAGCATAAGTTTCATCTGAGAGTCCGTTTGCACGTTTTCCAAATAATCCGCCATCCATGTTGTCTGCTGTAGGTGCAATGAAAAATTGTATATCGGGATAATCTTCAGCGGGATCTTGATATTTTGAATTAACAAATGCCATTGCTTCAGCTTCCATCATGCTGTACAAAGGACCTTTTTTATTAATTGAGAAGTCAATCACGCTACCGAGTGAGCTTACAGTATAAAAATTAAAGCAGTAATCGGTTCCATTCGTATAGGGATTATCAAAAAGAAATGAATGTCCACCCATAGCCACATGATCTTGGAGGTTTTTCCCAACCCCAGGTAAATGAGCAATTGGATATATACCAAGTTCTTTTAACTCTTTGCTATCGCCTATGCCCGAGAGCATAAGAAGCTGGGGTGATTGAATTGCCCCCGCTGATAATATAATTTCTCTACTTGCTCTTATAATATGTGATTTTCCGTGCTTAGTAAATTTTACTCCATATGCTTTTTTATGTTCATCTATTAATATTTTTTCCACTAGAGAGTGGACAGTAACGTGTAAGTTAGATCTCTTTGACGCTGATCTGAGATATCCTTTTGCTGTGCTACAGCGAAGTCCATTTCGCAGAGTTGCATGAGATCTTGTAAAGCCAGTTTGAAATTCACCATTTACGTCCAATATTTTATAGCCAAGTTCTTCGCCGGCTTCTAATATTTTATTTGTAATTGGTTGTTGATATCTAAAATATTCAATTGATATAGGGCCACCCACCGCATGATACGGGTTATTTTGATATTCAGGTATTCGCATATCTTCTGCTTTGAGAAAATATTGTAATATATCCTTATAAGCCCAACCTTCATTACCAAGCATAGCCCATTTGTCATAATCTTTTTTATTTCCTCGTATATAAAGCATGGCATTTAGTGTGCTGGAACCGCCTAACACCTTGCCGCGCGGCCACTTACACCTGTTGCCTACCATGCTCAAACAATAACCATCACTTGGCTCTGTAACAAACTGCCAATCTATTGAAGACGTTTGTAAAACGGGAAACAATACGGGTACTTCTGATAACACGTTTTCTTCCTGTCCAGCTTCTATTAAAAGTATATTCCAATCTGGATTTTCTGAGAGACGGCTAGCTACTACTGAACCAGCTGTCCCAGCACCGATCACAATAAAATCATAGCATTTATAAAGTTGCTCAACTGGGTGATCTCTGACTCGATTCTCCGCGTCTTCTATGTCTGGTCTGTACAGATGAATCACCATACGCAAAAATATCATAGCACCCATTCCTGGCAGAAGTCCAAATAATATCCTAGTACTGGATAAAACAGGCCTCAAGGATAAGCTATGGCTCGCCATATTTACATAACAATTGTAACAACTGCACTTACATGTACACTATTTTCAATGAGTGTAATATTATTAGCAAGGGATTTTGCTAACGTAGAAATTAACATATTATTGTTTACGAAAGGTCACGTCGCGTTTTAGTCTGTATACAGAGTAATTGTCAATATTCATTACCCGAAAATAAACTTTTTTTTGTATAAATATTCTTAAATATTTAATAACTTAGACTTGATTCGTGTTTTGGTTTCGGGTTCGTTTAATGTATTTCTTAAATAAGATGACATGTTTATTTAAATAATTCACCTTCAAAATTAATTAGAAATATTATAGTATTATATTTGCAATTGCAAGCAGTGATTATTTTAAGTATACTCTCTATTAGTCTACTCTATATTAGGATGCATTCGACATGTAGACGTCACAGAGCAGTCAGCAGATTATTTCACATTTATTTTTAATGTTGGTGAAGTAATGTATTCGTTTATTGTTTTATTTAAAAATTAAATTATAAATAGAATATTATAATTTATTCCTATACCTATTTTTTAATATGATATACTTCGTATGTTTTAACGAAATGTGAGTAAATATAGAGGTATGTTAGTATAAATTACTAAAGAAAAATATAAAAATTAAGAAAAATACGTTTATTTGGGAACTTTTTTTATAATAACTAATACCTCTGTTTGATGCTTAAATTGAAATAAGTTATTAATTAAACATTAAAATTCAATAAATAATATATGTACAGTGCACTTATAGTATTATTATTATTTGTACGAATTCATCAGGCGTAATATCTGGACATTCGTCTTTTTAACCAAAACTCTTTTATCATATCACTGCCTTTCTCTCCAATCATGATTATAGGAGCATTAGTGTTGCCACTAACTAAATTAGGCATTATACTGCCATCTATAACTCTAAGTCCTCGAACTCCATAAACTTTCAGTTCATGATCGACAACAGCTTCTGGATCCCAATAAGGTCCCATTTTCACAGTTCCAACTGGATGATATATCGTACATGTATATTGTCTTATCATACACTCCCAAAAGGGATCTGAGTATTTTTGTATATGTCTACACGCGGGAAAAATGTGATTATTAAATAATGAAGCGTGCTTTTGAAACGCTTTAGTCCTAGAAACTGCGAAGGCAATTTTTACTCCTTCTATTAATGTTTTTACATCCATGTCGTCAGTCAAGTAATTTGGATAAATATATGGATAATCGTATGGATTTGCGCTTCGTAGTTGAATATAACCTTTGCTTTTCGGTCTTAATAGCATTGGTATTATACTCCAAACATCTACGTTATTCATAGGCTGGAATACTGCATTGTAAAATTTTTCAGTTAAACCATGTATTTTTCTCAACTGTCCACCACCATCGGAATTCGTTGCTCCAGATATAAAATGAAATTCTATATCAGGAAAATCATCCGATGCGTTTACATATTTAGTATTTACGAAAGCCAAGCCCTCAACGCCACCCATTATTGTTAGCGGACCCTCACCCATTACTGCGTACTCCATTAATGTGCTTACGGTATGCAGTCTATTTTCTATGATAGATATTGGTTTATTTATCATAAAGGCTAATCCACCTAAACCAATATGATCTTGCAAATTTTTTCCTACTTGAAGATTTTGAATCAATGGAATACGATGTTTTGCCAACTCTTCTGCTGGCCCAATACCCGAAAGTAGTAATAACTGAGCAGAGTTGATCGTTCCACCGGATAATATTACTTCTTTGCGAGCTCTTATACGGTATATCATTTTATTCTTAACAAACTCTACACCGAAAGCTATTCTTGTTCTAGGATCTATCATCACTTTTGTCACAAAAGAGTTCATAGAGATGTGAAGGTTTCTTCGGTCTTTCGCGGGTCTCAAGAAAGCTTTTGAAGTTGAACATCGACTTCCACGCCTCAATGTTCCTTGAGCTACCATAAATCCAGTTTGATTTTCACCATTTATATCCCTATTAAGATAACCCATTTCTAAACCAGCATCTATGAAGCTAGATACAAGAGGTGTTCTGTATGGTGCTTCTGAAACAGTCAGATATCCACCGGTGCTGTGATATGGAGTTTTTGCCAAATACGGGTTTTGATTGTCTTCGGATTTTTTAAAATAATATAACACATCTTTATATCCCCATCCTTTGTTTCCTTGTGATTCCCAAATATCGTAGTCTTTTTTATTCCCTCTTAAATATAACATGTAGTTTAGTACAGAACTTCCACCCAGAACTTTTCCACGTGGCCAGTTGCATCGTCCCTCTTCCATAGCTGGAAAAACAAATTAAATGAAAATAATAAACTAATACTTTCTTAGATTTACGCGAATATTTGATATTTTAAATAAAACTATCTTTTTGGATTATTTCGCGGATTTATTTAGATTTTTCGTTTCCGACGTTTCGAATGCTTTACAGCAATCATGGTTACGGTAGAGGCTGAGGTGTTAAATATCTCAAAGGCGTTATATACTCGTTACAGACAGTGCCTACCCATAATTTTACAAAAATGATTTTAAAAATTCAAAAATGGCACCAGAGTACCTTACAATATTTGTTGATTTTAATTCTAAGCATTTTAATTTTTTTAATAAGTGTTATAATTAAATCAACAAATGTTGTATCGTACTCTGGTGCTATTTTTGAATTTTTAAAATCATTTTTGTAAAATTGTGGGTAGGCACTGTCTGTAACAAGTATATAAAGCCTTTGAGATGTCTAACACCTTAGTCTCTCCCGTGACCATGATTGCTGTAAAGCAATCGAAACGTCGGGAACCAAAAATCAAAATAAATCCGCGAAATAATCCAAAAAGATAGTTTTATTTAAAATAATAAACTATTTAATAAATAAGCAACTGATTCCTATCTTCCTGCCTAACTAATAATGCAGAGTTGTACGTTAGTGTAAAAAATCTTCTATGAAAAAAATATTAAAAAAAAAGTATTACAAATAATATCTAAACTTGTATTTAATGTATTTAGATATTTTTAAGGGTTTTTATTCCAAAATTCTTGAACTTTCAAAGTCTTACCTAAACAACTAGTTCCTTGAGGTTCCGTCTTGTATTTCCAATCCAATTTACTTAGTTGTAGATATCCCGCCAACAAAGGGACATCTGAGATTTCTGTTTCGTCTCCACCAGCTTCCAAAAGAAGCACATTCCAGTAACCGATTTCAGAAAGACGATTCGCGACTACTGCTCCTGAAATTATAATTAAGCAATTATTATTTTCTGCGGAAAAATATTTTTATAAATTGTTTTATCTTGAATTTGACATGACATTGATTTTATTAGAATGTTATAATTTATACTAATATTATAAAGCTGAAGAGTTTGTTTGTTTGTTTAGTTGAACGCGCTAATCTCAGGAACTATTAGACCGATTTGAAAAATTCTTTTTACATCAGATAACCCGTTAACTGAGGAAGGCTATAGGCTATATATTATCATCCCGGAAACATATACGTTTCCCGTGGCATAGATTTGTTTTTGTCTAGGGACGAACCAGAAGCGAAGCAAGGGTGAGTCGCTAGTATGTAATACGTATGCAAACTATGGAAATTTTAGAAATCTATATATTTCATGTTACAAAAAATATCCTTTCTCGTATAAAGTAAATTAATTAAATTCAAGCTAAAATTATTTTGAATAATCAAGATAAAAACCATTCATAAATTAATTCCCAAAATGTATGTATTTCCTCCTTTAAATTAATTGATCGTACATCCCGGACAAATTCTAAGAAATCCGTGCGAATTTCCGAGAATTCAATTGTTATCTAGCACACCGGTGTGCTAGATAACAATTGAATTCTCGGAAATTCGCACGGATTTCTTAGAATTTGTCCGGGAGGGGTACAATAAGAGCGAACACCTGCCCGTTTTAAATATAAAGTTATGTTTCGCAGTTTCTTCAATTTTGATTTTTTCCTCCCGATGCGACATTTTGATGGCCTTGCTGTAAACATGGTCATGGTCATGGACAATGTTAAATATTCGCGTAGATCTAAGAAAATATTACCTCCCCTTTGTATGTTTTCATAGTGGATACAAAAACGTAGTACCTACTAACCAGCGGATCCAGCACCAACTATGATGAAATCGTATTCGGGTAACATGTTGGAGTCCGGTATATTTGTGGGCCTTCCCTCAGGGTCGGTCTGATCGAACTGATAATACGCTATTGCCGCCACCAACATCGGAATAAACCATGCCACCTGAAATTATAAATATGTTTATTTATATGTATTTTGGCGATCACGAGCATTTTTAACCGCCTTCAAGTAATGAGATTCTTAATTCAAGCATATGTTTTTATTGTATGCATGTTTAACTTTATCATCATCATGTGAATCGATTTATATATATATATATATATATATATATATATATATATATATATGACTATTCATCATTCATGTATAAAGTATAAACATAAATTAAAAAGTCATCCAATCGTGGAAAAATTAAATATTATTTCTGTAGTTTTAAGGTTAGTGTAATCCATTATCTAAAAGCGAATACTACTGTAATTTCTCTTACATATACAATATATAAAAAAAACGTGTGTGTATTTATGTACGGGCGTAAGAAGTCATACTTCTCTGGCGTAAAAGAACAAAAATAGCTAAAGATTTCATCTCGTATGCCACAACTCTCTGTTTGTAAAAGGAATGATAAATTAATGAAATAATTAAATAAGGCATATTAGGCATATTACTATTATACATTTATAGAATATTATTTAAGGAAAGAATATAATATTGATGTCCTCCTGACCGATTCCGGCCACGGCGGCCAATCTCATTGAGACTAGCCAACTGCGCAGGAGATATTATAGTGCACGAATGTACGCGCAGACACAAGTGCACTCTCTATTCCTGTCACTCTCGTACTCCGGTGGGACGACTATTCGACACGACCGGTGAGAGTTAAGGCGCAGGACCGACGGCTTTACGTGCTCTCCGAGGCACGGGGGTGAAACACCGCCAACTTCCCAACTCCGGGCTGCTACTGAGACTTACTAGACAGAAAGACTCAATAACTAAACTTGGCCCGACCCGGGACTCGAACCCAGGACCTCCGGATGTGCAGCCGTACATGCTAGCCACTACACCACCGAGGCAGTATAATATTATATATCATTTATCAGATAATAACAACGGTTACCATGGCAACAAACAGTTATGAGCTAACTTTATCATGTCGCTTTTTGGCTGTGGGTGTGCGCGCGCATCGTAAAAATTTTACACTCATATTTTTTTCCAAACGTCCCAAAAGAACTTGAAAAATAAATTAAAATTATAAAAGATTTTTCAAATCCGAGTAGGTAGGTAGAGATTTCGCGCGTCCAAATAAAAATTTACAACTTCTAAAGCCTTTTTATATTAGTATAGATAAATCATTTACTACAGTCATTAACTGTTTAAATATGGTTGAAGGAACTAGTTACATAAACAGACAGAATGAGGAAGACCTTATTATACTATTTCGATACCTTATATTATTAAGTAAGAAAGTGTTACAATACCTGCGTACCTGCAGCGGCGATGGCCGTGCCCGATATCACGTCGGCGGCCGCGTTCACTATCGCACTCATTTCTTCTGTAATAACAACAGAAATAATATAAAAACTATGCGTTTTCAGTCATTAGTTTATTAAAAAGAGATAAAAAATGTATAATGGAATAACAGTTTCAATAAGTATACTGTCCGATTAATATATATAGTCCGGTCAATTTAGACATTCGAAGCTACATAAATTTACAACAAGCTGAAAATTAGTGAAATCGTTCAAAATATAATTATAAGTAAAATTTAAAAAGTTCCCCATCTTTCCCCTGTATGGAAAAAAATTATTCAAGGTCAAAGGTATTCACTACTCATGCACTATTGTTACATAAGACTTGTAGAAAGCTTGACATCCATGCTTCTAGACCCAGAGGTTGAAATATTAGTCAGTGTTCGTGTCATTAAGATGATATGTTTTAGATTTCATAAGAGGTTATTTATTTTCCTTCGCGTCTTCTCCATTCTACGTGACATTGGCGAACTGGCACGCATTGAAGCCATTAACAAGAAAATTGAATTGAATTGAATTGAAAGGTATTTACGTTCATAAATACTAATGAAGTATCTATCTATGATTTAATAATAATAGGTATATTGAGCTAATATTATTTATACTCGTACTGCACTAAATCCTAAAGATATATTAAAATATGTTAATATGTCTGTCTGTCCGGGTATAAACTAATTTTCGGTCCGAGCACAGGCTGCATTGACTTAAGTTAGGACCGGCAGGCATTATCCTGAGAAGCAAAAGATAAACACGGAATTTGGGATAGAATAGAAGGTGCATTAAGCTACTCGATATGGGATGTAGTGAAACTGAGAGAAAGTGTTTTTGTTTAGTAATAGATTTTTTTTAAACTTATTTCTTTTTTAACAACCCTAAGGTAAATTTTATTAATATGCTTAATGTATTTTATCAATCCTATGTCATAATACCTTCATTGTATACGTTACGCATTGCCTATGCAAATGGTTTTCGATGTATCCAAATATGACTGAGTTACGTAAAAAGATTTATTTAAACTATTGTGTTATATTTGTGCCAATGCATGTCTAATTTTGTTAATGGAAGGCACGTTTAAATCATTGAACAATTATATCGTTGACATTGTAGAATGTATCTAGAAATATAGAGTGGAAAAAATAGATGGGACATGGAAGAAAAGTATCTTAAATACTGAAGTTATCCAGTTTTACTTAAAGGAAACATTCTTTTATTTAAAAAAAATATTATTTTATTTTAAACTAGCGACTTACCCTCGCTCCGCTCGGGTTCGTCCCTACTTACGTTTTAACGTTTAGTATATGTAGATTTCTCAGAGATGAGATATTTTCCCGCAGTAAAAAGTATCCTATATATTGACCTGGATAACCAACTAACATCATATCAAATTTCATCAAAATCCCTCTAGTTTTTTCCGTGATGCGGTAACAGACAGACAGACAAAAATTCTAAAAACTATAGGTTCAGTCTCTGTATCGATAATAATTTCTATTTCAATAAGATTTTCCAAAAAAATTTTAATGTACAGATTCGGCTTAGTTACAATTTTATTATATGTACTCGTATAGACTTACCTGAACTGGTAAACGAACTACCTAAAAATACAGTTAAATACACCGTCACTATTTTATCAAATTAACAGATAAAGATTTAAACGCACAGAACCTGAAAGAATAATATCTTAAGTATCTACTGAAAATATCAATTTTCACTCGAAGGAAACAATATTCCAGTTTGGGTAAATTTTTCATAAATAATCCCACTCGCATGAAGTACCTCCTTCTTATCTATCTTGTATTCAGCCCTTTTTAATGTCCCACTGCTGAGCACGGGCCTCCCTTCAATACGAGGGGAATCAGGCCATAGTCCACCACGCTGGCCAAGTGCGGATTGGCGGACTTCACATGTCTTTCGAAAACTTGCTAGGTTTTCTCAGACATGCAGGTTTCCTCACGATGTTTTCCTTCACCGTAAGGCAAGTGGTAATCATGTTAGAAAAGATTCGCACATGAAAATATCAGAGGTGCGAGACCCGGGATTTGAACCCGCTTCACTCGGTTGCCCAAGCAAGCGCATTACCACTGGGCTACCACTGCCTTAATCTTATCTATCTTCTATACATATTATAAAATTGTAACTAAGCCGAATCTGTACATTAAATATTTTTTGGAAAATCTTATTGAAATAGACATTATTATCGACGCAGATGCCGAATCTATAGTTTTTAGAATTTTTGTCTGTCTGTCTGTCTGTCTGTCTGTCTGTCTGTCTGTCTGTTACCGCATCACAGAAAAACCACTGGAGGGATTTGGATGAAATTTGGTATGATGATAGCTGGTTATCCGGGTCAACATATAGGATACTTTTTACCGCGGGAAAATATCTCATTTCTGAGAAAACATACAAAAACTGGTTGGAACAAAATCACGACGATACTATCTGTAAACAGTTTAGCAAGGTAACTTACTAAATATGGTAAAACCTATTAAAAATAGCTTATCTTAAAAATCAAATTATCAATAGTGCTATTTTATCCATTAAAATAGTTGTTTTAATTAATATATACTTATGTGTTATTTAGATACTCGACAATAGATGTCGCCATGAGTTTTTAAAATACGTAGTTTTAATCCCCAAAAAATGAATGTACAAATATGACCTTTCTACAATTTTATTAGAATTACTACTACATTATCCGGAGCCCCCGCCCGTGTTCAAATTTTTTTATAAATTAGTAACTATACATATAATAAAATTGTCACTAAGCCGATTCCGTAAATTTAATATTTTACTTAAAATCTTCATTGAAATATTCATTATTAGCGATATAGAGCGATAGATAATGAAATTTGGTACGGTAATAGCTGGTTATATCCGGCTCAACATATAGGATACTTTTTACCGCAGGAAAATATCTCATTTCTGAGAAAAAATACAAAAACTGGTTAAAATAAAAACACGATGATACTACTATTTTAGCAAGGCAACTTACTTATATATGTTAAAACTATTTAAAAAAGCTTATCGTAAAAGAAATATCAATAGCGCTATTTTATTCATTAAAATAGTTATATTAATGAAAATTTATTTATGTGTTATTTATATATTTGACAATAGATGTCGCCATGTGTTTTTAAAATACGTAGTTTTAATCCAAAAAAAAATATACCTTTCTATGACTTTATTAGAATTATTACTAAATTATCCGCGGCCCCGCCTGTGTTCAAATTTTCAATAAAACAATTATTTGGCTTTATAAATTAATAATATTTTGTTGGCCGAAACAATTTTCGAATGAAAGTATTTGTAAATTTTTATTGTTTAGTAAATAATGTTAATTTTTTGTAATCTTTTTATGTAAAAATTGGGCAACTGCAAATCTAACTCGCGTATTATAGACTTCGTATAGCAAAATACTGTGTTTTTTTTCTTACTTACGTGTTTTGTTAGGTTAACACTAAAATAAATATGAATAATATTTACGTTTCCAAAATATCGACTCATTTTATCAACCGTAAAAATAAGTTCGATGCATATTATTTTATAACATTTTATGGAAAACAAGTTTATGGCTGTTAAACTGACAAAGCGGGTAACTAAAAATATTCCATATCTCAAAAACTATGAAAAAGTATTTTAGGAACTGTTATACCTCAACTTTTTTTAGTTTTTTTTGACACCATTTCTTGGAAGGTAAAGGTTTAAAGGATACAGTAAAATACTTACGACTTTAATCATATTAACCGTGCCATATAAAATAATAAAAAGTATTTGCTTAGAATATTAAATTAATCAACAGCTGTCTATTAGTAAAACATGAATAAAATTAATTCCGTAGTTTGAGAGTTTATCGCCCAAAATTAAACAAACAAACAAAACAAAAGTATAGATATACATAAACGTTATCGCGCAATGAAATTGGTATATATGTAAGAGTATACTAATATGTAAAACCTAAGAATTTGGCTTTGGTCATATGAACGCGGGCGGAGCCGCGGGAAATGCTAGTACATATTATAAAATTGTAACTAAGCCGAATCTGTACATTAAATATTTTTTGGAAAATCTTATTGAAATAGATATTATTATCGATACAGAGGCCGAATCTGTAGTTTTTAGAATTTTTGTCTGTCTGTCTGTCTGTCTGTCTGTCTGTCTGTCTGTCTGTCTGTCTGTCTGTTACCGCATCACGGGAAAACCACTGGACAGATTTTGATGAAATTTGGTATGATGATAGCTGGTTATCCGGGTCAACATATAGGGTACTTTTTACTGCGGGAAAATATCTCATGCCTGAGCTCAACGTTAAAACTTAACTAGGGACGAACCCGAGCGGAGCGAGGGTGAGTTTCTAGTTTAGTGGAATAAAATCCTTAATGCAATATATTTTCTCTATATTTAAATGGTATTTCAAAATAATTATTTGCGAAATGAGAAGAAAAAATGATGAAAGTATTCATTTGCATGATTATTTTTTAATTAGCCGAATGGAATATTGTTCGAAGCAAGTGTTTACACGAAAAGAATAAATTGAAACGTATACTTGTCACGATTTATTCATCATACTTAAGTGTGTCTTGTGGTAAGTGATACCGCGAATTAGCGAGATGCAATTTCGACAGTTTATTCCGAAAATGACATTCATGACCTCTAAAAGACTTTTTTTTTTAGAGTCAAGAAGAGTTAAAAAGGGCGGAAAAATTTAATATAATAAATGTCTCGTGTCTCAGTGTTTGTGGTCGCACTCCTCCGGAACGGCTCGACAGATTTTAATGTTTTTTTTTTGTATATTTGGTAGGTATGAAAATAGGTTGTAAAGTATTTTTTACCCTCCTACCCCTCCTATCCCACCCCTCATTCTTAATCGCGATTTTAGTATTTTTGTAAGAACAATATTATATAAATATCGCTGTAACATAAAGCCAAAGAGATTTTTTGTAATACGCGGGCGTAGCCACGGGTTCTGCTAGTATTATATATTTTTTTTAAAAGGACACGTTGCTAGTTTAATATAACAATCCATATATGAAATTCCGGTGTGTATTTGTTTGTAAATCTTCTAAACGGTTTGATGATTTTTTCGTATATTTATGATATCACCTGGATGGATTCCAAGCTTTAGTTGGACCTGATAGGTGGCGCTACTGTCGAGATCTGAATATTTTTATTTTATTTAAGACTAAACTCATACTGCTTACTGTCTTTGGCAAAACGTTTGCTTACCGGACCCATAATGGTAAACATTTTAATATATGTATTCATTTTTATACATGATATAGGAGAAATTGAAGTTATTTTCCTCATACTTTACTCTATCCGGAAGTGATTGAAAGTATGCGCATTTCACGCTCAAGCACACAGGATCATGAGTCATGACGTGTAACGGTACCGTTACGCGACTCGTCACGTCCACCAATTCTATAGGCCACTTTTTGTGACACACTTTTGTGTAGATGCCACTTCTGACACAATATATTCGTCGGTATTTCTAAGCTTCCTTTCATCTGTTTCTTATTGGTACTATGAGAGGAGTAGGATTTTTATATATGTATCTATAGTTCTTTAGTTTTCTTATTACAAATACGCTAATTGTAAAAGAACGCATTTTCTAAAGACTTATTATATCTCATTTGGCAGAAGGTTAAAAGTCAAAATTGCAGCTATTTTTAATCGACTTCCAAAAGGAGGAGGTTCTCAATTCGATTGGTTTTTTTTTTATGTATGTACATCGATTACGCTGAGATTTATGATCCGCTTTACGTGATTCTGCTTTAGTTTGATGCGCGGAATAGTTGCTGTTTGATCCCATAAAAATTTTACATAGTTTGGCTATGACATAGTATGATTTTTTTAATGAAAATTTTTGTTTACGTGAATGTATGTTTTATTAATAAACGTGTATGCAAAATTTCAGCTCATTCGTGTGAGGATAACTGCTTCAAAATTCAGTTGCATGATTTGACCAAAACAAACATACATACAAGTATTGCAAGTTAAATAAAAGCTCGTAAAATGACATGACGAAATAATCATCTCAAAATAAGCGTACAATTTTCCTATGTCATAACTAATAAGATGTAATCCAGTAAGATTAAGTAGAAAGTGAATCTTGTCGTATAATTACTTACGATGCGCTCGTATGCGTGTTGTCTTTTTGTACGTGTGCGTTTACATCCAGAATACTAAGTC
Organism: Fabriciana adippe; assembly: GCA_905404265.1. Lineage (NCBI taxonomy): Eukaryota > Metazoa > Arthropoda > Insecta > Lepidoptera > Nymphalidae > Fabriciana > Fabriciana adippe. The sequence goes on along the minus strand of FR990001.1, from coordinate 8,974,481 downwards.
GTTCCGGTGAAAATAACTGATATTATGTAACGTAACCTAAATAAACCTATCAGCATTGTTATGTGCTATTGATAAATATTCATAAAGCAAATGTTATGGAGGCAAGCAAAATTAGGACGCAAGGTTTCGTCATGATATACCTATCTACCTTCCTACCTTTAGTTGCAGATTTTTTTGTATATTCAAGTATATGTACATTGTACATATATTCCCATCGTACTCTTATGTATAGCATATAAAATTATGTCAATTCAATTCAATTAGTATGGCTTTCATAGATAAATGAGTATAATGTATATCATTGTCTGGTACTATATAATGTATTATTTCATATGAGTGCATAAATATGTTTGTTGACTTTTAGTTTGTTCTCTTCTCTTGTCTACAATTCTTTGAGGAATACATTAAAATATCTGTAGAATCTAAACTATATTTTTATTTATATTTTTTATCTATACAGATAAATAAAGTTGAAGTGTCTCTTTGTAATATCAAAATAACAGCTTTATACTAAATGCATATGGAATTATAACCGATACTTATAAGGAAAACATAATTTTTAAAATGTTTATCTGTCTGTCTGTTTGTTACGGCTAATCTCCGAAACGGCTGGACTAATTTTAACAGGACTTTCACTGGCAGATAGCTGATATTATAACTAGTAACTTAGGCTACTTTTATTTTAGAAAAAGAAGTAGGGTTTCGCTCAAAAAAAAATTAAAACGTACCTATGGACGCACTCGAGCGAATCGAGGGTGAGTCGCTAGTTATGCCATAAAATTCACAGTATATCGGACAACTATTATAAATGGGAACGTTTGTATGCATTTGTATGTTTGTTACTCCTGTTTCTGAAACAGCTGCCCAGATTTGGATGAAATTTAGTAAACACTTAATAGTCTATGGACTTGGATATTATTAGGGCTTAAGGCACCCGACCGAAGCAAGGATGAGTTGTTAGTATGTACTTAAAAATAGTATATAAAATTGTCGTCGCTTATAATATTATTATGATTATTTAAGTATCATTTTTATGTCTTTTGTACCGAAGTACTTTTTTTTTAACGCATAGTAATAGTAGTAGTAGTAAAAGTAAAATAAGTAATAACTCGTATATAGCTTAAAAGTCATCGGTTTAATGATAAAATTTATGATGCAATTTTACAGTGACATATCCAATTATGCAATAGAAACTTGCTTATGTTGTTCTTGGTTATGTATGTTCGATTAACACGATAAAAGTATATTAATTGAAAAATAACATGACTTGTATAATTAACCGATTTCAAACAAAGGAGGAGTTTTTCAATTCTTCGATGTATTGTTATTATATTTATTTACATATATTGACGCATCAGAGATCAGAGATCGCCTGACTACGTGGGGAATTTGGCACTACAACTTTCTATCCCAGGTCGAAAATCCAGAGGCAGACCAAAACTAGATGGAAAGATGTAGTGTCACATGCCATGAAGAAGTGCAGGCTTACCAAAGACGATGCCTCCGATAGAGCGAAGTGGAGAAGTAAAATAAGGAAGGCTGATCCCACCACCATTTTTTTTATGAGATTCAGTGATAAACGAGCAAACAGACCACCTGATGGAAAGCAGTACCTGTCACCCATAACACCTACGGTTCATGCACCTAGGTTTTAGGTAACACAAATGCAGAGCCGCAGTTGCGTTGTCACTGTGAGGACTAAGATGATATGCCTCTTGCCTGTAATTGTGCTGGCTACCTTATCCTTCAAACCGGAACACAACAATGCAATCATTGTTGCTTGGCGGCAGAAATAGATAAGGGGGTGGTACCCATCCAGTCGGACTCCTCAGGCTTGACAGAGTCCTACCACCGGTGAAATACCTCCCACCATGTGGGATACATAGACAGGAAGAAAGAGAGACATATGTTTACGTATAGACTCTTTGTTTATAAAACGATTGATTAAAGATGCTTCCCATTGCATTGGGTTCAGTAAAGCTACATGATACAAATTTTATTTCATTGTCATTTTATTAGGTCTGTGGACTCGAAACCATCTACTATTATTCCATTGCAAAAGAAAACTCTTCCTCTTTTCTAACTTTTTAGTGCCTTCAAGGCGGTTTACTCTCATACTCGTATAATAAAATTGTAACTAAGCCGAATCTGTACATCACATATTTTTTGGAATATCTTATTGAAATAGACATTATTATCAATACATAAGCCGAATCTAGTTTTTAGAATTTTTGTCGGTATGTCTGTTTATGACCGCATCGCGGAAAAACGACTGGAGGTATTTTGATGAAATTTGGTATGATCATAACTGGTTATCCGGTTATTTTAGACCGACTTAAAAAAATAATATTGTATGCTTTTCGTTATATATATACGAGTAATTTATGCAATATTTTCTTTAAATGTGAAACATTTTTCATATTTTTTTAAGGAATAGGTTGTACCTTAAGGATGATCTCACGTGTATATTATATGTATTTTAAGAACTCATACATAACATAATTTTGAATACTTCTCTGTAAAAATTTATTATACCTTAAGGAGAATAGTTCAGAACTCAGCTCGTAAGAGTTCTTCAAATCTAATTGTTACATAGTTCCACAGATTAACATGTTCAAACAAACAAACAATTCAGCTTCATAATAGCTAGTATAGATATATTTAATTTAAAGAAAAAAATACAAAGAACTAAGTAAACTAGAATTTAAATAATTTTTCAAATATAACTATTTTTAGTTTTACGTTTGAAACTCACCAATGCCCTATGCTTTCACTTGCAAATAAAAATAAACACCACATAGCAAAAACATTGGTACACTCGGAAAAACACAGTTTTTGTTTTCATTCCATGAAAAAGGTTTTATTTATGTTATGTATTGAAGCACATTTGCAAAATGTTTATTTATGTTGCGACTGTCAGTATCTGGTAAGAGACTGTCAAGTCGTATCGCGTCGGGTAACGGTTTGTAACGGGCACTTTCTTCGAGCGTCGGAACGCAACTCCTGCGCATGTTATCCGTTATTCGACAGAGAAATGGAGGGAATCGAAATTTATTGGAAGGGCAATAATTTGATAATGTGTAACGTCATATTTGAAATTAAGTTGTTTCGGTTCGTTTGAGCTTATTTTATTTAAAGTTCATTAATGTACAACAAGACAAAGGTTAAAGAGCAAGCATAATAAGTTTTTAATGTATGCGATATAAAAAAGCTTTTTAGAAATTCATAGAGTTATGCGTTCGTGTGAATTAAGCTTAAAGTAACAAAAATGTAAAGTAAATATACGATATTAGTATCATTAATTTAAAGAAACGTATGTATTTAAATACAATACATGTTTTATTACTACATTTCTATTACTTGAACCAAATATATATTTTTTGTAGTAAATTAAATATATATATATACTAGCATTTCCCGCGGCTCCGCCCGCGTTCAGATGATCAAAAACCAAATTCTTAGGTTTTACACATTAGTATACTCTTACATTATACATTACTTTCATTGCGCACCGCATGATTGGTAAATAATGGCAGAGATTGACAATGCCACAAAGGTTCCCCCGTTAAATTGAACTTTTTGTTTTAGCAATAGCATGTATGTATATCTGTCTATACTTCTGTTTTGTTTGTTTTTTTAGTTTTTCACGATAAACTCTCAAACTACGGAATTAATTTTAATCATTTTTTACTAATAGACAGCTATAGATTAATTTAATATATAGCTGATTATTTAAATTACATAATGATAACTTTTCTTAATTAGCGCTAGTTAGTAATATTTTCCAAAACGATTTTCAAAAGAAAGTGTAATAAGTAAATAATTCTAAGCGAATACATTTTTTTATTTCATATGGCTCTGGTAGTATGATTAAAGTCGTAAGCATTTTATTGTGTCCTTTAAGCCTTTACCTTTCAAGAAAAGGTGTCAAGAAAAAGTGAAAAAGTTGAGTTATAACAGTTCCTAAAATACTTTTTCATAGTTTTTGAGATATGAAATATTTTTAGTTACCCGCTTTGGCAGTTTAACAGCCGTAAACTTGTTTTCCATAAAATGTTTAAAATAATATAAATTGAACTTATTTTTACGGTGCAAAAAATGAGTAGGTATTGTGGAAACGTAAATATTATTCGTATTTATTTTAGTGTTAACCTAACAAAACACGTAAGTAAGAAAAACAACATAGCATTTTGCTATACGAAACCTAAAATGCGCGAGTTGGATTTACATTTGCCCAATTTTTACATTAAAAGATTAAAAAACATTAAAACAATAAAAATTTACAAATATTCTCATTTGAAAATTGTTTTGGCCAACAAAATATTACTAATATGTTACCTACTAATTTATAAAGCCAAAAAGTTTGTTTTATTAATAATTTAGACACGGGCAGGGCCGCGGGTCATTTAGTAGTAATTATAGTAAAGTCATAGAAAGGTTATATCTGTACATTTTTTTTTTTTGATAAAACTACGTATTTTAAAAACACATAGCGACATCTATTGTCAAATAGCTAAATAACACATAAATAAATGTTCATTAAAATAACTATTTTAATGAATAAAATAGCGCTGTTAATATTTCTTTTAAGATAAGTTTTTTTTAATATTTTTAACATAATATATAAGTAAGTTACCTTGCTAAAATATTAATAGCATCATCGTGCTTTACTTTAACCAGTTTTTGTATTTTTTCTCAGAAATGAGATATTTTCCTGCGGTAAAAAGAATTCTATGTGTTGACCCGGATAACCTGCTATTACCATACCAAATTTCATAAAAATCCCTCTAGTGGTTTTTCTGTGATGCGGTCACATACAGACAGAAAGAAAAAATTCTAAAAACTATAGATTTGGGCTCTATATCGCTAATAATGAATATTTCAATAAGATTTTCCGAAAAAATATTGAATTTACGGGTTCGGCTTAGTTACAATTTTATTGTATGTATAGTTACTAATTCATGAAGCGAAAAAGTTTGCTTTACTGACAATTTAAACACGGGCGGAGCCGCGGGTGATTTAGTAGTAATTCTAATAAAATCGAAAAAAGGTCATATCTGTACATTAATTTTTTTGGGATTAAAACTATGTATTTTAAAAACACATGGCGACATCTATTGTCTAATATCTAAATAACACATAAATAAATATAAATTAAAATAACTATTTTAATGGATAAAATAGCGCTTTTGATAATTTGATTTTCAAGATAAGCTATTTTTATAGTTTTTACCATATTTTGTAAGTTACCTTGCTAAACTGTTTACAAATAGTATCGTCGTGGTTTTGTTCCTACCAGTTTTTGTATTTTTTTTCAGAAATGAGATATTTTATTGCGGTAAAAAGTATCCTATATGTTGACCCGGATAACCAGCTATCATCATACCAAATTTCATCAAAATCCCTCCAGTGGTTTTTCTGTGATGCGGTAACAGACAGACAGACAGACAGACAGACAGACAGACAGACAAAAATTCTAAAAACTATAGATTCGGCCTCTGCATCGATAACAATGTCTATTTCAATAAGATTTTCCAAAAAATATTTAATGTACAGATTTGACTTAGTTAGAATTTTATAATATGTATATATATATATATATATATATATATATATATATATATATATATATATATATATATATATATATATATATATATATATATATATATATCAAATTACACTGAAAGCCATTTTATCTATTTGAAAGCATTATGGAGAAAGTTGACTATACAGTAGTGAAGCGTGCTGTAACAATGGATAACTTTTTTTATATCTTTTTGTGAATTTTATATTGCGTGCTATCTAACAAAATCACCTTATTGTAATTAAATCTGAAAATAATAAGTATGTCTTTGTTTTGTATTGAATATTTGAGCATTCAATAAGGCTCTAAGTTTACGATTATATTTGTAGCAAAAAGTCGAATACAAATCTGTTCAGCCGAAAGGCAAATGTTCTAAAATCTATACCAGATTTGAATCTTATCCCAAGCAATTTCGTTTTTTTTTTTTTATTTCTATAATGGAAATAATTTTAACCCCGATATTAACATTTTATACTTACACTCTAAAGTTGATTATATTAGCTCATGTAATATATATTGGTACTACTAGCGGCTCACTCTCGCTTCGGTCGGGTTCGCCTCTAAAAAACAAAAATAAATTATCCTACGGGAACCGTACATTTTTCCGAGATAAAAAGTAGCCTATGTGCTATTTTGATGTATGAGCTATATTATTGTAAAGTTTCATTAAAATCCATTTAGTAGTTTTTGCGTGAAAGGGTAACAAACACCCATACACGCATACATTCATACGTCCTCACAAACTTTCGCATTTATAATACTAGTAGGTACATTTAACTAAAAAAAGCCGAGATTATCTACGCATTGAATTAGAATAGAAAATAGGTTTTATAATCTACTACTAATCCGTGAGAATATTCTAAAAAGGAAAACAATACTTGACAGAAATGTTTCAATCGGGTTACATTATAAGACTACAGTGTGATATGTCAAATGAGTTATGATTTTTATTTCAATCTTCTTCGAGATGTTATGTAATTTGATGCATTTCAAAGCAATTTTCTACACGTCCTCGAATTTCACTTTATCTTATAAGTCACGAGATAAGTTGTATTTAAGTGAAAGTGTATTTAACGCACTCCCGAACACTTGAACAAACTTGTTGTTAATAGGTTGATGCCCTTAGAAAACTATTTCTTGATTTTCAAGTTTATATGTTTCTTTGGTTAGTCATGGTAACATTTACCTGTTTATATAAGAAATGCAATTAAAATATTATAATTTGGACGATATTTTTGATAGTATAACTAGTTGATGGTCTTTGGTTTACTCAGTTATAAAGAAATATTCGTATATACATACATACACTTGCAGATGGGCAATTAATTTCAAAATTTCGCGGGCGTGTGGGGTTGTCAAAGTTTTATTGCCATTGGATTTATGGTATACGTCTATAACTTTTTGTACCATTGGGAATCTGATTTTGACAGGTTTTGGGGTGTCAATCTCAAGTCTCTTGAAAATTTCCTCACGATACTTTCTTTCACCGTAAGACAATGCAATTAGGTTGCAAATGATTCGCACATGAGAATATCAGATGTGCGAGATTCGCGATTTGAACCCGCTTCACTTGGTTCAAGCAAGCAAGCGCGTTGCCACTTGGCTCCCATTACCTCACCACCAATCCTTATCTTTTACGCATAACACCTATGTATTATACAGGTGGTTATTGATTTCTTGTTCATAATAATTCAGGGGCGAGAATGGATCAAATTTATTGTTTACTGTCAAGCATTCAAAACGTCGGGGAAAAATGTAAATAAAACGGCAAAATATGTTTTTTTTTTTTTCAAAATATCAGATACTAGAAGTATAAATATAAGAAAGTATTAAGCATACGTAATTAATTATAAATATTGTTGTACAGGTGGATGCTGCGGCTCGACACAGAAGCGAACGATTGTTGGAGGATGGGCGTGGGCCTGGTGGCTCGTCACGGATGTGCAACGTATCTCCCTTGAGGTCAGTAAACACTTGATCATATTCTAGTTATACTACAGTTTATTAGTAAAAAAGTTTCTTTGAAATCTGCCTGCTTTCTAAATATTTTATAGAAAATAAATTATTGCCTAATTGAAATAAGTTATTGTTAAAAACTCACATTGTTTTCTTTTTTTTTTAAGTGGCATATAATGTAGAAAGACATTAAATAAGCAATTTAGTTAAATAATCAATAATATTAATTGTTCTTAATTCCACAAGTATAAAATTAAAATTAATTAGTCAATTTAAATAAAAATTAACTACTTATTCAGGTTATGACACTTAACCCCATGTGTGAGTACGTGGAAACTGCCCAAGGTGTTCCACTGACCGTGACGGGGGTCGCTCAGTGCAAGATCATGAACGAGGACGAGCTGTTGACAACAGCCTGCGAACAGTTCCTAGGGAAATCTGTGAAAGAGATCAAGATGACTGTCCTTCAGACACTCGAAGGCCACTTGCGTGCTATACTAGGTAAGTTAATTTAAATACAATTTAGAGCTCTTAAATAATTTCTTAAACAACATCTGCACAGGAGATAATATAGCGCAAAGCGGGTGCGCAAATAGAAGTGCAATATTTATAACATTAACTCTCAAAATCGTGTGACGACAATGAGGGTTATCGTTTCTGGTGGCACTAGTTGGCGCCACTGGCGAGTAAGGACCTATAGTTGTCGTTATAAAGTATTTGTCGGTGCGGCATGACCATTTTAATATAATAGTAATAATTGTTAGCGCGGCACTTTGTTTTACATAATTAATAAATATATAATAACCAAATAGATAAAATGTTGACTTTTTCTTAGCATGTCTTTTAACGTGTTGAGGGACGCGGGAACACCGGTGGTTCAGTTAATAATTATTTTTTTAGGAATTATCCTGGAGTGGTTAAAGCAATAACATTTATTGAGCCGTACCCTGTCTGTCATAATTAATAAGGAATGGCAAAATATTTACAATAATAATGAATAATTAGTGAAGATCCGCGATGAAAGTTCGCAAACCTCACTCTACACTAGCGCCCCTCGCGGCGAATTCAAGCACGGTAGCTCTTATTCGGTTTAATCGCAAAGAGATTTAACGAAGGTCTGAAAACTTTAAGTGTTTGCCGGCTCTTGGATGTAACACGGCTAACTACCAAACTTCAGGCAGAACTAAATATTTGTTCACCAAAACAAAGCAATAACTTACGTGACCTGACTTGACACACGTGAGTTAGTACCCAAAACCTCAATTGGTAGCCTTATACGCTACGCTAGCAAGGCAAGCTTAACTATATGTATATGGGACGTTCTTCTTTTTCACCGACAATGATATGTCTCCTCCGAAAAAAAATCATTATTGGTCCAAAATATCTAGTTTACTCAATTTTTTTTCCACAAAAGTTCTTTTGACAATACGACCATTAAAATTTCCTTATTTGACACAATCTAAGTGCATCTCTAGTTGATATTATAGATCAGAAACTATCGCGAATGTGCACACAAACTGGCCAAAGATTAATCTGAATGATATAGAATGGTAACGCAAACTGTTTAGGTATATTTTACTTTTATGATTGGTGGTTGATCTACTATATAAAGACAGCTCTTAGAACTAAAAATATTTTTATTTTTTAATAAGTTTCACCATCTAGTGTTGCAAGGTGTAAACGTAAAGAAGAAACTTTGGTAGCGACATCTATGTGTAATAGCAAGTCGTTAGCTCTACGCTATGTAGAGTTCGACAATCTGTTTGAGCCGAAGAAATATAGGTGTCGTTTTAAAGAATCATACAAATCTTTTATATATTACATATATAAAATTGTAACTGAACTGTTCGGAAAGAAAAAGCCGCAGTCCTGAAAAAATCTGGCGTAAGAATATTGTATATACTTATATTAATATAAGTATATATAATAAAAAATACGTCAATCCGTCGCTCTATTTCGACATGAAAGAAGGTCAAACAAACACATTTTCACATTTATAATATTAGTATGGATATAAGAGTTTATAGCGATTATATTATAAGTGTATATTTATAATATAATCACTACAAAGTCTAATTTAACTTCGCTGACCTAAAATAATCTCTGAATCGTAACTAACACAGTTAGACAACAGATGCAACAATGTTAACATGACAAATACGTTTACATAATATCATAAAGCTAGTGTGTTTGTTCAACTATATTACTCTGTGAGTCACTGAAGCATCGTGTGACCTAGTAACAGACAGCTAAAAGCCGTTCAAACCAGCCGTACTTGACCTCAAGCCGGTCAACGGTTCATGCTACCTTTGAACACTCACTTCCTGAATTTGCCGAGTTGACACAATGTTATTCAATTTTTTTTTTTACTATACTTACTTTTAGCCAAAACCAGAACGACCCTTTTAAATATTTCAGTTTTTTTACGTAATATTTTTTTTACTCGACTGTGCGACGCAAAGGAGGGTAATGTGTTTATCAGTCTGTGTATGTTTGTTCCTATGTGACATTCTAGAGACTAAACACGTAGGCCGATTTTGATGATTCATACGTCGTTGGATTCGTCTTGATAACGCTAGTGTCATAGGCTATATAAAAATAGTTAAAAAATTAAAATGGCGGTTTCAGAAAAAGGGTTATAAAGTTCAGTTCAGGTTCAGTTTAAAAAGGGGCACAAAGTTTTTGCTTATATAGATATCGATTACTGTAGGCGGTCCATTAAAAAAAACCTTGCACTTTAAATCTATCGCAACATTTTGTAATAAATCTTCCAGACCCCTTATGAAATTCCATAAGCATCAATTGCGATAGGCCACGAGCTTAGAAGTATAATCGACAACTCTTCACTCTGCAATTTAAGCGGCTGTTTTCGTCATTATAATTATACTTATTACTTATTTTCTACCTGCAAGCAAGAACCTGCTTATAGCATTCTTAGTTTTAATGTTTACTTTTCGTTCATCTAAACAATTTTATATGTAGTATATGGTTAAAGTCTTCTATATAAATAAAAATAAATGTTCGTATGTTTGTCCTCTATGTGTTCCTGAACCTTTGATCTGATTGTGATGAAACTCCGCTGGGTTATACCTACTTTATACGCCTGCATGGGTTTCAGGTGCAAAATAAAAGAATTTTTCTTTAGACGTTTGTCTTTTACCCGTTCCTCAATTATTTTTAGGGATTATATTAGGGGCGCAACCGAGCGAAGCGAGGGTAAGACTCTAATGTATTCTAGATTTTTTTTTACATATCATGGATAATCTATGTATAAAAGTGCCTTTAATATATTTAATCAATTCCTTTCGAGAGAAATTATAAAAGTGATGGATTAAAAGAACATTCATTTTTTACTTAAGAATCGTTAACTAAAATGAAAATGGAGTGGAGTTTTACCAATATTTTCATATACATACATCCAACATGAACTCGGAATAATTGGCACAACAATCTACTTTGTTTTTATGTATTAACAGAATTAGTGAAATAGGTTACAACTGTTAGGCTTACTTAGTTTACGCTGTTCCAGTTTCGATTTTAGAGCGGAAATATGTCGCAAAATATTGTCGCAGTCCTGAAACCAAAGCGGAAACTAGACAAGAGAGTATTTTTTTTTGTCAATGATTAAAAAAGTAGAAATTCCAATCAATATTATATTTTTTTTCTTCAATTTTAGATTAACTTTAGTGAATACTAGAAATGTCAAAGTAGAATATCAACGTGGACATTTGTATAGAGATAATGGCATAAACTTTATCTTCCAGTACATGAAATAATATGGAATGCATAATTAAGGAAGCCCTTAATTTTCAAAATAATGATTACTTTCTCTTGAGTGGTACACGCAATACATTCGCAATGATGATTTTGTTTATACAGCTTAATACCACTAATAAAGAGATTTAAAGATAAATATGGGTTACTCTGATGTTCGACATTAAAGCCAACTATGTAGATTTGCATTTTAATGTTTAACAAACATTGAAAATCTGGCATAACAGTGATAAAGGGATCACTAGAGGTTAACTTAAGCCGGGTAAAATAAGGCAGCTGTAGTGGAAATTAAAAACAAAATATTTTCGGTTTCTTTAAGAAAAGTGACGCTTTAATATTGTTTTTATCCAATTCCAATAAATAACTTATCCAAAATTTCGTTGTCGGTAGTTATTGGTATTTATATTGTTTAATTAATTATAAATTAAATTATTATAGAATTGGAAATCTCGCTTTATAAATGCAATGGATCTTCTCTATTGTTCTACTAGGTATAATTGCACTTATATGAAGCGATGCTTTATTCATTGTATGTAAATCATATTATATGGAGTGTATTGATAGTTTTTTTTTTCTTAAACCACGCATAATTAATTGAAGTACGTACTACTACAATATGATTTACTCTTATTCTATATCTATTTTCAAGTAAATAGTATATCTTTACTAATATTATAAAGAGGCAGACTTTGAACGCGTTAATCTCAGGAATTACTAATCCGATTTCAAAAATTCTTTTTGCATTAGATAGCCCATTTATTGAGGAAGACTATATAGTATATAGGCTATATATCATATAATATATAGTCTATCCATTTAATACTAACCGTTAAAACGTACCTAGGGACGTATCAGAGCGAAGTGACGGTGAGCCGTTACTTGCTGCAATAATTGCAGTGAATGTATCTTTTCGTCTATATTGTATCTAGTGATACGTGCAAGAGATCACATAGGCTGAGAAATGCCAGGCCGAGAGAATAACTAACACAAAGGTGCAATGAAATTGAATAATATTTTTACTTTCCATCTAACGGGAAGTTTTACACATTGACAAAATACTTTAGTTGTTAGCTGTTTGTTTTTATTACTATTTTACTTCAATTAAAATAATTAGTTTCTGTTGGTTAGATATAATAAATATAAACAAACAGACAAATAAAGTTACTTCATTATACCTATAGTGTAAATTAAAGATTTCACTACTTATTTCTTTTGATATAAAATCAACAGTATGCAAGTATTGGTTCTTATAATACTTTCTAACAACTGATATACCTACTATAACAATATTTGACATCTATATACATATAATAAAACTGTGTAAAAAAAAATAATCCCAATCTGTACATGAAATATATTTGAGAAAAACTATTATTGGTGTCTTTATTAACGCAATGGAAACGAAAATATTGATTTTCAGAATTTTTGCCTGTTTGTCTGTGCATTTGAGCGCGGTAATCTCAGAAACGGCTTAACCGATTTGAATGCGGTTGTCAATAATGTTTTGTAATAAGCTTCACTTAACATTTGGTATTAGTTTTATTTCAATCGGTTCATGAATAAAAAAATTATGTTAATGTTATGCACATTTGGCTCAGTTTGTAGTGACCCTACTTGTTGTGCCAGCGGTCGCGGGTTGGAGTCCCGCTGGGGGCATTCATTTGTATGATGAGTACGAATGTTTGTACTCCAGTAATGGGTATTTATATTTATAATATGTATGTATTTAAAGTTATATATGTGTAGTGTATCAACTATCTAGTATCCATAACACAAGCCTCGTAGCTAGCTTACCATGGAACTAGACGGCGCTGTGTGTTAATTTCAAAAAAAAAAAAAAAATTAAAGAATCACCATATATTTTAAATAAAGCTAGTTATCGGACGTCTTTTTTATTTTACTTTGCTTTTATGTTTGTACAATGTTGTTTACAGTGCAAACGGGAGAGACTAAGTCTTAACTTCAATCTCTCGTGACCATCTGTGCTATAAAACATTCGAAATGTCTCCAACAAAAAAGTACTATAAAACTGCGAAAAATCCGTAAAATATATATTTTTTTTATTTAAATTGATTATTCCCAACAGCCTTTTGTTGCGGCTTAATTCAACTTTGTGCCAAAGGAAGTAAAATCTGCGACGACACAAGTCACTCATGCATATTATGAAAGGCAATAAACATTAAAATTTTAAATAAGCTTATGTAAATATTTTTTTCGTACTAAAAGCAGTGTATTATTATCATTATATTATATTATTATAGAATTATATATTATATTACTACACATATACTTATAAATATTTAGATATATGTATGTATCTAATCCTTAGAAAATATATAATACGAGTACATACGAGTATATCAAATGCTATAAGCATTACAAACCCAAAAAGTAATAATAATATATAATAAAATATTCGTAAATAATAAATAGTATAAGCAATAATATAATATATAAAAAAGTACTCTTAAATAAAATCGGTCAAGTGCGAAATGCATTGAATCGCGTCCCAAGGGTTTCCTATAAAGACGAAATAAAATAGGACATTAAATAGAGATCTACATATGTACATATATTCTTAGGGCCATTTCGACTCTTATAGACCAATTCTTTTATTTAACCGAGTTAGAACTTTGTATGAATTACAGCTTAGATACGAAACCCTAATAAAAATGTAACAAAAGTGTACGTTCTGCTATTTTTAAATCAAATTTAAACTTTGAAAGTGTTGATTCAGAAATTGTAAAATGTACTGTATATGGGAAAATTGGGTTTTTAAGCTTACGTGGGATGTAAACATATTGACTGTTTATCGCCTTGCAGTAAATATTTTCAATAAGTAACATAGTACGATGTAAGAATTGCAGTTCTTTTATTCATATTATGTTACCATCACAGAACAGAATGCGTTTATAATTAAATAAACTAATTGATCTACACTCTCTGATTGATGAACTCTGACGGTAAAATAAATTATTGTAGACTAGCAGAACATGCGGCTTCGCTCGTGCTAAAACTATAAAAAAAACTAAAAAGGTAGGTTTCATACAAGTTTTCATCCTCTATTTTACCCTCTTAGAGGTTGGTTTTTAGAAAACGCTAAAATACGTAACTCATTATTTTTGCCGTACTCTATTCACACGAAATTTCATGCAAATATGTCCAAGGAATAAAAAGTTTCATACAAACTTTTATCCCCTATTTCACCCCCTTGGGAGTTGAATTTTGAAAAATTCTTTCTTAGTGGATCCCTTCGTCATATGATGAATACGTGTGAGAAATTTCAATTTTCTAGCCTTAAGGGTTTGGTCTGTGCGTTGATACATCAGTCAATCACTTTTGCCTTTTATATAAATAGATAAGATACTGTTTGTATGTAGAAATAAATCATTTTTTTATTTCTTACTTGTCATAATTAGTTATACTAATTTACCCTCGCTCCGCACGGGTTTGTCCCTGCTTAAGTTTTAACGTTTAGTATAGATTTCTCAGAGATTTTCCCGCAGTAAAAATTATCATACATGTTGACCCGAATAACCAGCTATCATCATACCAAATTTCATCAATATCCCTCCAGTGGTTTTCTCGTGATGCGGTCACAGATAGACAGACAGATAGACAAAAATTATAAAAATATAGATTCAGCCTCTGTATCGATCATAATGATTGTTTCAAAAAAAAAACAAAAAATATTTAATGTACAGATTCGGCTTAGTTACAATTTTATTGAAATACGAGTAAAACTTCTTTATGCACGCTTGACTCGGGGAGTAAGCTAGTGAATTCGTCACAAAAAGTGTAAATCGGGCGAGGCGAACGTTGGTTGCCATGGTAACCGTTGTTATTGTCTGACAAATGATATATAAAATTATAATATTCTATAAATGTATGATTGTTAATATGCCTAATATGCGTTATTTTTAGTATCTCACCTATCCTAATTATTTAAAACAAAAATTGAATTTCATAAAGACTCCCGATAACCTACAGAAATTTTACTTCTTGCGCATGTACACATTCATACACGCACTCTTTAATTTTTTATATGTATAGACTAAGCTATCTTGTAGTGACGTTATAATATAAACAAATTAACTTAAAACTTTATTATTGTTTTTTCATATCTTCTAATGTCATTTATTTTATTGATTACACAAAAGCTCGTCAATAGCTACTTCAAAAAAAAAATCGATTGTCAAACAGAAGATAAAAATCTAATGGATTGTTTAGTCTTTGCTTTTTTATATAGGATTTTATTTAAACTATTTAATAAAACATTTTAATTTATTTGTATTTGTTATTTATATTTAAAATATCCCTTAATACGCGGAAAATTCAAAACAAACTTGTTATAAAAACTATATTAGCTACTCTTATGTTTTTTTTTAAATTAAAATGACTATTTTTTAACTTCACTAATAAAAACATTTTGACGTGGTCATAACCCTAATTTACATTTAAAATATTCCTAAATTCGCAGAAAACAAAAATACTTTATTTAAACAGAAAGTATCGCCTTGTCAAATAAATATACCTATTCAAAAGGCATGTTTCTAAAGTGACATACATGCCCTATACTTTGCTGCATATGCCATGAATGCTAAGTTACTGTAAAGCGAAATCGTGCTTAATTTCACACTTTGGGTAGTAAGTAAATATATATTGGGTAGTCATGAAAGATAGATTTTTGATGTATTTTTTAAATTCCAATGAGAAAAATCGAATTGAGAACGTCCTCTTTTTTGAAGTCGGTTAAAAATGGCTATTTCGAATGTGTATTGTATGTGTATTCAGCCCTTTTTTAACGTCCTACTGCTGGGTATGGGGTTCCCTTCAATACGAGGGGGATCAGGCTATAGTCAACCATATTGACCGAGTACAGGTTGGCGGACTTCACATGTCTTTCGAAAACTTGCTAGTTCTCTCAGACATGCAAGTTTGCTCACGATATTTTCCTTCACCGTTAAACAAGTGGTATTCTTGTTGGAAATGATTCGCACATGAAAATATCAGAGGTACGAGACCCGGGATTTGAACCCGCTTCACTCGGTTTCCTCTCGGATTCCCGGCCCGCAAGGTCAATATTTCGAATAAAACTTACAAATAAATAAAAATAACGCTGAAAACTAAGTTTATTCGTAAGAAAAAGTGAAAGACATGACTAAGCTTTATTATTGCCATTTAAATTCCTTTTTTAATAAAATATTTACGTTATTATTCAAGCGTAAAGTGGTTGATATATCTACACTAATATTTTGAGCGCAGACAAAAACTAGTAATAAATAAAATAAAACTAAAATACATATAGATTAAAAATGCTAATGTCTTTGTAACGTAAAATGACTTTGATCATTATTTTTTCATATTCACCTTACGATTTAAGTGCATAATAATTGTTTTGGTATATTCGCAGCGTTTATTAAGAAAATGAATGATGCAATAATATATTATATTGCGCTTTATGTTGTGTACGAATTTATTGATTTATTAATTATTTTCTTACATTTTGACTGAAATTGAAAGTTAATAGTCCAGTCAAATAAGGTCTGAAATCAAAATGTTGACACTCAACTTTGCATTTTTGATATAATGTAGTTTAAATGGTACAAAAACAATGTGTAAAGGTTTTCGTGTCCGCAACCCCCGGCAAGGGTCCAAAATGAAGTGTCAAAAGTGTTTTTTCGCAATTACTCGAAAACGGTAAAAATTAGACAAAAAAGTTTTAATAAAAATGTATAAAGCTTAAAATTTTGCATAAAAAAGGTCTTATGACTTTTTTTCCTCCGGCCAAAATTAACCGAGTTAGGAAGGCTTTCAGACCGATGGGAACCCGTTTATTTTTAAAAGAAAAAAATTTAATTAAAACCTGAACTTTTATGGTTTTAAAATATTAGCAGGTATATAATGAATAGAAATTCGTAAAATGCCCCCGATGCTCAGCTACCTCCGCGAAAAACGGGGGGACGCAAAGCGTTGAAAATTCGTTTTTTTAAATTTCCGGCTTACTGTGACGTTCTATCGAAAAATGTTTTCAACAAAAGTTATAGGTCTATTAAAAATCTACAACTTTTATAAATTAAACTTTTACAATAATCTCAAAGTTTTCGAGATATTTGCAAAAAACTTAATTTTTCCTTTATTTTTAATTTGTAATTTCTACAATAAACTTTTCATTTTCATGAAACTAAGGGACTGTAATCTTCGAAATACATATAATAAGCAAAAAAAAATTGAAATTGAAATATTTAGCCATTTCTGAGAAATTTATATTTTATGGTCTCGGGAGGCTGAAAATCACTTCCAACTTTAAGTGGATGTTTACATTTATAAATAGTTTTTGTACTAAAATTTTTTTACTAAACTATTTATGTAGATTTTTTTCCTGAGATATTCAACTTTCGATGAAAAAGGATCCTTTTCTTTTTTATCATCAATATCTTAGCATTTAATGGATGCACAGTAGATTAAAGGGTAATTTTAAAAAATAAATAAATTTTCTACGAGGATCTATGATAGCTTAAAAAAATCTTCTTTTACGTTTTTTAAGATTTTTTAACAAAAATATGACTAAATTTTGTTAATATCAACTTAATTTCCAATTTTTATTATTTTTTCACGACTCTTCAAATTGCAAAGTTGAAATGTTTACGTCGACATTGTATAAATAATTAACTCAAATTAAAAACTTAAGGCCACGATTTCTTTCCTTTTTTCCGAAAAATACATTGGTGTAATCAGTTTACCAAAATTTGGTCAGTAAAGTTACAATGATAATTAAAAAAAAATGTAGTTTACAAAGTAAAAATTATCGAAATCTCCAATTTTTTCAATTTTTGAGGGTGTTTTTACAGGACGACCATACATTGTTTTTATTTCCACGAAAAGCAGAGTTTAAGATGAAAAAAATGAGCCCTATGTGAAAATTGAATGATAAAATTTAAAGGTAATTTTTAGCCTCCCGAAACCATAAAATATAAATTTCTCAGAAATGGCTAAATATTTCAATTTCAATTTTTTTTTTTTTTTTGCTTATTATATGTATTTCGAACTTACACATACTTGTCGTATAATTAAACTGTAACAGAACTGTTGAATGATTATTATTAATTATAAAATAATATGTTCACAGAAACATCTTTGCGCTTAAGTTTTTCGATATTTTAACTGAATTGATTGTACAATTTAAAATAATAGGTATATTTTAATAACTTCTTTTGTATAGATATAATTTAAATAATTAGAAAAATAGTGAAGAAGTGCTTATTGGTTTGTCGTACTTGGTATAAAAACTTTTTGACTAGATTGACGTCTTTTTTTCGCATTATGAGATAATTAATTTTTTGGGAAATTAACTATTATTTTTGGAGAATGAAGTGGTTTCAGTAATGAATTATTTTTAAAAAGCTACTAAAATATACTAGTTAGGGATATAGGATAC
Organism: Fabriciana adippe; assembly: GCA_905404265.1. Classification (NCBI taxonomy): domain Eukaryota; kingdom Metazoa; phylum Arthropoda; class Insecta; order Lepidoptera; family Nymphalidae; genus Fabriciana; species Fabriciana adippe. Next base: position 8,955,726 of record FR990001.1, on the reverse strand, counting down.
GTCCCTAGTAAATAATATCGGCATAACTGTACCCAATGGAAAATTTCAATGAGATATATTTAAACAGTCCTAAAGTAGCAATAACCGTTAATTTGGCATGTAATTAATTGTTTCAAACATTCCTTAAATAAAAATAAATGTAAAATACAGCTTAAATTCCATGAAAATTTGATTATATGGAAATTCAAAAATTCCTTTTAATATTTCTACTGTTTGTTACCTTTTTTATTATATTAAATAACAGAAAAAAACGTATCATAAAATGTTTTAGATATTGATGATTTTAAAATATTTTTAAATCTGCATTATTTTATTAGATCATATAAATAAATGTTACACAGACGTATGTACATTTACAGTTAATGGTAAGTAGCGGGGAGAACTTATATTGTAAAGAAGGACCTTGCGAGATAGTCTCGACCATTCGTTTGAAAACATTTGCGGGAAACAGTACAGCTATTGAAAAATAAGCAATAAACTGAATGCATTTTAAAGTGCTTTTAATACAATTGGATTTGTAGTGTCCTTTCTCGAATAAATTTGTTATTGGTGAACGGGTTGAATATTTATTTTAGGAAATATTTATTTAACTATAATAGAAAGTGATTGATTCTATTTTTTGCCAGAACACCCGTGTACCTTTGCTACGGTAACTTTTTTTAATAATTAAAAAAAATGTTTCTAAAGACTGTTCTTAATTTGAATTTGTTCGTCATTTGTGCCGGAAACTTATTCATGAAGTATAATATTTATAAATCTTATGGAGTGAAATGATTTTTTGTAGCAATAAGTGAATTTTATTATTATTTTTTATTAAGTTATAGTCATGTCTCTGTTATGGATGAGTGTTTTTAATCTTGGATTGACAGTCGGCGCGACTTATGCTGTTGTTAAAAGGTAAGGTTAAAGCTTCCTAACAAAAAGAATTTCGAAGAATTACAAATCTTTAGGTAAAAGTTGATCATATGTAAACATTACATAAATGAAATTCCCACTTGCACTTTTGTATTCAGTTCATAGATAAATTAGTTGATTGATTACATACCTTTTATCTGATTTTATTATAATTTAAAACTTGTTTGTAAACTCCATTTTGACTAGGGACTTAAACTCGCTTCGCTCGGGTGTGTCCAGGTACGTTTTAAATTTTTTTGAGCGTAAGCCGAATTATTTTTCTAAAATAAAAGTAGCCCAAGTTACTCCTTATAACATCAGTTATCTGTCAATGAAAGCTCCGTCAAAATCAGTCTAACCGTTTCGGAGATTAACCACAATAAACAGACAGACTGACAATAATTTTAAAAATTGTGTTTTTCTTATAAGCAGGTACCGTATATAATAATTGCATGTGCATTTAGTAAAAAGCTGTAATTTTGACATTACAAACAGACACTTGAATTTTATTTATCTGTATAGATTGATAGCTATTTGAAATTCAACGCTCTACAAATATTTTATTATTAGAGGGCATATTAGACTAAATGTTTCATATTTCAATTAAACATTGCTACAGCTTTACCTAATTTCAATTAAAAAGTTTCAGCTATAAAATAATTGTACATTTTGTGAACAAATATAACTTATTTATCTTTGTACATAATTATTTGTTATCACAGAATATTAATTATAACTGTACATAAATAATGTTATCGATAACTATTTATTTTTACTAAAATTGCGTATACTATTTATTGTTTTCACCAATCCGTAAATTTAAATTCCGTAATATTTTAAATGTGAAAGTTTGTAAGTATGTATGGTTGTTTGTTACTCTTTCACGCCAGAACGGCTGAACGGATCTGGATGAAATTTATTAATAGTTCTTTTTTACATTTCCGCGTTGTTTTCGTTTTAAGATAGATACATTCAAAAAGAATAATAATTAATATTTAGTGGTAAATTTTAATAATTATTTACTGGTAAATTTAATCTAACTTAGACGATAATCGAATTTACTATCTCCGATGAAGTTAGCAACACTAGAAGCAGATATAAATTTCCCTAGACTGGGCAGGCCAGCCGTCGGGGCCTTGTGGTTGAGTGCACGATCCCGCGATTAAGATGGGGGAGGTTCCTATAGGTTTTAATGGATAAAACTGGCTTTTCTGGCCGGTGAGTTCTACATGTCACCTGTATGGTACCAGGTAGTAAGCTTAAATGCAATTTCCAACGCATAAAAAAATGTCACTTAAGTTTAATATTGATAGACACAAAACGAAACGTGTAGTGACTCTGTTCACCGTTTTACAGCATTTTATTGATATTGTGCGATATTCATACTGGATTATCTTAAATCAGAATATTTGTGGAATGAAATTTTACTTTTGTACAATATAGATAAAACATTGTATAAATAGTTTAATCAATTATTTTTTTTTAATTTTTGAGTTTTCATTTTGATTAAACAATAAGAAAATGGAAGAATGAGATCTGATCGCTGCCATTTCTTTTTTTTTATTGAATTTTAAGTAAAGGTCTGTATCTATACATATAATAAAATTGTAGAGGTCGAATGTCTGTTCATAGAAATAAAAATGCTGAAAACCGGGTCAGGGGGATGTAAGAAGAGAAATAGAACATATCTAGATTTTTTTCAATTTTTTTGTTTCTCTGTCTATTTGTCTCTTCGTCTGTTTGTACGGGCTAATCTCCGAAACTGTTGGGCCAATTTAAATGAAATTTTGCATGTTGGTACCTTATGTCCACGGTCAACATTTTAGATGCTTTTCATCCCGGAATATTAAAGAGTTCTCGTGGGATAGTTAAAAAACTATAGTAATTTATACAGCTTAGTACACAAAAACTGCTGATTGGATTTTAAAGAAACTTTATAATAATCTACTTCATACATCAGAATAACAAATAGGCTACTTTTTATCCCGAAGAAATGTACGGTTAACGCGGGATAGATTTGTTTTTTTTTTTTTTTTGTTTGTTTAGAGGCAAACCAGAGTGAAGCGAGGGTTAGCCGCCAGTATTTATATAATACAAACACATATTTACACTTATTAAACTACAATGATTTAACCATCTAGTCTTTACTCTTTATTATTTTAAAAGCATACCGCTTTTTTGTCCCGTCAATAAAAGCAAAGACAACATTTCTTTAAGAAAGGTTTACTAGGATGCAAGCACGTAACAAGAGAAATATAAAGTCAACATTAGTTAGGTACGTATATAACATCCATATAGATACAAAAGATTTATTTTCATATAGTACAGTATTATGATCCGGAATATTAGGTATCTACATAAATATGCAGTTTGAGAACTTTGCCGAAAAATGATGGTCACTTTTCGCCGTGAAGTTTCTTATAAACATTCGTTCGATGGCTAATATCTTTTGTAATTTCAATAAAGTTCTCGGTAACACGTGATAAGGCATTTCCGAAACTTTCTTTTGTCGAAGTCTTGGGGAATTATTAGAAAAGTAATCATAACAGTAAAAACTTTTTTAATCGTTTTACCAAAAAAAAAAAAAAAAAACTAGAAAAACGTAACATTGTACACACATTGAAATGGACTAAAATAATATACATAATATTTGTAATGTTGGTTCTTTGTAGCTTTTATTTAATATTCATATTACAATAGCATTTTTGTAGCATTTCCCATTTCATTTTGATTCACTTCTCGACTAAGGAACGGAATTCACAGACGCAAAACAATTAATCACTTCTTAACTAAGGAACGGAATGACAAATGTATACATTCAAAAACCATGATCCTAAGTCTGGGGCAGTCTTAAAATAGAGTGGTATTAAGAATTAGAACTAATTACAATTTCAGGAAAGAGAAATATTACACTGTAGCGGAAAACCATCGTTATCTAAATTCTAAAGGCATTCCGTGAACTTGACTTCACTACAGGCCCTAACCTTCAATGTCGAGCGGTATAAAGTAAATATAAACTTCAAACTCGTTTGTATTACACGAAACACCTTTAAGCTCAAATATATTATGTATGATGAAACACCGCCTACTTTTTCCTGATTCTTTTTTTGTATGACGACACGAGGTGTGCCATATTTATATGGATAATAAAGTCGTTTCGCTTATTCCCTTACTTTTAGTTATCTCAGAGGAAACTCTTTTTAATCCCATAATCCCATAATGGTTGATAAGGGTTATGTGTTTATGTGACCCTATATATATATATATATATATATATATATATATATATATATATATATCGAGAGTTCTTAGCTTATATATATATATATATATATATATATATATATAAGCTAAGAACTCTCGATGAAGTCACCTTTCAAAAAAAAACTAAATTAAAATCGGTTCATCTGTTTGGGCGATATGATACCACAGACAGACATACAGATATACATATACCCACGTTAAACTCATAAACTCCCTCTTTTTACGTCGAGGTTTAAAAAGATTTAATATGTTTCACAGTATAGGATAATGTGTAAAATAAAACTAACAAATAGTCTATGCATTTATAATATCGGCTGCGATGGAAGCCATTTTACTTCGCGAGTTCGCGGGGAAAGCAAGAGTTATCATGTGTTTTCTTCCATTTGAGTTAAATGAAAACAAATGTTTGGTTTTAAAATAAGCAAAATGATACTTTTATATGGTAGAGCTGCTTCGAGAAAACCGCATTAGACTTTGAATAGTAAAATAGACATTTCTATTATTAATTCAATAAGTGGTCACAATAACTGCCCACCTGCCTTCTAATAGAATTTTATATTAGTTTGAATTAGAACTACAGTCTAGTTTAAAATATATATTTTTGTTTAAGTTTAAAAATAGCGTGTTAAAGTATTTGTAACCGACTTCAATAAAGAGGAGTTTCGGAATTTGGTTGTAATTTTTTTAATGTTTATTACCTCAGAATTCCGTCGTTTATTAACCGATTTGTCTTTATAAAGTTAGTTGAACTGCCTCGGTGGTGTAGTGGCTAGCATGTACGGCTGCACACCAGGAGGTCCCGGGTTTGAGTCCCGGGTCGGGCCAAGTTTAGTTATTGAGTCTTTCCGTATAGTAAGCCTCAGTAACAGCCCGGAGTTGGCGGTATTTCACCCCCGTATCTCGGAGAGCACGTAAAGCCGTCGATCTTGCGCCTTAACTCTCACCAATCGTGTCGAGTAGTCATCCCACCGGAGTATGAGAGTGACAAGTATAGAGAGTGCACTTGTTTGTCTGTCTGCGCGTTGCACTTTTGCACTATGATATCTCTTGCGCAATAGCATTAAACTAATATTTTGAGAGTTATCGGCCGAGATAGAAAAACCGGTTCATTAAGTGGGCCTTGAATCGTAAACGGTAAGTTTTACAAAAAAATTTTACAGAAAACAAAAGATGCGAAATTTTATTCTCTACAAAAATGGTCTCAATGACTTTTTCCCTAAAGTACATAGTTTCCAAGATATCGCCCAAAAACTTTTTTTTAGATGGAACCTAAAACTTCACCGGAATCTGTCAGCATTTTGTGATTTTGTACTCAGTAAGTGATTCTAAACCTTATAAAAAAATGGATCGGAAATTAAGTACAAAAAATTCTATTTTTACTGGCTTATTTGTCATGTCGGATGAGATTATATTTGCGGAGACAACCTCCTCCTTTACCTCTTCATCACATTTGTAGGTTTAAATCAATTTCATAATGTGTCATTTTTGGATTAGACTAAGTGTATTAGGATATAATATAAATATATAAATATCTGTTCAAGTACATCTCAAATGTGAGAAAACCTATTTTTAGTATATAAATAGAGTTTTAAGCAAGAAATAGGGAATTATTGGCTCTTACTCTTGAATTTTCTTGTTTTGCTTACACATTTAAGTGCATGAGCATAATTTATTTCGTCAACGTCACATAGAATGAAGATTGATTAGGTAAAATATGATTATTATACTGTCACATGACAGTAATAATAAATCTAATATATTTAAACGAGCAATTCTTGTATATTTATTCGAAACGGCTCTAACTATTTCGCTGAAATTCGGTATGTGTGGGTTTTTGGTTGCGAAAAATCGATCTAGATTAGTCTTATGTCTGGGAAAACGCGTGTTTTTGAGTTTACATGTTGTTTCCTTTCGTATTATTCCACGCAAAATATGGTCGATAATTCCTTCCACTTTGGCATAAGCATCGTGGTCAAGCGGCCAAGGCGCAAGATAGACATCACATATGTCCGGGATCAAATCCCGGTCGGGATGCAAAGTTTTTTACTTTTGTTTTTTTTTTATTTATTCAAGTTTTTAGTTGTTTTTTTATCTAAAAAATACAATATAACAAAAAAGAATTTCGAGCCAAGCTCGGTCGCCAAGGTACTATATTATGAAGCAAACAAAATGAGAAAATATTATTTAGAATACTTGTGTAGGTCTGGTAAAAATATAACAAGTATACTTAAATATAACTCATATATATATATATATATATATATATATATATATATATATATATATATATATATATATATATATATATATCTAATATATAAAATTCTCGTGTCACAGTTTTCGTTGCCATATTTTTGTGCTTATCCGGTATCTATGAGAATCGGCCAACATCTATTTTTCATCCCCCTAAATGTTAGGGGTAGTCCACCCCTAAATTTTTTTTTTTATTTTTTAGACAAAATTTTTAATTTCTATTTTTTTATGATACAACATACAAAAATACATACAATCCTCAATTTTCACCCTTCTACGATCAACCCTTATTTTTTAATAGCCGTTTTAGTAATTTAATCATTTTTCCTCTCCGGTCGAAAACTGATCAATCGTCATTTAATGCAAGCTAGGGACGAACCCGAGCGAAGCGAGGGTGAGTCGCTAGTCTAATATATAAAATTCTCGTGTCACAGTTTTCATTGCCATACTCCTCCGAAACGGCTTGACCGATTTTGATGAAATTTTTTGTGCTTATCCGGTATCTATGAGAATCGGCCAACATCTATTTTTCATCCCCCTAAATGTTAGGGGTAGTCCACCCCTAAATTTTTTTTTTTATTTTTTAGACAAAATTTTTAATTTCTATTTTTTTATGATACAACATACAAAAATACATACAATCCTCAATTTTCACCCTTCTACGATCAACCCTTATTTTTTAATAGCCGTTTTAGTAATTTAATCATTTTTCCTCTCCGGTCGAAAACTGATCAATCGTCATTTAATGCAAGCTAGGGACGAACCCGAGCGAAGCGAGGGTGAGTCGCTAGTATAATATATAAAATTCTCGTGTCACAGTTTTCGTTGCCATACTCCTCCGAAACGGCTTGACCGATTTTGATGAAATTTTTTGTGCTTATCCGGTATCTATGAGAATCGGCCAACATCTATTTTTCATCCCCCTAAATGTTAGGGGTAGTCCGCCCCTAAATTTATTTTTTTATTTTTTAGACAAAATTTTTAATTTCTATTTTTTTATGATACAACATACAAAAATACATACAATCCTCAATTTTCACCCTTCTACGATCAACCCTTATTTTTTAATAGCCATTTTAGTAATAGGAAATTATTTATATGGCAAAACAACGTTTGCCGGGTCAGCTAGTATATATATATATATATATATATATATATATATATATATATATATATATATATATATATATATATATATATAGGTAAATAAATAATTTTTAAGTTTCCTTTTAATCCACATATTATGTATCTCTGCTTATATTGCAAAAATGTAAAACTTGTTCGTATTCAATAAGTTCAGAAACTACTAAATTGTTTTAAAATATTTTCATCATTAAAAATCTACATGGAAAGTAACCAAGGTTATATGTAGTTATTTTTAGTAAGTTTTAAGCCTGAATAATCACAGAAATAGCAAAGCCTCGATAATGTAACAATATATCAGTAATACTAAAATATGATCCTTTTATTTTTCACATTACAATTTTTATCGCCTTGGTGAGATTGCATAAACAAATATTAGATGTTGAAGCAGCTTATTCGGAATGTCCCGACGCGGAAATCTGCTGCGCTGTAAAGCGAGCTCTTTTACCTATCCCACTCTTGCGATCCACAGCTAGATGTCGTCATGTATTCTACGAGTATGTTATTCTATTTCTTCCATTTTAGGGTTCCGTACCCGAAGAGTGCCAACGGAAACCTATTACTAAGCCCCCGCTGTGTGTCCCTCTACCAGAGGGCTGTACCTCATGAACCGTAATAGGTATTAGAGACTGGAGATTTTCGAAGATTTTCACAGAGTATTTTTATTGCCGCTATAACAAATAATAAAAAACCAAGGTGGCGAATTTCGAAAAGGCTGCCATGCATATTAAAAAAGAACTAGTATGGTACGCAACCCTTCGTGTGCGAGTTCGACTCGCACTTGACCGATTTTGTTTACATCACGAACTACAAAAATGTATTTTTTGTGGTGTGTTGGTTTAAATAAGAATTATTATTATTTACTATTTTATTTCAATAAATCAATTATATTATTTTGTGTTCCATGATATATTAGTGAATACAGATAATTTATACTAACTTATTCTTGTATTTTTCTGGGTCTTCATTATTTATTAATAATAATGATTATTATAAAGATCTTTTAAGTAAAAGCGAATGCAAGTAGTTTCAAATAACTCCCTCAGTAACTGTTTTAAACTACTGAATATTTTAAAACTTTGACAGACTCTTGTTAAATGTTTCTCTCTGAATAAATGCCATCTGTGTGTTTTTTTATAAATGTATCTGTTATTTAAAATTAATTTTATGAAGGCTTATAACTACGACGTGATGGTTGTTGGGAAAAATGAATGAAAAAAGAGCTCAATACACACCGAATTAAGATCTTTTTAACATCCCTCTTTTGGGTGTGGAGCTCCATTAAAAGTCCATAGTCCACCACGCTGGCCAAGTGCAGGTTGACGAATTTCATGTGTCTTTCAAAAACTTGTTAGATTCTCTAGACATGCAGGTTTCCTCAAGATGTTTTCTTTGTAATCATGTTGAAAACGATCTTCACATGAAAATGTCGGAGGTGTGGCATCCGGGATTCGAATCAGCTTCACTTGGTGTCCCAAACGAGTGTGCTACTTCTGGACTACCACGGTCATAAAAATATACCCTTAGTTAAAAAAAAATCTCTACATTAAAAGAATAATTGCGAAAAATGCAATATTTTCAAAACGTTTCACTGTTCAGTGACTATTTGTATTGTTTTTAAAAGGTTATCGACAGCTGTTACTGATCGTTGCTGGTAGCCATATTTATTGCTTTTCTATCGATATATGTGCAAAACGCATTGTATGTCAGTTAAATAGTTAGTCAGTTAGCTCTATTATACTATAACTTTTGCCCGCAGCTGTGTCCGCTTAGTTTGTTTATGTGTGACGTGTAATAACTCCTCTCGAAAGGGTCGTAACGTGATGTTACATAGCATCTAGCTTTCCTCAATAGATTGACTGTTAAATACATAAAGACAGATTTTTTGTGATCAAGTAAAATTAACCATTTGAAGTAGAAAAAATAAATATGTATATTTTATATTACGCTCGAATCATAACTAGTAATGTATAGTTAATGTTTGCGATTTCACTTTTACGCTTGTTAACAGTAACCACTGAACGTTAATAAAATACTATTTATTTATTTGAGGACAATAACATAAGAACTTCTCCACAAGTTAAGTTAATCGCGCCATTTCGCTTCCAGACACCGTTGCGGAATAGTTTTCCAGCGTTAACGGCCTCTGGCTATAATTACACGGAGTCTACATAATTTCTTGATTCTTATCGATATTTAACACGAACAAGAAAAATCACAAGGGTTTCTCGCTAAAAATAATGACATCATAAACTCTTCGCACAAGTCGTTATTTTATCTCAGTAGATTAACAACCAAATGACAGCAACTGGAAAGATTATGAATCCTCTTATAATTTAACTTTCATTTTAACTTTTATAAAAGCTCGACTTGGACTGAATTTATTCAACGATTAGAAATATTATATATATGACGACACGTTTGGCTCAGTTTGTAGTGACCCTACTTGCCGTGCCAGCGGTCGCGGGTTCGAGTCCCGCTGGGGGCATTCATTTGTGTGATGAGCACGAATGTTTGTACTCCAGTCATGGGTGTTTATATTTATAATATGTATGTATTTAAAGTTATATATGTGTAGTGTATCAACTATCTGGTATCCATAACACAAGCCTCGTAGCTTACCATGGAACTAGATGATGCTGTGTGTTAATGTATCAACATATTTATTTATTTATTTATTTATTTATTAGGTTTTCCCATGTACGCTATAATACTATGGTTTACACGTCTTTATAATTCACTATAGGTTCTCAATACCCATATTTTATTGAACGCTAATAATGAATGACCGCAGAAAACATATAAGTACTGCATTTTTAAGTTATTGATTTGTATCTAAGTAAATTTTTATATTGTATTATCTATACTAATATTATAAAGAGGAGAGATTTGTTTCTTTGTTTGTTTGTACCGAATAGTCTCCGAAACTACTGAAGTGATTTAGAGAAAATTTGGTAAGAACATAGTTTGAGACCCTAGGAAAGATAGTTTTTTACCCCGAAAATCATCCCTTAAGGTGGTGAAAATGGGGATGTAATTTGTATGGGGAAGCAACCTAGGGACGAACCCGAGCCAAGTGAGGGTGAGTCGCTAGTCTTATACAAGGCTTTGCCCGCGGCTTTATTCAGATAAAATGTAATTGACACGTAAACATTTTCCGCATTCAATTAAATAGATTCCTAGCGGTCGATCATTTAAACTGTGTTTACATTGATGCGTTGCAGCACTAGCTGTAGTGACGAGATACAGGAAAGCGGTTTACACAGTAAACTCTTTCATGTTAGAACACTTGAAAAATATAAAATTTTCAAAGCCATTGTCTAAAAACAAATGTATTATGTATGTTCTCGAACGAATGTATCGGAGAACGATTTTTCACAAACGAACATTTACAGTTTGATTTATAAAGATGTGCTATAAATTACGTAGAAAGGAACATATACTATAATGTGAATGTCTCTTTTTACAGCCATTGGACATCTTTAGGGCGCAGAAATGAATGGTCATAATTCAAAAGCTTAGCGCAGGCAGTAGTTATTTGTTGAGACAAATAAGGCTATCTATCAAGTACAAGTAAATCTCCGGATAATGCTTCGTAAACCCTTGGCTTAAGCACTAAATATTCTTGGTAATTTCAACGATTTGTTCGTTTAAAGTAACCTAAATTGAGTAATTTATGCAGTATATTGGTAATTTGGTAATAGCTAAACCTTTTTTATTTATTCGACAATATTACTACTAAGAATATTCTTTAGTTATGTACAGAAAATAATTACATATATGTATGTACCTTTGAACGGAACCTGACGCTAAAATTTACTTGAAAGTCACTAATTAGTACTGGCCTCAAAATTGCTGCTTGTTCCCCTTAATCGCACTCCATTGGGAAACCTAGTGAAGCGGGTTGAAATGAAATCCCGTGTCTCGCACCTCTGATATTTTCATGTGCGAATCACTTCTAACTTGATTACCACTTGCCTTACGGTGAAGGAAAACATCGTGAGGAAACCTGCATGTCTGAGAAAACCTAGCAAGTTTTCGAAAGACATGTGAAGTACGCCAACCCGCACTTGACCAGTGTGGTGGACTATGGCCTGATCCCCCTCGCTTTAAAGGAAGGTCCGCGCCCAGCAGTGGGACGTTAAAAAGGGCTGAATACAAGTATATAGAAATATTTTTATTTCTCCTGAATACGTATTGGTACAACTCAGTATGCGACTTTAGGTTAAATATTATTTACAGACCACTTACAAAATCGATTTTTGTTATGCGTCAGATTAGTCACGTTCCAGCCATTCTAAATCCTCGTAAATATTACAGGAATATATTTTCTTTTATATCTAAAAAAAAGTACAATGTCAACCTTGAAACTGGTATTTTTATACTTAAATTTTTGATTATTATTTATTTACTAGCGACTCACCCTCGCTTCGCTCGGGTTCGTCCCTAGCTTGCATTAAATGACGATTGATCAGTTTTCGACCGGAGAGGAAAAATGATTAAATTACTAAAACGGCTATTAAAAAATAAGGGTTGATCGTAGAAGGGTGAAAATTGAGGATTGTATGTATTTTTGTATGTTGTATCATAAAAAAATAGAAATTAAAAATTTTGTCTAAAAAATAAAAAAAAAAATTTAGGGGTGGACTACCCCTAACATTTAGGGGGATGAAAAATAGATGTTGGCCGATTCTCATAGATACCGGATAAGCACAAAAAATTTCATCAAAATCGGTCAAGCCGTTTCGGAGGAGTATGGCAATGAAAACTGTGACACGAGAATTTTATATATTAGACTAGCGACTCACCCTCGCTTCGCTCGGGTTCGTCCCTAGCTTGCATTAAATGACGATTGATCAGTTTTCGACCGGAGAGGAAAAATGAATAAATTACTAAAATGGCTATTAAAAAATAAGGGTTGATCGTAGAAGGGTGAAAATTGAGGATTGTATGTATTTTTGTATGTTGTATCATAAAAAAATAGAAATTAAAAATTTTGTCTAAAAAAAAAAAAAAAAAATTTAGGGGTGGACTACCCCTAACATTTAGGGGGATGAAAAATAGATGTTGGCCGATTCTCATAGATACCGGATAAGCACAAAAAATTTCATCAAAATCGGTCAAGCCGTTTCGGAGGAGTATGGCAACGAAAACTGTGACACGAGAATTTTATATATTAGATTAGATAAAATCTGATAAGTAATTTGATTTTTAGGACATGATTTGGAAATATTGAAACAAAATCATTAAACTGAATGCTATAAAGATGAGTTCGTAATGTATTAAATAAGTTAACTTCATTATAAAGTTAAAATATTTAAATTTATTTAAAAAACTACAACTAACGAATATTTAAATTAATTATTTAAACGAAGAGATTAAGAAATTTTTTAACTACAATTTATGTTGCTTATTCAAATTTAATCAAGCACTTTAAAATAGAGTATGTAAATATAAAAAAGGAAACTAGTTGAAAAACTTTGAAAGCGTGACATGAAAATTTTAAAGTGGCTGAAGCTAACATTTTAATGACCTACAAATACTAACATACTGTCGCCGTCATGAAAATAACACAATTTACACGGGTTAGTAAAATTGAAATATTTAGAGAAAATTTTATTCCCATATGACAAATACTTTAAAAAAATGTTCATGGAACAATGTTGATATGCTATGTATTATTGTATTATATTTGAATAGAAACTCAGTGTGAGTTATCAGGTTCCTACTGACGAAGTGCTTTGAAGCAGATGTAGATAGTCGATTGCCAAAACGGTAGGAGTAACAAGTGGCACACTGAATTCTATTACATGAGAAATCCATTTCAGTATGATAGTTACTAACTCCCCTTTTTATATGTACTAGTAGTGAAATAAATAATCTATACATATAATAAAATTGTGAGTCGTATCTGTACGTTAAATTTTTTTTAGACAATTTTATTGTAATATTCATTATTATTGATATAGAGGTCGAATCTATACTTTTTAAAATGTTCGTCTGTCTGTCTGTATGTCCGTCTGTCTAGGAAAGCATTACGAGAAAACCACTGAATAGATTTTGATGAAATTTGGTATGATTATAGCTGGGTATCCGGGTGTTGACCCGGATATGAATTGATATAGGATACTTTTACTGCGGGAAAATATTTATTTCTGAGAAATCTATACTAAACGTTGAAACGTAACTAGGTGATATACACTAGTTAATATACGTAATATAATCCACGAATTTGTCTGTTATTAATAAGATAAATAAAAATAAGGTTGTTAATGTATTTGTCTTTCATATAACAAGGGATTTTTATACAAAAAAAAAAACGTGTGTGCGTACTAATATGTACGCACGTAAGCAGTTATACTTTGTCGTAACAGAACAAAAATAGCTAAGATCTCATCCCGTATGTCACAACTCTCTGTTTGTAAAAGGAATGATAAATTAATAAAATAAGGCATATTAGGCACATTACAATCATATATTTATAGAATATCATTAAAGGAAAGAATATAATATTATATATCATTTGTCAGACAATAACAACGGTTACCATGGTAACGAACAGTTATCACCTAACTTCATCATGTCGCTATTTGGCTGTCGGTGTGCGCGCGCATCTTAAAAATTTTACTCTCATATTTTTTTCCAAACGTTCCAAAAGAAATATAACTTCAAAAAATCAAACTAAAATGCCGATAAAACTATTTTTTTCTGGGGCGTTTATTTCAAGGGACAAAAGATATTGGATATTATTTCTATTTTTCCGTTCTATTATTATTTTCAGTAATGATCGATTTCAATATAAAATATAATTATGTCAATTTATGAAATTTCTATACCCATACGTACCTAAAACGATTTTTTTTTTTATTTTTTCCGTAATTAAAAGAGATAATTTATTTTACGGATGAAGCCTGAAAGAAACAGTGTTAACCTACTTCTTATTGTATTCTCTCAAATCAATAGTAAGTTACAAGCTCCATTACAAAATCTCCCTTTTGTCGTCAATATAAATAATGTTTTATTGGCAATACAAATGATGTTCTTATTGTGATATAGACGATATTTTTTTTTAAATACTAGTGTCTCACCCTCTGTTCGCTCGAATGCGTTCCCAAGCTTGAATGGTTTAGGAACGCATAAAAACAAATATTTAAAGAAAAAAAAACTTATTTTTTGCGCTACAAACCTTCGCAGGCGTATACCTACGGATTAACGCACCAGAGTTTCATCATAATCGGATCAATGGATTAGGAAAGCATCTATGCTTCCTTATGTTCATATGTTTATCCTCTAGGATGAACGTACGAACATTTGATTTTATTTATCTAGATTTTGGGTTTTAATATAATACCCACCAGTTAGTGCGAGGATATGTTCCGTACAATCAAACATGAATGAATGAATGTTAGTTACACGCGATGTATGAGTTGTTAATTAGTTATAACAATTACTTAGTAATGAGGTAGTGAACAAACAGCGTATTACTATTTTATTTAAACGTGCTCCTTTCCTATTTAAAAAGCTGACTTACATTATTATTAGATAATTCAAGATATAATTAACTAACGGTTCACACTCGCTTCGCTCGGGTTCGTCTCTAAGTACCTTTTAACAGCAAATAAACAAACAAACTCTGTCTCTTTATAATATTAGTATAGATAATGCACTGTTTTAACATATGTATTTATATACATATGTTGAAAGCAAACGACGACACGTTTGGCTCAGTTTGTAGTGCGAACGCGGGTTCGAGTCCCGCTAGGGCATTCATTTGTGTGATGAGCACAAATGTTTGCACTCCAGTCATGGGTGTTTATATTTATAATAATAATAATAATGTCCTCCTGACCGATTCCGGCCACGGCGGCCAATCTCATTGAGACTAGCCAACTGCGCAGGAGATATTATAGTGCACAAATGTACGCGCAGACACAAGTGCACTCTCTATTCCTGTCACTCTCATACTCCGGTGGGACGACTACTCGACACGACCGGTGAGAGTTAAGGCGCAGGACCGACGGCTTTACGTGCTCTCCGAGGCACGGGGGTGAAACACCGCCAACTTCCCAACTCCGGGCTGTCACTGAGTGTTACTAAACAGAAAGACTCAATAACTAAATTTGGCCCGACCCGGGACTCGAACCCAGGACCTCAGGATGTGCAGCCGTACATGCTAGCCACTACACCACCGAGGCAGTATATATTTATAATACGTATGTATTTAAAGTTATATATGTGTAGTGTATTAACTATCTGGTATTCATAACACAAGCCTCGTAGCTTACAATGGAACTAGATGGTGCTGTGTTCAATGTCCGA
The DNA here is from genome assembly GCA_905404265.1 of Fabriciana adippe. Taxonomy (NCBI): domain Eukaryota; kingdom Metazoa; phylum Arthropoda; class Insecta; order Lepidoptera; family Nymphalidae; genus Fabriciana; species Fabriciana adippe. The sequence goes on along the minus strand of FR990001.1, from coordinate 8,939,853 downwards.
CATTTATTTATTATTTATTTATTTATGCAGTTACCTTTTCAAAATATGAAGCATATGGTAATAAGTATAATAATTGTGTGTATGTAAATGTTATGGATTATTTTTATTCATAATAAATAATAGAAAGAAAAACAATAAAGAACAAAGCATAGCGAAATTTCCGTTCAGCTGAATCCAACAAGTATTTCGTAATACATGTGCTTCAAATGTAGGTCATAACAGATCTATGAATTCCAGCCATTTTTATTTCAAAAGCAATTTTTCTACCCTTGGGAATGGACTTTTTCTTGAAAAATATGAGTCAATCTTTAAATTCTGGATTATTCATTATAAAATATTTGTTAAAAATTTATCTTTTCGATTTTTTGCGTGGATTTATTGCGACTTGTAGTTCCCGACGTTTCGAATGTTTTACAACAATTATGGCCACGGGAGAGATTAAGGTTGTAGACGTCTCAAAAGTTATTATAGGTATAGTTGTTACAACCAGTCTACATCTACCTACATATTATGTTACCTAATAAATATTATTTTATGACAATTATTTTACAATTGGCGAAAATGTCGCATCACATCTACGAATGACTTCTTATTTATTCGTAGCATAACATACATCAAATAAAAAACAAAACATACACCCTACAGCCATAATTGTGTTCCGGCCCCTTTTCGTAGTCAGTCAAATATGATTATTATTCTTATAAATATTATATAAGAATAAAATATGCCCGACTATACATAGCTTTCGCGGGTAAATAAAGTTATTCTAAATGAGTTAAAATTGCGTACATATGTAGGTAAGTTGAATAGTTTACCGACGTTTAGTAATCTGTACTAATATTTTAATGGGAGAGATCCTCCCGAGACCGTGATTGCTGTATAAAGCATTCGAAACATCGGGAACCAAAAATCAAAATAAATCCGCGATAAAATCCGAAAAGATAGTTTTATTTAAAACTAGCGGTTCACCCTCGCTTCGCTTATTATTTTTTTTTTTTAATTTTTCTGATGTTTTAATACTTATTATCCTATTCCGGACTAAGACACATCCAAAAAATCAAATACCATAAAAATTGGTCCAGCCGTTCTTGAGTTATAAATGGTGTAACAAACACGACTTTGTTTTAAATATATATATTATGTAGATGTCAAATATTCGCGAAAATTTAAGAAACTGATATTATCAAGAGGAACTTTGTTTGTATTAATATATGTTTGTTTGTAATAATTCAATATTTCTAATACTATTTTATATATTTATGGAATGCCAGTGTTTTAATATATACTCGTAATACTAGCGACTAACGCTCCCTTCGCTCAGATTCATGCCTAGTCCATTCCTCATATAAACTTTCACCCCCATTTTCACCCCCTTAAAGGATTATTTACGGGATAAAAACTATCCTATGTCCTTCTCAGAGTTTCAAACTATATTCTTACCAAATTTCATCTAAATCGGTTCAATAGTTTCGGAGCCTATTCGATACAAACAAACAAACAAACAAAAAACAATTTTTTCCTTTTTATAATGTTATGTGCATATAATGCATAGGTATATGTATATTTTAAGCGCAGCGGCAGTAATGATATTATAAAGTAGTTAATTATAATATTTCAAGCTTCAGTACCTAACTATATTCTGCAGGATTCATTTCATTTTAACCATTTATTTAATGTGAGCCAATTATCTACTACTGAATACGAGTAGAAGGTATTATCGGATAATAAAATAAATAGATATTTGTTGTATTTGTCCTTCGGAATATTTTTGGAAAAAATTTTATATCGCTGGTAATACAGATGTAAGAGATATATGTATTTATTTAAGAGTTTAAACCTTGGTCGTGTTTTAAGAACGACGCTACAAGGCTTTGACTTTATTCTGCTTCAAAAGGCTAACGTTGCTTTGACTTCTGAATGACGTTGATTTTTCTTGCTGTAGTTATATGTGTATGTATGTACATTGTACATACCTCATCAAAATTACAGTTATTATATTCCTGGGCACGTTCACTTGTAACTTGATATTTTACAACTAGCGGCTCACCCTCGCTTCGCTCGGGTTCGCCTCTGGAAAAGCAAAAACCGTACATTTTTATAGTAAAGTTTCATTAAAATCCATTAAGTAGTTTTTGTGTGAAAGAGTAACAAACATCCATACATCCTCACAAACTTTCGCATTTATAATATTAAGTAGGATTAAGAAAGACGAAGTCGGGGCAGCTCACCAGTTTTCTTATAAATACGTGAATATGAGTTTTTATCATACCTATCATTCCATTATTTGGCGGCACCAAAATTACGTCTCCATCTTTAGAAATATAAAGCCTCCGATATATTTATTTTATTCGAAAATAAAACAAAGTCAATACGAATAGGTACCGACGAGGTGGTAAAGAAACTTGCATTACTTTGAATAATCATTCCATTTGAATTTCAAAAATAATTAAACTAAAACTAGAATCTTTTAATTTTATTTGTCACTTACTACTTAATCATAAAATATAATAATTGGTATTTAAGAAGTATTTTATACTAGAGATGTAAGTAAAAACAACCGTAATCTATAGTAATATAATAAAGAGGCAGACTTTGTTTGTATGTTTGTGTCTTTGTTTGAACGCGCTAATCTCAGGAATTGAAAAATTCTTGTTGCATTAGATAGCTATTTTTTATAAGGACATCTATAAACTATCATATAATATATGGTCTATTTATTCCATACTAACCGTTAAACTATAGAAAGTTATATTATTACCTACATAAAAATTTCATAATAACGTAACAAATAGATTTCAAAAATATGATCATACCAGTTGTTATCGTTCGCCGTTACGGCTGAACCTTGCGTTAACATGGTAGCCTTATGAAAGTATGTAATTTGTAATACGATTCTCTGAAGCTCATGAGCGTAAATTGTTCATTCCCTAATGCTGTAATCCGCTTACTATTAATAAGTATAGTTAGGAATCTAGTGTTACAAAAACATATATTTCTACTACTCGTAATATATTTTTTATTAAATAGGATCGTGCCTATTAATAGTGTTGTAGGCATCAGCTATTTATTCGTTATTTATATTTACTTAATTGCTATATTTAATTAATACTAAATTATATTTCAAATATCTTAAAATAGATTAGCGTTATGTTTCCGAACGGGTTTTGTATTATCTTTCCTATTCACTCGTGTGTTTTATTATTTTGTATAATTAATTGCTATTTATTACAGTTATAAATTGTTTGCATAATAACATACTCAATAATTAATTAATTATAATAACTTATATTCAATACTAACGAGCCCCCCCCCCCCTTGCTTCGCTTCGGGTTCATCCCTAGACAAAAACAAATCTATCCCACGGGAACCGTACATTTTTGCGGGATGATATATATAGCCTATAATAGCCTTACTCAGTTAACGGGCTATCTAATGCAAAAAGAATTTTTCAAATCGGATTAGTAGTTCCTGAGATTAGCGCATTCAACCAAACAAACAAACAAACTCTTCAGCTTTATAATATTAGTATAGATTTAATAATATAACAAAATGTATTATTTCTAATAAGTTGCTTTTTGATCATTCTGGCGTCAGTGCGGGTAATTGTATTTGAAGCGGTGTAATGGTGAAATCAGGGTTGAATTGTATTCGGGCAGTGATGATATCGGTTTGTTATAAAGGCCCGTAAGTACTGTTCGCCACCTTCGCCATGCTGTCTCGCAGCGCGTTTCACTAGTTCTTTTTTTATTTAAATTAAGACTATCAAAATGAGAAAAACTGGTATAATTTTTCCACATTTTTAGAAAAAATAAATGTATGTAGTATTTGTAGTTTGTTTGTTTGTTTGGTTATATATCATCCCAGAAAAATGTACGGTTTCCGTGGGATAGATTTGTTTTTGTCTAGGGACGAACCCGAAGCGGAGCGAGGGTGAGTCGCTAGTTAGTTATAAATATCAATTTGTAATAGCTCTTAGAATCGAAACATTATATATTTTTTGTATAATTTTAAAGTTTCGAGCCTATAATGCAAACCATGCAGTAAAGAAAATAATTATAGACTGGAATTTCTATTAGGTTGATTAATGAACTGCTGTAATGAGTTCAGCTAAAACAATTTTCTCTTACGTTTTTTGACATCTTTTAGCCATAGTACTTTTCCATCTTCGGCCTTTTTCATGTACTAACAAAAAATATAATTAAATAATACTTTTGTTTGTGCAAAACCCCAAATTTTCGATTTTTTTTACCGATTATTTTGATAGGTATTTTGAGAAGTAAAATGTTTTACATGGAGTAAGTTTTCATGTTGTTCATTTTACTGTAACTCGCTACTACAGGGCTCATTAACTTCGTCGATCGTTATGAAAATTCATACACAATGAAGTTTGGATGCATAGAATATTTTAGTCATTCATTTACGCAGGCGAAACCGTGAGCAAAAACTAGCTCCTCAAATAAAAATATTAAAATCACGCATCTTCTTTAATCCTCCTGAATATTATATCATAGTTGTTCTTTTTTGACGATCGACGTGATGTTTTGTATCGGAATCCCCGAAGGATTGGAGAGTGACATACTCGTATCTCTTTGACTAGTTTAAGTCCGTGTAACACTTCTGCGATTACATTTAGATGTGAAATGGTGTCAGTGGAATATTGCAAAATATATCTTTAGTTATATTTTATCTATATAAAATAAAACATGTTTTTTTTTTAATTTTACACATTGTTCTATTAGTGTACAAGTAGAACCGGTGACCAAAGATGGGCGGCGGTTCTGCCTTTTGTTTTTATAACGGCGTTCTTAATAGACACGTTATCAATACATATAATAAAACGTACGTACGTTACGGTACGTTTTCACGGTTAGCTATGTTTGTACATAAATAGTTAAGTAGTTAGCTTAACTGTCAGTTAACTATTTTTGTAAAGAAACTATTATTATTAATAGTTTCTTTACAAAAAGTCATGATATTCCATCAAAAACATAAATGTGAAAATGGGAGCCAAGTTCAATATTAAGAATAAGCGTTGTCAACTTCACTGACAAAAGAATTGAGAACTAAATGGGTGCCAAGTTCTGTAGATAATCCTGACAACCACGCATATTCTTAATAATTATCTTATTTACAGGCTCACATTTTCACATTTACGTTTTTGATGGGATTTGTATTTCTTGATTGTATTGATAAACAAAATAGCGGGGGCACTGCCATGCCCCCAGATATTTAGCAAACATCAAATTGTGTATATAATATTTCATAAAAATGATATAAAAAGTAGTTAAGTGGCCCTAAGGCTAATAGAACTTTTTTCAAACTCTTTGTGAATCGCTTTGCACATTAGGTATAACTTTTATAAGGAAATCTTAACAGATTAGACATAATGAATTAAAAAAAAAACACTGTTTTCGTTATGCCTATATTGAACTTGATTAAGTATTAATATAACCAGCACTAACATTTACATCATACGGAAATCGAACCTGTCAACTCCGACATAGACACCAGTGCAACTCTAACCATGATACGTTGATGTCATATTATAGACTTGCTAGAAAGGCAATCTATTCCTGTCTAAATAGCATTAGGCTCTTTATCGAGTTTAGCTACAAAGTGCCCATTATTGAAGGAGTAGGTATCTTATTTACTAACTAGCGACTTACCCTCGCTTTGCTTGGGTGCGTCTAGGTACGTTTTAATTATTTTGAGCGAACTCTTAATTCTTTTTCTAAAATAAAAGTAGCCTAAGTTACTCCTTATAACATCAGCTATCTGCCAGTGAAAGACTCGTCAAAATCAGTCCAGCCGTTTCGAAGAGTAGCCGGATCAAACAGACAGACAAATTTAAAAAAAATGTGTTTTTCTTATAAGCACCGAATACAATTTCATATGCATTTAGTAAAATTAGAAATTAAAGTAAAGTTTGAAATTATAAACAAACACTTCAATTTTATTTATTAGTGTAGATATTTCTTTGAAACGTATTTTCTTTAATACTTTTTTTTATTATATTAATATTTTAATATCGCTTGTAGAGCGATTCTTAAAGAGAATGTTTTTACACATTTTTTTTAAATTGACCTATTATCTACATACATATATGAGATTCAAGATACTATATCTGATTAATGGTAATTAATCAGGATTACATTATCTACTAGCGACTTACCCTCGCTTCGTTCGTGTGCGTCCCTAGATACGCGGCTTTTGTTCGCAATTTCATGGGTTTTAATTTTTTCGCGCGGAACCCCTATTCTTTTTCTAAAATAAAAGTAGCCTAAGTTACTCTTTATAACATCAGCTATCTGCCTGTGAATGTCCCCTTAAAATCGGTCCAGCCGTTTTGGAGATTAGCCGGAACAAACAGACAAAAAAAATAAAAATAGTTTTTTTTTTAGCAGGTACCGTATATACCTACTTTCATATGCACTTACTGAAAAGCTGTTTTTTTGACATTACATACAGACACTAAAATTTTATTAATCTATACAGATATACGTATCACGTATTTCATATAGAATAAAACATCCATTGAATATATATTTTTTTGTTCCTGTTAAAACACGTCTATTTACTTTCGATAGATACTCTATTATGGGTGAAATCGTTTGCGCTACGTGTCATGAAGCAAAAATCGTTATCCTTTAATCCCACCGATCCCGTGATTTCGAGAAACATCACATCCCCTATAAATAATGAAATTTATTCCAAGCTTTATTTTTATGTTGAAGTAAATTATTCACGAAACCTACAGAGATTTCATATAATTTTATGTAAAAACATAGTGTCTAGTTGGAACATATTATGGTGGCGATACATCGCGGGTTCGATGCTCGTACAGTTATTGTTAGTATTGGATATACATATACAAGCTTTTCTGCGCTTCCTATGGTCTATTTATTACTATTACGTTATAAACCATAGCCTATAAAATACTTTGATGTAAAAGCTATACTGTAATACTGTTACTGTAACGTTTTTGCTTCACAAAGTAACGTACTTAGATCCACCCTCAAAAACTTTTACATTTATGATATAAGTAGAATTTCTGGCCTAATAAAGACGACTAAGCAGACAGTATATAAAATAATAATTGTATTAGTTATAACCTTGCACTCTCCTTTCTCTACAGAATATTTAATATTATTTATTTATTTATTTATTTATTTATTTTTATTTGGAACAGAAACAGAAAAACAAATTAAAAAAAATCACAACTACGTATTAAAAAACTAAAAATATCAATTTAAATTTGTTATCCAATTACATCTGTACACAACATTTAAATGAAATCATATAATTATTTAAACAAACTTAACCAAAAAACAAAAAAAAAAAAAACAATATTACAATATGTGCATGCAAAGTTGAATATGTATATTAAAAAATAAAAAGAAAATAATATTAACATTTCATAAAAGGAGAAGAAACAGACAAAGCATATCGTTATAATCGAAGTTATAAATATAAAATAATAATAATAATAATATAATATAATAATAATTTGGGAACTATAATTTATTTAATTTTTTCTTGAATATTAAAAAACTATCATTAAAAATGTCGTATTCATTATTTAAACTATTGTATGTTTTACACATTCTGTGTAAAGGGTTATTTTGGGAAACATTATTAGTTGTCGAAGGTATATTAAAAAGTTGTGGCTGACGAATCGAGTGGGTGTGAATTTTGAATTCTAGTTTTTCTAACAATTTGCTGTTGAAATCACCATTGGCTATTTTATGGAGGATACACAAATCTGATGTAACACGGCGATCTTCCAGGCTTTTTAGTTTGTATTTATGAAGTCTGTCAGTATAAGTCGGTAACTCACGCCTGAGACCTTCCCGCCTGCTTAATATTTTTAGAAATTTACGTTGTATAGCCTCGATCCTGTTAATATGAATGTCGTAGATTGGTTTCCATACGGAAGAGCAGTATTCAAGTATGTTTCTTACCATGGTGGCATACAAAATTATCCACGAGATTGAATTTTTGAAAGGCTGGGCAGTTCGGATGATAAAACCGAGTGATCTATTTGCTTTACTTGTAATATAATCGAGATGAGGCCTAAAAGATAAGGTTGCGTCAAATATAACACCTAGGTCTCGTACTACTTTGACTCTAGAGATAATAGTACCTGCTATGTTATAGTCGAACGATATTAGAGCTTTATTTTTTGTAAATGAAATAGCATAGCATTTATTTTTATTAAGCTCCATCAAATTTTCAACACACCATATTTGGATAGAGTCGAGATCATGTTGAAGAATATTACAATCTGATCTTTTAGTGACTTGGCGATAGATTTTTATATCATCAGCATATGCGAGGCATTCACTATTTATCAAAGACAGTAGGTCATTGATAAATATCAAAAATAATAAAGGGCCTAAGATAGATCCTTGCGGTACACCAGAGGTGGCTAGAAATGGAAATGATTCATAGCCGTATAAAGCTACTAATTGAGAGCGGCTATCCAGATAAGAGCATAGCCAACGATAAAGATTACCATGTATTCCCAGATGGCTAGCCTTAGATAATAGTATTGTATGATTTACTCGGTCAAACGCCTTGGCGAAATCAAGGTAAATTGAATCTACTTGAGTCTTTGTATCAAATGATTCACTTAAAAAAGTGGTATATACTAATAAGTTGGAAGCTGTGGAACAACCAGATACGAAACCATGTTGTTTAATGTCAAGGTGTGGTTTTATATGACTGTACAGTTGTTTATAGATCATAGTTTCAAAAATTTTAGCAAAACAGTTTAAGATAGAAATTGGTCGATAATTTCTGACATCACTCTTATCACCTGATTTATATACAGGGGTGATTTTAGCAATTTTCCATAAAGATGGAAATATACCATTTAAAACTGATTTATTATAAATGATTGTTAATGGGATTGATAATGCAGAAGAACAAATTTTTATAAAAATTGGCGGAATACCATCAGAGCCCGATCCTTTAGAAATATTAATTGATTTGAGTTGAAGTTCAACTGCGTCTGCGGAAAATTGTACATTGCTTATAGGAAAAATAGATGGAGAGAATTTTGGCGTATAATTAATAGATGATACATTTCCGTAAACAGTTGAAAAATATTCTGCAAAAAGATTAGTAATATCAATACCAGATTCAGCGACTCTATTATTAAAATGCAGCTGTTTGGGGATATTATTAGTTATTCTCTTATGTTTTGTGTAACGATAAAAAGCTTTAATATTTTTAATTAAATTATTTTCTATATTTGATATATAAGATTTAAAACATATTTCAGTTTGTTGTTTAACTTTTGTTCTTAGGACAGCAAAAGTATCATAGTCTCTTGGATTATTGTAAATTTTGAAACGTGTATGATATTTATCTTTGCTTTTGATAAGTTTAATTAAGCTTTTTGAAAACCAAAAAGGGTATCTATTATTGCGTTGTTTAGATTTTGGTGTGTATTTTTCTATTATTGTATATAAATTATTGTAAAAAAATTGTACAAATTCATCGCAACTAAGGATATTGGCATTACTTTCCCAATCAATTTGTTTCAATTCTTTAATACAGCTAATATAATCAGTTTTATAAAAACACATTTTGGTAATTGGAGTATTTTCAGGAAGATAGGTGGCGTTGCCATAATTAAATATAATCTCAAATGGAGGATGATGACAATCAAGGCGGCTTATAGGCATAGCTTTAACTAAATTAAATTTGTCCGGTTGATCTGTCAATACAAGATCAAGAATTTTGTTGTTAAGATTCGTAAGTGTATTAAGTTGTTTTAACGCTGTTAAATTCATGAGATCAAGTAAAGCTTTAGATTTTTCACAAGTATAATTTATGGGATGACCTGGTGAATTAGACCAAGTCAAATTAGGGAGATTGAAATCACCCATGATACATGTTATACAGCTGGGAAACATGCTGACAACCCTATTACATTTATTTATAAAATCATCGAAAATATTATATGGTAAATATTCTGGAATATATGCAGTACATAAATTTAAGGTACAGAGACTATTTAGTTTTATTTGTAACCATAGATCTTCTAGTATGTCAGATTTCCACTCATGCTTAATATCAAAATGAATTTTCTTAGAAATAGCTATAAGTACACCGCCACCTCGATTTTTATTAAAGCGTTTTGAAAAAATTAGATCACGATCCCTTCTTACTACCTCATACCTTTTGTCAAAAAATTCTGTTGAAAGAACGGAGTTATCAAGCCAAGTTTCGGTAAGACATATTATATCGTAATTTTGACTTATAATATTATTACAAATCTGGCTTATTTTAGTTTTCATACCACGAATATTTTGGTAATATATTGAGAGAGCCATATTTATAAATTAATGTTAAAAATAATGTAATAGAATAATAAAATTAACGAATACAGTTAACGCTTTCCATATTTTTGACATGAATAAATGGGGAGTTTTCATCCTTTCTAACATAAATACGGCAGTTTCGAACCCATGTGTACTTATACTTTAATTCTTTAGCCTTTCGACGAGCTGCCGCATGTAGTGCTTTGTTAGCAGGAGAAAGATGCTCCGAAACATAAACTGGTTTCTTATCTTTGGATATTCCAATCAGAGAGGTATTAAGCTTGTTATCTGGGTGAGTTTTGTTATATCTGTAAACTGCTGAATAAAATTCATCACGTCGTCTCATATTTTTAAATTTTATTATGATTGAACGTGGATTTTCACTCTTTCTGTTTTGTTTAGCTACTCTCGTGTAATGAACAATGTCATCATCTGCTATATTGTGACCGATAACGTTGGCACATTGTTGAATTATATTAGGAATATTTTCATTATTATGTTCGGGTATAAGATTGAATTCCAAGTTTTCTTGTCGAAGATGTTGCTCTAAATTATTCATACGATGGGATAAATCAGTAACTGTTGATTGAAGTTCGGTGTTTTCATTACGTAGACTTTTATTATCATTAGATAACTCTTCAATTTTCAACTTCATTTCATCGTGCATTTCACTAAGGAAACTGACTGATTTGCATAAATCATGAACCTCCTGTGATAGTGTAGATAGCTCATTTTTTATTACCTTCGATAGCATTGTTGGAATTTCTATTTTTATTGCTTCCAAGACTTGGTATCGAATAGCTGCAATGGCGTTGTCATCTAAGCATGTGCAAGTGGAAATGGAAGGAATTAAATGATTTTGGTTTACGCGTAGTTACATTTGAGTCATGAGATTCAGATAAGACATCTTTCTCTCCTTCATCGAAGGCGAACATCGTTCTAATTGGAGTATTTGTATTGCCAATTTTAGGTTGCTTATTTTTACAAGCTTGGCACTTCCAGATATTTTTAGTATCCTTTGAGTTAATCTTCTTTTCGGAGACGTTAGCACACACTGCATCATAAGTTTGGTTACACAGACAACACTTGATATATTTATTGTTATCTATTTTTTTCAAGCATCCTGCACATATTCGCGATTCGCAAGACATACCTAGTTATATTTTATTAGACTAACTAGCATTTCCCGCGGCTCCGCCCGCGTTCATATGACCAAAGCCAAATTCTTAGGTTTTACATATTAGTATACTCTTACATACATATATACTAATTTCATTGCGCACCGCATGATTAGTAAATAATGGCAGTGATTGACAATGCTACAAAGGTTCCTCAGTTAATCTCATATTTCATTTAGTAATATGCACTTTTTGTTTTAGCAATAACGTTTATGTATATCTATACTTTTGTTTTGTTTGTTTGTTTAGTTTTGGGCGATAAACTCTCAAACTACGAAATAAATTTTATTCATGTTTTACTAATAGACAGCTATTGATTAATTTAATATTCTAAGCAAATACTTTTAATTATTTTATATGGCACGGTTAATATGATTAAAGTCGTAAGTATTTTACTGTGTCCTTTAAACCTTTACCTTCTAAGAAATGGTGTCAAAAAAAACTAAAAAAGTTGAGGTATAACAGTTCCTAAAATACTTTTTCATAGTTTTTGAGATATGGAATATTTTTAGTTACCCGCTTTGTCAGTTTAACAACCATAAACTTGTTTTCCATAAAATCTTATAAAATAATATGAATCGAACTTATTTTTACGGTTGATAAAATGAGTCGATATTTTGGAAACGTAAATATTATTCGTATTTATTTTAGTGTTAACCTAACAAAATATGTAAGTAAGAAAAACAACACAGTATTTTGCTATAGGACACCTATAATACGCAAGTTAGATTTGCATTTGCCCAATTTTTACATTAAAAGATTAAAAAAATTAACATTATTTACAAAACAATAAAAATTTACAAATACTTTCATTCGAAAATTGTTTCGGCCAACAAAATATTACTAATTTATAAAGCCAAATGTTTGTTTTATTGAAAATTTGAACACAGGCGGGGCCGCGGATAATTTAGTAATAATTCTAATAAAGTCATAGAAAGGTATTTTTTTTTTGGATTAAAACTACGTATTTTAAAAACACATGGCGACATCTATTGTCAAATATCTAAATAGCACATAAATAAATTTTCATTAAAATAACTATTTTAATGAATAAAATACGCTATTGATATTTCTTTTACGATAAGCTTTTTTTAATAGTTTTAACATATATAAGTAAGTTGCCTTGCTAAAATAGTAGTATCATTGTGTTTTTATTTTCACCAGTTTTTGTATTTTTTCTCAGAAATGAGATATTTTCCTGCGGAAAAAAGTATCCTGTATGTTGAGCCGGATAACCTGCTATCACCGTACCAAATTTCATTATCTATCGCTCTATAATGAATATTTCAATAAGATATTAAGTAAAATATTAAATTTACGGAATCGGCTTAGTGACAATTTTATTATATGTATAGTTACTAATTTATAAAGCCAAAAAGTTTGCTTTACTGAAAATTTGAACACGGGCGGGGGCTCCGGATAATGTAGTAGTAATTCTAATAAAATTGTAGAAAGGTCATATCTGTACATTCATTTTTTAGGAATTAAAACTACGTATTTTAAAAACTCATGGCGACATCTATTGTCGAGTATCTAAATAACACATAAGTATATATTAATTAAAATAACTATTTTAATGGATAAAATAGCACTATTGATAATTTGATTTGCAAGATAAGCTATTTTTAATAGTTTTTACCATATTTAGTAAGTTACCTTGCTAAACTATTTACAGATAGTATCATTGTGGTTTTGTTCCAACCAGTTTTTGTATTTTTTCTCAGAAATGAGATATTTTCCCGCGGTAAAAAGTATCCTATATGTTGACCCGGATAACCAGCTATCATTATACCAAATTTCATCAAAATCCCTCCAGTGGTTTTTCTGTGATGCGGTAACAGACAGACAGACAGACAGACAGACAGACAGACAGACAAAAATTCTAAAAACTATACATTCGGCCTCTGCATCGATAATAATGTCTATTTCAATAAGATTTTCCAAAAAATATTTAATGTACAGATTCGGCTTAGTTAGAATTTTATAATATGTATATATAGATTTTATAATTTATATTCTAATTTTATTAATTTATATTTATAAAAATCTCTCATATGTTAAAAGTTCATAACACAAGACATGAAAAAAATCACTAAGCAAATGTGCATATTGTTTACTCCAATACATCACGCAGATGATTTTAAAAGCATATGTTATAAAAAAATCTTTAAAACAATAAGAACGAATGTACTCGTTTTATTTTCCTTGCATGCGAGTGCATATTCATTGTTCATACTTCAACAGCCCGTACTTTTTCAATTTGTTCAACCTTATCTATACATATAATAAAATTGTAACTAAGCCGAATCTGTACATTAAATATTTTTTGGAAAATCTTATTGAAATGGACATTATTATCAATACAGAGGCCGAATCTATAGTTTTTAGAATTTTTATCTGTCTGTCTGTTACCGCATCGCGGAAAAACCACTGGAGGGATTTTGATGAAATTTGGTATGATGATAGCTGGTTATTCGGGTCAACATACAGGATACTTTTTACTGCGGGAAAATACCTCATCTCTGAGAAATCTGTACTAAACGTTAAAACGTAAGTAGGGACGAACCAGAGCGTAGCGATTGTGAGTGGCTAGCGTTCTATAATAATATTTATTAAAGTTATGTTGTAATGTCTATAAAATATTTGAATAATATGTACGGTTTTTAAGCGTTCAATCATTCGCAGACTTTCCGATATTATGAAAAAGGTCAATACACTTCTTGATCTTTTTTATAATAATTAATAGAAACTCTACACGCAGTCCTAACAGGACAGGACCTTATTTTATTATCTTTATGGAAATTACTCTACAATGACAACACATGAACATATCTACTATCGTTTCAGTTTCAGAAATTGTATTTGTATTATAAATACAAATATTCCACCTTTGGTCAATACCAAATATTTTCATTTTCAAGTTAAAACGCACAATATACTGTTTGAATTCTACATAAACATACATATGTACCTATAAGGCGGTATAATAATGGGGGCGCACAGAAAAAGAAACTTAAGCTGTAATTTTGGATCTATCCAACCGATCTAAATAAAAGTAAGCTATTTTTTATTCATACTTCCTTACTAATATTATGAACGTAGAAGCAACTCTGTCTGTCTGTTTGTTACCTAAAACCGATGAACAGACAGACAGGCATAGGCTACCCTTTATCTGTCTCTCTATGCACAATGTTATCCATTTTTTCACATAAAATCATTTATTTTTCTGCGCTTGAACAAATTTTAAAACATGCTTAGTGTATAGTCTATTTTTTCTTACGTGTCTTAAATAGTAAACAAATATGGCGTACAGGTGACCAGAGATAATTCATAGAGATGTGCATGACGAATGAATGACTGAACTTAATGGTTTTTAATTTTTATGCAGTGAACGTAAAGTATTGGGTAGAAATAATACGACAAGTTATTTTAATAATTTTATTAGTCTGATTCCGATGATAAATTACTCGACTCGTCTGATATATGTATTATAAAATTAGGGGTCGGTGTATCTGTTGCAGCATCTATTAAGCCGTCAAGCTGCAACATTTTGTCTTCTTCTTTTTTCACATGTTCAATACAATTTATCCAAGACGCCGTACCAATTTTTCTTAATCCTTCTCTGACTAGCTCCTTGACTTCAGCCATTTTAAAACTTTTATTATTTTTTCCTACATGTGATTTTAATTGTGCCCATATTAATTCTATTGGATTTAATTCACAATGATACGGCGGAAGGCGCAGAACAATTATATTTTTATGAGCGGCTATTTCATCAATAACTTTTTTACCTATTGCATAACTGCCTGGTGTGGTGCTGCGAAAACCATTTTACTTCCACTTGAACGTGCTCAAAGAGCAATCCTAAAAGTAGCCACCTATCGCCCTTATTCCTTTCCCACAAACATGCTTTACTTGGAATGCAAGGTACTATCGGTCCGACAATTATTTATACTGCATGTTACATTAAAACAGCATACTGAATTACCTTTTTACCAACTTCCTTCAGACAAGAGAAGAAAAGATTTGGTCTGTACTAAGCCACGAACCAAACATAGCTTTGCTAATAGGTTTTATATATTTTTAGGAGCTTTTTTGTACAACAAACTTAATAGAGTTCTGGATTTATATAGCATAAATAATAAAAAATGTAAAATAATAATATCGGAATTTCTTCAAAAGTTGAACTACACAGACACAGAAAATTTGCTAGAAATAATAAAATAAACTTAATTATAAATTTGTATACATATACGTAGATGTAAGTCTAGCTAATTATATAAGTTTTAACACTTGTCATATTATTCATCGTATACGCTATATATAATTTTCAAAATGTACTCTGCCCTAAGCCTTGTAAGAAATGCATGGTAAAACCATAACCTGAAACACAGGTTAACCTAGTTCAGGTAGGTTCCAAATTCTACTGGTCCTTGTTAATTTATTTTGTAAATATTATATAATTTTGTAAAAGTATTCCAATAAAATTATTATTACTATTATTATTATTATAATTGTCTTTATTAAATTTTAATAAAAGTTGTCAAAATGTCACTTGTCTATTTTAAAATCAATGACGTGAAAGTTTTTTTAAGATTTTTTTGGCCTTAATATAAACTCATTTTTAAAACTTTAACCTAAAAAAGCAAAAAGCGGTCGGAAGTCCCTCACTCCGTTTTAATAAACTGTGCAATAAGATACGAAATAATAATAATTACAGTAACAAATAAATAATAAGTATAAATTCATTAAAAGCAATTAAAAATCTTCTATATTCTACAGAAGACATTACTATTTTTAAGCCTAATAACAATTTGAACAAAATATCGTACTTTGTAATTTAAAGATATTGTTATTTTTAATAAGTTCAGTTTTCACTCTCAATAATTCATTCTAAATGTACATCTCTATAATTCAAAGACAAAGTAGCGTATCGAAACGTCAAAATGTTGTGTTCATATTTTTTCTGTGGAAGTTGGTTCTGTCAATATTTCAATTTTAGCAAAAATAATGTGTTTAAATCAATAATTAACAGCTTTTATTAGTGTAATTCGTAGCGTGTGTGTTTCTGAAATAGTTATAAACGATAAAACCAAATCTAAAATGTATGATTTTCCGAAAACAAGTGATTTTCGTTCAAGGTAGTGTTTGTTTACCAATTAGGACACGTAAGAAAAAATGGACTATACAACTTTGATGACATTCAATTTTTTTATAATAGTTGTAAACTGAAAGCTTAGTTAAGTTAGCTTAGTTAAGTTAAATCTAAAAGCGAAACCACATTTTTTAATACAAACCGAACGGAATAGCACAGTAGCTACTATGAATTATTTGATACGTTGTCGGAATTCGGAAGACGGAAAGCAGTCCCGCCGCGGCCGTCGCGAGCGGCGGGTTCCCGGATACACGATCCCGGAAATTTTCAAGTCACTATTGACTGAAATATCGTACCATTGTATATTTTATGAGTGAATATTTTGATTTCCTCGGTTATTTGATGAAAAATATGTTTCGTAAAACTATTTTCGTGTAATGTATGACGGTACTAACTTGTTGAAATATTGTTTTTTTGTAGGTGTAATAGATATGACTTTTAATACGCCAAAAACCTTAATCTCTCTTATCTTTATGTCGGCTGTAAAGAATTTGAAACGATGGGAATAAAAAATCAAAATAATAGTAAAACAGCAAAAATACGGATTAAATAGTTTTTGACCACAATGTCAAAAATTCGCGTAAATCTTAAGAAAGTACTGTTATATGTTTTACAGTTTTTACATTTCCAAATTATTTTCCCAAACAGTTTGGTTCGGTATTCGAAGCGTCGGAAACCAAAAATCTAAATAAATTCGCAAGAAAATCCGAAAAGATAGTTTTATTTAAAATAAGTTAATATTCTCCAACACATGATAAATATTGGCTATAACGCGAATATTCAACAAATTGACGCTTCAGTTAACATGATTGACCTATCGTTATTACGATTCGTTAATTTTTATGGATGGATTGCGAAATTCAATAACAATGGTACAATTTTAACAGTGAAAATGTTAAATTAATTAAACTTTTTCTTCAAATTAATTGGGACGTGTTGTAAAGTTGTTCCAATTTTGAGGGGACTCGAGTGCGTCTTTAAGACGGTAATAAGAACACTCAGTGTCACTTTGTCCGCGATTGTGCTTTGTCCGCAACCACTAAGCATGACCGTCGCGTTATATTAAAATAATAGTGCTCACGCAATAGATATCTTTAGATGTACTCGAACTTTTAAAGTATTCGAACTCGTGCCAAAAGGAAACTTAGATATGTTCTCCATTAAATATAATGTCTCAAGTTATGTGCGATGCAATAGACGAACTAACGGAACCAAAAACTTATCTAGATTTGGTTCTATTATAATTTTGATTTTGAAGCCGTTACAAATCTTTTATTATGTGGTTAGGTATTATAGGGTTTTCCACTGGCAATATGAACAGAAGTTAAGCATCGATTTCTATTTGCAACCTTCGAAAATGACAAACGTTCATACAAATCACCCCCTTGATATTTTCAATTATCCTCCCTGAGTGCTCACTTGTGTTATAAAAATAACTACTGGGCAATAATAGGTACATTATCTAAGGAGGAAGCTGTGTATTAAAAGGACTAAGATACAAAGTCAGTCAGTGTTTTATCAAATGCATAATTTAAAAGAACATAATCATCATCCTTTACACCGTATATTTATATAAAATATAATCTCTCCAGTGGTTTCTCCGTATCCGTTTCTGCATTACGGAGAAACCACTGAAGATGCAGTCACAGACAGACAGACAGATAGACGAAAATTTTAAAAACTATAGATTCAGCCTCTGTATCGATATTAATGACAATTTCAATAAGATTTTCCGAAAAATATTTAATGTACAGATTAGAGAACAGTAGATACAGTTAGAATTTTATTATATGTATAGATTTTGCAAGCAAAACCTATATTGACATTTCATGCAAGAAAACCAATTTGTCTGCTTTACGTCGATACGTCAATCTCAAGGGCTTATGGCGAATGTAAAGAAATGTTTCAGAGCTCATTCGAACCTAGTAGCAATGATATAATCTTTAGTACTCAAACGTTTTTATTGAACAGAGCCAAATAAGTATAAATCTCTTATATGGAGCGGTAATAAAATGATCCTTCCTTGTTATTTAAACAGTTGACTCATCAATGAATATATAGAACTATAAATAAAATTTGCATATTGAATCTATACAAAATCTATATACATATATTATACCTATACTCGTACTTATAAATAAATTGAAACGTCTGTCTGTGATTTCAAAAGAGTTTACCCAAATAGAACTCTTAAGGTACTTGCAAAAGCAATTACGATTAAAAAAAAATAAACACTTAAGAAGATTCAGGAGTAATATATACATACATATAGCGTATATCTATATACATATATACATATTTGTACCCTTAAAAACAAAAGGGATACCATAGCTAAGAAATTTTAGATGTTTTCGAGAGGAGATGTAGATGGCCCAAGCGAAATGAGGGTTTGTCGCCAGTAAGTAACAATAGAGATTTATGATATCTTTATAATATTATAATTTCAAGGAAATTCTAACCCTAAGTTCAGTTTAAAGGGATTTTAACGTCGCTGTACTTTTGTAGTAAAAAATTACATTATTAAATTTTGTTTGTTTTTATACTAATTACAAATAAAGCGAACTAACACATTGAGTTATTTGTATTTAAATTGAAACGTTTAAACAGCTGTATAACCACCGTCTCGTAAATTCTAAGATGTATTTAGCTGCAGCATTTCCATTCGTCCCGATGATCTTGACACAATTCAGACGTTCCAGAGGTCAAGGTTCATCAACATAGATACTTAGGCATACCACGTGTATTGTATGGGATATGAGATTAAATAATACTTTATTTATAAACTGTGACTTCATAAACATTCGAGTCTTTTTTACCTTTTAGTGTTACTTTGTTTATTTAAAAATATTATATTCTTTATATATTTTAACCTATTTTTTAATTGTTTATGATTATTAAAATTATTTTTGACGATATGTTTGGTTCAGTTTGTAGTGACCCTATTTGCTGTGCCAGCGGTCGCGGGTTCAAGTCCCGCTGGGGGCATTCATTTGTGTGATGAGCACGAATATTTGTACTCCAGTCATGGGTGCATATCTAATATCTTTAAACGAGCAATTCTTGTATAATTATTTATTTATATATATCGGCGATCTCGGAAACGGCTCTAACGATTTCACTGCAATTTTGGTACGCGAGGGTTTTCGGGAACGAAAAATCGATCTAGATTAGTCTTATGTCTGGGAAAACGCGTGTTTTTAGGTTTTCATGCGGTTTTCTTCACACTCAATCACAGGTGTCCGGGTTCGAATCCCGGTCGGATACAAAGTTTTTACTTTTGTTTTTTTTTTTGTATTTATTCAAGTTTTTAGTTATTTTTTTTTAAAGGAAATTGCACTATTTATAATATGTATGTATTTAAAGTTATATATTTGTAGTGTATCAACTATCTGGTATCCATAACACAAGCCTCGTAGCTTATCATGGAACTAGATGGTCCTGTGGGTTAACACATTAAAGTTCCAACAAATTTATTTATTATTTTTTTTTTAAACTTATAGAACACTTTTGTTTTTATACTCTATTCTATTTTCGTGTTAATATTTATTAAAAATAATACAAAAAAAACATTGATCAGTTAACAGTGAGATCTACGCTTGCATAATATTAAACATTAAAATTATTTTATTTTAGTTATGCACATACTTAAAATTAGAAAGCAAGTAAATATTAATTAATTATTTGGTATTTTTGGTCTTCTACTTTGGTCAATACTATAATATATATTATACACTTGTCATAGATATATGGATGAATCGTTAGTTAATCATTAAAATAAGGAAACAAAATCGTTAAAAATCGTTTAAGTAAAGTATATTAATTATACTATAACAATTTTTATACATATTATGTTTTATGTACATATGTATATTGTTAGTGTGCTTATAAGTAAATAGTTGATTTTAACAGTTTTTAAATTTTGTCAGTCACTTAAAACAAATATATAAATTACTAGAAGCAAATATATAAATTAATAGAAAACAAAAACAAATCTATCCCACGAGAACCGTACATTTTTCCGGGATAAAAAGTAGCCCATGTGCTAAACCAGACTATAATCTATCTCTGTGCCGAATTTTAACCGGTCAACCGTTCTGGCGTGATTGAGTAACAAACATCCAAACATCTAAACTTTCAAATTTATAATATTAGTAAATTTTTTTAACTGCATACAGTTAAAAAAATGAATTTCATCATAAATGATGTTCATTGTCAAGGTAATTCAGTCATACTGTTCAATGAAGACGACTAAAGTACTCCCTAACTGTTGTAGGCGGTTAATAGATCTCACTTAAGGAATTAACTTACTTAAAGAAATAAAAAGGACTTACGTGCATGAATAGCAACGAGCAAAGTATGAAAATATGTTTATACACTTTTCCTTTTCATATAAATAGACTGTGTGTTTCCCGTGACTTCGTCTGCTGGTGTTTCCAGCTAAAAAACCCTTTTACTCAAATAAGATCGATTTCTTACAAACCTACCCTTTTATTATATTAGTTTAAATTTTAAGTAACGTTGATTAGATGAACATCATAGCGGGTTTGATTCTTAGTCTAGGTCTATATACTAAATCAAAATAATACTTGTAAATTGTTATATATTAATATTTACGTATAATATATTATTATTGTTACGAATATTTTTAAATAATAACAAAATATATATCTATGCATATAATAAAACTCTAGAGGTCGAATGTCTGTACATAGAAAAAAAAAATGCTAAAAACCGAGTCAGGGGGATGTAAGAAGAGAAATAGAACAAATCCAGAAGTTTTTTCAATTTTTTTTTGTTTCTCTGTCTGTTTGTCTGTTTGTACGGGCTAATTTTCGAAACTGTTGAACCGATTTAAATGAAATTTTGCATGGTGGTACCTTATATCCCCGGTCAATATTTTGGATACTTTTCATACCGGAAAATTAAAGAGTTACCGTGGGATAGTTAAAAACCTATAGTAACTTATACAGCTTAGTACATAAAAACTACTGATTGGATTTTAATAAAACTGTAATATATAATAATAAACAATAATATAGTTTATACATCAGGATAACAAATAAGCTACTTTTTATCTCGGAAAAATTTACGGTTCCCGTGGAATAGATTCGATTTTGTTTGTCTAGAGGCGAACCCGAGCGAAGCAAGGGTGAGCCGCTAGTACTATATATTTTATCATAAATAATATTATTATTTTGTAATGGAAAATACCCGAAGATGATAAAAATGTATTTACTTCATTTTCTGATGATCTACAACTTCTTTGTTGTTTTTATTTTTCAAAGTGAAGCTTTTAATATGCAACATAATAATATGTTGATATTATCAAGTCTTTATCTAATATATAAGTAAAAGAAGAAAACCTTGTAAATATTTTTAAATAGGCATAATAGTCATTTTCCTTTCTATAGTTACAACGACCGAGTATGTACTTATTATTACAAAACTAGCGACTCACTCTCGCGATCTTCGTTTAGGTTCGTCCCTAGGTACGTTTTAATTTTTTTGAGCGAAACCCTAATTCTTTTTCTAAAATAAAAGTTACTTCTTATAATATCAGCTATCTGCCAGTGAAAGTCCCGTTAAAATTGGTCTAGCCGTTTCGGAGATTAGCCAGAACAAACAGATAAACAGACAGACAGAAATTTTAAAAATTGAGTTTTTCTTATAAGTACCGTATATAATTCCATATGCATTTAGTATAAAGCTGTTATTTTGACATTACAAACAGACACTTCAATTTCTTTTATCTGTATAGATAAGGATAATAAGACCACTTGCACAGAATTCTTAATGTGGCCGCAGTGTTTAAAACATTATGTAAACATGAAAACTACTATTTGCTTTAGCAAACATCGAACTGTACTCATATCGAACTAGTATTCGACGTTTGCTAAACATATGTATTTAAGATAATAATTTAATTGTAAATCCCTTAGACTTTTGTATAAAGTCATAATCTTTTGTCTTTCTACTTAATCGCACATCACTTAATAACAGCTGGATAGGTTTTAAAAGGCGTTTCTGCAACTAATAGACAAAATTATAAAAGGTAACCAAATTTTATAGCAATTGAGCCTTTTCTTTGTCATATTTGGTTTTTGTATTCGGCCCTTTTTTTTAACCTTCTACTGCTGGACATGGGCCTCCCTACAATAAGAGAAGGATCAGGCTATAGACCACCACGCTGGCCAGGTGCGGTTTGGCGGTTGTTTACGGAATGTATTCAGCCCTTTTTTAACGCCCCACTGCTGCGCACGGGCCTCCCTTCAATACGAGGGGAATCAGGCCATAGTCCACCACGCTGACCAAGTGCGGATTGGCGGACTTTACATGTCTTTCGAAAACTTGCTAGGTTTTCTTCAGACATGCGTATTCCTCACGATGTTTTCCTTCACCGTAAGGCAAGTGGTAATCATGTTAGAAATGTGCAAATGCACATGGAAATATCTGAGGTGCGAAACCCGGGATTTGAACCCGCTTCACTCGGTTTCTCAAGCGAGCACGTTACCACTGATCTACCACTGTCTATTTACGGAATAAATACTAATAAATGTTTGTATAACAATAAATAATGTGGACAATAATAAACGAAGACAGAGGCAGTAGCTAGTGTAAAGATAAAAAGTATGACAAATAATTATATAATTGAACTCTCATAAATTCATATAAACATGCAGAAAGTATTCCTACGCATAAAATGATAAAGATCGTACCGCATTTTTATCAATATCACATTTATATCATTGCTGCGCAAATAGTGATAAGGCCCTACGTAGAGCACCGTAGGTAATCTATTGGCAAATTATGCAATCAATTGTCGTTCTTAATGCACCGTAATAAGGAACTGTGATTATGTTTTCTAAACTGACATTGCCGTTATGAATCCAGTCTGTGCAAAACGTCCGTTACGCGCGTTTAGTCCTTTGGTTGTTGTGATTAGATATATGAAGATCTGTTTTAGCTTGATTTGTTCCCTTAATGAAATAATTAATAAATTAACCGGTTAATTGTTAAATTATTTTTTATACAAAAACTATTTTTTTTTTCTTACCTCAGTATATTCTAAAACATTAAATAAATAAAACTAAGGAATTAAATTAAAAGTTAGTATTTTATTATCAACTCTTCCAAATAATCGTAATCATGTATTGAGATAATTTAATAAAGTGTGACGTATACAACACACAACTATGGATATGCTACGGATCGCCCTGGTGCCACTGTCGCTGACCATCGCCTTAACATATCTTAATGTTAAAAAGTAAGTAACTATTTTTAAAGAATCAAATGTAGCGTTACGAACTAGAGTCTAAGGAATCTTACAAGTAAAAGACATTTCTAGACCATCGATTTGTCGTATTTTCGCTTAGACATACACTTATGTGTATATATGTATATAAAAATAAAAATAATAGCTTATATTATTCTACAGATTACTGCAGTACACAACTTTTTCTATGCATAAAGTCAATTTATACGTTGTTGCAGGACAGACGAACCAAGACTTTTGATTTAGCGAACATTGCGAGCAGGTCGTGGTTTTTAAAACGCTTTTATTAGCTTCACCTGTAGGTATCTATCTATGTATGTAACCGAATCTTTGAATGCGATTTTCACCGACTTCAAAACTTCAACTTGAACTCAAACTTTGCACATTTAACAAGGACCGATGATAATACAATCATTTGTTAAAATAAAATAAAAACTATAAAAACAAACGTTTATAAGAGGTGGAAAAAAATGAAAAAAAAAAAAAATAGTTATATCATAAAAAAAAACACGCTTTAATGTAAAGTCAATTCTATATATCTCAATATTATGAAAATCGGTCATGCTATACTGTTTTTATTAAGTTTATATGTTATTACGAAAATTTTTACAATCCATATTTTAAAGTCCAAACAATTTATCTCACAATAACATTTGTACGTATCTATAAAATAAAGCCGTTTGAAATTCGGAGTTTAGAGTTTGTATGTGGATGCATTATTTTATTCCTCATTTTGTTCTATTTGTATGCTGTAAATAAAAAGGGTTAACGGTGGTCGATGTCCGTTTCAAAGTAAACTTTTGCCATTACAATATCACTATAGGTACGCTCTACTCTTGTGTAAAGCTATAAGTCATTCTGAATTTGATGCGTTAAGCCTTAACAGCGTTAAGAAGTATAAATACACTTAATCATAGATTCCTTCATAAACATTTGCAGTTATAATATGTAAATAAATATTCTGTAAGGTGGTGGTAGACCAGTGATAACGCGTTTGCTAGGAAAACCAAGTGATGCGAGCTCAACTCCTGGGTCGTATACCTCCAATATTTACATAGGTGCAATGTTCAATTAATTGATTCAAGTTAGTTTATCACAATTATAGGTATAATTCAACATAATAAACTTATGACACCCCTCCCGCCCCCTTCTCCCCCTCCCTCGCTTTGCTTTACAACAATTTCATATCTCACATAGTACTGACGAATGGGGATAAAAAGGTTATGACATTTTCAATAAACTATCATATACAAAAAATCGCGTAGATCAAATGCTGAATCAAGATGAAAAAATAAAAATATGAGTTAGGCGATAACGTTTCCCAGTAACAGAAAGATCTTTATTTAACGTTGGCAATCAAAAATCAAAATAAATCTGCGAAAAAATCCGAAAAGACAGTTTTATTAAAACTATTGACTCACCCTCGCTCCCGAGCGGGTCCATCCCTAGTTACGTTTTAACGTTTAGTATAGATTTCTAAGAGATGAGATATTTTCCCGCAGTAAAAAGTATCCTATACCTACGTTGACCCGGTAACCAGCTATCATCATACCGAATTTCACAGTGGTTTTCTCGTGACGCGTTTCCAGACAAACAGACAGACAAAAACTCTAAAAACTAAATATTCGGCCTCTGTATTGATAATAATTACTATTTCAATAAAATTTTCCAAAAAATATTCAATGTACAGATTCGACTCAGTTAAAATTTTATTAGGTACATGTATGAATTACTAAGAATACTAATTCCAAACCCATAAAGTTTAAACGTCAAATATAATTTTTGGTTATTTATACATGTTACATTACCATTTCCAGTTAAAGCCTGCAGTGGCTAACCTCTGTAGGTACGTTACTCGTTTAATTGAATAAAAAACTTTGTATTTTATAAAATGAAAGTTGTATTTCATTTAAACTGAAACATTTTACGGAAAGTGAATGTTTTTGGTCATTTGTATGAAATAAAGCTTTTGATGTACCTAACATAACAGTTTTACTTCAAAAAGTTTTAGAAAATTCTGCTCATGGTCTTTACAGTTTTGATGAATTTTATCGTAATACAGTCACATATATATATATATATATATATATATATATATATATATATATATATATATATATATATATATATATATAAAGCTTTATAAACACAAAAATTATTTGTTATTTTAATCTTTTACAGACCCGTGACCACAATTTAGGATTAATTTTGATTAGTATAATCTTCCCCCGATACCTTATAATGCCTTTAAGTATGACCAAACTTCGCGTTTAGCCTACTTGGCATGCAGACCGTACGCAGCTTTTGTAAATGGCTGTTCCAAATAATGGATTAGCATAATAATTTAAATTCACAAATTCTAGGTTTGTTTTGTATCATAACAAACGAGTCGACCTTGTCTCGCCCTAACAATACCTTAAAAGAACAAAACTTATACTCAGTATCTAGATGACCGATCTTCGCTGGGCGTTTTGTCGGAAAATATACAAAGATTGTGTTTTTTCAGAAAATACACCTATATATAAGTTAAAAAAAACAAAACCTTATCTAAATACAAAATTTGATTCAAATCGTTGAAGCAGTTATACATTATTATTATATACATTATACATAGCTAATACTAGCGCAATTGTACATAGCGTAAATTTTATATATATATATTTTAAGAGTAAGATATCTCATAGGAATCTTATGTATTTTTCTACACAATTAACTGGATGTAAACAAAATACAAATAAAATAACAACTACAATATGTAGGTGTATACTGTACGAGTATATAGGACCAAATAACCAACAAATACAGAATTGCATTTATAGTATTAAATATGGATTATTGATATCGATTAGTATTAAATATGATGAAAAAATAGGATAGCACATAATCATACTGACTACGCAGGAGATAAGAAATAATATATTGGTTATTAATTATTGACTAATATACATGTATTGACTATTCTGCCAATAGTCCAATGAGATGCGTAGCGTATGAAGTAGAGTGGCAATGCTTGGGTTTTGATGTTCTTTAAAGCCTATGGTTACTTATTAGTATTCAGCCCTTTTTAATGTCCCACTGATAGACACGGGCCTCTCTTCATATCATCATATCCATTCTTTCCTTCGTGTCTTTTGAAAATTTGCTAGGTTCTCTCAGACATGAAGGCTTTTTCGTGAGGTTTTATTTCACCATAAGACAAGTGGTAATCATGTTGGAAATGATTCGCACATGAAAATATCAGAGGTGCGAGACCCGGGATTTGAAGCCGTTTCACTCGGTTTCTTATGTGAGCGCGTTACTGGACTACCACTGCCTGCGTTTAATAATACTTTAACTGTTTTAGAGCAGACTCTAACTCTAATCAAAGACTTCATGAAACAAGGCGATATTCATTATTTAGCCCCTGGATATGTAGATATTAGATTGTATTAATATGGTACAAATTCAACATCCATATAAAGCAATGAATAATTTACGACTAAATTGGTAATCTTATATTAAGGAGAACTCGACGTTAGATACTACAGATGCACATACATACATACACATTACATATATGTCGAGGAATACCATAACAATAAAATAATTTGCAAATATGATTTCATGTCTATTAATACTTTGAATTAACATTCAAAATTTTTTACTTAGGATATTTGATATACTGTGTTTACGCGCAAGATATTTACTGACAATTAAAAAACTGCCACCATATGCTATGTTTTAGACAAATTTAATATCGAAATCGTTAGGTACATTACTCTGACTGACCGATAACGATCGATGTATCGATAGTCTATTTCACTGAGAAAGTTAAGTACGTAATAGATTTTGGAAGCCGATGAATGGATAAAAGTGTAGGAATTTCAGT
This sequence comes from Fabriciana adippe, assembly GCA_905404265.1. Classification (NCBI taxonomy): domain Eukaryota; kingdom Metazoa; phylum Arthropoda; class Insecta; order Lepidoptera; family Nymphalidae; genus Fabriciana; species Fabriciana adippe. Next base: position 8,912,048 of record FR990001.1, on the reverse strand, counting down.
TCTTAGAAGGAAAAAGAATGTTCTCTATACGAGTAAATTGAATTGAAACAAATGTAACATTTTAATTTCGATTTATTTATTTATTCACTTCTGTGCCACAAAAAAATCATATAAAAACAGAAAAAAGATACCTTGTGTACAAAAGATGACTTATCTCTAAGAGATTTCTACCAGAAACCCTCGAGCGTGAGAAAAGATAATATTAATGGGGTGCAGTGTAGATACAAACTACAAACATCAATACAAAATTATTTATTCCTCCCACTTTCTAATACTCGACTATCTCATTTTTTTTAACCGACTTCCAAAAGGAGGTTATCAATTCGATTGGTATTTTTTTTTATGTATGTACCGGTGTACATACATAAAAAATGTACGGTGCCAGCCAATACAAATCAAAGCACACCGACTTCGAAAAATCTGATTAGGTATCTATTCTAAATGAAAACCCACGTTTAATTATTTTTTAGTTTTCAGTGCCTGGAAGTCGGTTTTTATTAATTTTTTTAAAGTTTTTGAAGTTCTTTATTACAAAAATCATATCTTACCTATTATTTATATTATAGTATTTGTTTCTAGAATAAAAATTAAAAACATATATAATACTAATTTTCCTTTTTATTTGTGAACAGGAACGCTTACAGTCGAAGAGGTGTACAAGGACAGAGATCAGTTCGCGGGTCTGGTACGAGAGGTTGCTGCTCCGGACGTAGGGCGGATGGGCATCGAGATCCTGTCCTTCACGATCAAGGACGTGTACGATGACGTCCAGTACCTGGCCAGCTTGGGGAAGGCGCAGACGGCGGTGGTGAAGCGCGACGCTGATATAGGCGTCGCTCAGGCGAATAGAGATGCTGGGATAAGAGTGAGTGATGATTTTAAAATCGGTTTCTATTATCGCTTAGGCTTAGGTGATAGCGATTATAAAGAAGAAAAGATAGAGATGTTTGTAACTTGCTGTATCCTTGCTTCAGTTTGTATCAATCTAAAAAATAGATAACTATAGTTGTACTAATAATGTATATTATTCTTACACATTTTTTTTTTATTTGGACAAAAATATTATCTTTAAATCTAATAGCCAATAAGTCGCTTTATATATATTTTATTGCGCCTATAAACTCTGGTATCCAGAGTTATGAACCTCCACAAGAACTGACCTGACTATAAATAATAATCTATTTAGTTAATAAAGTAGGTTCATAACGAAGTCATTCTCTTGAGACGTATGAAAACTACCAGATGTGGTAGTACAAGTACTTACAATCTTCACCTTAATAAAATAAACACACTTCACTCCTGTCGTTATTCTAATGCTCTAATGTTTTCATTAGTGAGACCGTAATTTGTCTTACTAACGCCTTTCCAAAAAACATCTCTTACACATATCACAGATGGCGTTTTCTGATTAATCATAATATCGAACCCAAAGTGACCTAAAAGTTAAATGGAGACACTTAGTTCCATCTGTTTGATGTTTTTGGAGCAGTTCTTAATTTTCATTTTAGGGCCAATGCCAAATGATATGACGTTGAGTCAATTGGAAAAATTAGGCAAACGCCCTTAATGACTCGAAGTAGAACTGATTATTTCTAATGGTTACAAGGGCGTCCGAAATTATAATAATTTAGAGGTGTCCTATAAATAATTGACCGTATGACGTTGAAGTTATAGTGTCTGCAATGTGCATGTATGCTGCAGGTATTAGGATCAATTCTCACTCTAGACAAATATTTTAATCGGTCATATGGTCTGAACTGAGTAAATTCAAATGTCGATACATTTGAATTTACTCAGTAAGAGTGTATAATATTTTAAATTTATTTTCATTTTTTTATATCGAGTTTCAATAACACACTTTAAAGAAACTTAGTTTAATTATAATATTTAAAAAATATTATATTTAAAAAAAAGATGACGTAGGTACAATCTTCGTTCAATTTAATCCGTATTTTGATAGCACCGTTTCCGTTTTCGTATTTTAAATCCTTTCACCAAAGGTTGTCTGGCAGAGATTGCTTTCAGCAATGAGACCGCCTTTGCACGCTTTATGTAAAATAAAAACAATACTTATTATATTTATATTGTGTGCAATAAAGATTAAATAAAAAAAAAAAAAATTTTCGAAATTAATACGATGTCTTGTTTTAAAGGAAGCCGAGTGCGAGAAAACCTCTATGGACGTCAAGTATTCGATGGATACCAGAATAGAAGATAATACAAGACTCTACAAGCTGCAAAAAGCACAATTTGATCAAGAAATTAATACTGCCGTAAGTTAAAATCCTTCCTTCAAATGTAATAGTTCTTAAGATAGATCGAAAGATCGACATAATTTTCTTCCTAGATAGTTTATGAATCAGAACCATTCGTACGTATATTGAACGACTTCAAAAACCTATTACGTCTTCAGCCCTTTTTTTTAACGTCCCACTGCTGGACACGGGCTTCCCTTCAATACGAGGGGGATCAGGCTATAGTCCACCACGCTGACCAAGTGCGGGTTGGCGGATTTCACATGTCTTTCGAAAACTTGCTAGGTTCTCTCAGACATGCAGGTTTCCTCACGATGTTTTCCTTCACCGTAAGACAACTGGTAATCATGTTGGAAATGATTCGCACATGATAATATAAGAGGTGCGAGACACGGGATTTGAACCCGTTTCACTCGGTCTCCCAAGCGAGCGCGTTACCACTGCGCTACCATTAGTGAAAACCGCATCCAAATCGGTTAAGTCGTTTCTGAGATTAGCGCGCACAAACGCACAGACAAACAGACGAAAATTCTAAGAATCATTATTTTGAGTTCTATTGCGTTAATAGTTAATAAAAACCCCAATAATAGTATTTTTCAAATATCCATTTACAGACAGGGATCATTTTAAATAAAACTATCTTTTCGGATTATTTAGCGGATTTATTTAGATTTTTCACTCAATCATGGTCACGAGAGAGACTAATGTTTTAGACGTTTTAAAGGCGTTATATTCTTGTTACAGACCACGGAACCAAAAATCAAAATAAATCCGCGAAATAATCCTAAAAGATAGTTTAAAATGTCAAATATTCGCGTAAGTCTAAGAAAGTATTACGTAAGATAGCGATCAGTTAAAATTTTCTTATATGTATAGAATACTAGCGACTCACCCTCGCTTCGCTTCGGGTTCGTCTCTAGACAAAAACAACTCTATCCCACGGGAACCGTACATTTTTCCGGGATGATATATAGCCTAAAGCCTTCCTCGATAAATGGACTATCCAACACAAAAAGAATTTTTCAATTCCATCCAGTAGTTCCTGAGATTAGCGCGTTCAACCAAACAAACAAACAAACAAACAAACAATCAAACAAACTTTTCAGCTTTATAGTATTAGTATAGATTCGTATATTTTTCGCAGAAAGCCGAAGCTGCTTTGGCCTACGAGCTCCAAGCAGCAAAGATCAAACAGAAAATACGAAACGAAGAAATACAAATCGAGGTCGTGGAGCGTCGCAAGCAAATTGAGGTATGCTATGTGTATGGTAGATAAATGAGTTCAATTAAATATAATGATTATCTTAGGTACTTAACTTAATTGTTATTTTTTCTTAACAAAGAATAATTGAATTTGATTATAATCTTCTAAAGTGTATTTTTTCAACTAATCGTCGTCTCAATGCCCTTTGGTCCAAATGACCAATTTACCGAAAGCGTTATTATTTTTAAAACAAAATTGTTGATTTTAAAGTGTCAGTTCTATTTGTATTAAATACACATTTTACTTTAATAAGTCAAAAAAAGTGTTTATCTATATATGTACATATGTAAATCTTAGAAATATAGCTAATAAAATATATATGAATAATAAATAAAATAAATATGTTGGGACATTAACACACAGCACCATCTAGTTCCATGGTAAGCTATTAGGCTTCTGTTATGGATACTAGATAGTTGATATACACATATATAACTTTAAATACATACATATTATAAATGTAAACACCCATGACTAGAGTACAAACATTCGTGTTCATCACACAAATGAATGCCAGCGGGACTCGAACCCGCGACCGCTGGTACGGCAAGTAGGGCACTACGAGTACAACTTGAGCCAAACGTGTCGTCAAAGTTATGTTTTCAAAAGAGAGAAAAAAACTCTACTGCTAAGTATACTAATAATTGATCGTTTAAACAAATAAGCACTAAAGCAACGTAATGTCACAATATATTTCTTTTTCATTTTTGTCTCAATGAAACAAGGGAAGTGGCTATTTTAAAATACAACCGAGATTCATTTTCTTTTCATAAATGTTTTATAGGACTTCTGCTTATTCATTTTTATCAAACCCGCAAAACCTTAAAATCTAATATATAAAATTCTCGTGTCACAGTTTTCGTTGCCATACTCCTCCGAAACGGCTTGACCGATTTTGATGAAATTTTTTGTGCTTATCCGGTATCTATGAGAATCGGCCAACATCTATTTTTCATCCCCCTAAATGTTAGGGGTAGTCCACCCCTACATTTTTTTATTTTATTTTTTAGACAAAATTTTTAATTTCTACTTTTTTATGATACAACATACAAAAATACATACAATCCTCAATTTTCACCCTTCTACGATCAACCCTTATTTTTTAATAGATATTTTAGTAATTTAATCATTTTTCCTCTCCGGTCGAAAACTGATCAATCGTGATTTAATGTAAGCTAGGGACGAACCCGAGCGAAGCGAGGGTGAGTCGCTAGTATGTTTTATAAAATTGTATGAATCTTTGTATGAATAATTTGCTTTTTTTAACGAATCTGATATGTGAGAAGGGCGGAATAGACACTTTAAAATGAATTTCAACGTTGAATACCCTTTTTAGTTGAAAAATAACATTATATACCTACTCATGCTACATAGTATTGGTATGTGGCGTACCAATTTTGTTTAAATAAATAACGCTATATACTAATCAACCTACTATAATACTTGTAATATGTAGGAGATCTAATATTTGCAAATATAGGGGACATAGAAACGATGATAAATATCTATACAATGGGTATAAATATTTGACTCGGCGCAAAAAAAAGGCGCAACTCGAACCTGTGGCCTTTGGCGTAGAAACAAATACTCTACACCAGGCAGTTATAAAATTGTTTATTTTTATTATTCAGACACATATGGCACACAACAGACACATTGCTCTTAGTAATTTTCCATAGAGCTTCGTAAAGCACATAGTATGTGACTCTGGAGGCAAGTTTTAACCTCGCTATATAATCGAACTACTAAATTATAAATATGGATATGTTGAAGGCTGTATACGTGTATGTATGTATGTATATTACTCATTCTCACCGAATTGGCTGGAGAAGTTTGTATGAAATTTACGTGGAATAACACATTGGCCCTATTAAGCAGATAGGGACGCGCCCGAGCGAAATGAAACCTAAGTCGTACATAACACGTTTGACGACACGTTTGGTTCTACTTGCTGTGCCAACGGTCGCGTGTTCGAGTTCAGCTGAGGGCATTCATTTGTGTTTGTTGAATATTACTTATTCGTATCAAAAAGTGTAGAGTTAGTGAAACGTAAAAAAAATTTTTTCGAAGACTTTCTAAATTACGCACTCACAAAAAATCTTTTAAATTTATTATGCTAGTCCTGTTTATTAATATATCCGTTGTATACAAAAGGTGGAGCAACAAGAAATTATGCGTCGTGAAGAAGAGCTGATATCCACAGTGCGTCTGCCCGCCGAGGCCGAGGCTTACCGTCTACAAGCCATCGCAGAGGGAAAACGGTATGGTTATCTCTATATAATACATAAATAGTTACATATGACGTTTCTATTTCAAATAAAACTATCTTTTCGGATTTTTTCGCAGGTTTATTATGATTTTTGGTTACCAACGTTTCGAACGCTTTACAGCGATAAAACTAAGAAATAATTAAGATTCAATTTTTTAAATATGTATGTTAAAAAAAAAGGTTTTTTTGAAAACTAACTCCATATCTAAAGAGCAATTGCTGAATTTCTAACCAGCTGTTTTCAGCAAATATGGATTTTGGACAAACGCTGACTTTATAAGGACTTTATGTAAGTCAATTTGTAAGAACAAACTAAATATACAAAAACTTTGCAAATATTACTCTCTAATAATAATCTAAAATAAAAATACTAAAAGTCTATCTGAATAATAAAGAATAGTTAACATATGGATAGATGCAAAGAATAATCTTGTAACTCAGTAAATAGATGATTTAAAATAGAAATTAATTTCTCACGTAGATTTCGAAATCAAAGTTCAATATCGCTTTATTATTCAGTTACAATATTTTTCCTTGCAAGTGTCGATATGCATATATTATTTATATAATATTATTTTGTATAATGTAGATAACAAGTTATATTAACTGTCTCGGTGGTCTAGTGGCTAGCATATGCGGCTGCAGATCTGGAGGCCCCGGGTTCGAGTCCCAGGTCGGACCAATTTTAATTACCGAGTTTCTCTTAAGATATTCTCAGTAGTAGACCGGAGTTGGGAAGTCGGCAGTGTTACACACCCGTGTCTTGAAAAGCGCGTAAAGCCATCGTTCCTGCGCCTTAACTATCACCGGTCGTGTCGAAATATCGTCCCATTGGGCTTTCAGAGAAAAAGGAATAGAGAGTGCACGTCGTGTCTGTGCGTACACGCACTGCACTATAATATCTAATGCGCATCTGGCCACTCTCAGTTAGATTGGCCGCCGCGGCCGAAATCGGTCGGGAGGACATTATCAATGAGTCATCTATACAGATAAATAAAATTGAAGTGTCTGTTTGTAATATTGAAATAACCGCTTTTTACTAAATGCATATAGATGTATACACGATACAAATACCAAAACAACATTTTTTTACACTTTTTGTCTGTCTTTTTATTCCTTCTAATCTCTGAAATGGCTGAACCGATTTTGACGGCACATTCACTGGCAGATAGCTGATGTAATAAGGAGTAACTTAGGCTACTTTTATTTTAGAAAAAAAATAGGATCTAACAAAAAAAATATTAAAACCAAATTAATTAATCAATTTTGTTTTGGGAAGCAACCTAGGGACGGACGAGTCGCTAGTATTAGCTATGTATAATTGTAATTTCCAGCACACAAACAGTGGAAGCGGCTAAAGCGGACGCAGAACGTATTAAGGTGCTGGGTCTGGCCGAGGCGATGGCCATCGGCGATGTGGGCAAGGCAGACGCGGAGAGAATGCTGGCTAAGGCCAAAGTGTACAAGCAGTATGGAGACGCGGCCATCATGGCCCTCGTGCTGGAGGCTCTGCCTAAGGTGAGTGGATTCGTTTTTTTGATATCTTTATTTATTTGCTAGTACATTAGGTGGTGGTGTGAACCTTCTTTTTGGCGTGATGAGCTCGGTTTGACATTTTCAATAGCTCAAGATGAAAATTGGTTTTGTCTACGGGTAACTTACGTAGCTTCGTCTTTGTAGAAATAAATACTATATGTGACTGATTATACTAATATTAATATTATAGTTTACTATTATATTCAAATAATTTATACGTGTAATATATGTTATTTAAGCTCAAATCTCCTGTAAAATGTAGTTGATCAAAACATATGGTGCTGCGCGACGTCAGTCTGCGCCAGACTGCATCGTCACACGTAGCATGTCGGTGACGCGAACCCATAAGTTTTACCTCTACCAAAAATCGAAAATAAAAAAGTTTTCGCTTCAAAAATTGGAAACTTCTCCATTGTCTATTAGTATTTTAATTTTTCCTACGTTCCATTCCAGATCGCTGCAGAAGTGTCGGCACCGCTCGCGAAGACGGACGAGATAGTGCTGGTGGGCGACAGCGGCGTGACGGGCGAGGTGGCGCGGCTGGCCGGCGCGCTGCCGCCCGCTGTGCGCACGCTCACCGGCCTCGACCTCGCCAGCGTGCTGCAGCGGATGCACCCCAAGCCTGCTGGTGAGACGTGCTTTTTGTTTTGTTTTTTTTTTTGAGCTTAAGTGTATAGTGTCATAGGCCCGGCAGGTAAGAGATGTCTTTTTTTACATAGGTTTAAGTGCATAGGTTTGACCTAGCCAGTGTGCTGCAGGGAATGCATACAAAGCTTGTTGGTGAGCGGTGTTATGTTTTTATATGGGCTTAAGTGTGCAGGACCACCGGGTAACAAAGTGATGTCTATCGTTTTTGTTTTTGTTTATATAGGCTTAACTGTACAAAGCCACAGGTTTGGTAGGTAGGAGTGATGTGCTTTGTTTCTTTTTTATTTTCATAAACGAACAGGTTTTATATGGCGAGTAAATTGCAGCGAATGCATCCGAAGCCCACTAGGAAAAGCGATATTTTTTGTTTCTTTTTTTTCGCATAGACTTAAGTATATAGACTCAAACTGACGAATGCCTCACATTCTAAAGGCAATATTTTTGTCTGTTATTGGACGTTGTTTTTTTTTATTTACACTTTCATATATTTTATGATAGTATCTAGTAGATTTTATAAGTTTTAATAGCTTTTATCATTGTTTCAGATGAGTCTCCTCTCTCAGCGAGTAAGAAGAAGGAAGTGACCGCCTGTTAACCACCTGATTGCATTTTCTGAATCGAGTGCCATAGTACTCTATGATCTATACAGATAAGTTCATATATATCTTGACTCATTTACGTACAAACAATTTAGATGCAATATTATTAGTATGTAGAATGGGAGTGATATTATATCTGTACGATTTCACCAATTTTTATATATATATATTTTATTTGTCGGTACATGCCGCTATATTATAATACAACTAAATTAAAAATCGATTATTTTGTTATACGATCAAATATGGTGTCTATAAATAATATAATTAGATTTGGCAGCAAATAGTTTTATAAATGTTACTAAATTTTCGAGTATGTAATTAAAAATTTGTGTACATGAAAGTATCATTTCCATTCTGTCTGTCTGTATATCTGTATGTCTGTCATGTAGTTGAATGAAGAGGAATTATATCATAAATGGTGTCTACATATTGAAACAGTAGATTAGATTTTGTACTGTCGGAAATTAAAGTGTTCTCAAACACTGCCTTCTTGTCGTAGAAATTTACAATGTTTTCCCCCCTTTTACAAGTACACTGTACATTCGCGTTGACTTTCTATATAGCTGTATGGATTGTAATCGTGATCGTCGCTTACACATTTTTTTTTTTGATTAAAAAAAATCAAAGTAATTAATTAGCTTGGTCTATGCATGTTTTATTATTAATTTTTTTATCACGCCAAAAAAACCCTGTAATTGAGTTTTTTTCCATCTTATAGTATTTTTCTATGATTGTGATGAACTGTTGTTTCAAGCGACTGTATATCACTTGTCTCTATGACTGTACTTGTGTGAGATTCGCGCGATTATTTAGGATTTTATTTGAAAATTCTCATTTTTGTGGTGTAATCGTTTAAGTTGACATTTTATGCACAAATTTTATTAATTAACTAATTACCTCATATTGTATTTATTCTGTACTTTAAGTATATGATTGTGTAATGGAACCAAGTATTTCTGAAATAAATGTGTGGAATTAAAAGGTTTATTTTTTATTTTTAACCTTCACAAAAAAGAAGTTCGCAAAGATTAGGATGTGTATATGAAGGAATTCATCGTTTAAATTAAAAAAAAAAATAGTTACTTTTGGAATAAAAAATGGCGATTCACATAGTCTGTAGGCACTGTTAGCAAAGCAGTTCAGTCGACTAGGTTTTATTTCGATAGACATCTTAGAAAAATATTTTGCCAATAATGTTATAATGATATATTTAAATATAATGTTACTTTTAAAGGCATTGTGCTTTTTTATTTAACTAATTGCACTAATTTTAGATGTAATTTGAAAATATGTCGGGTAATTTTAAGACTAATAGCAGAATATAAGTGAGGGATATATATAAATAAAAAAATCATACTGAATAAATGTTTAAAGGCATTAATTTTTGATGATGCTATTTTAATTATTAAATTAAACCATGGTAAGTAAATTAAAAATTATTTTATTAAATAATATAAATTATAATTATTTTAATAATATTATTACAATGAACATCGATATTTTTTGCGGTTTATGCCTGCAAGTCTTACTGCAAGTTAATATTTAGTAAATGATTGGTGAATTATTATTAGATACTAGCGACTCACCCTCGCTTCGCTCGGGTTCGTCCCTAGCTTGGATATAGTAACATGGATATAGTTGTTTTGTTTTTTTAAGTATTAAAACCTTCCGTGGACCTTAACCGATTCATTGCGGGTGACACCTTAGGGGTGTCATACATTTCTTTCCTGTGTGGCGTGTGACACCCGAGCAGTGTCATAATTCAATTCGTCGAAACTATGTTAAAATGATATTTTTAAAGGTTTTCGCTAAATAAATCAATCATTATTTTATCACACAAATCATGCCTGTACTGTTCGTTTCAGGATTTAGTGTGAATAGAAAATTTTCAGGGGTTAAAAACCTTCTCATTGTTCCGAATACATTTCTTTCACGTGTGGCGGATGACACCCGAGCGGCGTCATCATAATCCAATCCGTTGAAACTCTGTTAATCGTAGAATAACGTATGGAACTGAACATTTTACCCGTTTTGCATAGTTTTATACCCGACTGCGACGAAGCCGAGAAAGGCTATGATTATGATGTTTCCTCGTAGCTACGGAACGGATAAAGTGTTTTCTATAATGTATTTTCTATTATATATATATCGATATTGATCGGTAGAATCTTCTTTGGTGATGGGAATGTCCATGTGTAAATTAAAATAACAAAATACCGGGTGCTATCTTTTAGGCTTTAAATCTTTTTTATCAAAATGAAGGAGTCTCAAAGAAAATTTATGTTATTTTTATATTCAAAATAATTATGTTTAAAAGCAACTTGTAATAGTACAATCTATATTTTCTTAATTTCTGTGCATGTCCCAATATCTTTCATTTTCTTTTTTTTAGGAAGAACATACTTTTCATATGATTGAGAGTTCTGTTCCAAAGTACACTGCGTTTCGTCTTCGTCACTCTGCGATTCATGGATGTATAGGCGTTTTCGATTCAATTCAAAAAATTGTAACAATTCTTTAAGCTATAAAAAATATAAAATCGCAGTGTATTACAAAATCTATACTAATATCCATACTAATATTATAAATGCGAAAGTAACTCTGTCTGTCTGTCTCCTTTTCATACTTAATCCGCTGAACTGATTTAGACGAAATTTGGTATGGAGATAGTTTGAGATCCCGGGAAGGACATAGGATAATTTTTACCCCGGAAATCATCCCTTAAGAAAGTGAAAAGGGGGGTGGAACTTTGTATGGGAAATTAATCATTTCTCAACTAAGAGATATAAAACTCATCATACCTATGTATGATATATGTATATAGACTATATAGTCTATGTACTCCATACTAACCGTCATAAAGTATCTAGGGCCGAACTCGAGCGAAATAATAGACGTCATCTCAATAGCTAAACTTAATATTTTCAAACTTTTCTTGGGAATTTTAGTTGCCAATATTGCACCAAGTATATAAAAAAAACTTTGCAACACCAATTTCAGAACATATTTTAAAATATATTCTTAAGCTATTTAAATTGTATAGTCAAAGAAAAAAGAATACCAAATGTTTACAATATCTGATTCAAAATAGTCATTTCAAGTAAATCACATATCTAAACACAAGGAACTCACTCTAAACGAATTAACAAACTGCTTAGGTCTGATATTAGATGCTGACTGAACGAAATCAAGTGTAAATAAGCCAAAAAAAGAAAAAAAAGCACAAAGTTTTCATATATGGCTGAAGGCACCGTAGGGGTGTCATTTTAACGTATGGCGCGTGACGCCCTAGAGGTGTCATGAAAAATTTGTTCGCCGCCACGGGCCGTAGTTCGTAAAAAAGGCCGTCGCAATGAATCGGTTAAGGAACATACAAAAAAAATTAGCCGAATTGGTCCAGCCATTCTTGAGTTATGCGCTTACTAACATTCATTGTTATTTATATAGAATATTAATTATATGTAAGCGACATCATTTATTCATTCTTTATCAGCACGAGTTACACTTAACTAGTGCTTCATACATAAATATAACCATCATTTTCATTGAGAGCCCCAGATGACTGGAAAATCCTGCCATATTTGCTGTATTATTATAAATATTCTATTAATTATTTCTCCTTCAGATCCCTTTATTTGGATTATATAATTCTCCTCTTATATTAGTTTTTATTAGCTGAAAAAAAAAACAAATCAGTATGTATGAGATGGGTGTTGGGTGATGGATCTCTAACTTAATAAGAGATAGTTAATATGCTTTTAAAAAGGTAGAGATTTCACTCAATTATTTTTGTATGTTTTGAGATATCAATGTCGAGTGCGAACTCGTTTTAATACTTTTGTTTTTGAATAAGTTTATTTAATCGAATATTAAGGAATTTTTTATGAAATTTTCTATTTTGTATAAATATTAACAATATATAAATAATTACAATAAAATTAATTAGCTATGTCGCGAGCAACGGATCTGGATGAAATTTGGCACAAAGATAGATTATAGTCTGGAATAGCACATAAGCTATTTTTATCTCGGATAAATGTACAGTTCTCGTGGGATAAATTTGTTTTTGTTTTTCTAGAGGTGAACCCCAAGCGAAGCGAAGTGCCGCTAATATTATAAATGCGAAAGTTTTGGATGGATATTTGTTTCTCATCACGCCAGAACGGCTGAACGGATCTGGATGAAATTTGGCACAGAGATAGATTATAGTCTGAATTACCACACAGGTTATTTTTTATCCCAGAAAAATGTACGGTGCCCGTGGGATAGATTTGTTTTTGTTTTTCATTAGGGACAGACCCGAGCGAAGCGAAGGTGACTTGCTAGTAGATAATAAATGAATAAAAATTAAATTAAATAAAGACATTTTTACCTCTACTTTCTCAGCATAGCTCAATTCAGTTTTAGACAGGACATAAGAAAGCTTAGCGAAGGCTGCCTCTGCGGTCATGTCGAAGGCGGGGACCACGCCACATTCAAGTAACAACTGAAATTTAAAAACATTTAGTTAATTTACTAAGCTAGTTATTTACTATTTGTTAAATTTAGTGTAGTGTTTGTTAAATTAAATGTAGTACCTTAGTATTCAAATACAATAGAAATAATAGATGGGTTAATACCGATATTTCTCAGGATTAGGTAATATTAATATATTCGTCTGGCAATATTATAATATTGTAACTAATATTTCAATATTAGTGATATTTATCTCAGGTATGTCCCTCACTATCGTATTCCTGTTCAATATTACTTATATTAGGTTTGTTACTAAGTATTTAATATTGGAACTAATATATTAATATCATCTGTGATATTCGTAATAAATATTTGCCATTCATGGTAATAAATGAATGTGTAGGTACAATAAGATCGTAGTAGCAAGTAATAAGATCATTTTTTGCTTGACGTTCCCTTGACAAATCCGAGAATCCTAACTGACAATGAATCCGAATGATATTATCCGACTTATTTTGAATGGCTATCACAGAGATTATGTGAATACAAAATATTAGCATATCAGAGTTTGTCAGATTATTAATTCACAGATCCTTCAATATTACTAATCTCTTAGCGAATACTAATTTATCAGTCGCACCACTACTAGAAATATATTTTGTTTTTTCAATCTAAATTGTTTTGCTAAACATAGCTGGTACGAAGTAGGTAATACAGGAATTTCTTTAAAAAAAAAACTATTTAAATATCAACAGATGTGCATTCTTTTAGTTATTTATCATACAAAAATAGCATCTAGTAATTCAATGTACACATTTACATACAATATAAATATTCATATACGTATCAAGTAATCTTACCAGTCCAGTCTCATAAATGGCTTTTCCCAATACGTTTCCGTTGATACACTGCGTCACATTTACAACTAACACGTTATTTTTCACAGCCCTCTCTATTTCTTTGTAAATCTCTTTACGTTTGATAGGAATGTTACCGTTACCGTAAGTTTCTAATACTATTCCTATAAAAAAAAACATTATAAAATTTAAAACTGACAACTATTTATAAATTAATCACAGAATATCAATAAAATTTAATAATAATATCTAATGGAGTTTCATTCTTCCGAATTCTATTATAAATACGAAAGGTGCATACGGGGTGTCTATGTATTGCTCCAGGAATTAGTCTATTTTTGTACTAAATTTCAGCTTAAAGGAGAAACAAAAATACACACGTACAACTTTGGTATTTATAATAATAGTGTGACATACCACGGTGATTCTTAACTCTTCAAAACTCCAGAGACACCGGAAAATATACCGTTTTATTTAGGTTTGCCTTACCTAAGGAAGTTCGGAAGGAAGTTCGCAACGCAAGTTTTCAATTCGTATAACAATAATACTGTTAATTTAACTTAAAGATTTAAAAATAACAGCCGTTACATTTTTTTGGCTATATTAAATAAAATTTTAAAAACAAAATGGACTACATTGAGTTTTTTTGTATAATGAATGTAAATTAATAAACAAAAAAAGACATTTTCTCACCTTCCATTCCTTCAAACACTGCTCTGATAATCTCAGGAGTTATTGTAGGAAGTACTTTCAAAACATACACTTTTTTTGACAATTTGTCATGTAGCCTGCATTCATTGGGTACGGAACCTGGTGGATGGATAAGCATCTTTGTATCTAATTCTAGAGTTGTTCTCGCTTCTAATAGTGCGGGGTAATTCGGTGAGTCGAAAGCGTACATCTTAGTATTTGAGACTTTCTTCACTCTGAAATACGATATTTGTATTGTTATTGTATATTGAAATACGATATATGTATTGTATTATTATTTTAGCTTACTTTCTTATAAAAAATATAACATTTTTACGTAAAGTCCATATTTATGCTTAGCTATACTTGTCAATAAAAAGTTTTATAAACATACGGACCTCTAGTACCAAGTAGTATAAGTAAAACAGTCCTGAGTTTATATTAATAATTACTAAAAAAGTCTGCCATAATAATATAAATTGTATACCTCGTGCCTCTGAAAAGTTTTGCTCCAAAGAACACTGTCACTTCAGGTATATGTAAAGTGCCAGCTATTAAAATAGCGCATAAAAGATTGTTAGTAGCGTCGTTACGGGCTTGGAAAATTGGTATCTGTAAAAATGTCAATCATGTCACTTTTAAAAAGGTACAGATGTCAAAATTTCTTCTTAGTATAGATAGATTAGGATAGATTTTTCAGAGATGAGGTATTTTTGCGCAGTAAAAAGTATCATATATGTTGACCCGGATAACCAGCTATCATCACATTAAATTTCATCAAAATCTGTCCAGTGGTTTTTCCGTGATGCGTTCCCAGATAGACAAACAAAAAATATAAAAATTGTAGATTCCACCTCTGTATCCATAATAATGACTATTTAAATAAGATTTTCCAAAAAATATTCAATGTACAGATGCGACTCAGAATTTTATTATATGTTTAGATTAGAATATTCCACTACAGACAGTATACATTTTTAACACAATAAAAATAGCCTACACCACCGCTTCATATTAGTCAAAGAATTTTAGTATCGTGTCAGTAGTTTCAGAGATTACACCTTATATGCATACCTATTTTTAATATTAGTTTGCTCAACTGGACAAGAAAATTGTATTAAATATTAGTACAGATGATAATATGTTTATTCGTTTTTTTTTATTTTCACGCAGTATTAGAGCGGTGGATTGAAGTTTTTTATATAGATGTATGTATGTATATATTCAGCCCTTTTTAACGTCCCACTGCCGGGCACGGGCCTCCCTTCAATACGAGGGACGGCGGACTTCACATGTCTTTCGAAAACTTGCTAGGTTCTCTCAGACATGCAGGTTTCCTCACGAAGTTTTCCTTCACCGTACTTCATATATACATACTCGCAAGTCGTAACTCATTGCTCTCGGCGCCGCTCGCTCATATTAAACATACATGGAGGCATTCAATGATTAGCCCTTACCTGTGCTCCGGTGAGTATCACAGTTTTCCCAACTGATTCTAACATAAAAGATATTATCGATGCACCATAAGCTGTTGTGTCAGTTCCATGAAGGACTACAAACCCATCGTAGTCGTGGTAGAAACGCTGTAACAAGTTATATATAAAAATATATTGAAGCAAAACTTCTTTACGCACGCTTGACTTGGGGAGTAAGCTAAGCTAAGAGAGAGCGTTACGAAAACTGTGATCGGGCGAGGCGAAATTTTCTTGTCATGGTAACCGTTGTTATTGTCTGACAAATGATATATACTATTATTATTTTTTTCCTTAAATGATATTCTATAAATATATGATTGTAATATGCCTAATATGCGTTATTTAATAATTTTTTTAGTATCTCACCGATCCTAATTATTTAAAACATAAATTGAATTTCATAAAGAGTAACGATATATGTAGATATACAACGTAACGATTAGATAAAAACGATTCTACGTCGACATCTATCTTACTGTTTCTCTTTTTCCCTTTGGAACTTAAAAGGCGAGCCATACACAAAATTGCTCCAAAAGATGACAACCATTATAAATATTGTATACCGACATGTTATTTATTTTTATTAATAATATAAAATTATAATTTTAAGTAATGTTATTATAAAAATTTCGCTTTAACTGTACTTTGGCTGTACGTAATATTAGTATACTAAAATAGAAATTTAACCAAGATGTAATGAATTTGTACAAACCTTGACATCGCGAGCCATTGTGATCCAGTCATCTATTGTGAAGTCTGAGGAGTCCTTTAATTCCTCGTATTCGTAGATTTTGTATAAAATCTTTGCACTGGTGTCTTTGCAATCTAAATAAAAAACATTGAATTTGAGATCAGAATAGAATATTTATTTTTACATATGTATCTAATACATTTAAATTATAATAAAAATACGACTGCATCATAATCTTACTTTACGTAGTCTTTGAAAATATTGGTTTAAAGGATATCGTAGAGAACAAAACCGCAATTTTTATATATTAACATGTGTAGGCTTTTAATTAAATATAAATTATTTCGAATATGAATCGATTTGTTATTTAAAGTGCAAAATTATCAAAAAATGTAAAATAGATCCCAATTAGTTAATGTTTAATTTGATTAATAATATTTTCATATGAACTAGTTATCTCATGTTACTAGGAGAAATATCAAATAAATATGAGGAAATTATTCAAGATAATGCTTCATTCGATCAAATGATTCCAGAAATAAGTATCTCTAACCAGTTTAAACAGGCGAACTGCGTGATAGCGTGACATATTAAAATATATGATACATAACTAGTTTAGCTTAACTTAGGTGATTTTTTAAATTGACAAATTTGAAATTATACTTTTTTTGGCACGTTTACAAAAAATTATGGCAGTAAAATTATTACAATGCGCGCGCACACCGACAGCCAAAAAGCGACATGATGAAGTTAGCTAAAAGCGACATGATGAAGTTAGCTGAAAGCGACATGATGAAGTGACCTGCATTCCTTTTACAAACAGATAGTTGTGACATACGGCATGAAATCTTTAGCTATTTTTGTTCTGTTACGCTAAAGAAGTATAACTTCTTACGTGCGTACATATTAGTACACACACACGTTTTTTTTATGAACTGTTTATGAACTGATGGAAATAAAACAAGTACTAAATATTAAGTGAAGCTTATCACAATACATTAATGAAAACGTACAGACAAACATTCTAAAAATCATTGTTATTGGTTCTATTGCGTTAATAAAGACTTCCAATAATAGTTTTCTTAAA
Source organism: Fabriciana adippe (assembly GCA_905404265.1). NCBI lineage: Eukaryota > Metazoa > Arthropoda > Insecta > Lepidoptera > Nymphalidae > Fabriciana > Fabriciana adippe. Next base: position 8,894,219 of record FR990001.1, on the reverse strand, counting down.
TATCTTCCATGTACAGACAGCGATCAGTTACACTTTAATTATATGTGTAGATTTATTTGAAATTTTCTTCAGCCTGCGACTCCATTCGTTTGGTGATATATAATTTTATCCCATTTCTAAGAGCTTATAACTTTTATCAATATTATACTAATATTAGTACCTATTATTTTATATACCTAAGTATCTAATATTTTAAAATTATGATAAAAATACGACGAAATTATAATCGTACTTTATATACTTTTTGAAAGTATGGGTTTAAAGAATGTCGTAGAAGACAAATCCATAAATCTTTTTTATTAATAAGTATGTTGGGCTTAGAAATTAATAATCAAAGCTAAATAACGTATTCAATGAGTACTGTTATATAGCCTTTAACTTTCATCAATATAATAGTAATATTAATATGTATGTATTCAGCCCTTTTTTTAACCTCCCACTGCTGGGCACGGGCCTCCCTTCAATACAAGGGGGATTAGGCATAGTCCACCACGCTAGCCAAGCGCGGGTTGGCGGACTACACATGTCATTCGAAAACTTGCTAGGTTTTCTCAGACATGCAGGTTTCCTCACTATGTTTTCCTTCACCGCAAAGGCAAGAGGTAATCATGTTAGAAATTATTCGCACATGAAAATATCAAAAGTGCGAGACCCGCGATTCGAACCCGCTTCACTCGGTGTCCCAGGCAAGCGCGTTACCACTGGGCTACCACTGCCTATTACTAACTGTAATTTTCAATAACATTCTAAGTTAAAAAAATTATCAAGTAGGAAACGGTCGAATTTTGACCACTAGTAAAGGCCGATATTAACATTTAAATATCTATGTATAATATACCTACGTAGTTCATATCATATTTTAAAGGTCACCTTAAATTGGTTTTGTCAATTTTTTTTTAATTTTCATTAAAACTGACATGAGATTTGGTGCGAAATTAAAAATTTACTTGTATTCTATCTACGTTTCACTATTAGTTCAATTTAAATAGCATGCTAGAGCCAATAATTGTAAAGCAAGTATGATATTGCAATAATGATATTAAAAATCTCATCTAAAGTAGCGTTAGAATAAAAAGTGACACCTATATAAAATTATTAAGTGTTTCTCGTGTATAATTACATACCTTATTGGTGCAGATATCAATGTGTTTTAATAAAAATGACATATTTACCTGGCAACACGAGATATTCGTCCATATCAGTTTTTGCTAGATTCTTCTGCCAATAAACATCGTCATGCAGCTGTGGCACCTTTCTAATTATTCTGTGTTCTATGTTCTTTTGAGGGACCAATACTGAAAACCGGGGTAAAATTATTAGACAAAAAAATTAATTTATTTTCATAATATTTTGAAGTGAAACTTCTTAAGAATGGTTGTGATTTGAAACTCGATGAAACAGAAATGCGACACTAGAAAGAGACAAACACATAAATATATAGAATTAAGCCGTCGAGAGATTGAGATAGAATATATTGCCTTGTTGCCATGGTAACCGTTGTTATTTGGGATAGAACACATTACACAGGAAGTGAAAAATAATAAAATTAATTAATCTATACAGATAAATAAAATTGGAGTGTCTGTTTGTAACATTAAAATAACCGCTTTTTACTAAATGCATATGGATGTATACACGGTACATATACCAAAACAACATTTTTTACAATTTTTGTCTGTCTGTCTGTCTGTCTGTCTGTCTGTCTGTCTGTCTGTCTGTTTGTTCCGGCTAATCTTCGAAACGGCTGGACCGATTTTGACGGGACTTTCACTGGTAGATAGCTGATGGTATAAGGAGTAACTTAGGCTAATATTATTTTAGAAAAAGAATCAGGGTTCCGAGAAAAAAAATTAAAACCCATAAAATTGTGAGCAAAATCCGCGTACGGCGTACGCACCCGAGCAAAGCGAGGGAAAATCGCAATATAATTTAAATGAATATATTAGGAGTAGCAAGCTACTATTTATGTATAAACATAGCTAACCGTGAAACGTACCTAGGGACGAACGCGAGCGAAGCGAGCGTGAATCGCAAGTTTATCTATACTATAATATAAAGCAGTAACTTAGCGAAATCTGTACATGAAATATTTTTTAAAAACAATGACTGTAACGTATTATGTATACGATATAGACACCAAAACAATAGTTATTATTTTTTTTGTCTGTTTGTCTCTTTGTCTGTACGCGTTTCACGCAAAAAGTAATTAACCGATTTCAACGAAATTTTGTGAACTGATAACTTATTACTCGGGTCAACATTTAGGATAACTTTTACTTTTGGAAAATCTTTGTTTCCCGCGGGAAATCGCAATAACTGGTTTTATCGAGTCCTCCTTAGGAACCCTCCGCTGGCTAAACCTAAAGACATACATCAAAACAATGTACTAAAAAATTATAGATCTTGAAATGGCCAACAGAAATATCTACAACAGTATACGTCTATCTCTCAAGGTACACTCGCAATACCTATTCTTATCTATACCTATAGCAAAACTAACTTAGTTAAATCGATGTGCGCGTTTCACGCAAAAAGTACTGAACCGATTTCAATTAAATTTTGTATAGTGATAGCTTATCACTCGAGTCAACATTTAGGATACCTTTTACTACAGGCACATTTTTCGTTCCCTCGGGAAAACGCAATGACTGGTTCTATCGAGTCGTCCTTAGAAGTTTATATGGCTAACGCTGGCTGAACCTTAAGAGATACATCAAAACAATGTACTAGAAAATTATATTCGCAATATATATTTCGCAATATTATATGTCTATCACCTAAGGTACACTCGCAATTACTATTTTTATTCACTACTCGCGACTCACAGGCTGACTTATTAACGTTTAGCCCAGTTCAGCAGTGAAACGTAACTAGGGACGAACCCGAGCGAAGCGAGGGTGAGTCGCTAGTATCAAATAAAATGTAAAATACCTTTTAAACTTCATAAAAATATTATAAACAAAAATAAACCTTATAATTATCCTACTCCTGATACTCTATATTGATCTCATTCTCTCGTAGGTTACTTTTCTGAAGTTTTAGAAGCAATGTGTTGATGCACGTGAATTGACGCACTTTTTTATTTTCATAACTACTTTTACGATTTGTTTTTTTTATTAGTCTCCTTAATTTTAATATAATAAATAAAATAAATTAATTTTATTTTGGTAAGAAGGGAGAAAAATTCATATATTGATCAAATATAAAAAATAATAATCAAGAAATATATTTTTCCTAGGCTGATCTAATAAGATGTATATTAAATCAATTATAATTTTTCCATTACCACTGAATTGCATATAAGAATATTGCTTTGTAACAGACACTGTTTAAAACTCATTAAAATTAATAGTTAATATCGTAAAGCGTTCTAAGTTATAACTTATCAACTTTCTCGAGTTATCGTGTAGCCAATGTGCTAATTGATTCTGTTATGCATTCCATATTGATTGTATTTTCAAATATCCTTATTTAACAAAACTTAAGTAACTATTATTTTCACAAGCAAATGGTGTGACTTCTTATGTATTCAGCCCTTTTTTAACGTCCCACTGCTGGGCACGGGCTTCCCTTCAATACGAGGGGGTTCAGGCTATAGTCCACCACGCTGGCCAAGTGCGGGTTGACGGACTTCACAAGTCTTTCGAAAACTTGTTAGGTTTTCTCAGACATGCAGGTTTCCTCACGATGTTTTCCTTTACCGTAAGGCAAGTGGTAATCATGTTAGAAACTTCTTGCAAGATTTTAAAACAAACTAATCTCTATGGGAATTACTCTAAGTACCGGAATAATAATTTATTCTTAGTAATTGCAACACAGTTTATTAACTTCTGCAATTACTATCGTTTATATCTGTTATTGCTATTATGTACTAACATTTAAAAAAAAACTTTAAATCTTTAAAAAAAAGCCTATATATGTATCTAACCCATGAACTATTTGCATGCAAAAAAAAGGACAAGCCAATGTAACAACAAACATATTTTCTTATTTGTACTATTAATATATTACTAAGAAATTATTTTACTGGATGTCTTCCATAGCGTAGCACCATAATAAAAATACTCTATAATTGTACAGACGCCTTAAACGGTTTTTAATACACAATTACGATATTCGTGTAATAACTTAGGTAGGGTAATTAGGAAATATTATAATATTCGAAAATTATTTAAGACATACAGAACCTTCCCACAGAAAATTTTAATAAAAGGACATAACTCAAAGAGCTCTAAAGACTTCCATCGGTTATTAAAAACAAAAATTTATTATAATTTTCGGAACACCTGTATTGCAGCATCTTAGCTACGACAAGGTCGTCCGTTCATCATTTGAACTTTACTGATAAGAATACGCACATTTCATTACATCATCCAAAAATAGCGCATGAAAACAAGTAGGTTATTGATAATAGATATGTTAACATATTACAGTACAATAATGTATATCTTAACTAACATAAATTATCTATACATAAAAAAAAACAACAATATAAAAAAATATTTGAACTAGTAAGTACGTCATTCCCATTTATTTTTACATATTATATAACTATAGATATAACTTGCTTTAAAGGCGTGTCTGTATGTCTGTGTGTCTGTGTTTTCTGGAAAATTATCTTAGCACTTATTGGTACATACTTGATTGAGTTATAATTTGCAAAAAGGTAAGCCGTTCCAAAAAAAAACACAAAAAACATTGATATACAATTTTTATATACGTATCAATGCAAAAAAAAAGAAAGAAATAAGGCTATTACGTCCAAAATAATATTTTTACATTAAAAAAATTAAATATAATATGTTAGATTGTAGCAAAATACATTTTTAGGTAAGACGGTGGGTATAGTCTTGTATGGGCTCTTCGCCACTGGTACCTATTTTAAACAGCTAGATTCGCCTAGTGCTCGAAATTCTCATTCTCATTCTCGACTATACTCATTAAGGAAAACATACATATGAATAGAACCTATCTATATAAATTTCTAAACTTTTTTATTGATAACATTAGGTAAAGCTCGTCAATAGCTACTAAACAAAAAAAAAAAAGAAAATCGGTTGACAAAGAGAGGAGAAAACGGTAAGAAACTGTTTTATTTTTGCCTATTTACATATATAATCTATCTAATATATTTAAACGAGCAATTCTTGTATATTTATTTATTTATTTATACCGGCGATCTCGGAAACGGCTCTAACGATTTCGCTGAAATTTGGTATGTGGAGGTATTCGGGGGCAAAAAATCGATCTGATTGACTGTCACAGGTTTCGTATCCCGGTCAGATACAAAGTTTTTATTTTTGTTTTTTCTTTTTGTATTATTCAAGTTTTTAGTTTTTTTATATTTTTAAGCCAAATTAAAAAAGAAAATTGTACCCTTAACCAAAAACTTCGAGCGAATCTCGGTCGCCCAGGCACTATAGATAATAATTTAAATATATAAAAGATGATATTATAATAAACTACCTCATTTAAATAATTATTTTAAAAAGATATCTTTTCTTTACATTGAAAAAAATATCCCAAAAGATTTTTGCATTTATTTTAGTTTGCTTTTGCAATCGCGTTTAGTTTGAGTTGTTTGTATGTAGAAGATGATCTTTACCTAACTATAGACACTATCAATGAGGCAGTGGTAGCCCAGTGGTAAGACACTTACTTGGAAAACTGAGTGAAGCAGGTTCAAATCTCGGGTCTCGCACCTCTGATATTTCTAATGTGCGAATCATTTCTAACATTATTACCACTGAGAGAACTTAGTAAGTTTTCAAAAGACATGTGAAATCCGCCAACACGCACTTGGCCAACGTGGTCCACCACGTCCTCCAATCATCGTGCACGATAGCCCCGTATTGAAGGGAGGCTTGTGCCTAGCAGTGGGACGTTAAAATGGAATGAACACACACACATACCATCTAGACTTTATATAACCGACTTTTTTTTTTAAATACATAGAGTCGGTTCAATATTACCAGTATAATAATATCATACTGGTTTATGGTATGGTTATGGTATTATACATATTAAATAAATATGTAGAAGCAACTTTATAATTTTTTTATCTAATAGAAATCTGCACTTTCTTTGAGTAATAGTCTATTTTTTACCGACAAAGTAAGCAGAGCCACGAGCGAAAGCTAAATTATCTATATGTAACGTAATTACACTTTGATCTCATTATTGACGTATAGCATAAATACGGGTTTTTCAATTACAATACACTATCAGTGCAGTGACTTGAGTTCAGTGAAAATGTTATTTAAATGAGTAATAATCATAAAAATAATTAAAAATACTTCGGATTTACATTATTTTTTATGGCCACTGCCCAGTGACCAGATTACAGCACTATAATTCGGTCCAAAAACATTACTTAGTGTTGATTTTTTAATCATCAGTTAAAGTACCTACTAAAATTGAAAAAAATATACAAATTTAAGACTAATAACTATAATTATAAAAAGACTATAATAAATTATTTCATTTTCCACTGAAGTCAAACAACGATGAGACGTATTTATGAATCAATCTTGCAGCAATATTAGATTATTTAATATTTGATTTAAAATAGAAATAAAAATCGTGCATATAATTATACGTCTTTTACTGTCACTACCTTTTTCTTTTTACAAATTCTGTCAAAAACGTAATTAATAAAAAGGTCTTAATCAAAATAGAAAAGTATAAAAGAAGATCTATATATTTGAGTGTGCCTACAAATCTTTCAACGCTTTTAGTAATTTCTACATGAACTAATAACATTTAAAACAAACTATCTTTTCGGATTTCTTCGCTGATTTTTTTGATCTTTGATTCCTGACGTTTCGAATGCTCTATCAATCATGGTCAATGGGACTCTATGTCGAAAAATCAGAAAAGATAGTTTTATTTAAAACAAAATAATTAGTTAAAAACAGTTCCATATGCTCACCTTCTTTTTCATTCTTCAACATTCCAAACGTGCCCCCAGTATATATAACAAGTACTTTTCTTATTTGAGCCATTTTTGTCATAAATAATAACTTATATCACAGTGCGAGCTAACCGCGTGCCGCTAACTGTAGACTAAAGATAGCAAATCCACGATCACTGATGAGTGAGCACGACACTATACTGAACGTTTTTAAACTCTAGTTAAATTCCGTTCGCGTTAGCTCTAAGTTTGGTTTGACGAGGTTCCTGCAATAGTTGAGATGATATAAAAAAAAATGGTTAAGTAAATGAAACTGGATATTTTAAGAGTGTAAAGGTATTTTATTAATGTATTCAGCCCTTTTTAACCTCCCACTGCTGGGCACGGGCCTCCCTTCAGTACGAGGGGGATCAGCACATAGTCCACCACATTGGCCAAGTGCGAGTTGGCACTTTTAGTATAATAGTAATATATTATAATATCTAGTACGTGTATATATATATTAATTTTGCACACAATCACTTATCTTTTGCAGCTGCGTATGATTGACATAATTGGATTTTGAATTAAATTATTATTTCTTCGAATATTGTGTAGAAACTAGAAATCCGTCCAGCTTTTCTCGAGCGGTATGGCATTAAATGCAAAATAAATTATTTTATAAATAATAGAAGGCTCTAAGTAATCAAGTATACTAGCATTACTTTAAATAGATAAGTTACTTGCTAAAAATGTAATCTGAATTTTTAAAATGTATAGAAAATAGATAAAACTTACTTAGTATCGACTTAATAGATGTCTACACTCCCGTAGATACCCTTGAACTGTAGATAGTTGGCGATATAGTACAGATGGAACCAGTGACGCTCAATGATGAATAATGATATAATCATTCAATGTTAGTATCTATATATATTATTTTTCTTAGCAAACAGTCATACTGGTCTTGTGCAATATAAACAATATATTTCCATGTTAAATAATAGTTTTGAAAGAACGTCACACGTTTTAAGAAATTAAATTTATGATATTTATTGTATTGGCGTTATTAAGTGTATGGAAAATATAGTATCCGGTGGACTTCACTGTGCAACTGATGAACGTAACCTACATTATACGTAAATAAACGCAGATAAAGATGATATTGTATAAACGATATCGCTAATAGAAGACTACAATGAAGTATGGAAATGACTTATTTAATAGTTATGTCAAGTGCTCAGAGTATATCATTCTTGCATAAATAAATATAAATATGTTGGGACATTAACACACAGCACCATCTAGTTCCATGGTAAGATACGAGGCCTGTGTTATGGATACCAGATAGTTGATACAGTACACATATATACCTTTAAATACATACATATTATAAATATAAACACCCATGACTGGATTATAAACATTCGTGCTCATCACACAAATGAATGCCCCCAGCGGAACTCGAACCCAGGATGATGATCTCCAGAGAACTGCATTCTACATTAAACCTCTGATTCTTTGCAATTCGGCCAAAGCTGATCTATTACTTTTTAAGGGTTGTTCCTCAAACTATAAATATTTTTTGCGTAGAGGGTTTTTTAAAATTTTTAATTTAGTTTTATTAAACAGGTATTAGTACTCATTTGGTTGTGGTTTTTACTATTATGTAGAGAAATCAATTCCGACCTATTTAATATTTATGCGTAAATTAATGCACAATTGGTAAGTAATTTTACTTAAACCTACGCACGTGTGTCATTTTACACATAGACAAAGTAGGTATAGATGGGTCTCTAGGGTAATACCTATGTATATATATATATATATATATATTTTAAATAATGATAGCCTTAATACGAAGTCCATGTAGAAGCCCCCATACAAATCAATTGAAGAATATCACTTAAAAATTTATCCATTAAAATCGTAAAGTATACATTCCGCGTCATACAATTTATCTAGCAATAACATATTAATTTAATACGTCAGTGAGACGACCATCAAATAACACAATGATTGATCAATCAACTAAATTAAAATGTTTTGGTTGCTTCCATTTCAATATCAATAAAAAACCTATGGTGTACACTACGGGTATACAAGAGATTTCATGTACGTATGATTGTTTGAACTTGTCTTTAAATTGAAATTGTTTTTAAAAACACAATTTTCTTCGGGGTAAATATGCCTGTACTGTCCATTAATATCCAACGGAACCTTCCCCGCTTTAATGGGGCTTCGCAAGATCCCTTATGCGTTCAACCACAACGCTCATACAACTGCTTTACTAAGTAGACTAAAAGAACCCAAGATCTGCTTCACTCTGCTATCAGAGAAGTGCCAAGCCGCATAGTACACCTTGGCCCACCCAAGTGGCCTCCTCTCAAGCGCGTTACTTCGTTTTACGCCCTGTGGGTATGCCAGACGCTACTGATCCAGCATCCAGCATACTAGAATATATATTAGAAACAGGTTTCCTCAACATCATCCTATAAATAGCTACTCTGTCCGTATTTATTGATTGGAACTGGAAATCCTCAGGTTTGAACGGCATAATAGATGTGTCAAGAGACGCTGGTTAGTAAAATGAATTTTTCGTTGAAAGGTTTACATTTATTTGTGGTATTAAGACGATTGCGATTATTGAAAGCTCTTAAAAACAGCAATGGCTTGTTCTTGGAAATTCAGGGATCTGTTGAAAAAATTACAGTAAGTGAATGCTGCTTTTGACTTTAAACGTGTTAATATTGTGAGTGTAAAAATGTATCCATCAAGACCGGATTTAGAAGTATGAGATAATTAAAAAGTATACGCTCTTTATAGTATTGAATTTTCATTCCATTTTATCTAATTAACGAGCTGAAAAAACGTGTTTGGTAAAATTTTTTTAGTGCGGTTATAGGTTCCAAGTATCTACACCTGAAAATTTCTATTGCAAGTCCTTTCTATAGGAGACTCTAGGCATAGAACACTTGTTGAAGGGCTTGATTCTGGTGATAATGTAATTTTCTCGCCATATTAACCTTAAAGTAATGTAATTCGAAAAACAATGTTATCTGTGGCATTGGAAATGATGCTTCGGGGAGAGGTTACTTATTATCTCCGTTCATTCAACTGACTTTAAATCACGTCATACTATCCGTAAGATAAAAAAAAACATCAATGCATTTTCATTAATATAACAACTTATTAACAGAAGTATAAAATAAAAAAAAAAAGGTGAAATTTCTCATCTTCATCTCAGTTATTTCTTAAAATGGTTATCATGATAAATTTTATTATTGTATATAAAAAATTGATTTTGATTAAATACGCTATGAACGTAGCAATCTTGCAGCCGGATCTTAGAAAAGTCCTAGTGGGCAGAAAAATATGACGATGGTAGGCTTCATGGCTGCAATGAAAAACTTGTGCTTCACTATCAGGCGCCTACTAATACATAGGCACATTAAATTTAGCTCTTTGTATATTGATGCCAACTATTTGTTACGTACATTCCGATACTACGATGATAAAGTAAAAACGACATACGAGTAATATCTAAATATTGATTGCAATAGATTGCAATAAAAAAAAATATTATTTATTTCTTCATGGTATGAAAAATAATTATACCACAATTTTATATAATAGGTTTTAACGTTTTATATAGATTTCTCAGAGATGAGATATTTTCTCGCTGTAAAAAGTATTCTATATGTTGACCCGTATAACCAGCTATCATCATACCAAATTTCATCAAAATCCCTCCAGTGGTTTTTGTGGTCCAGTTTATTTTATTTTTATTGGGAAAAAAACAGTGTTTACAAATGTTTATACAATATCTTATATAAATGGTTCATAGACCAATAAAGTTTCCACTGATACAAGTTCGTTAATCATATCAAGCGGTGAAGTTGACAGTTACAAAGAAATTATGTACATATTAAACTTAACAAAAACAAAAATAATAAATTATATAAATAGCCCAAGCAAAATGCAGTTTGAGAACAAAATATTGAAAACCTGAAGTTTTATGATTTTAAAATGTTGGCAGGTATATAAGGAATAGAAATTCATAAAATGCCCCCGATGCCCAGCCACCCCTGAGAAATGGGGGGACGCAAAGCGTTGAAAAGTAGTTTTTTTCAATTTCCGGCTTACTGTGATGTTCTATCGAAAAATGTTTTCTACAAAAGTTGTAGGTCTAGTAAAAATCTACAACTTTTATTCATAACACTTTTTACAAAGACCTCAAAGTTTTCGAGATATTTGCAAAAAACTCAGTTTTTAATTTTTTCTTGGTTTTTTATTTTTAATTTCTAGAATAATCTTTTAATTCTCATGAAACTAAGGTAATGTAATTTACAATATATATAGAATAAATAAAAAAAAATTGAAATTAAAATGTTCAGCCATTTCCGAGAAAAGTATGTTTTATGGTCTCGAGAGGCTGAAAATCACCCCCAACTTCAAGTGGACGTTTACATTTAAAAATTTTTTTGTACAATTTTCAGATAGGGCTCATTCTTTTCGTCTTGAACTCTACTTTATGAAAAAATAAAAACATTGTATGGTCGCTCTGTAAGAACACTCTTAAAAATTGAAAACATTGGAGAAATCGATAATTTTTACTTTGTAAACTACATTTTTTTTAATTATCATTGGAAAAGTGAACTTTATTACCCATTTTTTTATAAACTGATTATACCAGTGTATTTGTCGGGAAAAAACGAAAGAAATGGTATTCTTAAGTTTTTAATTTGACGCTTATTATTTATGCAATATCGCCGTAAACATTCCAACTTTGCAATTTGACGAGTCGTGAAGAAATAATAAAAATTGGAATTCACGTAAAGTACACCGTTTTCTTTTGTATTTTTTTCCAGTAGAAAATATTTATGTTATTATTTTTTTGAATTTATCGATGTTTTATTAATTTTTGGTCGAATTTGGAGTTAAATTTATTGTTTTTTTTTTCTAAAAAATTAGATTTTAAGGTAATTACAGAAAGAAATGAAATTCATTTGTAATCTAAGTTTACTCATTAGTTAAAAGTATAATTTAAAAAAATTAAGTTGATATTAACAAAATTTTGTCATCGTTTTGTTAAAAAAATCATAAAAAATGTAAAAAATGAAAAAAAGTAATTAAAAACAAAAAAGTACATTAAAGGGTAATTTTAAAAAGATTTAAATTTTTAAAATTACTCCTTAATGTACTGTGCATCCATCAAACGCTTAGATATTGATGATAAAAAAGAAAAGGATGAATTTTTATTGAAAGTCGAATATCTCAGGAAAAAATCGACGTAAAGAGTTTAGTAAAAACTTCTTTTTTTTTTATTTTTTAACAAAACTATGACAAAATTTTGTAAATATCAACTTAATTTTTTTAAATTACACTTATATCTAATGAATAAACAAGATTAGATTACAAATGAATTTCATTTATTTCTGTAATTACCTTAAAATCTAATTTTTTAGAAATAATCAATAAATTTAACTCCAAAAGCGATCAAAAATTAATAAAACATCGATAAATTCAAAAAAGTAATAACATAAATAGATTCTACTGGAAAAAATACAAAAGAAAACGGTGTACTTTACGTGAATTCCAATTTTTATTATTTCTTCACGACTCGTCAAATTGCAAAGTTGGAATGTTTACGGCGATATTGCATAAATAATAAGCGTCAAATTAAAAACTTAAGAATACCATTTCTTTCGTTTTTTCCCGACAAATACACTGGTATAATCAGTTTATAAAAAAATGGGTAATAAAGTTCACTTTTCCAATGATAATTAAAAAAAATGTAGTTTACAAAGTAAAAATTATCGATTTCTCCAATGTTTTCAATTTTTAAGAGTGTTCTTACAGAGCGACCATACAATGTTTTTATTTTTTCATAAAGTAGAGTTCAAGACGAAAAGAATGAGCCCTATCTGAAAATTGTACAAAAAATTTTTTAAATGTAAACGTCCACTTGAAGTTGGGGGTGATTTTCAGCCTCTCGAGACCATAAAACATACTTTTCTCGGAAATGGCTGAACATTTTAATTTCAATTTTTTTTTTATTTATTCTATATATATTGTAAATTACATTACCTTAGTTTCATGAGAATTAAAAGATTATTCTAGAAATTAAAAATAAAAAACCAAGAAAAAATTAAAAACTGAGTTTTTTGCAAATATCTCGAAAACTTTGAGGTCTTTGTAAAAAGTGTTTTGAATAAAAGTTGTAGATTTTTACTAGACCTACAACTTTTGTAGAAAACATTTTTCGATAGAACATCACAGTAAGCCGGAAATTGAAAAAAACTACTTTTCAACGCTTTGCGTCCCCCCATTTCTCGGGGGTGGCTGGGCATCGGGGGCATTTTATGAATTTCTATTCCTTATATACCTGCCAACATTTTAAAATCATAAAACTTCAGGTTTTCAATATTTTATTTTTTCTTAAAAATAACTGCATTTCGCTTGAACTAAAATATTACCTAGTCTGCTCCTTTTTTTTATAATGTCAGAATCGCTTGACAATGGATGTTATTTTAAATTCTTAAAATTAGGTAAATTACGTTATTCATTTCGACTTTGTAAAGCTACTTTTTAGTTTTGCATAAAATATGAAAAAACTAAACCCTTTTAGAATCACTACCGTTTATATATTTATTGTTAAAACAAACTATTTTTTTTTGTATACGTTTTATTGAAATTTATTAGAATATATAAGAAACATTCAATGTTGAATAAAAATTATTAGATTAAGGTGTGGTATAAACAAGAACAAGAAACTGATCCACAGAACTAGAAAAAGAAGACGAAACTTAGCCATTTTTATTATTTTTGTATTGTTAATATTAAGAATATCTTTTCATTTTTATGAAATAACGTGATAGTATTTTCTATTTATTTTTTCTGAACAACCTATTCTAAGATAAATAATAATTACTAACTTTTAGCTGGGGTGTAAAAATCGAATGAATAAAAAAATATATATTTATTCATCCGATTATCGGACGAATAGACATACTGATATAAAATATAGAAAAATTAATGTTGCTTTTAATAAATTCAATCTCTGTAACTGTTGCGACGTTAACCGTGATAAATAGCTTATGAAATGTAAACAGCACCATCCATAAAGGCGCAGTAAAACCTCATTACTTAATGCTAATTGATCAATCTACACTACTTTTATAAAATGAAAAGATTTGTATTTTTGTACGTTTGTAACGAATAAACTCAAAAACTACTTGACCGATTTAGATAAAATTTGGTATGGTGGATATTTTTTATTCCGGAAACCATCCCTTAAAGGGGTGAAAATAGGGATAAAAGTTTGTATGGGGGATCAACCAGGCGCTCGCTAGTTATCAATAAAATTAGAAAAAAATAATTTTAGAACGTAATATTTTTTATTATAGATATACCTTTTTTATTGACACTTTCTTTGTTTTTGACGAGATGCATTAATTTGATGTAAATGCCTTAGGCATAAATAAAAAAAAAACTTGTTTGTAAAAATATTTAATGTTTGATAAGAAAATATTCTGCACGTAAGAAAATTATACTAAATCAATTAAATATTTACAAAACATCTCGCGTACGAGTTAGTAAGTTATATTTATTATATTTCGAACTACGGCCATTATATTTATAAATTACTCAAATAAAAAAATCTAATTCAAAATATATCAAAATTAGTTCGATATTTGTTATATAATTTTGGACAATGGTTAAAATATTATCAACATAAATTGCAGATTTTTAATCTATATATTCTTATTGTTTAAAAAAATAATTATCCTAGGGAATTAGAATCTCTGGTTGGACTTTACGTGGACTACCTGCGTCCTATATAAAAAAAAATCTGCTAGTTTAAATAAATTTAAAGGTTGGTAGGTTTGACAGGTGGTAACCCTATTTATAATATTTGTACAAAAGTAAACAATGTTGCTATACTCATTACTAATAAAATTAAGCTAGATTTATGTATAACGGAGCTGCCTGGTGCATCGTCTCCTGGAGCAGGAGTTGTTGTAGTACTGTTATCAGTTCCTTCATCGTGTTCTCTTGGTGGCGATGCTTCCAGATCATCGGTAGTATACTCTCTTCCCCAAATAGCGAAAGTATATAAATCAGGTGTAGATTTCACCAATTCCAACGTGTATACTGAATAAATGTCGAAAAATGATACTGAGTTGAATTTGAAATATTCAGGTTTTAATGGATTAATAGTCTTATCAAGAGACAAAGGGTAATAAGTTGAATTGTTCGCTGAAAGGTTTGTATTTGGTCTTGGGGTTGGTACCGCTGCTGTTATTGTAAGCTCTTCAAAAACAGCGGTCGTATTTGATGAAAATCTTGAGAATCTGCGAAAATTTAAGTGATTGCTTACTACTATTTTAAGTATAGCTAATATCATGTAAAAGTATGATTGTTGGTTTATATCCTTTTTAAGTAGTGAATCAATGACATAAAAAGGCAATCGTGGAAAATAGTTGTGAGCAGAACATTTCAATAAAATCTGTTCGGCAGTATTCACTTGATAAACACGCCAGCAGACAAAAGTCAGAAAATTTTAAAGACATTTCCAAAAAAAACTAAATTTTACTACATTACAAAAGTTTTTCAAACTGTGCATTGTGCAATTATATTCACTACATAAATTCTGTCTGACCATATATCTTCTACTATAGTGCAATTTTAGTTACCATAAATATGTACTATATACCATACTAATATTATAAATGTAAAAGTTTGTGAATATGGATAGATGGATGTTTGTTACTCATTCACGCCAAAACAGCTGAACGGATCTGGATGAAATTTGGCAGAGAGATAGATTATAGTCTGGAATAGCACATAGGTTAGTTTTTGAAGTGAAACTTCTTTAGAATCGTTGTGATTTGAAACTCGATTAAACGGGAATGCGTCACGACAAAGAGACAAACATAAATATACAGGACCAGCTAGCATCATACCAAATTTCATCAAAATCCCTCCAGTGGTTTTTCCGTGATGCGGTAACAGACAGACAGACAGACAGACAGACAGACAGACAGACAGACAAAAATTCTAAAAACTATAGTTTCGGCCTCTGTATCGATAATAATGTCTATTTCAATAAGATTTTCAAAAAAATATGTAATGTACAGATTCGGCTTAGTTAGAATTTTATAATATGTAATAGATTAAGCCGGCGACAGAATGAGATAGAATACATTAAACAGGAAGTAAAAAATAATAAAATTAGTACTGAATAACATGTAATGTATATTTATGTTAAATAAAATATAAAATAACTTTTAAACTTGGTAAAAATATTATAAAAAAAAAATACACCTCATAATTATCCTACTCCTGATACTCTATATTCATCTCATTCTTTCGTAGGTTACGATTCTGAAGTTTCACTTCTATCTTATGAATTATGCACACACACATTTGTTTTATCCCGAAAAAATTTACGGTTCCCGTGGGATAGATTTGTTTTTGTCTAGGGACGAATACGAAGCGAATTGAGGGTGAGTCGCTAGTACATATTAATATTAAATATTACAGTTCCAACCGTAATTTAATGAAGAATAACAACATTTTTGAAAATTATTTAATGAATTTATAAGAAAGAATCACCTTTTCCCACAAGTGTCAATAGTATTTCCAGTGCAAGCGAATACGGAACAGACTCTGGTGCCTCCCGTCCCTACGCCGCTATATGACCGTACTCCGCTGAAGGCTCCTGCTCTGTATGTATACTTCTATAATTCAAAACATATGGTATTATATAACTGTAGATATAATTGAGACTTGTTGGCCTAGTAGTTAACATGTACGGTTATAGACCCGGAGATCTTAGTTTGGAATCTGGGGGCGGGCTAAGTATAGTTACTGGGTTATTTATAAAAAAAGTCGTTGCACTCAACTGCCATCAACATTGAGAGATAGAAACAAAATTATACATTAATTTTGAAGAAAAGAGATATGGCATCAATATATGTGGCGATATATTACAATTTTAATTTTGTTTAAAATTTGATAAAGTTTTTTAATAGATACAATTTATTATCATTTTTTTTAATTCTAAGGCACTTCGTTGCTATATCTCTTTTTGTTATATATAAATAACATATTTTGTAGAAATCTTAAGATATTAAAAGGATTTTTTATAAAAATCATTGAAGATGGTTAAAACGGTCAGTAAAAATTATATTATTGTAATCCGCCTTTTTAAGGTCCCACAGCTGAGCATGGGCCTCCCGTTACTACAAATGGAATCCATAGGCTATAGTCTAACACGCTGGTCAAGTGCAGGTTGGCGGAATTCACATATCTTTTAAAAATTTTCTAGGTTCTCTCAAAGGCCCTCGTGATGTTTTCGTTCACCGTAAGACGTTTCGAACATGATTACCACCTATAATCATGTTCGAAATGATTCGCACATAAAAATGTTAGAGGTGCGAGACCCGGGATTTGAACCCGCTTAACTCGGTTTCCCAAGCGAGCACGATACCGCTGGGCTACCAATGCCTTTAAAAAATTATATTTATACTCATAATTTATATTAAAATAAAAAAATAAAAGGCAGGGCTCGGAACCGGTTTAAAAAAAACGGTAAATTACAGTAATATAATGGTTAATTCATCGCTCGTTCTTTAACTGGTTAATTAAAACGGACGGTATTTAGTAAACCAGAATAGTAATGGTCAACGGTTGTCCTTTCAGAAAGATTAGGTTTTGATACCGAAATAAACTGGATAATTCATTCATAGGTAAGAAATGTACATGTATCCTTCTACTCAGCAATTCACTATTAGCAAAGATTCGCCAAATATAAACGCATAATAACTCATTTCAACCAATTAATTTCGGTCATGAAACCTAAATATGTCTAAAACCACTTTCCGGGTTTTAACCGTTTAAAGAACGTAACCTTAAACCGAAAAGCCTTACGGTTTGGGGTCAATGACTAAAACCGGTTTAAAAATTGAACGGGTTTCCGAGCTCTGATAAAAGGACCACATTGAACCTAAACTATAGATGATAAACAGAAACACGATTTGTTTTGATAAATTTTATTAAAATTACATCAAAATTAATATAATGAAATACGAGTATGTATTGAAATTTCATAACAATAATTTATAATTTATAACGCTTTAAATAATACAACAAAAAATTTTAAAAATCAATAATAAAGCGTTATACGATAAATATAATTTAAAATAAGTAAATATCACATGAACATATAAATTATCAAGTATATCTAATGCTTTACCGGAAAAAGCTAAACTACGTTGCAGACATTTTTTTACGCGCCTTAACGCGACGCGTGCGCACAGCTACAAGAATAGCAAAACAAGAAAAGGGATAGAAGTAATCGTTTGCTATCTATTAGATATACAAATATATTAATCGATTTTATCACAGTATAAAATAATTAAACCTAATTTTTTTATGGGTTTAAAAGTACCTACCAGTGGAGACAATTTCCTGCGGTAAACACTAAAATGAGACATTCTACAGTTGAGATTTCATTATATAAAATTCACGAATATAAAAAATAGCATCGCCTTTTTTCACTTTTCGCTTACAAACTGTCGCCTTGCTCAAAAATGTAATGGT
The DNA here is from genome assembly GCA_905404265.1 of Fabriciana adippe. Taxonomy (NCBI): domain Eukaryota; kingdom Metazoa; phylum Arthropoda; class Insecta; order Lepidoptera; family Nymphalidae; genus Fabriciana; species Fabriciana adippe. Next base: position 8,875,717 of record FR990001.1, on the reverse strand, counting down.
GTTTAATATTGTAATAATGATTTATTACAGCATTTTATTTCAAGACCTTTATTATCTTTATGGCATTTTATAAAATAACGTGATTATATAAACTTAACGTCATCGTAGCATAATGACTTTGAATGATCAGGAATGTTCCCAAATAAACCAAATAGTACCTAAAACTACTAGTACTATCTAAATGTAACATTATGTCGTTTTTGCTAATTTTTTCACCATTTTTGTAACTTCTTCTAGATCACTTATACCATAATATTCTATCAGTCGACTCTTACTAATTCCATTCCTTACCTGGACAGCTAAAACATGTACAAACATAAAATACTAAGCTCTTGGCATATTCCTGTCAACGTCATTACCAAATATAACTTTTTCAATGTCCATATATCTTTGTTTATCTTCTTCAGTTGGATTAAAGTTTATTTTTCCATCTCTAGTAAAAATTCTTCCCCAAATTCCACTAGAAATCAACTCTTCTTGAGGCGAATTAATTTTATAAATCAAAAGCTCTTGAAAAGTTTTTTGCAAAATCTCATTGTTTTCTACGCTTTTTTCATTAAAAGTAAAGTTCTTAGGACTTAGAGGAAACTTATTGTTTCTAAGTGAAAGCGGATAGTAAACTATGTCTTCGCATTTCAGTGTGCTGTTATAGTGTTTGCTGTATGACGTCATTTGAATTTCCAACGCTGTAATTTTTCTTCTTACGTTATTGGGAAATCTGTAAGAAACGTAAGTATTTTTTAATATCATTATTAATTATATTTTGAGTGACGATTGAATATTTACTGATAACAACTATGAAATATTGAAGTCGCATATCATAAAAATATGTGAAATTTTACATTATCAAGAGACATTATACCTGAAGTATGATTTTTAGACTTCATAACCTAAACGGATGGTAAATACAGAATTGAAAAAAAATTCTCTCATACTAAGAGAGTATAAAAGTTTTTCCAAGTTTTAAATTTTAAAATCTAATTTTAAATTTATTTTTAACACAATTTAAAAATGATCCCCACGTCATCATTATCATCACGATCCTTCATGATATTTGAAAATACTTGTTATTTGAAAATTTATTCTTGTCTTAGTGACAAGAATAAATTTTCAAATAACACAAATTAACTACGTAAGACAGGGACGAATAATTATATCCTTTAATCAAAATAAATATCACATTATTAAATGCAAAATTTTCTACATGTTGTACGAGTATATGTGTAAATGTTAGACGACACGTTTGACTCAGTTTGTAGTGACCCTACTTGCTGCGTCAGCGGTCGCATTCATTTATGTGATGAGCACGAATGTTTGTACTCCAGTCGTGGGTGTTTATATTTATAATATGTATGTATTTAATGTTATATATGTGTAGTGTATCAACTATCTGGTATCCATAACACAAGTCTCGTAGCTTACCATGGAACTAAATGGTGCTATGTGTTAATGTCCCAACATATTTTAGATGGATTTGGATGAAATTAAATACAAAGATAAATAATAACCAATAATAACCTGGAGTATATGTTACACAGATTATTAGTTATAAAATCTGTTAAAAGGAGGCGCTACTTTTAAATAATATGTGTTATAAATACAAAAAGACCCTCGTACCCGAGCAAAGCGAGGACAAGTAGTAATAATCCATCTCCAGCAAAATCGAATCTGCGACCTTCAGAAATGTCGCTAAACTAAGAATAAGTTCGATGGGAATATTTACCTATAAACACAGCTTTTGATATCTTCAGTCTTACAAGCGACTATAGTGCATCCCACAGTACCGACTGGACGCTTCGCGTATACGTTCACACCGTCATGAGCCACTGCTCTATAATACGGCGCCTGAAATATATGTATTTTTTAATATAATGTTCGTATACATTTGTAAGTTCATGTAAATAATATTATTATACACAATTTTAAAAATATAGAGGGGTTCGTGGGAGGAAGTTTCCTTTTTTCTCTTGGCGATCGCGGGTTCGATTACTGCGAACGACAAATGTTTATATTAGTCGTACAAGTACTTTATTTGACAGATCCCTGACAAAAGCAACCAGTAGTGACCGTTGAGAATATAGCGTAATTTATTTTGCTCTGTTACCGGAATTTAAAATGCCTTTAAAATACAAAGTCCATATTTATCGGGTGTGTTTATATTATAAATATAATTGAAGTGTCTGTGTGTCTCATCATTCAAAATAACTACTGCATATTAAACTCACTTAACAATATATGGAATTCTTTTTTTTTCAGTCAAAAAATAACTTATGGTACTTTAAATTCCGAGAAGATCCCAAGAAAAGAAGGAAGAGATTCCCGTGGGATAGAGAAACAAAGTAAGAGCTTTATGATATTTAGTTGAAGATGAAATGTTAGTATTCCATTTAGGCTTTAGGAGAAGCGATGAAGTATTCTAAGACCTTAGAGATAAGTAGGTATTATCCAGTCCCTTATAGGTATTAATTACATATCTACTTACCCAATGAGCATAAGCACTTGTAAGGTAGATTAATAATTCATACATTTTTAGTAATAATAAATTTAACTTACCTTATAGAAGTAAATTTTATTAGTTAATGTCATGCACTTGAACAATTTTTATTTAATTTAAAAGCCAAATATAGCGTGTTAATAACAATAATGTTTTAAAATGCACATGCGTCGACATAACATGCATATTTAGAAATAAAAGTCACTTGGTAATAAAGAAAATTAATTTTATAATATAACGATTAAGTTCATTATATTACAATTACGTTTATTTTTTGCCAAGTTTGAATCAGTCCTAAACCAATCACAATGTTTTTCGTTGGTAATTAAAATATGCGTAAAATTATTTTAGGTATTGTAGTGTTGTAGTCGTGAAATGGATTGTTACAATCACGGAAGGATATCCGGTAACTGTCATTACTAATCTGTAGCCATTTCACGGACACGTCGGTTCTCCGGGTTATGATATATATTATGCTTACGTTGAAAGGATATGTGTTAAGAAAATAATTAATAAACCCTTTGTGCCTCAAGTTGTTTTAATTATTGAAATAAGACACATTGCATTTGGGTATCTCTATATTTACATAATATTATTTTCGCCAAATATTTTTTGCAAACTCTATATTCTCTTATTTTTATGAAACTTATACACCTGCCAGCGAATTTAGAAAGCTCCAAAAGTTACTTATTTAGTTAAAAATAAAATTAAAAATTTTAAGTAACCCCCAACACAAAAAAAATACTTCTAAAAAGTAAAAAAATAAAATTCCTCTCTTGGCCTTTTAAATTCATTAGTGCCTATTAATATTTTGACGATGAGCGTCGCCGCTTCGGGGAACCGTTAAGTAAATAAAATAAAAACCAGAATACAAATAAAAAGATTGATAATGATAAAATATTAGTTATTTATGTTATTGCAATGGCGTGGCATGAAAAAGAAATCTCGGAAACGTGACACTTTAAGGCAATCATAGTGCTGATGTTTTTTTATTCGTTTAAGTACGTTTTATCCAAATCCGGAATCATTGTGCGTTGCAAAAAAAAATGCCGGTATTACCTACTTTACCTAAGACCAAAAACATCATTAGAACTATATATTCTACACAGGACAGAAGAGCTGGCGCATTTTTCGCCCAAAGAATTGGCATTGCCATTCGACGGGGGAATGCGGCTAGCATTCTTGCCACTATTCCACGCGGATATGACTTGTACAGTAATAACTAAGTGTACATTTGTTTTGTATATATAATGAGGTATATTTGTAATTTCCTTTATTGTAAATAAATAATAAATATTCTACACAGTCTCATACAAAGCTTGAGCAATATTTAATACTTATGCACTAAATATACACATGCGTCATGCAAACCCATAAACTAGCTAATAGTTTATAAAACTTACCGTATCACTGTTTCTTTCGCTCATGTGTATTTTAAATTGGCAAACAACGTCTTCGTCTTTCAGCGTGAATTCTTCGAGACCTGGCTTAATAAGACGCGTGACGTACGACGGTAGGGAGGGGTCACTCGTTATTACTAAACTGTCTAGCACTAAGGGGTCGTCGTTTATTGGTCCTGGGTAGTCACCTTCCACCTGTAATAAATTACATACATACATATTATATTAAAAATTTAATGCTATCTTATTGAAGTGAAACTTCGTAGTGATTTAAAACTTGATGAAACGAAAATGCGACACTAGAAAGAGACAAACACATTAATATATAGAATTAAGCCGGCGAGAGAATGAAATAGAATACATGATTAATTGTTGCCATGGTAACCGTTGTTGTGCCTCATATGCGTTATTTAATTATTAATTTGTTTCAATTTAATTGCGATGCGTAAAGGTTACATGCACCTATTTTTTTGTTATTTACATTAATGTGAAAGTTTGATTATGTTTGAGTATTTCAGCCTAAATGCCGTGTAAATTGGTGAAAGAATTTGAATGAAACTGAGTTCACAGATCATATTTATACAACTTTCTATCCATATGTTTTATTAGAATTATACTACAACTTAAAAGAGGTTTTTTGTTTCAAGGATCATCATTCACACCCTTGCAGCATTATCTGAATTTGCATCCATTTAATATAAACTGTAAACAGTGTGAGAGTAGAGAACAATTCTGGGCGTGTACTCGTTCCATAATTGGTAAATTCAAATAGAAAAAATATATTGATTACCTGACCAGGTACTTTGGGTACTCGAGACACGAGTAACTTCGTTGTTGGTGTTCCTGGCATTATGCTAACTAAAGCTCCAGCTTTTCCCGAATAGATTCCTGAACCTATAAAACAAAAACAACCAACTTTAAAATTAAATGTATAATTTTTTCCTATTTTGTATTGTGTATGATATTCTATAAATATATGATTGTAATAGGTATGCCCAATATGCCTTATTTATTTATTGATTTAATTTCATTACGAAATTTGCCAAAGAAGTTTTATTCGACCGCGTGTAAAAGTTACACGCACCCATTTGTTAAGGGTTTTCTTCAAGTAGTATAGGGTAAAAACATAATAAGCTACAAACCTGCACTTCCAACTCGCACATTATTCGCTCCAGCCCCTAAGAAGTTCACATTCATTGCGTACGCGTACGCTTCTTGGATTTGCACAGCTGAAAAATAAGTGTTCCTACTTTAATATAAAATTAATTATTAAAAATCAAAATTTGTCAAGATTTAGCAGCATTTTGGCAGGTTATTTATTTAAAGAATATATATTATTTTTTTCTAGTTTTACCAAATATTGTTTAAAAACTTAATAACAAACAAAATAACGTGTTCTAATTGGTGTATGGTCCAGATAAGGTAATCACACTTTGCTAGCATAAAAAAAAAAGATAGTTTTATTTTAAAGTTAGAACCGAGTTAACAATTCTTGACATTACATTGTGTCTTTGCTTGTCTCTTTGCTTGCGCAATAATAGGTAGAGTATATCTAAAGATACTGCTGTAGATTCAAAAACTGATAAAAGGATTACCTTTTACTATTATATACCTTTTACTATTATATATTTATTTTAATTGTGAACATTATGATCTCAATTGCCTGATGGCTACTAATAGGCATGAGCTAATAAAGTTTAAACTTACCGGTTAAATAAGGCATCTCGGAGAACCACATAGTAGGGTAAACGATATCAGTTATATTATACTTCTGCACGACTTGTACCGCGGGCACTTGGAACATTAGGTCGAAGCAGACGTAGTGACCAAAAGTGACACCAAAATCTGTAGTAAAGATACCCAAGTCTGGAGTCAAAGCTGGTGTACGAGTGAATTCACCGAAGAGATTTATCTTGCGATATCTGAAAGTGGGAAATTAACTTTAAATTATTATTATCCATATTTTTTAAAGAATCAGACAATTACAAAATGTGAAGTTAAATATTTTTCAAAAACAACTCATTATAATCAGTCTTGGATAAATCTAAACAAATTATGACAATATGACTTATATTTAAGTTTAGGCAAATTTTATTGTATTATACTTATTTTAATACAAACCCCCCAATGTGCCTTCGCCTTGTCGTGGTGGAGAAGGCGGGGTTCATTAGCATCCGGCAATTCAGCCAGACGCGAAGCCAAGAAACGCACTGGGAGGGGGCCTACTTCGGTGGGTGGTATACCATGCGGGGTGCTCCTGGTACTTCTCTGATACCAGAGTGGTAGAGGAGTGGAGAAACCGAATAGTTGTTGTGGTCTGCTTCGGCAGACCTCCGGGGCATCGTAGTTGAGTGTGTAAGCGATCCTGCGTCGCCCCATTAAGACGGGGGAGGTTCTGTTGCGTTTTAGTGGGTAGTACTGACTTTTCTAGTCGGTGAGTCTCACATAACCATACAATAGTGTATGTATGCAGGTGGTATGCGTAAATGCATTTCCCAACATTAAAAAAAAGGGTACCTGTCAATAACTGCACCAGTCCTATCAAACACAACGTTGGTGTTAAACAAGTAAATTTTTTCTTCAGGGCAATTCTCTCCAGTTGCCCCTACAGTGCAATTCACAACCTCTTGTACGTTGATCACTACATATATCTGGTGATGCCGCGCAGCTGATGATATTGATACCAAGACCTGAAAGTTTATGAATAAATATTGTATAATTACAAAAATGCTATTATGAAGTTACACATAAAAATTGTAGGGAAGTCGGCCTAATACGAAAATCCAAAACTAATGTATCTAGTGTCCACATAGATAATAAAATGTAGAGCAGAGCTGTAAAGTATACATGCATATATGCGACCAAAGATGCTTTTTTTCACTTTAATGTCTAACCCATATTAAATTAAAAAAAAAAAAATATATCATTCATAAACAACGCAATAAATTATTTACAAATACATATTAAAAATTTTAATGAAATTCTTTTTTAATTTATTTCAAAATTACATATTAAAATATACATGTCTAAAAAATGTAAATGCCATTTCTAACCTCGCTGAATAATTGAGGTTGTAACGCTGGAATAGGGTGTTCCTTGAGCAAGCCATTGATTGGCACAACTACGCTCTCGTGACTGGAGATCGTCAGTTCAGGAAACACTATGATATCAGCATTCTGGAAAAAACATTATGTCATGTTTATTATTGTTATTACAAGTAAAATATTACAAAATAAAAACCAATCCAAATATACCCCGTTCTTTAAACGCCTGTATGTAACATAGGGGTGCATCCCCTATTTTTTTAGATTTTGTAATTTGACTGTATAATAGTTTAGCGGTTCACATGAGACACCTAACCTTGAAATCTCATCATCTTCAGCATTACCTAGCTTAATTGGGATATACGGATGAATTTACTGACATACGGACAGATAAATATTTCAAAATTATTATGGCCCCGTTTTTGCCTTTTGGCTACGGTATCCTAAAAAGAACTTTACCCTGCTGTTAAGTCTATGAAATGAAATAAATTTTGTTCAATTAGACTTATTACAAGTGCTTTTGAATCGTCAGTTTAATGTAAGCGTCAGTGTAGTCAATCCGTGAGGAAGCCATCACCGGCTCGGAAAGCAGTTCTGCTGAAAAGAGCCGGCGAGAAACTTAACAGTTGCTCTTTTAAATATCGAAGTTACATTTATTTTATAACATAACTATACCGTCTGGGTATTGTCTCACTTCAGCTAAATATATAAAAATACTCTTTATTTTTTCTATTGCATATTGTAGTATGAAGCTACAGGAGAACTATCACTAGGTACTTCATAAGGAACCAAACGCGCACTTTAAGATAAAATTAGAATAAATTCATTTTCTATGTAACTTTTTACCTGATCAGCAGCATCTCCTATTATTTTTATGTAATTTTGTAAATTAGTCGCTGAGTTAGACTGCACTTGGTACTCCACCACGGCTGCAACATAACTGTTATCTTCTGGAGTAGATCGCTAGAAACAGAAAATGCTCTTACTTTAAAAACACATGCAGTTCTCACTGCAGATTTTAACCCGTTGAGTTAACAATTAATTTCTTAGAAATTATCCATAATTTCTTAGAAATTAACTTAATTATTAACATAATTAAATTATTTACATATTTCGTGATCTAAATACTTAGTAGATGAGGGGTAGTATGAAAGGGACATTTTTGATATTGAGGCTCTAGTAAGTGATTGAGATAATATTTGGACAGGTTGGAGTCAAATGGGAAGCCTCCATTATTTAAACTGGAATATAGTGTATTAATTGTCACTTCTTTATTCTCTTTAAAAAATGTGTATTGTATCCCTTTCAATAATGCCTGTAGTAAAAGGGCCGCAATGATTTATAAAAGGGACAGTACATAATATCAATGAAAATCATTTTACACTTTGCTACACATGTTCTAAAAATATAAAGTATACGTACAATAACTGTTGAGGTATGGGAAATTTTACATTGATACCAATCTAATCTTCTGTGCTGTCTAGATATTTTTTCTTAGGAGTGTGAACTGTGAAGTTATTCGTGAAGGAAGGCGGTCAGGGCTGTAATACGACTAAATAGTATTGACTGTTGACCCAAAACAGTTTTTATTTTGCCGGTTATTTAAATCGTCCCTTTCAATAAGTGTCCCTTTCATACCACTTCTCCCTACTCACTAATTTGTAAAAATAATAAGTAGGTATATATGTAGATATTACTAATGATTGCTTCGTGGTCGAAAATCAACCATGATTCATTAAATCATTAACTTTAAATGTTATTAAGGTTTGTTTGTAAAAGGCAGCCTGTAACTTTCTCAATAAATAGATTATAAAATGCAAAAAGTTTTTTCCAAATCAAACACTTAGTTCCGGAGATTAGCACGTATAAATAAATAAAAAAATCTCTCCAAATTTATGTATTAGTATAATAATGAAGGATATCTAAAAGCTTTGAGAAGCGGAGGAATCTTATGAATATTATTAATTCGAAAATTTGGTTGGATAGATATTTGTTTTGGATCTAGATGAAATTTTGCATAGAATAGATAGATTATAGTCTGGGATAGCGCATAGGTTATTTTTTATTCCGAAAAATGACTTTGTTTTTCACAGAGCAAGGGATCGATTATCTATTCCATACTAATCGTTAAAACGTACCTAAGGACGAAGGACTTTAGTCGCTAGTTAACATAAAAAACAAAGAGAGCGTAGTCGCGGCAAAAGGAAAACAATAATTGAGCTTTCCGCAGTGTTTCTCTATATAAACTTTGCCAAACTATGCCAAAGATGCGCAAACATTATTATACACTCATACACAACCAACACTCATTAATATATAGATTTGTATTTACTCTATATTTTCATTAGTCATTTTCCTCAATTTTGTTTACTTGCTGACTTTAGCATAAACATTTTGTAAAAACATACCTACTTATAGATAATAGTATTGCAAGAGGGGAATAACATTTTTTATCCCTAGTAAACTAATAATATTTTTTTATTTATGACGACACGTTTGGCTCAGTGTGTAGTGACCCTACTTGTTGTGCCAACGGTCGCGGGTTCGAATCCCGCTGGGAGCATTCATTTATGTGATTAGCGCGAATGTCTGTACTCCAGTCATGGGTGTTTACATTTATAATATGTATGTATTTAAAGTTATATAGATGTAGTGTATCAACTATCTGGTATCCGTAGTAGTAACACAGGCCTCGTAGCTTACCATGTAACTAGATGGTGCTGTGTGCTAATGTCCCAACATATTTATTTATATTTATTTATATCTTGGTAGTTTTTTTTTTATTAAAAGTTATTAATTACAAAATATCAAAGTGCGATTTATTAGAGATACACTTAAAAAAACTTAAACATTCTTCATCTATACATACGAGTATAATAAACTTCTAACTGAGTCAAATCTGTACATTAAATATTTTTTGGAAAATCTTATTGAAATAGTCATTATTATCGATACAGAGGCCAAATCTATAGTTTTTAGATTTTTTGTCTGTCTGTTACCGCATCACCGAAACAATTTTCAAATGAAAATATTTGTAAATTTTTATTGTTTAGTAAATGATGTTAGTGTTTGTAAATCTTTTAATGTAAAAATTGGGCTAATGCAAGTCCAACTCGCGCATTATAGATTCCGTATAACAAAATACTGTGTTGTTTTTCTTACTTACATATATTGTTAGGTTAACAATAAAATAAATACGAATAATATTTACGCGTCCACAATATCGATTCATTTTATTAACCGTAAAAATCAGTTCGTTTCATATTTTTTAACATTTTATAGAAAACAAGTTTATGTTAAACTGACAAAGCGGGTGACTTTTTTCAGATTTTTTGGACACAATTTCTTGAAAGGTGGAAAAGACTTAAAAGAACGCAATAAAATGCTTACGACTTTAATTATATTAGCCGAGCCATATCAAATAATAAAAAGCATTTGCTTAGAATGTACCTATTTACCTTAATTATATAACTTTTGGAACTTTCTCATTTTTTGAAAATCATTTCGGAAAAGATTACTAACAAGCGCTAACCCATCCCTGTTTCGCGATAATTTTTTTGATTATGTAATTTAAATAATCTATACAGATAAATGAAATTGGAGTATCTGTTTGTAATATTAAAATAACCGCTTTTTACTAAATGCAAATGGATGTATACACGGCACATATACCAAAACAACATTTTTTAAATTTTTGTCTGTCTGTCTGTCTGTCTGTTTGTTCCGGCTAATCTCTGAAACGGCTGGACCGATTTTGACGGGACTTTCACTGGCAGATAGCTGATGTTATAAGGAGTAACTTAGGCTACTTTTATTTTAGAAAAAAAATAGGGTCCCACGAAAAAAAAATGTTTTAGGAAGCAACCCGATGGGACCAGTATCAATAGGGACGAACCCGAGCGAAGCGAGGGTGAGTCGCTAGTTTGTTAAATATAAATTAATCAATAGCTGTCTATTAGTAAATAAATGATTAAAATTAATTCAGTACTTTGAGAGTTTATCGCCCAAAACTAAACAAAAAATCAAAACAAAAGTATAGAAATACTATAAATATTATTGTTAAAACAAAACGTGTAATATTACCAAATCAAATATGAAATTAACGGAGGAACCTTTGTGGCATTGTCAATCACAGCCATTATATACCAATCATGCGGTGCGCAATGAAATTGGTATATGTATTGGTATCATCTGAACACGGGCGGAGCCGCGGGCAATGCTAGTTTAAAATAATTTTTTATTATCAACTAGCGACTCACCCTCGCTTCGCTCAGGTTCGTCCCTAGGATGCTTAACAAAACAAACCTTTTTTTAAATTCTTTTTGGTTTTCATTTTTTTTTCGTGGGACCCTATTTTTGTTCTAAAATAAAAGTAGCCTAAGTTACTCCTTATTACATCAGCTATCTGCCAGAGAAAGTCCCGTCAAAATCGATCTAGCCGTTTCAGAGATTAACCGGAACAAACAGACAGACAGACAGACAAAAACTGTAAAAAATGTTGTTTTGATATATGTACCGTGTATACATCCATATGCATTTAGTAAAAAGCGGTTAATTTAATATTACAAACAGACACTCTATTTTATTTATTTGTAGGTATAGATTATTTATATATGTATAAACGAATACTCATAGTTTTTATTTTTAAGTCATCAACGATTTATTAGGTATGTATGAAACTTATTAAACATTTATGACTTACGTACCTGTTCAGAATAAACACAAAGTAGCACTACTATCAAAGGACGTATAAACAAAGACATTGCTTATATAAAAAACAAAAAAAAACATTTATTATTGGCTGACACAGACTATATATAGCCATATATTAAGGAAATGTAAATTAATATTATACTTATTAAGTAAATGTGTTATAGATCACTTGTTTATTCGAGGTTGTCGACGCGGATACTAGCGGTTAGAGAACCAAAACACGACTGACCTCCGTGTACGGCGTACGCCTTTTATTCATAAATATCGCATGATCTTAACTGTAAGGAAAAACAACAACAGGGATTAAAGTATACAAGGATTTTTATCTATCTTAAGTCTATGTACATATGTATATAAAAATTGATGTGTGTATGTATGTACGTTCCCTATGAATTCCAAAACGGCTGGAACAATTTTGAAGAATTTTTTAGGCAATCTTCAGATTAGCCCAGCTGGTGATCCTGTGAAGTTTGGCGATTAGAAGTTTGAACGCGAGCGAAGCCGCGGGTACGGCTAGTATAATATAATAAAATTAAAAAATAGTCTAAAAGTTCTTTGTGTAATTAATAATAATAATATCCTCCTAACCGACTTGGGATATAGCTAATCTAATAACATTGGTCAGTAGACCAACTATGCGAACATTATTTGCCTTATAGTGTACGCAGATATAACGTGCTCTCTCTATCCGTTTAACTACAATCTATACAGATAAAAAAATGGAGTGTCTGTTTGTAATATTAAAATAACCGCTTTTTACTAAATGCATATGGAATTATATACGGTACTTATAAGAAAAACACAATTTTAAAATTTTTTGTCTGTCTGTCTGTCTGTCTGTTTGTTCCAGCTAATCTCCGAAACGGCTGGATCAATTTTAACGGGACTTTCACTGACAGATAGCTGATATTATAAAAAGTAACTTAGGCTACTTTTATTTTAGAAAAAGAATTAGGGTTTCGCTCAAAAAAGTTAAAGCTTACCTAGTTATTAATAAAATAGAAAACTACTAATAGTAGATCAAACAAAGTACTCCGTAGTCCGTACAATAAATAACTTATACTTAAATAACAAATAATCTAAAAAAAGTAGTCATGATGACTGCCGACAGAATTGAAAACTTGAAACTATACACAAACAGTTATTATTTTTAGATATTCAAATTAATTGTTTGATCTTAAATTAAAAGTAAATTAAAACTGTTTACATTTATCTGGTTGTGACATCTATCGGCGCTCTGAGTGTTAGCGCTAACACGTCACGTGACCATGTCGATGACGACTTACATGAATTTACTCCCCATACAAACCTGCCTATAGAAGTTTTCACTTCAACAATTACTAGATAAGTACAACAAACCCCTCCGTATGGTTCAAGTTAAACAAAAGAGGGATGCTCTCGTTCTTAATTATTATATATTAATGACCTTAACTCTAAACTCTACCATATTTTTTTTGTAGGTACCTAACAGTAAAGCTCGTCAATAGCTTCTAAACAAAAATATCCGTCTTTGCCTATATGAAAATTTGACCGACTTTAAAAAAGTACTCAATTCGGCTACGTATATATATTTTTTATTTTACGTGATATTCTCGCTAGTTCTGAATGGATTTTAGTAATTATTGGGCCCATATAAATTTATTTTAAATATCCACCCTTATTTACGGAGTGATTATTTTGTGATGTGATTTTGAAGTCAGCGTTTTTAAATAATAAATAAATAGATATGTTGGGACATTAACACACAGCACCATCTAGTTCCATGCTAAGCTACGAGGCTTTTGTTATGGATACCAGACAATTGATACACTACACATATATAACTTTAAATATATCCATATTATAAATATAAACACCCATAAGTGAAGTACAAACATTCGTGCTTATCACACAAAGGAATGCCCCCAGCGGGACTCAATCCCGCTACCGCTGGCGCAGCAAGTAGAGTCACTACAAACCGAGCCAAACGAGTCGTCAATTATATTAGTTTAAAAGTAATTATGTAAATAATTATAAATATCTATAATAATGACTCATGCTACATGACGATCATGCATTGAAACGTAATAAAGGAATAGAGCCAAGAGAGAAAAAGTGAAATACAGCAGCCGATGTGCAAAAAAAACCGAGTTGAAGTTTTCATCCCGCATATGTCTTTATTTGAGTTTAAGAAATAACGTGTGAAAAGTCCATTGAAAATTCGAGTGCGCAAAATGTGTTTCCATTGGAAAGTTACGTATTGTAACTTACAAAAAGAAAATAATTTTATTTGATACTTCAATCACCTTCGTAATACAAAACAAATCGCAATTTGATTTACGTTTTCTCTTACAGACTTACTTCCTGTAGTAGGTATGTAGGCCTACAATGAAAAAATGACAAAGGGATATACAGACTCCATAGTGTTTGTACGTTTTAGTGGTTTATTATTTCAACAACTAGCGATTCACCCTCGCTTCGCTCGGCTTCGTCCCTTGGCGATTCTGTATATTATCCTTATTTTTTTATTTATGAACCGATTGAAATAAAACAAAGTTAAGTAAAGCGTACCACAATACACCAATGAAAACCGCACTTAAATCGGTTAAGCCGTTTCTGATATTAGCGCACACAAACGCACAGACAAACAGACAAAAATTCTAAAAATCGATGTTTTGAGTTCTATTGCGTTAATAAAGACCCCCAATAATAATAATTTGTTTCAAATATCTTCCATGTACGATCAGTTACACTTTTATTATACCTACGTATAGATAGATAGGTACGTATAGATAGATAAAACTTGTTTAAACTTTATTAATTTTTTTTTTTGCTTTACTGTCGACGCGACGGTTATCAATATATTTTGAACACTTTTTACAACTTTAATTATTTAGGTATTCCTTTGAGATAAATCTTATCACATTTATTGCTAACATTACTTATCTGTATTCGTATTATAAAACGTATAACATCACATTTCCTGTTCGAAAAGGAACACTAAATAGTTAATATTCAAAAAATTACTTTAGATATAAGAGGTACATATTATTATGTATCTAATGTATCTAGAAAGATATTATGTATCTAGAAAGATTAAGAGATATGTTAAGAATTCCGATATTAAAAGATTATCGGTTTTAGATATAATACATAAATTGTTTTGTTTAAATTGACTTCATAATCATATATCATTTATATAAATTACTAGCGACTCTTCCTCGCTTCGTTCGGGTTCGCCCCCAGATGCCTCTTTAAAATGACATAACTTTTTTATTTAGGAACCGATTGAAATAAAATATATACTAAATGTTAAGTGAAGCTTACCACAATACATTAGTGAAAATCGCACACAAATCGGTTAATCCGTTTCTAAGATTAGCACGCACAAACGCACAGACAAACAGACAACCCGACAAACAGACAAACAGACAAAAAAACTAAAAATCATTGTTTTAGGTTCTATTTCTCTAAAAAAGATCCCCAATAACAGTTTTTCTCAAATATCTTCTATGTACAGACAGCGATTAGTTACAATTTTATTATATGTAGAGATTAGTATTTTGAAGTAAGTTTTTTCTAATCTTTTTTTCTAATCTAATAATGATACATGATTGTAGCTATGCTCTATTTTTAGTATTTTTCGCCGATAATATAACTCAAAATCCTATTAAATAAATCTAAAATATGTTTCAGATGTGACAAATGCGTACAAGCACAAATAAATATTTATTAATACGACTTTACACGTACATTATTTATCTATATCACTTACTGTACTTAATTTATTATAAAGCTTTAAATAATCCTACTAATATTATGTGAAAGTTTGTGAAGATGTATGAATGTCTGGATGTATAGATGTATGGAAGTTTGTTACTCTTTCACGCAAAGACTACTGAATGGATTTTAATAAAACTTTACGATAATATAGCTCATACATCAGAATAACATATAGGCTACTTTTTATCCCGGAAAAATATACGATTCCCGTGGGATAGATTTGTTTTTATTTTTCGAACCCGAGCGAAGCGAGGCTGAGCCGCTAGTTTATAATAAATACTAATTAATGGATGTTTTTGCATCTTTAGGTAAACATAATAGTATATACATATATACTATACAGATTTCAAAGGAAATAATGTTTTTAGACTTGTGAATTAATTCATTTATTAAATACGGTCGGCAAATAAATAAAGAATAGAAAAATGAAATAACTATTAATTTTAATATAAGAGGGAAACTTTTGATAAATAATAAGTATTACTTTTATTTAAAACAACTTTAGCTTCAAATAATTGTATTGAAATGTTAATTAACAACAGCCCACATCTGTAACATAATTTATGAAGTTGAATAATACTTGCTTGATTTCTTAGTCATATATCATTAACATAACAACTAGGTTATTGAGTTATACATCAACATAAATAATAATTGTAAACTTATATATTTTTTTATCCAAACAAAAAAACAAAATCAAAACAAAACGATAAATTAATAATAAAATAAATTTAAACAAAAACTAATTTTATTGTTGTTGTTGTCAGCCCTTGTAAACGTCTCACTGCTGGGCACGGCCTCCCTTCAATACGGGGGGGATCATGCCATAGTCCACCACTCTCGCCAAGTGCGAGTTGCCAGACTTCACATGTCTTTCGAAAACTTATTAGGTTCTCTCAGACATGCAAGTTTCCTCACGATGTTTTCCTTCACCGTAAGACAAGTGGTAATCATATTGGAAATTACTCGCACATGAAAATATCAGAGGTGCGAGACCCAGGATTTGAACCCACATCATTCAGTTTTCCAAGCAAGCGCGTTACCACTGCGCTACCACTGGTATTAAAAAAATATATTAAATAATAATGAAAAACAAATTCTAACCTGTAAGGAAAATCCTAATAGGCACAAAAATATTATTGCTCCGAACTTCATTGCTTGAGTGGAAAACAACGTGCACTTCGCTATCACTGATGCTTACTAATAAACAAAGATGTACAGTTCTTTATATGTACATATATGAGTGCCAGAAAGTGTCTGTTTCCAATGCCACACTCCGATAACGGCGTGCCGGTGTCGGATGAATGTTTTACACATTTAGACAAATTTACATTTAAGACTAATTTTTTTTTAACTTTATTTAATTATGTTATCTCATAAATTAAAAAATATTCTTTCGATCCTTATAACAAATTAAAATACCCAGATATCTTTAGGATAACTTGTTGGTGTTTTTTGGGCAGACGGACATACAGCATAAAAAAATATACCTTTTTACTTAGGTAATACGTCTTTAAAGATACTTTCCTCTGTTGAAATGGGTACTGTATTTAATAACTTACAATATTTTCTAATTTTATTTCAGACATATATGTAATTAATAATTATTATTTAGATTAGAATAAATCAAATATAAAAATAAATATTATTTTAATTGTAATATCCTAGTACACGTCATTCGTTTGTAACTTTCAATACTTATATGGAATATAAAGGGCAATGGAAAACAGTTATTGTTATTTATAGTCTCTTCAGGGAAGATCCCGATTCACGACACTAAATATGCGTACAATTTCTATTCATGTAACTGAGTCATTTAACCTATTTAACTGCACCAAAATGCATTAACCTTTCTCCGCAGTCATTGGTTGTTAGATATGAAGGATATTTCGTGTAGGCTTTTGTTCGACCGTCTATGTCTTGTATTGAAAAAAAAAATACGTGCGTGTGTACTTATGTATGCACGTAAGAAGTTATACTTCTTTGGCGTAACAGAACAAAATAGCTAAAGATTTCATCCCATATGTCACAACTCTCTGTAAAAGGAATGCAGCTCACTTCATCATGTCGCTTTCAGCTAACATCATCACATCGCTTTATGTCTGTCGGTGTGCGCGCGCATCGTAAAAATTTTACTCTCATATTTTTTTTCCAAGCGTGCCAAAAGAAATATAACTTCAATAATAAAAAATAAATAAATAAATAAATAATTAAACATGTTTACATAAAACTAAAATGTTGCCATTACTATAGAATCTATATAGTACCTAAGTAGCTATGTATAGTATAGATAGCTACTTAGGAACACCTGAGTCTCACGGTACATATTTATTTAGTTTTTTTTTGGATACAGACTACAAGTAATAGAATTGCCTTATATATAAATTATGAATAAAAGAAATAACATACAATTTGATAATATTTATATACAAATTATGTTTTTTTATTTTATTTTAACTGATAGTAGTAAGCATTTGCAACAACAACTTAATATTTTACTATAATATACATCAACTGCAAGGAACAATATACTCAGTGTCAAAATAATAATAATAAAAAAGACATTTTTTTAATATATTTAAAACTAGCGACTCACCCTCGCTTCGCTTCGGGTTCGTCCCTAGATAAAAACAAATCTATCCCACGGGAACCATACATTTTTTCGGGATGATATATAGCCTATAGCCTTCCTCAGTTAACGGGCTATCTAATTCAAAAAGAATTTTTCAAATCGGATTAGTAGTTCCTGAGATTATTGCGTTCAACCAAACAAACAAACAAACAATCAAACAAACTCTTCAGCTTTATACCTAATATTAAGTATAGATTAAAATCTAAATTCAAAACTGCAAAAAGTTCCATTTCTTTTCTTGGCAAGTGTAAATATAATGTACAATGCTCATTATATTTTACAATCAACAAATGGCAGCATTTCAAAAAAGCGTAGGTACGTAAGAGGTATATTATATTTTTGAATCTACTCAACCGATTTAAAATAAAATTCGTTATGTATTTTATAAATAGTATTCGGTATATAAATTCATTTATGTATAATAAATAGACCTATTGTTTTTTTTTACATTTTCTCGAGCGACGCGCGATAAAACAAGTTGACGATAATAATTAATCGACTTATAAAAACCGACCAAGTGCAAGTCAGACTCGCGCACGAAGGGTTCCATACCACTATCTATAAAAACGGCACAAAAATCATGTCTGTTGTATGGGAGCCCTCCTTAAATATTTGTTTTATTTTAATTTAATTATTTATTTTTAAAGTGAATATATAGCTAAGTATTCTGTGAATATTTCAAGCGTCTACCTTTTCCCGTTATCAATAAAGAGCAAAAACGAGCAAAAAAAATCACGTTTGTTGTATGGGAGCCCCCATAAATATTTATTTTATTCTGTTTTTTTTTTAAATTTTTGTTATAATAGCGGCAACAAAAATACATCATCTGTGAAAATTTCAAGTTTAACTATCACGGTTCTTGAGATACAGCCTGGTGACAGACGGACAGACAGGCAGTCAGACAGACGGACGGACAGCGAAGTGTTAGTAATAGGGTCCCGTTTTACCCTTTGGGTACGCAACCCTAAAAAGTATTTTATACTTGTTAAAAAATTATAAAATTTGATATAGGGAATATGCATATCGCTTATATTTGTTTAAAATATTTTTTTTACTAAATATTTATTGACTGCACATTATAACCCTGTTATTTCTTATTATAATTGTAAAGTTGTGACAAATTCAAAATTACGAAACCCGCCATATTGATTGGAACAAAATGTCAGTGTCAGTGCTATGTCAACAGATTTGTTATATTCTAATTTATTCTCTGTTTTAAATATTTTAATAAATAATTAATTAAAATATTTCCAAACTTATTTATATTTTTTCGATGGTATGACAATGTAAACCATGAATTAGAATTAAAAAAGCACATATAAATGCTAGGTATTCGTGAAGATAATGTGTAACAACAAACAAAAAAAAAATACCTAGGTATAATCAAATTGAGTATCTCCTTCTCTTTGGAGTCTGACTGAGTGATAATGGTAAAACATCCTTATTATTAATAATAAATTTCATTAGTGAAAGTTTTTTTTTTTAATATTTAATTGAACTTTGCTTTGTTTTTACATATTTTATTTTGTCCTAACGCTCGAGTTTAGCTGGAAAAAATATCGATAAAAAAGAAATCCTCTTATGTAAATACATATACCTACATGACATTTGATTTTGATTCTTGTTTTTTACGGTACATAAATAAATAAATATCCTAGAAATCGAATTAAAAAAGTGAAATAAAATGTAACTTTAATCTCGTTTCATATTTTTTATATAATGAAATTAATGAAATGGAAACAATTATCTATTTTGAAAGTAACAAAATTCAATTGAAATAAATGAGTGAGGATAGAATAATACATTTGTTACGTTTCTCAGTTGATGATGTCCTCCTGACCGATTCCGGCCACGGCGGCCAATCTCATTGAGACTAGCCAACTGCGCAGGAGATATTATAGTGCACAAGTGTACGCGCAGACACAAGTGCACTCTCTATTCCTGTCACTCTCATACTCCGATGGGACGACTATTCGACACGACCGGTGAGAGTTAAGGCGTTTCTCAGTTATCTACCTGCCATTTACACAAGAATTGTCATTAAAAATATAGTATGTCAAAATAGACATAAAAATAGTGATCAAATAACAAAAATTTCCACAGAGATGAATTTTGGTAGCGACCGTGGGTACACCCTTAGTAATAAGTGTCAAAAGTCCCCATCGATCCCATGTGTGATAAAAAAGTTATTCAAAATTCAGCTCTGTGAGAGTTTTCCTTATTAGAAATGACTATTTTGACCGGACTAATAATATTGATAATGCAAATATCACGCTCTGTTTCGATCTTATCAAATAATCCTTATAATTGTTTTTTCATATTTCTTGGATTATTTATATAACCACAAAGCTATATTTTTTTTCTTCCACGGTTAAAATATGTGAAAAAATCTCGTTAATGTCTATGATACACACCTTTCAAATTTGCACATTATTATTAATTCACGATAACGTTTATTTATCTAAATAAGTTAATCTAAATGTGCTTTATTTCCATAAAATAAGATTGTGATTTGCTTATCGTTGTTTCAATAAACATGATATTCCAGTTACAACGATAATGATAATTTATGAGTCACAATAACTGTCTGAACTAAATATGTATGTATATGTTATACATATACTGTACCTACATATAGCGCTATATAACATATCCCTATTTATCTTTTCATCAACAATGAATAATGCTATCTACAAAATTTCTAAAATTCCGTATTGATTACTAATCGATGATACTTATTACTAATCAAAGGCACTCACTTATTACTAATCAATAAGTTCATTTTTTATTCGAAACATTACATACTGATCTGCTTAATACAATTTAATTTAATTAATTACATACTGATCTGCTGATATTACTGAAAATGGAAAATCTTTAATATATTTACAATTTTTCTAATATTGTTTAATTATGGTCCTGTTAGTATATAAAAAATACAGAAAAAAATCTGCGACTTTTGGAAAAGCTGGAAAATGGTGTTCTTTTAAAGGAACGCTAGCAATATGTCACATAGTATGAGAGTGTTCCTTAGGTAACTGTTAAAAATAAATAAACTGATGATATTATTTTAAATTAAAAGAAAAAAAATTACACCTATAATGAATTCAGGGTGGGTCGCTAGTACATAATAATATGTTGGGATATAACACACAGCACCATCTAGTTCCATGGTTAAGCTACGAGGCCTGTGTTACGCATACCAGATAGTTGATACACTACACATATACTCGTATAACTTTAAATACATACATATTATAAATATAATTACCCATGACTGGAGTACAAACGTTCGTGCTCATCACACAAATGAATGCTCCCAGCGGGGCTCGAACCCACGACAGCAAGTAGGATCATTATAAACTGAGCCAAAAGTGTCGTCAATTTAAGAGGTTACAGTTTTCTGTTTATTTTTAAACCAACCATACTTTTTTCGTTGAATAGTACCAAGCTTACATATAAAAATTCCGACAAGGACAAGACTAATGTGACACAGAGGAAGAATAAATTTTTATTTAATTGTTTCATTATACTTTATTCGATTTGTAATTTTAGTAAAATGTTAGGAATTAGAAAATATACCTCAATAAAACATTTAATTTCCTATAGATTTTTTTTCTGAAAACGAAATTGGAAAAACAAAGGTACAAAATTTTTTTTCATGTTTTTTTCAAACTCACTATACCTTGATCGCATTTTATTTTTACCCGACTGCGGCGAAACCCACCCTATGTTCCCTCGTAATTGCTAAACGGCTAAACTGATGATGATTCATACGTCGTTCGATTCGTCTTAATAAGGCGAGTGTCATAGAGTATATAGTTATTATTAAAAATTCATATGACTGATATCTAACGCGCCAATTTGTGTGTCAAGAAAAAAAAATTTCGTCCGAACCAATCGAGTGGGGTTTCAAAATACAGATTTTTTGGAAAAATATATAAACAACTTGTGTGTTTAAAAGTAATTTAGGATAAGAAGTTGTTAAATAAAACTAAAAATGTTTAATTGACCAAAACTAAAAAGATGTAAATAAATAAAAAAATAATTTACAAAAATAAAAATAACTCGACTGCGTAAAAAGCGAACTAAAAAAAATGAGAACATTGACGAAGGAACATAATATTGAGCAGTCGGAGACATTGTATGTATACACGTAGCAAGACTCGCAGCTAGTATAAAACATGTAGGTTATATCAAGTAAAGGCATTACAATAAATCATAACTGCATAGATCTTTGCCACTTTAAGTCCAGTCACTTGACTATTAACTATTTTATTTACACTATTACCAGCCACCATTGACCATACCATTTTTTCCAAAATTATTTACAACAGACTATACTATGATACTACTACATTTACCCTTCGTAATAGTAAAACTCTGTGCCTAATCTTACCTACATACAATGCTACGTCTTCCCTCTTTCATTTACTTTAAAAATATTTTTTCTATTTATTTCTATATAAGAACCAAGCACTAATAATAAATATTTAATAAATAAGCATTCAAAGATTTTATGATGAGCATAACCGATAACGTCATATATTGCTTTAAATTTATTGCTAGGCGATCTAGAAAAAAAATAAACAAATAATATTAATATATTATTAGGATAATTGCCTGTCTTGTATGTCTGTATGTGTATTGTGTATGTTTGTTAGATACTCCTTCACGCTGAAACGGCTCTATATCTATATTAATATTTATTATTAATATTATAAAGAGGCAGAATTTGTTTGTTTGCTTGTTCGTATGAACGCGCTAATCTCAGGAACTACTAAATCGATTTAAGAAAATCTTTTTGCTTTAGATAGCCCGTATATCGAGGAAAGCTATAGGCTATATATCATGTAACGGAAAAATGTACGTTTCCCGTGGGATAGATTTGTTTTTGCCTAGGGACGAACCCGAAGCGAAGCGAGGGTGAGTCTTTATTGGATGATATTAGTATACCAACAGATAAAATACAACATTCTTTTTAACGTTGAGAAATGCATTTACGTATATCATCAGCATACATACAGGTTATGTGGGATTCACCGACTAGAAAAGCCGTTACCAGAATTACCCACTAAAACCAAACGGAACCTCCTCCGTCTTAATAGGGTGTCACAAGTCACTTACGCACTAACTACGACCCTCCAACGCGAACGTCTCTACCGCCGCCCTACGGTGAAGATATTACCAGGGTTCTGACTTGGCTAAAATATATTTTAATATTATTAATAAAAAACTAAACTAACTAAAATTTTTATTACATAAGGAAATAAAAAGTAAATTAATTTATATGGAATTTAACGAATATTATATATAACATTATTTATATTAGAAAGCGTTGTTCTACACTTGAGTGTAGGGAATGTTCTCGATGGCTTTTTAGGCTTTGGCTATTGAGTTTCTCTCTGCGTATGGCCTGAGATCGAGCGCGACGCCGTCCTGCCGCAGACTGCATTCGGACAGACCTTCGACGATCCACCATACCTTAAAATGAACAATATACAATATATATATATATATATATATATATATATATATATATATATATAATATGCTTTCTACTATTTTTATTGACGCAAAAGCTTGTAAGGAAGGATGTGGATATATGGATGGATGTTTGTTACTTCTACTTTATTCGAAAACTACTGAATGGATTTTAATGCAACTTTACAAAAAACATTGGCTACTTTTTATCACGGAAAATATTTACGGTTCCCGTGGAATAGATCTGTTTTTGTTTTTTTAGAACGAAGGCGAACCCGAGTGAAGCGAGGGTGAGCCACTAGTATTATTACTAAAGATTATCAAATTCTAGTAATTATAGATTTTTTTTATGTAATTAGAAAATTAAAAGATTTTTTTTTTCATTCTATGCGATATTGGTGAAATAAACTGTGCTCAACTGACACGCCTAAAAGCCACAAACTAAAGGAATCTAATTCAAAAATGTTACTACCTATGCTCGCTTTGCTCGGATGCGCCTAGGTGCCTAGCAGTAGCCTATGTGCTACTCCAAGTCATTGTCTACCTATGTAGTAAATTTCATACAATTTCGTCCAGCCGTCTCAGCGTGAAGAAGTAACAGACATATATATTAGGATGTGATATAATTTCATATGTTTCAATTTTATTAAGAACTAGCGACTTACCCTCGCTTCGCTCGGGTTCGTCCCTACGGTACGGCTCAGGTACGTTTTAACGGTTAGTGATTCCCATACAAAATAAACAGTTCAGAACTTTTTGATTTTCCAGCTGCTTTTTTTTTTGTTTTCGCTAATTTTTTTATATTTAAACCACCCCTGATACACCCCCAACAAAATAAAAAAAGAGTTATTCAAATCGGTCCAGCCGTTTTTGAGTTTTAGCGAGACTAACGAACAGTATTTGATTTATATATATATATATATATATATATATATATATATATATATATATATATATATATATATATATTAAATTACATTTTTAATCATTATAGTTAGGAAAAGATTAAATAAAAATAAATTTTATGATACTTTTTTTTTTATTTACCTAATAATATTTTATTAATAATTATACTATATTTAACTTTTAGAGTTATAAATTTATTTATTTTTTTTATTTTATTTGAAAGAAGTTTAATGTGGGAATTAAGATACGAGTACAAACTTTTGCATTTATAATACGTAGTCAGATGGTTTCCTTCTAAATAGAAATATAGTTATCTAGATTGTACATCTCCTAATGACAGCAGTGAGGTCGGTGATTGAACCGTCCTCCTTTCTAATTGCAGTTTGATGTAACATGCACATACACAGGCTATTCTGAAGCTTAGACGATAGTCTAGAAGGCATTTGCAATTTATATTTAGTTTTTTTTTTTTCTAATTTAGTTAAGCTCCCTCGTTGTTTTTATTCGCTAAGTTCAACAAGAACTTCTTTTCTATAACAACTTTTGGGTCTAACAAAAAATAATTTTCTAGGACCTCCTATCAAGAAATATTCTATCAAGCCATTTTTTGTTAAATAATCTGTTATCTATACAAATAAATAAAATGTCTGTTTGTAATGTCAAAATAACAGCTTTTTACTAAATGCATGTTATAGTTTATATCGTACTTATAAGAAAAAAACAATTTTTTTAATTTTTGTCTGTTTGTTTGTTCCAGCTAATCTCCGAAACGGCTGCACCGATTTTGACAGGACTTTCACTGGCAGATAGCTGATATCGTAGGGAGTAACTTAGGCTACTTTTATTTTAGAAAAAGAATCAGGATTCCGCGAAAAAAAAATAAAACCCATAAAATTGTGAACGAAATCCGCGTACGGCATACACACCCGAGCAAAGCGAGGGTAAATGGCTATATAATTTAAATAAATATCTTAGGAGTAGCAAGCTACTATTTATGTATAAACATAGCTAACCGTGAAAACATCGCTAGTTAATAAAAAAAATGATAGGTACGTATAATTGAGGTGTATGTATATAATTACCTTTAAGTTTAATAAGATCTGTTCCAATGAAATCCTCACTGTCTTCCAACTGTTTAACCCCTTCTTGACTGGCTTTAAGCATATCATTATATAACTCCAAATACTCTGAATTAAGTCGACTTTCGTCAAGTTTTCTTCCGAAATTATTCCGCATTGAAAAACCTAGGGATTTTGATAGAGGAACGTTATCTCCTAAAAGCTTTGTTGTTATATCGTCAGAACACAGCACCTAAAATATTTTGACACCATTATAATGTAGCTTATAGTTTTATTTTACTTTCACATATAACAATAAAATAATAATAGCTGAGCCTCAACATTTTGAAATCGGTTGAAAAAATCAATAAATTCAACATACCAAATCTATGATAGAAGATCAAAATTAAAATTAAAATTGAATACGCAGGTGTTAAAATGTAAGTTGCACCACATCGGAAATTTAAATGTTAGATTGTACGGAGATACCTCTAGCACTGTTATTGCCAATATAAACAATGACCAGAGCGAGATCATTTCTAGACCCAAAAATACTTGACGCACTAACTTCCACTGTCCACTGCTGATGTTAATCAATGATTATATATCATCATTCAAAATGATACTTAGCTATTCATCTTCTCATTGTTCGTGAAACAATGACCTATACAAAGCGAGCGGGTGGAATGAAATACAATTCAATTTTCTCTTTAATGTTTGCTGAGAGTGCCAGTTGAAAATACAAATATCCCTTAAGGAATTCTAATGACCGTTTGAGGATACATTTTTGATAGTTTTTATCTATTAATTGTGATGCAATATGTAGAAAAAATTATAAATATTCTGGAAACTGAAGGAGTCACACACAGGCAACAAAAATTGGACAAGTGCGAGTCTGACTCGCGCATCGAGAGTACCGTACCCACTAAACATCAATGTTTTTCATACAATTTCATCGAACTACTATTTAAATGCAAGAATTTATATATGTGTGTATGTATATAAATCCTGGTTGAACGGCTGGACGGATTAAGATGAAATTTAGTACAAAAAGAAACTATGACCTAAAGAAACACATGAGCTACGTTTAGGCAGTCAGGAACGCAGCCAAGCGTTAATTTAATTTTGCGGTCGCTGTAACAAAACAAAAAAGATACCTCATACAGTCTGTATACTGAAACTTTTATTTTCAGTCCTTTGTGTCCGAATTAGAAGATTCTCCAATTGTTTATTTTTTTTTAAATTTGTCTTCACCATTGTCTGCCAATTTTATATGAAAAATCTACCTACCCTTCAACTAAAATCTCAATAATACATAGTTTCCTAGTAAAATGTCTGTGACAGATAGATAATATTATAAGCACAAGACGATATCTATTTTTAACCGACTTCCAAAAGGAGGAGGTTATCAATTCGATTGGTATTTTTTCTTATCTATTTTCTGTTCTTTAATTAGTAGATAAGTTTTTAGGACTTATGTTGTTTATTAGGTACAATCGGTTATTCACATTGGCACTTAGTAGCGGAAATAACTATGGGTTAATTACGAACTATCAAACTAATTAAATTATAACAAAAAGCAAAACATACGATTTCGCTATAAATATTACACTTTTGTCCGCTGCTTTCACGCGCTTAAACGTTTATTCCGCATTTCCACTAAAATTAAATATCTTATAAATAATTATAAAATAAGTAAGAAAAAAATAACAAAAAAATCCACTGATGTCGTGTCTGCCACGACCTTCGAGTACATTGAAAATGAATCTGCCAAATGAACTGAATTATACTTTTAACACATTAATTACTAGCAGAACCCGCGATTTCACCTGCGTTCAGACTACTAAAAAAATTCTTTGGCTTTATATTATCTATACATACTATAATAAAATTGTTACTAAGCTGAATCTGTACATTAAATATTTTTTGGAAAATCTTATTGAAATAGACATTATTATCGATACAGAGGCTGAATTTATAGTTTTTAAAATTTTTGTCTGTCTGTTACTGCATCACGGAAAAACCAACCAAGGGATTTTGATGAAATTTGATATGATGATAGCTGGCTATCCGGGTCAACACATAGTATACTTTTTATTGCGGGAAAATATCTCATCTCTGAGAAATCTATACTAAACGTTAGAACGTAAGTAGGGACGAACCCGAGCGGAGCGAGAGTGAGTCGCTAGTAACTAATATATTATAATTTGATGGCTGTAATATTTTCAAATGTGTGAGTATGATTTTGACTCGCGCATCGAGAGTTCCGTACCGCTAAATATTGTGTTGTATTTACACACTAAAATAAAATTTTTACGGAATTATGTATTATGGTAAACCAATTTAATTTTAGCGACCGTAACTCAAAATATAAAAAAAGTAAATAAAAAGTAAAAAGTAAATGTATCTTAAAAGATATTTAACGTATATTCTGTAAATTAATTTTCTTTTAAATTATTCAGCAAGTTCCACTACCGCTACTTTTTGTACATTATTTTACTCCATCTTTTCAAAGTAAGATACAACTTCCATACAATGTTTACCACTTTTTTGATATAAAAATGACTCCCACAACTGCCATGACCATACTAAGAACTAAAAGTTAGACATTTTTAAAGTTAAAAAGAACAATGGCAGGTCTCTATACAACGATTTACCTGATATCCATTTGAGGCGTCTTGAAATGAAAATTTTGTTCCAACGGGGAGTAAGATAATATTATACTAACATTATTTGATTAAAAATTATTCTACCGATACAAATATGTTGATATAATATGTATTTATTCATTCATTCAAACTGCTCACTAAAGAACAAATAGCAAATAGTATGTAATAATTATTAACAACATTCTAAGTGGATATACATATTTATGGTAATGTCTAGTGCGAATTATTCTACCACGAGATGCATGGAAAAGAACTAGAATTTAATTAAATATACTAGCGGCACATGAGTAAAGAAATTTCTTTTTTTAACTCATGTGCTAGCGGCTCATCCTCGTTCGTCCGTAGTGAAAAACAAAAAACAAATCTATCCCATGGGAACCGTACATTTTTCCAGGATGATATAAAGCCTATAGCCTTCCTCAGTTAACAGGCTATATAATGCAAAAAGAATTTTTCAAATCGTATTAGTAATTCCTGAGATTAGCGCGTTCAACCAAACAAACAAACAGACAAACAAACAAACAAACTCTTCAGCTTTATAATATTTGTATAGATTATTAATGCTTAATTCCTTAAGAAAGTTCAGTCAATATTTTTTTTTTCTAAAAAACTTATTTAGAGTAACGAACACTATTGAAAAATATCAGCCAAAGCGTGCTCCCCTTTCTAAAATGATACGCTTTGTAAAAACAGCATGTCATTTTTATTAATATAGATAATACATGGGTCAATATTGTATGATAATAACTACTTGCTTATTCTTGTAGAAACAGGATTATTATAAGATAAAAACTGGATGAATCCCAATATAAATTGTTATAGTTATTTTTAGGCTGGCAAAAATATTTATTAAGTTTGTTTGTGTGATTTGACATGAAACGAGACAGAATTTCCCCAAGTAAAATATAACTTTGTAAGCAGCAAATAAGTGATGAGAAAAGAAAAAAATGTAATATGCTGCTGTTTTGAAATAAGAACGTTTTAAATTATTGTGGTGATTACTACTGTAATACACTATTGTAATATTATACAAGACTTATTATAATAGGTATTAGATAAATTTATAATATAGGTATGTGTATATCAAAACTTAAAAAAAAATTAAAACCGACTTCCAGGCACTAAAAAGTAAAAAATAACTAAACAGGGGTTTTCATTTAGTATAGATACCTAATCATATTATTTTCGAAGTCGGTGCAAGCCAATACAAATCAAAACACACTGAATATATATTAACTCATAGTGTTGCAATAGAATCATCTGTCTATACTATAATAAAGCAGTAACTTAGCGAAATCTGTACATGAAATATTTTTTAAAAACAATGACTGTAACGTATTATGTATACGATATAGATCCCAAAACAATAGTTATTAATTTTTTTGTCTGTTTGTCTGTTTGTCTGTTTGTCTCTTTGTCTGTGCGCGTTTCACGCAAAAAGTAATGAACCGATTTCAACGAAATTTTGTGAACTGATAACTTATTACTCGGGTCAACATTTAGGATAACTTTTACTTTAGGAAAATCTTTGTTTCTCGCGGGAAATCGCAATGACTGGTTTTATCGAGTCCTCCTTAGGAACCCTCCGCAGGCTAAACCTAAAGACATACATCAAAACAATGTACTAAAAAATTGTAGATCTTGAAAAGGCCAACAGAAATATCTACAACAATATATGTCTATCTCTCAAGGTACACTCGCAATACCTATTCTTATCTATACCTATAGCAAAACTAACTTAGTTAAATCGATGTGCGCGTTTCACGCAAAAAGTACTGAACCGATTTCAATTAAATTTTGTATAGTGATAGCTTATCACTCGAGTCAACATTTAGGATACCTTTTACTACAGGCACATTTTTCGTTCCCTCGGGAAAACGCAATGACTGGTTCTATCGAGTCGTCCTTAGAAGTTTATATGGCTAACGCTGGCTGAACCTTAAGAGATACATCAAAACAATGTACTAGAAAATTATATTCGCAATATATATTTCGCAATATTATATGTCTATCACCTAAGGTACACTCGCAATTACTATTTTTATTCACTACTCGCGACTCACAGACTGACTTATCAACGTTTAGCTCAGTTCAGCAGTGAAACGTAACTAGGGACGAACCCGAGCGAAGCGAGGGTGAGTCGCTAGTTGATATATAAAAACATAGATACACATTTCCTAACAAATATCTCTTCAAAAAGTGGCGTCGACATGTGACGTTAAGTCCAACCAAAGAATAAAATCCAAAAATCAAAAGTTTTAATTGTTTAAAAACAAATTCGAATTTACGCACACTACATAAAGCACTTTAAACTAAACAACGTGCGCTTTAATTTTATCATCCGAAAAGCAATGAACAAGAGATTTAAAAAGTGCACTTCAATTTCGAATTGTGCGCCTCTTTTTGAGGACACTTTTGAGACACTAATTGGGTATCTTAAATCTTTGTATAACAATGAATAGAATAGATATTTTTCCACTGAAACTCTGCCATAATTATAATATACAATACACCGAATATTCCACAATTAAATCACTCAACAACGAAACAGCTGATAATAAGTTTGATATGAGAAAATAAACAGTATTTCATATTTATCGTGGGTCAAGTGGCCGGTAAGTGATGAGCACGCACCAAACCGCTTCGATCCGGTTATGTTTAAACAATTCGTTATTAGCACATAGACCGACTGTTTTGAAAATAGTTTCTCAATGATATTGAATGCAAGTTTACTAATAATCATAATCTGTCCATATAATAAAATTCTAACTAAGTCGAATCTGTACATTTTTTTTTTTTTTTTTTGGAAAATGTCATTGAAATATTTTAGTCATTACTTCTTACTTCCCAAAACAAAATTAATTAATTAATTTGGTTTTTTTTTCGTGGAACCCTATTTTTTTTAATAAAAGTAGCCTAAGTTATTACATCAACACAAGGCTCCTTATTACATCAGCTATCTGCCTGTGAAAGTCCCGTCAACATCGATCCAGCGATTTCAGAGATTAGCCGGAACAAACAGACAGACAGACAGACAGACAGACAGACAAAAATTGTAAAAAACCTTGTTTTGGTATATTTATCGTGTATACATCCATATGCATTTAGTAAAAAACGGTTATTTTAATATTACAAACAGACACTCCAATTTTATTTACCTGAATAGATTAGGTATCGATACAGAGGTCGAATCAATAGTTTTTAAGAATTTTTGTCTGTCTGTCTGTGACCGCATCACGGAAAAACCACTGGCGGGATTTTGATGAAATTTGCTGAGCGGAGCGGAGCGAAGGCGAGACGCTAGTATTATTATAAAAACTAAAGTTTGTTTGTGTGTTCGTTTGTTAATCCTTCACGTGAAAGCGGTTGGACCGATTTAGATGAAATTTAGTATATAGACTAGCAGAACCTGCGACTTCGCTCGCGATCAAACTACGAAAATTACGAAATTTCATGCAAATATGTCCAAGGAATGAAAAGTTACATACAAACTTTTATCCCCTATTTCACCCCCTTGGGGGTAGAATTTTAAAAAATACTTCCTTAGTGGATGGATGCCTACGTCATAAGAGCAATACGTGTGCGAAATTTTAAGTTTCTAGCTTTATGGGTTTGGAATGTGCGTTGATACATCAGTCAATCACTTTTGCCTTTTATATACATAGATAGACTGACCTCGAGTAACACATAGGCTACTGTTAGTAACAAAATGTGCCAACAAGTACCGCTGTCTGTATATCGGACTATTATTATAAATACGAAAGTTTGTATGTGTGTATGATTGTTTCTTCACTACGCTAAGCCGGCTGGCCGAATTTGGATGAAATTTCGTACACAGGTAGATGGCCTAGAGTTACACATAGGCTGCTGTTAGGCACCCAAGGACGCAGCTGAGTGAAGACAATCATATTATAATTACAAAAGTCACCTACAGGCTGACCCGAATAAAGCGAGGATAAGTCGCTAGTTGTAAATAAGTATTGTTTTTGAATTGCTTATCTAATATGATAACCGTTACTTAATCTATAATTAAATTGTAATGGTATTAACTTTTATGTTTTAAACTTTAAAGCTCTGTTAGCTAAATTGTCAATCTATTTGAGTACATTCGAGGATGACTTGACTTTTTGTATTACTAAGATCCTAAACTTAAAAGAAGAAATATTTCTATGATCTAAAAATCCATGTTTAACAGTTGTGAACTTATTAAAACGACACGTATGGTAGAAGTTATAATCATTTCCTAGTAACGTCGTAAAAGTAATAGAAGTAGGTCTAATGAGTAGTGACAGAACGTCCCTGGAAAACTTATTATTACTGAAATTATAATATTCGTCAAAAATTTTGCACACTTTTAAAATAAAACACCACAATATACCTACTGATTGCGAATGAGAAAAATGATTTGGCGATTTTTTTCATGACTCATTACGCAATTGTAATGTAGTATTAAATCATTGTCATCATTTATTAAAGATTTCTCAAAAAAATTAAGAATTTCTTATAAATCCAGTGAATCGCAAAATTTTAAGGTCCTGAGTCCAGCTCTAAGCCCTCCTACCTTATTATAAAGATAATTATGTTTTTTTTGTTACTATTCAATTCAATTAAACTTATAATGAATGTCTCAAAGTAATGTTATCTATATTATATGTTATGTAATAATAATAATGTAATGTATATGTTATGTATATAATTGTCAGATAGATCATCTATTAATTTATTATGTGACACGAATTTCTTCAATATTCATCAATATCCACTTTGAACTGGTATAACGGTTATTTGTTTTTATTATCTGATATTTCGTCGAAGAGCAAACTGACCTCTGTATGCGACATAAGTCACTATATTATTATACAATAATTTTATTCAGTAAACTAGCGACTCACTCTCCTTTCGCTTCAGGTTCGTCCCTTGACAAAAACAAATCTATCCCACGGGAACCGTACATTTTTCCGAAATGTTATATATCCTATAGCCTTCCTCAGTTAACAGGCTACCTAATGCAAAAAGAATTTTTCAAATCGGATTAGTAGTTCCTGAGATTAGTGCGTTCAACCAAACAAACAAACAAACAAACTCTTCAGCTTTATAATATTAGTATAGATTATATTTTTCAAATTATAAGGTTTCATCTATAAGGTTCAACATATAAGGTTTCATATACACTCACCCTCTAGATTAGTATAGATTTCTCAGAGATGAGATATTTTCCCGCAGTAAAAAGTATCCTATATGTTGACCCGGATAACCAGCTATGATTATACCAAATTTTATCAAAATCTATCCTGTGGTTTTCTCAAGGTGCGCTCCCAGACATACAGACAGACAAAAAATCTAAATACTATAGATTCAGCCTCTGTATCGTGTGAGCAAAATCGGTTAAGAGTTAAGTTAAGACACATAATACTTTCTTAGATGTACGCGAATATTTGAAATTTTAAATTAAACTATCTTTCCGGATTATTTCGCGGATATTTCGCGAACAAATATTGTATAATAATATAAACTCTGGTACAATTTTTGAATTTTTTAAATCATTTTTGTAAATTTTGGGTAGACACTGTCTGTAACAAGTATATAACGCCTTTGAGATGTCTAACACCTTAGTCTCTCCCGTGACCACGATTGTTGTAAAGCATTCGAAACGTCGGGAACCAAAAATCAAAATAAATCCGCGAAATAATCCGAAAAGATAGTTTTATTTAAAAAGTGTGACCTTGAGGTTAAAGAAGAATTACCAAAGTCAAGTCATAATTGGTAAAGAAATCACTTACACAAAAAATACAGCCGAATAAATTGGTTTTTGATACCGTTCAAGATATATCACCGTTTAAAACTTACCGCGTATGAAGACGTTAAAAAAACCTTTAATTCTGCTGATAGCCGTTGTACAGACAAAAAAATCTTCATTCACCCTCACTTTTGTCCTGTTTACAATTTTGTAACCCTTTTTGCCCCGTTTGTTTTACTCGTGTCCAATTATTTTTTCATCCCTTACGTCGTTCTTAGCCTTTCTAAATAAACAATTACATTCATAACTTGCATACATTGCTCGTCTTCTATTATAAATGAACTAAAATTAAGTGTTGAAAATATTTAGAGTTAAAAATAAATTACGTTTCTTTAAATATATATCACGAAATTTATATTCCAAACAAAGTCAAAAGTCATATAGCTCTTACATCACGGCCTATATACCATAATCTACTTATATATATTATTTTAGACTTATAGTACTTATAATTTTATCAAAAAGTCAACATTGAAATTCGTCAATTAACTCATTTGGTTATGGATAAAAAAATATCGATAACAAGAAATTATGCGTGAACATAATTATGTTTTTCAAAGTTCAAATTTATCAAAATATATTTACTACATATCGTTTTGATGATCGATGATGACATATTATATAAGTGATGCTAAAAAATACAGACAGACGAACATCCCTGTTGAAAAACTCCAATAGGATCCCATCAAAAGCGACAAAAGCCACATAGAAACCAATAAATATTTATTGGTTGGTTTCTTTGTGGTTTTTGTCGCTTTTTATGGGATCCTATTGGAGTTTTTCAACAGGGATAGACCCTCCTGCTCCTGCTCTTTTAAAGTCGTCGTCGACTAAAACCCAACGGAACCTTTCCCGTCTTAATGGGGCGTCGCTGGATCGCTTACGCACTCACGACAACGCCCTGACGGTTGGCCCGACAAGGCAGAACACATCAGCCATAAGATTGCTCCCACAGTTCACTCTGCTATCTGAGAAGTACCAGGAGCAGCCCACGAGGTACACCGCCCGCCGAAATAGAATATCAGCCAGAGTGTCTCTTGGCTTCACACCCGGCTGGATTACCGGACGTTAATGATCTTCCTAACCAGTTACCACGACAAGAAATACACAGCAGGAAATGTACTCTACATTTCTGTATCTCAAGAAACGTGACTAAACCCTTTAACTGTATAGCCTTTCTACCTTTTTCAAGCGATATCATTTTTATATCTTGCTTAGAGAGTATTATGTTATCTATGCATTTCTCTATTAGTGAAATTGTAAAGAAGTGTTTTTTTTTGTTTTTTTCTTTCTTTCTTTCACACAACAAAAAGAGACTGATGATGACCAATTTTGAATTATTTTTATAGTGACTATAATTGGAACTCTTAATGATAACGTTATAATTTTTATTTACACTAATATTTGAAAAAGGTAAAGCTTGTTTTGGATGTAGAAAATAATATCCGAAACTACTCATCCGATTAAAAAAATATATCAATATATAGAATAAACCTTCTTTCTGTTTATTAGATTATTCCTATATGCTGTATAGTAGGTA
Organism: Fabriciana adippe; assembly: GCA_905404265.1. NCBI lineage: Eukaryota > Metazoa > Arthropoda > Insecta > Lepidoptera > Nymphalidae > Fabriciana > Fabriciana adippe. The sequence goes on along the minus strand of FR990001.1, from coordinate 8,840,218 downwards.
TGTAACCACAAAAGGGAGCATTTTATTTCTGTTATAAAAAAGGGCTTTTCGTGGAGACTAATTTAACAATGAACAAAATGTTTAATCATAACTTTTGCGCAAATGACCGAATACTTTTGAATGATTTTTTAAACAAATTACAACTAAATAATGTATAAGGTAGTTGACATAAAATGATTTGTATCTACCACCATTTGGTACGTTTTACATAGATATTAAAAATAGTTATTTGCCAGCGTTAGCCATATAAATTTTAATATTTATATGTTTTAATAGTTGTTATCCTATTCCGGACTAAGAGAAATCCAAAAAAATCAAATATCATAAAAATTGGTCCAGCCGTTCTTGAGTTATAAACGGCGCACTTTGTTTTATATAGGTACATATATAGATTTATTCTTACAGTTCATTATTTTTGCAAAATATAAAACTTTACGGAGGTAGGCGGAAAAACGGTAGCGAGAGATAGATTTAATTAGTACCTACTAAATCAGCTGTTCAAACGTCAAACAAAAGTTTATACCATTTGATAGCAAAACTTTATTTATAGTAAGATAAGATTGGTGCGAAAAATCTCATATATAGGATCATGTGTACGGCATCTATTTAGTCAGTTAGCGCTCCACGGCTTGAGTAGCCGCGGTTGTAACGAAAGTTTAAGATTGTACAATGCCACCAGTCGCTGTGCCTGATGAGGTAACTATTACATTATTTGGTATTATATTTTTATTACCTCTACACTTTTATTATGATAGCTATTTAATCAATTAAACATTTAATAATGGATTTTAATTCATTAATGCATATATAGCGAAAACATATTAATTAATAATAGTGAAGTGCATTTTTTTTTAATTTTATGATACATATATTAAATAAATTGTGTTATATACTATGTTTGTAAAATTTAAGTGCAACAGTTGTAAAACTAATAATAATTTTCTCTTATTAAATTATAATTTATTAACGTTATTCTATGTTGATGTTCATAGGCTCCGAAGAAACATCTTCGTGTGGCCCTCATAGGACAAAGTACGTTCGCGGCGGAAGTGTTTAAACTCCTCAAAAAAGAAGGACATGAAGTGGTCGGTGTGTTCACAGTTTTGGACAAAGGGAACAGGGAAGACCCTCTGGGTATGTATTATTTAAATTTACCTATTTTACAGATTAACAGTACATTTCGCACGCATAATAAAAAACTGACCAATTATAACTTGGTCAGAATTGAGTTATTAGGTCAAAATAATTACACAAAACGAATCAAATCTGGAATAATTAAAATATATTAATTTACTTTGTAAACTTTTATTCTATTTAAGAATAAACTAACAAGGTAGTTATATCAAAACATTTTTCTTAATTTATCAAGTATCTATTTTTTTGAGTTAGTCAGTTTTTTATTAAGCGTGCGATTTGTGAGTTATTTTGTTACGTGCAACAACCTAGCATTTTTAAATTGAAGTTCAAACCAATTTAGATAAATTTTTGTTACTTTAAGATTTTATCGGATATGAAGGCTAGTTATAGAAGCAATTTATACTAAATAAATTAATAAATAAAAATTAAAATAAAGAAAAGGTGACTTATTAATCAAGTAGAATCTTTACTTTACAAGTTTTTTTATATATTGTTCTACTTTAGAATTAAAAAGAATCATTAAAATCGGTTCAAATTGTGCGCAAATATCACGTTACATACATAAAAAAACACATCCGTATACTCTTTTTTAAAATCGGTGAAAAATACATATCTTCTAAATTGTCTTACATCTACATTGTCATAAACAGTATCCCGATGCTTTAAGAACGATGCTCTAAAATCTAAGTTCATACTACTCCTAAAACGATAGCTGAACCCTTTGTGAAATGTTACACAATATAATTTGTTACGTAACTATTAATCAGTTTCATTGGTTTAAATTAACAGCTAACCTATATATTTATCTATCCCTTTTAATTAGGCGCCGTATATAGAAATTTTATGCACTTACTATACTTATTTTCATAAAATGATTTTTTTTTTACATGCGAATATACCTATTATGATTATTGGTTTACCCTTTTTTACGAAACGGGACGACCACACGATTGGCTGAATGGCAATATGTACTCGTAGGTACATCGAAAATAATAATTTTTCATAGCGATTAAAAAAAATTATACTTTATTTACAAAATTATTTTTGTGTAATTCTGTAATAATATGCAATTTTTTTATTCTTTTTTTCTTTATAACAGCAACTATCGCAGCGCAGAGTGGAATACCAGTGTTCAAATATAAAACATGGCGAATCAAAGGAAAAGTTATACCTGAAGTATTAGAAGACTACAAATCAGTAAGTTTTTCTTTTTTATTTTTATATTGATTAATACCATACCTTGAATTTGTAAAATCATATTTCTGTTTTTGCCCGCGACGCGACGGCCACGGAGACGGTACATATGCGTTTGGGATGTTTGTGTATCTGTTACCATTTTCTCGGAAATGGCTAAGCCGATTGTGAGAAGGTTTTTCGCATTGTATAAGTCTCTTTCCTGAGCATGTTCTTAGCTAAGTTTTATAAAGTTACAGACCGCCAAGGGGCACTACAGTATGCAAATGTTTCTCCAAAACGGTTTTTTTTTACTACTCAAGTAAAAATAAGGCAGTTAAATAAATGTATTGTATTTACTATTAAAATCTAAAAAAGCCCAATGAAATTTAAAAAAAGCCAAAAAACTTCAAATAAAAAATTTCAAAAACCCATGACATTAAGCCGTCCGTCCATTCGTCCATCCAGCCGTCGTGCGTAACCTGTGTCGTAGAATACACGATAAAGCTACTGACACATTGACGCAAACTTACTATAAAAACTAACTGTAAAAAAAAAGAAAATCGAATGATAGAAGAGAAAAAAGAGTACCATATAATAAACTGTTGTCTTTGCTTATTTATACATACATTAAAATGTAATAATCTTTATAAAAAAATGTGTCTCGCCTTAATGACAGCAATTTTTTACTAGAGTAATTTCCCACGGAAACACTTTTATATGAGAAAATAAAAAGCAGCCGTTATCGACATAAAGGCTTCTTTCCAATGTATTATTTTACATTATCTATACTAATATTATAAAGAGGTAAACTTTGTGAGTGTGTGAGGTTGTAGGGGGTAATCTGTGGATCTACTGAACCGATTTAGATGAAATTTGGCAAGAAGATAGTTTGAGACCCTGGAAAGGACATAGGATACTTTTTATTCCGGAAATCATCCCTTAAGGGGGTGAAAATGGGGTTGAAAGTTTGTATTGGAAAGCAAGCTAGGGACAAACCCGAGCGAAGCGAGGGTGATTCGCTAGTAAGAAATAATTTTGTACCGGTACCTACGTAATTTTTAAAATTTTAAATTTATTTTTTATCAGAAATTTTTTAAACTCTAACAAAAACTATTTCAATTATATGGCCTTTCAAATTAAAAGTAATTATTAAGATATACATATATCGTAGGAAACCTGCAGGTCTGAGAGAACCTAGCAAGTTTTCACAAGACATGTGCAGTCCGTCAATCCGCACTTCGCCAATGTGGTGGACTAAGGCCTGATCCCCCTGGCATTGAAGGGAGGCCGCCCAGCAGTGGGGCGTTAAAAAGGGCCAAATACATTGTATATATTAATAAAAATATCACGCTTCCTAACAACACGTCTATGAGGCATGAATATTATCTCACAGTACACTTGCGGCTGCACCCCTGACCCCAGTATCTTATCCATAGTTTTGCACCAAATTGTTATAAACTTATAATTAATATAAACAATACATGAAGTGTGCTTCTGACAAAACACTGATATCCTTTGTACGAAGCCAAAGAGAATGATAATTAATCATAATGATTGCACATATTTTCACATTAAAAAATACCAGCCAAACACACAACATCCTATTTGGAATTCGGTTAAAAATAACATTTTGATCTCTACGATTTATTAATTGTTGATTTTTCATAGTATACAAAAATATCTCATATTTTAATAGAAAAATATACTATACTATATATCGGAAAAATTAAATTTATTATTTACTTTTAGGTAAATGCAGACATCAACGTGTTGCCATTCTGCACACAATTTATTCCCATGGAAGTTATTCTACATCCTAAATATCAAAGTATTTGCTATCACCCCAGCATCCTGCCCAGACACAGAGGAGCATCATCAATTAATTGGTACGTGTAAATAAAAACAAACTAAGGCATACTTGAAGCAGTAAAGCAATAGTAAAAAATTGATACAATCATTTTTTTAATTGGTAATGAACTAAACTTTTTATTAGTTGCTTGATTTGATCTAAATATTTAATTTATAAATTCGGAGTTTCTTAAAATGATATTAATAACATAGTCAACAAAATTTCCATTTGATTTATACCAATTATTCTAATGAATGGGTATATTATGTTAGTTAAATAATATTGTTATACTAGCGACTCACCCTCGCTTCGCTCGGGTTCGTCCCTAGCTTGCATTAAATCACGATTGATCAGTTTTCGACCGGAGAGGAAAAATGATTAAATTACTAAAATGGCTATTAAAAAATAAGGGTTGATCGTAGAAGGGTGAAAATTGAGGATTGTATGTATTTTTGTATGTTGTATCATAAAAAAATAGAAATTAAAAATTTTGTCTAAAAAATAAAAAATAAAATTTAGGGGTGGACTACCCCTAACATTTAGGGGGATAAAAAATAGATGTTGGCCGATTCTCATAGATACCGGATAAGCACAAAAAATTTCATCAAAATCGGTCAAGCCGTTTCGGAGGAGTATGGCAACGAAAACTGTGACACGAGAATTTTATATATTAGATAATTAGCCTGTTTTATATTATTGTATATATTATACTTTTTTCATAGGACTTTAATAGAAGGCGACACAACATGCGGCCTGTCGATATTCTGGGCAGACGATGGCTTAGATACGGGACCGATATTACTACAGAAGAGTTTCCCCTGCACCATCGACGATACTGTGGACACTTTGTACAATAAATATCTTTATCCCGAAGGTGAAGAAATTAAAGTATTATACTTCTTACATAATAGTTTACCTTACCTACCTCCTAAGCTTTATAATTCGCCAATAGTCCCAAATTTCGAAGGTAGCTACGTAGGTAACTTATAAGTTGGAGAAGGGCGTCGGTTTTCTGTCTCCATCCATTAACGGCCATAATAACTACTGTCAATGATCAAGGCCTAACCAACGCGAGGGCTAGTTGATAGTATTTATATTAAAATTGTTATTGTTTGACCCAAATAAAACATTTCCTTTAATTAAGAGTAAATCTAATATTCGCATAATCATTAAAGAATCTTCTTTCTTCATGCTTACTTATAATAGAACGCAAAAAATAACAAAATTTAAGGTGATAACGGTTTATTTTTATTTTTTACACAAACTAACATTTGTCCGCAGGTATCAAAGCTCTTGCAGAAGCAGTCAACATGGTGGCCAACGGCACTGCTCCAAGAATAATGCAAACAGAAGAAGGAGCCACCTACGATCCAGCTTTATTCAAACCAGAAACACATCAGGTATAATACATTCTTCGCGAATATTTGACATTTTAAATATAACTATCTTTTCGGATTTTTTCGCGGATTTATTTAGATTTTTGGTTCCCGGCGTTTCGAATGCTTTACAGCGATCATGGTCACGGGAGAGACTTTCTCGTTCCATGGCTTTAGGACCCATTCCATGGCGTGCGAGAAGTCCGGACTTAACGCCGGTTGATTTCTATGTCTGGGGTCACAGAAGTCCCTAGTTTACGACGTCTCGCCAGTGTTATCCGCGGAAAAACTCAAAACAAGAATTATAAACGCGTATTAGTTGTTACAGACAGCACCTACCCACAAAATCATATAATCATTTTCAAAAATACATTAATGGCACCAAAGTAGGTACCTTACAATATTTGTTAATTTTAATTTTAAACTTTTAATATTCAATTATAAAACTTATTAAAATTAGAAAATGTGTTCCCCGCAAAATCCGCAAAAAAATCTGAAAAGATCATTCCATATAAATAAATATTTCAGAAAAAGTTACTATAAACTAAACATGTACAAACTATAAATGTTTAATAAATAGTTCATTTTCTGTAATCGATAAAATTATGAACGATTTGAGCAATTTGAAACAGCTAATCGAGTAGAAATCTCGCCCGATGCAATAACAAGTTCCATGAATAAGCAACTACACATTAACATATTACTTAGCCCAACTGAGGAAATAAATAATTAGAGATCGACTGTTTCTGTATACAGCTGGATAATTTATTATTGCTTAAATAGAAAAAAATAAAAGTTTCTATAAATAATGTAAAAAAACAACCAAAAAAAAATATTGATTTTGCAAATTACAATATGATTTTCAACGGCTTTTTAATCAATTTTAGATCAATTGGTCAAAAGGCGGTCTGGCGTTACATAACTTTATTAGAGGCCTAGACTCTTCGCCTGGAGCTACAACATTTATAAAACCACAAAGCAGAGACGGTGTTGATGAAAGCAGTGATGCCAACATTGAAATCAAATTCTTTGGCTCGTCTTTATGGGAAGGGGAATACGAGAGCAAAGGCGATAAAGTATATATACCAGGGCTACTGAAACCGGCAGTTATTCATGATGCAGGATTGTTAATTACAGCTAATGATGGTATTAAGGTTAGTGTTTTTTAAGAAATAAAGTAGGTATTAGAAATTCAAAATAAATAAAATTAATTTTAAAAATAATGTCATTTGTTTATGTATTTACAGTTGAACGTACAAAGGTTAAAAGTGAATGGTAAAATGATCAATGCTCAAAACTTTTTCAAAGCAAGTGAAAAAAAAGCATCACTAGAACTAACAGCTGATGAGAAACAGTTTATAGAAAACGCTCGCGTTATTTGGAAAGCCATACTAAGATTAGATATCGACAGTGACACAGACTTTTTTGATTCCGGAGCTGGCTCTATGGATGTTGTAAGATTGGTTGAAGAAATTAAAGATTTAGCTAACATAGAACTACAAAACGAAGATATATACATGAATACGACTTTTGAAGAGTTTTGTACAACTGCTATACTTAAAGCACGAGGCGGTTCTGGTACCAAAGAGTTTGCTTACGAAGGCGTAGAACTAGAAGTAAATAAAATGAAAATAAAATTCCCAACACAATTGTTTATTAATGGAGAATTCGTAAATTCGGATAACGGGAAAACCTTAACGTTAATTAACCCTTCAGACGAATCTGTAATATGTAAAGTTCAAAGCGCGTCAGCCTCAGATGTCGACAGGGCGGTGAAGGCGGCGAAAAATGCTTTCGAAGAAGGAGAATGGTCAAAAATAAGTGCAAGGGAAAGAGGACAATTTTTATTCAAGTAAGTTATAATTGAATGTTTTAATAGTATAATATATGTATGTAATGAATTGTTATAATGTAGTATAGGAGGATTGTGTGCATGAGCAATGATTATTCTTGAAATTAATATTGTCTATGAAATTGGCTAAAAATTCATGAATATTTATTATTTCTAACAGATTAGCAGACTTAATGGAACAGCATAAAGAAGAACTAGCTACCATTGAATCAATAGACTCAGGCGCGGTGTACACTCTTGCTTTAAAAACACATGTAGGCATGTCTATCGAAACTTGGCGGTACTTCGCCGGCTGGTGCGATAAGATTCAAGGTGCCACAATTCCCATAAACCACGCAAGGCCTAATAGAAATCTCACAATGACTAAGAAAGAGCCGATAGGGGTATGTGGTTTGATAACACCCTGGAACTATCCGCTTATGATGTTATCTTGGAAGATGGCGGCTTGCTTGGCTGCGGGGAACACCGTTGTTATGAAACCAGCGGCGGTAAGTGAATCTAAAATAGTACAAAACTATTCATTGTTAAAAGAATACTTTTTATGTTTATTGATACAGTAAAATACTATCATTAAAAATTATGAAGCTGTCACAGAATGAAAAGACAACATGACTGTTAATCATAATCTTGTTGACTTTTGAATATAAAATAAAGAAATATTTTAAATTTGAAGAAATTAACCAAATCCCTATATAGATGTGTCTGCGCTCAAAATAAAATTGAGTTAAATAAATTCTACCGTCCACAGGTATGTCCACTAACAGCTCTAAAGTTCGCCGAGTTGTGTGTGCTGGCGGGCATTCCTCGCGGCGTGGTCAACATCGTGCCGGGCAGCGGCACAGTGACCGGACAGGCGTTGTCCGACCACCCGCTCGTCAGAAAGCTGGGTTTCACTGGGAGCACTGAGATTGGTAGGTGAAGAATGGAAAAAATTGTTTTTAACCCTTTTAACGTCCCACTGCTGGGCACGGGCCTCCCTTCAATACGAGGGGGAAAATTTAGAGAAATAAATAATCATTACATCAATAATACAATTGCATATCTGCTGCTTCGTTATGACAAAAATCCATAACCTTGTTCTTTTCTAGTAGTTTTTTAGAAAATTGTAACGAATGAACGAACGAATTTAAAAAAAGTTTTATTTTAAATTACATATCTAGTTTTTTATTTTTATTTTTACGTCTATAAAATTAACAATAAAGAGTTATAGATCAATGCATACGAAACTTTTAGTCTTAGTAATATGTATTTTAAAAATGCTGCAGGTAGTTAAGGAGTTTGATAGAAAATCACAAACTTTGTTCATGTTTATCGGTCGGTTGTATTAATTAATTTTATATATAAAAGTCGCGCTTCTGAAGTTTTCCCATCCAGTTTATAACAGTAACAATCTACAATCACTTGTATTGTTAGGTCAAACAATAATGAAGTCCTGTGCTGCGTCCAACATGAAGAAGGTGTCTCTGGAATTGGGCGGCAAGTCGCCTTTAGTAATATTCGAAGACTGTGAACTTGATAAAGCAGTTAGGAACGTAAGTAGAACGACAATATTATCTACAGTTTATGCTGTACTATTTGTTTCTTAAAGTTCCACATTAAACTTCTAAATTAGTGTAACCTAAGGTTTATATTAGCTGGTATATTATTTAGAGCTTAAACCAAGATTGAATAAAGTTAAATTAATAGCGTAACTAAATCCTAAAATTATAGCTAAGCTATCGGAGGGAATACTATAATTAAAACTTCTTCAAATAGCATGCTTCAAAGCAATACATAATTCTAAATGATGTCTAGGGTATGGCGTCAGTATTCTTCAACAAAGGTGAGAACTGCATAGCCGCGGGACGGTTGTTCGTCGAAGAGAGGATTCACGACGAGTTCGTGAGGCGAGTGCTAGAAGAGACGAAGAAGATGAGCATTGGAGATCCTTTGAACAGAGGAACGGCGCACGGACCTCAAAACCACAAAGCGCACATGGATAAGCTCATTGAGGTAAGTTATATATACGTACATCGGGAAACTATTATGTTTGTATTATATGTATTTAGTCCATTTTTAACGTCCCACTGCTGGGCAAGGGCCTTCCTTCAATACGAGGAGGATCAGACCATAGTCCACCACGCTGGCCAAGTGCGGGGGTTGGCGGACTATTATATATGCAAAAAAAATGTATATACGCGCAGATGTTTATTACTCCTTCACGTATGATCAACAATCGTATCGATTCGACAGTTAGCAAAAACCTAAAATAAACTTCCAGATAAGAATGTGTATGAATAGTGCTTTATTAATGTCAATTATTGTCATTTTATGTTGCCTAACACATATTTCAACTTTAACAGTTCTGCGAGCGTGGTGTTAAAGAAGGAGCTAAACTTGTATACGGTGGCAAACGCGTGGACCGTCCTGGCTTCTTCTTCATGCCAACTATCTTCACTGATGTGACTGACGACATGTTCATTGCTAAGGAAGAGTCCTTCGGACCTATCATGATCATCAGCAAATTCAGTAGCAAGTGAGTTTTTTAGTTTCGTATTTACTGTCTAATTAAATATTTAGCATACAAAAATCCTTGGGATACCTATTTAGGGTATTTCTTCTTTTAATTTGCACCTGAAGAGACTAAACCAAAATTAGAGCGATTCTCGATCCTTGAAGTTTTTATATAATTGTAGGTCGAACTAATCGCCATCAACAGAAATAACCAGTGTATTGTCTATTTTGTTGTTTGATTGGTATATTCGACAAAATCCACTCCAAGATAATTTCTAAGAAATTAATTGTTAAATGACACACCGGTGTGTCCGCGTCCCTCAACACGTTATTCAAATAAATAATATTAGGTTTGCACCTAGAAAAATTTTTTTGGACATTTTTCAAATTTTTGTTTCCAAAACTGAGATACATAATCATAGAGATAGGTCGTTAGAATCGCATTATCGCTAGAATAAAATATTAACTTTACAATTGAAAACCATAAAGTTAAATCTATATTGAAGATAATCAATAATCATTTTATCCAGAAATATGGACGACGTGATACGCCGTGCAAACAACACGGAGTACGGCCTGGCGAGTGGCGTGTTCACGCGAGACGTGTCCCGCGCGCTACGCTTCGCTGAGCGCATAGATGCCGGTACTGTGTTTGTCAACACGTACAATAAGACGGACGTCGCCGCGCCCTTCGGTGGCTTTAAACAATCTGGATTTGGGAAGGACTTAGGTATGATACACACTAATATATTCACGATAATATACTTCTTAGATATTGTGCTAGATTTTATATATATCTGTTAAGAACGCAAATGATGACTCATTTAATAAAACAAAACAGTGGCATTTTCAAAATTCATCATCATTGAAATTATTATTGTTCTATATTTTAGCATAGCATATAGGTACCTGTTCAGAATACCTGTGTGTACTATAAAAAAGTCTGTCAAATGTCCAGTCGGCAATCATATCAATACTCAAAGAATACACATTCGAACACTTTTACATCGCTTTGTATTGTATGTATTTAAAGTCTCCCTTTTTAACGTCCTCCTGCTGGACGTGGGCCCACAGAATAGATGAAAGATTTAGAATGGTAATCACACGTAATTTGTATGGGAACCACTGTCGCCACTTATCCCTTCTTGATGTTTTTACTACACGCGCAAGTCAAATAAACACAAGCATTTGCACACATATGCAACCTTTATCGCAGCCCTATAATTGGTCAACACATAGATAATCATCGTTGCGTCTGTCTGTGCAATAAAATTACACGTACGCTAGTGGTTGAAAATGAAAAAATGCTATCGATATTTTTGTCGATAATTTATGTCAGTGTATTAAAATTTTATATAATATTTGTTTTTTTACAGTTATTAAAAACAAATTTTTTAAATGAATTAGATTAGTTCAATTTAAAAATAAAATTAAACAACGTTTAACTTCTAATAAATGTATTTTTAATGTTACATACATGGTAAGTGAATTCTTAAGTAAATGTAATAAATTTTATTAATAATAAAATTATTTTCACTAAAAGGCTTAGAGCATATAGTACTGGACTTTGTCGGAAACCAGTTTTACCTGCCCGTCACGTCAATCCATTGTTCTTTTATGGAAGGTTCTTTAGGAAACCTAAAAGTATTTTTTTGAGATTACCAAATCATGCACGAGATATTTTTAGGTAATATATAAAATTGATTTTTCCTTATCTCTAAAATGAACTTGTATATAAACTTTAAATTAGCCATAGAAAGTGTTCAATCACATTATTATACAAAAATCATTGTCTTATCGATTATTTTGTCTTACAACAAAAGCACATCGCTATTATAATATACAAAAGCGAAGCACCGCAAAGAAGTGTGGGTTTCGCAGAGAACGCTATCCATTGCGGACAACGATCGCGCATTGCTTTGATTATGCGGATGCATAGCAAGCAATGTATAGTTTTTGTTTTAGCTTATTGTAATAGTATCGTTTGTTTTGAATTTTGTAATCGTTGCTACATTTTTGAAACTAAAGAGATATTCATTATTATTTTTGACTTACCGATGAAAAGATATACCTCCTCGATCGATACTCGAAGTCTGACTTTTTGTCTTGCATGTAATAATAGCGCAACACGGCATTATAACACTATTTATCGTAGCTCCGTTCCCGACGCACGCTAAACAAGAACTACAAGCGGTGAACGCATGAATCAGTTGAAGTATGATTGTTTAATCATAGTTACGGCGCGGCTGTTACGCCCACATTACCTTTCCAGCCTTTTTTACCTATTCCGTGCGTGGGCCTCCCTTCAATGCGAGGGGCCATAGTCCACCACGCTGGCCAAATGCGGGTTGGCGGACTATTGCGGACTACACCCCTTTAGTCATCCAAAAATGAAAAACGAAATGTTATTGTAGTAAATATTTATATTTTAAATAATATATTTCTTTTGTTACAGGTCAGGAAGCGCTTAATGAATACCTTAAAACAAAAACAATCACAATAGAATACTAGTGAAAAATGGATATAAAGAATCTCCAAATGCTGCACTTGCCAATTATACTTATTATGTGAAACTTGTTTAGATCTAATTTAAATTAAGGGACTGTTTACATAGCTTTATAATTTAGATTTTAGGTTATGAATAATATTTGTATATGATAATTTGTAAATAAATATATGTGTAGTACGTAAGCTTATATTTTATGTAATATTAAATAATTATTATTTTATTAAAACCATGTTTTTTATTCAATTTTCATTAGCCGCACAATTTATGATGACAAGAAAAATTATGAATTATTTTTTTTTATGAAAAAGCATCTCAAGAGCTCATACAAATTTGGAAAAAAAACATTTAAAGTCTGTGTATTTTTTTTATTAAAAAGTATTTTAAACAAATTATAAAGATATTTTGAAATACTATATCCATTCGAAAATATTATAGATAATTGGAATAATCATTATCTTTGTTGCAATAAATATAATGAATTATTATGATAATAATAGTAAATCGACAAAATTTTATTTGATCGAGAAGAGGGTCGTCACAGAAATGAATAGCGTACCTACTACAAACACTATATCTTTGACTATTTTCCGGGATTATTATTTACCGGGATATCAAAAGTAAAACTATTATATTTTATTTTACAATTAACACTGACAAAGTAGCACGTTCGTGGTTATTTTCCATATTTATTAAGTTAACTATATGAGGAAAGGCCCTATTTATATTTTTTTAAACATAAGTAATTTGTAAATTTGTAGTTTTAAATAAAATAGGCGGTTAAAAACTCAAATGTAAAGACCATTGTTAAATAGGTATTAGGAACTATAATAGTAAATTAGACTCGCCGTACGACTGCTAACTCGAGATTACTATGTCAATTTTTGGAACGAAGTTCCTTATCACGCGTTACACACTTTGAGCAGATTGGAGCTGGTTTTGCTGGACCGTAAAAAGGGTAGGTAGTAAGACTTTTTTCTGACTTAACTTGCTTATTGCTGTCGTTACAGCCGTGTCCCATGAACACCTAGTAAATAAAAATACAAATATCCACGAGTATTATCTAAAGCCACTTGAAAGTAATAAATTAATTGATATTCCTGAACTTCACGTTTAAAATTAATAAAAAAATTAACCTCGTACTATTCCACTGACCCAAACCATAGCGCGATTCAGATGGACCTTAACGCCATCTGTTACACCTCCATGTAAACTCTCAAAAGAAGTGTACGAACTATTATATACATACATGCATCGCCGCAACAGCTCTCCCGTGCGCCGAAAAACTCGACAGCTCTCTTCTCTTCGGCTTTTTTTAACTTTTATTTATATTTTTATAGTAAACTCGCTCCGCTCAGGTTCGTCCCTACTCCAGTGGTTTTTCCGTGATGCGGTCACAGACAGACAGACAGACAAACAGACAGACAAAAATTCTAAAAATTATAGATTCGGCCTCTGTATCGATTATAATGTCTATTTCAATAAGATTTTCCAAAAAAATATTTAATGTACAGATTCTGCTTATTTTGAATTTTATTATAATTGTTTAGATTGTTTTTCCACATTCAAATGTTTGTGAAAAAAGATTTTTTTAAAGAACGAAAGTGTTCTGTCAAATTGACATATCGACAGCTTATGCGTCAAAATTCAAAAACAGATGTTGACATTTGATATTTTAACTAAAAACGAAAGATCTATTTATTTAATTTCCAGTAAAGCAACATAGCAAAGAAAAATGACCAAGGTTCCATTGCGTGATATTTCGCCTGCATTGCAAGCATTTAGGAATTTCCTTCTTGGTGTACGTATATGATATGTAATTATAAGTATATAGAGATATTTTATGTTTTTGTTGTTATGTAAGTAACCTAAACCTGTCTAAAATAATTTAATCATTGTTACAATAGAGAAAACATACGAATGCACTGAGATTCGAGCCTCTATTAGCAGCCAGGACTCAACCTCCACCTGAAATTCCTGACGGACCCACCCATAAGTATGTTATTACGTTTTTATTTATTTGATTAAAACAAACAAGTTTTTTATATTTTTTTACTAAATTTAAAGATGATGAAAAGCTGTACAATGAATATTTTTTAAAAGACGTATTTGGCATTGAATTATTTTGGAAAACAGCATTTATTAAATAGCTATTTCTGTTTATGTATCACTCCCAACATGCTCCATATTTGACTACTGAAAAGTTTGTAGTACAAATTGTAATCTGAATTAGAAACTTAGTTGCTTTATGAGTTCAAATTTAATTAAGTCAAAATAATAAAATGGAATATAGCTTTCATATTTTACTGATAGTTTTGTTGCTTAAGTATCATTAAAACTATGTATCTAAATAGCTAACACATTATTTTATAGGCATGCTCACAACTACTATTATACTCGTGATGGTCGTCGTGAAGTTGCACCACCTCTTGTTATAACCCAGCAGTTGCTTGCAGACAGTAGTGCCGATAAAGAGTAAGAATAGATCATTTTTAAAAGTAGCTTATTTCACTCAGAAATAAGAATTTATTAACTCTGTGTTAGTCTTTCCCGATTTTCTTTCTTATGTATAACATATTATGTTTTTCATTAATATATATTAGGATGGAGCGAGAAAAAAAATGTTTTCCCTTAGCTTGGGGGGTCGAAAGTGTAGCTTATAAAAAAAAATTCGAAATAAAAAAAAAATTTTTACTCAACATTTAAGGTGGCCCACAGACTTTTAAAATACTTAATTAAAATTTTTGGTTTCAATGGAAAAAATTATTTCAACGGATCATCCATGTTAGCATTCAAGGACTGACAAATATTATCATTTTCTACCCAACCTTCACTGTAATATTGCATTATTGCATTACATTTTTTGTATTACAGTGAAAGTTAAGAAGAAAATGACTATATTCGTCAATTCTTGAATGTTTTCAAACATGATCATGCGAAAAAAAAAAAAAACATTCAAACCAAAAATTTAAATTATTTTAAAAATCTAACACAAAATGTTGAGTAAAAAAATTTGTTTCTCGCTTCACCCTAATATATATGTACATTTAATGCAACAATATAGTAAACCATTTCTTCATTTAAATAATCCTTAACTTACTTATGGTAAAGTTATTATTCTTTTTATTTCAGTACTCCTAAAACTGCAGTGAATGTGAGGCCAACCCCAGGAAAAGTGTATAATTGGGACAAACATTATGAATAATTATTAGCTTGTGCACTGTAAATTATGTTTCAATGAATAACAATAGATTACTTTAAAATATTGCTGTTATATTTAAATCCTGTAAGTGGAAACAAAAATTTTAGTTCTTCCATAGTTAAATCTGGGAATTCTAACAAGAGTAAAAGCAAACCATCTCAACTATTTATAATATTATGATTATATATTATTTTTATTTCGTTACTAGCTGTGCCTCGCGGTTCCACCCTCGTTAAATTTGTTTGATTATGAACATCAGTTTTACAATAAGGAAGTCTGCCCGATTTGTTGACATTAATAATTACTGCTCCGCTCCCTTGGGTAGTAGCATGATGATATATAACCTATAGCCTTCCTCAATAAACGGGCTATCTAACAAAAAAAAATTCTAATTGGATTAGTAGTTCCTGTGATTAGCGCGTTATAATATTAATTTAGATTATTTTCGCCGTTCATGTTGGACAAGATATAACTATAGGTATTAGGATAAAAATACTTAATATAGTAGTTTTTGTGATAATTAAGTCTTAAACAACAATCTTGTACTCCGACTAATAACTATCTACACATATAATAAAATTGTAGCTAAGCCAAATCTGAACATTGTTTTTTGGAAAATCTTATTCACATTATTCATCATTACTATAGATACAGAGGCCGAATCTATAGTTTTTATAATTTTTGTCTGTCTGTGACCACATCACGGGAAAACCACTGGACAGATTTTAATGAAATTTGGTATGATGATAGTTGGTTATCCAGGTCAACATATAGGAAACTTTTTACTGCAGGAAAATATTTCATTTCTGAAAAACAACAAAATAGTTTCAAATATTTTATTATACACAAACAACACAATAACACTTATAGTAAAAACAAAACAAAATGTGTGAAAGCCCATTTAAGTTTTACGAAACAAATAAAACTCATGCTTAATATTATAAGCTTATGGCAGCTCCACATGAATTATTATAATAAAGAATTAAATAAAATCCATTTTCTACTGACATAGTATTAATCTAGTTACTAGTACAAACAAATAGACCTTTCTTTACTCCTACCTATGTCTCACACACTCTATGCAAAATGCTATTATCTCACAGGAACTATTCGATATAGAGAAATAAAAACTCATGAGTAATGTAGCTTTCTACTAGTAAAAAAAAAAATGTTTTCTGAATCAGACCAATAGTTCAGTTTACCTTTTGCTTCCAACTCACAAACTACCTATTATTTTATTTTTAGTGTAGATATATAATAATTTCAATTTTACACCTTCAGATGATACATATTTAAATCAAGAGTAAAAAACAAAATATATAGATTTCTAAAATAATATAGTTAGTTTTTAATAGCTTTAAAAAATTTGATTATGAGTCATGCTTAACCCCTTCTTAATATTCCAATATGAGATTACGATTTTTTATTTAGTAGATAAGATTGTGTTTAATTTCTAAATATACATTTTCGATTAAATATATTTTACCATTAGTTTCCAATTCCATCTTATCGATATTTTTATACATCATCAATATTACTTGAACGAAAAAGATTAAAAAAGTTGCCTTATATAATACAAACATCATTATTAGTCATAATTTAGTCCAATATAGTAATAGACTAAGGCCCCCCGCGCACTAGACAGCCACGAATTTCTGGCTACGGCAGCCCATTGGCTGCGGGCAGCCAAAGCGTATAGACGAATGTATGTGGCTGCCGGGAGCTGGTGTCTGCGCACTTGTCGTAGCAGCCAGACGAATTACGCGTTGCAAAATTATTTTATAAATTAACTTCGTCCCAACTGGCCGTCGCCATGCTATAACTGGCTGCTCAATTTTACGTCCGTGGCAGCCAGGCTGCCTATTGCGCGGGGGGCGAAATAGTTATCTTCAAATTCTTCTATACCCTATTTGTGATAATTTAAAGACTTATACTTCAAAAATACACATTATGTAATTTAAGGCTTAGTTCATATGATGTAAAATTTTTATTTTAAATTTTTATAAATTATTAATTAGAATAAATCACACTATAGAGATTTTAAATTTTGATGATCATTAATCATTTCATTAAAGAATGTCAAATCCATACATTGGCACATATTTATTATGTACGTACACGATCGCTTAGGAGCAAAAGTTTCACAGATATCTACATATGTACTTACATATTTATACATCTAAATACGTATTGGTTTCACTAATCCCCGCCAGTGGCGTAGCGTTGGCTAACCAATGCATCCAATACGGTCGCATGGGGCCCCTGATTTAATGAGTCCACAGCGGGCCACAAACGATTCTTTAATTTCAAAACATTTTCCCCTTTCAGGACGTCCCTCATAGAAATTTAAAAAAAACGCAAAAAAATAGTATCCTCCGCATATCATTAGTTACGAGGACTACGAGGAATGTGATCGTACTTATGTTCTATAAAACGATGAATGGTCCTCTAAGCTCAGCTTTTTTACTAAATTTTACTTTACCTGTTAAGAGTGGCAACTTGAGATTAAAAAAGAATTGCAAATTCAGTTTTCATTCATTTATATTAATTAAAACCCAGCTTTCTAAGTGTCTACTGTTTACAGTTACTGTTTACTGTTTACTAAGTGTGTACAGTTTTCATAATAAGCACTTTAATATATTTTTTTCATTGGGGCCCAAAAAGGCTAGTTACGCTACTGTTCCTTCTCACCTTAGACGAATGTAATAGAAAAGTAATATGTTACATACAGACAAACATTTAATTTATACATATACATTTTACAGACATATAAACTATAAAAATTCTGAAATTTTGCTCTCCTTTGCGGGCGTGCGCTAAAAATCAGCCATTTTAATTTTTATATTTTTGACATATCCAGTTTCACTCTCACTGCCTAGAGTTTAGACAAATCTAATGGTGGCTTCTCACGGCGCGTGATATCACGAGTCGCGCCGCGTCGAGTCGATTTGTACGTACAAATACGCGCCACGGACGAGCCCGCGCCACCCGTTCTCACGGCGCGGCGCGGCGCGCGTTGAAGCTTCTGCGCCGCATACCTATCTTTATCTTTCGACAGTTGAGTTATCCCTTTTCTTTTTTTTATCATTTATCGGAATGGTACCTTTTTTTAATTTACTTTGTATTCTAATCCAAGCATCGTGCTGGTTATTTTTATTGTCGTGCTCTGCACTTTTCGAGTTCTACAAAGATGGGTCGTTTTTATATAAAATTAAAAATTCGGCAATTATGTCATTTGATCACAATTGTGTCATAAACACACATATGAGTACTTCACCGTCGAATGAGTCGAGATGAAATGAACGTACTCAATAGCGCGAGCCCGCGCCGCCACGCGCGCGCCCGCGCCTCCACGCGCGCGCCCGCGCCTCCACGAGCGCGCCCGCGCCGCGCCTTTGATGTTACCGACATTTCGTGGATCGAACGCGCCAGGGCGCGCCTGCCCGAGCCGCGCCGCGCCACCGCCTTCACACGGCGCGTGGCTCGAGCAGGCGCGGCGCGACTCGTAATATCACGCGCCGTGAGAAGCCAGCATAATGATAACTCTCAGGCTAAAATCCATCAAGCCATTTAGGCTACAGAGCGTACATAAGAAATATACATATGTACACTCGAAAAACATAAACCCTCCTTCTGGCGCATTCGAGTAATAAATAAGTCGGATACATTAATCACTAGTGTCAGTTGTCTCGGGGGTTCGTATGTGCATCATGGAGAATGTTCCAAAGCTGAATGCTTTATTTCTGGCCGGTCTCTTGGACCGATATCTAAACCTGTGTCATTTATCTCCATCCACTTGCTTCCTGAACTGCATTGCATCACCGTAGGCCTTTTTCACTGCTTTTCGATCTGTTGGTTTCCTTGACTCGACCAACTTAGCTTGATCTACGGCTTTGTCTAAGCCCAAAGACTCTAATTTATTGGGTGGTAGCCATTGCCATGTACGTTTCACGTCGAAGAATAACACGAGGTAGAGTACAGGCTCGTGGGCATAGTTTTTCTTGAGATTTAAAACATCCTGCGGTGGCACTGGTAGGGGCACTCCATTGTAGATATACCCTTTTGGCATCTTTGGATCGATTATTAAAGCTGGGTACCAGGGGTATCCTCTGTAATATAAAAAAATATCGATTTAATACTTTCTTAGATTTGCGTGAATATTTGACATTTTAAATATAACGATCTTGTCGGATTGTCTTCTATAACTTTTAGTTGTTATTTAATTTGTAATTTGTATGTGTAGTTTGCAAAGTAAAAATAACATATTTTAAGCCAATATTTTTTAATAATATATATATTTAGATCACAAAAAAAATCAAATAAATCTTTCCAGATTTTTAGTGTTTTTTTTTGTTCAGAACAAAAAATCAAAATAAAACAGGAACACTGCCACTCTTTCTTCCCAATTCTTAGACTTCGACAAATATAATCTTTTACAAACCTGCATTTGGCCCATACAAGTTGCAAGGGTTCCAGCTGGACGTCCGACTGCGTACTCTTTACTGGCGTCTTAGACGTGGACGATCTCGTGCCGCGACCCTGAAACAAAATAAATTCATTAAATCAAATCATAATTATATATTTCTCTCATTATTATCATTATTATATGTCCACTTTTAAATACTATATTTTGTGAAAGTTTATATTTCTAAATAAAATCGAATCGTGTAATGTCGGATAATATTTTTTATTTTTGGGGTTGTTGAAATACGACAGATTTAAAAAAGATTTTGTTTAAATTTTATCGTCTATATATCGTTAATGTACTTAAAAAAAACGGTGTTAACATATTTTCTCATACAAACCAAAAATAATTTCATTCAAAACAAATAGTAAAACGTTCATATTAAGCAGAGGCGAAACCACGATGAGCGACACATTATTTTGTCAAATTAAAAAAAACGACTTTGAACCTTAGCACACCAGAATAAAGATCAAAATACCTTGACGGGTGTAGTCGGTGGCTCCACATCGGACACGTCGGCGCGGCGCGCGCGACGCCGGGGCTCTGCGCCACTGCCGCCCTCTGCTGTCGAGTCCATCGTCTCATTGTAACTGGATCTATGAACATAAATAAAATATTTATTTGTTTTAAATCGTAGGTTTTAACTCTTTAATTAATACAAACACTAATTTAAAATAAAATGGTATTACCCTAATAAAATAATTCTAGATACAATAGTATAATGACCGGTAATCAAATTATGAAAAAAAATAACGGTTAGATTGTGTTTTTTTTTTTGGTTCTTTTATTTAATTAAATATTATATGATGATTTGCATCAAATTATGCAACCCTATTAAAAATTTTATTAAAAATTTTGGAAACCTTCGCAGCTGCAACACCATAGTAACTTTATGGTAAAAAAATAATTAAAGAGTGCCTGTATGAATGTGTACATGCACAAGAAGTAAAACTTCTGTAGGTTATCGGTACTCTTTATGAAATTCAATTTATGTTTTAAATAATTAGGATAGGTGAGATACTAAAAATAACGCATATTTAGGCATATTACAATCATATACTTATAGAATATCATTTAAGGAAAGATAATAATATTATATATCATTTGTCAGAAAATAACAACGGTTACCATGGCAACAAACGTACGTACATTTTTTCGTAACGCATTCACCAGCTCACCCCCCAAGTCAAGCGTGCGTAAAGAAGTTTTACTTAAAAACCTTATCCTTGCGTTAAAAGAAACTTTGTAGGATCTGCGACGCCATTTAAATATTATATGATTGTAAATAATGTCTCACCCATCACTTGAACTAAAGGAGCAGGAGTGATCTGATGCGTTGTCGTCGTCATAGTGGGTGCAGGACGAGCACGACTGTGACCACGCCGAGCTACTGCTGGACGACCTGTAAAGGAAAAATTTGACGAAATTCTCGCACAGATTACAATGTAAATGTCTCGAAAAATTAGGATGTTTTTTAACGTGTGTGTTTGTTTGCCTTTCTTTCACGTCAAAACAGAGTGATGGATTGGCGACGTCTCATTCTCATGGAAAAACACGTTATAATACATACCCAAAAATATTTATGATCAGAACTGCTTGCACTTAGTATTAATGCTCTTCAATACAATTAATAACAAATAATTAACAATTAATTAATAAATCCGTGTTTTAGCATTTTTCGAGATTCATCCCATAAGGGAATAAAATAGTGGATGAAAGTTCGTATGAAACCTAACATTTTTTTTTTTGTAGTTTTATTGCGAGTGAAGCCGCGGGATCTGCTAGTATTTTATAAAACAAGAATAACTGCATTTAAATACTTACTGATTCCGAAATATCGAAAACAAAGTGAAATGTTTATTTGAGAGATTTTATCCTTACCATAAATCAATCGATTCGAATCGATTAATTCGATAAAATAATTTAAAAAATTATTTTTTTTCTTTTTCAGTTCGTTAGATTAACTGGTCCGGCAATTTAAAAAAAAAAATTAAATGTAATAATATTTTTTTTAGATAAAAGAATGTTCTCTTTCGGTGAAACTTAATATCTTTAATATTTAAGATACTTTTCTTCCATGTTCCCATTCATTTGTTCCATTTTGTATATTTAAAAAAGTATCCACAGACCATAAAACAATTAGAAGTGTCACTATTGTTGGTAATGCTTCAAACAACTATTATTAGTTCCAAAACCAGGCACTAAGGAAAACTAAGCACAACCTATATAACTAAATATAACTAAATGATTATAATCTAGCTATTTATGATTACCTAGACAAAGCCAGGTCACTATCAGAGCCGACCTCCCCTGGCGGACCTCGGTACTGTAAGAAGGAGGCGCTACTTGGGACACCGGCTCCCTCTGCATTTGCATCACCCATGTTCCTTTAAAAATATGCTTACTATTAATTATTGTATTTTTTGTAACTTAAATAAGCTTATTTGTATTTTGTATTATCACATAATATATATACTTATGTATACGCAAACCAACACTGATTAAATAAGTTAATATAAAATCATTTTTGTAAAATTGTGGGTAGGCACTGTCTGTAACAAGTATATAACGCCTTTGGGATGTCTAAAACCTTAGCCTCTCCCGTGACCATGATTGCTGTAAATCATTCGAAACGTCGGGAACCAAAAATCAAAATAAATCCGCGAAATAATCCGAAAAGATAGTTTTATTTAAATGTAAAATATTCGCGTAAATCTAAGAAAGTATTATGGTAAATAAGTATTTGATTAATAATTCCTTTATTTAACTAAGTCTATGGTTTATGCGGTGTATCATAAAAGTTCAATAAATGTTTAAATCTGACCAATCAGTGACCGTTTTACAATGTAACTGCCCATAACATTTAGTGAAATTGTAAAATATAATTGATTAACAATATCACTGAATTATGTAATAATGTGGAAGACTGCTGTCTGTCCGTGACCATGGTTGGTGCAACCCAATCGAAACGTCGGGAACAAGGTATACAGCCACTTACGAATTCACGCGTTATGTCCCGTAGTGTAATCTATACTAATATTATAAAGAGATAAAGTTTGTTAGTTTGTGAGGTTTTAGGGGGTAATCTCTGGATCTACTGAACCGATTTAGATGAAATTTTGTAAGAAGATAGTTTGAAACCCTGGAAAGGACTTAGGATACTTTTTATCTCGGAAATCATCCTTTAAGGAGGTGAAAATGGGGATGAAAGTTTGTATTGGAATGCAAGTTAGGTACGAACCCGGGCGAAGCGAGGGTGAGTCGCTAGTTACTATATAATATCACTGAATGTACCCAGAGAAATAATAATGTACCTAACTAAGATCGTCCGCGATATTATAAGAAATGGAGACCATTGACAAAAATCCGAGCAATTATAATTTCATGGCTTTTCCCTGTGAGATGTATAAAATATACACACTTCTTTTTAAAGTCGGGCAAGAAGCAAAAAATGTAAAACTTTTGTTTGTTGTTATTTAGTTTATATGTATATGTATGTATTTATGTATGTATACTTAGATTTTTGAGCTTGTATATCGCACGCTAAATAAAAAAAAGACAACTCAAAAACTAGACACTTGAAAAATCAAGAAAAATGTTTTTGCAATAACGACCTTGTTTTGTTTATTCTTAAACAGAATAAAAGTTTACAAAGTAAATTAATATATTTTAATTTATCCAGATAGTCTTTAAACATTTGATTCGTTTTGTGTAATTATTTTGACCTAATAACTCAATTCTGACCTAAGTTGTAATTGGTCAGTTTATTATTACGCGTGCGATATATTTACTTATTAATTGTACCACCCCGTTTACGATTCCACAAATCCTTACACCAAAGACAATTTGTCAGAGATTGCTCATAGCAATAAAACCGCCGTTGCATGCTTTTTTGTTATCTTTCTTTTTCGTTACATCTTCTGTATTCTTTTGTGTGTGCAATAAAGTATTTATCTATGAATATATGTATATATATATTTCACTTTGAATTCCATCATATTACATCTAATGCTCAAAGCATACCTAAACAAATCAGACGATGATACAGACTTATCTTTATCTTGCTTGCGCGGACGCCCGCGACCCTTCTTCCTCGGGGACGGCTCTAGGCTCGTACGTCCCATGCTCGCCGATAGCGTTGGTAGAGTGGCTGTAACATCCATACTAATATTATAAATATGAAAGTGTGTTTGTTTGTTTATTTGTGCTTCTTTCACGTCGAAACACTGACGGATTGGTGTGATTTTTAGTGTGTAGATAGTTGGAGGGCTGGAGAGTGACATAGGCTACTTTTTACCCCGGGAGATTATCTCATTTCCGCGTAAAAACAGCTTAAAATACAACCCACAAAAACTCATCATACTTATGTATATATATAATATAGTCTATCTATTCCATACTTACCGTTAAAACGTACCCAGAGACGAACCCTTTGCATTTGAAAAATTGCTTTTAAAAGTCTTATTAAATAAATTTTTATTTGATTTTATATAATGGCTGATTTTTGTTCGCCGCTCCACCCACGTGAAAGGCGTTATCAATACTTATATACATTGAGGGCAATTTTGTTCCAATTTGAATATAAAAAAGTACAAACAGACTTCGAATAAACAAGAATTATTCTTTTCAATTATTATTAGTCACAGACAATAGATTAAAAAAATATCTTTAATTGCTAACATCATAATAAAACGTAAAACATATTGCACATATACATATTTTCTAAATTTTATATGAAAGTAACTAGCCGACCCGACAGACGTTGTCCAAACATATAAATAAATCTTCAGTACATGTGCATATAAAAATAAAAAATCCTAGAATCCGAATTCAAGGCCACCTTCCAGGTCCAATTGAGAATCTAAGTCATCTAGAGACTAGTGATGCGAAAACGAATGCGAATGCGAATATTCATCTCCATTATTCGCGAACACGAATGCGAATGGTGACTTTCAAACAAAGCGCCCACAAAAAGTTAAACAGACAGGTTAGACATTTCGTCTCGGCCATATTTAAACCGAACATAGCCGAGCCGACATAGTTCGAATGAATGAAGTTAGTCACATAAAATTCGTTCGAAAAGATTTGTTGTGATTTGAAGTTAGTTTAATATCATTGCATTTGTCACATTTAACTAATACCTAGTCAAATTGACAAGGTGATATAAAAACATGAGTAAAGCACAGTTTTATTATCATTCCATATCCATTCATTCTTTATATAATTTCCTTTTTGTTTGTCAACTCACATCACTACTAGAGACCCACTCAAACAAACATTTATTAAAATCGGTCCAGCCGTTTAGGAGTTCAGTGACATACACACGTACAAAAAATTAAATATATATATATATATATATATATATATATATATAAAGATTATCGCAAAGATTGTTACCATCAGATCCGAAGCTTTTAGGGGGCGTCGCTAGTGTAGAGGGCGTCACTAAAAGTGTCGGCTTCCTCAGACCGCCCAGAAGACCCAAACCTGTAATTGTAAGACAATATATAAACATGTAAGTATAACGTATACGTATTAAAAAAAATTGAAACTTGTGCTAACGTTGTATTATATTTTTGTATTGTGTTGTTATATTCAGTCCTTTTTAACGTCCCACTGCTGGGCATGGGCCTTCTTTCAATACAAGGGGATCAGGCCGTAGACCTGGACTCCACACGACTTAAGAAAACTTGTAAAGTTCTCTCATACACGCAGGTTTCCTCGCGATGTTTTCCTTCACCGTAAGACAAGTGGTAATCACGTTGGAAATGATTCGCACATGAAAATATTAGATGTGCAAGTCCCGGGATTTGAACCCGATTCACTCGTTTTCTCAAGCGAACGCGCCACCACTGAGCTACCACTGCCTATTTTATAAACAAATATTTAAGTAGAATCGGATATTTTTCAACAATTTTTTCTGCTTTAGTAGCTTCTAAAAGGCTATTTTCAATATATGGAAATATATTAAACAGAGAAAAAAAATCGTTTGACACTAAAAATTGCAAAGGCCAAGGGTTTTTTAATAAAAAAAAGCAGCCATGAGGACTACCGACAAAAGAGAAAACTTAAAACTATAAACAAACAGTTGTTATTTTTGGATATTCAAATTAATTGTTTGATCTTAAATTAAAATTTGTAAATTAAAACCGTTTACATTTATCTGGCTTTGAGATCTATCGGCACTCTGAGTGTTAGCGTTAACACATCACGTGACCATGTCGATGACGACTTACATGAATTTACTCCCCATCCAAACCTGCCTATAGAAGTTTTCACTTCAAAAGTAACAAAAAATCACTTTAATTATAAACATAGTACCTATTTCATTAACACTGAATAGTACTATTAATTATTAATATTTTAATTATAATTAAAATATATATAAAAGTTACCGCTAGTAGATTCGGGTTGCTTTGATGGCGATTTTTCAGGAGTCGCCAACTTTTGCGTTCGCTCTACAGTTTTCTTCGGCATCACCGGTGTTTCCGAATCGGTCGTAGGTGTGTCTGGTGGAAATACAAAACATTTATACAATATTAAGGTTACACTTAACCAAATAACTTTTTGAGAGTTAGTTTTACAGTTTTATTATATGTATAGATTACCTATTTCCCTCGGCTGCCTGGGCACGGACTGGGCCGCCCGCCCCCGCCCGCGCCGCCCGCGCCTCCCCCGCCCGCGCCCTCTACCTCGCCACCAGTTTCTATTCACTTTGCTCTTAGATGAGGCCGCTGGGGAATCGTCTCTCTGGAATAGTTGAGATATTAAAAATACAAACCATATTGTACAATACAAACTATTTTTACAGCTTTCCTTGGCCTTTTTTGATTTTTGAAAAATGATGTTTTGGATGCTTTATAGCAAACATGGTCACGAAATTGGGCTACGTCTCCTGTCATGAATCAAAATATAAAGTACAAAAATATTTGAATAAAACGAAAAAGACATTATAATAAATAATGTAGATTTTACAATAGAATTACCTCTCTGCTTGTTACTTCGCCCTTTTACAGTACAACGGAAACAACAGCTACATATTATATATTTATGTATAGAGATAAGAAACAAAGTGATATATTTTTTTTATTCCAGCTCATCGATCTAGGTCAATGACCTGTATGGACCAATGACCCGTCCTGGCTAGACTCAGGTAGTTGTAGATCGTAAATTATTAAGTTATTAAAATTATATTTACCGTATTATTATCGTCGTCCGTATCTCCCCGCACGCTGGGCTGTCGTCTCTCACTACGAGCTATCGACACTCCTCGCTCACTGCGTGTGTCTGAAACGATTAAATAGGATTATTGAATATAAGCGACATTTTATTTTGCTGTTTTTGTTACATTGTTATGGGATATTAAGTCAAGTCCCGTTACCGTCATGTCATGTTGTTATTCGCAAATCAAACAAATTGGGGTTGTCTTATATTGAAAATGTATACAGCTAACAATATTAATTTTCTCATGGGCTACAACTTTTGTGGAAAACATTTTTTTAGAACATCAATATTTATTACAAAAAACATGAAAATATATTTAAAAAAAATCATACCTATAGAAAATAGACATAAACTTATAGAAAATGAAATTTGCAATATAATTACCTAATCACTAGTCACAAAATTTTCGTTTTATCCAACAAATATTTATTGTAATATCTCACAGACTTTTCACGTCACAATACGTCAAAATACACTCGCTGTTAGTGTAATGTCACGCGGAAGTCACCGGCCAGCACGAACTGTCACGGCACGTCACACGTCATACATACCAGCGGTGTGGTCACTGTCGCTGCTGTCCCGGGCGCGGGACTGGCGGGACGCGCGGGACGGGCGCGGAGTCGGCCCGTCCGCCTCCCCGCTGCCAGCCAGTCCCGGCATTCCCGCCTCGATTACGTCGCGCCGCGCTTGACGGAATATCGGGATGCATTGTTCTCGCATCTTTATACCCGCTCTGTGGGTACAAATTGCTCATTTCACTACATGTGTACAGTCACGAGCAAAAATATAATATGACCTTGGACAATTCGGCAATTATATATGATTGCATAATTCATTCGTTAATATCTATTCTCACGATGACAGAAAAAAATATAGGAAGCCACATCGACTGCGAAAATATCTGTTATCTTAGCTCTTAAATGCAAAAATACATGGCACGTCTGGCGATATTAATATCAACCCTACTCAATGACGAAAAATATATATCACGCAGGCAACACAAATATCTAACGTCTGACAATAATATTTTAAATTTCGAGTAATAAAAACATTACAATATTATTGCCGAACTACCTATGGCTATATATTTATGTTCGTGACTGTACAGATTATACAGTACATACATATAAAAACTAACACTGGGTATAGGGAATGTAAACACATTGTATAATAACAAAATTAAACAAACACACTAAAATTGTATAAACTATGTAAATCAGCACTTACTTATAAAACACTGTATCTTTATTGTTATATGTGAGACAGTTATCGATCATGAGTTGGAAGTCAGCCTCGACGTCATCTATTGTCTTGTACGCGCCGCGGTCTAACTTCTTGCCCATGGTGCTCAAGTCCATGGGGTGTTTCACTATTGTACTGTAGTCGGGTACCTGTTGTAGACATTAAAAAAAATTACTTTAAATTCAAAGTATTATACAAGTTTAACTATTTAAGAACAAAGTAGCCCACAAAAAGTATTTTTAATTACATTCTTGTAAAAAATACGAATGTGTAAATCTATACGTATAATAAAATTCTAAGTCAAATCTGTACATTAAACATATTTTGGAAAATCTTTAGAAATAGACATTATTATCGATACAGAGGCCGAATCTATAGTTTTTATAATTTTTGTCTGTATGTCTGTCTCTCTGGGGACGCATCATGATGGACTCTGATGATTTCGGAACTAACGATAGCAGTTTATAGTACTACTTTTGAATTACATTTTCGATTACTTTCTTGTCTTTGGATATATTTTTATATTTATACATACATACTCAATATTTACTATAACTGACTCAATAATGAAGCTAATAATATATAATAAGTGCATATTATTATTCTATAGAGCGCGCGCGTGCGCGTGTGTGTGCGTGCGTGTGTGTGTTTGTGTACGTATGCGTGTGTGGTTTGTATATCTCCCCCCCCCCCTCTCTCTCTCTCTCTCTCTCTCTCTCTCTCTCTCTCTCTCTCTGATATCTCCTTCCACTGGTATACCTCAAGCAAGTCCACGGGCTCAGTGAACACGTCGCTGAGGTCGGCGTGCCGCAGCAGGCGCAGCAGCTTGTGCAGCGCGGCGCGCTCCGGCCGCAGCGAGTGCAGCACGCAGCGCTCCCACACGCGCGTGTACTCCGCCTTGAGCCGCTCGCGCTTGCGCACCAGCTCACACAGCAACCTGGTACGATAATGTATACTTCCATACTACATATGTATATTATATATCCATATCCATACTTAATATTATAAATATGAAAGTGTGTTTGTTTGTTAGTCCTTCTTTCATGTCGAAACAGAGTGAGGGATTGGCGAGATTTTTTCTGTGAAGATAGTTGGAGGGCTGAAGAGTAACATAAGCAAACTTTTTCCCACGGGAAAATACGTTATAATACAACCCACAACAACTCGTCATACCTATGTATATATCAGTGGCGATGAGTCCGTACAAGACGATTCCCAACGTCTTACCTTTTACAGGTCCAATAATACATCATTCATTATAAATATTTATTTTTTGATTTATTATTACGTCAATTTCTGAAAATAATATAACACCTACAAAAAATCATAATCATGCTTTGAGCGTCAAAATGTATTTGCGCTCTAAATTGCTTAGGCGTTTCTTCATATAAATGCGACTATTTTAGCTTACTGGGTTCATACTAAATTGTGTTCCATTCATACTTTTGGATTGAACATTGTCACGTGACTTCATTCATTTTTAACATTTTACGCATGCGCACTAATCAAATTTTTGTTGCTCTAAAAACTGCTTCTGAACGCCTTATTCTACTTGTGATTGGTCAGAAATTAGATAACGTCCCTAATTTGACAAACGAGGAGAGCAATGTTATTAATTATTATTTGAATGAAATAATATAAATATGGCGAATTGTGTGTAATTACGAGTGCATTGCTTATGACATTTTTTGTTTTATAAATTTTAACTTGATTTTAGTGTAATATACATTTTGTGCTGTGTTTGTTTGTGGAATGTGTGTGTTTCACATATTTGTTAATTTCGGTGAGTTCTATTAGCCATTATGGCATTAATTTACATAATATTGACTTTAATTTTCTAAACGTAGGTAGTTGTTTAATAAATAAAAAGTTATTTTTAGTCATACCTTGCCCTTTCTAAATCTTGACGTATTCTCTGCCAGTACTTAAGTTGATTGCACAACTCTCGAACATTAAGCGTGCCATCTTGGATGCCTCTTGTACCTGAAAATAATGCTAACTATTAATATATATATATGGGCAGATCCATTACTTTTCGACAAAAGTGTGCGCGCGTGGATCACCGATTTGAACGCTGATTTTTTTATCGAAAGTAGATTAGAAAAGGAGAAGATCTTGAAAATTTTAGCTCGATACAATTTAATCCAGCCGCTGGAGAATTTTTTGAAATTTTAAAAAAGTTGATTTTTTAATCATTTTCAAAAATTCATACCTCAGCTCTTATAAAACTTAGAGATTTAATCAAAACGATTTTTTTTGTCAATTCCATATTCTTAAGAAAAAAATACCTAATTGACCTGAACTTAAACCCGGCTTGGCTGTGGGTTTCTAACTGAGCTACTGTATGAACATTTTTTTTCCGATTTTCAAAGTGGTCTCAAATCTACAATTTTTGGAGTAGAGGGATGATCGAGGACTTAAATTTTTTGATGAAGTATGCTCTGTCGATTTCCATCCTAATTTTCTCTGATTGCTGCTATGTCTTTGAAATACAGCAGATCCATTTCTCAAAAATCGCTGTTTTTGGATACACTTAACTTTTTTCTATCAACTCGAAATCCTCTGAAAATTTTCGGGATTATACTTCATTTTATTCTTAAATAGCTCTAAAGATTTCAACTTTGGTTTTCACCTGGTCACGGAGCTATGAATTTTTAAAACTTTCAAATTTTCAACTTAATATGACGTTTTTTGGACTTTTGTCATCAGTTTTATACTTTTACGGTATCAATTAATACTTATTCGAAATTTTATAGTAAAGGAGGAGGCTAAATGGTTTTGTTATAAGTAAAATAAATAATCAAGATGTCTGAGTTTGTTTTTTTTGCGAGTTTTATTAAATGTATTTATTTGTATTCATATATTTTTTTGCGTTCATCAAACGCAATACATGCAATACATTTAGAATAACGCGTAGAATAAGACGTTCGTGATGATGATGTTAGTGACAGTGTTGATGATAATGATAGTGATAGTAACCGTGATATTAATAGTGGTAACGTTCGTGATATCCATAATGTTACTGCTAGTGATTATGATAGTGATAACTAGTTATGATGTTACTGATAGTGATTCAAATAAAAATATTTAAAGAGTGCGTATATAAATGTGTACACGCGCAAGAAGTAAAACTTCTGTAGGTTATCGGTACTCTTTTTGAATTTCAATTTTTTTTAAATAATTAGGATGGGCCAGATACTAAAAATAACGCATATTAGGTATATTAGAAACATATATTTATAGAATATCATTTAAGGAAAGAATATAATATTATATATCATTTATCAGACAATAACAACGGTTACCATGGCAACCAACGTACGTACACTTCGTAACGCATTCACCAGCTTAACCCCCAAGTCGAGCGTGCGTAAAGAAGTTTTACTTCTACAAAAAAAAAACAAACTCACCATGATGGCTAGTCAAGCTCTGCAGCCGCCTCAGCAGCGGCACACCGTTGCGACTGTGCCGCTTGAGCGTCCAGTACGCGAGCAGCCTCTTCATGAGCTGCGCGCGGGCCGGCGGCGGGCCGTGCGCCAGCGCCGCCACCTCCGCCACGCGCTCCGCCGGCAGCGTGGGCACCAGCACCACGGGCGCCCACGTGCGCTTGAGGGCCAGCACCCGCCGCGCCTGCGCACACGACTGACGGTCACTGCTTTAGTCTAAGTCTTTGATAACATTTCTAATATTCACACGCACACATACACACACACACACACACACACACACACACATACACGGACACACACAAACACAATTATTATTAGTAAATGTTACCTAATCTAGTTTTGTTTTTGCACTATGTATTGACCTATCTTATATTGTCCTCATGGATGAGCGGGGTACCCAGTAACACGGGTTCACACCTAGTACAGGAGCCCTTGCAACTATTTGTAACGCATATTGTATAAGTCAATAAATATTTTTTTTTTTTTTATATTACACGCGATACGTATTTTTTTTTCACGCTTTTATGATGTGATATATATGGAGAGCCATCCCTATTATTTTTTTACCAAACCGATTAAGTCCGTAACAGATAATTCTGCGTTATATAGCTGTGACATATGGAACAGGTTATGTCTATTTTGTTATATAACTTAAAGGAACTTCCATCTTTATGGTAAACACCCAACCTCACCAGGGCCCCGATAAGATAACGTATTCGTTTAAATGGAAAAGAGAGAAGTTCAATTTTAAGTAAATATAATACATTGCAATTTATTTAATAGACTACATAATATTATTTCCTTTGACAACTTGTTTCCATCTTTTTACTTCACTTTTTTACGTCGGTTTTTTCTATTTTGATTTTTTTTTTATCATTTACCTTTTTAACTTTCTAAAAGAGCTCTAAATTAGGGTGTGCACAAGCCTCCCCTCCCCGCATGGCCTAAGACAGCCCTGCTTAAAAGACGAAATTTATGTGGGTCTATCCTAAAAGTACAGTCACTACTCATTAAATCCGTTAAAAATAGATAAGACATCGTACAAGCAGCAAAACACCAAAATTAATTAGTACAGTTGTATAATAAAAATACAAATTAAAATATTTGAAGCAAATCATAATGTAATGATATTATACCTGTTTGATTTTCTCTCGGCCTTTTTGTCTAATAGCAGATAAATCTGTTGATTTATTATCGCCTTCAGACTCTTGAGCTCTTCTTTCCTATGTAAATTTATTAGAACAATTTAATTTCTGCTATTTCTAAACATATCCTCTTATATAGCTACTAGGGACTTACCCTCGCTTCGCTTAGGTGCGTCCCTAGGTAAGCGAATTCTCTTCGCAATTTCATGGGTTTTAATTTTTTTGTACAGAACCCTAATACTTTTTCTAAAATAAAGGTAGCCTAAATTACTCCTTATAACATCAGCTATCTGCCAGAAAAAGATCCCGTTAAAATAGATCCAACCGTTTCGGAGTTTAACCGGAATAAACAGACATACAGGCAAAGTCAAAAATTATAAACATTGTTTTTTCTTCATTAGTAAGTACTGTATATACTCTTAAAGCATTTAGTAAAAGCTGGTATTTTGACATTACAAACATACACTTCAATTTTATTTATTTTTTGTATAGATTAGGTACGAGAGCTATATAAAGATGTCCCAGAAAGTAGTGTCAAGCGGAAGTCCAGAGGTAGAGCACCCATTGGAGTACCCGAATCACCCGAATAACTGCCTCGGTGGTGGTGGCTAGCATGTACGGCTGCACATCCTGAGGTCCTGGGTTCGAGTCCCGGGTCGGGCCAAGTTTAGTTATTGAGTCTTTCTGTATAGTAAGCCTCAGTAACAGCCCAGAGTTGGGAAGTTGTCGATGTTTCATCCCCGTGCCTCAGAGAGCACGTAAAGCCGTCGGTCCTGCGCCTTAACTCTCACCGGTCGTGTCGAGTAGTCGTGCCACCGGAATATGAGAGTGACAGGAATAGAGAGTGCACGTTGTGTCTGCGCGTACACGAGCTGCACTATAATACCTCCTGCGCAGTTAGCTAGTCTCAATGAGATTGGCCGCCGTGGCCGAAATCGGTCGGGAGGACCCGAACCACACCCATATATGTTACGCGATTGTTCATAGTTTTTTAGTTATGAATATTTTTCTCATTATTATGAGAATTTTCAAACTGAACGACTTAAAAAAATGCTAAAAAAAGTAGAAGACTTTATCGCGTTTTTTTTTTGCAACTAAATCTTCATGAGTTGTACTTTTATGCTTGAAATAATCAGCTTCGTAACTTAAATTTAAATTATGAAAATGTTAGTGTAAAGTGAAAAATTTACGTTCGGTGTATAATGACTTAAATTTTCAACTTTAAATTAAAAATTTAAACAGGTAACTTCATTGTTCCTAAATAGGTCTCAAAAGTTTTCCGGACTCTCAACTTTTATAGTCCTGTATTTATTTATTTTTCAATATCAGGTGTGCGAAAATTGTATGAATATTCGATAATATAATTCTATCGTTTCTGATATAATTTTAAATCATTCAAATTAATATGCGAATTTCAAAAAACCTTAAAACTTTAAACACCATACGCAAACCACCGTATAATGATAAATTAAAAAAATCATAAAAATAGTATGTGTGTGACATGCAATTTATTTTTTCAAACAAAATCGCCATAATTTAGCTGATTTCAAATAAAAAACACAAACGAAATATATTTTTTTACTTGTAATATATGTGCCGGCGTGTGCGCATCACAATACGCCATTTTCGCGACCTGCACCGGCTGGCTCGGGTCCCGCCCTGAGCCCGCCGCCTCCATCTTCATGTACAATCTGGAAAATGACTTTTCTTAGCCATCATTGATATATAGTCTGGCTAATTAATTATTAATCTGGCTCTACGAGCTCAAGGGCTACAGAAATCCTTATCACTTGTGTACGTATAAAATTATGTCAATAAAAAAATTATTAATATTATTATTATATTAATATAGATAAACATCTATACATATAATAAAATCGTAATTAAGCCGATGAAATATTTTTTGGGAAATCTTGTTGAAATAGACATTACTATCGATATAGAGACAGAATCTATAGTTTTTAGAATTTTTGTTTCTCCGTCTGTCTGTGACCGCATCACGGAAATACCACTGAAAGGATTTTGATGAAATTTGGTATGATGATAGCTGGTTGTCCGGGTCAGCATATAGGATACTTTTTACTGCGGGAAAATATCTTATCTCTGAGAAATCTATACTAAACGTTAAAACGTAAGTAGATACGAAGCCGAGCGGAGCGAGGGTAAGTCGCTAGTTTTCTAATGAATATCTCTTCAAAAAGTGCCGTCGATATGTGACTTTAAGTCAAACCAAAGAATAAAATTCAATAGAATAAAGTTCTAACTGTCTAAACACAAATTCGAACTTACGCACACCACATAAAGTACTTTTTTAAACGAAACAACGTGCGTTTTAATTTTGTCATCCGAAAAACAATAAACAAAAGAGATTTGATAGAGGCGCAATTCAATTTCGAATTGTGCTCTTCTTTGAGGACACTTTTGAGACGCTAATCGTGTATCTTGAGTTTTTGTGTATCAATGTTGCCCATGTTGTTTCATATTCTCATATTCGAAGCATGTTTATGGGTTATGGGGCACCAAATACAAATTGTTTGAAATCGGAAATTTCTATCTGTCAAGGACAATTTGAAATTAATGTAAATAGTATTGTAGTGGCAGTGCTGGTCCACACATTTTAGTTTATACATATTAATTATTTCAATAATAATACGAGTTTCGAAAGAAAACATCTTATTTTCAAATTGAACAAAAATATCATCCAAAAATGGGATTTTCAATTTTTTCCAATTCATAATATTAAATAACACTCAGAAAAAAATACTAAAACGGAGTTAGCCTACTTGCGAAATAAGACAATCGGAATGATCTTATAAAAGAAAAAGAAAAAATCTTTTATCATTTAAAATAATAAAAGTTATCTCACCCAGCCTGCTGTGCACAAGTCACATGGAAAGCGGAGTAACAATTGCTTCTGTGACACTGTATACATGCTCCTGCACCACGTTGCTTGCACACCATACATTGAAGTTTCCATCGTGCCGCTGGTATCATTTCTATTGAATCTGGAATAATTAATAAGTATAATAAATAAATAATACATATGTTGGGACATTAACACACAGCACCATCTAGTTACATGGTAGGCTACGAGGCTTGTGTTATGGATACCAGATAGTTTGTTACACTACACATATTATATAACTTTAAAAACATACGTACATATTATAAATATAAACACCTATGAGTGGAGTACGAGCATTGGTGCTCATCACAGAAATAAATGCAACAGCGGGACTCAAACCCGCGACCGATACGATAATATGACACTATTATTAATAAATTATAGTAGTTAATTATATTCAAAAGGATCATTGCTAAAAATCAGTATTAGTACCTACCTGTTCGTTTTATTGGATAAATAGGTGATAATTACGTGATTTTGATCGATTTCGGTCACAGTGATCAATCTGGTTGAGACTAGATATTAAATAGTGGATATTATAGTGTACAAGTGTTTGCACAAACACTTCACTTTGACAAAGTCTGGGACGACACTTCGACACGAGCTAAGGCGCGTCAGACCTACAGCTTTACGTGCTCTCCGAGACATGGGGCACAGCTTCCCTCACAAAATCAAGATGTTACTGATATTTTCATGACAGAAACGCCCAATCCAGGACCTTTAATCTTCCTAACCTGGGACTCGAACCTAGGAGCTTTGTAGCTCAGCCGTAAATGCTACTTATTGTATTAATAAAGGAGTTACGATTTTTAACATAATCTTAATTAAAAAAAAACCTCTTAACAGATTAAAATATTAATAAAAAAAAAACATACCAATAGGCTCCAAGAAAACTGTATTAGCAAAACGAACTTCAGGTATCCATAATGCACATACAACATGTGCCCAAGTTCCTTGATCTGTCTGCTTGAATGCTCCTATATAAATAGAAAGAAATACAGTAAATTAAAAAAAAACCTAAAAAATAATAATCTATAGTACAAAGGCTGTAGTAGCCCAGTGGTAACGCGCTCGCTTGGCAAATCGCGGGTCTCGCACCTGTGATACTTACATGTGCGAATAATTTCCAACAAGATTACCACTTGTATTACAGTGAAGGAAGACATTGTGAGGAAACCTACATGTCTGAGAGAACCTAGCAAGTTTTCGAAAGACATGTGAAGTCCGCCAACTCGCACTTAGCCAGAGTGGTGGATTATGGCCTGATCCCCCTCGTATTGAAGGACGCCCGTGCCTAGCAGTCTGACGTTAAAAAGGGCTGAATACAAACATAGTGCAAAAATGTATTCAGCCCTTTTGAACGTCTCACTGCTGAGCAAGCCACGCCACCACGGTGGCCAAGTACAGATTGGCGAACTTCACAATATGTCTTTCTAAAAGTTACTAGGTTTTCTTAGATGTGCAGTTCCTCACGGTGTTTTCCTTCACCGTAAGACAAGTGACAAAATAATATTTTAAATAAAACTATCTTTTCGGATTTTTTTCCGGATTTATTTTGATTTTTAGTTCCCAATGTTTCGAATGCTTTACAGCAATCATGGTCGTGGCAATCGTGGTGTATAATTTGTATGATATTCCATCCATTGCTTAACAGAGTATTAGATGCGTAATAAGTAATAACTTTTATTATAATACTTTGTTAAATTTACGTGAATATTTGGTATTTTTAATAAAACTATTTTCTCGAAGTTTCTCCCGTGATCATGATTGCTATAAAGCATTCAAAACGTCGGGAACTAAATATCAAAATAAATCCGAGAAAAATCCGAAAAGATACTTTTATTTAAAATGTCAAATATTCGCGTAAATGTAAGAAAGTATTATATCAAAATAATAGTTTAATAATGAACTTACCTCCGGTATTGGGGCATAATACACAATTTACAAGACGTGAGGGAGACTGTAAGCATCTCCTACATAACCATTGTCCTTCTGGAATGTATGGTACCTGGGAGCAAAATTGAATAATTGGTTTAAATATGTTACATTGGCAGTTTGTCTAATAAGGTGGATTGGATCAGACCAAAAAAAAAAATTTTTTTATCTCCTGTATCTTTAATAGATGACCATATTATGGAAAAGCTTCAACCAAAAATCAAAAGTCTACAATTCTATCTTCAGATGGAGCACTGATCAAGTAATTTGCAAAGAACCAATTTTTTTACTTATAAGTTCTACCCACAAATTGAAGATTTTTCATAATTTTTAATTATAAACATGCTAATTTTACATGTAACATCTAAATATTGGAAAATAGGTCCATTTAACAACATGTGTTTCAAAATCCCTACTAACAAAGAAATAAAATGTATATTTGAAATATCATTCATTCATACATTTAATGAAATGTATAGTTTAAAATACCTCAAATATGGAAAAATTTTCAATGCTGTGGGGAAGTTCTGTTGGGCTTTAGTGGGTAGTCAGTACTACCTAGCTTTTCTAGCCAGTGAGTCCCACAGAACCACATAACCTAGGTGGTATATGTAAATGCATTTTTCAACATAAAAAACCAGTCAAGTATGTGTCGGGCCACATGTAATGCAGGGTTCCATAGTTACCCATCACAATAATGCGGACTAAGAGGGCTTTTTGTTATTTTACGTATTTTAACATTTTTCTCACTGACTGTACATTTTTTCCAAATTC
This sequence comes from Fabriciana adippe, assembly GCA_905404265.1. Taxonomy (NCBI): domain Eukaryota; kingdom Metazoa; phylum Arthropoda; class Insecta; order Lepidoptera; family Nymphalidae; genus Fabriciana; species Fabriciana adippe. The sequence continues at coordinate 8,801,488 of FR990001.1, read as the reverse complement.
TGTGAATGCAGTTCAGAATATCTCAAAAAGTTATGGATGGTCTCCTAGGAACGTTTTCCTGTAACTAAAGTATTTAAGGTACCTGCCCTTACTGTCCCGTCTCAAAAATCCACCCTGTATATTCTACTAGTGTCAATTTTTTAGCTGGCAGGGTGGGGGACACTTAATGTCACAAAAATTAATTGACATGGACCCTTAATTGACAAACCTTAGTATTTTTAAAAGACCTATCCAATGACACCCTCCATCATAGGGTAGATGAGAAAAAAAAAATTACTTCATATGCTTCCAGATGAAGAATAGAAGGAACTAATCAACAGATGATAAATTTCCCCATTTATAGTATTAAGGATTATTCCTTACCCCATAACAATCCTGATGAACAGCCAAATTACACATATCACAGAATAATATAACATTAGTATTCTGGCACTCTCCATCCATACAAATACAGCACACAGCATCTTCATCCACTGTGGCTGCAGTTTGTTGTCCATTTTGTGTTGCCTATTAATTTAAACAATAAATGTCATTTTTACTTTATTTTAAGTATTAATATATTCAAAAAGTTAGTGTTACCAGAACTCAGACTTACTTGAAAATATGATTCTTTTTCAAGTCTATCCATTAACAGTTCTAAAGTATCAACAGATACTGGTGGTAGGCCTTGTTTAACTCTATTCTTATTGATGATGGCCAACCATGCAGTATCCTCTTCATCTACATCATATTCTACCTCACCATCCAGTTCTTCTGCTGATTTCTCTATAAACCTAATGTAAGCATTTGGTCGAGGAGGTGCATCACATACTCTTTCGTTATAATCTGGTATAAGCTGAAAATATTTTGTTTATATTTAAAAATCGCGAGCCAATAGTTGGAAATACTACTACATAGACATGGATATTTGTTTACTTACTTGATATGAGGCTTCTGGCAATTTTACATGAGGTTCTACTGGGGGTTCTATAAAAGGTAAGGGTTTTTCTAATTCAGCATTCTTTTTTTCCCATTCTTCCAAAGAAATAATAGGCAATGGCTGATCAATAGGTATTCTACTTATTTTACCATCAATCTCGAATTGTACTACTTTTTGTGCTTCAGCAAAAGTTAAAGCTTCTTTAGGAGGAGTTTGCAGAGCAATATCTCCAGTCGTCACTGCAGCCCTAGCCCTGCCTTTTTTACGATTGTTTGTGATTGCGGGTGTTGCCGGTGTGGGATTATCGTGATCAAAGTTTACTAAATGATACTGCAAGCCACATAAGCTTTTATATACTTTGTCACATTTTTCTAACGGGCACTGATATGGAGGAGGCCTATTTTGCCGTAATTTCTTACAAAACTCCAAAACATCAAAATCCAAACCCATTTTTGTGTTTATAGAGCAATCAAGTTATATACCATTGCAACGATTTCGGTACTCAGGGATATTCAGACCAAAGATAGTCACAACTTTCGAACTCTATATATATTGTTTTTACGATAAATACACGTTTTCTACCAAAGTGAAAGGCATATCATAATTGATTATCGAACTAAAAAGGGAAAAACGCAGTTGAATTAGTACAACTGCCTGCCAACGACAACGCAAGTTTGACATTTGTAATTTGTTTATGACAGAATACAGATTTTTCTTCTATATTTTTATTTTGAACTTTCATATAAATTATTTAATCTGTGAGAATTTAAAATAGTATAATAATTTATTCTTTTTAAATATCTATAGATATTTCACATTTTTATTTAATAAGATGATAAAAAGTAAGTCGCAAATGAAAATTTAAGAATAGTCTAATACAAACTTTTATATTCTAGAATATTCTGTAATCTGTATTACAGTATAGCTTTCTCTATTTACATTTTACATTCTGTTATGTGAATCTGGATAATGAATGAATTATGTTGTCTGTTTCTAGAAGTGTCAAGCAAATTCAACTTGTGTTTTGTATTGTTTAACTTGTAGATCTGCGCTTAATTTTGGTCTTTCGGTAACCAAACTTTTATATATTTCGTGGTGCAGTTATAAATTCATATACAGTGTTTTAAACACATATTTATAAAAAATGGATATATACGGGTACCCTCCTTACCAATACAATCAATCAGATGATCTAGCAAAACAAATGTTCGCACAGCAAGCTTTGGCTTCGTCAGTTCCTAATCCTTACAACCGTGGCACACAAGAACCTCATATTATGCCGGTTCCAACAGGAACTCCATGGAATGTCCAGGGTATTCCATGGACTACAGAGTCTCCACCAAATTTGGTACAATTTACAGCACAAACTCCAGAGCCTAAAATTTCACCAGTCGTTCATTGTAAGAGAAAAAGTTTAGATATTGAACCACCAATGTAAGTATTCAGGCTTAGGAAAAAATGTATTCATATTCATATTATTTTTTATGCTTTGAGTAATATAGTATAGTATTAAAAGATGGAAATATATGTTATGATATATTGTTTTGAAGTAACAAAAATACATATATGTTATTTTGTGTTTGAATAAAATATTTAGATATATATAATTTAATATTATGAATTATAATTTTAGTCCTGCTAAGCAGTTCATAACTGAAGAAAAAATGGCAGCACATTTAAGTGGACTACACATATCTTCAAACTATACAAAACATTCACTAGCCAGTGAGGATGTGATGGAAGTGAGTGTTGACACAAGCTCATTGTGTGAAAAACTTAAAGGTCACACTATTGTTATATCAGAAGATGTAAAAAAAGTACAAGAGGAACCTCTTTTACCTCCAGCTCTTATTGAGAGGTAAATAATATTTTTTGAATAAATTATAATTTATAAGCTTATAAGAAATTAACCAAGAATTTTTATTTTTTAATAATGCCATCTTTTTCATGTTATTTATTAAGTTGCTTAAAATAAATTGACAGATATTGTTGATATAAACAAAAATGATAAAAAGTGATCAATAATGATTGTAAAAATAATGTTCAATAAAAATGTTTGGCTTTGATTATTTATAGACATAATAGCCACTCACCCTCGCTTTGCTCGGGTTCGTCACTAGGTACATTTTGATGGTTAGTAGGGAATAGATATATATACATAGGTATGATGAGATTTCCCAGGGGAATGAGATACTTTCCCCCAGTAAAAAGTAGCCCATGTTTTAACATGGAAAAAAGACAAACAAACACACTTTCGCATTTATAATATTAGCTTATTAAGTATGGATTTAGAGGCAAAAATAAAGATTTATTTGTTAATATTTTACAGGTTACAAAAGCCACAGATGTCATTAGTAGTTTGGAAACCTCGAGAAAATGTATTAGAAAAAATAAAAGAAGAAAAAGAAAAATCAAGCTCCGAAGAAGAAGAATCACCTAAAAGGAGATCTGGTGTCCTTGTTGTGGAACACAATAGAATGGATATGGAGATGTGATACTATGGTTACTAATACATGAAATGTAAGTTAAGATGGTAAAGGCAACAGTGTTAAATTTTTTATAAACTAGCTGTTATTCATCATAATCATCCAATATTTATTGATAATATTTATATAAGGATAAAAAAGCTCTTTCCACTTCTTTATTTTTTTAGCAACTTACCACAACTTCACCTATGATAAGTATAGTTATAGGGGTTTTCAATTAAGGTATTCTTAGTTTGAGCCTAGAAAGAGGTAAAGAGAGGAGTTGGGAAGTTGGCAGTGTTTCACCCCTATGCCTGGAAGAACTCGTAAAGGCATCAACCCTGAACTAAGCTCTCACCAGTCAAGTTGAATTATCATTCCATCATAATTTAAGAGTGAAAGAGAGTGCAGTAATTTCTACATACACTCCTGGACTATATGTACATAGGTGCTTGCACTCTTAAATTCGACATACATAATGTCCTATTTAAAATATTTCAGTCCCTGTTAGTGTTTTAAATATTAACTAAGATACAGTCATAGAACACACTGGATGGAAAAGTTTTAAAAGTATGTTTCGATAGACTCTGTATTAGCTAAATCAAAGACTATTAAATATTGAATGGCGCTATGATATTTTTATTCTTTAACTAGCGACTCACCCTCGCTTCGCTCGGGTTGCTTCCCAGAACAAAATTAATTAATTAATTTGGTTTTAATTTTTTTTCGTGGGACCCTATTTTTTTATACAATAAAAGTAGCCTAAGTTACTCCTTATTACATCAGCTATCTGCCAGTGAAAGTCCCGTCAAAATCGATCCAGCAGTTTCAGAGATTAGCCAGAACAAACAGACAGACAGACAGACAAAAATTCTAAAAACTGTTGTTTTGGTATATGTACCGTGTATATACACCCATATGCATTTATAATGGCATAGTGGTTATTTTAATATTACAAACAGACACTCCAATTTTATTTATCTGTATAGATATATATTACAAGGTATCAATTTTAATTTTTTTTACTTTTGTGACAAATATAATGGTGACACCTTATCAACCGTAGTGGCTAATGTTACTAAGACTAGCTGTCTGTGCAAAAGATATATAATGTGTGTGCATATGCACAAACTCCAAATAGGGAGTGCACAAGCACATGTGCACCCTCTATTCTTTTTACTCTCAAAGTTTGATGGGGATGTCATTGGATAAAACCATAAGACATCAGACTCGGAACCAACTATTTATCATTTTTGTGAGGCATGGGTAGTAACACCACTAACTTGCCTATTCTGATCTATTACTGTCGAGTTAATTTAAAGTGAAGATTGAAATTAAAACTGATTATTCAGCATGATTCAAGTTTACATTTTACTACTCTTTCATATTAATATAATCAAGCAGTAAATCTACAAATTAGCATTGATGTAAAAATATTGTAAGTAAATTTAAATATAATGTTTAATATCTGTTGCCTTTACACTATATTTTTCAAGTTCAAGACTTATTAATATTTTTATTTCAATATAAGATAAGATGATATTGTTAGTAATAAATATGTCTTTTGCATATCTTTGTGTCTGTTCATTCTTTTTAATCTCTACTAATGTAAATGTGACAGTGCGTTTTTGGCTTAATCTTTGTTGTTTAGTTATTCTTTAGTGGCACAGTAACATAGATGTGATTTGCATGGACATGCTTAATGGCAGAAGAGTGACTCAGGCCATTTATTATAATCTATTATATTCATAAACATAAACTATTAAGTGGAACGGGCATATAACAAAAAAACATTTGGAATGGCCTCCTCTTTTATAAACCTGTTACGTTAAATTAAGTGTGCTTCTATCCTCGGTGCCAATTAAAAAAAAACACAATAGACTTTCAATGATTAAATTGTGCCACTAAGCTCAATACATAAATAATGTAAGCATTAATTTTCAGTATCCAAATTTGCAAACAATTTGTTAGTCAGTAATTATGTGAAACCTATCAATGGCACAATGCTAGCGTTTGATACTTGAGTGCGTACTGCGTAGGAATTTTAATGTATACTATTTGAGTTTGTCTTATTTCATTTTATTGTACTGTTGTAGATGGTTCTTAAAATTTAACTTTCTTTAGAAATATAATATAATATGTATAACAGAATTTAAAAATGAATCAAGCTTTTTGATAATTTTTGTCTAGAGTAGCTTAATTACCTAATTATACTTATAATGCAATTTTATTAAGGTGAGATTAATGTAAGTTAACATTTTAATAGGTGTGCCTCAAATTCTTTTAGTTATTCATATTTTGTTTTTGTATGTTAATAGTGGTGATAAAAATTTAAATAAAAGGTAGATTGTGAGAATTAATAAATGTATAGAAAATATCTTATTATTTTATTACTTTTTCCCTTTGAAATTCATATAAATGATTTCTATTTCTTTATTATTGTTGTAAACAGTGTTGTTTACTATTGAATATTTAAATAAAAATCTATTTTGTTCATTCAGTCTTGTATAAGGTGATACCAACTTAAAGAATATGTAAAATTAATTATTTATAACAAAAAAAAACTATAAGGAATATATTTCAAAACTACATAAAATGTACTTGTAAAGTGTTAATGGCGGGTTGAGTTGGACTCTTCCAGAGACGTCTATTCTGGCGAAAGAAAGAGAGCAGTGGAAAAAGAGTAAGGATGCATTTACCCTGCAGTGGGAGACCACAGGCCAATAATAATCCAAAAGGCAAGATGATCTTAATATTGCTTGAAAAAATGCTGAAAATTAAATAATACCTAGTATAGTATTATAATATGATCTCAGATTTTACTGAACTAAAAAAAATTAGTTCAATAAATGTCAATAGATGGCATTATCTGCATAGATTTATCGAAAGATGAATAATAGATCCAAAAAATGTATATTATAGTTTTAAAAAAATAAGTTAAAGAAAACGAAATAATGCACTCGTAAATCGCATAATTTTTTGTTTATTGTGAAATCAGCAGACAAATGTTAATCAGAGTTTGTAGTGCGTATTCACAAATGGCGCTTTTATTTTTTGTTTGTTAAAAAGAAACTGTCAAAATCACTAGTTTATTTGGTTAAAAAATTTAGAATGAACTAGCGACTCACCCTCGCTCCTCACCTCACCCTACGTTTTAACGTTTGGTATAGATTTCTCAGAGATGAATATTTTGAATTTTCCCACAGTAAAAAGTATCCTATATGTTGACCGGGATAACCAGATATCATCATATCAAATTTCATTAAAATTTGTCCAGTTAAAAAAGAAAACTTTCTTGTGACGCGATCAAAGACAGACAGACAAAAAAACTGACTAAAGCCAGTCAGTACCAGTTTATGTAAAATATACCGACAAAGTCGCGGGTAAAAGCGAGTATATAATAATATAAATGCGAAACTTATATGTCGCTATTTAAATGTAAAATAAGGGACGAGGGTCATGATAATAGTAGTGGTTGTCTTTGTAATATAGAAATACTCGAAGAGAAAGACATTAATTTAAAATAAAACCAAATTATAAATTTATATAAGTTTTATTAATTTTATACAAAATTTATTAATATCAATCAATATAACCACATTTAAAAACTCTATCTAAAACATAAATAAGATCAAAACATTAAATACTGATTTCGAATCGTATATTGGTCCATACATTTCATGAGTACATTCCATCGACTTATATACATAAAAAAATACAGTCTTAATTTAATTATTTTCCCTATTGAAAAACTCCAATAGAATCTCATCAAAAGCGACAAACGCCACATAGAAACCGATATATATTTAATGGTTTCTATGTGACTTTTGTCGCTTTTGATGGGATCCTGTTAGAATTTTTAAATAACGTTATTTACAATCAAAATTGACAATTCGAGAGTTAAAACGGATGCAAGTTTCCTTCTTGACATTTAAGGCGAAATGTACGAAACTTAATATATTTTTTTTATATTTTAACCACTCGGATTGTCAATTTTAAATAATATAAGTTTAATTAATAAATATTTTATTGGACATTTATTTATTTAAAAATTATAGCACACATGATTATTTACAGTCAGTCCATTTCAAACATCAAACAATGTCTTCGAAAACTTAACAATATAATTTTTAATGGAACATATATTTTTAAATGGAAGCAAAAAATGGCATTATCTATTTTCCGCCATTTTAATATTTTTTCTAAGCAACGCGCTGTAAAAAAATATCACTAAAAAGTGTCATTTTAAAGATATTTAAGAGCAAAGAACATGTGTAGCGGTAGATAGCTTTATGGCACAAAAGTTCTATCCTTTTAAAAGTAAAATTTTGACACTTACATCTCATGATTTTTTCATGATAATTAAATAAAGATTAATCGATTTGTAATTAATCGTTAATTTTTTCGCTTTATTCGAATATGATTTATTTGTAATCGATATTTATTCGAGAACTTTTATTCATATATGTATTCTTGAAACACTGGGAATAATTTTAAATTGATTAAATTATTCTTTATACATTCATAGCTTGTCTTAATTGTCTGATGAAATAAAACAATGAAAATGGTCGAACGCCTATTAAATTAATATAAAGATATACTACTTACTTAAGATGTTATAATATTAAGTTTATTGAAAATTCAAAATTTATTGAAGCTAGCTACGTAATATATTTTTCATAGATTATTTCGAGTTTTACTCATACAGGTCGTATTTAAATTTATAAAAAATAAATATTCAAATGTATTTAAAGAAAGCAATTATTAAAAAAAATATAATGTAACTTAATTATACCGAAAATAATCAAATAACTGAATACAAACAAAAATCGTATATTTAAAAAAATACTTTTAAAAGCTCTACACATTAGTTGAAATTTTGGACTTTACTATGAAAAATCGAATTAAAAGAGTCCAATAAGAGTTAAATGAGAAGTCATTCTATTTCAAGAGATGACAGAGCAGCCTCCATTATTGACTGACATTTTGTAAAAACACCTTTCCCTAGCTGCATGATCGTTTACTAACACTTTAAAATCGATTTGCTAGTTAAAGAATCACACCAAATCGATTTAAATTAATATCGATATTGAGATTTCAACGTTGAGATTTAAAAATCGAATCGCGAATATAATCGATTATTTATTAAAACATATTGACTTTAACAGTGGCCGTGTCTAGATCTCTCTTCATGTTCTCTAGCTGTTTGATGTCTTGTCCGGATGTTTCGCACTTCTGCACTACAAGCGAGTGGTAGAAGTGTATCGCAAATGCCACGAATACTATTAATACTGTAATAAAAAAAATAATCGATTAATTAATTAATAATAATATTGTATAAAGTCTTACTTGTATAGATTAATAATAATGTCCTCCTGACCGATTCTGGCCATGGTGACCAATCTCCTCGAGACTAGCCAACTGTGTAGAAGATATTCTGAATAAAGACGGCAATCTTTAAATAAGCCTTCTTAATGTTTTAAAGGCAGCAAGCAAAAGAAGGGTTCTTAATGTTTTTCCCTCTCGCATTGAGAGCTGACTCGTGCTTAATTGTGGGACGTTATAAAGGGTTAAATACATAAGGGTTTAAATACCTACATACAATATTTTAAAGACAGATATAATAAAAATAATAATAATAAGCCCGCAGGGCAGCTTGTGGCGAGCTGTTGGTGAGTGGCGACACCACGGACCTGAGACCTCCCGGGGGAAACGACGCCTGTCCCCCGCCTCTGGGTTGCCTTCATTGGCCGTCCAGAGTGGAGCGCTAGAGCCAAGTGCTCGAAAGGGTGGAAGTGCTCAATCTGCATAATAACGGGGAAATCCGCTCACGAGCATTCTCGCGATGGTAAAACCGGTGCACACCTCTCAACACTCTTAGCCGACTACGCTGATGTTGCGCCCAAGGCACTATGCCGCTTTGTGGGGGCCCATCTAGTGGGAGGCGAGTCACCGTCCGCCAAATATTCAATGTGAGACTGTTGAGCAGGCGGACGTCCGGTAGTCTCATCCAATAGCCCGTTTTTAGTCTATCCAAACTCCATTCCATAACCCTATTTAGTTTTCCATATTTTCCATAGTCCCTACGCATTATCCGGAGGCCATCTATGGGCAATTCCCTATGAGTTACTCAGAGATGGATCCCGGCTGATGCGTCACATTAAACAAACTTGAATCTCTTAAAGGGCCTCTACGTGTTGGACTTATGTCCCCACGCAAGCCTTCCAAAGGACCGGGCTCCTTCGAGCCCGTGAATTCCAAAGAGATACAAATAATAATAATAATCGTTCATTTGTAGCAAAAGATCAGGTTACAAAAATATACTCTTTACATAACTGATTCTAAAGGTATAATGTAGGTAAAATTATCCAGAAAGAGTGCTTAAGAGCTCGTACTAGGAAAACCTGTATTACGAGCACCGTTACCTTCCTCTAGATTTACAATATAAACACCAAATAGTTAACAGTTACTGAAGTGAGTAGATTATAATGCTAGAAGATATGGGAAAATATAGAAGATATGTTTACCTGGTATAACAATGACGGTGGCGGCGGTGGCGGCTGCGAAGGAATAGTCCCAGAACTTCACCCAGCAGAGAATGGCTATTTCTACCAGAAATAGGAATAAGCCTGAAAAAATAATGGACATTATTGTTTTAACATTTCTTAATGACATACATACATAGGTCTGTTATGTGCGTTACTATTTTGGCCGACTTCAAAAAAGAAGGCGGTTCTCAATTATGGTGTGGCCTTTTGTATGTTACGTTATATCTTCTATAAAATTAAACTGATTTTATTAATTATTTTTTAATTAATTGGCTAGTTATCTAAGCTTCAATCACATATTTTCAAGAAAAAAAAAACTTTTTCTTAAAAGGATATTATTTTCATATAGGTCAAAATACCTACGTTGATAGTGATGTTAATTAAAAAAACCTATATAAATAAATAAAATTGAAGTGTCTGTCTGTAATGTCAAAATAACAGCTTTTTACTAAATGCATATGAAAGTATGTATGTATACAATATACATATATGGTACTTATAGAAAAGAAATTGAAATGTAAAGCTTTAAATCGCTTTTTAAATCAAATCTATCAGTGAACTGAATTTGATTATTCATTTAGAGTTTAACTCTAAGGTTATAATTTTTGTTCAAAATAATGTAAAGTTTGACATTTAACTAATTTTTTAAAGTAATCTCAAAACTCTATAATCTACTTAAAGGTGCTTGTGGATACATAAGCACATTACATCGTAGCTAACATTGTCACTTTCTCTTAATCAAATAGATTTCACTACAAATAAACCGAATGCATCTTGTTATTAAAGACAAACAAACGTACCTACATGTAATACAAATTTGTGGTGAAAAAAAATACTAAGATAATTTTTCTTTAAATTCTATATTAGGTCTTCCTCCAAAAATCTATACATATAATAAAATTCTAATTATAATAAAATTCTGAGTCGAATCTGTACATTAAATATATTTTGGAAAATCTTATTGAAATAGTCAGTCTATAGTTTTTAGAATTTTTGTCTGTTTGTCTGTGACCACATCACGGAAAAACCACTGGAGGGATTTTGATGAAATTTGGTAAGATGATAGCTATCCGGGACAATATATACTTTTTACTGCGGGAAAATATCTTATCTCTGAGAAATATATACCTACTAAATGTTAAAACGTTACAACGTAAGTAGGGATTAACTCGAGAGGAGCGAGGGTGAGTCGCTAGCAGTGTTATAAATATAGTGCTCTATTTTCTTAAGAAAGAAATCTCGGAAAACGCAATTTTTAAATAGAAATATTTATTATGTAGGTAGTAGGTACTTTTTCTTTATTATTTTTTATTATTATTTAACTTATTAGTTTCATTATAAATAAGAAAATCATGGAAATTGTTTTCAACCTAATTTAGAATTGAGCCCTGTAGTAGTGGGACGCACTTCTGGGCACGAGCCTTTCTTCAATACGAGGGGTATTCGGCCATAGACCACCATACTGTCAAGTGAGGGTTGACGGAATGGAGGACTGAGCATGTCTTTAGAAAACTTAGTTTAGGTTTCTTTGACACGCAAGTTTCCTCATCATGCTTTCCTTCACCGTAAAACAAGTGGCAATTATGTATAAGTATGAATCGCATAATATGTGCGAGATCCAGGGTTTGAAGTTTGAACCCGTTTTATTTCATTTTCCAAACATGCGCCTTACTCGTTATTAACATGTAGGTATTTAAATGTTACTTTTATTTGAAATTTTATATATGAAATTGGCATCCTAATAAAATATTTAAGTACCATCGAGCTGATCTCTTGATGGAGCCAGAAGATAAATAATGAAGTTCTTTAATGGTTACTAGTAAAACCTTCCAGTTTTGGCTCATTTGATTCATTTCGATGAGTCCCATATTACACTAAGTTATAAAAGACAAAAAAGAAATCTTAAAACACAGAAACCTATCACCATTTCTAATATAAGTAATTATAATTCATGACGATCGATTTTTAATGATATTTTTATTTGTCATGTTATTAAATCCTTTCAATCATCTTTGCAAGTCAACATCAATTTAGCCATCGTCATGATTTCATCTTCAGGTGCTTTATTTTTTGCCCAAACTACTTTGAATTACGTCATTTTTACATGAATAGATTGTAACAAAAAACAAATATGTTTATTTTTATTCATGAAAAAAAGCACAAGTCTAAAATGCTTTATCACCATAGCACTAAACATTTTAAAAATACAATGTAAGTTATGGTTCAATAACTAGTGTAAATATCTATATACATATAATAAAATTCTGAGTCGGATCTGCACATTAAATATTTTTTGGAAAATCTTTCATTACTATCGATACAGAGGCCAAATCTATAGTTTTTAGAATAATTTTTGTCTGTCTGTCTGTTTGGGAACGCATCTCGAGAAAACCACTGGACAGATTTTGATGAAATTTGGTATAATGATATCTGGTTATCCGGGTCAACATATAGGATACTTTTTACTCTGAGAAATCTATACTAACCGTTAAAATGTACCTAGGGACGAATCCGAGCGGAGCAAGGCTGAGTCGCTAGTAAAGTATAAGGTGTAGTATATCTAATATAGTAAAGAGATTTCTTTTTTAGTAAATAAATGGATGTGAACGATAGAATTAAATAGAGTGTAAATTAGAATCAGTAGAGAAAGAATCACATAATATAACGATTGTTTAAAATATTTTAATTGGCAAATTCGCTCTTATGTTTCATTAATTTTCGCTTCGCATTTTAGTGTTGATTAGATTTTTCTAGTAACTGTATTCGGAACTAATATGAGTTTACAGTAATTTTTATTTCGTCATTGGATACGCTTTTCTATACTTTTATAACGAATTGAATGTTTTATCGGCCAAAGTTATTTTAGGCAAGACCTATTGCTGAATTTTCAAAAATTCCTAAAGATATTTTCTTATAAAATAACAACTTATATGTAGGTAGTGGTAGCCCAGTGGTAACGCGCTCACTTGGGAAACTGAGTGAAGTAGGTTCAAATCCCGGGTCTCGCACCTCTGATATTTTCACATGCGAATCATTTTTAACATGATTACTACTTGCCTTACGGTGAAGGAAAAATATCGTGAGAAAATCTGCATGTCTAAGGGAATCTACCAAGTTTTCGAAAGTCATGTGAAGTCCGCCAACCCGCACTTGGCCAGCACCAGTGGTGAACTATGGCAGGGGCCTCCCTTTAATACGACGGGGTATGGAAGGAAGGCCCGTGCCCAGCATTGGGACGTTAAAGAGGGCTGAATACAATAACTTATATAATACTTATCAAAATTCTGTCAAAATTACTCTTGTAAAAATCTTGCTAAAATCCGTTCAGTTTTCAATCCCAACGTTAATAGCTAGACGCTTTAGATACATTAAAATATGTAAATAAAAATGAATCACCGAAATGTATGTACGCGCGTACTTCCGATCGGCTGCACCAAATTGGATAATTCTTTTTTTTTTTGTGTTTGTTATTTTGAAGGCAAGTTTTGTATAGAAGAATATTAAAAGAAAAAAAAATACTAAAATAAGATTTTTTAAAATCTCATCATGATATGAAAAGTGAGTGAGTGAAATAGTCTTTATCCCGGAAATCATCCTTTAAGGGGGTAAGAATGGGGATGAAAGTTTGTATGGGGAAACACGCGACAGCACAAATCCGAGCAAAGCGAGAGTGAGTCGCTTGTTAAAAATAAAAATAATTAATACTATGATAATACGTCACTTACCTAATACAGTACTAAATGCCCAAGCGAGCTCTATGAAACCCCTCATCCTTTCATGCGGGGACTCCCTGAGAGCGAGTGCGGGGTTGCCAGGTATGTCCATTTTGCTCACAGCATCGATATTAGGCAATAAATATGTGGAGATCATTAAGGCGAATATATGTACAGCAACTAGCACGGTGGTGCACACAGCGAACATTACGAAGAGCCATTCAGGGACGTTTGTTGGTTCGTTGATTTGAAGTTCCACCATTGCGACCATTGCGAAACCTGTTCAAGGTAAAATATATGTATATATAAATATTATGCATTCTTTTTGAAAATATTATTTTAGATGTAGATTGTATAACATGTCGTATGTCATTGCTTTTTGACCGGCTTCAAAAACAAGGTAGGTACCTACTTAATTTAGTTACCTACTTTTTTTTATATTATGCGATATATTCGCTGATTGTAGATTGATTTTCATATTTATTTATTTTTTTGGTGAAGAAAGAGGTGGTTCCATATAGAGCAAAAAACATACCTACCCCTTCGAAATGAATAATTTTAAAAAACTTTTAAGTTATTTTATTGTAACGTTTTAAGACTAAAAGTAAGTATTGTACTCATAGTTAGGTACTTATTCGCCATAAAACGGCTGGTAGGATTTGAAAGTTAGTATACACTACACAGATAGGGATGCACCCGAGCGAAGCGACTAAATCGCTAGTCCATAGTCTATACATCTATACATATAATAAAATTGTAACTAAGCCGAATCTGTACATTAAATACTTTTGGAAAATCCTATTGAAATAGTCATTATTATCGATATAGAGGCCGAATCTATAGTTTTTAGATTTTTTATCTGTCTGTCTGTGACGGCATCACGGAAAAACCACTGGAGGGATTTTGATGAAATTTTATATGATGATAGATGATAGATATCCGGGTCAACATATAGGATACTTTTTACTGTAATAAAATATCTCATCTCTGAGAAATCTATAATATTTATGTATCACTTTCAAAGCTACGTCTTTAAACTTGTAAGTGGTTACGTTTTTTTGCAATGTTTTTGTTGGACGATGCTCCTCTAGTCTTTTATAACCTCAATGATACTAAACAATGATGTTAGTCTTTTATAACCTCACTGATACTAAACGTCAATTATATAGAGATTAGAGGTAGGGCCACTTTTTGAGATATTTTTTTTACTAATAACCTACTAGTTATTCCAGGTTATAGGTAGTCTATCTGTGTAATAAATTTCATCCACATCCATTCAGCCGTTACAAGTTACAGTTAGAATTTTATTATATGTAGGCATAGATAAATACAAATTCACCGAGGTAAATTCTCGAGTGAAGCAAGGCTAAGTCACTAGTATGTTATATGAATGATTTATATAGGAACATGATAAAGTTTAACACGTATACATACATCCTATAAAATGATTTGAATAGAACAATAAAGAATAGAATAAAGCAATAAACTACTATTGTAAACCATCGTTTAATAGCATAAATCAATTGATCAATTCTTCATTGAATTGAACATTCATAATTTATTTTATAAAAGGTTTTGTGGTAGGTATGGTATACTGTATACTTATAGTTTGTCATATGCTTCATAATAATTGGTAAATCATTTCAATCTATATAGGTATATAAAAATCAATTGCTGTTCGTTAGTCTCGCTAAAACTCAAAAACGGCTGGACCGATTTGAATAATTCTTTTTTTGTTTTGTTGGGGGTATGTCAGGGTGGTTTAAATATAAAAAAAAAATTGTGAGCACAAAAAAAAAACAGCTGGAAAATCAAAAAGTTCTGAACTGTTTATTTTGTATGGGCATCACTAACCGTTAAAACGTACCTAGGGAGGAACCCGAGCGAAGCGAGGGTGAGTCGCTAGTTTCTATATAAGAAAATCAGCCGAAATTCACTAAGCGGGGAGTTGAATTTATGTCCAGGGTCAATGTTAGTAAGACAATACACAGTAGTTTTAAAGAATTACCCAACTATCCAAAAGAATGTAATATTTTAATAGTTTATAATACGTAATTTGTAGCTTAATAAATTTGTACATGAGTATATGACGTAAAAACTGATATTAGTAGAGGAACCCAAGAGGGGATTTCGGGATTTATTCAAGCACGACAGATTAACATAAGGGGGGATACCTTACACTCTGTTGAGTACCTCCATTATATATATGATCCCTGTATGACGTCGCGACTAGGGCAGAAGAAAAAATATTTAAAAAATATATTGATAAGTTATAAATATTTGAACGTGTCAGATTAAGGTATGATAGGCTACTTAATGCTGAAAAGTGTGCAATACAATAATCTGCCGATTTCCACAAGCCGAAGTGGTTATTGTTATCGGCTGTCCTAGACCGCGACCTTATACAGAGGACTCATATATGGTGGAGGTTCTCAACAGAGTGCAAGGTCCCCTTATATAAACTGCCACGCTTGAGTAAATCCCATCCCCTCTTGGGCTCCTCTACTATATTAGTTGTTAAACCAACATAGTTTCATATACGTTTTGACGACACGTTTGGCTTAGTTTGTAGTGATCCTACTTGCTGTGCCAGCGGTCGCGGGTTCGAGTCCCGCTGGAGGCATTCATTTGTGTGATGAGCACGAATGTTTGTACTCCAGTCATGAGTGTTTTTATTTATAATATGTATGTATTTAAAGTTATGTATGTGTAGTGTATCAACTATCTGGTATATATCCATAACACAAGCCTCGTAGCTTACCATGGAACTAGATGGTGCTGTGTTAATGTCTCAACATATTTATTTATTTATTTATAAGCTATCTCTAAAATGTGAGCAAAATAAAGCTATTAAAATCTAAAAACTAACATAATTAAACTTCGAATTAATATTAATGATTCAATTTATCCCATCTGTATCTACCTGAGAGTAATTCTGATGTGGTGGCTGTAGCTTTTAGCTTAGCTCTGGACATGTGAAGTCTTCTCCACGAGAGGTCATCAGGTGAGGCTGGTAAAGCGGAGTCCTCGTTCCAGGCAGGCGCCGGCATAGCAAGCGCTACCTCGCTTACACTCTAAAATAATATATACTAAGTTTATTTACTTGGATTTCGATAACTAAGAAACTATATAATCAAATCTAGCAAGTTTGCTTCAAATGATGAAACTAAGAAGGAAAATTTGTATTTTTCAATGGCTCTTTGCCAGAAAGTCTCTTTAAAATTGGTTCTGCCATTCTGGAGATTAGTGAAAACAAACATATAAACAGATTGATACATTTCTATTAATTTTTTATTCACCAATGTGATTATTTGTAATATACTATCAGCAGCTATTTTGAAATCACTTCAATTTTATAAAATTAAATATCTAAACTCACTCTAATCGATTGATTACATTGGCAAGGACTCTGCAAGTACCCTGGGCTCAGTAGCACCGTGGTGGCCGCAGTTCTGTTGGAAACCATCCCTGTAGGCGTGACACTCCCGTTGGGGGTACAGCCTCCCTTCCCACACTCGTACTCAAGGCTGTGGGGGGGAGTCACCGAGATAGTTGGACTATCTGTTGCTGTCACCTTAACCCTGAAAAGGAATGGTAATGTTAAAATCTCTTTTGATACGTTGGTTATATTGACAAACTTCAAAAATTAAAAAACATTTAAGGTATCTTTTTATGCTTACTTATTACGCCAACTGTCAACTGATGTTAATGATTTTTAGCTTTAATGTATACATTAAGTTGTACGGAACTACTTATATAAAATTTCAGACACCTCTCCCTCCCCATACATTAGAAAATGGGTGGCTTTTTTTTCCAGGATAGCACAATTATTTTTAAAACGATTTCGAAGTCACTGTCACTGCAGAGTTCGTATTAGTCTCGGAATAGTAAGTCTTCTAAGTAAAAGGGACAAGTTTAAGATCTGATTCTGATTGAATACTCGTAGATAAGTAGATACTAATATTATAAAGAGGAAAGATTTTTTGTTTGTTGATATATACAGTCATACACTTTCAATTGATAATGGAATTTACACTTAACTATTGTAATAAGTTGATAATATTTTGCATTCACCATTGGATATAAAGGAAGACAAAAATATGCCTGAGTATTACTAAGAATTATGAATCTGTTATATGTATGTATGGAAAATTTACTTATCTTTGTGTACTAAGTTGAGGAAAATGATGACTTACTACAGTTTCAGGTAAATACGTAATTATATCAACAAACACAAATGTCTAGCTACTTCAACATCAGTGTTTAACTGTTTACCATATGACAAATCTTGGAATGTCATTTGAGTTTCACACATCATAATATTTGACTTTGTTATTAGGTACAATAATAACATTTTTCTTAGAGATGAATTCATATTGAGATGTGTTTACCTCAATTAACGATCTCAAGGTTTTCAAAATTCGGAAACTCCTAGGAACTCTTTGGTATAGGTAAATAGAGTAGCTTAGTAGGCTCCGTGTGTATGTTTTATACAGTTATAATTAATTACTGACGAAACAAAAATAAATTACAAGATTACTTACTTTGCTGCACTCCCACAGTCATAGCTAGGCGGTTTCCCCAAGCACTGATAAGATTCACACAACCCCAAACTCTTTGGTCGGTAATCCTTCAGTCTGTAGGGTCTGTGCCTCTCGTACAAATGATCGCTAGTATTGTGTCGTTGTAAGGACCTCGGTCTAGACTTCCCGCAAGGCGGTGTTTGAGTGCACTGATCAATCCGGCACGCCTCTTCTACGCTTGTGACAAAGCTAGCTTCAGATATCTATAATAAAAAAAAAATGTCATTTTTTTTAAAATAGCCAAGTAAGATTCGGAAAATCATTTATTTACAATAAAATTCCCAATTTAATTGTACAAGTTTTTTATCTTGGAAATTAGATCTGTATTTGTTAATATTATTTCTTATGTATCTATTAAATTCATTAATTTTTTTTTAAAACGATTAAACGTATGATGACTTAGAGATGAGATGTTTTCCCGCAATAAAAACTATAACCAGTTATCATCATACCAAATTTTATCAAAATCTGTCTATTAGTTTCTCTTAATGCCTTCCCAGACGGATAGACAGACAGAAAGACAGACAGACAGACAAACAGACAAAAATTCTAAAAACTATAGCTCTGTATCGATAATAATGACTATTTCAATAAGATTTTCCAAAAAATATTTAATGTACAGATTCGACTCAGTTAGAATTTTATTATATGTATAGATTAATTATTGGTATTTAATTTAAGAACATCTGAACGAATTTGAATGGTTTCGTTTGTATTGAATTATAATATAATTTGAATATATAGAGTTTCATTTAGTTTAGCTTAGACTTGTACATAAAACTTATAAATAATTCTCCCAATTCAATGAACTTCCATACAAATCAAAGATTATGTTTATTGGTAGTGTAAACCGTATAAAATTAGACTCGCGGATAAACATACAGAGTAAATAATAACTAAATAGTCTATTTAAATATAGATTATTCTTTTACAATAATCCAAAATGGAAAATCCTTAAACATGTACAAATAGTTTTGACGCGAACTACGCGTATTTTATATTTTTAAATGTGCTAAGTAATCATAATTGAATAATACCTACCTACAAATAAAAAAGGAATTATCACAATATATTTACATCATCGCATCATCGCAAAAAAATTGGAACTCGGAAATCCCCTTCAGGTTAAGTAGTATACCAATTATACTAAATAACAATAAATATATGAAAGACTAGCAGAACCCGCGGCTTCGCCCGCGATCAAACTACGAAAAAAAATAAACTTTTTCGCATAGTATATTACTTGCAAAATTAAGTTCGAGTAAGTTTTATTGTTTCTTAAAGATATATGGAAAACAAATTAAATTTTAGCGATCGTAACTCAAAATATCCAGTATCTTAAAGATGTTAAGCGTATATTCCGTAAATAAATATACACTTTAGGTATTTAGCAAGCTCCACTACCTGTGTTTTTTTGCACATTTTTCTACTCCATCTTTCCAAAGTTAGAGGGAGAGAGTACAATGATACAATCGCATAGATAGTTCACGACTTTAGAATCATGTAACTCGGCTAATACGGGGTTTTTTAACTAACATACCTACTAACAGGTTAACATCTACGTTATTTTTAAAGATCCAGTGCTATGTACACCTGAAGCTTATAGCTTCCCTCCTTCTCCTTCTTTTATAAGTTACCCATATAAATTGTCATTCTTATTTTAATGTAGCTTTTTTCCCGCGGCTACGCTCGCGTGGACTGAAAAATTTGCTCAGTTTTAATTTCCATTCAGTTTATATGTTGTCATATCCAATTTTTAATATTATGTCTAGATTCACTTAACTTAGTATACGCTAAAAAACTAACCACAAATATACCACACTGATGAATGTTTTGTCTAGTTCTGGGATTTGCTAAAACGTTTCTGTGAGAAGCTATCATCTCTTAAGTCTACGCCTGCTACTTTTAACGACTGGCTCTGAGATACATATATTATTGGTCATTTCAATGCAAACTTTAAGAAAGAATTACAATAGATTAAATTCAAAAGCGTAGTCAGAAGTTATCAATGGTATTCGAGGTATGAATTCTGATTCCCTCCGAGCACATCCAGCAAGCACAGTGACCACTATAATGTTTAATGAATTACTCATAGTCTAATCCTGTTACATAGCTTAGGCGACTTTTTTATTGCAGATATGCCATCCTTCAGAAGGACTATATAGATAGCAGGATACTCTCTAGCTAGGTTCTCTCTCGCGCTCTAAGTCTGTTATAATTTTCGCTACTGTGGCCAGCCGAAAAGTTATACATAATTTTCCTTTGGATTCAGAATAGTTTCCGTTGCTACTTTATATCCCACACAATAAGTGTGCACTTACGGAGAACTTGAACTATGTTACTCTATTTAAATATATTCAACAACCTAAAGTTCAACGCCCACTTTTACCCACTTAGAGGCTGAATTTAAAAAAAAATCTACAATACATGTTTGTTTAATTGTACTAAAGAGCATTAATACCAAGTTTCAAGTAATTCTGATCATAAACAATTTTTTCCTCATATAAACAGCATAACCCCCTTTTACCCTTTTAAGGGGTGTATTTCGAAAAAAAAATGATATTTGTATTAATAACAATAATGTAAATACTATTTTACGTGCATCAATTACAGAGTTTCATACAAACTTTCATCCCCTATTTGACAGCCTTATGGAATGAATTTAAAAAAATATTAAAATACGTATTTATTTAATTGTATTGAAGAGCATTAATACCAAGTTTCAAGTAATTCTGATCATAAATAATTGTTTGCCCATATAAACTTTATCACCTCCTTTTACCCTTTTAAGGGATGAATTTCGAAAAAAATCTTATACATATATTTCTTATTTTTTATCTTAAAGCTAAATACCACTTTCCATGCATTTCGCGTTAAGAATGACAGAGTTTCATACAATCTTTTATCCCTTATTTTACCCCCTTAGGGGATGAATTTCGAAAAATCCTTTCTTAGCGGATACCTACATTGTATAAAGAATAGGTCCTCCAAATTTCACGTTTCTACGACCAGCGGTTTAGGCTGTGCGTTGATCGATCAGTCAGTCAGGACAAAGCATTTTATGTATATATAGATTGAAAACCTTTAAAAAAGTACCTAGTTATTAACACTGCGCCACTATATGTGTTAATTAATAACCTTTGTTTTACAGCTTCAATGGTTCTATTGTCCACTCATTGTTTTATAATTTACTAGCGACTCACCCTTGCTTCGCTTCGGGTTCGTCTCTAGACAAAAATAACTCTATCCCACGGGAACCGAACATTTTTCCGGGATGATGTATAGCCTAAAGCCTTCCTCGATAAATGGACTATCCAACACAAAAAGAATTTTTCAATTCCATCCAGTAGTTTCTGAGATTAGCGCGTTCAACCAAACAAACAAACAAACAAACAATCAAACAAACTCTTCAGCTTTATAATATTAGTATAGATTTATTATTTATGTACTAGCGACTCACACTCGCTTCGCTTAGGGTTCGTCCCTAGACAAAAACAAATCTATCCCACGGGAACCGTACATTTCTGGGATATATATAGCCTATAGCTTTCTTCAGTTAACGGACTATCTAATGCAAAAAGAATTTTTCAAATCGGATTAATAGTTCCTGAGATTAGCGCGTTCAACCAAACCAGGAAGGCTATAGGCTATATATCATCCCAGAAAAATGTACGGTTCCCGTGGGATAAATTGTTATTGTCTAGGGATAAACCCGAAGCGAAGCGAGGGTGAGTCGCTAGTTAGAATAAAATTATAGCAAAGCCGTGAGCAAACACTTGTTTGAAATATAATTGTGAGTAGGTATAATTCAAGGTGATAAGCCGTAGGTACATACAAATTATATACGAGTAAATCTGATGTGTCCGTATGTCGGTACAAAACGTTTGTACTTATAAAATCAAATAGAGCAATTTAATTTTTTCATAAAATATATTACTTATTAACCTTCCCCAGTTAATAACGAAGAAATATAAAAATAATTGAATTAATTAATTGTCTTTTAATACAAACGACATTGTAATGGATTGAGGATAACTCTTTATTCTAAACAAAATCTACTTAGAAATAAATACAATATTTATATAGATTTGAAAAACTGGTTATTGCAATAAAATTTAATAAAACATATTGTGCATAATCTATGAAGGAACATATAAGAGATAAAATTTATAGACATATTAACTTGAAGTGTGGAAGTGGGTAATATTAGCTTTGTATCTATAAAAATCTAATATCCACTATCTATAGTGGAAAATCGGTTCTTAAGGTAAAGTTGAAGTAACTGTATTAAGTATATCTTAATTTTATCTATACAAATAATAAAATAGTAGTAACAAAACGGAAATCTGTAAATGAAATATATTTTTTTTAAAATACAATGACTGTTATGTGTTCTGTAAAGAATATAGTCCCTATCAGTAGTAGTTGTTGATTTTTTTGTCTGTTTGTCTGTATATCTGTGTGCAATTACTAATTTATTACTGGTGTCAACGTTGAGGATATCTTTAACTACAAGAAAATATCTCATTCCCACGAGAAAACACAAAACTGGATCGTCCTTCATACAAAAATTTGAATGATTTATTACACAAAATACACAAATACTATTAGTAGCAGGGTTAAAAATTAGCATAATAAATTAGTGCGGTAAAATCTGTATATAGAATTAAAAAAATATATATTCAGTCGTTTTTAACGTCCAATTGTTGGGCACGGGCCTCGTTTCAATACGAGGGGGATCAGGCCATAGTCACATAGTTCACATGTCTTTTGAAAACTAGCTTGATGCTCTCAGACATATAGGTTTCCTCACGATGTTTTCCTTCACCGTATGACAAGTGGTAATAATGTTAAAAATGATTCGCACATGAATAGGTATATCAGAGGTGCGAGACCCGGAATTTGAACCCACTTCACTCGGTTTCAAGCGAGCGCGTTACTACTAGGCTACCACTGCTTCTGTTTTTCCGCTCATGTATAATTCTAAGCCACTGTGGGTTTTTTTACTAATAGAAAGAGCTATAATATAAACAAGGAAGGTTTATGTATATAATTTATAAATATTTTAATTTTTATACAAAATGGCTGAACTGTTAGCCGGAGAGCCGGATACACCACGAGCTTTACCGATCTTGTAACCTAATAAAACATTTTTTTATAAAGTTTCAATAATAGATTGATACTCCTAAATAAAATAGCTTGCCTATCGAAATCCTGACCAGGCTATTTTTAAATTTATTAATATATTTTTTTTTCACCGTTCTGTTAATCAGCCGATTTTTTTTATAACTGATAGTAAATAATACAAAGAATATGCCTAGGTATCTTTATAGTATCCGTGAAGTTACCCATAGTAACTTACCTGTTTATTCCTACTTGCCAGGTAATAAGTACCTTGTAAAATGTACCTTGACGATGAAACTAGCCTAGTCACTATAATTGAATAAAAATAGCACATGATTTTATCGCGATTCTATTTTACACTACATTTCATGCTTATAAGTCATAACGTGTCAGACTGTTATTTAAGTATTCCTAGGAAATATAAGTTTTCATTTTACATCAGAAGTAATATATTTAATCACAATCATTATATTATAAATATATCTACTTGATAAATTGTCGTTTATTTTATATATTTGTGTTTGTGGTATTAAATTATGCGGTGTTAAATAAAAAAAGTATAAAATTAACTTCATTCAAGTAGGTTTAGTTAAAAAAAAAAATTGAGTAATAAAATAATATAACCATTTATATATACAATCATTCATTCACTCATTTCATTTAAAATTCCCCTTCCTTTATTTTTTATTCGTGTCCTATCTGTTAGAGTTCTATAATTTATTAGGATATTTTTTATTTGAGTAGAAGAGGGTTGTTAGAGTTCTCTGTTTCTCCCAAAACAAAACAAAAACATAAGCATCAAAAAAAAAAAACTTGTACTGTATAGCATTAAAAGTACCAAAACCATGCATACCTACTAAGTATATTTTCTAAACTTAAACTTAAAAAAATAAACTTCTCGTTTTAACTTTGTATGTTTTTTCCCCAAGATAAAAAATCCTGAAAATGTCTCTTCTAAGTTGTAGCTTATTAATTAACGTAAATATGTTATCCTAAAGGCAGTAGTAGTTGTACGCGCTCACTTGGAAAACTAAATTTCGGGTCTCGCACCTCTGATATTATCATGTGCGAATCATTTAACACGATTTACGATGAAGGAAAACATCGTGAGAAAATCTGCATATCTGAGCGAACCTAACTAGTTCTCAAAAGTCATGTGTAGCCCGCATTTGGCCTCCGTGGTGGACTATATAGTAGTAATACAGGTATAACTATAGGAAGGCCTGTGCTCAGTAATAGGACTTTAAAGAAAGGCCTGGAAGAGATGAGATATTATTGCCATATTATTATCCTGTATGGTTTTTCACTTTACATTTACGGAAAATTTTATTGCATATACAAGAGATATAAAGTTCCTTCAATATAATGCATGCATAATTTTATGAGTTAGATTTTCCCAAATGACACGTTACAAAGATCAACATCGGCATTGATACACATTAGCAGATGCGATACACTACACATGTGAGGAATGTTATTCAGTTTATTTTGGTATATATTCAAGATCATATCCAATACATCTATATCTATATACAAACAGAATATACAATGGAATTATTATTATATTCAAATAGATTAATATACTAAATTATCGATGAATTTGTTAATAAGCTTAGTAATCTATACTAATATTATAAAGAGGTAAAGTTTGTGATGTTGTGAGTTTGTGACGTTTGTAGGGGGTAATCTCTAGATCTACTGAACCGATTTAGATGAAATTTGGTAAAAACATAGTTTGAGACGCTGGGAAGGACATAGGATACCTTTTATCCCAAAAATCATCCTTTAAGGGGGTGAAAATGGGGATGAAAGTTTGTATTGGGAAGCAAACTACGGACGAACCCGAGTCGCTAGTAACTAATAAGCAATAACTCTATTTTAATTTTTACCCACCATCGCGTCAGCTTGAAATGGAATTTATTGAGTTTGGCATAATTAAACATAATATAACATTTTAATGTAAAATGCTAACAGAAGATTCTACTTAGAAAAACAATGCTCTTTCATGATACTATTGGGCCAAAGTACAATCCTACAAGTATTCAGAGAACATATACTAGCAAAATTGTAATTTATTTGGCTTTGTTTCTTGCATGGCTTTACGTAAATACAGGATCGATCCGCTAATGTCAGTGGCAAGGTAATTGTTAGAGCAATCAGCGAAATGAGTGTCTTCCACGCTACCACGCTATACTCGTGGTTAGTGTTTGTCACGGCTCGATGCACTCAGTTGCTTTTTATTACGTTTGTCATTTAGTCTAAATATTTGGTGACAATGACAGTCACATTATGTGTTTATAATCTTCATTTTTTTGGCAGTTTTGGTTAAGTTACATGACATCATTAGTGATTAACGTCTATCTTAAACTTAAAGAGTTATTATGTAAATGTTTTTATACGGTCCATCTCAATTATAATAAACATAGTACTGTGTGCGTAAATGCTTTTTATTTAAAATTATCGTTTATTATAAGTACTTATCTGTAAATAGACAATTTTATATTTACCTAGTAAAAAAAAAAAAAAATTTAACCTGCTTCATTTAAAGTATTCTTTAAAAGTAGAATACTTCTTGCAATTCATAACAGTTCTTAATAGATTTTTAGTATCAGAATTTAAGGTGCATCGGTTTCTTCTTGTCGTTCGTAATGGTGTGTCCACATGATACAGACTTGGTACAAACTTTTGTCGTACAGACATCTGTACAGACTGAAAAGTCTGAGTGAAAAAGTTCACGTAAATATGTCGACAGAATGTTTGTGTGGACTTTTCATTACCTCAGACTTTTATTTTTGAGGATGTACAGCTTTTCAAAAATTATGATAATTATTTTATTATTCACTGAATAATTTTTTGACTCCAAATAATACGCAGGCATACACACACATTTTAACTATCATGCATACCTCCGACTTTTCCAATACACCGACATTTATCTGCACTGCTATGTTGCACAGACAAAATTCTATAGAAATCTACTTAAGTCTGTACTAAGTCTGTATCGTGTGGATGGAGCATAAATCAGTCAGAACAAACTTTTTTTATATTTTTAAGAAAACCTTTCCTGCAGTTTATGCATTATTATCTTTTATTTGTAAATTGTAAATGTTCAAATTGTCAAGCAACCAATCAATGAAAATTTATTTAATCTTTAATTAATTGTTTTAATAATATTTTTTAAATTTCGTTTTTACTTCGAAAGAAGAATTTGAACAATACGAAAAAAAAAATAAGAAAAAAAAACAATAAAATGATGTTTTACCATTTTTAAGACGCTTTGACTAGGTTCACATTATAATTGACTGTGTGATAAAATCTTGTAAGTCCATTTTAACAGACTTTTTATAATTGTCTTATGGATTTCAAAGATAATAAGTAAATATTTTGTTCAGTTTGAACTTTTACATAGTTGAAATCGGATGGGCTAATGAAACCTCATACCTATATTGAACAAGCCACTAGCGATTAAAAAATAAGTTAAACATTAATAATTGTAAGGTATATTACGTGTAAGTATGTTAAAACTAAATTCAAAATTAATGATTGTACCGGCATGACAGTAATTAGTAATTACACTAATATTATAAAAGTTTAATTTTGTGAGCGAGGGAGAGTGTGTTTTTTACTTCTTCCTCTGTATCAGCTTAACGGATTTAAGCAGCAATTGGCATGGAATCCAAATGTTTAATGAAGAGCGTTGCTTCTTTTTGAAAAAAAAAAAATTAAATTATAATTTTAAGTCATTAATAGGTACGTAACTCTCTTTTATGATCGCAACTTAAATTTCACTAACAATTATTTCAACATCAATTGTAAAATAATATCTTATCCTACTCTACACAGTATTACCTATTATTTAATGTACCTAAGTATTGTTATAAGTTGTTACCTAGCAAAAAATATTACCTACACCTTTTATGTTAACACATGTTATAGTATCTAAGTTATTAACACGCTTTAGGTGTATTTTTATCTAATATATGTTTTACAACTATATTTTCCAAAAATATTTTTTTGATAAATTTCCATAAATAAGTTACATTAATTATAACTTATCTCTTGATAATTACAATTTTCTATATTTATTCTTAGAATGTAAATGCTAACTTAATTTTTTTTTGCTAACTCATTAACAAACATATCTTCCACTAATATTTTTGTTCTTACTAATATTATTATTACTTAAAGCAATACACAACATTCATTACTTATCAGTTGTAAATAACTATGTTAAGGTTTTTGTGTTAATGCTTTTTATTTAAGCGAGCATGCAAACTCAAATGCATCTTTAGTTAAAAATTGAGACACTGTCATAAAAATAATTTACCTTAGATAAGTTGCAAATTAGTAGCTGAGAAACCTATATAAATTGTACAAAAATATAAGAATATATAACAAACCTTTTTCATATTTTCCAAATGTTTATCACTATTATTTATTAAGTTATTCAAATATCTTGGTATTTATTAATATTTAATTTTTTTAACATATATATTATATTGTAAAAAAATCACAGATAACTTTCAGAACTATCGCGTAAAAAATGGCGGGAAGTTTGACATTTCGGCGGTCGACGAGTTTCCGCCACAAAAGGAAAAAGCGCACTGAGGAAACCGCTTACCGCAACTCGCGCTTTGATTGAACCTTATACTGTTTTAAGATACCGATTTCAAAATGATACGTAATATCTCATGAAGATTATTTATAATATTATTGTACTACTTATACCTCAACCACAATATACATAACATGTTTAGCGTTTCGTGAAAAAAGGTTACTATGGCCTATACACGTCATCAATTTGTGTTTTTTTTTAATTAACCACTTATCATCTTCGAACGTATTCTCGGTATACTAATTTATCAGTTCAAATTATTTCATCTCCTGCTTGTAACAAAAATAATTCTGAAACAATATTTGTAAGCTATCTGAAAATTATATTGTAATGATTTTTGAAATATTACGGTTGTTTTTTTAGAATTCTTCAATTAAAACCTTACAAGTCGCTATTGGAATCTTTATATTATGCAAATTGTATTAAGAAGAAAAGTAACTGATTTTGCCATATTATTGCTCTGTAACAACATGTTGCCATAGAAACCATTATCATTTTCCAGAGATCAATGAATATTTTTCTCTAGTGTACATACTCTAAGGAATATTTTTTTAGTTTGAGATGATGTATTATTAATCGATGATATACCTACTGTTTTTGGAACGAAAACATCTAATTTTTTATTATTATTTTATTAATTATTTATTTATTTTAGTCATCACTTAAGGAAACTAAGTATATACGATATCAAACATTACCTCCATTCCATTGAGTTAAATAATATGTAGGTTTGTATTCTAAACTTTAGTTTTCAACATTGCAGTAAAAAAATAATAGCCATTTTTATTTATTAAAATTTATTTACTTATTTATCACGGAAATTCGAGAATACGCATACAGTAACAGCTGCTTTTGCTATGCGAGTTTAATTGAAAAAAAAAAACGATACAAAAATAAAAAAGTCAATTGTTTTGTCTTTGGTTTACTCAATACGAAATTCGGAAATGATAGTGTGCAAACATATCATAGATTTTTTTAATAGCACAATGGTTCCAAATATACCCCTAATAACAATTATTCAATAACGAAGCATAATGAGGGATATCACTCGCTTCATTTACATAGTCCAATTAATTATAATTTACGAGTATACGAGTAGTATTGTGTCAGCTATAAGTATTTGCTTAGTTCCTACTATACAGCGCAGTTCTTAATTTGCACATAAGAATAATTTACACATAATCACCGTTAATATATACCTACTAATATAAATATGTTGATAAATAAATATGTTTTAAATAAAACTATGTTTTCGTATTATTCCTGCGCGACGCATCGAATGCTTTACAGCAATCGTGGTCACGGAGAGATATACATATATATATATATATATATATATATATATATATATATATATATATATATATATATATATATAATTACCTAATGTCAAAATAAAATGGTTATAAATATAGGAATAAATATATGAATGCATCTATTACGATTTTTTATATTTACCTATAACTTAATTTATTTTCCTTTGTGCTCATTTGAATGCTACATCATCATATATTTTATAGTTATTACTTTTTTAGCAATAAATGGTGGATTTATGAAAATTATTTAAATCGATTCACGATGACAAGTAACTTTTACAAGCACTTGTGAATCGTCAATTTTACATTTTAAATTTAAATTAAATGTCAGTGTAGTCAGTCTTTGAAGAATCTACCACCGGCCTGGAAGGCAGTTCTGCTGGGAAGAGCAGGCGAGAAACTCAACAGTTGCTCTTTTGAAATAATAATTGTTTACAATACTATAATACAACAATTGTTTACAATACTATAATACAATACAATATTATAATACAATATTTATCTACTTATCCTACGTGAGACCCAACCAGACATTAATTCCACACATTGACATCTACGAAGTATTCCGGGACAGTATAATAAGCTTTATTCACTAATAATAATTAATTACAAGACAATTAAATAATTACAATACGATACATATATTACCTGTCTTTAGTCACTTCAGCAGACTGTCTACTGTAGATAGTATACTTATGAGTTTAAACCGTCGTTTAAAAAAGTACTAGATACACCATCAGCGAAAAAAAATATCACCGAATGAGCGCTCATTTGAACAGTTGAGCGCGCTTTTAAATTTTATTTTGTGAAAACAAATTTAATTGCATTGTATTTAAGGTTTAATTTATATTGTTGTAAATTTATTTTAACTGGAATAATTGCTGTTGTATTATGGGACTGACATTTTCGCCTTGTGCTTAAAAAGTCTCTTAATAAAAACAGATTAAAAAAAAACCTAGAATAATTACCTAAACACAATTGGTGACAGTTTTAAGAGAACGTTTGCATGGGATTGTGTATCTAGTACTTTTTTGATCGATGGTTTAAATTTAAAAAATATCTCAAACTACGGTTACTTGTTGTTTTTTACCTGAATCTATTATCTAGTGTATAAGTAACTAAATTTAACGTACAATAATTTACAACAAATTTCCTTTTTTTTCTATATTCCTTTACGACAAAAAATGAAACATATTTTGTTTTATTTTATAATAAATTTAAAAAAAAAATTATAAAGGCCTACACATTTGTCATTTACAAATTAGGTGGATTTAATAAATGCATGTAATGGAGTAAAAATTTTTACATATACTATTTTCTTCAGCTAAGTAACTTTTACTTAAGTTTTTAAAAATGGTTACATTCATACGGAATAATAAATCGTCGTTTTCGAATTCGTCGTTCAAATTTCCCAACTATAAAAGCTACGAACGTGAACAGAGTTAATATAATTATTATGTATAAGGGACTTCACGTTGAAGCAAGCACTACTTGTGGTGTACTACGTATAGAATCAGATTCCATAAAATATAAGGAAAATCAAATGTACCCATAAGTAAAATAATGTTTTATCCTTATTTTACTTTTTTTGTTAAATGTTACTATTGAAATCCTTATACCTACTAAAGATATTTTTTTCATAAAATATATACAAACTTATCAACTTTATGTTGAGGCAAGAATAATTGAGGTAATTTTTTTTTTAACTAAAATTTGACACATTAGCCTTTGGATAAGTGTCTAAGGGGCACTATCTCCTAGCCTAGTTTATAGGTTTGGCGCCTACACAAGCGCAAAAAAAAATATTTTTTATAAAAATATTTTCTTTATGGAAATACCTAAAAGTACTTTATTTGCATATTTATATCACTATAAGTTTGTTTTCCATTTATTAATTTATTCATATCGTCTAATCAATAAATCTATACTTATAATATTATAAAGCTGAAGAGTTCGTTTGTTTGTTTGGTTGAACGCGCTAATCTCAGGAACTACTAATCCGATTTTAAAATTCGTTTTGCATTGGATAACCCGTTAACTGAGGAAGGCTATAGGCTATATACCATCCCGGAAAAATGTACGGTTCCAGTGGGATAGATTTATTTTTGTCTAGGGACGAACGCGAAGCGAAGCGAGGGTGAGCCGCTAGTGTTAAATATATGTACCTACGTACGTACCTATTGAGAAGATTTTAGAGTAGTACCTATTTTTATTATAATACCAAAACACTTGCGAAAAACGAGCTATGGAGGTTTAAGATAAATAAAGTAAGTAAGGTAAATAAAGGAAAATTTAAGTA
This sequence comes from Fabriciana adippe, assembly GCA_905404265.1. Taxonomy (NCBI): domain Eukaryota; kingdom Metazoa; phylum Arthropoda; class Insecta; order Lepidoptera; family Nymphalidae; genus Fabriciana; species Fabriciana adippe. The sequence continues at coordinate 8,769,906 of FR990001.1, read as the reverse complement.
CATATTTGTTTTTCTAAGCCTCAAAAGTAGAACATTATAACATCACAATACGGTTTTAACGAGAACGCAATTTACTATCTCTTAACTAAATATCGTTGTCTTGATATAAATAGAGGTACTCGCATAAACATAAGCATTTGCACTGTGTTTCAACACATCAAAATAATAGGGGTGTACAAATAAAAATAAATTCTATTATATATATTTTTTAAAACGTATTTCATATTATACTGTTAAAATAGTCGCGTTTATAATTGAGACTAATTGTAAGATGAAAAAACTATTACTGAAAGTAGTGGGTAGGATAGTTTTTAAGGACAGATATCGACTTACTTTTTTAGGTGAATGCACTTGCAATCACCTATAAAAGTAAGTTGACTAAAAAAATCGCATGTTAATACGAAAAACATGCTTCATTTTCACGTGTGTAATAATCGTGCGTCGGAAATCGACCACGCGTAAATTCTCCTTAAGATTCTTTGATTTATGGATACCTATTATCTACGATCATTTAAATATATGTATGTCTAAATAAAACATGTTCACGTTAACTGATATAATTGATTATTATGTCGGATCTGTTTATATCTTCGAAAGAAGTATTAAGGCCTGGACAAGGTTTACCTATTCGTAGTATTTTTTATAACGTTTTCACGTTTAACTAAGTAACATGATTCTAAAACAGGGTATGCGGGCGTTACTGCTCAGCATTCAATGCACATACATGCAAATCGAAATCTTTATTTGGACCGACCGACCTTCCGGCTGCGCTCAGAAAAAGTAGTCAACACGACACTCTCCAAGAGCTTGCGTATAATTTGGCGGTAATTAAATTATGTAAATAATGACAAAAAATAAGGACAGTGGCTGTTTCATAATACTAAGTTTGTATCTACTTACATTTTACCTAATAAAATATGGCAGGTAAAAAAATAATATGACTTTGTTAATTTTACGATTGAATAAATATTTTACTGTCACAAATATTATATAAGTATATAAGTGGTTTGTGAGCATATTTACTATTAAGCTATTAGTAATCGTTTATTCAAACAGTACTTACCAACTCATCCAATAAGAAACTACATCCAATTTTAATCCCAAATAACCGAAGCAAGCAACACTTCGTATTGATCTAATTTGATTCAAAATGTGGCAAAATTTCAATAACCAGTAATATTAGTCAGTTAAAAAACTAAAATATTTTTTTCATACGACAACCGTATAATGCCCGTATACTGTCGATCGTTAGGAATTGCCGCGCAAGACTAAACGTTTGCGTAACTAATATCGTGCAGCTTGACCTCAAATACAGGGCTGGGATAAAACAATAATTCCCTAATTAATTTTCAAATTGACAGTTTTTCCAAATGATGGAATAATGTTCTACGTAATAAGTATAAATAAGTTTATGTTCTATAAAATATTTGTTAAATATCATCATCGGCTGAATAAATGTAAAGAATTGAGAGCATGAATTAATAAAGATTTTTTAGCTTGTGCTATCTTCTCTCCGTCTTATACAAAGTATCCAGCCAGTAATAATAACTAAAAAAAGTAGTAATAATAATGTTTTGAATGGACCGGAAGTGTAATGCAAAATTGCAAGTTTACTAATTTAGTTCTTCCATTAATAATAGCTTAATGTTCTTTCTACGAAATAAGAAAATAAATACTGACATTAAGTTTGAAAACAGAAATCAAAGGCAGATTATTATAGCCACTTACTGACCGACACAGGTTGTGGTCAACGTACTTTATGCACTGAGCCTAGGCGTAGTCCGTTTACCTATTACTTGTTGTTACGACCCCTTGAGAATATTGATTTGTTACAAAAATATAGATTATAAGTTTAAATAGGATATTAAGGTCATTTTGATATTCTGACAAATGCCAACCCTTAGCCATATAGTAGTTTACTAAAAAAAATATTCAATGTTAAGATAATATTTGCGCATAAATAAGAGATAACATTGTCTCGTACTCTATTGCCCATTGCTTATTCATGGTTCAACTATAATTGTCGATGAATGTAAGGCTCTTCCGGAATAACGGTAGTACTACGCCAGAAACGGATACGTCAATAATTCTAGTGTTTTTATATGTATGTCCGTATCTAGATATAATTTTATTGCAAAACCTTTTTTACTAACCTTAATCATTTTATAAATGCCAAAATGCATTCTAAAACATAGTAAAAGATTTAAACAACATGACATTCATCACTCGCTATAGTTATCTAATAAAATATTAAAAATTGTACTTAAATGACATCTACCTACATTTATAGGTACAATCGTTATGTAAAATGTTTGTTATTCCCACATAGTTTTTTTATTAGCGTAATCGATCATAGAAAGTCAACCTGTCTAAGAGGGTAGATCTTTAAGTTTACTGACCTTATCAAGTATCGCGGAGAAAGTTAGAGCAAATTCTCTTGTTTCTATAGCTCAACGGTACACAAGCAAATGATGAAAGTGAACGATATTTATACTAAATATATTGTGCTTATAAACATATTTAAACTTAGTTTAAATAATAAAGCAAGAGAAGACTTCAGTCTACGCGTCAATTCGTAAACTAAATAAAAGTAATTACTCAAGCCGCAAAACAACCTCCTTATTATCAAAGGTATATGGATCATAATTCAAGATTGGTATTCGATTTGTCTCTCATATTTTGGATGTTTTCCAAACGGAGATAATATAACAACGATTTATTTTTGTGATGTCACGTGGCTTTTGTTGTCTTATTATTGTACCTATGTGGCCTCACAGTATATATTCATACAACAACATATTAAAATTAAAAATACGGAATAAATATTATTCATATTGTTAAACTGCATTAGATTTAGTGAAAAAAACTAGTAACCTTATAAGCAGGCAATTTTAATTAATTCTAATAATTATAAAATATAAAGTCATCTATACTAACGTTATAAATGTGAAAGTTTGTGAGTATGGATGTTTGTTACTCTGTCACGCCAGAACGGCTGAACGGATCTGGATGAAATTTGGCACAGAGATAGATTATAATAGTCTGGAATAACACATAGGCTACATTTTATCTCGAAAAAATGTACGGTACGGAGTAATGTACGGTTCCCGTGGGATAGGTTTGTTTTTGTTTTCCATAAATAATTCATCAAAAGGCCTTTAGTCGCGCATTTATAGTTAATAGTAGACTAGAGAACGCTCGTGTAAATAGTTATACTAGAGACTAGGTATTTAATTGATTTGCAATATAACTTACATTGTCTGGTACTTCCAACATTTTCGTCTCATAAAATGCAATGTCCATCACCGATACATTGTTTTATCTGAAAACAAAATTATAAATTAAAATCGATTAATAAATAAAAATCCTCATATTCGCATTAAAGTTGAATTACTACCGATACGATACTATTGCCAAAGGCCACTTAAATTCCAGAGTATTCAAACAAACCTATATTATTTGAAAACCTATATTTATTGTTAATACGAGCTGTATTATGAAAACAGGATTAAGAAATTTTTTGAAGACGATTGTAAGCCAATGTCTAACTGGCTAGCCTTTTGTAGTTTACTAAAAGCTCAATATATTTTGGCATACGTAAGTATTTACTAACATTTCTGTTGTAACTGGTAAGTTGGCACCACTTACGAGATGTCAATGTCACATCAGTAAATAATTATTGTTACTGTCAAATAATGCTTCATTTTTTGTTTTTGTTGTGCTTGAATTGTTTCGTTATTTGCTTGCAATACATGTTGTGCAAGTTACTTTAAAGATAAATATTATTGGTGCTACGTACGCTACTAACATAAGATATACTTAAGTCTAAAGGAATTCATAATAGTAAGTAATACTTCGTTATTTATATTTTTAGTTGTAATGAATAGTAACTAAGGGAAAACTTGTTGGTTTAACTAGTTTTTAATTATGATTATAATATGAATATCTGTTTCACAGTAGTGTAGAAATATGAATAAAATATGAAATGTACACAGATCTAAATACCTACTATTTAATTTAAAAAATATATGTATATATTATTAGTAAATGGAAAAAAGTTCAAAATTTAAAACTTGTTGTGTACATACATCGTTGCCAATATTATAATTGTGAAAGTGTATTAACTTGTCCTTCTTCCATGTTAAAGCGGCACAAATGTATAAACGAATATGTAATAAAAAATTATGGCTTTTATAATATTATTACATTATGATGTAATATTTATTGTAAAACCATGTATCAATAAAGGAATATCAATGTTTCATAGTAAAGTTATAATGCAACTAATTATAAAGACAATACATATTCTCACCGAGATGTAGAACACTTATATTTTAGTTTTTACCATTGATAACCTAAAGCCACTGAATGTAAAAGAATACAGGAAATTGGAGACTTTGTCTTTTATAAATAAAATTAACGGATAGGATAAGAAAGAATTTTTTAAATTGGTTTCTGTGGAGATCCAATAGGGGACATTTACGACCTGGAGAGTGACATTGTCTATATTTTATCCCAGGATACCAAATTATGGTAGTTCAATAGAATATTACTAAGCAGAATAGGTACATTTAATCTTAAGAATATATTACATTAAAATTTATAAATACATATATTACCAGTTATGAAAATTATGTTTCTTTAGTGTCTATAGTTTCTTTCTATTTTCTTTTAGCTTTTGTCTATAGATGAGCATATTTTGATGAGAATTTTTATTTTCTGCAGTTAAATAAATCACTAGAGACAGTTTAAGCTGTCCACTCTATATAGTTGATTACAGACTAAATATAAAATATACACACAAGCAATCTGCAGGCAGTAGCTTATAACATAATACAGTCATTGTCAATCCTACTAATATTATAAACGTGAAAGTTTGTAAGAATGTATGGATGTATATTTGTTGCTCTTTCGTACCACAACGGCTGAACGGATTTGAATGAAATTAGGCACAGATATAGATTGTAGTCTGGAATAAGACATAGGCTACTTTTTATCCCGGAAAAATGTACGGTTCCAGTGGGATGGGTTTTTTATTGTTTTCCTAGAGGCGAACCCGAGCGAAGCGAGAGTGATCCGCTGGTATACTAATTATATTAATTATAATAGATGGAAAAGTATTTCTTAAAAAAATCTTCATAAAGTTTAAACAAAAATAGACCTTGAGTCATGAAAATAAAGGCGTCGTTATAAAGGGCGTCGAAAGTGGCCCTGCACTACTTTCTAACAGAATTATTCTAGTAGCCTCGTTAATGTCGCTATACTATGTCGAATCTTCCGTTAATGATGCCATCTGTCTTCTAAGTAGGAGAAATATGTACATAATGTAGTATGCAGATAAGATATTTTACATCTCAAAAGATAACAAAATGTACATTGTTAACTAATTAAAAAAAAATCAAATCCAAAGACCAATCAAATTCATAGATATTTACAGTCGTTACAGATTTTTCGCTAAATGTAATTTATTAATTTAACTGTAAATGTTCTTTATTGCAATACCACAAATTATACCAATATTATAAATGTAAGTTTGTGAGTATGGATGTTTGTTACTCTTTCACGCCAGAACAGCTAAACGGATCTGGATGAAATTGAGCACATTATAGTCTGGAACAAACCTATTCCAGGGGAACCGTACATTTTACCTATGTTAACACATAGGCTGCTTTTTATCCCGGAAAATGTACGGTTCCCCTGGAATAGGTTTGTTTTTGCTTTCCTTTGATATTTTTACACAAAATAGTTTTTATTACATGGAGAAGAATTTTAGGCTCTCCATTTTAGTGTAACTCGCCGATCAACTTAACAAAAACGATTGGACAATCGATCGCCAATGAAAATGATTCGCCAATAGATTTAATTAGACTGAGCAATGCAGCATCGCTTGGCCAGGTACGGTATAATAAACCTATTTCACTTTATGATTCTAATTAAAGTACCCTATGTAGATACAGACAATAACATATTTGCCATGAGATATCTATGTAAATACCAGCCATATGGCTAATACAAAAATTAGCCCTGTACGGAGATTGAAATGGCAACCGAAAAAGCAAAGGTTAAACCTTAGAGTTAATAGTAAGCAAAATTATCTTAATTTATCGCGTCAGTGGCTCGACCCACGTACCTTTTAAAATTTTTTAGACGACCCTTCCGAATCCGAATATTTTTTCTAAAAACACTTTATACTTTTAGAAATATGCAAAATAGGCTTTAATTATTGGCCATCGAAATTTCAAGTTATATCTAAAAACCAAAAATTTAAATAACTATCGCCAGTGAAAGGTCACACCCGTCTTCACTTGCATTTCTGTTTTTTTTACTTCTGGTCTATTTTTTTTTATTACTTTGCATCTCAGAAAACCCACAGTCATTTAAACTCAAATTCAAAATTGAGTTAGGCAATTTTGAATTGTTACTTTCTTTCTACTTTTAAATTAAATGTCAGTGTTGTGTCTGCGGGGAACCATCCACCTATGCCAGGATGAGCCTACGGAAAACTCAACATTTTATTTGTTTTTGGTTTAAAATAATGTTATTAGTATAATATTTTCCTTTGAATAATATAATATGCGTACAGCTTGAAAGATGAAAACTTGTCGTTATCAGTTTGCCTAAGTATTGTAGTATTTATTTATTTTGCGATTATTACTGTTTCTTAAGTAGCGTTGAATGTTTTGATGAATTATAGTACATTAATTTGATGAGTTACAATATCATCGTTTCGGTAAATATACTTCTAGAGATAGACGTCCCCCAAATATTTCGATGCTTACCGATTTTCTGACATCAGACAACATATTGTAATCTTATATTCCTATCCCGATGCGAGTATAAAGATAATAAATTAATCAGACCTAGTAAGATAAAAAATCAGTCCAGTGTCGACATACTAACGTAATTAGGTACTACTTGTACTCGGCATGCTAAAGAAACTTTATGTTATATCAAGTCAAATTGCAAATTGCAAAAATCTACCATCAAACCCTTACTATGCCGAAACAACACATATCCAGTACACGTCACTCCTGGCCAAGAACATTTTGTCGAGGACATTTCAGGAGCTCCGGATGTTAACAGGCACACGTTCAAACCGATGAAATCATAGATAGTATATATATATATATATATATATACCTGCTTCACTTTTATTTACAACCTATTTATTATTCTACTGTTACTTCTAGATGTTATTTTCGATGCAGAATGCGGATAGGTTGCCACTTAGTGTTGAAATGGTATATTTATAAGCAGTTTATGTTCTCTGCAACGTCCTACATACAATTGATGCTAATTAAGAGCGTCTTCCTCATGTTTTTCATTATGACCAGCACGCGAGATTAAACTTTATGGTATTTTTATTCATACTATTGTTTTTGGAACAATTTTTTGTAATTTGTACAACAAATATTTAAAGTTTTACCATAGGGTAACTAACTCTCATCAGAAATAAAAGAAACGATAGTTAAAATAAATGTCATTAGATGGCATATTAGATATGATTTTGCAAAATTAGCAAAAGAATCTTAGCACAATAAAATGTAATTAAAAGTAATAGGTTTATATCGCGCACTCTTAAATAGCGGTGTTTTAGGTATTGCTTCTATATAAAAAACTAGAAAAACAAACAAATTTATCCCACGGGAATCGTATACTTTTCTAGGATAAAAAGTAGCCTATGTGCTATTTCAGACTATAATCTATCTCCGTGCTAAATTTCATCCAGATCCGTTCAGCTGTTCTGGCGTGATTGAGTAACAAACATCCAAACTTTCACAGTTATAATACTAGTAAGATATACGTAACATACATTAAGTGTGTAGCGAAGACATCAAACTAAAACTACTTACTAGATTTTAAAATAATTAAGCGTTCATTATCATTAAGGCAGCAGGAAATCTCTTTTAAGGAGTCTGCCCACTACCCCGTCTCATACCATGACCATACTAGGAGCGTGTCAGGCAAAAAAATATTCTTTGTATTGAAATGTATGAGACTCTGTCCACTAGACCGTTCCGTCACCGACCGGCACCGTCGCGTGCCGTGCACGGAGCGTCAACAATTGTCGGCGAGAATATTTTGCCGGTGCCGGTACATTCCGTGCCTGACACGCGACGTTGTTGAACCGGTGAGCATACGGGTTATAAACGCGTATGATGACCATTATAACCGCGTATGATGACTGTTCTAAGCCCGTTACGTATTGCCGCTTGTCTTGTAAAGATGAGCGATAATCGTTATTGAAGATGGGTTAGTACCGATATTTCTCAGGATTAGGTAATATTAATATATTCGTCTGGCAATATTATAATATTGTAACTAATACTTCAATATTAGTGATATTTATCTAGAAACAACAGGTAATACTAAAACGGGAACTATACGGATATGACACGCGGATGATACGCGGTTGATACGCGGATGATACGCGGATGATACGCGGATGATACGCGGTTGATACGCGGATGATACGCGGATGCTACGGTCACTATAACCATTATGTACGGGCATGATACGCTGTTGATACGGTCTAGTGGGCATAGTAGTCCGTGCCGTGCTCGTTTCCGTGCCTGATACGTTCATAGCACGGTCATGGTATGAGACGTTGTAGTGGGCAGAGACCCTTAAACAAATCTTTAATTGATTCGCTACGAATAGATGTTTTAAAGCTATTATTCTAATTTCTGTGTAAATTATATATATTTCAAACAACATTTACAGTAAGTAAATGACTTCTAAAATTAAAATAATTAAAGAATGCGTGTATGAATGTGTACACGCGCAAGAAGTAAAACTTCTGTAGGTTATCGGTATTCTTTATGAAATTTAATTTATGTTTTAAATAATTAGGATAGATGAGATACTAAAAAAATATTAAATAACGCACATTAGGTATATTACAATCATATATTTATAGAAAATCATTTAAAGAAAGAATATAATATTATATATCTACAAGACAATAACAACGGTTACCATGGCAACAAACGCCTCACCCGATCACACTTTTCGTAACACTCTTGTCACGCATTCACCAGCTTACTCCCCAAGTCAAGCGTGCGTAAAGAAGTTTTACTTCAAAGTCCAAGACTTTTGTTTGCAAAACGCAAAGATCTTTATAATGATACTAATACTCTTTTGCTTGCAACGTAATAACGAATATAATTATGTTTCTATTTATCATTGCACGAGTATTATTATACAATAGTAATTGCATTACCTATGCATTGATTATGATTAATGTGAAAATGTAAATTTTTGTATCGGTATACAAATCTAGTCATCGCTTGCGGCTTTCCGAGTTTATTTCCATTTTTATATGTTGGCTTTACATATTAAGCATTGAGTTTGAAGTCTTACAGGACATTGTTGCTTAAACAAGCACAATATGTTCAATCTCAGGTCGAGTGGCACTGTAGACAGTTACTGAAGTCTGTTATACAGAAGATGTATGGAGGTAGATGAAACACCACTAAAATCTGTGGCTTTATTACCTTTGTAATGAGCGCTTGAGCACACAGACATACGTGGAGACTAATGCTCTAAGAACAAATTAGTTTATTTTTCTGCTACAAATCAAATACTCAACGATTCTAATATCCGAAATATTTAATGAATCAATATGCAATGTACAAACTTACTTAAACTTTTATTATTTTACTAGCGACTCCCGCGTATCGGATAGATCCTGTTCACTACGCCAGCGTCTTATATTTTTCCAATATACTAATTAACTGCCTTCCAAAATTATGTGTATCTCAAGGTAATCCCATATAAATAACACCTCTGTGTGAAAAATAATAAACTATTTTTACAGTAAATTTAAAGTTGGTGTGCCTTTTATTACATTATTACATCGTCAAAATAATATTATTACATCCAGTGATTCTCATAGTTTTATTATGAAAGATGATTATGATGAAACCCATTTCCATCCCATATTTTGATGTATTAGGAAAAAAAATCCTGTGATTTATAAGAAATTAACTATGTTTGTGTTTATGTTTCAGCGAAATCGACAGACAAACCAACAATACCTTTGTATATATATATATATATATATATATATATATATATATATATATATATATATATGAGAGACGTGTTATCAAATCGATCTTATTTCTTAGTGATCTGGGAACTCCCAACTTAATTATACCTATACGATATACCTAATCGCACGTTAGACGTTATGTTGGAGCGTGCTCAAGAAAAACTTATGTAAGAAATAAATCGTACACGATCGTATTATTTCATATTTTTTATAACTTCAAATACAAAAGCTTTTTAACGGAAATAAGTTAATTTAAATTGTAGTAAAAAGGTAAATTACACTTTTGAAGTGATGCCTTGGAAATAATTAAGACTCAATGTCTACAATTTCAGTTAAAAGACTTCTTGTAGTAAGTACCTACCGGTTAGCGATTTCGCTAGCTATCTGTAATTTCGAAATAACTGTTTTTATGAAGTTTATCATACATTTTATTGCTGTATGCGTATGTAACTTAAAATAAAAATAAATAAGTTTAAATAACATTTATTGCCAGCCATAAAATAAAAACAGTAGGTAATAACATTTTTTTTAAATTTGACTTACGTAAATCTATCTTTTGGCAAAAGGTAGTCATTCAGCGGATAATAAGCAACAAAAAACAAGTAGTGATAATGTTATGTAGTCAACAGGACAGACTTAAAATGTTTAGAAAAAAATAGTTTATGCAAGTAGGTATTTGTATATGTTACAGTCAAAACTATTTTTCAGTCAAAACTATTTTTGACTAAAAAATAGTTTTCACTGCAACATATACAAAATACAAATACTGCGTACTATTCTGTATAATTAAGTACACTCTTTTTTTAATCGTCACTTTGAAATACTCTTATTTCTTAAATAGATTTCAAAAGTTTGAATCCGTATAGTATTATAAGCCGAGCTACAGTTTTGCTTACAAGCTGTCAGCTGCTCGCGTATGTAGAAAAAATCTTACAAAATTTGTTTTGTATGATATTTCATCCATTGCTTAACAGAGTATTAGATGCGTAATAAGTAATAACTTTTATTATAATACTTTGTTAGATTTACGTGAATATTTGGTATTTTTAATAAAACTATTTTCTCGAAGTTTCTCTCGTGACCATGGGCCTTACCATCACCTATTTTAAAACATTCTTACTTCAAGACTGTTTTGTTTCAAGATTACAATAATCTTACTTTTATTCGTACCATGAACTTTAAAAAGCAAGCTTGCTTTAAAATTGCTTAGTGATGCGACAGAACGAATGATTTGTCTATTCCCTTCTATAAAAGAAAAGAAATAGTGCTATATAAGTCGTATAGCGTTATCCCTGTCACACCGATAGTCGTTCTTAAATATGATTAGTACTTACCTAGGATAAAATTAAAGAAAAACATTATATTATTTAATTTCAAAAGTACATGTTTTCCACAAAATATACGCAATCTATGTCTTTTTTATATTATTTATACGAATAATTTTAGTATAGTTTTAAAAATTAGGAAAACTATTAGAAAAGAAAATAAAATAAATTACGGCTAAATTGTGATACAAAATTCGGAACAAATTATTTACTTGACAACCGTCTGAATATTTGTTTACTTGTCTGACGACGAGCGAAAATTAAAAGTCAATGAGATGATAGTTTGTTTATGTGAGCTTTTAGATTAGAATTAAACATGTTGGACTTATTAAATAAAACTATCTTTTCGGATTATTTCGCGGATTTATTTTGATTTTTGGTAGGGAACCAAAAATCAAAATAAATCCGCGAAATAATCCGAAAAGATAGTTTTATTTAAAATGTCAAATATTCGCGTAAATCTAAGAAAGTATTATGTTGGACTTATTTTATTAGTAATTTGTACTATATGAATTAACAGCAAGAAACAAGGTAAGGTGTACTGAAACGTTTTATTCATTAAATATTTTTTTAAATCAATATAATACTAGCTAGACTAGGTACATAGTTTCACGAGCACTTCGCAAAGGAAGCATTTGGAGAGACACAAAAAGAAATGCTTTATATTTTTGGGTTTTTTATTTCAATTTAATATTTAATACAACTTATATTATCATCAACTACACTTTTTTAATATTATAAAGCTATAACTTTTCAGCTAGACAAACACAAAAATAAAATAGACACTTTACAAACGTTTAATTAAAACTGTTTTTTAGGTCTTTAAGTGCTGCTTTTCCCTGAATCAGTGGAGAAAATACCTCCACGTAGCCTAATAATACTGCTGCTGATCAAGGAAGTACTGTGTGGTTGATTACTGCTTCAGTGCTGTAATTGAGTTTCCTTTATTACATATTTTGTTATTTTATAAAAATAAATATATTAACATACATACACAGTTGTTATAATTGTTGTAAGTTCTTTTCCATTCCTAAAGGGTCTATATAATACGTATAAAAATCTTTCCATCCAACTTCTTACATAATTTTTGGATAATATAATAAAAAATCATTGTAAGATTATAAATGCGGAAGTAATTCTAATTTCTATCTGTCTGTTTATTATTCTATTATATGTATTCACACCTAAACCTCGATATTTTGTAATGAAGGCATCAAGTGAAGCGAGTAGGGGGTCGAAAATGCGAGAGGGAAAGACTAAAAGTAATAGCACTAAAGGAATTTCTAAACTAGAAATAAAGTTTCTATAGGTATTTTTATTTACTATATTTCCTTCGTATATGTAAATTCTCATCAGAGAGTCTCGTAACAGAATTTGTTTTACATTTTTTATAATAGATAATGCTAAGTAAATTCTTCTCAATTGATGTCACAAAGGTTATATTCGCAACATAGCTGAAAACGAGATTTAGTGTACTACAAGCTTCTGCGTTATAAGCTTTTAAAATCACAAGTATTTCGAAATTATTACACTTCTAGAATCAAAGTACACATTAATTACCGAAGTACTAAAATTACACGATACGTGTACCAATCGATAGATTTATGAAAATAATAGATTTTACTCAATCTATCGGGCACAGTTAATTACTTTTTATATTATACATTTTGAAAATAATAATGCATCCGTCACGTATCAACAACTTTTACAAGATTGCTAATTATGACAGAAAAGTAAGAATGCTATTTGTCAAAATTCACCTCATGGTACGAATTGAATGAACGACAATAATATTTTCTTAGTAATTTTGGTGTCGTGACGTCACAAAACTGCTAAGAAAGTAAGAATGTTTCAAGCTTATAATAACCTTGCTTTTAAGACGTCATGGTACGAAAACTCAAAGTAAGATTATAGTATTCATGCTATAAGAGTTCATGGTAAGGCCCCATGACTGCTGTAAATCATTCGAAACGTCGGGAACCAAAAATCAAAATAAGTCCGCGAAAAAATCCCAAAAGATAATTTTATTTAAAACTTATTATTTATCTACAGTACCTAGTCATCAAGTACAATTATGTTAATATGATATTTATTCACTGTCAGATGAAGCCGGAAAATATTAACAAATGCTTTCAATACCTGAACTTTGATCTCTGTATACTGCTTTTTTATTTATTAAATACATACATGCAATTATTATAGACAATACGTCCATAATAATAAGACAATAGTTCAATTATAAAAGGTTGGCGTTTTCATATACATGTTTCAAGTTAATCGATCAATCTTTTCCTTTACGAGCATCTTGATTAGTTAGAAATATGTTTCAAAACGCTCAAATTCTAATACAACAAATTATAAAGAAAAACGGAGGATTTTTTTCTCTTATTTTTAAGTTAAATTTAAACATACAATTTTATTTTAACATTTTATGTACAACGTAGAACAGTGTCAACAGTAAGGGCTAACTAAAACATTCAACGGATTTTTGAAAGTAGTCCAGTCGTAGTTGAATTGTTCTTGGCCTTGTTTAAGCGAATAATAAAGATTGTGTTTTGGGGATTAAAATACATTTACATTTTTATTTCTTTAATAATTAATTTATATAGTAAATAAATAATGTACTTGCGTAATCGAATTAATTATTTATAATTAACTTTTTAAGATTTGTTACATAAAGGGTCGGTCGGACTTTAATAAAGCCTTCTTTTTACATAATGTTTTAGTATTTGGCATAGACTTAGATTAGTTTCATTTTAAAGCAATAAGGAAGTTCAAAAGCTCAGCAAACAATGCGTGCGAATTCAATACATATAGTGATACATATGCGTAAAGAGCTGTGTATACTTAATCTTCTGTATATATGTATGTATTCAGCCCTTTTTAACGCCCGTCCCGCTGCTGGGCACGGGCCTCCCCTCGATACGAGGGAGATTAGGTCCACCACGCTGGCCAATTGCGGGTTGGCGGACTTCACACGTCTTTCGAAAACTTGCTAGGTTCTCTCAGACATGCAGGTTTCCTCACGATGTTTTCCTTCACCGTAAAGCAAGTGATAATCATGTTAGAAATGATATTCGCACATGAAAATATCAGAGGTGCATCCCTGGACTTTGACCCGATTCACTCGGTTTCACAAGCGAGCGCGTTACCACTGGGCTACCATTGCCTTTTAATCTTCTATCTATACATATAATAAAACTGTAGAAGTTGAATGTCTGTACATAGATAAAAAAATGCTGAAAATCGAGTCAGGGGGATGTAATAAGAGAAATAGAACAAATCCAGTTTTTTTTTCAAATGTTTTGTTTCTCTGTCTGTCTGTTTGTCTGTTAAAAAACTATAGTTACTTACACAGCTTAGTACACAAAAACTTATGCACCTAATTTAGTACCTTATACCTTATACCGGAAAAACGTACGGTTCCCGTGGGATAGATTTGTTTTAATTCGTCTTGAAGGTAGGCCTTGCCCAGCAGTGGGACGTTAAATAAGAGCTGAATAAAATAGAGTAGCTGCAATAGTAGATAGATTCGGAAATCAATATATATATATATATATATATATATATATATATATATATATATATATATATATATATAATTCGGCCCATATACTCAAACCCATGAGTCTTAATTACTGTTTTGGAACGAAATTAAATATCAATTAACCTCTCTCTTATACTCGTAATTATATACATATGTAAAACAATTATAATTATATATAATTACTATTATTGCACTTATTAATCAGATATTTTTATATTTTTCTTCACAAAAAATTAGCATTTACAGCCTCAATAATAATATTAATGTATTTAATTAAAAGTCTTGAATTAATATTGCTTATTTAATTTTTTTTCCTTGCTCCATTTATTTCGCACTGAAGGCTATTGCACCTTCTAATTTGACTTTTTAATTAAATTTGATAAGTAAAAGTAATACAAAACCAAAATCTAGTAATACTTATAATGAAAATTGCTTTTTTACTATACTGGCTTGATTTTTTTTTAATAATATTGTAAAGGCATAAATAAGTATGTTTGTCTATTTATTCTTCATTCACGCAGCAAGTGCATTGAAGTGATTTTAACATAGAGGTAGATAGATTAAGTAAATGTATATGTCTGTAAAATTGTCGTTTTTAAAACATATGTGATTAATTAAAAATCGTGAACAACATAATTGTGTCTGAAATGCATGTTAAATAACAGGCAATTTAGTTTGTATCTATCTAATATATTTAAACGAGCAATTCTTATTTATTTATTTATTTATTTATACCGGTGATCTCGGAAACGATTCTAACGATTTCGCTGGAATTTGGCATGTGGAGGTTTTCGGGGGCGAAAAATCGATCTAGATTAGTCTTATGTCTGGGAAAACGCGTGTTTTCGTGTTTTTATGCGGTTTTCTCGCATTACTCCACACAAAATATGGTCGATAATTTCTTACGTTCGGTCATAAGCATCGTGGTCAAACGGCCAAAGTGTAAGATTGACAATCACAGGTCCGGGTTCGAAATCCCGGTTAGATACAAAGTTTTACTTTTGTTTTTTTTTTGTATTTATTCAAGTTTTTAGTTTTTTTTTTTATCTAAAAAATACGATACAACAAAAAAGATCTCCGAGCGAAGTTCCATCGCCCAGGTACTAAATATTAATACAGAGTAATGATGTGTTAAACGTCTAGCTCGTTGGCAGTGTCTGCCTAGTTGATAACATGTAGTATAGTTACAATGTTTTCTGTTAAGAAATTCGTAGTAGCAGCCCGGAGTTGAAAAGTAGTCGGTACACTCCCACGTGTAGTCGTTTTGTCAGTCGCTCAGTCCGTCGGTCCTGCGCCTGATCTCGTAACATGAGTGTCGAATAGTTGTTTCACTGGATTTTGAGAAAGTCGTAGGATGTGACACTATCTTCTGCATTAAAATCTACTCTTAGTGAAATAAACCATCGTGACTCCTAGACCAAATCGGTAAGGACGATATTATTATATTATTGGATATCTTTTATATCCCAAAATTTCTCCGAAGCCATAACGTTAATTTAAAAATATATATTTTTATATTTATTATTATTATTTATTATGTTTATTATTATATATTTTTTTATTTTTTTACGTTAACGTTAAATTAATGTACAACCTCTTTAACCTTACAATTTTATAAGCTATTTATATGGAATTATGAAGGATTTTGTTTATTTTATTTAGATCCATTTTTACGCTTGACTACATCTATACATCTATACAGATGAATAAAATTGGAGTGTCTGTTTGTAATATTAAAATAACCGCTTTTTACTAAATGTATATATATGGATGTATACACGGTACATATACCAAAACAACATTTTTTACAATTTTTGTCTGTCTGTCTGTTTGTTCCGGCTAATCTCTGAAATGGCTGGACCGACTTTGACGGGACTTTCACTGGCAGATAGCTGATGTAATAAGGAATAAGTTAGGCTACTTTTATTTTAGAAAAAAAAATAGGGTCCCACGTAAAAAAATTAAAACCAATAATAAATTGAATAATATCCGATTCAAATAGGGAAGTTGTATACATAGATTATATTTTTTCTATATTTCTTCTATTTAAACTATAAACTATGTATAATATACTTAGAGACGAACCCGAGCAAAGCGAGGGTAAGTCGCTAGTCTTAAATATAATTTATTAGAGTATATCTATATAGTGTTTAGTATACCTTAGAGTATATCTATTTATATTTATACATTCTTGCATTTCCGAATAATCTGATTCATATAATGTTTGACTATTAAATGTATTTATATTATGATATCATTCTATTATATGACAGATGTTATGTTAATTAAAACATACAGTTAGCTGGAGTATTTCGCACATATGTTTCAGAAAGATAAGAAATACTTGTAGGTAATTGTCATTATTTGTATTTTTGAAGTAAAACTTTTTTACGCACGCTTGACTTGGGGAGTAAGCTGGTGAATGAGCTATCAAATGTACATATATTTACTAGTTGATGTATTAATTACCTAGTGGAGATATTTTACTCTGTATAAAAAAATATATACAAAACGAGCGACTTACCCTCGCTTCGCTCGGGTGCGTCCTTGGGTAGGTACCTACGTTTTATTTTTTTGAGCGAAACCTTAATTCTTTTTCTAAAATAAAAGTAGCCTAAGTTACTCCTTATAATATCAGCTATCTGCCAGTGAAAGTCCCGTTAAAATTGGTCCAGCCGTTTCGGAGAATAGCCGGAACCAACAGACCGGCAGACAGACAAAAAATTTAAAAATTGTGGTTACCGTAGGTATGTATATAATTCCATATGCATTTAGTATAAAGCTGTTATTTAGACATTACAAACAGACATTTCAATTTAATTTATCTGTATAGATTATACATTGCAAAATCTTTAATGTTTATCCATTTATAAAAATTAAATACCTACCTCATTTATTTGCAATCAAATGTATTTATAATAACTAATAAGAATTATGATACCGTTATAATTATACCTTAAGTTATTTTTAATGTATTTTGTCAAAAACATTGCCTTAAGCTTGCCTTCGTTCATTATTAACATGAAAGTATCGAATACGTATTATGTATATATTACAATTTACAGTACTATTTGCGAAATTCGAAATCAAGGGTACAGCATTGACCTATTTATGAATTTTAAAATCGATTTTAGAAAACACTGCTATAGATATGTATAAAATCGTAGGTTCTTAAATTGCCATCTTTGTTTTGATTTCCTATAAAACGTTTATAAAACTTATTACCTATGTAATTCTATTGTTTCGTCTAATGGTGAGAATTTTTATGCTTATACATCGATCTTCTATATAATCATTCAACTGGCGACAAATTTCCAATTAGTTCGCAGCCTCCAATTAATCTTATTTTCTATTTAAAACTAGCGGCTTATCCTCACTTCACTTGGGTGCGTCCTTATGTAGGTTTTAATTCTTTTGAGCGGATTCCTAATTCTTTTTCTAAAATAAAAGTACCCTAAGTTACTCCTTATAACCTATCTGTCAGTGAAAGTCGTGTCAAAATCAGTCCAGTAGTTTCGGAGATTAGCCGGAACAAACAGACAGACTGAGACAGACAGACAAAATTAAAAAAAAATATGTTTTTCTTATAAGTACCGTATACAACGTCATATGCATTTAGTAAAAAACTGTTATTTTGACAGTACAAACATACACTTCAATTTTATTTATCTGTATAGATGAATTAGGATGGATTTCTCAATAACTAACTTTAAATAACCGGACGGTCTAACCGAATTAAAAACGTAGAGCGTAGTATTCCTAATTTTAATCTCGAAAAAAATTACAAACAATTCTGAAGTTGTCGAATTTATGGACTAATGTAACTTTTTGTATTTTTAAAACCATTGCATAATTTTGGGTAGGTATTGTCTGTAACAACAAAATAATGACCTACAGTGCTACAAAGATCATTTGGCACGTGGCCGAAATCGGAACTAACACCACCATGATCTAAGCGTCACTTTTGAGAGAAATTGGAGTTGATGTTTGGTCAAATTATGAAGTTGTGTTAGAGAGATTGGGGTTTTTTTTTATGAAAAAAAAATCCCTAATTTCACATCCACGCCCTCATGTCAATGTCACCTAAGTGCCAAATGATTCTTGTAGCACTGTAAAACCTTAGTGTCTTCTATGACCATGATTGTTATATTTACAGCATTCATGGTCTCAGGAAAGTTAATGTTAATGCTTTAAAGCATTCGAAACGTCGGTAACCAAAGATTGAAATAAATCCGCGAAAAAATCCGAAAAGATATTTATTTAAAATGTCAAATATTCGCGTAAATCTAAAAAAGTATAATGTAACTTACTATTATAATATACGATTATAGAAAGAGTTGCTTTTAATATTATAGTACAGATTTTTTGATTGAATAATAATCAGTCTTTACTTATTAATATTTTATATTTTACTATTAACGTTGATAAGGTAGTTAACTGCTAAGTCAAGGCAAGGCAGAGATAATTGTTTGATCCACAATAATTTTACCTCAAGGCGATTCGAAGTCAGTAATTTTTATTTATTTTTTTAATACGTAATCTGACCTATAACTTTATTTAAGAAAATTTATGTAACTACGTTCATAACATTCATTTCGGTCAATATAACTGAGTATACCTATTACAAAAATAACACAAGAAATAATAGCTGAAATAGTCGTTGAAGAGATTTGGTGCTATGGTAAAAATAATTGGGGGTTGAGCTTCTTATCCATCACACACATTTTTTTTTGTAAGCTAGCACTTTAAATTTTGTACCGAACTTAGTATAAGGGTGAATGGTCTCCTTTAAACTCGTTTTCACTTACATAATTTTTAACAAAAACTAGCAAAGTTGCTTTCCAAAATGATACAAAATCTTATCTAAACTCAAAGCAATCGCCATAAAAATGTTTTGGTGGGCCATAGACAAACTTCCTTTGAGTCCATTTATATAAAATGAAATGAATGAAAACCTAACCCCAAGATTTCGCCCCTTTAGATGTAACACGTAGTAGGTTTATTTGCTAAAAAATAATCGCTATATATAAATTGGATGCAGGTGACATCTAATCGGAAATATACGGAGGTGGGGGATCGGTTTACACGAGAGCGCGAAGGAAACGGTGTCTAATAGTATTTTTGTGGTTTACCTACTCCTAACTCCGCCAATTAAAGCCGTCCTTGAAAACGGTCAAACAGATTTTAGATTAATGCGTTTTTAAACAGAATTTACGGGTAAATATATAAATATCACTAGCGGCTCACCTTCGCTTCGTTTGGGTTCGCCTCTAGGAAAACAAAAAAAACCTATCCCACGGGAACCCTACATTTTCCGGGATAAAAGTAGCCTATATGTTATTCCAGACTATAATCTATCTTGAAATACTCATTATTATTGTCCGTCCGTCCGTCTGTTTATCTGTCTGGGAACATAACACGTTAAAATCACTGGACAGATTTTGATGAAATTTGGTATTATGATAGTTGCTTATCCGTGTCAACACATAGGATACTTTTTACTGCAGGAAAATATGTCATCTCTGAATAATCTATATATACTAAACGTTAAAACGTAACTAGGGACAAACCCGAGCGGAACGAGAGCGATTCGCTAGTACATTTTCCTTATGATTAAAAGCTTATACTAAAAACTTTAAAAAAATATCCATTGACTTTTTTGGTAATCGGTAAATTAATGAAAAAGTTAGTTTTTCGCGAATTCTCATCCATTTTAAGTTATTTTAAATAACATATTTGTAATGCCCTCTCATGTCACTTTTTGCCAATAGTAGAAACTGTTTTTTTTTTTCATGAACGAAAAATATTTTAAACAAAGTAAAAAAAAAACAAAAGAAAAGCTTTTTTAACTAGAAAGTATAATCAAATAAATCCATATTTGGTTGGATTAAGAAGATAACGCAAATGATATTCGTTTTGTATAATTATAACATTAAAAAAAATTGTCTATATTTGGGATGCCCTGACAACCTTCGCATAATATGTACCATATTGGTACTGTGATTTTGATTGTAAGTATTAGAAAAGAGAAAATTTAATATATTACTTTATAATTTTTAAATTCGATCATGATAAATTCCAAATTATTAATTTAAAATTTAAATAAATAATTTATAACCTCAAAAAATTTATGATAATATAGAAACCAGGTGAGATTTCACGGTTCAACTCCAAAACGGATAATATAAAGCCATAGGCCAAGATACATTGCTAATGTTAGTTGTTTCTTTAAAAAAAATCCATCTACACCAACTATTTATGTCAATTTATCGTGGTTCATTACCTTTTTAACCGATTGCGCGACACGAAAGTGTGTAATGTGTTTATCAGTCTTTGTATGTATATATTTATACATACGTATTACGTACATACATAATATGTATGTATTCGTATGTATGTTTGTTCCTATGTAACGTTCTAGAGACCAAACGCGTGGGCCGATTTTGATGATTTATACGTCGTTAGATTCGTATTGATAACGCGAGTGTCATAGTCATTTGTATTATATACGTATATGTATATAACGTGTGTGTTCGTCAACTTGTTTTCATCTTTTTAGTAAGCTTCTATGCAGTCGGGTTTTTTGTTTTTATAATATATTTTTTCTATTATATAAATTCGAGCCTGATTCATTTTTCCACTACTTCATTAACTAGCAAACCATGAAATAAACAAAATTCGTATATTTTACCGAATTTAGGAATTAATTTAGTTTTTAGCACATTACTGCTAAGTGATGCTTCAAAGTTCAAGGTTTTTGTATGAACATCTTATACAAATATTCTTAACCGACTTTTTTGACCGTTTTATGTTCGTCGGTATGTATTTTTTGTGTATGTTCATCGATATTTTTGCCAATTGTGAACCGATTTAAAAAAATCTCTTATTTAGTTCAAAAGAGTACTCCCAAGGTGGTCGCATTATCATCAAGTCAGGATCTGACGATGGAATCTCAAGGAAATCGAGGAAAAACCAACTAACAATGTAATAAAATCTTAGAAGTCAATTTTGACCTACTTTCCGGTTTCCGATTGAGCTCACATTTTGCATACTTATGTAAGTTTAGTAACAATACAATAATCTGGTACCATTAAGCTGATCTGATGATGGAGTCAGGAGGTGGATAGTGGAACTCCTCAATGGCGAACAGCAGAGACACGAAATTTTGTAAATAGATTTAACTATAATATAGTCTGTTCTAAACTCCATCATGACATGGCTGATGCACCCAGGGTTGACTTCCGGCGAGAGAACTCCTCAATAGTGAATAGGACAGACATGAAATTTTTTTGGACATGCATTTTTATTAAAATACTTTCTTTTTACTTTGCTACTAGTATGTCTACACTAAAAAGGGAAAAATTAAAACTTAAAAAAAAAACCGACTTTAAAAAAATGGTGTGATTTGGTTTGTATCGGCTGGCACCGATTTATAGTAAACTAGCAGAACCCGCGGCTTCGCCCGCGATCAAACTACGAAAAAAAACTAACTTTTTCGCAATACATACTTTATTATATTTTGCAATAAATTAGTTCGTGTTTCATATTATTTCAAGAAATTATTTAAAGAATGGAAAACAAATTTAATTTTAGGAATCGTAATTAAAATATCCAGGATTTTAAAAGATGTTAAACGTAGGTATATTCTGTAAATAAAGGGGGTAGCGGGTTAAGGCGGGTCTGGCGGCCCCCACCGAATCTGGTAAAATCGTTCCAAAAATCTTGAAGAGGGTCGAAAAACAAGCAGTATAAGCTTTTTACCCCAACACAACCCCAAACGAAAACACAGTAAAGGCGAAAAATATGATTTTTTATGATTTTTATTTTTTTCAACCAGTTTAATTTATTTTTAAATGGTTTAAACGCAATTAAAAATTTGTTTTGGATGTGTGGAAGTCCCCTGAATTTTTTCAGATTTTTTGGTCAAGTAAAAACATGTGAATTTTAGGTTTAAATGCGAAAAAATCGTGAAAAACGCGTCATTTTCAAGATTCAACCCTCTTATTTTTAGGGTTGTTTTCATTTTCCCGAGGGGTGCTGTATAGTATAGATAGCGGCAATCGTCCTCTTTCGAATGCAGGCAATTGGACTCAATTTGGTCAATTCTGGTGAGCGGGGCGATTTTTTTAAAAAAACCCGAATTTTCAACTTTCGGTAAATTACGGCGCGTACTTGGTATAATGCGTCTTTGCTATAAAAAATACATCTCTATAGGGGTTTTTGAGGTCGCTGATCACGAATTTGATGTCAAAAAATTTTTTTGACAACAAATTCACCCATAAATATTAATTAACACAAGTTTGATAATGTATAAATATTAATGAAAGATTTTTTTAATTTTTTTGTTGTCAAAAATTTTTTTTGACATCAAATTCGTGATCAGCGAGCTCAAAAACCCCTATAGAGATGTATTTTTTATAGCAAAGACGCATTATACCAAGTACGCGTCGTAATTTACCGAAAGTTGAAAATTCGGGTTTTTTTTTTTAAAAAATCGCCCCGCTCACCAGAATTGACCAAATTGAGTCCAATTGCCTGCATTCGAAAGAGGACGATTGCCGCTATCTATAATATACAGCACCCCTCGGGAAAATGAAAACAACACTAAAAATAAGAGGGTTGAATCTTGAAAATGACGCGTTTTTCACGATTTTTTCGCATTTAAACCTAAAATTCACATGTTTTTACTTGACCAAAAAATCTGAAAAAATTCAGGGGACTTCCACACATCCAAAACAAATTTTTAATTGCGTTTAAACCATTTAAAAATAAATTAAACTGGTTGAAAAAAATAAAAATCATAAAAAATCATATTTTTCGCCTTTACTGTGTTTTCGTTTGGGGTTGTGTTGGGGTAAAAAGCTTATACTGCTTGTTTTTCGACCCTCTTCAAGATTTTTGGAACGATTTTACCAGATTCGGTGGGGGCCGCCAGACCCGCCTTAACCCGCTACCCCCTTTTCATTTTAGGTATTTAGCAAATTCCACTGCCTCTATTTTTTGCACATTTTTCTACTTCATCTTTCTAAAGTAAAGTAAGAGAGTAAAATGATACAACTCGCATACAATGTTTACGACTTTAGAATTATATAACATAGTTTTAAGTTACATTTATAAAGTGCAATTCTTATTTTGCCATAGCTTTTTGCCCGCGGCTACGCTCGCGTGGAATAAAAAAATTGCTGTTTTAATTTCCAGTGAATTTATATGTTGTCATATAGAATTTTTAATATTATGTATTCTTGGTGGATCTTCTGTCTAGTTCTGGGTTCTTTTAAAATGTCCCTGTGAAAAGCAATGTTTCTTTTAAGTCTATGCCTGCTACTTTTATCGGCTGGCCCTGAGATATATTAATGGTCATTGTAAAGCAAACTTTAAAGAGAAATTACAATAGATTAAATTCAAACGCATAGTTAGAGGCTATCAGTGGTAGGTATTCGAGGTATGAATACGGATTCCCCCTGAGTTTCCCTCTAATGTTTAATGAATTACTCACAGTCTAATCCCGTTACATAACATAGGTGACTTTTTCATTACAGGTGTGCTAACCTTCAGAAGGAGGATTTCCGATTTAGATAGCAGGGTATTCTCTAGCTAGGTTTTCTCTCTCGCGCTCTAGATCTGTTATAATTGTCATTGCTGGGGCCAGCCGGGAAGTTATACATAATTTTTCTTTGGATTCGGAATAATTTCTGTTGTCTACTTTATATCTCACACAGTAAGTGTGTACTTACCGAGAACTTGAGCCATGTTACTCTGTTTAAATATATTCAACCAACTCCAACTTCACCGCCCAGTTTTGCTCTCTTAGGGGCTGGATTTTGAAAAATTCTAAGATACATGTTTATTTAATTGTATTGAAGAACATTAATACCAAGTTTCAAATAATTCGGATCATAAACAATTTTTACCCATATAAACAGCACAGCCCCCTTTTACCCTTTTAAGAGATGAATTTTGATAAAAATAATAATATTTGTATAGTTTTATTTATCATTTTAAAGGTAAATACCACTTTCCGTACATTAATTACACAGTTACATATAAACTTTCATCCTCCATGTTACCCCCTTATGGAACTTAATTTAAAAAAATGCTAAAACACGTATTTATTTAATTGTATTGAAGAGCATTTATACCAAGTTTCAAGTAATTCTGATCATAAATAATTTTTTGCCGATATAAACTTTATCACCCCCTTTTACCCTTTTAAGGGATGAATTTCGAAAATAATCTGATACATAGGTATATTTTTTATTTTGTATCTTAAAGCTAAATACCACTTTTCTTGCATTTCGCGCTAAGAATAACAGAGTTTCATACAATCGTTTATCCCCTATTTTACCCCCTTAGGGGGTGAATTTCAAAAAATCCTTTCTTAGCGGATGCCTACATTGCATAAGGAATATGTCCTCCA
This sequence comes from Fabriciana adippe, assembly GCA_905404265.1. Lineage (NCBI taxonomy): Eukaryota > Metazoa > Arthropoda > Insecta > Lepidoptera > Nymphalidae > Fabriciana > Fabriciana adippe. Next base: position 8,744,560 of record FR990001.1, on the reverse strand, counting down.
AATTTCACGTTTCTACGACCAGCGGTTTAGGCTGTGCGTTGATCGATCAGTCAGTCAGGACAAAGCATTTTATGTATATATAGATGAAAACTACCGATCAGTTATTTTTTACTTTTTAGTGTTTTTTTTGAAGTCGGTTTTTATTTTTATTTTTTAAGTTTTTATCATTTTGACGCTTATGAAACGTTTCACGATGTTGCTCATTGCATAAAATACAATATTTTACTTGGGGTTTACAAGCATGAATTAAAATTTATATTCTGTTGATAATTTTATCTATAATATATTTAGTCTATGCCGCGCGGTTTCACCCATGGTGAATACCTGTAGTTTTTTGCTAGCATTGTGTGATAATACTTAATCTGCGTTAATAATTTCTTCCTTTATGGTTTGAAATGTACTTTTTTTATCCTAAACACTTTTCTCAATTAATGAAATATAAGTAACAAGAATATTTTTTTTTATTCATATTGGTTCGTAAGATTAGCGACTTAAAGAATACAACACTTTAGCTTTAGAAATAGTATAAATGACGTGATGTAATATCTTAATTCATTGGAGCTAAGACATTTAAACATTCTATAATCGTGTAACAATTTCCAAGTAAGTGAAAGTGTCTAAGCTTTATCTTACGTAGTCTAAAAATGTTATACATATGTTTTAGTTTTCTATAGATGATATGGATTGTAAAAAATCGACTTGTCTATGGGGGGACGGTTATATCACATGTAACTTTGTTTTTAACGTTGGAAAATGCATGTAAGCATACCATACACATATACACAAGTGGTTTTATGACCGCCCCTCCCCCTCCCCTTTCCCAGGAAGAACCAGGAGCAACCGAAATATCCGCGTACACTTCGCGCCTCTATAGTGAGTTTCTTGGCTTCACGCCCGGCTGGATTGCCGGACGCAATCGAGCCTCTCTCCCCCATCACCCCCCCCCCCCCCCCCTCACGCCCACCACCACAAGGTGAAACCACATCGGGAGGATGTTATGCGTACCAATGTTATGATAGAAAACTTGTGGTGTTATGCTAGATCAAAATTTCCACTTCAACCCGACTATAAAAGATTATAAATAAAAAAATATATTCAAAATCTCTCAAACATTATTTCCGCCCACTTACAGTCATTGAAAATAAGTGACTCAGTGCTAAAACCATAAGAAATACTTAAAACCATAAGTAATAGTTGTTAAATTGTGAACAGCAATTAGAACTTCACAATTTATAATTACATTTTGAATTATGTTTCATCATAATCATTCATGATATTCCAAGTTCCTTGAGCTAGAAAAAAAATCATTAATAATAATGTCCTCCTCACCGATTTCGGCCACGGCGGCCAATCTCAGTGAGACTAGCCAGATGCGCAGGAGATATTATAGTGCACAAGTGTACGCGCAGACACAACGTGCTCTCTCTATTCCTGTCACTCTCATACTCCGGTGGGACGTCTACTCAACACGACCGGTGAGAGTTAACTGTTAAGGTGCAGGACCGACGCGACATGTGCTCGCTGAGGCACGGGGGTGAAACACCGTCAACTACGGGCCGTTACTAAGAATTTATTGACAGAAATACTCAATAAGTGAACTTGACCCGTCCCGGGACTCGAACTCAGGACCACCGGATCTGCGGCCGTACACGCTAGCCACTAGACCACCGAGGCAGTTAAATAAATTTACTATTATCTAATGAACAGCCCAGGGGGTTTAAACACTTACTTGTGAAATGTAATAGACATTTAAAGGTCAAGTCCGTCTTATTTTAATGGTTCTTTAAATTTATAAGTCTCTAAATTTGAATTTTACCTAGGGCTATATCTCGCCATGAACTTTACTTAGGATATTCACTTTATTGTACAGGAAGAATTACAAATAGTAGTAATAAATTTTGTATCTTTGACAATATCTTGTTTGACAAACTGAAATAAAATAATAAAATTTATTAAAATTTTATTTTATTAAATTAAGTGCAATAAAGAATATATATATATATATATAAACTATGCATAAATATATTTTTTTTTATATTTATTAAAGTATTTTCAATTTTTATTATAAATATGAACAAAATAAAAGTAATAGTCTACGTCAATATGTATAATATCTGAAAAAAAAAAAAAAACAATTTTTAAAATTGCTACTAAACCATGCAATTGTACGGTTTTTAACTGTACCTACGTGTACATTGATTTGAAGCATGGCATTTTAATCAATACGACTGGTATTTGATACGATTAAATCGAAATATTTTTTTTTATAAAAAATAAACAGAAACATATAATACTAGCGGCTCACCCTCGCTTCGCTTGGGTTCGCCTCTAGATAAACAAAAACAAATCTATCCTAAGGGAACCGTACATTTTTCCGGGATAAAAAGTAGCCTATATGTTATTCTGATGCATTGCATCAGAATAACATATAGGCTACTTTTGTAAAGTTTCACTTGTATTGTAAAGTTTCATTAAAATCCATTCAGTAGTTTTTGCGTGAAAGAGTAACGAACATCCATACATCTATACATCCAGACATCCATACATCCTTACAAACTTACAAAGGTTCAAGTCAATATAAGTATTAGAAACACGTAAGAAATGATTTAATTTCAATTTAAAATTTTCAAAAAAACTATGAAGGAAAATGCAGTAAAGTGAAGTGATAGTGCAAGTGAACTTTGTGGTGGAAAGTGATTCTGATCCCCGAACCCTAGCTCGTAATAATATAATCTAAATACTTTATATAATCTATAAACACCACCCTTATCTTTGATACTGGGATTTTATAGGATTATATGTAATTAAAAAAAAAATAAGAAAATTAAAAACTAAAAGGAGTCCACATATAAGAAACGTTCTTAATTCTATTCTAAAAACGGTTGTGTAATATGTATAGGTATAGGTCTGACTCTTTAAAATATCAAATAATACAAACAAACCAAGCGTGAGTCGCACTCAAGCTGAGCGGTAGAACCGTGACTTGGCTCTTTTATTTTATTTATAAATACATAACTTCTATACGTATGTAATAAAATTATTCTAACTGTAAGTCGAATTTGTAAATAACTGTAGATAATAAACATTAAATATTTTTTGAAAATTTTTATTGAAATAGTCATTATTATCGATACAGAGGCCGAATCTATAGTTTTAAGAGTTTTTGTCTGTCTGTCTGTCTGTTTGTCTGTCTGTCTGTCTGTGACCGCATTACGAGAAAAATACTAGATAGATTTTAATGAAATTTGGTATGATGATAGCTGTTTATCCGGGTCAACATATAGGATACTTTTTACTGCGGGAAAATATCTCATCTCTGAGAAATTTATACTACACGTTAAAACGTAACTAGGTAAGAAACCGAGCGGAGCGAAGGTGAACCAATAGTTTAGCAAATCAATTTTGTTATCATAATAGTTATACAGAACGAAGTTTGCGTACAGAAACTTCGGTAATAGTCCGATCAATTTAGACATAAAAATTGTGGTCAAATAACAAAAATTCCCGGAAAGCCAAATATTGGTGGAGAGCTAGCATTTACCATTACAAATAAAGTGTTAAAAATCCCCACCGATCCTATGTGTGCTACAAAAGTTATTCGGGGTCAAAGGTCAAAATTTGAGGTTTTTTGGATTTTTCTCGAAAACGGTAAGTTTTACCAAAAAATACCTCAAGCCAAAGTTGTAGATCTTAAAATTTTGTACAAAAATGGTTCTTATAATTTTTTTCCTAAGAGTTACCATTCGTAAGATATCGCGATTCTAAGAGTCAAATTATACATGATATGTACGTATAAAGATTTGACTGCCTGCGCTAAAGTATTTACAGAAATTGATTCCACACCTGAAACAATAATTACGGAAGGAATTCGCTTTCTTCTTGCGGTTTATGGAGCTCAAAAAAAAATAACTTGCATTGATAAATACCGATACTTAACTTTTGTAAAAAAATCGAGTATACTATCAAGTTTAAACATGGCTAGGCAATCAACTGAACCCAGAAGACTGGGGTTGGAAATTGATAGATAATACTCTGGAACCGATTAAAACTTTACTCCCACCTGCTCCAGAAAAACTCCTCAATACTATTTTTACCACGGTAAATAAAACGCGCCGAGTACACTACCTCACAGGTGGCGTGGAAATGTGAGCATATCATGTATAATGTGACTCTTAGAATCGAGATATCTCATGAATGGTAACTCTTAGGAAAAAAATTATAAGAACCATTTTTGTAGAAAATTTTAAGATGTACAACTTTGGTTTGAGGTTTTTTTTGGTAAAACTTACCGTTTTCGAGAAAAATTCAAAAAACCTCAAATTTTGACCTTTGACCCCGAATAACTTTTGTAGCACACATAGGATCGATGGGGATTTTTAACACTTTATTTGTAATGGTAAATGCTAGCTCTCCACCAATATTTGGCTTTCCGGGAATTTTTGTTATTTTAAATTTCTATATTGACCGGACTAAAGTCACAAGACCGGGTTTACACGCAGGCATTTTGCAGCGGGCATAAGAAAAATTTTTTTAGTGTTTCTATACTCAAACTTCAGTTGGCCTCAAAGAATCTTTTGATCATATTAAAAATAAGACCGTTTGGCAATAAAAAATATTTCGAGTTGATTAAACGTTGTTCCGTACAAAATGTATGGGAAAAGATTTTGGCAATTTCTGTCATTTCTAGTACTCATACCTTAAATGGTCCCATAGAGTCTTTTGATCCCTACATGAAATAGGATCGATTGACATAAATTTTTTTTTTCGTATTCTAGCATTTTTCTCGCTGAATGTAAATTTTTTCCAAAATCTGTGAATGCAGTTCAGAATATCTCAAAAAGTTATGGATGGTCTCCTAGGAACGTTTTCCTGTAATTATAGTAGGTATTTAAGGTACCTGCCCTTACTGTCCCGTCTCAAAAATCCACCCTGTGTATATATATATATATATATATATATATATATATATATATATATATACATACATGTCCCTTTTACTTCTAAATATTGTTGTTGTTACTTAACAAATAAAACTGGCTAGCATTTAATAGTTTAGAACGGACATCAACGTTTTGAAACAATGATATTTGAGACCTTCCGAGAATCTTGTTTACATTCTAATATAAAATTATATTTAGTTACTCTATAGTCACTAATTTCTGATTATTATATTTGCATGTCACAACTTTATCACGGTTTAAGAAGGTTCAGTTTAAAAAATACAATCAAATCTATACATATAATAAAATTGTAACTAAGCCGAATCTGTACATTAAATACTTTTTCTCTTTATAATCTATTCTATACTTAACGTTAAAACGTACCTAGGGACGAACCCGAGAGAAGCGAGGGTGAGTCGCTAGTACAATATAAACTAACAAGATCGGTCAAGCCGTCTCCGAGGAATCTGTGAACGTACATTAGAAAATACATACGAACAAAGAACCTTTTTGAAAATCGTCCAAAAAGAGAAGATAACTAACTCTTATGACTTATATGATGTTAATATAAAACCTGTTTATGTTAAAACTATAAATCACCATAACCAGATGTTACGCTTGTAAAAGTTACATAAATTAATTTAAAAATAACTTTTTTAGTTATTTATGGAGTGATCGATATGATTATTATATAAATTAACATCTCGTTATTATCTTTAATAGTTAATTAGTTTGTTTCTAGCTCTACTTTTCCTAATTATCCATCTATATAGGTACATACTAGTGACTTATCTTTGCTTCGATTTCCTTCAGATTTTCTCACGATGTTCTCCTTCACCATAAGGCGATTAGTAATCATGTTGGAAATGATTCGCACATGAAAATATCAAAAGTGCGAAACCCGGGATTTGAACCCGCTTCACTCGGATTCCCAAGTAAGCGCGTTACCACTTAGCTACCACTGCCTTATACTATGTGTAACTAATCTATATTTGGGTATCATCTTACGAGTATTTTTTAATTATTTTTGTTTTTTAATTATCTAATTTTTTTTTTATTAATAAATAAAATTTTTGAAAAATATTTATAGAAGTTATTTAATCTGAACTTTGGTACTTTCACAGTCCACAGATAAGTATTTTCACAACACATTTACAACAACAACACAATTACAACGTTAGAAACGCTTAAAAAATAAAATTGGTATAAAGAAGGAAACGTCATTTTGAAGCTAATTAATATTATTATTAAAGCTAAAAATGATCGTTATGAGTTCGTTCTACGAGTATATCCGTAAACATGTATTGTTAGGCGAGATTTATTCTTAGAACTTAGTACATCTTCATGTTCAATTCTACGAAATAATATTTTTTTGTGTAACGTCTAAAAATGGAAATACTTACTCTCCTATCTCTTATAATATACTCTATATAGTTGTTGTTCGTTTTGTGTATTTCTTTGTTCATGGTGAACTGATTTTTATACTTATTGTCAGCTAGCAACTCACCCTTTGTCCCTATTCGTCCCTACTTACGTTTTACCGTTTAGTACAGATTTCTCAGAGATGAGATATTTTCCCGCAGAAAAAAGTATCCTATATGTTGACCCGAATACCACCTATCCGATAACCAGCTATCATCATATCAAATTTCATTAAAATCCCTTCAGTGATTTTTCCGTGATGCAGTCACAGTCAGACAGACAGAAAAAAATCTAAAAACTATAGATTTGGCCTCTGTATCGATAATAATGACCATTTCAATAAGGTTTTTCAAAAAATATTTAATGTAAAGATTCTGCTTAGTTACATTTTTATAAAATGTATAGATGAATAGGTTATATGTATCTCAAGGGTGGTTCCATAAACATTTATTTCGAAGTTAAGCAAAAAGTAATGAATGATATAATTTTATTTTGTTTCTAACACAATACTTTCAGTTTTGTTTAAGAGAAATAAAAGAATTTCAAATATTGACTAATTCTTGTATTCTGTTTGACTAAACTCAAAATAAGGGAAACTGTTTCTCATCTATTCATATTTTTCGCTGTATGTTTTCCTTTATATAGTCTGTATTTGTTCTTATTACAGTTAGGTATTTTTTAATTTTACGGAATAAGTAATTGGCAGATTTCACTGGCAGATAGCTGATGTTATAAGGAGTAACTTAGGCTACTTTTATTTTAGAAAAAGTGTCAGGGTTCCGCGAAAAAAAAAAACATGAAATTGTGAACTAACGCATCCGCACGCATACGCACCCGAGCAAAGCGAGGGTAAATCGCTGTATAATTTAAATTAATATCTTAGGAGTAGCAAGCACTATATATGTATAAACATAGCTAACCGTGAAAACGTACCAGTCGCTAGTTTAAACATAAAATTGTATTTTATACCGATTACAACTTGAGAATACGAATGTGTTCAACTCACACTTGCGTCAGTTCTTGTTAGGTATTACTATAGAGTTTGTGCAATTATTACTCTAAAAGGCGTTTTTACGATAGAACTAATATTTAATAAAAGTGTCTTCAACGGTTCTTCTTTAGGTACATCCCCTAAAATATAGATGGACAGATACGGACCCTTAGTGAAAAAGTTCTATCTTGACTTGGCCCTGAGTAGGGTACAAAATACATGTATGTACATTGTATACACATACACAATACATAAATGTGTTGATTTTAATACAAAAAAATAATTATGCAAGAAAATGATTAGATCCTACAATGTAAGCAAATGAAAATGAAGTAATGAGGTCGTAAATCAAAGTTCTTTAGCTACGTATTGAAAATCAACCAATTCGTAGGTACTAATTTTGTACTCCGTCTTTATAGATGGTGCAGTTTATGTTTGTTTATACTGGTTATTAGTTTTCAAAGTTTTTTTTTTTATGTATGATGTTATTTCACACATGTTTTTACATATTTTTTATAAAATGTAATAATTTATTTTATATAGCCACAAATTATTGCAGTCGGATTTCTTTGTAGGGCATGTAGTATCTGTGCACGATGCACATAATATAATAATTGTACCTACCTATCTATTATATCATCTCTGGTAGGTACAACGATCTGTGTAGTGCCCTATGTATGTATGTTTTATATGGTTTTGAATAGCAACTGATGATGTATTTATTTATGTGTCACTGAGATGTTTTATAGGTTTCACCCACGCCTCACAATGTGTCAAATTAACGTACCTACACCATTTTTCACGTCTCACAATTGTATTACTAAGAGTTAAACGGTTTGTGTTAGTATGAATCCTTATAAATAAATATTATACGTTTTATGTACATTTTATAACAGCATAGTAGATATGAGGTAATAGCTCAGACTCTCTTTTATAAATAAATACTTATATTGTATATTATTTATATGTTGGGACATTAACACACAGCACCATCTAGTTCCATGGTAAGCTACGAGACTTGTGTTATGGACAGATAGTTGATATACTACACATATTATATAACTTTTAATACATACATATTATAAATATAGATCTACTAAATGGATTAAAATGGATTAATGCAAACAGTTTAAAAACAAGACATTTTCCCTTAAATTTTATATTTGCAAGAAAATATCACTATTGCATAAAATAATTTCGATGTCATAAAAAGGTAAAGTAACTTTACGCAAGTGACAGGTGGTTAACCTTTTCATGATAACAATAATTAATTAAACCGTTTAACTAAATACAAGTGTCATGCAAATTGATTTATCTGTACTAATATTATAAAGAGGCAGAGTTTGTTTGTTTGTTTCTTTGTTTGTTTGAATGCGCTAATCTCAGGAACTACTAATCCGATTTGAAAAATTCTTTTTGTATTTGATAGCCCGTTTATTGAGTAAAGCTATAGGCTATATATCATCCTGGAAAATGTACGGTTCCCGTGGGATAGATTTGTTTTTTTCTAGGGACGAACCCAAAGCGAAGGGTGATTCGCTAGTCAATGTATGTAAATACCTACACTCACTCACAGACCAACTTTGAATGAATTGACGATTCAAAAGTGTGTATAAGTTTAACTGAATAAAGTTAATTGTCATCTACATATCTCACTAAAAATTCAAAAACGGCTGGACCAATTTGAATAATTTTTTTTTTGTTTTGTTGGGGGTGTGTCAGGTGTAGGTTCTCCCTATTAAACACTAGCGGCTCACCCTCGCTCACTGGAATAACACAGGCTACTTTTTATCATAAAATGTACGGTTCCCGTGGGATAGATTTGTTTTTGTTTGTCTAGAAGCGAACCAGAGCGAAGCGAGGGTGGGCCACTAGTAATAGAATAGACTATGGTATGAAAAAACACGTAGGCTAATGTATATATAACTATACTGATTAACCTACTTACATCACGTAACCTCCTATTGTCAACTGGTTGATGACCATCAGTCAAAAATCTTCCCGGACTTGATCATAATGACTCACTAGTTTTACTAGTTACTACAATAATATACGGATACTTTAAACATAAACACACAGGCGTTGTTTTTAATCTAGTGATAGATTTCAAGCAATTGGAAATGCAAGACCTTTTTTAGGTTGAGTAAGCTTCAAAAGAATCTCATATCTTATCTTAAATATTAGTGCAATACTCAGACAAAGATAATTTAGTTTTATAATTAAAAATACATATATGATACATACAGATGACGTAATAAATGAATCTCGGAAACGGCTCTAACGATTTCGCTGAAATTTGGTATGTAAGGGTTTTCGGCGGCGAAAAATCGATCTAAATTAGTCTTATGTCTGGGAAAACGCTTGTTTTCCAGTTTTCATGCGGTTCTCTTTCGCATTATTCCACGCAAAATATGGTGGCTAATTTCGCACGCTCGGGCATAAGCATCGTGGTCAAGCGGCCAAGGCGCAAGATTGACAATCACAGGTGTCTGGATTCGAAGCGCGGTCGGACAAAATGATTACTTTTGTTGTTTTTTTTTTGTATTTATTCAAGTTTTAGTTTTTTTTTTGTTTTAAGCCAAATTAAAAAGTTTTATTTGGGTGTGGGGTAATGGAAGAAGAATGCCATTTTTATTATCATGTTGAGCTAGCCTGTAAGGGATATTAGGTATGTATGTACGTAGTACGTACATTTTCACGTACGTACAAATCTATTTTGACCGGATTAACCGTGCTTTAAATATTTCCTCAAAGAATTATGCTTTTTTAAATTTTTCTTATGCAATATGGACTGGCAGCTTAAAAAACTGGTTACATAATACAGACATTAATATACTTTGACGACATCTACTTACTGTTACATTGCTAATTTTGCATAAAATCTTTACGATTGTGTTTTGTTAATTAATGCATAACCAATCTCTTAAATTTTGATTAATATTAATAATAATATATAGGTAAAGGTATTTTTAAATAATTAAAGACAATTCTTGAACTAAAAAGATAGTTCAAAATGTCTGTGTCCATATATGTAAATAACTTTGTTTATCATTCACTGAAACAAATCTATTTAATGAGCTATACAGAATTACCATAAAAATCTTTATATTACGATCGGTGATATTTAACGCTTGTCAATTTTTAAATCCTTCAATATCTCCAATAAGTTCCTACGAAATAGTTAAGTATGCGATATTTTTAATTATGAGAATAGGCGCCTGTTATATCTTCAGCGAAACGCAATTTATTTATTTATTTTATTAATTAACTTTAATGTACAGAGCATTGATTAAGTCCTGTCCACAGCTAATGTTTAGATCTCTTTTTTACACAGACAACTTATCACTATAATATAAATCTAACCACAGAGTAAAAATAAGAATAGATATATGTATATATACAGGGTGGATTTTTGAGACGGGACAGTAAGGGCAGGTACCTGAACTGTTATAGTTACAGGAAAACGTTCCTAGGAGACCATCGATAACTTTTTGAGATAAGTCAAAATAACTACGGTAAGTCAAAACACCGGGTTTCCATGCAGGCATTTTATGCAGCGAGCATAAGATAAATATTTTTAGTGTTTCTGTACTCAAACTTCAGTTGGCCTCAAAGAGTTTTTGATCACATTAAAAAATAGGACCGTTTGGCAACAAAAAATATTTCGAGTTGATTAATCGTTTTTCCGTACAAAATGTATGGGAAAAGATTTTGGCGATTTCTGTCATTTCTAGTACTCATACCTTAAATGGTCCCATAGAGTCTTTTGATCTCTACATCAAATAGGATCGATTGACATAAAAAAAATGTTTTTGGTTTTTAGCATTTTTCTCGCTGACTGTAAATTTTTTACAAAATCTGTGAATGCAGTTCAGAATATCTCAAAAAATTATGGATGGTCTCCTAGGAACGTTTTCCTGTAACTATAGTATTTAAGGTACCTGCCCTTACTGTCCCGTCTCAAAAATCCATCCTGTATATACGAGGGGAGGTCAAAAAGTGGCAAAAAGTCAAAAAGCGGAATGGAGGGGTTGGCGGGGGTAGGGATGCTTGTCCAGGTACTCGCTAATTGAGTAACTCATTTTTGCTATAAATACCAAGTTTCAGCCTAATTGGGTCATTAGTCTTCGAGTTATCAACGATTAAACAAGTGAATCGGGAAGAAAGTCACCACTATAGAAAAAATTGAACATCGCGCCGTCATAAAGTTCCTCACCAAACAGGGAAAAACACCTCAAACTGTTTTTCAAGAGATGTTAGCTGTTTACGGGGACTCTGCTCCTGGAAAAAATATTATTTACAAATGGTATAGTCTTTTCAAGCAAGGAAGGGAGTCAATTGAAGATGACCCTCGACTTGGGCGGCCGATCGAGGCCACCACACCGGAAATCATCGATAAAGTTGAGAAACTTGTATTGGAAGATGGCCGTTTGAAGAAGAAACAGTTTGCAGCATTAGTTGGTGTATCAGAAACTACCATTTTCATATACTTCATCAACATCTTGGCATGAGTAAAGTCTGCGTGAGATGGGTACCGAGAATGCTCACGCCACTTCAAAAACGAGACCGCGTCGCCTGTTGCCGCGAGTTTTTGGACCGCTCTGGAGAGCAAAACAAAGAAATTATGGCCCGTATTGTGACTGGGGATGAAACTTGGGTTCATCATTATGAACCTGAGTCAAAGCAAGAGTCGATACAATGGCAGAAAAAAGACACTACCCCTCACAAGAAGTTTAAGGTGTCTCAATCGGCCGGAAAGATCTTGGCGACAATTTTTTGGGATTCTGAAGGTATCCTTTTGGTGAATTACAAGGAACGTGGCCTTTCCATAACGAGAGAGTACTACGCTTCCTTGCTAGACCGATTGAAGGAAGCCATTAAAGAAAAAAGAAGAGGAAAACTCATCAAAGGAGTGCTGCTTTTGCATGACAACGCGCCCGTGCACACCAGTCGTGTAGCGACCGCTGCCATTCACTGATGCGGTTTTGAACAACTGCGCTATCCACCCTACAGTCCAGACCTGGCCCCTAGCGACTATTGTTTATTTCCAAAGATGAAAAAAGAGCTGCGTGGAAGGAAATTTAACGACGATGATGAGGTAAAGTCAGCGATTTCGGCTTATTTTGACGCACAAGATAAACATTTTTTTTCAACGGTATAAATAAGTTATTTGATAGATCCAATAAATGTATTAGAGTTAAGAGAGAATACATTGAAAAGGAAAAATAGTTTCATATTTAATTTCACCCTTCTTCCCTGTCTTTCCGCGAACTTTTTGACCTCCCCTCGTATATAACAGCACCTTTTAGTTGACCTTTAAAGTTTAAGCCTTTACATACATTGTACAGCACAGATCTGTTTCAATATGTTGAGATGCGTCTCTCGTGCGTTTCGAATTGGCACTTGTTAAGTCCAAGTAACTCATAATTAAAAATGTAAAACCTATGTGTATAGTTTCTATAAATCCTGCACTTAATGGATGGCTAATATAAATTTAAAACTTTGTATGTGTATTTGTTTGTTACCCCTTCACGCTGAAACGGCGAATTTAGATAAAATTTAGTATACAAATAAACTACAACATGCAGTAACACATAGGTATTAGCAGATATAGCTTATGCCTTATACTATCAGACGTTTAGGGACGCGCCTGAGTGAAGAGTGGGTAAGTCGTTAGTATATACACAGATCACATAATACTATATTACTACTATACAGATGCCTAGATAAGGCATATAAAGAAATTGGACAGCGCTAATTCGGGCTGTTCTTCGGGCTATTTTTGTTTCCTTGAATAGATAATAGATGTCGTTGATTCACAAATAGTTAAACTGGTTTATTTTATAAATACATGCAAACTAACGTATAGTAAATATTTTATCCATGGTATATATTGTAATCTATCCTGCATTAAAATTAAAAAAAAAAAACCAGTGATTTTGGCGATTTTTAACTGTGATAAACATTCATTAAAAGTAACAGCGCCATCTGTGAATATATACTAAAAACTTATCATCTGATTGCTAATATGTATTTCAATAATCAGTAAAATTACGCAATTTGATTTACGGGCGTATTATTTCTTTTCTCTTCACTTAGAATATATATATATATATATATATATATATATATATATATATATATATAACAGAATATTTTTTAAAACAATAATACACATAGTTTTCGGGATCAATTTTTTTATCTTTTGTTAATTTAACACATCTTTAATAACAAATCTATACATGTAACGTCATCTATTGACATTTATTTGAATTAATTTTTCTTTTTCGTGATGAGACTTCATGTATTTATAATATAATTAATATGTACTGACTGGCTTTCGCCTTATTGCCTGCCTTATTTCTTTTGTTAACATTGGAGCGAAATACCCTACAAAATCTTTATAAAATGAGTTGACTGCGCACCGAGGATTCCGGACTACTAAATTTTAAAGTGTTATGTTTATATGTAATTTCTAAAAATATTATTTAAAAGAAAATTAAGTTTAACAGATGGACAATCGGATGTAAAAAAATCATAAGCTTTGTCTTTCTGCTACGGGAACCCTAAAAATGGTAATACGATTGCATGAATGATATCATCACAATAGAAAAATAACAACATTGAATGCAATGTTAAAGTGAAAACTTCTTTAGGCAGGTTTGGATGGGGAGTAAATTCATGTAAGTCATCATCGACATGGTCACGTGACGTGTTAACGTGTTAGCGTTCACTATTTTAAATTTCATCATCAAATTCTAAAGGTCCCCACTGTAAGGGCACGGCCTACCCATTAAAGGTGTAAGTATAGCGCAAAAAATCTCAAATTATTCACGTTACTATAAAAATACAAAACTAGTAATTAATGGCAGCCTCTGACGGATATTCTTGGGTTTTTTAATTAAGTTTATAGGTAGTTGAATATGTTATTGCCATCTACAATCATTGAGAACCAAATAGGTAGGTACGTAGGGAAATGCTATGAAAACTGATACTCTATTGTTTACATATATGACCGACTCCGCGAGAGATCAACTCTACTTATTATTATTTTTTTACGTTTATTATCTCGCGTTACATTCATGTTTTAAGTCGGGGGGTTTTAAATTATTTTCTCCTTTTTCAATTACTTTTAAACCGTCGTGGGGTTTTTTTCAAAATTTTTAATTTTGCTTTTCATGATGCATCGGTTAAAATTGCGTAGCAACAGCGCATACAGAGATCGTTTTCATTATTGTATAACGTCACAGAGCGAGGCGATTCCGTGGCATAAACATTTTTGATTATAAAATTTGCACGAACATCTCATTTATTTTATTTAATTCAATATCGACGTCTGTTATACGTCGCTAAATCACGACTTAATTTTCATTCAGGTCTTGGTCTTAATTTCCGATTCTTTCTCCTTGATGAAATTGAACGATCATTAAGCGTTCTTTTATAAAGATCTTACGCGGACAATATTAATTTATTTTTTAATTTAAATTTTATATGAAATGTAAATGAAGTTCTTAGAAATGCAAATGAAATGATGGTAAGAAGATGTTATAACAGAAAGCTAATTAATGAGTTTGCTATTGGTCCGGTTTCTTGGTCCAACATTGAATCAATTTTTTTTAAACGATTGTCGCATGCTTGTCCTTTTTTCCGTCAAGTTTGTGCAAGATTTTTAATCTTTATCATGCTATGATGGCAGCGGATTAGTTAGGGCAATATTTGTCGATTGAATGTGTCAAAAATCTTTTAATAAAATATACGGTTTTACAGGCACTTTTAATTAATCCATTCAATTTCTTAGTTTACATTGGATTAAGAAATTTAACCAGTGGCATTCCATCCTCAGGGTCTTAACGATCCTAGTATCCTTCTGTATACTGCAGTGATAATGTTTACTGGGTATATCTGCAATAACTACTATGCTAATAGGGAGCTATCATTATTTCGTTATATAGAATATTTTATTTATTTGGTAGGAATGCGGTGAGAAAATCTGTATAAATATTATAAATAAATGTGAAAGTTTGTGAGTATGGATGTGTGTTACTCTTTCACGCCAGAACGACTGAACAGATCTGGATAAAATTTGGCACAGAGATAGATTATAGTCTGAAATAATGCATAGACTATTTTTTATCCCGGAAAAATATACGGTTCCCGAGGGATAGATTTGATTTTATTTTTCTAGAGACGAACCCGAGCGAAGCGAGGGTGAGCCGCTAGCGCATCTATTTGTATATATGGTTTGACTTTGAGCAAAGTGCGAGCTGGTTTCTACTTTAGTTTTTAATACTTAAAAAATTGAATCGCTACCGATGTTATGTACTTGACTAAATCTTGCATTGTGTACATCAGACTTATAATAATAATTATTATTTAATAAGGTAATACATCATCTAATAAAAGATGCCTAATATACCAGAAAAAACGAAGAAGTTCACTATTTATTTAAATTTAGCCGTATAGATCTAAAGACACAGCATGACTTCTTATTTCTGCGTGCCTTTTGGAAAGCAGTGGTCATATTTAGTATTATACACACACAATAATGAATATTAATGTTCACCCAGTGGTCGAGATTCGACCATAATATTCTTTTTAACTGATAACACTAAAGCTCGTCAATATCTCGATTACTTTTTATAAATTTTGAGTACTTTTTCTCCTTTGTTTGTCAAAGGAGAAAAAGTACTCAACTGTTTTAAGTCTTTGCCTCTTATATACTTAGGTATTTTTATACACTCGGGCAGATTCATACACAATAATAAGTTAGAAATAATAGAACTGCCTAATCTAATCTCTATGCCAATATGTCAATAGTAGTAGGTAATAGGTACTATTACGTATCTATATACAAAATGTGAAATAACACAACACTTCTGTTGATCGTTGAAAATAAACGCTAAACCATAAACGATACAATAAAAACCCCATAAAACTACACGAGTTGAACTATCAATCGAGCAATAGATATAACAGCAAATACTCGTATTCAAATTGCCATCCATATTAAAATTGAGCAGTGAAATATTTGATTCATATTTTTTTATAATTTTCCAAGTTAAAAAATATTAGATGTTTATTTGCCATAACTAACGATTCACCCTCGCTCCGCTCGGGTTCGTCCCTATTAACGTTTTAACATTATTGTTTTAACATAGATTTCTCAGAGATGAGATATTTTCCCGCAGTAAAAAATATCTTATATGTAGGCCCTGACAACCAGCTATCAGAATACCAAATTTCATCAAAATCTGTCTAGTAGTTTTTTCGTGACGTGGTCGAAGACAGACAAAAACTCTAAAAACTATAGATTTGGCCTCTGTATCGATAATAATGTCTATTTCAATAAGATTTTCAAAAAAATATTTAATGTACAGATTCGGCTTAGTTAGAATTTTATTATATGTGTAGATATTATTGTCTACGATGCACCTGAGCGGGTAGCGGGGGTCGAGAGGGGCAACGAGATTTTACGCAGCGACCGGCCGTCGCCGGCACGTTACTGACGTTAAAGCAGCCAAGTCATACTATACAATTACGTAAAAGGAAATATAATTTATGCTTAAAGTTAAAATAAAGAATCCATTTGTTATTCGTCCCAGTCAGCCTCAGTTAAAACCTACTTTAACATTATGTTTAACTCATGAGTAATAGTGATAAATAATGTCTTTCTAACCGATTTTCAATCACAGCGGTCGATTCTATTAAGACTACGCGGTTTTGGGGATCTACGCGGGATATCTATAGTGCACAAAAGTGAGATGTTTAAACTGTAAAAACTAGTGTGATCGCTATAGTCCATTGACATAGAAACTATCAAGCGTCACATTGACTGCTTTACGCGCTCTGAACTCTTCTTAATTCTGCACTCCAGTCAGAAAGTAAGAACTTCTTAGTATACAATGGGTTTTCTTAGAGGGTTAATTGATCTAACTTAGTCTTAACTTTTTAGCCTGATCCAAGAATTGAACCCAAGACCATGGTCTACACAATACAGGCTAGCTCATTGATTACTAGTTGACCTGATAACTAATGTTGTCAATACTACCGTTGCGAGAAAATAAGTGAGAAAAATAATAAAATAAATACAGTTATATCATTACTCGACCTTAAGCACGGAAGAGATCATTAAATATGGACATTAACTTGACCGAAGGCTTAGCATTCTCGTGTCTCTAGCTGCAAGTCAATGCCAAATAAAGCTGGCTACAGACGAATCTGCTTAAATAAATGACAATAAACATAAAATATTTATAACTATTTACACTAGTGTTAACTTAGTTAGGTAGGTAGGTCGGAATTCGATTTTAATCACCGTAGAACATTTGAGAAAAACTTTTTTTTGATAGCACTAAAGCTCGTCTAAAAACTAAACAAAAAATCTGTTGACAAACTGTTGACTATTACATATATATAGATTATTGTCAGAACCTACATACGTGACGTAAATTTTAAATATGTTTTATGATTATATTTTTGTAAAACTTTAAAAAAAAGTTACTTAAATGCGTTAGTTGTTTTTATTTACTTTTTGTTGACACAATGTTTATCTCGTGCTGTTGTTTACTTCCGTATAATTAGATTCGTATTGCTTTTTGGTGGAAACTTTGTTGATTTTAAATAATAAAGTACAGATAGACTATGACCTAGAGTAGTAATAAAAGCTGCCAAAAGATGACGCTGCTTATATACTATATGCGTATATAGCGATTCACCTCGCTTCGCTCGGGTTCG
The DNA here is from genome assembly GCA_905404265.1 of Fabriciana adippe. NCBI lineage: Eukaryota > Metazoa > Arthropoda > Insecta > Lepidoptera > Nymphalidae > Fabriciana > Fabriciana adippe. Next base: position 8,726,473 of record FR990001.1, on the reverse strand, counting down.
TCCCTAGCTACGTTTTAAAGATTAGTATGGAATAAATTGGATATATATTTATATATATACCTACATAGAAATAATGAGTTGTTGTGGGTTGTATTATAACGTGTTTTCCCGTGGGAATGAGACAATTTCCCGCGGTAAAAAGTAGCCTATGTCTCTCTCTAACCTTCCAACTATCTCCACACAAAAAATCACGCTAATCCGTCACTCTTTTTCGACGTGAAAGAAGGACAAACAAACAAACACACTTTAACATTTATAATATTAAAAAAAAAAGAGTAATAGTATGGATAAATCTATCCATACTAATATTATAAATGGCAGCTAGGGATGCACCTGAACGAAGTGAGGGTGTTTATATTATGAAATTAGCCACCAGCCTACAACAAGGTAACTCTACGAGAGACTTATGTCGAAGAAAAATACAATATTTAACGATTAAAAGAGATACTTATGTAACTATTATCTACTGCCCTTATGCAAAAAAATCTCCGATAATTTGTTCCATTTCTGCGTAAAAGAAGGACAAACGAATAATTAATGTCCTTTTGTATATATAATGTAATTATGCGTAAATTGTTTATTTAAAGCACTTGGAAATTATTAATAACTACTTTTTACTAAAAAAGGTACACTAACTTCGAAAACACATTTCACCCGTTTTCTTCTTTCTTCTGAGGGGTGTTTTTTTTTTTTTTGTAATTAATATGGAACTACTCTCGAGGTATAATCTATTTATTTAAAAAAATGATATTTGATCGATTTATAGATGGCGAAAACATCACATAACATACACGTAAATAAATACACTCAAATAGAGTCACCTGATCAAAAAAATGTATACAGACAGCTCTTTGATCAAAACCGACAGACAGACACATTTATGTATACATATTTAGTACAGAATTTAATTTTCAAATGAAATATATTTGTAAAAGTTTATAATTTCTCTAAAGCTTTTTTATTCTGATTCTATAAAACAAAGTTCAAGTGCGCAATCAGACATTATAACATCGATATGTAAATTGTATAAATAGCCATATGACTAATGCCTTTGTTACTAAACCTTAGTTGCTATGTGGAACTTGTCAGTCTTTTACTGTGAACGATTAAGTATTGCAATTTGAAATATTCGATGACGATCATACCTTGTTCTTAATGACTTAAAATTGTTATGTTGCCATTATTGTACGTTGAATGGTTGCTTCTTTTTCTCATTTAGAAACGTTTTTGTACGTCATGCGATAGCTATGTACCTTAGCCATTATAAATTAAAAAACCTCACTCTTATGGAAGAATTGATTGTGAGTCGATGTAATATTGTAGTTTAAACGCAACTATTTCTTAATCTATACTAATATTATAAAGCTGAAGAGTTTGTTTGTTTGTTTTTTTGGTTGAACGCGCTAATTTCAGGAACTACTAATCCGATTTGAAAAATTCTTTTTGCATTAGATAGCCCGTTAACTGAGGAAGGCTATAGGCTATATATCATCCCGGAAAAATGTACATTTCCCGTGGGATAGATTTTTTTGTCTAGAGACGACCCCGAAGCGAGGGTGAGTCTCTAGTAAATACATATAAGGTATTATTAATAATTAATAAGATAAAATGCTAATGTTTTAGAAACCGCAGGAATGCAAGTACGCTAAGCTATTAGTAATTCTAAAAACGATCTTAATATTAATTCAATCAGAATTGTTCAAACTACGTACCCAAAAAATCCCTAATCGATTTCATAGCCCTCTCTTAGGTTCACTGGAATTAATCATTCTTTTATTTTTTATAAAATTTGCTCTTCTCGTCATGAACGGTCTTTTGACTTAATTATATAGATAAAAAATATAATAATATTAACTGGCGAACTCTTAGGAGTTAGCGTATCTCACTTTTAGAAACTTTGCTTTTGTTGGCATAGGAATGCTTCCAATACAGCTTCGCGCTATTCATAATTTGCCTTACGAGTTTGAGAACAGAGTTACCGCTAGTTGTCTCCCTCCTCCATCGACATTGTGTTAAGTAACGGTTCTAAAGATCTAAACATTTTGTCTTAATAATGTTTTTAGTTACTAACACGAAATTTGATGTTAGTGAGTAATAGGAAATTTTTGGTATCGCGTATGATAAACAACAGTCTGCTATTCGGTGTGTAACAATTATTCGAATGTCTACGACGTCATTTGAGTTGATCACTAAACTTAGCAGACACTAAATTACCAGTTTGGCAGCTTGCTATTATTATTAATACTTCAATCAATTTTTGATATATTTGATAATCATAAGCAACATTTATATATAATGCTGTTAATATTTTTAAAATTTAATTCCGTGTAAGACCTACCTGCTAGTTTTTTGAATTAACTTAGTATATTAGTGGATATGAATAATATACAGACAGGGGTAGCTCAGTCATAACGCGTTCGCTTGGGAAACTGAGTGAAGAGGGTTCAAATCCCGAGTCTCGCACATCTGACATTTTCATGCGCGAATTATTTCGAACATGACCATTTGTATTATGGTGAAGGAAGAACCTAGCAAGTTTTCGAAACAATATGAAGTCCGCTAACTCTCATTTGGCCAGCGTGTTTGGACTATGGCCTGATCCCTCTCGTATTGATGGGAGGCCCGTGCCCAGCAGTGGGACGTTAAAAAGGGATGAAGAAATACATAAATGGAACCAATACACGTTATAATACACAGGACGGATGGCATCCATTTTATATACATATGTTAGCATAGTATTCAGAGCTCAAATAGACTCCTTAGCATAACTTAACCTTTTAAAATAAACCTTGGCATTGGATTTTAACCGTGACACCGTGAAAAAGTAACTCACACACTTACTTATAAACTTTAATGTATAAAATTAGTTATACCTATGTGTACATACATATGTTCTCGGTTTCGCTCATATGGTATGGTATGTCTATCGAGAGTTTAAAAAACCAAAAAAGTATCTTATAACAAAAATTTTCTAGAATCTATGCAAGTGTTAGAAATGAACCCTTTCATTACATAATAATAATAAATATTTTGTCTGTATGTTATTGTATGTATGTATATTAGAATAAGAGATTTTTGTTAAGTATCAAATATAAGTTGGTTAAGTGTTGATTTTCCATTAATTAAACTATAACCAAGTCCAGTAACCAGAGAAAAGATTGAATTTATATGGACCAATACTTTAGAATTCGTGGTAAACAATAAATTGTTACGTCACCCCTTCTTGTACCTACATATTCGTATATCATAACACATCTCACCTACAACGTGATATCCTTTCCGCACGCTATAAAATACATACTCGGATACCTAGCCCGCAAAGCAAATCGCACTTTATCAATATACCACATATTGCTTATGCTAGACGCATTTGGTTGTGTTGTGTTCCCCAGCAAAGGAGTCTTACCTAAGTCATAGTCTATCAGTTGAGAAGTCACCAAAAACGTATGTGAGTAGAGCTCGAATGTGTTTTTTTGCTTTCTTTATCTATTTCCTCGTATATATAAAATTAAAAAAAATTAAGAGTGCGTGTATGAATGTGTACACGTGCAAGAAGTAAAACTTCTGTAGGTTATCGGTACTCTTTATGAAATTCAATTTATGTTTTAAATAATTAGGATAGGTGAGATACTAAAAATAACGCATATTAGGCATATTAGAAGCATATATTTATAGAGTATCATTTAAGGAAAGAATATAATATTATATATCATTTGTCAGACAATAACAACGGTTACCATGGTAACAAACGTACATACGTACACTTTTTTGTAACGTATTCACCAGCTTACCCCCCAAGTCAAGCGTGCGTAAAGAAGTTTTATTTCAAAAAATCAGGCAAGGAAGTTTCTTGCTGCTAGTTTACTATAAAGCTCAGAAAATTGGCATAGGGAAAAATATGTGCAAACGCATCGCATTAAATGGAACAATTGTTTCTGCCAACTTTTACAGACAGATGATATAATTTATTAATGTAGTTATGCTTAAATTAATTATTTATTAAAAAAATATCTTGAAAATAATTAAAAAACATTTTAACAAGATGATTACTCTTAAAAATATGTATCTAGACAGACAAGATGAATATCATTTAGTAGCAGTTTAAAATGAGTACAATTTAGTCCATGTATCCTTACCCACACGATTATTTTTATGGCTGGTACAAATGCCTCGTAGGCTGTAAGCAATTTAATCTTATTAGCGCTAAAATAGCCTAACCAACATTTTTTAATTAAATACGAAATAACTATAAATAAAACCGGCCAAGTGCGATTCGGACTCGAGCACGAAGGGTTCCGTACCATTATCTATAAAAACGGCAAAAAAATCATGTTGTATCGGAGCCCCCCTTAAATATTTGTTTTATTTTAATTTAATTATTTATTTTTAAAGTGAATATATAAAACTAAATATTCTGTTAATATTTCAAGCGTTTACCTATTGCTGTTATCAATATCGAGCAAAAACGAGCAAAAAAGTCACGTTTGTTGTATGGGAGCCCCCTTAAATATTTATTTTATTCCGTTTCTTGTTATAGCTGCAACAGAAATACATCATCTGTGAAAATTTCAACTAACTATCACGGTTCATGAGATACAGCCTGGTGACAGACGGACAGACGGACAGACAGACGGACGGACAGCGAAGTCTTAGTAATAGGGTCTCGTTTTACCCTTTGGGTACGGAACCCTAAAAAGGTAACATTTATTACAAATAGGTCGAATTATTTACATATTTATTTTGCCTTGCTAGTAGATGATAATCAATTGTCAATCGAACTACTTAGTACCTACTATTATAAATGCGAAAATTTGGATGTGTGTTTATGCTCTGTACTCCTTCACGCTGAAGCGGATGCACGGATTTTTACCCGAGCGAAGCGGGGGTAAGTCACTTGTAATGTAATAAAAGTTACCACATAATATGTATAATCGATACTAATATTATAAAGAGACAGAGTTTGTTTGTTAGTTTGTTTATTTGTTAGTTTGAACGCACTAATCTCAGGTACTACTAATCCGATTTCAAAAATTCTTTTTGCATTAGTAGCCCGTTTGTTAAGGAAGGCTATAGGCTATATATTATTGTAAAATTGATGTTTTTATTCAAACAAACCGCGGGGCACAGCTAGTCTAAAATAATTTTTTATTTCAATAAAAATATCTTCAGAATATGGTACATTTGCGATGCCAGCATCATATCGTGACTTTAATTATCTATGAAAGCTGATACTACCTTTAAAGTACACTTTAGAGTGATGGTAATTGAGGCGTGAACGCAAAAAATAAAGTATTTTTTAATTAGTGATGCGCTAATCTCACAAATGAAGCATTATAAGGTCCATATTTTTAATGGAATGTCATATGACGATGATAGCCGAAACGTATGTACTTGAATTTAACTGTAAATTGTTTTTGTCTGTCTGTCCGTTTACATGCTGAACTATCCGACTTAAAATCATGCGAGAGTAAAAAATAAGACATTAGGTTTTAGTTAATACTATGAATCAAAAAAAAAAACCGAATATGTACATATGTGTTATAAATTATAATGTCACATGGTCAAAATATGTTATTCCGATATAATTTTTAGTCTTCAATTAGCGACATCGATTGTAGAAAGTGAATCTGTTTAAAAGTAGTTACTTGATTCAATCGATTTGTTATCTATATCCGTACTTTTTTTAGTGTACTTACAATATTTAGAACCCTACCTGGAAATAAGGTATTAATAAATAAAACAACATCGAAATAAAAATAATCTTTAACTACAGTTCATTTGGTGGACTCTTTGATATAAACAAAAGTCATCTATCTATACATATAATAAAATTCTAACTTAGCCGAATCTGTACATTAAATATTTTTTGGAAAATCTTAAATAGTCATTATTATTGATACAGAGTCTGACTGCGAACGCACCATGAGAAAACCACTGGATAGATTTTGATAAAATTTGGTATGATGATAGCTGGTTATCTGGGTCAATATATAGAATACTTTTTATTGCAGGAAAATATCTCATCTCTGAGAAATCTATACTAAAACGTACCTAGGGATGAACAATGAAAAACAATGAAAGGGAAATTATGAGGATGATATTAATTTATTAAAACAATTGAGGTCAATGAATATTACTTGAATAATAATAAATACATTCAAAGTAATATCTCAAGAAAATGTAGAGTATGCATATCGCTATTACTTATATTATGTTAATTTTAAAAATAAACCAGTAACAATATCTTTTTAATCGGTCCTTTTTTTGTACGAAAAAACATATGAATATGATAAACTAGCGACTCACCCTAGCTCCGCTCGAGTTCGTCAATAGTTACGTTTTAACGTTTAGTGTAGATTTCTCAGAGATGAAATATTTTCTCGCAGTAAAAAGTATTCTATATGTTGAGCCGGATAAACAGTTATCATCATACCAAATGTCATCAAAATCTGTCCAGCGGTTTTCTCGTGATGCGTTCCCAGACAAACAGACAGACAGACAAATTATAAAAACTATAGAATATAGATTCGGCCTATGTGTCGATAATAATGACTATTTCAATAAGATTTTCCAAAAAATATTTAATGTATAGATTTGACTCAATTATAATTTTATTATATGTATACATAAAATTTATGATTACCTGTCGAATTAATAAATATAATTTTAAAAATGTAGGTATTGAAGGTATTATATAATTAACTAAACAAATTTAAGCGTAACAACTAAAGTTAAAAACAATGAACCTTAGGTGAGATCGGTGGCCAAGATGTCGGTGTAAGTAGACTCGGGTAGAGCATGGAATGATGAGAGGTAACTTTCTCACGGACAGACAACACTGACATAGTTTAGATACTAATTAAATATACATTTGTTACATAACTTTATTTATATAAAGTACAACACACAGTTCGAGTGTACTGTGAAAGTAATCTCTGTCTATTCCGTAAGTCCAAGCTTATTTTATACTGTAATAAGGAAACTATTTGATAAAAATAATATTGTCGTCGGCCCACAGTGCGGCGCGGCGGTAGGTAGCATCAATATTACAATAATTTACATTAATTATAATATTACATCAATATTACAGGTGACAGAAATCTATCTATACAGATAAATAAAATTGAAGTGTCTATTTGTAATGTTAAAATAACAGCTTTATACTAAATGCATATGGAATTATGTACAGTACTTATAAGAAAAACACAATTTTTAAAATTTTTGTTTGTCTGTCTGTTTGTTTCGGCTAATCTCAGAAACGGCTAGACCAATTTTAATGGGACTTTCACTAGCAGATAGATGATATTATAAGGAGTTACATAGGTTACTTTTATTTTAGAAAAAGTATTAGGGTTTCGTTCAAAAAAAATAAAACGTACCTAGGGAGGCACCCGAGCGAAGCGAGGGTAAATAGTTAGTTTCTATTTAAAATTGTAGAGCAAGATTAAAAATAAAAAGTCTATTCAACTGTTTTGATAATCTTTCAATTCACCAAGACAACTTTATTAAAAAAAATCTTTATAGGAGATTGTAGAGCTGCCTAAACGTTTGATTATTTTAAGTATATAAATACATCGATTTCAGAATTTAAATGGGCTATAAGTATTTCTAGGCGATTATTGACATTTAAATTTGACCCAGCATTCCTGATATTGATAAGAAGTGTGAGCTATTTTCTTAACTATTTTATTTATTGAATTTTTATATTTTTTTTTTTGTGGTACAAAGAAAGGATTTTTAAAATATTATTATATTATTTCCAGTTGTGGTGGTAAATCCAATTGCATTAAGATAAATTTTATATGCGATGGTACTATAAAAAGCTAAAAAATATAGCCATTTGTTGCGTTTTTCTGAACTCAGAAAGTTATTTTAAGCACAGTTAATAGCTAAGTCTAACCGCAACTGGATAGAAATAAGTGAAGCTGGTTTAACTTGAATTAAACCTTACTTTTAGCTTGATGAAGAGATTTTTTAATTTATATTTACAAATATATTTATTTAATTATTTTTATTGTCTGTATTATTATTATGTTATTATTTTTATTGTCTTGTTGTTTTTATTGTCTGTATATTTATTTAATTATTTTAATTATTTTCATTTTACAATCACATAAAATCTTTAAGGAAGTATTTGGTTTGCTTCAACACGAGTTAAGTAATTTAAAGGCGTTCTATGTAAACAAAATGATATTTGATCACGTAAAGCCATTTTTTTTCTTATAAAAAAATAAACTCTCAAGGTAGATATGTAGAGCTCTATATTATGTGGTATTTGGGTGTTGCATTTGAGTAATATCTATAGCAAAATATTTTAAAATATTGCATAAATAACGGCAGAGGATCGGGCCTAATGAGTGAATTAATTAATGCAATAAACGAGTGTCACTTGTTTGTTCGTACATTATAGTGAATATCGTAATAAGCTGTAGACTTTATTACAAAAGCATATTGAAAATATTTCCATTGAATAACATTCACGTTTATATTACACTTACATACATGCATTTTTGCAATACTTTGCCAATATTCATTCTCTACATTCGACTAGTCTTGTGGTGGAACAATGATATAAACTGCTTCTGAATTTAGCGTTTTATTAATCTATACTAATATTATAAAGCTGAAGAGTTTGTTTGTTTGTTTGGTTGAACGCGCTAATCTCAGGAACTGCTAATCCGATTTGAAAAATTCTTTTTGCATTAGATAGCCCGTTAACTGAGGAAGGCTATAGGTTATATATCGTCCCGGAAAAATGTACGGTTCCCGTGGGAAAAATATTAATAACTAAACTAAAATTTTAAACGAAAACAGTTTACTCACCTATTTTAATTGAAGTAACTATATACCTGCACAGTTTCAGTTTACATCCATATGTTGAAACAACAGTTAAAACGTTTTAAACCACGAAATTACTTCAATACATCACTATGAAAGTATTGTTTAAGCGAATACGACACTCTGCTTTTTGTAAACAATTTCGTTCTCGAATAACTACTTTTCGAATTTAGTTCGTGCGTACAACGGAATACGCGTGCTGCCTTCGCGAAGCAGCTCTACGTAATAAACCGTATAACTTATTAACTGCAAGACGGTGCTAAGAGAAGGCAGTGTTTCAGATGTTCAAGCCATTTTTTTTTTCACCTACGCTTATAATTCAATTTTTCTAGTTAAATCTACGCTAATCATTTATGGTCCATCGTTGCTAGTGATAAGCTAAGCGTTTTTCCTGTTTATGTTGTTTATGCGTCTTAATGAAAGATTTTGTTGGATATTACAAAATTCATATTTCATTTTAGCGATGCTTTACTAAAATGATTAACATCTTTATCGCATTAACATGTGTATAAATTAACTAACTATTATATTACGTTTAATATTTCCATTCACAGCACATTTGCTATGAATTAGATAAATGCGGAAATATATTATGTATATATGTATGTACTAAGAGAAACTTTCACTGTCGGTTCCGTAGCTAAGTTTTTTTTTTAAATCGGAGAAAATACTCATTCCTATTTTCATATATGGATTTGAGAAGGCATTGAACTGACTAATTGCATGCTATGGTGTATAGTTCCGATGAAACACGAGTTTAGTAGGTCTCCGCGGAAAACTGCCATTAAAGGCTTGAGATACGAGAAGTATGCCTCGTAAGACCAATATGATAAAAGCAAATATCATTTTTTTTTGTGAGTGTTGTTTAATTAGAATGAATTGTATAGAACCGACTTTATGAAATTAAATGATCTGGGACAGATAATTTTCATTTATTACTATTAAAAATGTATAAAATTTTAAAAAAGTATACAATCTAAAATAAGCGTACAAAATTACGATAATTGATTGATTGATTAAAAAAACTATAGATGTCAGATTTCCGTAATCCCTATGTATCGTTACCTAATATTATAAAAACGAAATTGTTTGTTAGTTTGTCCTTTTTTCAGAAAGCTAGGGAATAGAGAATCAATGTATGTGGACGGATACACATATAAAGTAAAACCCTTGGAGTTGGCCCGTTGCAAACAAAAGGACAAGAATAATTTGAAAAAGACAAAGAAAAGGACCTAAAGATCCACTTCGGTAAATTGTTTCTTTCGAATTAAGAGTAGCTTGTTGTCCCTATCGGCCTTGATAGAGTCATCGAAGATGCGAGGTCAGCCTTACCTTACATAATAATATACAGCAGATATATACCATGCACAAAACGTGTTCAAAAAACAAAAAATAATGATTGTTTACATTCCTACTTTCTACATTTCATGGACATTACATGTTAGGCAAAGATCACTTACGCCAGACTTCTTTCTTAATCAGATTGAAATTTTTATAATGCCATACAAATTACCGACATTTGTCCGTTTTACTGTACCGTGTTATTGTCTGTCTGTAGAGTTTGTTCAGGAAAATAAGTAATTTTTATTTTTGCTCACTCCTAATAATTATTATTACTCTTTATATAGCAGCTACAAATACGGGTAACATTGAATTTTTATTTCCTTAAAGATTTACATATTCCTTAAACAATTACAAGATCCACTTTATATTTTATAATTCTTAAAAAAGATTTAGACTCGGTTCTCTCTTTGTAATATTATACTACAGGAATTTTTAAACTATACTTTTATATCTACCAATTCTATTGAAATTGGTAAGTTATTTTTTATGATAGATATTAAATTGTAAATTAATTCATTAAGTATTTTTAGTGTAAAAAACAAATAACATTCTCAAAACTCAAAACTGTTTTTCCTTATATTTTACATTTTTTAATTATTCTGTTGTTACACTCAGTTTATATTATTGTTTTGTAAATATTTATGAAGATTTTACTATAATTTAAAATTTTAATTCAAACGCATGGGATGAATAATTGAAAGATAAAAAATAAGTTTTAATTAATTTAATTTAAAATCAACTAAGAAACTGAAATTAATTATTATAATTTAATTTTTTACTAACTTGTAGGTACTTATACTTAAAATTTAATAAGTAACTCTGTTTTTATAATACATAGGTATTTACCTGTGTATAAGTTATTTGTTTCTTGATACATATCTATTTGAATTATAATATGATTGTAAGAATATATTATAATACTAGCGACACTCCCTCGCTCCGCTCGGGTTCGTCCCTATTTACGTTTTGACGTTTAGTATAGATTTCTCAGAGATAAGATATTTTCCCGCAGTAAAAAGTATCCCATATGTTGACCCAGATAAACAACTATCACCATACCAAATTTCATCAAAATCCCTCCAGTGGCTTTTCTGTGATGCGGTAACAGACAGACATACAGAGAGACAAAAATTCTAAGAACTATAGACGGTTTCGGTATCGATAATAATGTCTATTTCAATAAGATTTTTCAAAAAATACTCAATGTACAGATTCGGATAAGTTACAATTTTATTATATGTATAGATTATGCTTTGTAATCGTAACATTACATGTGACATAACCATGGGTCTAATGATGTTATGAGCGATTCTGCGATTTAAATCATTAAACGTATGTAAGAATAGGTAAATCTTTTAAAAACTCAAGTGGTTATGTTGTATGAATTCAATATTTGTTGTCTAATAACTCTTTATTTTAAATAAAAAAAAAATCACAGATTTAATACTCTACATTTACATATATTTCTATTTTTTAGCTATAATCATTATTAATTTTGCAGTAATTATGCTTGCTTTTCATTTCACAGCGGAAGTCGAGAACAATACACGTAAATAATAGTGTTTAATAATTTCATATGAACTCCTTAATGGCTTATGTGACTTATATCAATATTATTTAGTAAATATTGCGCTAATACTAGAACAAATATTTAAGAAATATTTTTTTTATATCTAATTTATTATTATGTAAACACTTTGGAAAATTCCTTTAGGTGTTTTGTAATCTGTTAAAGACAATAAAGAAGTAATTACTTTTCGTAATTGAAATACAGTTTTACTCTTATTTCACACAAATACAATTTTTAATGAAACAATAAGCTGAAAATACGTAAACAAGGCACTTCTAATTATTTGCAAAAGAATCAGTAATTTTTAGGATATGTACATTGAGTTTTTTGTCGCGGTCACGTCCATTGCCTTGCTCACGTTTTACATAATATTATTTCATTTGCAAGTCTTACTTAATAGGTATTTTTATCTGTAAACTTTATAGAAAGACGTTTTCGCATAAACGTTGTGTGTAACGTGTGTGTAATTCATTATTTTGATGTTTACTGCCAACTGCACTTGTATTTGGGGGTGCACTTGTACTTGTGTTAATATATCCCGTTCAGTTCGCTAGTCTCGTTGTCAGTGAAAGCCGTCGTCGCTGAAATCGGCCCAATATCTGGAAATTATATCGTTTGTGCCTTAATCTCTTGTACTAATAAATAAAATAAATAAATATATAGGGGACATTAACACACAGCACCATCTAGTTCCATGGTAAGCTACGAGGCCTGTGTTATGGATACCAGATAGTTAATACACTACACATATATAACTTTAAATACATACATATTATAAATACAAACACCCATAACTGGAGTACAAACATTCGTGCTCATCACACAAAACATCAAACTCGAACCCGCGACCGCTGGCACAGCAAGCGGGGTCACTACAAACTGAGCCAAACGTGTCGTCAAATATACATATATATGTATATTATGTACAGTGTAAAAATATCCATTTTTGCCCTAAATATTATTCATCTCATTGTTGACATTAACACCTGTATCATATAAATTAGTCTAAACATCTGTATGGCTGTATAATTTAAAAAGTAATAACCGGATGTTGTTATTTCCTGTTACTGTAGTTTAACAGCGTCGTACAACTACGCATCCATCTATTTTAATATTAGATATATTATAATGATCGTTGATGATTTCTTAATGTACAATATTTTTTATAATTATATATTTCATATACCTAGGTAATAACTAGTAAGTATAACAAAATCTAGGGTCTTGCATATATCCCACAAATGAATTGTTCCAAGTATTCGCTGCTATGTACCTATAATCTTAATCAAAACGTCTCACGCGATTTTTCCTTCTGTTTACTTTGTTATATTCCATAAATTGTATCAAAACAAGGTTAAAAATATGAGACGTTTTTATTGACAATTTCCTACATTATATTAAGGCAACTGAGAAAAAAAATCCCATCTATTTCCTTATTTTTAACTGACTTCGAAAAAGAAGGACTTAATTAGCGATATCAATGGTATTTTTTTTGTTTCAGGTCTAATAAATATGTCACAAGAAGATTGCATCAGCAGATTTTTTGATGATAATGACAATAATATACGAAGTCCAGATAGAATATCTTTATCAACTTTAAAAACTTTAGAAACGTCCCAAGATGTAAGTTTGACGTCACAAGAATCAGACACAGAACTAAGTTTATCCCAACTAACTATAGAAGAACCGGAGCCATTACAAATATTGCCTTTTTTCAATTTAACTCCTCGGGCAATGCCACGTTCCTCACACTATGTCATTGAAGAAGAATTTTCATCAAACCCCTGGGCCATGTTAATAGCAACCATTTTTCTTACAAAAACATCAGGCAAAATAGCCAGGCCGTATATGAAGAACTTTTTTGAGGAGTGTCCGACGCCATACCACGTACTAGAACATCCTCCTAAATATTTGGAAATGTTTTTCGAAAACTTGGGTCTAAAGAAACGGGGACAAATGATTTGGAAATTGAGTTATCAATTTGTTTCTGCCAAGTGGCGGCGAGCGAGTGATCTCTGCGGCATCGGAAAATATGGCGAAGATGCATATAGGATATTTTGCTTGGGACACACTGATTTAGACCCTGATGACAGATACCTAAAGCTCTATTTGGATTGGCTCGCGACTACCATGTTTATGGAAGACAATGGCATGACGGATTGCGAATACGTAATCGAAGATCCGGTTTTAAACTATTATAGAATTACTTTGCGAAATGGCGCTTAGTGTATTCATACCGTCCATAAAGACTTTACACGCGTAACATTTTCTATAATATGAATCAAAAATAAATTTTGTACTTAAAATTACATCAGTGTGTCGCGAATAAAAGTTAACATGTGGCATGACCCGATCTATTTTTAAATGATAAGCATAGATAAAAGATAAGCCACGCTACATATTATATTTGATTATATTATATCGTGCGAAGAACCGCTATCTAAGACAGTATATATTCAGCAGTATGTAGGTATTGTGGTGAGTCACTACGGCCTATCACAAAACAATGGACATTAACGCGATTTTAGCTGTTATATTAATATTATTACTTTTTATATTAATACAATAACAAGATGAACGTAAATTACACATACAATCAATCCTTCATACGTTTTATTATAAACTATAAATCGAATTTAGGCAAAGATGCCAATAAAATTTGTAATTTTTAATAGTTTTCAATAAATGTGACTCGCGTAAAATCTTTTAAGGCTAACATTATTAATTATGTATTATCATTGATTAGGTTTTGTATATCATTGAACATTATAAATAAAATGTGGTTTTATATTTTATGATATTATTATTTAGAAAAATGTATATTTTGGGCTGGCAACAAAATTTTTCCAAGACACGTGTATTAAATAATTTTAATAATATAAAGTTTAATTTAATTTTAAATTAGGTTATTATATGTATAAAAATATGGGCATTATCAAAATATAGCACGTTAAAATAAATAATATGTGAAAATATTTGTTTTCATTATGGTATAAATTAATAAATATTTAATTAAGGTGAGTGGACCATGAAAGGCCATGCTCTTTGTAAGGCCGATTATTAATAAACACATTACCCTCCTTTGCTTCGCGCAGTCGGGTAAAAAGTGGTAGTTATTGCCATGCGATGACAAATTCCTTCTACTCAGACTAGCACCCATCGAACTCAAGCACTCAGACGCAGCGGCGAGTCGCTGGAGCTGCTGGTTCATCAATGCGGTCCCTCGCTTTGTTGACTTCTTTTATCGATCTAAAAATTATAATATGCGCTCACAACAAAACGTTAGTTTTCAACTAAATAAACTATTATTTTCTTTATTTTTTTGATCTGAATTGATATATAAGGATTTGCTATTGCACTAAGGAAAAATTATATGATTTTATTTAAATTTTAGTTAAAATTTCGGTAGTGTCCCTAGGGAAGCCAATAGTTCTTTGTAAAGCCAAAAAAAGATTGTCAAAAAATTTATAGTAGGCCTTGCTAGAGCACAAGGACGTTGTTAGGAACACTTAGGAATCACTAAAATATAAATACTTAGTTTATAGTTGTAAATACGTATCGGGAAAGGTAAAACAATATAGAAGTTCATATTATTATTGCCTTAAATCATGCTTTTTTTTTTTTTTAACTCCTTTTGGCATTACAAAGAACATAAGAAGGCCATTATAGTCGGTTTTAATTTTTTAAATTTTATTATAAAGATTATTGGCAAGTTATTTGAAATCGATATAATGCTTATTAAAATTATTTGTAACACATTTTCACAAATACATTCTTAGTTTTAAGATAGTGTTCAAGTAATGTTCGTTGACTATTTTTAATGTGAATATATCATGATATGTAGATATTTAATGTTTCATTCTAATGATGATGATAATCACCTTTTTATGATGATTAAGGATAACCAGATATTTTGATTGTCTCAACGTTAGTTTTAAGTTAAACGACTGATTTATTACATCGGCCTTGTATGGAGCCCTGTTTCTCGCAAGGCCTTTTTGGAAGAGTTCAATAAAACTTAAATTTATTAAATAATCATTAACTCTGCAATAAAATAAAATATTTTATAAGTTACATAATAGAACAAAGTGTTACTTAATAATTTGTTTGTTTCATTTATCCAATAAATAAAAGAATTATAACTGTTTATTTGTTAAGGCCTTCCATGGTCCACTCACTTTGTTAAGTTTTTATTATATAAATGTTTTTAAGGTGTGCTACTTTGAACAGACCACCTTAATTAAAAAAGTGAAAGTAATAGTGTAATAATTATTTTTTTTAATAAAATGTTAAAAAAAAATTGTTTTTCTTTTACTGTAAAAAATATAACTATTATCATAAATTACAGACAATACGACACAACGATAATTTAAAAAAAAGTGTTCCCATCTTTATTTCAACCTGCAAAGCTAGTCACTGCCTGTTACTTCGTCCGCATATGTTGGATAGATATATATTATGTAGAAAAGATGAAGCTTATTATTAATTCAAACTATTACATAAAAAAATATATTAAAAAGAGATCTGTTTTTCTTAAGAAATGCAACAGACAAAGTATAGTGGTGTATATGTACATATTATGTCATAACAAATATCCTCGTCATACTAACATTATAAAGAGGAAGAAATTTATAAGTTTGTGAGTTTATTTGTAGGAGTAATCTCTGGAACTACTGAACCGATTTAGATGAAATTTGATATGACAGTAGTTTAAGACGCTGGGAAGGACATAGAATAGATATTTTTATCCCGGAAATCATCTCTTATGGGGGTGAAAATGGGGATGAAAGTTTGTATGGGGAATTAAATATTTGAAATCTTTAAATGTTGCACTTAACTTTTAAGATTGAAGTAAATAGAAAAATAATTATACATCCATAATAATATTATAAATGCGAAAGTAATTGTCTATCTGTTACCTTTTTACGCTTAATCTGCTGAACCGATTTAGATGAAATTTGATATGACAGTAGTTTAAGACGCTGGGAAGGACATAGAATAGATATTTTTATCCCGGAAATCATCTCTTATGGGGGTGAAAATGGGGATGAAAGTTTGTATGGGGAATTAAAGGGAATTAAATATTTGAAATCTTTAAATGTTGCACTTAACTTTTAAGATTGAAGTAAATAGAAAAATAATTATACATCCATAATAATATTATAAATGCGAAAGTAATTGTCTACCTGCTACCTTTTTACGCTTAATCTGCTGAACCGATTTAGATGAAATTTGATATTGAGATAGTTTGAGACCCTGGAAAGAACATATGATAGTTTTTATTCCTTAAGGGGGTTAAAACGGAGGTAGAAGTTTGTATGGGGAATCGTAAAGGATATAAAACTCATCATACCTATGTATATACATATTCTATTCATTCTATATTCTATTAAACGTCAAATCTATAAAAATTCCAGTTCCAGTTTCTCTAAACTATAAAAAGTTCAAATGAATACAAATAAAATAAGTACAGAGATAATCACACTTTGATTTTGTCCGTTTATATTTTGCCAAATGTAAAAGCCGCATTAAGTAATAGAAATAATAATAATAATAAATAAATATATTGAGACATTCACACACAGCACTGTCTAGTTCCATGATAAGCTACGAGGCCTGTGTTATGGATACCAGATTGTTGATACACTACACATATATAACATAAAATACATACATATTATAAATAAAAAACCTATTATAAAATTATGATCATGTTTAATACATTTATACATAAAATCTAATTTACTTAAAAAAAAAAAGGATAAATTGTGTCTAAAACCTGAAAATTCAACAAATATATATTACCACTTATAATTAATATTTAATATAGGTAATAAAACTATACCAAATATTAAATTAGAAATTTACAAATTAACCGCTCACAATGACACAAAAGAAAAATAAAGCCAAGGTGAGGAGTATTTTTTAGTTTCAAAAATAATATAGCAATAGCTTAACTAAACTTATTGCATTTATTTTTTTCACAAAACGCCTTGTGAAAAATTTAACTAAATATTTATGTAATTGTAAATGATACAATTTATATTTTGTTATAAATGGTATTTTATAACAATAGTGAGTATGTCATATGTAACAGCAAATATACATACTTCGTTCCAGAGGACCAACTAGAGTTGGATGTTTTGGGGTACCATATTTATAAGGTTTAAGATATTGTTCATCTAAACATCGACATAAACAAAAGGTAATTATTAATGACCGTACAAAATAAAATCTACAGGTCAAGTATTCAATATTTTATTTGAAAATTGATGGTGTTACAAAAATAAAATAATTATAAATTATTAGAATTATTTAAACATTTTTATATAGTCTATGCTTTTCGGAATAGTACTAATTATACTAGAATTGTAGTAATTTTAACAATAAATTTAATATTTATAATCAAAATTAAAATAATGTCTAGAGTGTAGTAAATTACCCATTATGTATATTAAAAGTCAGTTTATTTTCTTTAGTTAAAAATATGGGGGATATATCTAGGTACATTTGAAGTTTAGCTAAAAATATAATATTCTAAAACTCTATTAGGTACCTATATGAAAGCTCTGCTGTAAACATTACATTTTTCCAAAATGACTTGCAATTGTGTGCGTAGTGTTAACAGGCGCAAGACATTCTTACAGCTTATCATTATGTTTTAACATAATAATTAGGTACGCCGTACGATCTATACAAAATTTAACCTATTTTATGACATTAAATTACATTTCCGCTTTACGAGCATAGACAATTAATAAATTACCTATTTTTTCATTATTAGCAAAATATTAAAGTAAAATATTTTCACCTGCCGTAGAAGACACTAAACAAAAGAACAGAATTGAAATATTTTCATAGTGACTGTCGTTACATTATTATAACATAAAATATTCTAAACAAATTTCAATGTGAAATAAATGAGTAAAAAACGTTAATTTTTTTTATAAAAATGAAAAAAACATGTACCTACCTACTATTTTTGTGGGTTTTTATAGATATCATTCTTTTAAAATACCAAAATAAATAGCTACATTTCTTTAATGAATATATATATATATATATATATATATATATATATATATATATATATATATATATAAAATATAAGCATTATTAATATTCATTTATATGTCATATTTAGTTAAAATTCTAAATCAAAATATACAATTGTTCAATACAACCTGTCTACAATTGGTAAATAGTATTTTTTTTTTTAATTTAATACAATAATTTAACAGACAATGAAAATATATCATATGAAAAGTTAATTAAATATTTACATAAAATAATATATTTTAGTTGAAATAAATCAAAAACGAACCTTCTAATTAGGTTGGGTAATTTTGTACACGATGTTTTGATATCTCCCGCCCTTTTCTTTCATAAATAAACCAATAGAGCGCCACATGTAGTGCCAACCTTTAGTAAGTTGACAGAGTGATAGCTCGCCGCATTGTTGGCAGCAGTGTCGACTGTTGCAAATGGTAGATTGCGTTACTTTTTCTCGTGCTCCGTGTAAAATATTTACGTAAAATAGTGCAAATCTTGTGGTGCAGTGTTTCTGACTCACAGAAACATGTCGGAAACACTGCCGAATAACAAAAAACAACTTCAAAGGCAACTGGTGAGTGTTTATTGTTAGAATTTTACGTATTTAGACCCGGGTGACGCCATGGTGGCTTTATCTGGGATCACGTAAACATGAAATGGTGCATCGCTGCATCGTGTATCGATTTATGTAAGTTACAGGAGTGTTTTAGAAAATGTATTTTTAAGATTTAATTTGAAAGCGTTGATGTTTAGTGAGGGTCATCGGACTTAATTTTTTGTGATCACGCCGCCAGCAAGTTCAAAACGCGGCGGCCGTATGTATTCGCGCATGCGAGAAGGTGTCAAAATCTATAATAGTTTCGAAGATCACAGCATTGCGATGTAGCGGCGTTGACAATGAGCGATACGTAAATTGCGCACGGCAGCGACGTCGTGATCGGAGCATACCTAGTGGGCATCTGGTAGGGACGAAGACGTACACTCCCGCGGGCTGGCGGAGGGCAGGCGGCCAGGGGCGTGCGCGGTGCGACCACACGTCGAGTTCGCTCGTAATCTAGTTTATTACTTAAATAATCTTATGTCGAACAATTATACACTGACTGCGAGACGAATGTCCAAAACATTGTTTTACATTGATTACTATGAATGCTAATCTAGTAGTTCTCCATATGATTGAATTCTTTGTTGAATTGCGAGTCGAGTAATTCTAACTCGAAAGTTTTTATTGTTATGCGATATGAAGCAGCTTATGCGGCTACTTTAATATTGCTTATAGTTTTTCATTTGGCCTTGAAATTACTTAAAAAATGTAACCTACTTGATAATATGTATAACTGAAACAGTTATCATATATATGTACCTACTATGTTTCTATTGTTTAAAATAACACTTCTGTAAAAAACAGTTTAATACAAATTTACATTTCTCCTCACATTAAATTACATAGTACAGACTTTTTAAGGTGATGTTATGACACAAGTTTTTAGAAAAGTACTATATTCAATCAATTTTTTTTATAAAATTCAGTTTATAAAAATTAATATATTATGGATACCTATGAATATTACCTGCTATTATTTTAACTTTTATTTTTTACTAGATGAGTTTAATTCCTTCATTAACTAGAAAGAAAGTAGACTAAATATTCTACCGATTCAATACATATATTTAAAAAAGATCAATAAAATAATTAATTATTTAGTCCATACTCTAAAATATTTAAAATAGACAGAACATATTGATTGATTTAATCTAATAATTATAGTTTGAAAAATATAGTTTTATTTTCTAACAGCGGGAACGCAAACATCGTAAGCTTTACTCTGATGAGTGGGCTCTTGGAGATGATGAAGCCGAAGGAGGACGGGGTTTCTCCCTTGCTGATAAGCTGGAAAGCTCTCGCTTTGAACATGCTGGGGCAGTCTTGGAGATGGTTGGTTCAGACCTCACGGTATCATATCTGCAGAAGAATGGATTCACCACTCCATTACTTTTTAAAGAAAAAACTGGATTGGGGTTAAGGTAAGTCGTCTTCATATATTTAAAAAAACTCAGCCACAATTTGTTATGAAATGTGTTGTCACTTATTACATAACATGCTATGAGTAAAATCTTTTGTGTTTTAGTTTCTAAATCAAATGAAATAGTATTATAAATTATTAATTAATTTATACTAGTATTCCAAAATATTTGATAAATATGTTTAAAAAATATTGCTTCACATACATGATAGTTGAAAATAAAAATAAACTAAACATAGTGTTGCAAATGCTATTAGTCAAAATCCTTAAAGAAGTATACTGTCAGGAATTTATACTGTTGAATATATTTAAATTTTCTGCCTTACATTTAATTTAATCTGTGGTACATATTCTATTTCATACTGTAATTACTAATATATAATATATAGTCTGTGAATAAACTCTCTATGAATGATTGGTTTGTCTGAGTCTTCTACTAATATTATAAATCTTTCTAATATTATAAATGTGAAAGTTTAGATGGATTTTGGATGAATGTTTGTTTACTCAATCACGCCAGAACGGCTGAACGGATCTGGATAGGCACAAAGATAGATTATTGTCTGGAATAAGCACATGGCTACTTTTTATCCCGGAAAAATGTACGGTTCCCGTGAGATAGATTTGTTTTTGTTTATCTAGAGGCGAACCCGAGCGAAGTGAGGTTGAGCCGCTAGTTGATTATACGAGTATATGTGAATTTTTGAAGTGAAACTTCTTTAGGCGTTATGAGAGGAAAAAAGTATTGGCGTTATGATTTTTGTAACGGAAACCGTTGTTACGGAAATGAATAAAGAGCCAATTTAAAATTATTTAAACTATTTAAATATGAATATTTCAAAGAATAATTAAATATTAATAGATATTTATAAAAAAAATACTTCTTTCATTTATTTTTAAACGAGAGGGGGGCGATGGAATCAATGAATATTGTTAAAAAAATATTTACTTGAATTATTTTTTTATATGTTATAATTTTTTTTTTCTAAAAAATCTGCGTCCCTGTATTGTTTTTTTTAATTGTAGTATTTAATTTAATAAATCATTACAACATTTGATTGAAAATTAAATTTTATCTTAATACCATCTGTAATCTGTGAATAATAAAATATTCTTTTCATTTTTAAATCGACAATTTTTTTTTTTAATATCTTCCTAATTATTTAAAAGATCAATTGAATTTCATTTAAAATACCGATAACCTACAGAAGTTTCACTTATTGCGCGTACATACTTACATTGATACACGCACCCTTTTTTTATATGTTAGTATATAACCTACAAACTTTCCAAGTTTTTGTGATTCCTACAAAGTTGTAATAACATGAAATTTACCATAAGGTTTTATATATCTCTTACTGTTTATGGTGCAACCAACATAACAATTGTTGATAATGACACTTGAGGTTTCATGTTATACACCATATGGTATATTACTTTTTAACGAATTTTAAAATGAGATATTTTATTATTTTATGCTATATTTTCGCAGGCTGTTTCCCGTTTTTATAATTATTGTATTTTAAATAGGCTGTACCTATAATAGGACCTATTTTAGTTCAAACAAGTCTACTGTAAGGGTGGATAAGGGAGATTAAAGTTTTCGTTTAAGTGTACATATAGACAATTTTTATAGTGTATTTTTAATACTTTCTTAGATTTACGCGAATTTTTGACATTTAAATAAAACTATCTTTTCGGATTTTTTCGCGAATTTATTTTGATTTTTGGTTCTCGACGTTTTGATTGCTTTACAGCAATCATGTATTTTTATTTGTGCAAGCTTGCATTTTTAACCCGTTAATGATCGCGGGGACGCCGGCGTGTCAGTTAACAATTAATTTCTTAGAAATTATCCATTATTTCTTAGAAATTATCCAGGAGGTGATGTTATGTTAGGGCAACTTAAGAATGCACAGTGCATACCAAAAATTATTGCATGAGGTTTAGTCGTATTAGTACTTTAGTACTTCTGGTTACGATGTATGTAATTGACTTAATACGTACCCATCTTAGGAAGCGTGCGAATGTGGACAATATTACGTGAGAAGTCTAACTATATTTGTATAAAAAGAATTTCATTGCCCTCGCAGCATTTTAATATGAAATACTGGTTTTTTAATTACGCTATAAGAATCATACCTTATATAATCTAATATATAAAATTCTCGTGTCACAGTTTTCGTTGCCATACTCCTCCGAAACGGCTTGACCGATTTTGATGAAATTTTTTGTGCTTATCCGGTATCTATGAGAATCGGCCAACATCTATTTTTCATCCCCCTAAATGTTAGGGGTAGTCCACCCCTAAATTTTATTTTTTATTTTTTAGACAAAATTTTTAATTTCTATTTTTTTATGATACAACATACAAAAATACATACAATCCTCAATTTTCACCCTTCTACGATCAACCCTTATTTTTTAATAGCCATTTTAGTAATTTAATCATTTTTCCTCTCCGGTCGAAAACTGATCAATCGTGATTTAATGCAAGCTAGGGACGAACCCGAGCGAAGCGAGGGTGAGTCGCTAGTATAATTATAACTTTAAGTGTCTTATATATAGTAGGTACATCTTACTAATATTATAAATATAAAAGTTTAGATGTTTTGATGGATGTTTGTTACTCAATCACGCCAAAACGGCTGAACGGATCTGGACGAAATTTGGCACAGAGTAAGATTATAGTCTAGAATAGGCTACTTTTTATCTCGGAAAAATGTACGGTTCCCGTGGGATGATTTGTTTTTGTTTTTGGCTAGTAGTACATAAAACGAAGCTTAATGGTCATATATAAACTGGTAACTTGGCCTTTGTTAATTTATGCTACATACAAGTACCCATAAAGAAACTAATCTATGTGAAATGTAAAAAACTTATATACTTAAGTATAGTAGGTATTTATTATTCCTCTACGGTCCATAAAGTAGGTATCTTTGTGCAAAACATCTCTACGTTACACCGTTGTTATTTGTTACGTGAAAAAGGGATAATAAATATAACATAATGTGTATAAGTAAACTTTCGCATTCATAATTCATATCAATATAGGACTACTTATA
Source organism: Fabriciana adippe (assembly GCA_905404265.1). Lineage (NCBI taxonomy): Eukaryota > Metazoa > Arthropoda > Insecta > Lepidoptera > Nymphalidae > Fabriciana > Fabriciana adippe. The sequence continues at coordinate 8,702,582 of FR990001.1, read as the reverse complement.
TTAGTTATAATTAATAACATACATTTGCTACAACGACAGACATAATCACACATTAATATTAATTATACAACCATTAGTGGTGAAATGTTTTTTTGAAAATTATATGGGACCATCCCTATAGTACAGTTAGGTCCTATACATAAAAAAAAATAGGATCATTTTACAATAAGTAAGATATAAAAACAACGTATAAAAAATATAATGTGAATTAAGTACCTACTCCCTCTTTATTTGAGTCGGTCAAAAAGCTCTTTATTATCTCCTATTTATCAATTTATAGCTTCTTTATGATGAGTAGTATTTATATGCATACATTTATCTATTTATTTTCAAATCTAGTCAAGCCTTTGTGATGAATACCCACACACACACACACACACACACACACACACATATATATATATATATATATATATATATATATATATATATATATATATATATATATATATATATATATATATATATATTTTATGAAAATATAAATTAAAGTCAATGGAGAACTTTAAAAGTTATTGGTCTGAATCTAATCTACTTCAGATAAAGCAGGAACTGTCACGATGTGTGCACTGTGTGTTTATGTTGGTGATTCATTTTCGATCACGTACGCCTAAAGACGCGTACTATGTGAATTACACCAATGTAAACTTTTCATCCGATTGTATTGTGCAATACAGACAAAGGCCTTATACTCGTATTATTGTCTTATAAAATATTATTAGAGATCGGGTCATACAAACTTAGTATGACATAATAGTAATCTAATATATAAAAATCTCTTGTCACGGTGTTTGTGGTCGCGCTCCTCCGAAACGGCTCGACCGATTTTGATGTTTTTTTTTTGTATATTTGGTAGGTATGACAATAGGTCGTAAAGTATTTTTCACCCTCCTACCCCCACCCCCCATTTTTAATCGCGATTTTAGTATTTTTGTATGAACAAAAGTTTTTTTTGTAGATTGAACGCGGGCGTAGCCGCGGGTTCTGCTAGTAACTTATAAAAATGTAAACCGCCTTCAAGGCACTAGAATGAGTGAAGTTTGTAGACGGGGCTTATTTCATTTATTTATTTATAATAATAATAATACGTTTAAAAATATGTGCCTGCCGAAGCATGGCAAAAGAAATATAATATTTAATGTACTTAGGTAAATATCACAAATAGACATACATATAGTATTTTAATTTCAATGAATGTCTTACATTAATAATAGATATCTAAAATATGAATTAATTTCAGTTTGTCTAGTATTGGCTGGAAGCAGGCTCCACAAAAATCTGATTAGTCGTTAGATACTTTTTGTGAATAAAAATGCTCCGTTTAATTAATTTACACTTTTTAGTACCTTGAGGATGGTTTGTTTTTGTTAATGTAAGGAAAAGGCAACATTAATATAAATAATATTTTTTTTTATATAAATATATATGAAAGCAACTATTTAGAAATTATAACAATTTGCACGTTCCTGCTGTTTTCTGCAATTAAGCGATACCTTTATTATCCAACTTCAGTATAATCCCACCACGTCCTTGACCATAGGGAGTGATCTACCTTGTTTGGGGGATTGTTTTGAGGAGTTTACTGACGTTTTATTATTCTTAATGAATATTTAACAATTGACTGAGGAATAATATAGACAATGTCATAGAACTAAACACGAAGCCAACCAATAATTTTTTAAAATTGTACAAAGGACAAATTGTATACTCGGTGATAAATAAATAAATGTAATAAATAGCTAACGGATTTTAGTGTATAAAGAAAAATAAATAAAAAATAAGCTAATATTATGCTATCCCTCTTTCGAGGGCAGAACTAATGCTTAAAAAATACAAAAGAATATAGTATTATTTTTATTATTTATATTTTAATCTCAAAAATTATATATTAATTTAACTAATACACAAAGTTCCTGTATGGCAAAATCGAGATTAGTAGCATAAATAGTAAATTACGCTACTATTTTTGACTTTGACATTTATTTTGGTGGACTCCGTCTATATTTGTTTGAGTATATGTATAACTTGGAGCTATTCTGAACCTGACGCCTAAAAAAATAATTAAAATCGGTTATTATACAAATAAGTTATGTCCATACATATTATAATAAAATATATTTTAAAAATAATAAAAAGATTTTTTTGTCAAATTTCGATTTCGATTCCAATTTTTTTATTACTTAAAAAAATACATATATGTTAAACGTTTTTTGGGATATCTTTTATGATAATTGCACTGGATTAAAACTTATATTGTTGTACTATGAGAGATTTGCCTGTTAACTATTAAGATAGCGTTAATAGGTGTTAAAAACATATCTTTATAATGACTCTGGTACAAAACATATCAAAATGTTTAATACATTACTTACAGTTAATTTTACTATATAGAGTTCAAGATCAAATGGGCAATAAATAGTTTAGTTACTAAAACATTCTAGTTTGTACTTACTAACCAATCTACATTGCTAACGTGACGTTTCGTGACATAAGTGGTTACTCAACTTGCTTTTCCCATTGTAGAGTCCCGTATAAAGCTACGTAGAGCTAACAGTACAATAACTGTTTAATAAGATGTTACAATATTTGAGTTTATATTATAATCTATGTTTAAATAGCGATTTACCTTGGTTTCGCTCGGGTGCATCTTTAGGTGCCTTTTTTATTAATAACTAGCAACTTACCATCGCTTCGCTCGGGTGCGTCCCTCGGTACGCCGATTTTGTCCATAATTTCATGGGTTTTAATTTTTTACGCGGAACCCTGAATCTTTTTCTAAAATAAAAGTACGTTACTTCTTATATAATAACTATCTACCAGTGAAAGTCTTGTCAAAATCGGTCCAGTCGTTTCGGAGATAAACTGGAACATAAAGATAGACACAAAATATTTTAAAAATTGTTTTTTCTTATAAGTGCCTACCGTATATACTTTCATATGCATTTAGTAGAAACTTATTATTTTGACATTACAAACAGACACTTCAATTTTATTTATTTTCCCGATTGCTTATCAATTACTCTTTTTCCACCTGATTTTTTTAAACTATAAAACATTAACAAACACGACCCAGGGGGATTCATTGACCAAAAATTTGCTCCAGGCTATATTTTTCTTATTTAGTTGTTTTTTTTTTTAAGTACATGAACTCTATTACTGTGACAAATTAGTGTCAATCGAAAGTAAAAGACTTTGTGAAAATGTCATCATACGTTTGGTGGCCTTTTTCGGACACATTACCTGACATCCAGGTATAAACCGGTAAATTGAAGTAATTAATTGCTCGTATCATTTTCTGGAACGAACCAAGTGTCGAAATGTAGATAATTTTATAACAAATTTAATGATATAATGTTGTCGTACCGATACATCTCCTAGACTTAGACTAGAGTTTTTTTTGTAAAAAATAGTCTGGAGCAGACTTTTGGTGACAACCCCCCTGAATCATGTTTTGTTAATGTTTTATGGTTTAAAATTATATTTCGTCTGGAAAAAGAATGAGATTTCCACCCCCATAGATCGGGATCTTAAACTACAAGTTTTATAATTAAATAATTGAACATGTAAATATTATTTATTTAATTTTAGCTATTTTTATTATAATTATTACAATTTTTAGAAAACTTTATCAATTAGTAGTCTTATTCAGTGTTGCTATTGTTATATTTATAAACAAAGAATTGTTCTCTATGTAATTTAAAAAGTAAAAAAATTGAGAATAATAATTTTAAATTAGTTGGCTATTATTTAAAACAAAAATATTAAGCAATACTATTGCTACATTATAATAGCAAAAGTAATAAAGGAGGATGTTTGTTTATAAGTATAATTTGTAAATATTTTGTACAAAATGGCTGGAATATGACGGTGTTTCGTCAAAAAACCTGTTTTTATATGCTTACACCTTTGGCTAAACATTACCGGAGATACATTAAAACAATGTACTAGAAAATTGTAGGTTTTATTAGAGGCCCACAGAAAAGTCCGCAATAGTATATACATACATATGTATCTCCTAAGGTAAACTCACAATAACTTTTTTATCTATGTAAAACGTACCTAGCAGACGTAGCTACACCTAGGGACGTACCCGAGCGAGGGTAAGTCACTAGTATTGAATAAATAAAATACTTCACCTCATGTTCAAGCTACGCTGATTTATGTACATTTTACCAACTTGCTTTGCTTTATTAATTAATTATGATTGTGTTAGTGGCTTCGCTTTGATATTCATTTTTGATAGGACCGAAAAATATTGTTTCCCATAAAAACCACATCAGATATTCTCCACAAAATTTTATAAAAAAGTGATATGAGGTTACAAAAAAAGATATGTACCTAATACTTAAATAAAACTATCTTTTCGGATTTTTTCGCGGATTTATTTTGATTTTTGGTTCCCGACGTTTCGATTGCTTTACAGCAATCATGGTCACGGGAGAGACTAAGGTGTTAGATGTCTCAAAGGTATTATATAGTTGTTACAGACAGCCTACCCACAAATAACAAAATGAATTCAAAAAACTCGAAAAATTGGCACCAAAGTACCTTACAATATTTGTTAATTTTAATTTTAAAACATTTTTATAATTTTAATTACTTTTATATTATATAATTTTATATTATTTATATAATTTTAGCTTTATTATTATAATTATTACAATTTTTTAGAAAATTTATTGATTAATAATCTATATTTAGTGTTGCCATTATTATATTTATAACTATAAAGAAAAAATAAATTATTAATTATTTAAGCCACATTATTATTCTATGTGTAATTTAAAAAATTAAAATTAATTAAGAATTACTATTTGCAAATGAAAATATTAATTTGAATACTAATTTAAATTACTGTTATTTTGATCCGCACAGTAAGAACTTACTACATCTAACTGTCTGTTTTGTTTAGATATATTATTTGATTTTATTATATTAATGACAGGATCCCATGACGATGGTAGTTCCCAGCCATCTTCCCTATTGAAATTTGGATGTTTTTTAATTTCTATGGCTTCCCGAATCATTCTAGGGCGATATCTGTTTTCTTTCGCGAGAATTTGGGGTCTATCGAAGCGAATATAATGGCTTGGGCGGTCCTGACTATGTTCGCAGACAGCAGATGTTGTATTACGACGGTGTTTCACATCAGCTATGTGTTCCTTGACCCGAGTTCTAATGGATCGCTTTGTTTGTCCGATGTAAGAGAGTCCACAATCACAATCAACCTTGTAAACTCCTGCATCTTGTAGAGGGATGTGGCACTTGACAGGTGGTAAGAATTGACTTATTTTCTTTGGCAGCTTGAAGTAAGTTTTAATTGAAGCTCGCTTTAGGATGTAGCCAATCTTGTCAGTGACTCCTCTCATGTAAGGTAGGACTGCAGGGACGCGCTCGACTGTGGCTGGTTTCACTCGGTCCCTGTGACGTAGGCGCGGCACTTGCAGCTTGTTGTCTCGCAGAACTTGCTTGACATGTTGCAGCTCTCCGGCCAGGTGTTGCTCGTCACAGATCCCTTGTGCTCTCTGAAACAAAGATTTTCCCACGGTAGCTAACTGTGAAGGGTGGTGGTGAGATTCACCATTCAAGTACCTATCTGTATGGGTCTTCTTTCGATACACAGTATGACTCAAGGTATTATCTGGGTTACGTATGACTAATACATCTAAGAAAGCTAAGGAATTATTAGACTCCAGTTCCATTGTAAATTGTATTTTAGGGTTTATGGAGTTTAATAATTCCTTAGCTTTCTTAGATGTATTAGTCATACGTAACCCAGATAACACCTTGAGTCATACTGTGTATCGAAAGAAGATCCATACAGATAGGTACTTGAATGGTGAATCTCACCACCACCCTTCACAGTTAGCTACCGTGGGAAAATCTTTGTTTCAGAGAGCACAAGGGATCTGTGACGAGCAACACCTGGCCGGAGAGCTGCAACATGTCAAGCAAGTTCTGCGAGACAACAAGCTGCAAGTGCCGCGCCTACGTCACAGGGACCGAGTGAAACCAGCCACAGTCGAGCGCGTCCCTGCAGTCCTACCTTACATGAGAGGAGTCACTGACAAGATTGGCTACATCCTAAAGCGAGCTTCAATTAAAACTTACTTCAAGCCGCCAAAGAAAATAAGTCAATTCTTACCACCTGTCAAGTGCCACATCCCTCTACAAGATGCAGGAGTTTACAAGGTTGATTGTGATTGTGGACTCTCTTACATCGGACAAACAAAGCGATCCATTAGAACTCGGGTCAAGGAACACATAGCTGATGTGAAACACCGTCGTAATACAACATCTGCTGTCTGCGAACATAGTCAGGACCGCCCAAGCCATTATATTCGCTTCGATAGACCCCAAATTCTCGCGAAAGAAAACAGATATCGCCCTAGAATGATTCGGGAAGCCATAGAAATTAAAAAACATCCAAATTTCAATAGGGAAGATGGCTGGGAACTACCATCGTCATGGGATCCTGTCATTAATATAATAAAATCAAATAATATATCTAAACAAAACAGACAGTTAGATGTAGTAAGTTCTTACTGTGCGGATCAAAATAACAGTAATTTAAATTAGTATTCAAATTAATATTTTCATTTGCAAATAGTAATTCTTAATTAATTTTAATTTTTTAAATTACACATAGAATAATAATGTGGCTTAAATAATTAATAATTTATTTTTTCTTTATAGTTATAAATATAATAATGGCAACACTAAATATAGATTATTAATCAATAAATTTTCTAAAAAATTGTAATAATTATAATAATAAAGCTAAAATTATATAAATAATATAAAATTATATAATATAAAAGTAATTAAAATTATAAAAATGTTTTAAAATTAAAATTAACAAATATTGTAAGGTACTTTGGTGCCAATTTTTCGAGTTTTTTGAATTCATTTTGTTATTTGTGGGTAGGCTGTCTGTAACAACTATATAATACCTTTGAGACATCTAACACCTTAGTCTCTCCCGTGACCATGATTGCTGTAAAGCAATCGAAACGTCGGGAACCAAAAATCAAAATAAATCCGCGAAAAAAATCCGAACAGATAGTTTTATTTAAATGTCAAACATTCGCGTAAATCTAAGAAAGTATTATATGTAATACTTTTGTAGTTTTTATCTACATCAAAAGGTAATTCGTATATATATGTATGAGATCGTAAGAAAAAGAAAAGGCGTCGATTTTTAAAATATATATTTTATTATAGTTACAATACATCATTTAATTATTCAAAAGCAATAATAAACAAATTATTGAAAACATTGAAAGTACTTTCAAAGTAACACTTTAAAATATAAAAATAATAAAGTAATAAAGCAATTATTATATTATAATATTATAATTAATAATAAAAATACTGTAAAAACGATACAGAGATTGCCTGATAAGTATCTAGGACGATAAATGGAGCACTTATGAGCAAAGTGCCGGGCTTACCACCGAGCCGCTTCTGATGCATCGAAATTAATAACAAGGGTATTTATAGCCGAATGTCGTAGTGGGAGTCACAACTGTCAAATTGTCAAACAACAACAACTGTCAAATGACACTTCCACAAAAATACGAAGGTAGTGTTAAAAAATCAACAAAATACATTTTATCTTAAAATACAGTAAATAATAAGATATAAAAAGATTTATGTATAATATATACGACATATTATATTTTAATTATAACACTATTGATTTTTTATTGTTTGGCAGTTGTCTTTGGCTGTTTTTTATTCGCAATTTGAAAAATGATATGGTTATATGATTGTACCTCTGTCGCCCTCTGTTACGGGAATGGTATTTTAAATTATATTTTTCATACACTTTAATAAAAAAATATTAGGTAATAAGTACCTTAATCTATGTATAGAGACATTTACAATCTCAATATGGTCTAAGGTTTTAAAAAGCTTATTCTAGGAATTGTCAGGCTCATAATAAATATTAGGGTAAGCTGTAAGAGTTCAAATACTACTTTTTTTAATTCTCGAATTACAAATACTTCTCGTTTTTAATATTTTATTTGAGAGTGAAAGCGCATAGAATAGTCTATTGGACTGTAACAGCGTTCTGCAAAATATATTGTACATTTCAATTTTAAAACTTTAATGTACTTTTTGTCCATTATTTCTTATTTTTGAATATGTTTTTTTATTCACATACTTTGTTGTAACGAATTGAGATACATAAAAAAATATCAGTCATGGGGACTGCCAACAGAAGTGAAAACTTAAAACTACATATAAACAATTATTATTTTTGGATATTCAAATTAATTGTTTTTTCTTAAATTAATATTTGTAAATTAAAATTGTTTACATTTATCTGGTTTTGACATCTCTCGGCACTCTTGAGTGTTAGCGTTAACACGTCACGTGACCATGTCAATGACGACTTACATGAATTTACTCCCCATCCAAACCTGCCTATAGCTTTTCACTTTAAAAATCTTGAGCCAAAAACTTAACTTGAGATCGTAAACCTGTTTTTATATATTTATGTTCTTAAAGTTTTATTGCTTCATTAGTTCGATGGCTAGAATCCACGGCTACAGTGCTAATGTCCTGAATTCAGACCTCCGTGAAGGAAGCCTGTCCTTCGCTTATCACTGTTTGATTGCACATTGTCCCAACGGTCTATGAGAGTGAATAGAATATAGAGACTACTTGTGTTTACGCACATACTTGTGTACTGTATAATACTAGCAGAACTCGCGGCTCCGCACGCATTTAATCTACAAAAATAAAACTCTTTTTCCTTAATTTTTATATTTATATCATATTGTATATGCAAAAATACTAAAATCGCGATTAAAAAATAGAGTGTGGGGTAGGGGTAGGACGCACCTACAATATGCCTGAAAAATACCTACTTGACGACCTATTCTCATAACATACTAAATATACAAAAAAAAATCATTAAAATCGGTCGACCCGAGATATTTATATATTAGATATACATCCTAATCACATGTCTAGACTTGTGAGATTAACGCGGCATAAAGTCCTGACTGACATTTGGTCTAGATGGCTTTATGTTCTAGTTTTTCTAGTCTTTTTAATATTTAAACAAGTCCTAACTCAATACAACTTTAACTTATTGATTATTCTTAAGATTTTGGCTTTTTTATACTTCGTATCTAACAAATGCATAAAACTTTAAAAATACTATAAATGAAAGTTAAATACCGTATTAGAAATCGTTGCATACATTACAGTACAAACAGACAGACAAGAGTAGCGACATTAGTAAAGAATAAAATAAACATCATAGTATAGTTTATGACGAGTTTATTGTATCATGCTACGACCACGCATAATATTTTAAATAGTACAATTTGAGTTTTATATATTTAATTGTAAATTGTGATAGAGCGTTCATAATCAATTTTTAAATCACTAGGTATATAGTTATAAAATAAAGATCTTAAATTTTGTTGCGACATTAACACACAGCACCATCTGGTTCCATGGTAAGCTACGAGGCTTGTGTTATGGATCCCAGATAGTTGATACACTACACATGTTATATAACTTTTAAATACATACATATTATAAATATAAACACCCATGACTGGGGTACAAACATTCGTGCTCATCACACAAATGAATGCCCCCAGCGGGACTCGAACTCGCGACCGCTGGCATAGCAAGTAAGGTCACTACAAACTGAGCCAAACGTGTCGTCAGTTATAAAATAAAGATCTTATCTATTTACACTCAGTATTTTTTTACAGTGGCGAACAATCCTATAGGGAATAATCAAAATTTAGTTATTATCTCATAAATTTTTAAATTTTATATTTTATAGATATATAAATTCCGAGGTGGTATAAGATCCCTTTAAATATATAATGTGCTTTTGCGACACTAAGAAACTTGTTTTGTTTATCTTGGTCAAATGGATGAAGGTTCTTTAGGTCTCTGACATTAATATTTTATGACCACTGGTTAATCCATAAGGAACGTACTACAAAATCGTGTTTTTTTTGTTTAGAAAACAACCAAATTGAATTATATATTTATAGCCGTTTTTGACCGACTTCGAAAAAATGGAGGTTCGCAATCGGATGTAATAATGTAATTTTTGTGTACTTCTATAGTCTATCTATTGTCTAAATATGGAGATTTACAATAAGTAAAACGACGTTTATAACTCAAGGGTGATCCCATATAAAAACTATATATATTTTCTTCCCTATATATATTTTCTTTGAATCAAAACCCACAACATTTTTTGATCTGACTCGGGACTTAAACCTTAGATCTCGTAATATGCAGCCGTACTTGCGAGTTGCGAGCCAATGCACTGGACCAAAAGGCATGTATGCAGCCTAGAGCACCATGCCTGTATTACTACTTTTTATCTCAATCCGTCAAGTGTTTCTCTTATGATAATAGAGACTATTATGGGGGTCGAAAAATCGTCAAAATTGTCTCACGTAATTAATGGATGCCCCCTTACGTATTCAAATATTAGGCCGATCGAATCGTATACGTTCCGGCGCTTAAAAAGGTCACGTTTCGCATTTCATTGATTTTTGTAGTAGGTATATTGAATGTCCATATGATAATCATATTATGAACGGACATTTAACAATAAAAAAAATGATAATGTTTTTTTTTTTAATTACTTTCCTTAGTTATTGATTATATGTATTACCTATCTTCGCTTCGCTTATACTTTTAAAAAAAAAATTGATAACCCAAAGGTGTCCACAGACGAGCCACGCAGCTTAGCTTGATAATTATGGTATTGTATTTTTAATTGCTATGAAAATGCACGTATGGTTGAAAATGAAATGTTTGTACCTAATGCAATACATAATTGATGCATGAATAGGTCATCTAGTAGTTCACCAAGTTCTTCTATATGTCTTCTTGCTAGTTTCTTGTTAGCCCGTCTACGAGTATAATTGAATTTTAGTTGTGTTTTAACTTTAAGGTCTCATGAATTTAGTTTAAAGTCGGGAAGTTATTTTAAAACCGGTTGTTTGTAGTAAATAAATTATCACTTTTTATCGAAAAGGTATGTAAACGTATATACTTAAAAATTAAAATCACAGTGAAGTTTGAAATTATATGGGACTGCCCTTGAGATATAACATATTCATTTTAACTAACCGCCTCGTTATCTTGTTGCCAGAATGTACGGCTGCAAATCTGGAGGTCCACGGTTCGAATCCTAGGTCAGGCTGAGTGTGGTTATAGGGGTTTTCTTCTGAGAAATTTTTAATAACAGCCCGGAGTTGAGAGCACTATCTAAGGCTCAAACTATCACTCCTACGCCTGTTCACTCATTGGTTATGTAGAATTATCGTCCCACTGGAGATAGAGAGTGGAAGTAATAGAGTGGACTTTTGTTTGCGCGTTTTACTTGTGCACTATAATATCTAGACTAGAATGGCTAGACTCATTGAGATTAGTCACTGTGGTCGAAATCGTTCAGGAGGACATAATTCGGAGAAAAACATACCGGTTTTCATACATATCGGTTATTTTACCGGTGGTAGGAATCTGTCAAGCCTGAGGAGTTCGACTGGATGGGTACCACCCCCTTATCTATTTCTGCCGCCAAGCAACAATGATTGCATTGTTGTGTTCCGGTTTGAAGGATAAGGTAGCCAGCGCAATTACAGGCAAGAGGCATATCATCTTAGTCCTCACAGTGACAACGCACCTGCGGCTCTGCATTTGTGTTACCTAAAACCTAGGTGCATGAACCGTAGGTGTTATGGGCGACAGGTACTACTTTCCATCAGGTGGTCAGTCTGCTCGTTTGTCACTGAATCTCATAAAAAAAAACTGAATTAACTACCTAGTCTTGTTTAAGATTAATCAAAAACACGTAAAAGCTGTTTTCTTTTAGTATCGTTTATCCCAAACGTCTACTACTCTTAATATTTAAAAAAAATATATTGACATTTCTTGCTACTCATACATACATATATCATGTACATTTACACGTGTTTAGATTTTATGGATGACTCTATATTGCGTTCTGAATTCTCATCGAAAGTTTAGAACACGCGGTACTACCGTATAATATAGCGATACGCGACTGCGAATGATCCGACGATTCGAATCATCTACAACTACTAACTTACACAATCGACTTGAATATTAGTAATATACTAATGTTAAAAATCGAATAACTATTACTAATTAGTAATTAGTAACGGCGGTTCAATTAAATTGGTAGCGACTGCGACTCAGTCGCCACTTGCCAGTTTGAAATGAAGTACGAATGAATGGATCATTTGGCGCTGAAAAAAAAACAACTTATTACCTACTTAGCGACAAAGTTAAGCAAGTATTAGTTACTAACTTCGTAATTCGAATGAGTCGAATAATTTATAAAGTCGAATAATTCGACTGGAATCATTCATAGTCGCGCATCGCTAGTATAATATGACGTCTGTACATTATATTTAAAGTTATAACCCCTCAAAGTTTGCCAATATTTTTAATATAGGTATATTAACATGTTCAATAAATAAATAAAATTAATTTAACTTAAATATGGGCCGATAACCGCGAGCTTATCAATCGATGTCACTGGTAACACTCGCAAATCCCTCGAGTATTAGATTTGTAGAGGTAAACGTTATTAATAATAGTCTTGTTTTTTGTTCTGTTGTTAAATATATTTAGTTCTGTTATCAAATTGAGTTCTGTTATTAATAGTTGTACATATAAAAAGCAAGCAAGTTCGATTTTTATGACATCTGCAATATAGCTTTGTCTTCATTAGTATTGCCATAATAAAAAAGAAAATTTAATAACAACTATTATTTTATTCAGCCCTTTTTAACGTCCCACTGCTGGGCACGGGCCTCCCTTCAATACGAGGGGGATCAGGCCATAGTCCACCACGCTGGCCAAGTGCGGGTTGGCGGACTTCACACATCTTTCGAAAACTTGCTAGGTTCTTTTAGACATGCAGGTTTCCTTACGATGTTTTCCATCACCGTAAGGCAAGCATGTTAGAAATTTGGATTTGAACCCGCTTCACTCGGTTTCCCAAGCGAGCGCGTTACCACTGGGCTACAACTGTCTTAATGCGTACTAATGTATTTTTCATATTTTTTTTTTATAAATTTTCCCTTGGCATAGGATCTTTTGAATATACATATAGTGTTATTTTTAAATAGTGGTGATATATTTATATTACATACATATTACTATATCTTATAGTCTTAAGGATAACAGGTCAGGCCATAAAATGTTTAGAGGACATTTTCTATCCTCTTAAGTATCCTTTAAAGTATCCTCGTAAGTTGATGAACAACATATTAAATTTTGTGCGTTAATATCTAATTTACTTATACATCTAATGCTTTTTTAAGTAAAATTAGGACTCTGAAAATGAGTTAAATGTATGAGTTACTTTGTTTACTAATTAACTTTGTTTTACATTTTATCATACAAATTTCCTATTAGGTAACTTGCAGAGGTAAAATTATATCGATATTTCATGAAAATAAAATTGTACTATGTAACCTTGTTCCATGAAAATGTCATTACGGGGTGCACGGCGAACCTTTTAAACATCTACGCAGTTTGCGCTCGTTTCGAGCCTTTTCCCGGAATTACCGGGTCCAGTGCAATTAGAGCTCGTCCGTATATATGTAGATATTATCCTGTATAGATATATCCTGTAAATGTGTTAGCATCGACCGTGGGTTGACTATAAATGTGTAGAGTTTATTAAGAACCCGTTCTAGCTTTTCATATCGTAATAAAATGCATGCATATAATTTCATCAGTTACCTGTTAATTTGGACTAATTTTAGAACGCGTGGACTGATTCTGACGAGATTTTTCTGTTGTTTAAGAATTGAGAATGAGCCAATAAGTATCAATATTTTAAACGAATATCGATAAGTTTTAGCCAATATTTTTAAATATTTGGTAACTATTAGAAACAGGTAATTGACTATTGGTTATGCAGTAATTGTTATTTTAACACAATTCTTTATAGCACTATTTAAATTTTTGACGAAACAAATCGTTATAATGTTTTCAATTTTCATATTATAGTTCTATGATGAGAATCAATTGAATTCCCGACTGTTGATTTCCTATTCATTCCCCGGCCCGTTTGCTGTTATCAAAAACACACTGTAAACTCATCATTTGGCACAGTTTAGAAAATTACGTAACATAGATTAAGGTGATTTTTTTGGAATGATTTCGTCTATTTCATTTGTTATTTTATTTATAATTTATATAGTTATAATATTGCGGTGTGCGTGTGTTTGTAATACTTTTCCTCCTAAACGGCTCGATTTGATGATGATTCGGCCTATTTTAATGTTTATTATCCATATGTACCTATATTTATTAATGTTTCTTAGCTATTGTTGGGTAGATGTAGGGCTGTTTTTGAGATCCAGATTTTTTTAATTTTCCTACCAAATGAGGTGTGTGGCAGGAGAACGTCTATGCTAGTTTTATTATAATAATGTAATATAACGAGTAATGTATTATTTTGGCAGCAATATGCTGCTATATGTTTATTCTATTAGTATTAAATTTAAATAATTTTAACTGTTTTATGTAGTAAAGTTATGCGTTATGGCTTTCATTGATACTCATTGTTAGTATCTCGTAGGAGTACCTCTAAGTCAATAAGAACAGTATATTAATCTATTCCGATAGCACTCACTCCTACATCGCAAGTATAATTTCACTTATGTTTAGTTTCCATCGCAGTAAGCTCTGTCGTTAGCGTCGTAGATGGGCTTTTAATATAAACATTTCTCTTGATTCTTCAATTAATCTAATGTAGTTTATTTCTAAATAGGTTTTACTTTTTTATTTTTTGTGTTCTATTAAAATAATAAAATTATTATTTTAATTAAATATATATAATTATAATTAAAATAATGTAATTGTTTTTACAATTATTTTATATTTTTGCAAATATTATTTAACTAGCAACTCACCCACGTCGCTTCGATCGGGTTCGTCGCTAGTTACGTTTTAACGGTTGGTATGGAATAGATAGACTATATATTATATGTTATATAACCTGTAGTATTCGTCAATAAATGGGCTATCTAATGCAAAATTTGACTTGAAAAAAGATTTTTTTAAATCTTATTAGTAGTTCCTGAGATTAGCGCGTCCAAAGAAACAAACTCTTCCTCTTTATAATATTAGTATAGATAAAGTATAAATAAATACAGTTTAAAAAAAAAAACTAGGTCTTTCTTAACAGTTGTGCAAATATCTAGATTTTTCCTAAAATTTTCAAAATTTATTAGTTTGAATTTCTCATGTAACTACGTATCACCCTTATTCGTTAAATTGACGTAAAGATACAGTTTGTTCCCTGTCTTGTGCGTTACTATACATAACTGAAGCCATATTTAATGGTTAAAATCTAAACATATACGGGGCCGCAGAAATTAAATAGTAAGAATTATGTACTATTTTATGTAATTTAAAAAGAAATAAAACATCGGACTGTAATGATAAATTAGCAAGTTTCTATGTGTGTGTGTTTGTTACTCCTCCAGGCCGAAATGGCTGGACAGATTTGGATGAAATTAAGTAAATACATAGAGTATGAATGAGCGAAGCTATGTTAAGTAGTTTTATTGAGTAACTAGCGACTCACCCTCGCTTCGCTCGGGTTCGTCCCTAGGTTGTTTCTCAAAACAAAATTATTTAATTAATTTGGTTTTAATTTTTTTTCGTGGGACCCTATTTTTTTCTAAAATAAAAGTAGCCTAAGTTACTTCTTATTACATCAGCTATCTGCCAGTGAAAGTCCCGTCAAAATCGGTCCAGCCATTTCAGAGGTTAGCCGTAACAAACAGACAGACAGACAAAAATTGTAAAAAATGTTGTTTTGGTATATGTACCGTGTATCCATATGCATTTAGTAAAAAGCGGTTATTTTAATATTTCAAACAGACACTCCAATTTTATTTATCTGTATAGATTAAATAACATATATAAAATAATTGCTTTCTGAATTCGAAATATTACATTTAATTACTTAAGTTATCATTGTGGATAGCAATTATTGTACTTTGAAAGCGATGATAGGAACAACAAACATTCTAGCAACTGCATATCGCCATAGCAGGTGCAGCGCAATGTGCTTTTAGACCGGTTACTAATAGATGACCAATGCATTATTTAGTATTTAGATCCTTATAAGTTTATTTTACTTCAGGTCACAATGGTTCTTTTAATATCGGAAAATGCTCTATTATAACCTTTTACTTTGCGATTACTGGAAAAACGTAATATATTGTGGTGAGGGATATCCTGGCAGGTTCGCCATGTAGTGATGGGATCAATACAAAGGACTTTCTTGTGTTACAATATCTCTTTAATACTGCTTCTAAACCTAGGATTACATGTATTTATTATACTAACGTTTGGAAGAAGGCACATACCAGTGCAGTGCTACTAGGTATCTTTATGCAATAGGCTAATGATAATTATAATTCCCAATTGTTGCTTGGTTAAATTTTGGTTCATCAAATAGGAACATATTATGTATAGGCATAAGAGAAGTGTATGTTTCTTTCCCGTCAACAAAGTACGTTTTTGCATAGATACGTCTATCGTTTGCTCCGACTAAGTGTACAAACCTACAAACATATTTTCGCATTATATAATATTCTGTGAGAGTTTCATTCTAATAAGTACCTATTACCTATTTAGTTAACTAGACCCGTGTCAGTAATCACTAATTAGTATGCCAAGATCGCATCGGCATAAGATCATTAACGCCAATCCGTCTAGTAAAAAAATAAAATGAAGTGTATCAAAATCGATAGTGTTTCTATTGAGATATCAACTTAGTCGTATATTTTTTTCTTTACGGTTAAAATAACTCATTTTAAAGCTCTTTAAAGAGGTAAGTTCCCTTTTGTTGAATATCAAATTATTAGACCAGTAGTAATTTCATTCAACGTGTTGTAAATAAATTAGTATAAAAAAAAAAATAGTTCGTATTGTATACAATATACCTCTGAAACTCTCCTACCACACCTCTGATTCCTTTGACGCACCTTCGCTTTGCTTGGATGTCACTGTCGAGGCCTCAAGCTATTTCCATACAGAAAATTAAGCAATCAACATTCTCTATGTATGAGTTAAAATATAACATATTTTCGCGCGAAAAAGATTTTTAACCGCCGTTCAAAGTAGCTTATCTTAATTACCTCTATAATTCATATACAATAATTCGTTACACTCTTTCGGCTTTAAAGTAGGAGGACAATCAAACACTTTTTCACATATATATTAAATTAGTATGGATTAAGATTCTTGTTACCCTTTTCAAAAATGTACTGCGGACTACTGTTATATACCTATATTATGTAGTTTTATGTGCTTACTGACAAAAGGCTATGGTCAAAGGGTAGAATAATTAAATATTTGCTTGTTTGTAGAAAGGTTCCATTCGTCTATGTTTCACTATAAGGGATCTTAGATGTAATATATTTAGTATATAATTATAATACTATACATTATATACGATATTAATTATTATTAATGTAATTGTTATTAATTAATATAATAAATATAAAGTTGGTCTGTCCGTTTTTAATGCGACAACATTGATTTGATTTTTTTTTTGCAAAAATATGTTGTGAGTGACATAGTCGGATCCTGTATTGTTATTTCGCCATACAACGTGGTTCCCATGAGAAATTGAAATAGTTATTTACGTAATATGATCAAAAAAGATATCTAAAAATAAGACGAGGAATCAAGTTATTATTAAAATAAGAAAAAGCTCTACGTTAAATAAAGTATAGAAGTTATTTTGGAAAGACTTTATATTTAAACAGTTTTATTGTTAATCTTTCATTTTATACCAGGTTAACCAGCATTTATATAATGTGGTTTAGCATTTATATATATGACTTTTGAACATATATATGTATGTAATGGCTATAATGTACCTAATGCGATACTATTCGATCCTGTCACATTTTGTCACAAATATAGTTTAAATTATAAATTAAACGGATGGTGTGTTTTAAGCTCCAGTTATTAAATAATAAAGCCGCGTTCGAACAGTTTAGTATGACCGGAAATATGTCTTGATTGTAGAGTCGAATGTGTGCAACAATATAGAGTTCTTTATTTCCAATCAGACAAAACTACAGGCAATTGCTGAGTATTGAAAAAAATATCTATTGTCTTACACGTTTGAAATATATATGAATTCCTAAAACGAAATGGTAGTCGCTAAAGCTTAACTCTGTGACGAAATGTAAGAGTTCTTTTCAGTTAGATATGTTTATACTTGATGAGTATTTGTTTAGACTTAAAGCCCTAGGTAAGTTGTAGTAAAATGGGTAAAGGGTTTAAAATTTACTGGGGCATTGTGAAGCGCAACTGAAACTGAAAAGTTGAAATGAAACATCGTAACACGTCCACTCTCTAACGCTGAAAGCGGCCGACTGAGGAAACCGGGTGGTTATACTGAATGATTTACGAGGTGAAAAAGCCAAGAGCTATGACGAATAATTTAAAGATTTACCACATAGAATATTATTTTTCATTAAAATAATGCTTTCAAATGACTATTCGTATTATTGTAGTAATTTTATAATTATTTAGGTAATTCCTTTGTTTGCAGGGTGCCAACCAGTAACTTTACGGTGAACGACGTGCGCATGTGCGTCGGCTCTAGGCGCCTTCTTGACGTTATGGACGTAAACACGCAGAAAAACATTGAGATGACCATGAAGGTAAATATTTATCAGAATATTTTTTATACTTAATTAGTACATAAAACTGCAATAAAAATGAAAAACACATTGAAATATGAATAATAAAATATAATAATGCGCATATAATTAATGCGAATAAATGCATTTTAAAATTAACAAATAATTCATACCTTAAGAAATTAAATAATGAAAGAACAAAACAGGACTTGGCGCTTTTTTATAATTATATTAAATATTTTAATTTAAAATATGGCGAAGGATATATTAATGAATGAATGAATATTAATGAATATAAAAATGAATGATGAAGATATAAATAAATAATAATTTTGAATGCTGCAATGGTTCGAATCCTACTCTGGGTAAATAGTATATTCAGCTTAGGGTCCTCTGTAAGGATTGTTATATGCCAGGTTAAGAGGCAGCTACACACGTAACTGCAGGCTTGAAAAATCATAAACAATCATGTCTGTGTGATTTGTGTTTCTACAGTCAAACAGTCAAACGAGCACGCTTATTTAATCTTGTGTGCCGGTCGAGTGTATACTGTATTTGTAGTGTAAGTGTAATAACGTGTATTGTATACAACCGTTTTTACGTCCCCCTGCTGGGCACTGGTCTCCCTTGAATACGAGGGGGATTAAGCCTTAGTCCACGGCGCTGGCCAAGTGAGGGCTGGTGGATTTCAAATGTCTTTCGAAAATTTGCTAGGGTCTCAGGCATGCAGGTTTCCTAACGATGTTTTCCTTCATCGTAAGACGATAATAATGTTGGAAATGATTCACACATAAAAACATCAGAGGTGCGAAACCCATGATTTGAACCCGCTTCACTCGATTTCCTAAGCGAGCGCATTACCACTGGGCTACCACTGCCTTATAGCGTGTATAACCGCCTTTATTTAAATTTGCTATGTCATCAGGATTGGCAACGTTACTACGATGATCCCAACAAAGAGCGGCTGCTAAACGTGATCTCTCTAGAGTTCTCTCACACTCGGCTGGAGAACTACGTGCAGGCACCGCGCATTGTGCGCCTCATAGACTGGGTCGACACCGTGTGGCCGAGGCACTTGAAGGATCAACAGGTAATTAAGAAAATGATATGTGAAATAACTTATAAGATTATTTCTTTTGTATTTCATTAAGTTTGAGTTGTAGATTGTTCTTAGTATGGCATTAGTAGAGTTTTCATAAGTATATATTGATTACTTGTTGTACGTTGTAATGGCTGTACGAATTTAGATGAAATTTAATTCAAAGACAGACTATGACCTGGAGTAACACACAGTTAGTAATTATGCCAAAAGATGGCGCTACCTGTATTGATTGTTATAACTACAAAAGGCTCCAAAGAGCGCACCAGAGTGAATCGAGAGTGAGACGGTAGTATAACTTTTTGAAACAAATTGATTTGATATGATGATTTTTATTTATTTATTTTTGATATTTTACTAAAATAAATTAAAAAAAAAATGAAACAAGAAAATCATTTTTTTTTTCAGACTGAATCAACAAATGCGTTAGATGACATGATGTACCCGAAGGTGCAAAAGTACTGCCTCATGTCTGTGAAGGGCTGCTACACTGATTTCCACATCGATTTTGGTGGTACTTCAGTTTGGTACCACATTTTGAGAGGTAAATAAATTATAAATATATTTATGTAGAAATTGTTCATTCATAAATTAAACGTTAATTTTCTTTTGGTCCTTTCCCTCCCCTTTTTATTATGATACATCAGTATCTGGAATACCTTAAAATTTTTATAACCTTACAAAAACTAGAGGTTATAATTTTTGTTTACATGAACCTAATAAAAGCAAATATAGAGAAGAAATTTCAAAGAATGCTTATTGTAAGATAATATGTTCTTTAATACGTTACCATAAAGCCTAAAATAACTTTACCCGAACCAATTTTCATTTATTATTCAATTATTTTTATAGGTGCAAAAGTATTCTGGCTTATCCCACCGACAGAAAAAAATCTCCAGTTGTATGAAAAGTGGGTACTTTCTGGCAAGCAGTCAGATGTTTTCTTTGGAGATACGGTTGAGAAATGTATTAGGGTTCATGTAAGTATGTTAGATAGTTACTAATAAAATTTAATTATCAGTAATAAAAAAAATCTTGGTTTTATTAGCATCAGGGTATAATCAGAAAACGTTCAAAGGCTCTAAAATATTTGTTGATGTGATTTCTTATCTTTTGTCTTTGTTCTTGCTTCGTTAAATACTGTTTTTTCACCATCATAATTTATTCACATATAAAAATATTTTATTATACATTTTTTTTTAAATGAAAAGAAAGTTTGTACATAATAAATATATATATAATGTCATTACAGTATTTCCTTAATATTGAATTATGATTGAATTATGATTGAATGATTTTTATTTATACTTTCAGTTGCAATCGGGATATACATTCTTTATACCGACTGGTTGGATCCACGCCGTGTATACGCCAAGTGACTCTTTGGTATTCGGTGGGAACTTCTTACATCAATTTGGCATTGAGAAGCAACTGAAAATTGCACAGGTTGAAGATGTTACAAAGGTAATGTACATATTATAATAAATATAAAGAATATTTAAGTAAATATAAACATTCATTCATCCATTCATTCACTCAATATAATTAATACGAGTACACAATTAATAATTAATACTTTTAATATTTTTTGAATGATAATATTTTAACATTAAATTTTTTATTGTTGATTTCACAAATTTGGTTTAGAATTATGCATTGATTTTATGAAAAATATATTCTAGGATAGTGGCTCTGCGAGTGCATTTTTCATAGTATTTATTTTTTCATAGTATGTATAGTAATATTTTTTATTATTCAAGTGAAAAAACCATATAAAATCTACATTCATGAAATGTTATAATTTTTATTATTTTACAATTTTATTTTTTAAGCATGCACTAATTTTGTGGAAAATATAATTATTATAATTTTAAAGAAACTTTTGTTACAAATGCATGTTGTATTGTAATTAATATTTTATATCATAATTAATATTTAATAATAAACTTATTTAATTTACAGGTGCCACAGAAATTCCGTTACCCGTTCTTCACGGAGATGCTATGGTACGTGCTAGACAGGTACGTGAGCGCGCTGCTCGGGCGCTCCCACCTCGCGCCCGAGGGGCAGGCGCCCCCCGCGCTGCCGCCCCCAACCAAGGAACACGTGCACTTGACACAGAATGAGTTGCATGGTTTGAAGGTAATTATTTTGTACTAGCGGCACACCCTCGCATCGCTCGGGATCGCCTCTAGAAAAACAAAAACAAATCTATCCCTCGGGAACCGTATAGTAACCGTATATTTTTCAGGGATAAAAAGTACCCTATATGTTATTCCAGATTATAATATATCTCTGTGGCTAATTTCATCTAGATCCGTTCAGCCGTTCCGGCGTGAAAGAGTAACAACAATCCATATATTTTGACAAACTTTCACATTTATAATATTAATACGAATATTATTATTATATATGTGAAAGTTTGTGAGGATGGATGGATGGATGTTTGTTACTCTTTCACGCCAGAAAGGCTGAACAGATCTGGATGAAATTTGTCACATAGATAGATTATAGTGTAGAATAAACAAATAGGTTACTTTTTATCCCGGAAAATGTATGGTTCCCGTGGAATAATTTGTTTTTGTCTAGAAACGAATCTGAAGCGAAGCGAGGGTGATTCGCTAGTTAACCATATAACCCATAGCTCGAGGTACATTAGTGATATATCTGCCCTTATTAAAGGAGAAATAATTATTTACCAAATTTTCGCTTTGGCTATTATTATTCGAAAGCGTATTTGTTGGTTTGTACTTTCATCTAGTAATAAAATGAGGAATTGATTTATTTTTTGTTTACAAAGAGAGATGAGAGAGGGATAGTTGGGGGAGAAAGAGAGGGAGAGAGGTACTGGTATGGACGAGAGATGGATTGGCATATATCTACTTTCTATTTCGGTACATCAAAATAAAATGTACTATTAAAAGTGCGAAATCTAGTTGGGAACTGATTAAAGCAAATTACTAATTGTTAAATAATATTTAATTATTGTCAATTAAAAGTCTTTTTGATATCGAACCATCTTTTATGACTCTTGTAGTATTAAAAATAATAGTTTTCTTCAGTAACATAACTTCAAACATTCCAGGCCATAGTGGTATACCTCCACCAGCTCCCTGCGGCTCGTAAGTCGGTGCCCGAGTTGTTGACGGATCCCATAGCTCTCGTACGCGATGTACGGACTTTGGTCGAGCAACATAGACATGATAAGCAGCACCTCGCTGTCACTGGCGTACCTGTATTGAAGGGTAAAGTATTATTTTTAAATTAGTATTTAATTATTTTTAATTTACTTTAAAAATAATTAGTAAATATTTTTGTTGACTTCGTTTTTCGTGGTAATTTCACGCTTCGTAATATTTTTACGTGTTAAGATGGAATTGTTAAAAATGACTAACATGAACTTGATAAACAACAACACAAACGCTTCACGAAAGAAAGCTAGAGGGAAAAAAGTGAAAAATCTCGACTGTCTGAACACTATTATTTACTGAGAACATGTGACGTCATCATAAGTACCAGCAGATAAGTGTTAAGGATTGTATGTAGTGAGTAGTTCGTAGGCACTCTTTTGACGGGCCCCCGTACATATATAACATATATTATGTACATTCCTTGAGGTTTATGGTTGCTTAATACTCGGTCGTGTCAATTATTGTCATCAGATATCATGAGTTAAGGGCATCCCATAATTGTTACGTCATCACATATCTCTTTAACTTATTTATTCTGTGGTATTATTTTGTATGTGGTAAATATGTACAATTTCCAGGGCCAGATGAAGTGGCATCCGGAGAGCGGCGACAGTCGAGCGGTCGCGGCGGACGCGGCGGACACCGTGGCGGGCCGGCGCGGCCTCGCCCCGAACACGCTAATAGCGCACCACGTAGACGACGTACTAGGTACATATTTTTATATGGAGTACATTTTTGGCTTTTCACTACTACACTGGCACTACTATTAAAAGTACTACTAAAAGTTTTTTTTATTATCAGATAGATTTTCTGTATTATATGGTAGGAAATTGCAGAATTTCTATCTATATAGGAAACGAAGATCAGGATGCTGAAATCTCAAAGTAATATGTTAGTTAATAATATTACGGATGGGCAATACATATGTATCGAATACCACAATTATTAACTATTAATAACTTCATATAATGTGTTATTAAAAGTATATAAAAATCATTTATTATTTATTAATAATTTTCCAGGTGCAAGAAATGCGAGGCATGCCAGCGCACTGATTGCGGTGATTGTGTTTTCTGCCACGACATGGTAAAATTCGGTGGGCTTGGACGCGCCAAACAGACCTGTATCATGCGACAGTGTTTGCAAGTGAGTTTCTATTTGTTTGTATAAAAATAAATGTAACATGAAAATTATGACGCGGAATTATAAAAGTATTGTATCATGTTTTTTAATTTAGTATTTTACTAGGAATCTTCGTTTCGCTCGGATGTTTTTTTTTAAATTTATAACGTTATATACAGACAAACCTACCGCTTAGCAAATTTTATTACTTATGTTTCAGTGTTACTCCCGGTTATAGTCTATCTCTATACTGAATTTCATCTAAATCCATCCATCCGTTTCAGCGTGAAGGAGCAATATACCTACGTATGGCATACATATACAAACTTTCGCATTTCGAATAATAGTGTGATTAATATAACCTGGACCGCTTAAGTAACTACATTATATAGTATATTGTACTAGCGACTCATTCTCGCTTCGGTTTCGTCTCTAGACAAAAACAAATTATCCCACGGGAACCGTGCATTTTTTCCGGAATAAAAGTAACCTATGTGCTATTCTACCTATGTGCTATGTGCTAAATTTCATTCAGATCCGTTCAGCCGTTCTGGCGTGAAAGAGTATCAAACATCCATTCATCCTCACAAACTTTCACATTTATAATATTAGTATGGATAGAGTAAGTGTTTGTAAATTTCATTTGTATTCAATATTTTACAAAAAAATAATTGAATAATATCTTTTCTTTTTAGCCCATGTTGCCTGTAACGGCGTCGTGTGCAGTGTGTCATCTCGACGGCTGGATGCAGACACCGGTCGCGCCTCAGGCTAAGGGTAACTCGGGTAATTTACTTGTATACTAAGATGTAGTTCGTTTTCTTTTTATTTTGCTAATTTATTATTTTTAATTCTAAGTAATAAAATAAGAAAAAATACATTCATTAAGCAAAAAGGCGAGGAATGTTTATATCGTTAAAGTAAAGCGTTTTACTACGTACCCTTACACTATATTTTTTTAATGCGCTGTCGCTTTCGACGCGCTTATCACGCGTTTGTACAAAGCCAAGTAATATTAAGTTTTAACGTACTTTTTAAGTTCATCAACACGTACTATGCGCAGACGACATACGTTCTTGAGTCAATTGTGCTGAGGCCTTTCTAAGTTATCAGTGGAGATATAAAACACTGTGTGCATATATATGCCCTAAGGAATGGTTTTTTATATGAACGTGACTATTAGCCCGATCTTCGGGTCGACGGGAAGCTTATCTCATCACCAGTCCCTGTGGCCGAGTTCCATAATTTGATGTTATACAAAAATAATGAACGCAAAATAAAAGAAAAATCACCATCATTTACCATTTTTACATCCCAAAAATAAAAAAATACCCCAAATTAAAAACAAACGATCACAATTTGTTTTTGAGAACTTATTTAATGGTAAATGATAAAATTCTGAGAAGTACGGGAAATTTTCATGTGGATCTTAAAGCTTGAACTAAATTGAACCAATCCCTGGGTCAGCTATGGGAAAGCTTCCCGTAGACCCGTAGATCGGGCGAATAGTTACTTCGTTTTTATATCGATATGATATTGATAGCCAAAAGTTTTTTTAAACATGAGAAAAAAATAGCTTTGTATTATTTTATTTCTACACTTTTATTTTAATAACATTTACAATGTATTGAAAAATTATTTTTATTATTTTGTCAGGTCGCAATGGTCCATCGTCACTACGCGAGTGCTCAGTGTGCTACAGCATCGTGCACCCCGCGTGCGTGCCTCCCGGCGGTCAGATTAATGAAGATTTGCCTAACTCATGGGAATGCCCCACTTGTACTACTATGGGACTGAATCATGATTATAAAGTAATTATTACTATTTGTTAATAACAAATGGAATGTTTGTTTTTAATAAGTGTTGGAATGTAGCGTTAAAGTTAAATTTTAATGTATAGAGGCTACAAGATAAAAACTGTTCATTAAAAAGTACTGCATTTGGTAGCTCTATTTATTTTTATCTAATATAACAAATTGACGTTTTAATATATCCTTTTTCACTTATTAGGATGTTATAAACAAACCGTATTACCGTACAATATTTTTTAAATTATCATTTGTTTACAGCCTCGTCACTTCCGCGCTCGCCAAAAGTCGTCGGATCTGCGCCGCATGAGCGTGGGCTCGGACGCCAGTCAACTCAGTCAGCATCATAATAACGTTCAGGT
Source organism: Fabriciana adippe (assembly GCA_905404265.1). Taxonomy (NCBI): domain Eukaryota; kingdom Metazoa; phylum Arthropoda; class Insecta; order Lepidoptera; family Nymphalidae; genus Fabriciana; species Fabriciana adippe. The sequence goes on along the minus strand of FR990001.1, from coordinate 8,676,281 downwards.
AACTAATCACCATACACATAGAGGTATGGACTGAGCAATACTCTCATGACATTGACAGCTGTCTAGAAGAAAAGAAAGTGCGTGGGGCCAATACTTGTCTTTTATTCTAATTAGAATTTATAAATCGATTGTAAAAAAATTATAATAAACAAAGAAACACTCGTTCCACTTTCTATGTCTATCTGTCTGTCATCCTTAATTCGATTGACTTATGGTTTTTTGTGTAAATATATATACAAATGAATTTTGATATTGAATAATTTGTATGGTTAAATATTTCATTGAAATTAATAATAATACTTTTATTATAGCTCTGAATGAGCTTGATTTAATATAACATGTATTTATATTTTCAGAATAAATTACCAGTACCACCACCTCCAGTAACTGTTAAGGCAGAGGCTGGATCTGACACGGAAAATAAAACGGACGTCGGACAAATCAAATCTGAAGAAGGTAGCTGTTATTATACGTTTATTTAAAAAATAATCGTAGAAAATATTTTTTATGATTTTACCATAAACTAAAATCTCATAGGAATCATGTACTCATTTACAAAGCATCAATGCGCCGAGTATCATAATAATTTACTCATTGGTACATATTATTGGATTAAAAACATCTAAATACCTTTGCAAGTTTAGGAAGTTCGATTTAGAATTCTTTAGACTCTGTCAATCTATATAAATAAAAATGAGTGTTTATATGTTTGTCCTAAACTATTGATCCGATTGTGATGAATCTCTGGTGGTAACCCAACCCTGTATACGCCTTTGAAGGTTCTTGGTGCAAAAAAAGTTTTTCTTTTTCTTTGGATGTTTGTCTTTTATGCGTTCCTAAAACTTTCAACCAGGGACGCATCCGAGCGAAGCGACGGTAAGTCACTAGTATTAAATAATAATACGAATACAATAACATTCTCCATCAGAAATTAAACGTGAAGAGGAAGACAATGAAGACGGCAATGGCGGTGCGGAGGGCGAGCGCGAAGGTGAGTGGGAGCCGGCAGCCAAGAAGCGAAGGTCAAGCGATGAAGACGAAGCGCCCAAGAAACAAGCTTTACGAGCCCACCTTGCTTTGCAACTGACACATCATTCAGCAAAGGTAACTTAATTGAATACTGAAAATTAGATTATTTACTTGTTGAGTAGTTTATAAAGGGACAGAGCTTAAAAGTGAATATGATATTATACATTATAACCATAAATTAAATTTCGAAAACAAGAAGTAGTACTATCGAAAATTTAGCAATTTTTACTAGATTCTTATCTGTATTATTTGTATAGGAACGCGTTGAATGGAGAATATTAAGCTATATATAAATCCATTGAAAATATGAAAGTTGGCAATATTTTTAATTCAGAGTACCTTACAATAAAAAGCTGCTTATAGGAATTTGTTCTCAAATAATGCGCATATGCATAAAGACGAAACATTTTCAAGAAACATTTTAATTAATTACACAAACTTAAAAATTATTTATTTATTAAGGGATAACCAACAAAAGATACATTAATATAGTATGATACTCGTACGCTAACAATTACATAAATGTTCTTTTAACGGTTATCACAACATGCACTATCACGTCAGTAACATTAATGAATTTTAAAATAATTTAATTACAAAGTACAAAATTAATAAAAAAAGAAAAGGTAACAGATAATTGAAATTGTAAATAAATAATATTTGACAGGTGCTAAAGAAACCGCTGTACCCAGTGCGACCGGCCCCATTCACACAAGTGCCGACCGCCGGCTGTCCGTGGCTGGACCGCGAGGCAATGCTTTGCGTCTTCGCCAAGCTGACCCCGCACGAGCTGGCCACTTGCGCGCTCGTGTGCAAGGCCTGGGCTGAGTATTCCGTATGAATTAACCAGAAATATTTTCTTATTATATCTAACATAAATGTCAATTTTACTGAGCGTCAATTTTAAAATTTGACGGGGTTTATTATATCGAATTATTTGTTAGAATTTCGAGAATATTTGGAACATTATTCTATATGATCGACATTATTTGTTTGCATCATTTATTTTTAACCCCCAAAGCAGAATGAGGGGTGTAATAAGTTTAAAGTGCGTCAGATACACGTGTATCTGCGTGTCTGTTTGTGGCTTCGAAGCGTCCAAACCGATGAACCATTTTAATTTAGTTTGTTTAAGCGATTAACTTTATTGGCAAATTAATCGGCTCATCTATCTACCTTGATCCTCCCATATTTTTATGTAAGTGAAACTCGCTAGGAATATATTTTAATTTTAGTTTTATTTTGTTGAAATTATGATTTTAAGACAGTTACATGTAGTTATATAGAAGTTTTTTTTTTGTTATATGTTTTGATAGTCTATCAACACTGTTTATTACAGATGGACCCATCCCTCTGGCGCAGCATGTCGTTCGTACAAGTGCGCGTGTCGGCGGCGCAGCTGGCCGGCATCGCGCGCCGCCAGCCGCTCAGCCTGGGGCTCGAGTGGTGCCATCTGGCGAGACGGCAGCTTGCTTGGTATGCATGTTTTATTAGTTTCTCATATAAGTAAATACCTATGTGATTAAGTCACGAAAGTTCTACCTACTTCTATTATTATTGTTGTAACGATTTGTGTGGTAATGTATGTACCTAGAAGATGGTTTGAGCATAAACTAAAATGACTCATTAAATAATATTAATAATACAGTTATGGTTTTTGTTAGTATTGAGTCAATGAATTCTGTCAATTTTATATGCTACTAGCGACTTACTCTCGTTTTAATTTTTTTTTGAATGGAACCCTAATACTTTTTTTAAAATAAAAGTAGCATAAGTTACTCCTTATAACATCGGCTATCTACCAGTGAAAGTCCCGCTAAAATCAGTCTAGCCGTTTCGGAGATTAGCCGAATTAAAACAAATAGACAAAAACTTCTTTTATTGTGTTTTTCTTATAAGTAACGGTACATATATAATTTCATAAGCATTTAGTAAAAAGCTGTTATTTTGACATTACAAACAGACACTTTAATTTTTTTTACTCAGATTTCGTCATCTATCGATATAACGCTCCATTGTCATTCCATCTTGAATTGATAGAATTAAATAATAAATATTGTTGTACACTTTCAGGCTATTGGCTCGTCTCCCCGCCCTTCGGTCTCTCTCTCTCGCCGGGTCACCAGCGGAGGCTGCCTTGGCACTCCGGTCTAGCTCTTGCCCACCCCTCACAGCCCTGGACCTCTCCTTTGCCAGGTGTCTAGACGACTCCAAGCTGAGGGGTATACTCGCACCACCAGAGAACTCGAGACCAGGTGGTGGAGCAAGATCTGGCACTGAGCCGTCTAGGCTGGCTGCTCTGGCTGTCCTGCGTTTACCCGGCACCGATATTACTGATGTCGCCATGTTATACATTGTACAGGTACTTGGGTTTTCATATATTATTTAGAGCTATAATTTTATATATAGCTTTTGTATATAAAAAATGCAACTTTTTACTTTGCATATTGAATGTGTATTAATCACTATCATAAATTATTTTTAACTAAATTACGATTTGTACGATTATTTTTGAAGTGAAAACTTGTACGAGTATAGGCAGGTTTGGATGGGGAGTAAATTCATGTAAGTCGTCATCGACATGGTCACGTGACGTGTTAACGCTAACACTCAGAGTGCCGATAGATGTCAAAACTAGATAAATGTAAACAGTTTAAATTTACAAAATTTTAATTTAAGATCAAACAATTAATTTGAATATCCAAAAATAACAACTGTCTGTTTATAGTTTTCACTTCTAAGTTCTATCGGCATTCCTCATGACTGCTTTAATTCTGTAATGTTATTGTTGTTGTTTTAAACAAAATAATAATAATAGTAATAATCGATTATTCATTATACGATGTATGTTCGTTACCCTCTCATGCAAAAACTACTAAAAGGATTTTGATGAAACTACAGTAATAGAGCGTATATGTACATACATTAGAGTAGCACATAGGCTATGATTTATAATACATCAATGTTCTACGCGGGCTAAGCCTTGGGATGACGCTAGTTTTATATAATCGTGGGACGCAAAAATTTAAATTCTTATATAATCAAATATATAAATACACTAGCAACTTACCCTTGCTTCGCTCGAGCTTTTCGAGTTGAAAAATTCTATGTTTTTGCGCCAGGAATCTTACAGACGTATATAGAATAGAAACAAACCACCAAAGTTTCAACACATTTGGATCAACTAACGCAATACGAACATTCATTTTCATATATAGATCGATGAAATATGTTTTTTTTTAACTTTATTTATTATGACCTTACAGGCACTTCCCAAGCTATGCGAGCTGGACGCATCCTCGTGCGCGCGTCTCACGGACGCGGGCGCGGCGCAGCTCGCACACCACGGCTTGCAGCGGCTGTCGCTGGCGGGCTGCCGGCTGCTCACTGAGGCCACGCTCGATCATCTCGCCAGGTGCCCGAATCTTGTTAGGTGGGATGCTATATTTTATTTAATTTTTTCGTATTTCTAATCTTCAAATATTCACTGTTTAACTGAAAGGTGTGCTGAATCCTAAATTATTAATTAATTAGTATAATTACTAATTTTAGGGTGGTTTTATTTCTTGAAATGTATGAGGGTTGTCTTACATACCTATTTATTAAAAACGTACGATTGAATTGTGTACTCCTTTTTAATGTTAGTCAAAAGTGGAGGAGTACGAAAATATAGTTTAAATTGGTTTAGATAGGTAATTTTGTAATAGTAATTTGCGTGATTATTGGGTACAAAAAGACCGAAAAGTATAGATGCAACAGACAGTAGGTTTGTCGTGTTGATCGACGATCGATATAATTCAGTGAGTGAATGGTACTTTATGAAGTACAGTCACTCACTGAATTATTGGTTCACTCGGGTACAATGTTTACTTGTTTGGTAAAAAGTAAGATGTAGGTCATGTCAAAAACAACTTAAAAGAAGGTGGACGGAAGAAAAATTGTATGCTCGTTATAAGAACGAGTCAGTTAACTTATTTACAGTCTATTCTCGTCATGTGTCCAGCGTGCACCCAAAAATTGTCAATTGCGCAATGACTTGTGCCTATATTCAGATCAAATAAAGTTTGAAGTTTAAGTTAGTAATATATCATTACTGCACCTAATATTGTTATTTACCTACCTTATTATTTATTTTATAGATTGGATCTCAGGCACGTACCTCTCGTGTCGACGCAAGCTGTTATCAAATTCGCAGCTAAGTCCAAACATAATTTACATGTTAAGGATGTAAAGCTTGTGGAGTTACGGAACACCTGATCCGAGGCCGAGCCCGAAACCGGGCTTGAAGACACAAGTGAAGAAGTGAGTGAGTCAGTGAATGAATCTGTGAATGAGTCTGTTGATGAGTAAACGTTGTACTAAGTGAGTGAATGAAACGTGATATAGGATAGTGATGTGTTGGTGGCATAGTGAAGTGAATACAAACGACTATCACACGATAGTGATGTAATAGTGTCTAAGTCTATTGGTGAACACTAACACTTAGTGTACATTGCATTATAATATTGTTCTATGTTTCTAACTTTTTAAATTAGTTAACACTCGAAATGATTGAATTATTTTTCTTCACTTGTAATTGAAACTCGAAACACATGTTTTCTGTAATTATTCAAAATTGCAATTCTTTTTAGCTAAGTAACATTCAGAATGTAGTTGGTGGCAGAGCTTAGTATTTTAGTTGGTCTAAAATAATTTTATCATATTGACTATTTGCCAAAAAGTAAATGAATGCTGTGAAAAAAAAATATATATATAATCTGTGTATTTGGCAGAACATATCATTATCTATGCTATCAACATGTGAAATGCAAAGTGAAAAGACTTGTTAAGTGTTGAAAGTGATAAATTTATTATGTATAGACAGTTTGGATCTCCTGTCATGTAAATATTAAAGTTAAACTTAAATTTTATTAGTTTCGACTATAATGAAGAAATTATACAGTTTCAGTAATATTTCAGACATCAATAAAAAAACACCAAATAGTAGATTGTAGAATGAATACATTAGAGAATGTTGATTGTGAGTGATATTATAAAATCTATTTTTTTAATATCAATAATAAACTAATGTTTATAGCATTATAATTGTTATATAGGTATTAAATATATACTTAATAACAAGACATTGGATCGTAAATGATGTTAATCAATCATAATCATCAATCTCTATATGGTATTACAGTAACTTCTCATGTACATAAGTATTACAAATATACACACTGTACACTTGCTTTGGACTTATTTTTTTATCATTTCGGATGCCATTATCGTCCGTGGACTTCTGATACCTCCCTAACTAGCATTTTTGTGCAAAACTTTATTTTAATGTCACCATTTGGCAGAAGCAACATAATACTAACTGTATTTAATTATAATACTTTCATAGATTTACGCGAATATTTGACATTTTAAATAAAACTATCTTTTTGGATTATTTCGCGGATTTATTTTGATTTTTGATTCTCGACGTTTCGAATGCTTTACAGTAATCAAGGTCACGGGAGAGACTAAAGTTTTTGACATCTCAAAGGCGTTAGTTATATACTTGTTACAGACAGTGCCTACCCACAATTTTACAAAAAGGATTTCACAAATTTAAAAATGACACCAAAGTACCTTACAATATATCAGAAAAAGACGTAAATACCAACCAACTACTTATTTGTTTTACCAAAATTCTCCACGATTTATTTTAATTATTAATTAGTTTTATGTTCCTCCTCTAAAATTTGTAAGTAGTTAGAAGATTTCAGAAGTTCACGGACAATATGGTTTCTTACCATTAGCACAATGAAGTGGACCTATTTGAAAGTTAAAAATTATAATTTTATTGCATGCTGTTGCATCGGTATATATTTTATTGTTATTACTCACCTTGATCGAAAGGCGTAAATTTTACTTTAACACAGGCAACAGAATGGTTATTATTTAAAATGTTTGTTTTAGTTCATATTTTATACCTTTTGGGCCCAATTTATCTATATATTATAATATCGAAAATTTTCTATCTAACATTTCTTATGGTAGTTAAAATTAATGTAGGTATTGATTTGTGCTCTGTGGAAAAAAAATCATTTGAGATTAAGTCTACTCATTAGTGAAATTTTAAAACTCGTGCTGAAGTTAAAAATGTGTTAATTATGAGGAAAAATATATTGTATTTTATCATTTCTCTTCTATGTTAATGCATATTTTTTTATTATTTAGTAAATTATCATTTTTTTTAATTAATATACATTTAAAAACAAACAATCAGAAGGTTGGTCTGTATGAGGTTTGTTGAGAGATTGAATACCATAAGGTATATTAATTAAGGATTGATCATCGCAACATTTCTGTAAATACTACAATATTTATTACTGCACATAAAGTTTTTAGTTTCATGACAATTTCCGATTGCTTGTATTCTATTTAGTTCTAGTCGCTTATTAGATTTAGGCATTTGTTAATTATAATTAATATACATGTAATAGATACAGATAGCTGGTTTGATTCGAACATATAACTAACACTACTATATTGCTAGTGTCAACAAGTGACAGTTATGGAGTGAGGGAGACAGCAAATGACTATTAGTTATGGAGTGAAGGAGACAATAAATGGCTATTAGTTATCGAGTGAGGGAGGTAGCAAATAGCTATTAGTCATGGAGTGAGGGAGACAGCAAATGGCTATTAGTCATAGAGTGAGGGAGATAGCAAATGACTATTTCTATCCCTTTTTACTACTGTTGGAGGATGTAGTGCATGTTTACATTTGTAATGCGCAATATATTATATCTAATTCACCTAAAGGGTTCATTTATGCGCATGCGCAAGATTAGAAATAGGAAAGAGGAAGTATTTATAGGGCACTAGAAGTATAGTAGTATTAGATGTATGGATTCAAAATATTTTGAGGCTATGTCACTCGTCTTTACCAAAATGAATGAAAATCACATTATTATACAATAACAAGTTTGAAAGTGAAATTTCAATGAGTAGTTTTGTGATTTTGTATATGGTTGCAGAATAATTTGTGTAAATGTTTAATGAAATTTAAATTTAATTATTATTAGATATTGTACATATTAATTCGTTTCCTCCCACACCAAACCTGTCCTTTAGAAATAAATAGATATATTCGAAATGTATTAATGATTTTTTTTCTGAGGGATGTTTTATACATCAGTAAGTAGTCTGTAAGTTAACCGACTCTGGTCACAGAATGCGAGGTCGGAGGGCCGCCTATAGTATTAGATTAGAAAAAATATGAACATTAAACGATTTTCTTTACAAGTATTAAGGTATTATTAAAAAATCTATATCTGACAATTTTTTGAGCAGATTAAATCTTGTCGTTTATACAATTTTGTGTTGGATTCGAGTGAATTTGGATATCACAATGAAAGATTAGTTGTAAGCAATGTGTGCCTCCGTGTATAGAATAGAAACGTTTATATAATACACAGTTGCTTATAATTTGAATGGTTGGGATGTTAAATAAATGATTTAGTATTAATCGTTCGGTTTTTAAAATGGCAGTATTTCCTTTCTTGATAATTAGATTTTTCAAACAAAATAGAAAATTATATATTAGAATTTAGTATATTATTGACGACCTCGCTTTTGCTGCATAAGCAAAAGTTGGCGGGTTTGATTCTCGCATGAGGCAAATTTAATTAAATTCATTTATCAAATGTAATATAAATAGATGATATTATATAGTTTTTTAAGGGTCGTTTAAGAGTTGTTTTGTATTGGCTAGCCCCGCACTGGCGACTCGAGATGGTGATACTACAGCTAGGCAAGGCTTACGATGTGAGAGACGGTTGAGTCGTAACATTGTATCATTGGTTACCATAAGCACTTATAGTATTTGAAATAAATATTTACATTGACACTTGTTTTATTTATTGTACTGATATTATATATAATGTTGTCCAACCACGATATTATAGTGCGTAAATACACTGTTTATTTCCTTAGTCTCTACGGTGGGATGACAATTTTACAAGTTCGGTGAGGAATTAGGCGCAGGAACGATGTTAACGTGCGTACAGTATAACACTGCCAACTTTACCAATTATGGGTTGGTATTATTGCATATTTTTTGATAAATATCCAAGAGGTTACTTGGTCGTACCCGGAACTCGAACTCAGGATCTCTGGAATTGCAGCTTCGATCGAGATAAAAATCTATATCAGGAAACTTTAAAGTTAAATTGATATCTTTATATTCATGCTTGCTAATATCACAGATCACACTACTGTACTAGTGCAGATGCCCCATCCCATACAAAGAAATTGGACAGCGCTAGTTTGGGCTATTTTTGCTTGATTGAATCAATAATGGATGTCGTTGATCCGCAAACAGTTAAATTGTTTTAAATATGTGCAATCTAACGTATGGTAAATATTGTAAAATTCGTCCTAGATTCGATGGACATGTCCAAAAGTGGTTTTTTAATCAGCGAAATTCTAACCAGGATAAGTATTTGGAAAGACAAAAACTATTTTGAGAGGTCTTTTCAAATACATAGCAAGCTAGTGCTTGTCTGAATAAATGATGCTTTTTTTTTTAAATGCCTGCGATCTTTAGAAAAATCGATTCTTTTTTTTTGTGTAAATTAATTCTTAAAATGAACAAACCTTTATAATTACAAGGTTAGTAATGCGAACATACCATAAAAATAGTAAGAAAAAATCAAAATTGACATGTCTGTTGTCAATGTTCAAACTTCAATTAGATTTTTCAATTTGAAAGATTTGATGACCATTTTAACATACCTAAATATGTTAATAATTATTACGCTTAAGAAATTGAACTTTTCCAGGCAAAAATGGGTGCCTACTGTTTTTTTTCATTTAGGATTGAAAGCGTATCCTATATTATAGTTAACATCAATGTTCGTTAATAAATTCAAAATAACGCGCGAGTAATTTTGTCAGTTGTAACACGCCGTTAATTGATAATTTCATATTTGACTGATAGGTGTGGTACGTTTTAATTGGGTCGTCATCGTAAATTATTAAAATATTTGTAATGTCAAAATTATTTTTGTAAAATTATTATCTTTGCGGTTCCTACTTCTACTTTTTTCGCTTTTATATTATGAATATAGTTTTATGCTGGTTAGATTTTTTCAGAATAAAAAACCAGCGTCCATATAAAAAGTGGAAATGACCTTTCAGTAATGTTAACAATTTTAAACCGTGATAACTCCGAAAAAGTGGAATCGCCATCTGTGAATACGCATTACAAACCAATGACCGGATTACTGATTTTTCAATAATAATTAATTAGTATAATTACGCAAATTTATTTTCAAACACATTATTTCATTTTCCTTCACATAGAATATTAATTTAAACCATACTATAAGGTATATTTTGGGTTTATTTTTTATCTTATGTTAATTTTGCGCAAACTTTAATAGCAAATCGATGTATATAACGCCATCTATTGACCTTTATTTGAACTATTTTTTCTTTATTCCTGATGAGCTTCATGCATAACATAAACCTCCCTTTTAGAGACCGCTTTATAAATCTACTCTACAAATCTGGCTTTTTATTCTGTTGAGTTTGATCATTATTCCAGTAGCACAACGCACTATTCGAATATTCGTACGCAGTACGATTTCGGCGACGGTACCATGCCGGTCCGGTAACGGGCGAAGCAAAAACATTTAAAGGTCAATATTTAAAGGCGGTTTCAATAGTAGTCATGACTTTTCGAATTGTTAAGTCTTCCTATCTAAATAAGATTAATTTCCGTGATAAAAAAATATTGGATTATTTTTGCAAAATATGTTTTATTCTTAGTTTAAGATTAACAAAATCTCTTTTCGCTAAAACAAAGACAATACTCGTATATTACCTAGTATAGTATTGTGTGATCTGTGATATTACTTAGATTCTCATATCGTACTTATTTTGATTGATGCCATGTACAGGTATGATTCAAAAGAAAATCAATTTCCGGCTGGAGTTTTTAAATAATAGTAGGTATCTCATCGCTGTCATACGCATTTAAAAAAATAAGATATATAGGTAGACTAGCGACTCTCCCTCGCTTCGCTCGGATTTGTCCCTAGGTTGCTTTAAAACGTCAAAACAAAATTAATTAATTTAATTTTAATTTTTTTTATAGGACCCTATTTTTTTTCTAAAATAAAAGTTGCCTAAGTTACTCCTTATTACATCAGCTATCTGCCAGTGAAAGTCCCATCAAAATCGGTTCAGCCATTTCAGAGATTAGCCGGAACAAGCAGACAGACAGACAGACAAAAATTGTAAAAAATGTTGTTTTGGTATATGTACCGTGTATACATCAATATCATTAGTAAAAAGCGGTTATTTTAATATTACATACAGACACCCCAATTTTGTTTATCTGTATAGATACAAAAAGAGGGGCATCTTGAAAATAAATGAAGCCAAATGAATGAAAGAAAGGAAATATGTCAGAAATATTACTATACTAGCGACTCACCTTCGCTTCGCTTGGGTTCGTCCTTTGCTGATTATTTAAATTAACATAACTTTTATGAAGCAATTGAAATAAAATAAATATTAAATGTTAATTGAAGCTTACCACAATACACTAGTGAAAACCGCACCCAAATCGGTTACGGTGTTTCTGAGATTAGCGCGCACAAACGCACAGACAAAGAGACAAAATTCTAAAAATCATTTTTTTTTGGGTTCTATTACGTTTAGTATTACGTTAATAAAGACCCCCAATAATAGATTTTCTCAAAATGGAAGATCCATGTACAAACAGCGATCAATTACAAATTACAATTTAATTATATGTATAGATGAGTTTTACATTCCCGACCACTTCTTGAACGTTGCAGATGCAACAGCAGAAGTATAACCTAGTATAGAAAAAAAAATCTTAAATAATATCCAATATAATTTTATCCACTTTGACATTATATGCGTTAATTCTCTAAATGGTAATTTTATTTATATTTAAACCAGCTATCATCATACCAAATTTCATCAAAATCCCTCCAGTGGTTTTTCTGTGATGCGGTAACAGACAGACAGACAGACAGACAGACAGACAGACAGACAGACAGACAGACAGACAGACAAAAATTCTAAAAACTATAGATTCGGCCTCTGCATCGATAACAATGTCTATTTCAATAAGATTTTCCAAAAAATATTTAATGTACAGATTCGACTTAGTTAGAATTTTATAATATGTATAGAATACATGCAATATTTCATCTTGTGCAAGTATATAGGAAAGGTATAATTAAAATTCCAATTAATTTCTAAGGACCGGTAAATAGGTATTTCTATTTCAACACGCACTCCCCCTAAGAAACGAGAGGCGTCGAGATTAGTCGGGAATCCAATTACATTTTCCAAATACCCATTTTTCCCCGCTGCGGGTTCAAAGCTCACAGAAAATTATTTTGTTCGCCCTCAAGAGATGAAAAATAAACGCGTCCCCGAGAAAAATGGTGGCCTCGCCCAAGAGAGATAAGAAGCTAGAAAATTGTGCAGGAACGAAAAAGATAATAAAACGGTTCGGAGTTCACACCCGTCTTGTGGGGATTTGTCAAATGAGTCGAGTAGTGTACGTCCTTTGCTGACTTCATTTCAATTTGCAAATGAAGCGTGTCTTGATAAGGATTTAAATATTTGTTTATGTAAATGGTTCTATTTATACCTACTGTTTGATATTATATTTGAATTTTTTTGACTTCAAAAGAAGAACTAATATTAACTGTATTTTTTATGGTTTATTTTGTTCTGTAACGTACACAACAAAATATTTACATAAATTAGGGAAACTTACGGTGTATTCGATTGACCTATATTAATTGATTAGGGCCAATGATAAAAAAAAAAAAAACAAAAAAAATCTTAGGAGAAACTTGTTTGGAGAAATAGGAATAGTAATACAAGTATATACATACAAATACAAGTAGTTCAAATTACAGTACAAACTCTAAAGTTAAACTATAGTTAATAAATATTGGTCAAGTTAGCTATCCTTCAATGATTATGTAATCATAATTGTGTAAACCATCACTTAGAAATCAAATTCACAAGTTCCCCAACTTAATTACATAAATTACCATGTTATCCAAAATGTCATTGCGTCCCCTCGAGCAGGTGGCGAGTCAATACGAACTAATCTATACCCTTATACCGCAATTGACATAAAAGTGGAAAAATAGTGGGTAATAACACAATAACAAAAGCTATTTAGCAAATCGAATTCCGATTAATAGTTACTTTTTGCTGGAATATAAAAATGGACGATACTCGATTATTTATAGTTGTACAGTAATATTTATTAGGTAAATGATGAGTAAATAATGAAATTTTAATCATAAAATAATGTTCTACGAAGACTCTTTTATATTCTAAAGGTATTTGCATAGGGATCATTAGGATAATTTAAAATGTCGTTGGAATTGATTTGCAGAAAAGAATATTATTAAAGATAAATTGCTTTATAATTGTAAATATAAATTTACGAGTAGGTTAATATGCCAGTACTTTACCAGAGATGTAACTACTAGTAGGTATATATAGTTATACTGTGTATTCAATATATTTTTTTAATACTAGCGACTCACCCTTGCTTCGCTCGGGTTCGTTCCTAGGTACATTTTATTTCTTTGGGCGAAACCCTAATTCTTTTTCTAAAATAAAAGTAGCTTAAGTTACTCCTTATAATATCAGCTATCTGCCAGTGAAAGTCCCGTTAAAATTGGTCCAGCCGTTTCGAAGATTAGCCGGAACAAACAGACACTTCAATTTTATTTATCTCTATCTGTATAGATTACCGTGATATTTGAAGTATGTAGGTATACGATATTATGGCGTCGTAAATATCTGCTTTAAGTATATCTTTCTTTTCTGAGTCAGAGGTAGTAGATTTAATGTTATGTGTATGTTGCTTCTCGTAAGTAGGACTGGGGTGAATTATAACTGTCCATATTTTTCGAATATGAGTAATTTAGATAATATTAATTGCTAAAGACTACCTTCTTCTGTATAACTTATAGCGTCTCATGAGATATATTAGCAATATGTACTAATTTTGCCATGAATTTACATTACATTTGATGATCTGGGCCTAGGAAAAAGTGACTATTTTTTCGGGGTTTAAATTCTATCGGAATGAAAATAAAACTATTTTTTTCATTAACAATATTAATAATGAATATTGTGTATGTATGTATTCAGCCCTTTTTAACGTCCCACTGCTGGGCACGGGCCTCCCTTCAATACGAGGGGGATCAGGCCATAGTCCACCACGCTGGCCAAGTGCGGGTTGGCGGACTACACATGTCTTTCGAAAACTTGCTAGGTTCTCTCAGACATGCAGGTTTCCTCACGATGTTTTCCTTCACCGTAAGGCAAGTGGTAATCATGTTAGGAATGATTTGCACATGAAAATATCAGAGGTGCGAGACCCGGGATTTGAACCCGCTTCACTCGGTTTCCCAAGCGAGCGCGTTACCACTGGCGCGTTACCACTGCCTAATAATGAATATTATATATAGTTAATTAGGTTGGTATGTTGTTATTTCTTAATATATACATTCGTCTGTTCAGTGTGCTAGGCAGTGTAGATATCGATCGGATTCGAACTTGCACGCGCACGCGATGTTGCTCCTAACCACTGATTCTCGCGTCCCGTTGACAACTGACGTATGTCTAGCAGCTGACTCCGGTACTTTCTGTAGGAAAACTGTTTTATCACACGTTTTAGAAAAGAATTTTTCTCTTATATTTATGGGAGCCAGCGAGAAAGTAGTAAAAGAAAGAAATAAAATGAATTCATTATCTAATACAAGCGACTCACACTCACTTTGCTCGGGTTCGTCCCTAGGTTGATTCCTCGTACAAACTTTCATCCCCATTTTCACCCCCTTAAGGGACGATTTCCGGGATGAAAAGTATCCTTTGTCCTTTCCAGGGTCCCAAACTATCTTTTTACCAAATTTCATCTAAATCGGTTCAGTAGATCCAGAGACTACCCCCTACAACCCCACAAACTCACAAACTCACAAACTTTACCTCTTTATAATATTAGTATAGATTAATGACTTATTCTTTTCGTGTTTTAGTAAAAAAAATAATTATGTGATATTATTTTTTTAGGAAACTCTTATATTGCATGGTAATTTAATTTTACATGAACGTTGGTTGAACTAGTACCTATTGAAAATGCGAAGGTTTGTTTTTGTGTATGTATGTTTGCTATCCCTACCATTGTAAGCTACATACCTAACTACACGTATTATACCTACCACGTATTATAATAACAATAAGTTCATTCTTTAAGGTGTTATGGGATAACACACATATAAACTCACTCTCACAATTGTATAATTATTTCCTATAATAAAAAAATCCCATGTAAATATTTCTGCACTCAATGATACATTAAAACCTGAGGTCGGCGTGAGTGGCGTGCACGCGACGCGGTGGCGGCCGTCCCCGAGCTGCACGCATCACCACTGTTCTAAAACATTGCCTTGTTAGACTTAGGCTTACACGAAAATTAGAAGTTAAATTAGTGGTAATTCGTCGCGAAAATATTTCATTTTTAAAAGTATTTCAAAAAAGTTTGATTTCAGGCTATAATATAATTTGTGAAGGTAACTATGGTAATGTTAGGCACTAAAAATTTAAGATGCTGACGAACGAAACAGTTTTGAACTTTCTAGTTTTTTTTTTAATTATTTCTCCAAATCATATGCTTTGTTTGATCATCTAATTGTTTAAGAATACGGTAAAACAGATTTTCATTCAGAAAGACATCGATATCATAAAGAATTGAAGATATTGTTACTCGTAATATATATCCATATGGTAAGGTTAATTACCAATTGAATTTAATACAAAGTAAGTTTTTTAACACTATAGGGCTTTGATTTTTCAAGTTAACGCATTAGCGTTAACTTGAAAAATCAAATAAAATTAATTCAAACCCAGATCTCGCACTGAGATTTATATTTGTAAATCATTTTTATCATTAGTACTTGCTTTACGGTGAAAGATATCATCGTTAGGAAACCTGCACATTATATAGAACCTAACTAGTTTTCGACGGACTTGAAGTTTGTCAGCATGCATATGACCAGTATGGTAGGTTCTAGCCGGATCCCATTGAGGAAGAGGTTCTTCTATACCTTACCTGAAGTTTTTATATGTAAAATACTTATAATAAAAGTTCATATATTTTTATTTTACAAGTTAATAAATAGGTACCAGTCATATACAGTATGGGAGGTGAGCAGCTCTGAGTCTGTAATCGGCACATGTGTCGCGGGATGATAGATGTAGCGGCAACACTACTACGATCTAGCGCTATTATACACACGCAGGTATTACGTGCAGCCTTTTTGAGTATATATTTTTAATTTAATTCAATTTTCTTGTAATAGTATGTAATAGCTTTAAAACGTGTCAGTTGAGTACAAATGACTTCGCAAATATCACGTAGATATTTAGTATATTTTATATATAAACAGAAATGATTTTTGACTTTGTAAACGTCATAATATCGACAAATAATGGCAATAATGTGTAAATGCCAAGTAAGGTGTGTAGTGTTGTAGCATTTTTTAGTTAGTCATATTGTACATATCTTCTAGTATTCTAATACTCTTATGTTTTAATCTATGTGTGGTCAGCTTCTTACATATAGTAGGTAATTCTAAATAAAAATATTAACTTCACTTGATCGATTTTTTAATGACCAATCAATATAATACATAAAGTTAAAAAAATATCATTAATCTATATTTTCGCCGCCAGCTTATAAAAAAAATATAATAGAAAATATATAATTTAATAGCAAACATTGTATAATAATTTAGAATATGATGATTGAGATGATGTATAGAGTTTTTTAAGATATTTCATTTTTAAGTTATATTTTAATTTCATTTTAAACCTAAAAAAACATCATTTTAAATAGTAAGTC
Source organism: Fabriciana adippe (assembly GCA_905404265.1). Lineage (NCBI taxonomy): Eukaryota > Metazoa > Arthropoda > Insecta > Lepidoptera > Nymphalidae > Fabriciana > Fabriciana adippe. The sequence continues at coordinate 8,659,295 of FR990001.1, read as the reverse complement.
CTTACTTAGAAATTAAAACATTTAAGATTTAAGTTTCAAATTATTTCAATATTTATATTTAAAACTCGCTACAATGGGGCGTACGTACTACATACGGGTGTTAGTAGCAGCGCGCCGCGTATTCCCTCAAGTTATTACGGGCAGTGAGGCAAATAACGAACCACACTGTAAATAATACATCGCTATCAAGCGCGAGGCACCCGCTTATTATACAAGCTATGAAAATCAGGAAAATCTCACTTATACGTACTGCTATATAATAAACAAGATTTTTGTGTAGGTACATTTTTACTTTTGTATAATTAAGAGTTTATTCAGAATTGTCATCATATTTATGATACCAAAATTCATAATCATATACATATGTACTTTTAAATACTATAGAATACGTTTTTTGAAACGGTAGATGGCGAAGTTTTTAATTTTCCGGGATGAAAAGTATCTAAAATGTTGACCAGGGATATAAGGTAAAAATTTCATTTAAATCGATCCAGCAGTTTCATAGATTAATTAGCCCGTACAAACAGACAAACAAAGAAACAAAAAAATTGAAAAAATCTGGATTTGTTCTATTTCTCTTCTTACATCCCCTGGACTCGGTTTTTAGCATTTTTTTCTATGTACAGACATTCGACCTCTCCAGTTTTATTATAGTATAGATAAATACGTATCTCAAGGGTATGGTTCCATATAAATTTTAAATGAAAGTGCATCCCTTATCACTTAATTTGAAATTAATATTTTAAAATGCTCTATATTATCATAAATATCTTTAAAAATAAAACAGTTTCCTTAAAATAATAGGAGGTGTTTAACCATTTCATAGTTCAGTTAAGTATTTTAACGCTGGTCTTGCTCTAAGTACCCGCTATAAATTAAACAAAGCAACCCTTGACATGATCAGATGTCATCGCTGTCCCAAACTGCTTATGATTTATGAAATCCCCTTAGGAATCGCTAATTGCTAACGGAAATTAGACTTTATTGAACTAATAATAAGTTTCAATATCTATGGTTGAATAGATGATAATGTAGGGCATATTTATTTATTACACTTTTGAAGCATGACTGCACTATTTTAATTTCCTTTGTGACATTAATTTGAGGCGTTGTTAAGGCATACCAATGAAATGTCGCTTATTATCTTCTGTATTCAGTGGTGATATTTAATGAATCTTGTTATATATATCATTCAATAAATAAATAAACAAATGTGTTGGGACATAAACACACAGCACCATCTAGTTTCATGGTAAGCTACGAGTCTTGGGGTATGGATACCAGATAGTTGATACATTTCACATATATAACTTTAAATACATACATATTATAAATATAAACACCCATGACTGGAGAACGAATGTTCGTGCCAACAGCGGGATTCAAACCCGCGACCGCGACCGATTCGCACAGCAAGTAGGGTAGGGCAGCACTACAAACTAAGCCAAACATGTCGTCAATATTGTTAAATCAGTTTGCAGTAGAAACCTCTACTTAACTCTAAACACATTGTATTATTATTAATTGTTGTAGGTATGTAGGATGCTAGAGCCTTTTTTATTAAGGTTACAACTCAGATTAAGGAATAATATAGATTATAAACAGAGTGTCAAAGGACTAAACATTAAAATAGTATGTTTTAAAATCGTATACAAATGAAAATTGTGCATACTGACAAAGAGTAGTAGTGAGAGAAATAAGAGATAAGTAAATGTAAATAAATAAAAATAGCTAACGGATTTTATTATATAAAGAAAAAATAAATAAAGAATACATACATATATACTACATCTCTTTCAAGGGGAAGAGAACTAATGCTTAAAAATACAAAAGAACATTATCATTATTCATATTTTATTCCAAATAATTATATATTAACTAATATATGTATAAAAACTCTTATTTTTTAAAGAATGTAACGATCTGTATGGTAACATCAAGAATAGTTGGTATCATAAACAGGAAATCACGCTATTATTTTTGACTTTGACATTTATTTTGGCGGGCTCCGGCCTCCGTCTGTATAATTCTTTAGTCTGAGGTTTATTGTCACATTTCAGCTAATTTCCTTAGTAAATAAAATTAAATATCTACATCTAAAATAACATAATATACGTATTAATTTTGACAACTTATAATTACTGTTCCTAATTGAATTATTTTATTTTGTACTAAAAAGCTCTTAAGTACGAGTATATTTTACGTATATATTCGTAGAATGCGAAGTTTACTGTGTTTTTTCATCATACTTATATATATTTTTTTCTGTACACAGAAGTTTTTTTTTTATTGAGTGGTCTATGTTGGTAAAGTTTAAATTTTGATTCATACCAAATTCCATCACAATGAAGATCAATCGTGAAAATTAACTAGAAAAAACACAGAGTTCTAGTGTTCTCTAGTGTTAAATTATAGCAGAGTGTACAAACGTACATTTCAATACGTATTTTATTACATGTTATTCTCCAGCAAGTGCTATCACCACACAATCAAACTTAAATCTAGAGCCATCTGTACATATAGATTGTCCCCGATCGTAATCGTATGTACATAATGAAATGAGTGCAATATGCGTCCCCGTCTCGAGAGACTTCGCGCTTCAAAAATACATACGACATGTTGTGTGGATGTGGCATTTTTTAAATTAGAAAACTTTAGAATTACTTATAATTTTTTATAGTTTTTTAGCCACTTAAATTTATCGTTGATTATCATAATAGTTAAAGTTTGTATGTGTAATGTATGTATATATGATGGATTTGGATGAAAAATACACAAATAGACTGTAATCTGAGGTGAAATATATACTTATATGTAGACTACTGCTATTAATAAAATTTGCCAAAATGTGGCACGGCCTGTATTTAATATAATAAACACAAAAGTCATTAGTAACTAATATTTTATTTAAATAATAGACAAGAAAAAAAACGGTATGAGAGATTGGATTTTTATATAAAATAAAAGATCACAGAATATTTTATATATAAGACAGTGTCTAGATATTTTTTGTACATTTTATTACAATATTTTAGTAACGTTTCATAAATTGATGATCTTCTTAGTTCAGGTCCCATGAGGCCGAGTCCCTGGACAGGACGATCAAGTCCTGATTTATTTGTCCCCCGAACACTCGCTGATGGGCGCAAGTGTGTTTACTCGCTTCGCCTTTGTTTACTGATCATTTATTTTTTACGCCGTGTTGGAAATTGAGGGCGACTGGTTATTTCGTAATTTAAAATTTATCGTCGATTTTAAAATACTACTATATGTAATTTTGTAATATTTATTATGTTATTAATTATGACAGCTTTGTTTTTAAAAATATTAAAGCTTTTTGTTAACTAGCAACTAATCCTCTCTTCGCTCGAGTGCGTACCTAGATGCCTTTTGTACTTACAGTTTTATATACAACTAGTGTCGCCTTTCGATAAATTTCATTACTTCCAGCTGTCTGTGCAAATCCCTTCAGCCGCTTCTGCCTTTAGGGAGTTACAAATATACACAATACATACAAACTTTCCAATTTATAATAGTAGTGAGATTATAATGTTTAATAATGAAGTCTTGCTTAATAAAAGTCTCACTGGTTGATGGATAAATAGCACAGCCTAAACCATTGGGTCTTGATAAGTTAGAAATTAATAAAGTTAAATAAGAAAAAATAGTAAAATCACATCGGGCTCACTGCTTGTAATATATACTTAATTTTAATTAATAATTAATTTGTATTTCTTTTACTAGTGTTACCTGAAATAAAATATAAGAACTCAGAGCAACCCGTACATATTTATACAAAATTTAACATAGTTAAGGTATGACAAAAGATATCAAAATATGATACACCCGTGGGATATGCAAATAGAATCGGTACGATTTCGCATTTATAATTTAAATCTAACCTAGCTTAGCGAATTTTCTCCCCCAAGCCGCACACAATTGACGTTTCGCCCGCGCACCCCGTGTTTTGTGCGCGCGACGTGAATGCACCGCCTAATCTTGTTCACGTGCTCGCCACGCGGCGCTCCTGCACACGACAACCAGTGCACACCCAACTTTATAAAAGATTTTCTAGTCTGTATTCAATAACCTGCAACTAGCCTTATACCGCAGAAATAAGGTTTATTTTTAATCTGTCAAATTTTGGCGCTTAAATCTATGTCAAAGTGACGTTTTTAAAAAAGCGTGTCCTTTATCTTAACTGATTGGATAATCTGTGCTCAAACGCTATATATAGTATATCGTATCGGAAACAGAAATGTAAGCCCCAACGTCCTGATTAAGTTTTCTGTTATGGAGCATATTTGGGTGTAGGAAATTACAGTTATTTGACGCATGTATTGAATTTCTTTTGTAGTCGAACTTTTTGGTGAATCTGTCAAAAACGTCGGTCAAGTAATTATTGGTTTTGTTCTGAACGAGCGGGATTCCAGCTTAATTATGATACTTTATAGAAAAGATTTCTTTTTAATTTTAGTGATTTCGAATTCCTTAGAAATTTTGGATATAAATTAATTATCAATAATTCTGTAAACGTGAAAGTTTATGTATGTTGAAAGGATTTTGATTGTTAAAAAAATATTATTTATTATTATTTGAAGGAAAAAAAATAAACAATAATCAATAGAGGGGTTAAAATACGCTGTAATAGTCTTTTGGAAACTATATAGGCTTTGAGAAGAAATATTGGCAGGGTTAAGTAGTATGTAAGTACCCCTTATAAACGTAGTCCCCTGTTTTCTCGCTGAACATAAATAGTAGAGTAGGTCTTTAATATTATAATTTTTTTCATAAATTCTATGAATTCTTATGCCGACGTTTTGCCGAATTACGATTAAAACTTTTAAAAACCGAAGAATGCCCAGTGTTATTTATGTGATTAATTTACTAATTATTATATATTATAATTATGAACAAAAAAAAATATTAAATAGGTCCAGTTTTGGAGGCAATTGATTGCAAAATGATGTCATCAATTTTTTGTATTGTCTGTTATTCCGAATTTCTACAGAAGCTTTAGGGTAGCGCAAAAGCAACTGATCTGACAAATACTTATTTCTAAATTCTTTAACGTCTAGTATTTCATCTCAATTATGTATTAAATAAATTAAAAAGACCAGACAGAGCCAGATCAAGTCACTAGTAGTAAATAAGCCTATTATAGTTTCATTCATATTTAATAGGAATCCCACTGTTAAACAAAGTATTATCTTCCTCTTCCATGCGTACGTCAATCCCCAATGAATACGTAATCAGGTGCACATCGGCGACGCCAGCGTGCCAAATACTCTATCTATATGCGTGGTTGCGAGGGTCAAATGCCTAATATTTGCCTAGGTCACCCATTGAAAGAATGTAACTTTGAATATAAATAGAAAACTTAAATCCTTACTAATATTATATAGAAGCTTCCTTCACTTCAGAGGGGATGATTTTTGCAATTCACAATTACCTTCATATAGCAAAAATACCTTCATATTGCAAAATGATAAACATTTTTGTGAAAACCATATGAAAATCAGTAAGTGCAGTAGTTTCTGAGATTAACTCGAACAAACGCAAACTCATTGACGGAGGACTTTAATTTATACGTATAATATAATGACCTCCCGAACGACTGCGGCCACGGCGGCCAGTCTCATTGAGACTAGTCATCTGTGCAGGAGATATTATAGTGCACAAGTGTACACGCAAATACAAGTGCACTCTCTATTCCTGTCACTCTCATACTCCGGTGGAACGACTACTCAACATGACCGGTGAGAGTTAAGGCGCAGAACCGATGGCTTTACGTGCTCTCTCAGGCACGAGGGTGGAACACCATCAATTTCCCAACTCCGGGCTGTTACTAAGACTTACTAAATAAAAAAATTCAATAACTAGACTTAGCCTGACCCGGGACTCGAACCCAGGACCTCTCGATGTGCATCCGTACTTGCTAGCTGCTATACCACGGAAGCAGTTAAAATATAATATAGTTACAATATAATATAGTATTGTATATGCGGAAGAGTGCTCGTTGATTTTAGGCAAGCTTCTCTTTTAAAAACATTTACCACATAATATACGAGTACCTGCAGAGATGTATCCAATCAACGTAAAAACGTTTAAGTATTTTAGCGACGTTGCAAAAATTTCAATAATCTCGTTGCCAAGGGTGGCTTATTTATTTAGGATTTGAATCGCAAATTGCGATATGATACCTTAAATATTTGCCAATCCATCTGCATAAAGATCTAAATAAATACAGTGTATTGAGGACAAATACATTGATCTAAGGATTACATTCATTTTTAAATAATATCGGGAGTATTTGTGAGAGCATGTTGTTTATAAATACATATATGTAACACAAACATGTATGTTTGATTAATTTATAATGTACTAGCGACTCACCCTCGCTCCGCTCGGGTTCGTCCCTAGTTACGTTTTAACGTTTAGTATAGATTTCTCAGAAATGAGATATTTTCCCGCAGTAAAAAGTATCCTATATGTTAACTCGGATAACCAGCTATTAACATACCAAATTTCATCAAAATCTATCCAGTAGTTTTCCCGGCATGCGGTAACAGACAGATAGATAGACACAGCCTCTGTATCGATAATAAAGTCTATTTCAATAAGATTTTCCAAAAAATATTTAATGTACAGATTCGGCTTAGTTACAATTTTATTATATGTATAGATTTAGTTAACAAGTAAACAAACAATGACATAGAAGAAGAAAGAAGATGGGAAAGAGATAAGGATATTTAAAAAAATAATTTTCGAATATCATATTAAGAGAGGTGCCGCGTAAAGCCGGGAAGAGTTGCTAGTGCTACTCATATTTGTATGTACAGAAAATCCAAATTTATAATCCTTTTGATCACAATTTGCTGAAGTGCTATAAAAATTATCGGCACACGTTAGAGAGCACTTGAGAGCCCTTTACAATATTTTGGCCCAAAGCTACATGCTGCTCTACTGGATTAAAGTAGAGTCAGATGGTAAAAATAGAACGCTGAAAAAATAACGTTGTTAAACTGATTGTGTATTCATTTTTAGTTTCTTTCAGTTTTGCTTTTAGAAAATTCACTTTTTGCTTATTTTAATATCGTACGTAATAAACGTCCAAACTATAAAATAGATTTTTGGTGAAGGAGTAAATATTTTAATTAAAAAAGTATACGTATTTTATTGTGTAATATCAATTATGTAAAATTACTTTGAATAATATAATATTTGAGAATGGTAATTTACATATAATATTGTATAGGTAATATTCAATTTTGTCATTATTTATGAATAATTTTGTAAAATTCAATCTCTCAACATAAAATAAAACTGTTACTGTTATAACCTACTTATCTAAAAATAAATCGTTAAACGACAAAAATGATGTAAATTTATGCAAAAAATATAATCAATTTTATAAAATATCATGTCAAAATTTGATATATGGGTAATATGTTTTCATTTACCGCACAATCTCATTTATGTTGGCACTTGGCAGAATGTTTTATGCCTATTAATATTCCAAGTCATTGAAGGAAAATAAAAATATTTTAAATTTTCCACTAAACAGATAACTTAGTGAAAAACAAAGTACACTATCAAAATACCATAAAATATAACTACATGTAATATACATACATGAGTAATATTTTTTATTTACTGCATAATCTCCATTACTTAGGCAGAATGATTTATGCCTATAAACGATATTCAAAAACATTAAAGGAAAATAAAAAAAAAAAAAATAATTTCACTTAAACAGTTAACTAAGTAAAGAACTTTGTACACTATCGAACTACAATGCCCTGCGGGGGTTAACATATTGCTATCAGCATGGTGGCATGGTGTAGAGATGTGCCCAGCTGTTACACTGTTACAAATATCTAAACTCGAGTGTTGGCGAATAATTTCATTTCGTTGAGGGCTCTTCAATTCGTTATGAGTATTTAGCACACAGGTTCAGTTGGTTGGAATGGGTGAAAGTTATTGTTATTCATATGCATTTTTTTCTGGATTAGACACATTGTGTTCATAAAAACCTATAATATATTTGTAAATAAAATTAAAATGTCTGCCAGTAAATTTAAAATGGATGTGAAAATTCAAATAGCTATTGAAACTTGTTTTTGATTGAAGTACTTTCCAAAATGGCTAAGATATTTCTAATGGGAGTTATAACTTATACCAGCAGATAGCAGCGAATTTGTGTGAAAGAGGCATAGGCTACATAATACTCTGGTGAAGAAAAAAAGGTTCCCATGAGGTAGAAGATAGCAAGAGAAAGGGCTTTACTGATTTAACGAGACTTTTACTGGTTTTCAGAAGATTCAGGGACGCAAGAGTAGAACCGCCAGTAAAAGCTAGTCACTAATAATTTAGATCTATAAAGAATCAATATTTTGTGAAATATAGCTTTTCATATTATATTATACTTTGGCGGAGTATGCCTGTTGTATAGAGCGAGTAGTAAAGCAAATAACTTAGATTTCTTTATTATACATATTATTTCCAACACCTTTACCTTTAGTATACCAAATATTTAGTCATACTACCTACATATCTACATATATTTAAAATACAAATGTACACAAATGTGAATTAAAGCCGCAATATCTTACTCAGTAGATAGAGATAGACGCACTACTGTAAAGTTCTTCAATATTTAATAGTCTCTTAATAAGTTATAATATAATTATATTGCCTGTAACTTTAAATGTTTCAGATGTGTAAACTTATATTGGTATGATTTTCATGTTGTTATAAATACGCATTTAATCATTACAAGTGTTATAGCAACACAGCATGAATGTTTAACAAATCTATGTTTTCATATTGATGTAATAATTAAGGTTTTTCTTCGATTTTCAAAATGTACACGTGTCTTTGAAATCTATTTTTAAAGCACTACATAATACTTTTCTATATTTAATATTTGAAATTGCATTTTAAATACATTTTTTGCGGTTTTATTTCACTTTTCGCTACCAAGGTTTCGAATGCTTTAGGGCAAATGGTTACGGGAGAGAATAAAGTTTTTGACGTCATAATTTAATGAGAAATGGAACCTCATTACTTCATAATGTTATAAAACTATATACATTATTCAAATAGAAGAAAAAAAGTGACAAGGAAAATGAAGAACAAGAAGAGAAGAAGTTTGTATTTCGCATTTATAATATTACTGTGATATCTTCAATCAACAACAGGTGTTGGTCAAAGTGTGATATATCTTATAGGTTCTTCTAAATATTCTCAATAGACAAAAATAGACTAATGATGATTAAAAAAACATATAAATTATAAAGAAAAAATATCTTTAAAGATATTTTAAAAGGTGGCCATTTTAGTCATTTTCAATACATGTCCTGTTCCCTATAATTATGATTATTAGGGATTATAGGCTATTACAATAAATAGCCTAATTACTGCACAAAACATGGCCCTTGAACGCTGCTCCGTGCGGTGCGCATTCTACGCCTAGTTGCCTCATTCTTGTCATGGATCATGAGGAAACAGATGAGACGATAGGTTTAAAAACATCACATACGAGTACATATGTGGAGAGAGTACGCGAAAATACTTTGGTTATATATTTATAGAAAAATATCCCATGTTTTTTTTTAAAAGGATATAGCGTAATTATTACAATAAAAAAATCCTGTATTTATAACTATTGTAAACAACTTGTTTTATATCAGGACAAATTTTACTATTGTTTTCTATAAAAGATATTAATTTCTAACATCTGCAGAGTTGTAAGTTAATAGAGCTAATATTTTATTTGTGTTGCCATCAATATTATAGTAGCACAAAACATAATCTCATCTTACTAGCCAATGTTAACTGTATCTTGTTATTTTATTAGCCAATGTCTCTCAGAGACAGTCATAATAGATATAGTAACATTATACATTTTTGATAACCTCTAGAAATGAGCGATGTACAAAACAAATCGGCAACAAGGGGAGGCGTGGTGGCGTCCCGCGGTGCGCGTCTGTCGCTGTGTTGCCAACAACAGAAAAAATTATAATCTACCATTGTGCTATTGTACTGGTAACCCTGATGACAGGTCGCCGTTGGACACATGTTTGAGGCATTTTAGGGCAATTCCTTCGCCTAATGGGCGGTGTTTTAATGTTCTATGGATTTATGGCATAGGGAATCTCCCTCGGTTTAGTTTTAATGTTGTTAACTAAATTACCTATTACGTCCATGTTTATAATTATGTGGGTTTTTTTATTATTGTGGTGACATTTTTTTTTAAATTTAATAGGATTGAATGAGAATTGTACCATATTTTTAGATTTGCGTGATTATGTTTTACCTTCATGCATATGAATAAGTACTTTGCATCTATACTTGAAAAAATATTGCACTTATAAGTACTCTCAATGAACTCAATTCCACTAGTAACTAGTACTTCCTAGTGTGAAAACCGCCTTCATCTTCATTTATCATTGAAGCTCTTATCATTCTTTTTTTGAATTTAAAACAAAGCTCTTTGGGTGGAACTTTTAAATTTAATGAAAAAACACATGAGGAAGTAACTTATTGGTATATAATTTTTGAATTCTTAATTCAGTTTCATGATAAATTGTTCCCTAGAAAATTATTCTATGCTCATCACCCTTCATCGTTAAGAAACTAGTTTTGTCAATGAAGCGTCATTGGGCATCATTAATCAATCCGCCATTGATTATTTTTTGTATGTAATATTTGATTGACGCTTAGACAGAGGCTGTAATGAGGCTTTGCAGTACAAATCTGGTTATCATTAGCTTCGCTTGTGTTGGGGTCAAGGACTTATCTGTATTAGCATTTGAATGTTAAATGACTTCAGTCTCATAACTCACTAACCCAAAAAAAACTAAATAGGTAATATTCAGTGTTTTTCAAAGTTTTTCTAGATATGGAGTCTTTGTATTTATATGTTCTGATAAAACTGCGTAATATTTTTATTCAATTCTGATCATATTGGTAATTGACTGTAATGTGGACTTGAATTTGGACAACAGTTATTAAAAGCACAATCTTAATAATATGGTGTAAATATCCTGTCCCATATTTATAGTTAGCATAAATGCTTTAAGCCTTATATTGCTACAAGAACAAATCTATCCCACGGGAACCGTGCATTTTTCCGGGATGATATATAGCCTTCCTCAGTTAACGGGCTATCTATTGCAAAAAGAATTTTTCAAATCGGATTAGTAGTTCCTGAGATTAGCGCGTTCAACCAAACAAACAAACTCTTCAGCTTTATAATATTAGTATAGATTAAGAAACTTAAAAGTCTGAACTTCAGTAAAGGTATAACATGTAACGTATTCCGTTAATTAGATGAAAGAAAAACTAAAACTAGTAAAAACCAACCCCTAAAGAAATCAAGAGGTGTTACATAAATACTACTACAAAATAAATGGTTTATTCAAATTTAAATGGCTTTCCTCGATTTATACGCGTCATAAAGTCAATTCTTTTTAAAATCTCCCCCGAGCTTCGCATCAGAGCTTATCTGTGGATGTTGCAGGCGTCCGGACCCTTCGGCCGTTATCGCGATACTGCCAGATTTCATAACAATAACACCTCCCTACCCCTGCCTTATCTCTGCACCAATCGCGAGGGGACCCAAACTGGGTTCGAATTCGAGACTACGTCAGTATAAATATTATTCTAGCTGAGGCAATGATTAAAGGCAATTTTAAAATTCCACTATTAAATCGGCACCACGCGGTACTGGTTTTGATTTAAAACCTATTCTCCCATTTTAAATTTAAGCGTAAACTTAGGTTTAAGAGCTAAGGATATAGTTATATAATTATAAAATGGTACTTTTTTATGAGAATTATCATGTACGTTACAAAGCGTACTGATACACTAAATTAAGTTTACATTGTCTTTTTTTATATTTCTGCCATTATCAAGTCATTGTCCACCACACTGGCTAAGTGGCGCTTCACATGTCTGTTCAAAATTAGCGAGGTTTTCTTTGCAGGTTTTCAGACGATATTTTCTTTAGCGTAAGGATTAATAATATTAAAAAAATATTAGAGCCAATACTTATTGAACCATTATAGAAATTATTTATGGGCACTAAAATATCTTCAATGGACTGGAATAGACTAGATGGACCGGTTTGACTTTGGAATTACTAACCACACTTTCACAAAGAAAGCAGATTCACAGATACCTACTGTTACGAGTCGTTGGTGAAGGCGCCGGAAGCTAAACAATTGGTGCTTATAGCAACTTTTGATTTCCTAAATGGTACAAAAATAACCAAAATACATATAAAGTATAAGTATACTCTTACTACTTTAAGGAACTTCATACATTTTTTTTTATTTTTCACTACAAAAAAAAAAACAAAAATCCACCGAAGGCGACAAGATGCAATAACAGGGTTGTAATTCCCCAAAAATTAATAGTTGATAACCATAATCGTATAGCATCGCCATACGGCCACGTCTTCCGACTGAGCACACCCTGGAGGGCGGTTATACATTGCCGCCAACTGTTACTGTATCGTACACAACTGGTGTATTGTCATCGAGTTAACTTTACTTTGTTTTGCATGGTCAGTTAAATTTGTAATGTATATCATATAAGGTTTTAATACTTTGATGTCGGAAACTAATTCCCTTTATCGATCGTCATATAAAAGTAAAAATATGAAAGATTTTTTGTTTGTTTGTCCTTCTTTTACGTAGGAAAAGCGCTAGAATCGATGTGATTTTTGGTAAATAAATAAATACACACACAAAGACAAACTCACACGTACATACGTATACACGCACACAGGCACACACGAAAACACGCGCGCGCACACACACACATTTCAGCGGAGTTAATATTTATTGGGTGACTAGGTCATATACAATTTCGCGGTAAAATGCAAAAGCGACCCCGTGGCCCTGTCTTTTGCGAACGGGATCACCGTGGTGGTTTTAGTGGGTAGTCTGTTGCGTTTCTTGCGGCAGGAGTCCCACATACCCCGCGCGCCCCCCGCGCTCGGGCACCCGTAAAAGGGTTTCCCCACGAATCAAAAAAAAAAGGTCATCTACAATTATTTGTCATCTACCATCACTATTTTTTAAGCTGTCTCCCTGGACTTACTATATTTTATTTTAATTAATGAGTCATTAATTTTAATTAAATAGGAAATACTTAATGCGGTAGTATTTTTGTTCAGATATATCTTGGTTAATTCTTTGTCAATAAATTATAAAAAAAAACAAAGAAGAGCTGTCAAAGTTATTCATATCAGGAAAAAATCAACGTCACATTTTCATTCTAAATACTTAATTAAAATCAAACTTTTATCTATAGATTTACTTACATATATAACCTGGAGCTTATTTAAGTAACGTATAGAGCAAGCGTAGGCATAATGGAAAATCTTGAAGTAAATTTATTACTTCATACCTATAAAATAACTAGAAGCCCTAGCAGAAGCCCTCTTTATACATTATTTTAATAATAATAGCAATGTACGAGTAAGTGCGAGTAAAATAAAAAGGTTCATAAATATTACGGGCCTAGATAGATAATTTTTCAATATCCGGAACGTATTCTAGCTGAGGTGAATCGTAATTAGAATCGCGGCGATCTATAATAAATTATATCGGAATCTTTATGTAATACTTCTTAGGTATTGGTATAGTTATGATAATGAAGCCTAATAATGGGTTTTTTTACTAGAAGTAGCATGTCTAGGAAGAACTTATTTCTGGTTGAAAGTAGTAGTCTGAAAAAATTATGCGGTTGAGTAAGAAAGATCAATGGTTTATTTGAACACATAACTTTATTATTAAAAAATATTTTATTTGGCCTCATAATTTCTATTTATTTATTTATTATTTACTAACAACTCATCCTCGCTCCGTTCGGGTACGTCCCTAGTGACGTTTTAACGTTTAGCTCAGAGATGAGATATTTTCCCGCAGTAAAAAGTATCCTATAAGTTGACCTGGATAACCAGCTACCATCATATCAAATTTCATCAAAATCTGTCTAGTGGTTTTCCCGTGATGCCGTAACAGTCAGTCAGACAGACAGACAAAAATTCTAAAAACTATAGATTTGGCTTCTGTATCGATAATAAAGTCTATTTCAATAAGATTTTCCAAAAAATATTTAATGTACAGATTCAGCTTAGTTACAATTTTATTATATGAATAATTAGATTATACATAATATAATAAAATTGTAACTAAGCCGAAATTAAAACCCCATAGAGGAGAGCTGAGTGTTGATGTGTGATGTTTGTACTTATATCAATGAAATAATTTGACGTTTGTTAAACATGTTTTAGACATTTCAATTTTCGTTCAATTAAGAATTTGATGAAAGTGGGCAGTAGCCCCTATCACTATCCATAACATATCTATAAATTATGCGCAATATAAATATCATTAAGTATAATGGATTTCTCCAATTGGTTTTTATTTGCACCGTTTCTAACAGGTATAAGTTCAATATTAGGTATATGTATTTAGACAAACTAATCTACATATACATAAAATGCTTTGTCCTGACTGACTGATCGATCAACGCACAGCCTAAACCGCTGGTCGTAGAAACGTGAAGTTTAGAGGACATATTCCTTATACAATGTAGGCATCCGCTAAGAAAGGATTTTTCTAAATTCATCCCCTAAGGGGGTAAAATAAGGGGTAAAAGATTGTATAAAACTCTGTTATTCTTCATGCGAAATACACGGTAAGTGGTATTTAGCTTTAAGATGAAAAATAAGAAATATATGTATTAGATTTTTTTCGAAATTCATCCCTTAAAAGGGTAAAAGGGGGTGATAAAGTTTATATGAGCAAACAATTATTTATGATCAGAATGACTTGAAACTTGGTATTAATGCTCTTAAATACAATTAAATAAATACGTATTTTAGCATTTTCTGAAATTCATCCTATAAGGCTGTCAAATAGGGGATGAAAGTTCGTATAAAACACTGTAATTGATGCACGGATCATGGTATTTACCTTAAAATGAAAACTAAAACAATACAAATATATATATATTTTTTTAAATTCATCCCTTAAAAGGGTAAAAGGGAGTTGTGCTGTTTATATGAGGAATAAATTGTTTATGATCAGAATTTTTTGAAACTTGGTATTAATGTTCTTCAATACAATTAAATAAACATGTATTGTACATTTTTTAATTCAGCCCCTAAGTGGGTAAAACTGGGCGGTGAAGTTTGAGTGGCTCAAGTTCTTTGTAAGTGCACACTTACTGTGTGAGATATAAAATAGAGAACGGAAATTATTCCGAATCTAAAGGAAAATTATGTATAACTATTCGGCTGGCCACAGCAGCTACAATTATAACAGACCTAGAGCGTGAGAGAGAGAAGCTAGAGAGTATCCTGCTATCTATATCCTCATTCTGAAGGTTGGCACATCTGCAATGAAAAAGTCGTCTAAGCTATGTAACGAGATTAGACTGTGAGTTTATTATCATTATAGTGGCCACTGTGTTTGCTGATGTGCTTAGGAGGAATCAAAATTCGTACCTCGAATACCACTGATAACTTCTGACTACGCCTTTGAATTTAATCTATTGTAATTCCTTCTTAAAGTTTGTTTTGCTATGACCTTTTATATAATATCAAAGCCAGTCCTTAAAAGTAGCAGGCATAGACTTAAGAGATCACTCTCTTCCTCTAACTTCGGAAAGACAGAGTAGAAAAATGTCCAAAAAATACATGTAGTGGAGCTTGCTAAGTACCTAAAGTGTAAATTTATTTACAGAACACAGACAGAGATATACACTTAACATCTTTAAAGATACTGGATATTTTGAGTAACGATCGCTAAAATTAAATTTGTTTTCCATATATCTTTAAGAAATAATAAAACTTACACGAACTTATTTTTGCAAGTAATAAAGTATGTATTGCGAAAAAGTTTATTTTCTTCGTAGTTTAATCGCGGGTGAAGCCGCGGGTTCTGCTAGTCAAAAATAAACATGTTAATTTTCTTTGGCATTTAAAAAAATATTATTATTTTAGTGAATGTTGACACTTAAAATGAATTAAAATGATCTTTTAAGACTTAAAACTACTAAAGGCTCACATTGCGAATGAGACGGGATTTGTCTAAATTCGCTTGTCCTTTATGTTAAAATAACAATTTAATTAAAATCTAACATTTTGATTTCCCAAGGTACTGTAGGAAAAACGTAAGTAATACGATATATTTGACAATTTCTTTATTAGGTATATGATATACCCACCTAAGAGGGAATGACCGATTTTAATTATTAAGTTGCCATCATCAAATTAAATATGTGTACACATCTATTATCACACACAATTTTCGGTTTCTATAAATGACTTATGAAAATATTATTTTAATAGTTTTTAGTCTCATATTTATTCGCTTGTATGGATTACAATATTTGCTGGTTACATTTTCTTATAATAAAATACCTTTACATCTCACTTTTTTAAATAAAAAGAACTAAACACTTTCATTTTCCCTTACTTGAATCCTTCACAATATAAATACAACAATCTATTACGAATATAATTTTGGCTTCCAAATAGTACTCATTTAGTCAAGGGTTAAGAAGCCATACATTCACAATGGGGTGTCTTTTTAACGCCGACTATTTTGATGGGACGGGTCTTTTTGCCCCTTTGAAGGGTTAGTGCCCCCATCATTTGAGTTTTTTTTTTCATTCGGGACGTGTAAATCTTTCTTTTCATTGTTATAACAATGTAGTTTGAATTGCAATGATAAAAAAGGTTAAGTAAATTTTGTCAAACTTTTTGATTAACAGTAAAATGAAGATCGATTATAGAAAATACGTTTGTAACATTAGGGGGTAGTCTTTTGGTATAGGTATACTTATATAATTAAATAATTCACTATGTACTCAATAGGCACTGTCTGAAACAAGTAGTCTTAGTTTCTCCCGTGACCATGATTGGTGTAAAGCATTCGAAACGTCGGGAACCAAAAATCAAAATAAATCCGCGAAATAATCCGAAAAGATAGTTTTATTTAAAATGTCAAATATTCGCGTAAATCCAAGGAAGTATTAAATATATTTTTTTCCTAAATAGTGAAACAGACATTACAAAAAAGTCGGACCCATCCCAGAGGTCTCAGTAATCATTCAACACTTACCCTTAGCCCTAATCTCGGCAAATCTAATCATTCATCATACACATCTGTGGTTCTATCGCGCGAGCGTTTATAAAGTCGCTTGTGTCGACCAACAGTTGGTGTCCGATCTCCCTATCATTGAAACATACGGGCATATATTTCAACGAACACGGCTGGTTCGTTATTTAAAATCATTCGAGGTGTTAGAATATTTTATTATAATTTAATTAATATTTTGTTATTAATAATCTTAAACTATTTACTTATTTATTATTTTTTATTGAAATAGAAAAGTTGTATATATACATAATATAACGAACATCCATTGAGAATTATTTCGTCAATTTAATAAATTTCCCCTTTATATTTTATTTCAATATTACCGTTATTTTAATATAATTAATTGGAATTTAATTAGAAAATTTAGAAAAAATAATGATTTTCTTATAAAAAAAATGTTAGCGGCAAAGTATGAAATGAACCCTTGTATGTTTTGAAACACTCGACGCGGAGGGATTTCGCGAATTAAATGACAATTTTAACGTGTAACAGTTCGGTGATAAAATAAATATCGTTTGCAAACTACAGCATGGGGAGGATCGAGTGAGGGATGTTGTTTCAAATTGTACCTTATATACACTCGTGAGCAAAAAAATCGACTCAGACGACACATCTGTAGTCGCAAGTCACTGGAAAAAAAACTGAAAGCAAATATATTTTTTTCATAGTAAAATCTTAAAGCTGCTAGTATTAGCTTCAAAATGATATAAAATATTGTAAGGTTTATTGCTCACACAACCCAACAATATGTTGTGATCAGTAACCACCCTTTTTACGCTTGTTTACAATAGTGCTAATTAAGGGTTACTGACCCATATAAAAGGTTATCTACCTGACCCACCCTTATCAGTTAGCCGTCAAACGTCAACCGATACACATCTCCGTTATCAACAATCAAGAATTCTATCTGAAAATGGACACAACAAGCGATTTAGCAGCTCAAGCGATCACCCTATTGCGACAAGGCCAGAGTCAACGTGAAGTGGCACGTGCACTGAACATGAGCCAGTCTGCTGTTTCCAGAGTTTACCGTTGTTACCAGGAGACTGGTGGCTTTAATCGAAGACGCAGTTCCGGTAGAAAAAGGTGCACGTCAGAGAGAGATGACCGATTTATTGTCAGCACATCGTTAAGAAATCGGGCCCTCACTGGCGTTCAAGTCCAACAAGAGCTCAGAGAAACGCGAGGAGTAGCTGTGAGTGGCTGGACAGTCAGAAGACGACTTAAGGCAGCTAGGCTTGAGCCAAAAAGGCCAGCTACTGGCCCCAAATTAACCCCAGACCACCGAGCAGCCCGCCTACGTTTTGCTAGAGAACATGTTGATTGGACTGACGAACAATGGAGCACCGTTCTCTTCTCAGACGAAAGTAGAGTGTGCTTGCATGGTAGTGATAGAAGAGGACGAGTCTACAGAAGACCTGGGGAAAGATTCGCGCAGTGCTGTATCAAAGAAAATGTTGCTTTTGGAGGAGGTTCCTGGATGGTGTGGGCCGGCATTTCAAGTGAGGCAAAAACCGAGTTGGTTTTTATTGAAACTGGCGGTCGAATGGGAGGATTGACGGCGATCCGATACATCGAAGAGATTTTAGAGGATCACGTCGTTCCCTACGCCGGTTTCATTGGCGAAAACTTCGTCCTAATGCACGACAATGCCCGTCCACATACTGCAAGTTCCGTCCGGCAGTATTTACAGGAGGTCGCAATTGCCGCTATGGACTGGCCAGCGCGTAGCCCGGACTTAAATCCTATCGAGCATTTGTGGGATGATCTTAAAAGAAAAGTTCGGGCTAGAAATCCTGCACCAGAGACGATGGCGGACCTCAAAGCAGCGCTAATCGACGAATGGAATAGCATCGAACAAGATCGAGTAAGGAAACTTATTCGATCCATGAAAAAGCGATTGGAAGCTGTTATTAGGGCCAGGGGGGGCAACACTAAATATTAAAAAAATAATTTTAATTAAATTATTGTTTTGACGAATTTTACGTGGTATTTTCTTTACCGTCAACCATCACTTTTTTTATTGCTTAAGACTCCATCTCATTCAATATTTTTTCTTTACCAGAAAACATTTTTTAATAACAACATAGACCACTCATTTTAAAGCTAAAACAAAGAACTTTCAGATGTTAAAATCAGAAATATAATAAAAGCTTCCGATTTTTTGCTAGAGCTTTTTAACCGCAAGCATGCGTCCTGAGTCGATTTTTTTGCTCACGAGAGTAGTTGAAATCGATTGATTTTTTCTTACTATTGTTTCTTCTGTTAAATAAAAGTTAACGTAGAGCATTTTTAAATGATCAATACTAAACACTATGTATGTATGTACTTTGTTAGGTCAGTTTGATTGAATTTTAAGAAACTTTTTTTCAGTATATTATTTGAAATACAGATATTATGATTTAGGCTTTAAATTAATAAATTATATTTATATTTAGCTCGATTCCGATAAAGAGGAGCTATTTTATTATTATATATGTAGTAGGTAAGTTAAAAAGCCATTCAAATTAAAACCTGCAAATAAATCAATTGAGTATTCTCTAAGGATTTATCGTAGTTATATTTTTTTATAGTACAATTTGTTATAGGATCGGCTGAATTAAATGTCCCTTTGTCACTGGTAGGGGTTCGTCTACAGGCTGAATGTATAATTGCTTGTTTACACTGACAAATGCTTGGCCAAACAGTGCGGGTGCAGCTTTGAGTTGTACCGATTCATCATTCTGACTTATATATTTTTGATTGCAAATTTGTCTCCTTAATATCATTTGGGGTAACAGTCTGTGCTTATGTTAATTTTGATGGTTATTTTTGTTTTCATTCATTTATTTTTCCATTCCAAAAGTTTTTTTTTTAATTGATATTATATCTATATTATATGTGTTTTTATGTCTATGTATGTAAGTACATATTTATTATTTTTCATAATTTCGTTATAAGTCCAACAACTTAACTTCTAATGGTATTGATTTTTTAAATAATAATAAAACGTTAAATATTTTCTGAAGTTCAAATAACTTTTTCGTTTTCTATATATGACATTCATTAATTCTCTGACGTGTGTTTCAAATGTGAAATAACATAAAAAATAATCATAAGAAGGTATTTTAATTATATTTATAAAAATAAAAATGTAATCTCAGTTTGCTTATAACCAGACTATTATAAACACGTGGATCTAAATAGTAAAGAACAAAGTAAGACGATTTGGTAAGTCTTTATAAGCATCCTATTTATAATTGTAAAATGTATACGTAACAAGGATGCATTTTGCAAAAAAGCAAATTTATTAGATAAAAAGATACGTTGTAACATATTTTAGCAAAATCCTTTGTGGCGACGTATTACCTTGATGTACCGTAAGACAGTCCTTGCTCAGTCAGCCACCAATACAGCGCAGTTCTAAGCTTAAAGGATTTACCTAATTCAATGTGACACGGGCTTGACGAGAAAAAAAGTAAAAAACATAAGTTGACAGCACTGCGCCTTACGACATCGTTAAATCCCGTCCGCTTGATAAAGATCTGTGACACCTTCGCTTTTAAAAAAGTAAAAAAAAAGAAAAGTAAAACGTCAAAACCCACCTGGGCTACTGTATTCAAATGTATTTTTTTTCGAAACCCCGCGGTTTTCGGGAAACCACCCTTAAATGTGTGAGGTCGATGTTTTTAAGCTCATTTCATAGTTTTTGTCAAGTTTTTGTGTTGGTGGGGCGAGTGACATTGTTATTTGTGGTCACAAATGGGTACTTATTGAGATTGCATCGTTCTTTTTGTAATCTATATTATTCTTTTAATGAGATTAGATATCTATCCTTTTATAAGTACATGCGTTTATAAATATTTTAAATGTATATCAATATTACATATTTAATAGATTTATTATTATTAATTAATTATAGACGTCCTATTCAGATTCTTAGTAATTAAGATCGTGATAGTAATAAAGTTTTATGTGACATTCATAATAAGGACAGATAAAATTAAAATGACAGTAATGATAGGTACAAAAAATGACAAGTATACGACGAGAACAAAGTAGTCTAAAGCTGACTCAAAAATGCAATATACATACCTATAGCAAGAGAAACAATATAGTTTTAGTTGAAATTAAAGTTTATACACAGTACTTTTAATACATTTATATGTATATACAGATATAGAATAATTTGAGACTTCATTTCACTAAACAAATATTTTTAAACTAGACCAATATAGTCACAATAAAGCTATTTAAAATTCGTATTTTCATATGTTTCACTGCTACAGATTATATCCTTGCGTACACTCATATTTGTCTCGCCCATCCCATTATTGTCTAAGGATCGATCTCAGTAGCGACATTGTATTCAAATGGTTAGAATTTAAATACAAAAACGCGATTATGTCGCGAAGGACCACATTATAAGCCTTGCGTCCGCTTGCGATTGGCATCTTCTACATTACGCACTGTTCAAGACAGACGTAGCGTTTTTTTAAAGAATTTTTATTACGATAGCAACATACACAAGAAAATATTAATTATTGTTCGTTCAACGTTAAAAGAATAATAATTTGATTAGAGTATTACTGATCTGAAAATAATCTCCGGAAGATAAATTAATTGTGTATTAATTAATATATATTTAAATATTAATATAAAAAAAGTCATATGGATTGTGTTAGTTCTGAAAAAATACACATACAAATCAACAGACGAATTTTAACGAATTAAAAAAATCTAATTGAAATCACAGTTTGTCATATAAAGAAACGCAGCGTTTCTTAAGCGCACGCTTTGACTGCTGATTGCGTCTTCTAGATAGAAAATCATAATCCATCTTGTTGGAGTTGAATCGCACTATCATTATGTGCCTTTGTTATATCTTCCGGTTTACGTGTAGACATATCATATCGTAGAGTATTTATAATATTGTACTATTATATAATATATTTAATTTAGTAACACGTTAAGTAATTGTATTTAAATGAAAATGTTAAAAATTGGCCGTGAAGATTCAAAATGAGATTTTAAAGTAATTTTTAAATTCCGTTATATTTCTTCCGTTTTGGGTAGGCATTTTCAAATATATTACTTTCCCTTAAAAGAGCTTTTTGTTCTATATATCACATAGTGTGAAGTATATTATTTGTTTCTAATTTTCATGCGTGACCCATAAAATTACAATTCGTTATATGTAAGTCTATATTTTCACCTATTTTTGTCCATCAGATTTGAAGAGAATAGCTCGAGAATAGATAAAAAAAAGGTGACTCCATTTTGACGTGTAAGTTCGGTTTTTACGTGAATTAAGCACTCTAAATATGTGTTAGGTACTCGTGAAACTACTTTTTAGTCTCTTTATAATTTGCATCTCTTGTGTGTTATTTTAGTATTATTTTGTAATTAAAAACAAATAAACAAGCGTCTTATTTAAAATTAAGAAACAAATACAGGATACGAAGATTGTAAATAAAGAACAAAAAAATATACGATTGGATTAATATTGCAATGTTTTTATTGTAACATGTCAATCTAATGAACATATAGGCGTGAGAAAATGTACAAAGATTAAGTTATTGTAGACACATTATATCGGGCGTATTTTAATGCCTTGGTATGTGAAGTAAATCCACTGCGAGATCAATGCGTACCAATAAATGCTTTTATCGGCGCGAGCGCTGTGACATCTATCAAAGAATAGTTAATCTCAGAGAACTACCAATTAAATTATATGAAACATTTTCTTACGTACTAGTTACTGTATACGTTTTGACCTAACTTAGTATTTCTATTAAGTTTACAATGATTAAACATATAACTTTATTTAGAAATACGAATATCTGTATCAACAAGTCGAAAACAATCATAATGAAAATTAATATTATAAGGTAAAGTATTTTGAACAACACCCGTGTGCTTAAAGCTAATCAAAATATGTGCAAATTCCAGCCATATATATCAATTAGGTGATATGCGATTGACATCAATCTTGAGCGGTCCCGAATTGGTTTTTATTTCACCCCAAACACAAGTTATTTCAAAATGTTAAATAAAACTTGGACTTCAATTGAATTTTACTATAGGTACTTAAGTATAAATAATTTAATTCAATTTTTTTTTTGTTTAGTGGCTTCCAGGATTGCCGTCTTGGCTCAATTTACTTCGCCAATGTCCCGTAGAATGGAGAAGACACGTTATATATAGAAGGACGGATAAATAATTTAAATCTAGCTTATACTTTCTTAGATTTACACGAATATTTGACATTTCAAATAAAAGTATCTTTTCGGAATTTTTCGTCGATTTATTTTGATTTTTGGTTCTCGACGTTTCTTGTGACCATGATTGCTGTAGACCATTCGAAACTTTAAGAACAAAAATCAAAATAACTGCGCGAAAAAAAATATAGCTTTATTTAAATCTAGCTCTTTTATAATGAACTAACTTTTACCCGTGGCTCTGTTTTTGTCCAATCTGACTGGCATACCCTGGTTAAGCACAAAAATAATGTTTAGATTTATAATATTATTTGTATTATTGCTGATTTTACATATCTCTGAGTCATTTTAATTAGATACGTTATAGACATTTGCCACATTTTAAACGTTTGTTTTTCTTAATTATTTTTATATGTTTATTACCTTGCTTGCACTCGCATTATGTAAAACGGCAAACAAAATTTTTAAGTACATAATTTCATCTGGCTATCTTAATGGACAAATGTAATACCAACTTTGATTTTAATCAATCAAATAGGTACCTACATTTATCAAAGATCTATCTTAGCTCAATCTCTCCGTAATATGGGGGCTAATGTTAATGCTTATTTGGTGAATCTGTATAAATAAAAATGAATCACTAAATGTGTTGCTAAGCGCAAAGCTCGAGAATAACTGGATTAATTCGGTTATTTTTTTTATTTAAATAGAAGTCCTAAAAAGGTTATGAAGAGAAAAATTAAAAATATTCGGAAAAACTTAAAAACACCATTTTTCAATCGGGCTTGCTATACTTCATTTGACAGAACGACGTTTGTCGAGGCAGCTAGTATATACTAAAAATATATTTACCTACTGTAACTTGTCATTTATAAGTATTGCTTTCAGTTCATAGTCACGATTCTCTACTAATATTTACATTAAAATTAAATTATGACGTTTAAATATAGCCGTAATATATTTAAATAACAACGTTATTTGTAGAAGCGCATGACGAAACTACTTAAGAATCGTTGGCAGTTGACAAAATGCTACTTTTGACAGACAATTATTATGTCGCGGATTGACTCGTAAGCACGATAACTGTATGTCAAAATGTCAAAAATGTAAAATTAATGCAGGTATTTTAGGTAAAAATTTTTTGACTGCCTCGGTGGTGTAGTGGCTAGCATGTACGGCTGCACATCCTGAGGTCCTGGGTTCGAGTCCC
This sequence comes from Fabriciana adippe, assembly GCA_905404265.1. Lineage (NCBI taxonomy): Eukaryota > Metazoa > Arthropoda > Insecta > Lepidoptera > Nymphalidae > Fabriciana > Fabriciana adippe. The sequence goes on along the minus strand of FR990001.1, from coordinate 8,634,696 downwards.
GGGTCGGGCCAAGTTTAGTTATTGAGTCTTTCTGTATAGTAAGCCTCAGTAACAGCCCGGAGTTGGGAAGTTGGCGGTGTTTCACCCCCGTGCCTCGGAGAGCACGTAAAGCCGTCGGTCCTGCGCCTTAACTCTCACCGGTCGTGTCGAATAGTCGTCCCACCGGAGTATGAGAGTGACAGGAATAGAGAGTGCACTTGTGTCTGCGCGTACATTTGTGCACTATAATATCTCCTGCGCAGTTGGCTAGTCTCAATGAGATTGGCCGCCGTGGCCGGAATCGGTCAGGAGGACATTATTATTAGGTAAAAATTTTAATATAATTTTAAGTTATTCGTATAATAATTTAAAGGAAGCTAAATATTATTATTATTTATACGTAAATATGATTAAATTATAACATAAACTAAAAAAATAATACATTAATTATTTGAATGAGATCTATTTTGATTTTCTAGAAAATTTGCTTATAATCTTATTTATTAACCGACTTCAAAAAGGAGGAGATTCTCAATTCGTCGGAATCTTTTTTTTTATGTATGTTCACCGATTACTCGAAGACGCCTGAACCGATTTGGAAAATTCTTTTTTTGTTTCAAAGGGTATTCTTCCCCGGTGGTTCCATATAAATTTTATCGAAATCAGTCAAGCGGGTTTTAAATAAATGGCTTAATCTTTCTTCGTACAAATTACTTGCTTATTACGTCTACACTAAAAATGGAAAAATAAAAACTAAAAAAAAAAAACCAACTTCCAGGCACTGAAAAGTACAAAATAACAAAACAGGGGTTTTTATTTAGAATAGATACCTAATCAGATATTTTCGAAGTCGGTGCCAGCCAATACAAATCAAAGCACACCGATATATTTTTATATATCATTGGAAATTAACTGAAAATGCAGTTTAAAACAATAAGTATAAAATACCAAAAAGAATCACGTACTCAGACCGGTTTTACAGTATTGTTTATTAGTCTAATCGTCTATATTAATTTGATCTATGAACCATCTCGTATGTCACTCGGATTAAGGCGCGCGCGCAGGTAGTCTGAATAAATTGTCACTGTCTATGGCAACTGACAGTTCGTTCAGGGCTATCGAATAAATTATATTTTTTAAAGTTTCAACTAGTCATTGCTTTTTCAGTATAAATGAATTATGAAATTTTATTATTAGGTAAAAAAGATTTTGGTAGAGACGTGAGTTTTTAAAATATGAAATAAAATTAAACATAAAATTTAATTGATATATTTAAATTTTATTTTTAATATGGAAATAAGAGGGCTATTATAATATTATTATTATTATCTGACTTCTTATGAATGATATGAGTCTTCAGTTTATCTTAGTATTAATATATATGATATTTCAAAAAAGAACCTTTTGAATCTTTAATAACATCCTCGTTATGTACTTATGCTCTTAATCTTCGCCTTTTTTATCTAACAATTTCATTTTCCGAAAGTAATATAGTCTACTTTTTAGTAGTAAGCACGTATCTAGTTATCAAGAAATTAAAAAAAAAACATAGCCTGTACGAGAAATCTGCTTATGCAGAAGAGGGGTGTTACTAGTCGCATTAGTACTTATTATAAAGTTTGTATATTTGTTTGTCATTCACACTAAAATGGTGATGAAATGGATGGAATATAATACACAGATAAATTTCAAGGTAAGTCGCTAGTTAGCTGCAAATGTAAACTGTGCAAATAGAATAAATAAATGAAGACACGTTTGGCTAAGTTTGTAGTGACGCACACCCTACTTGCTGCGCCAGCAGTCGCGGGTTCGTGTCCCGCTGGGAACATTCATTTGTGTGATGAGTAGTACTCCAGTCATGGTTGTTTATATTTATAATATGTATATATTTAAAGTTACTTATGTGTAGTGTATCAACTATCTGGTAACCACTAGATGGTGTGTTAATGTTCCAACATATAATATGATTTGTTCACTTCGTAAAAGTATATTTCGTATAATATATATTATATATTTCGTATGTGGCAGCCCTCAGGTTCTTGTCACGTATAATCCTCGTCAGCTTTAGGCAACACGGGTAGCGCGTGAGAAAGAGCGCCTTGACGAGTGTCCTCACCTACACAAGGTCACCTCTAGTGCTACATTGTTATATTATGATTCGATATGGTCGAGCGATTAGTTTGTGAGTCTCTAAAATAAGGGTGATCAGTGTAAGTTCATTTCGTAGTAGGTATATACTTGATATTAAAACAAAATAGTAAACAATTGTGATTCAGTTAGAATATTGGTGATACTAGCTAGTAAACGTTAAAAAAGCTTAAAAGACTTTTTTATTGGTTGAATTCTTACTTAGTGTCCCACTGGTGGAATCTTGGAATTGGAATCTGGCCATAGGCCACCACGCTAGCCAAGTGCAAGTGGTGGACTTCACATTTCTCTCTTTCTTCACTGTCCTATTACTTAGATTCTTTTATATACGATATTATTCAGTGCAAGGCGAGCGGTTATTATGCTTAAAGTGATCCGCATATGAAAATATCAGAGACCCGAGATTCGAACCTGCTTCACTTTGTTTTCCAAGCGTGTACGTTACCTGGCCTACTACTGTCTTTTATAACTAATTGATTAAAAATTATATCCATAATTGAATTAACATTATTCCATGAAGCGCACCATGTTTTCTTTTGCTTATTTGAAAAATAACAACAGCATTATACAAAACTGTGAGCATACAAAACTAAGCCTACCTCAAAAAAATCGCAGGCCCCAGGGCATGTATGATGCACAAAATCTCGCCAGACGTGGCTCTGACGTCGGCTGCCACTCAAAAGGGCTTCGACTAATCCCGGTTGGATTAAGGAAAAAATACACCGTCAGACCCCTGATGTCCCGAGCAAGCGTTCATGCTTCGCCGCGCGTACGCCCAACGAATATATTCAAGTATGAAGGTAATTGCTGAGCAAATAATGATTGTATTGCCATACACATAAGTCAGTGTAGACGAGGCAATGCTGATAAGCTAATTCTGCAAAAAGATCGGCATTTGACGCTTGAGGTTTCGCGTTATAATGTAATTGTTGGATAAGTTTTGTGTTTTGTACGGTATCCGTTCCTTAGGTGTAAGATTTACGATATTGTTTTTTAGTTTATATTTTTTTTTCTTCATACATGATAAGATGCTTAGATAAAATACAAAGATTTTTAATATTTTGTTTTTTTTTTCTAGGTATATAATTTATATTATAATTAATAATAATAACACTTAGAGATAATATTAAGAACATTGCAGTAAAACAACAATAATATTCTTTATACTTCAATAGCTATTGAGACGTTTAAAAAATTTTGTGTGCAACTGATCGTAAAAGTAACCACAATATTAAATTCACTTTCTTAAACATTTGCGGTTTCTCAGTATCAGGAAAAGAAAAGAGAATGTCTTAAGAAACGATTACTCCAAAGAGAGCCGCTATTGAAAGCAAATTTATCTAGAAGCCTATAGAAGTCCTTAAAAATGTCAACTGTCAGATTGAAAGGACCACACATACAAGCGAATTATTCGCACTACGGATTTACCTTCCCTTCCTGTGAAACACCTTTCATTCAACGTGGATAAACCAACAAAGAGGCGTCGAAATCTATACCTTTACTAAGCCGCTAAAAAAACAATCCAGCCAAAAGTTGGCAGAGCGAAAAGTAGAAAAGACGCATCCAAAAACAGATTATGACAAGCTCCTATTTTGTTTGTAAACATATCTATGATATTCACAAAGAAGGTCCGTAATGTGACACCTTTGCTGATTGGATGTATAAGTTAGTCATTGATACGTGAATTTTTCATTGTGGCAACACTGGCGCGGATTGGCGTCAAAATAGGCAAATTGTTGACATTTCGAGGTATTAAATGGCCACATCTGCGTGTTAAATGGGCGTGCTGGTGGATAATTTGATTGGCTTTTGTAAAAAATAGGATTTATTCGGATTCGGATGTACGGATGAAAAGAAAGGAGATGCTATTGATTTTTGTTTAGAAAACATCGGTATCTTATTTTTTTTCTAGACTTTTTTACAAATAATAAAATTTAGATGTTATGTTATGATGTAGGGAAACCTATTAAATAATACTTACATTAGTCATGTCATGACGTCATTTTAGTATAGGTACTACAAGTTATATTTTGTTGAAGCACTAATATTTTATTTATTTGATTATTTATTTTAATATTTAAGTAATAACTATACTTATAGTAATATAAGAAAATATATTACAAAATGGAGTGCTTGTTTTCCACCATAATCTTTTAAAACATGCAAAGCTTACTGCGTCGAGTTCGTTTACATGACACACATTCTTTCAGTGATTCTTCATTTAATATGAATGCTAGTAAATTGAAATTTTTATTTCATAATCAAAATTTTGTATGAAAAAGTATAAGTATATTATATATCTTGCTAGCATCAATTATATTTAATAACGTCGGAGTGCACAAGTTCCATTCTCGCGCGGGGTAAAAATCTTTATATTAATTAAATATATTATTTTCTTTGTTTAGTGCACAAAGCGATTTAAATTGTTTATCATCAATTAATTGACGACACGTTTGAATCACTTTGTGACCCTACTTGCTGTGCCAGCGGTCGCGGGTTCGAGTCCTACTGGGGGCATTCATTTGTGTGATGAGCACGAATGTTTGTACCTACTCCAGTCATAGGTATTTATATTTATAATGTGTATGTACTTAAAGTTATATATGTGTAGTGTATCAACTATCTGGTATCCATAACACAAGCCTCGTAGTTTACCATGGAACTAGATGGTGCAGTGTGTTAATGTCCAAAAGAAAAAAATGATAAACAAATAAGTCTGATAATATAAATGTTTAATATATTATAAAACCATAAAAGTATCTCTTGTAGTTTTGTAAAATGTTCATGTGTACCCTATGTGGTTTAAGGGTCCCTACATTTTTCTTAATTTGTTTTTCTATCACGTATAAGGTATTTTTCACTAAGACGATAAACATGATAAGGAAGGTCAATATTTTTCCTAGTCTCAAATGTTTTAACGCTGAGTTATCAAAGTCATTAGTCGAGTTACTTGGCGGGATACAGTAGCATGCAAAATTTCGTCTGCCGCTTTGGCCACTCGGGGACTAATGATCGCAGATACCGGCCGCCCTCATCCAAGTAGGGGTGGCGCGAAATTAATCATTATTTTCTGTAATTATATCATACTAGCTTGTTAACCTCCTTTGATTTGGTTAGAGATGGTAACGATTGCAAAAATTCAGTATTATAATAATTTTTTAGTACTCAAGTCAAATAGAGAGTCAGTTTGTTGATAAAATATATGTATAAGTAAATTGTTATTTGAATGACTAGAAATATTCCGTAAATATTTTTTCTAAATATTTAAAAGATACATTTTTTGATTTATTGGATACTAGCGACTCACCCTTGCTCCGCTCGGGTTTGTCCCTAGTTACGTTTTAACGTTCAGTATAGATTTCTCAGAAATGCGATATTTTTCCGGAGTAAAAAGTATCCTATATGTTGACCCGGATAATCAACTATCATCCCAACAAATTTCATCAAAATCTATCCAATGGTTTTCCCGTGATGCGGTAACAGACAGACAAATAGACAGATAGATAGACAGACAGACAGATAGACAGACAGATAGACAGGCAAAAATTCTAAAAACTATAGATTCGGCCTCTGTTTCGATAATAAAGTCTATTTTATAGGATTTTCAAAAAATCTTTAATGTACAGATTCGGCTTAATTACAATTTCATTATATGTATAGATTAAATATAAAATGAGAAAAAAAGTTATGATCATTTTATACAGAGGCAGAGATAAATGATAATAATTGTATTTATTCTAATAAAATATCCTTCCAATTTTAGGTTTACCAAAAATAACGTTTCCATGAAAAAAAAAAAATATAGTATGTTTCAAAGGAACAAGATGTGTTTCGTATTTGCCAAGATGTTAAGCCAGTGTTATTTTTGGAAAAAACTTTTGCTTGAAACTGAGTCGTAAACCCCATTTTCCCAATAGACAACCCTACGCTCCAGCGTCTAGTTCTGTAATGAAGCAATTTAAATGCATGAAGCAGGGCGCGACAGCCGCTTGGAGGGGGGGATGAGTCTTCACAACGAAAGGTAATAGCTACCATAAACTTTTATATTAAAGTCAGCTCTATTTTTGTTATAATAAAGTATATTTTTGTGTACTAATTGTATATGATATAGTTGTTTTATATTATTGAGTATATAGTAGGCATGGATGATAGTGGCTGTTCGGGGTAAGCTCGGTATATCTCTGCAGGTAGAGGATTATACGAGGGTACGGCTACGTTGGCGAAAATGTTTTCCTAACTTATTCCGTATAGTGAAAGGAAAAGTGGGGAAAGTGGCATCAATTCATCGTGCCTTAAAGTTAGCTCAGGCGCTGTGGACTCGCAGTTTATTATCAAACAGTTCTAAGTTTCGAGATTAACTTATCAAAAAGCTGATGTTTGTGTGTAATTTGTATATGTCATTGTTGAAACTTCATTGCTATTTGTAACGCTTAGTTTTCATCCGTAACTCTTCAGGCTTGGTACGTTGAATAATAGCCGATAACATAAATTTCTTTTAATATATTTTTTTAAACCTTGTAATTTCGAAAGTATAATAATTATATTTAGCATAATTTCATTTTATAAGAGTGCAACGTTAATGCTGGGAGCAAATGAGTAATCTATACTAATATTATAAAGAGGCAAAGTTTGTTTGTTTGAACGCGCTAATCTCAGGAACTACTAATCTGATTTGAAAGTCTTTTTGCATTAGATAGCCCGTTTATTGAGGAAGGCTATAGGCTGTATATCATATAATATGTAATCTATCTATTTCATACTAATCTTTAAAACGTACCTAGGGACGAACCCTGGAAGTGAGGGTGAGTCGCTAGTCATGCCTATAAATTCGAAATTTAGAGGCGATGTGCCTTAGGAACTGCAGAGGTAACTTAGAAACTGTATAAAGCATTTGAATAATTTAAAAAGTTACCAAAGTTAGTAAACTAATAAATGTAAGGCAAAGTTGTATGCAAATATTTTATTTTGCTTTGTAGATTATAGTATCTGCTACAGACGCCAGAATTAAAAGTAAATAATAATCAATTAAAGGAGTCTGCCCACTACCCCGTCTCATACCATGACCGTGCTAGGAGCGTGTCAGGCAAAAAATTATTCTTTGTGTTGAAATGTATGAGACTCTGCCCACTAGACCGTTCCGTCACCGACCGGCACCGTCGCGTGCCGTGCACGGAACGTTAACAATTGTCATCGAGAATATTTTACCGGTGACGGTACGCTGCGTGCCTGGCACGCGACGTTACGGGACCGGTGCGCGTAGGCGGCGCAATGGTGAGCATACACAACACTAAAACCGTTATGTACGGGTATGATACGTTGTTGATACGGTCTAGTGGGCATAGTAGTCCGTGCCGTGCTCGTTTCCGTGCCTGATACGTTCATAGCACGGTCATGGTATGAGACGGTGTAGTGGGCAGACTCCTTTATAGTTGAAGTGGACAACAAAAAAAAAATAGTGGTGTTCACTAGGTTAGTTAATAACTGATCAATAAAAAAAAATATAAAAAAAATTACAAAATAAAAAAAACACGATAATTTTTTAAGAATTAAAAAGAATTTTTGTTATGTACGAGTATATTAGATAGCGATGTCAAACTCCCCTTTTGTATAATCAAATGTACCTGACAGGCACTGATTATTATGCCGGAGGATATCAATACCGGCACAAACGAATACTATTATCCACTAAATAGATATTTCTTTATTTAAACTAATATTATAAAGAGGTAAAGTTTGTGAGTTTGTGGGGTTATAGGGGGTGATTTCTGGATCTACTGAACCGATTTAGATGAAATTTGGTAAGGAGATAGTTTAAGACCCTAGGAAGGACATAGGATACTTTTTATCTCGAAGATCATCCCTTAAATGGGTGAAAATGAGGATGAAAATTTGTATGGGAAAGCCACCTAGGGACGAATCGGAGCGAAGCGAGGGAGAGTCACTAGTCCTATGTAAGACAGTAGATAGAAATTTATTTTGAATCTCGGTTCTTTGAACAGGAATGACCTTAATGTTTTGCTACCACTTAGATAAGTTGTTTAATTGATGTGTAAAGCCAAACAAACTCACACTCGCGATACTAAATACAAGCCTTTCCCCGCGGCTTCACTTGCTTAAGTGCAGAAAATGCAAAAAGTATAGGCCAGACCCCCCCTAGCCCCTTCCCCACTTCTCTATGAAATACCTTTTGATGGGCTAAAACTTTCCGTAAGTTACTCAGGTATATAAGTTATCTTAAAATAGCAATAAATAGGCATCTACACATTTCTTTATTTAAAAAATATTAATATTAGTCAATATTTTAAAGTAATCAGTGATTTTGAACAAACGATTTTGAAATTTTATTTTTATAGTAAAACTAGTGACTCACCCTCGCTTCGCTTCGGGTTCGTCCCTAGACAAAAACAAATCTATCCTACGGGAACCGTACATTTTTCCGGGATGATATATAGCCTATAGCCTTCCTCAGTTAACGGGCTATCTAATGCAAAAAGGTTTTTTCAAATCGGATTAGTAGTTCCTGAGATTAGCGCGTTCAAACAACCAAACAAACAAACTCTTCAGCTTTATAATATTAGTATAGATATTATTAATATATAAATATAGTAATTCATTATTATATAAATTTAAATAATATTTATTAGGTACTTAATAAAACATATTTATTGCTTTAAAAATAACATTAAAATGTGAACATAATATTGGGCTTATAATGTTTTGGTTGAACAAGATATTTGGAGACTCACAACAGGAAGGGGTTGGTGATATATCTATAGGTCGTCGTGAGGGCACTTGATCGACGTTACTCGACGACTACAGTTAGGGTTTGCGATACAGGATATTGTTTCATTTGAGTTTTGTCGATGAAATAAAATGTCTAATGCATTATGTATAAATCTATAGTTCGTAAGAGTTTTTACTTTATAATAATATTGCAGCAGATATAAATATATATTAAAAGAGCAAATTAATAATACATATCTATCCATACCAGGGCTTGAAAACCCGTTCAATTTTTAAACCGGTTTTAGTCATTGACCCCAAACCGAAAGGCTTTTCGGTTTAATATTTCGGTAACGTTCTTTAACCGGTTAAATCCGGGAGAACGGGTTATGACGAATTTAGGTCTCATGAAATGAGTTTTTGTGTGTTTCGGAAGTTCCGAGGTCGTTTGCCCGCTGACACAGCTCACACGTCGATGTCTACGCTACGTGTTAAATAGTTTATAAATATATATATATATATATATATATATATATATATATATATATATATATATATATATATATGTTAGTTTTTAAGGTATATATGCTATGGGCCTCTGTTTACATATTTAAGATCTTTGTGTAAATATTGCCTGAAATAAATGATAAATAAATAAATAAATAAAATAAAATTTACATTTGGCGCGTCTTTGCTCATGGTGAAGGGCTTAGTAGAAGGATGTATGCACGTTTCTTACTTATGAATGAATCAACCGGTTTATTTCGGTATTGAAGCCGAAATCCAACCTTTCTCTAAGTATAACCGTAAACCATTATTATTTTGATTTACTAAACCATTCGTCTTCATTAACCGGTTAAAGAACGAACGATGAATTATCTATTACATTACCGAAATAAGCTGTTTTTTTAAACCGGTTCCCAGCCGTGCCACACTATAATTCCAAATGTAATTGTGACGTTACTATAACGCAAAGGCTAAATGAATTATTTTAATGAAATTGATCACAATCAGCGACAGTCACTAAAGTTCATATTTTTCAAATATGAACATATAAGCAGGTAAAAAGATAAGAAAAGGTTGTATACATATCTTTGCATCTAATATAAATAATAATATGAAAATAAAAATAATCGTGCGTAGATACGATGCATGTTATGTATGTATGTATGTATGTATGTATGTTTGTATCTATGTATGTGTGTATGTATGTATGTATGTACGTATATATGTATGTATGTATGTGTGTATGTATGTATATATTATTTTATCTATGTATGTATTCATTGTAGATTTTGTTAAGTCTGTTTGCACCCCTTCCTTCTCTCTGTCTTTCTCTCTACCCAAAGGTTGTCTAGAATAGATCGCTTTCTAGCGATAAGACCGCCTATTGTACTATTTCTTTTTTAATGTCTACTATGTAATGTAAAATAATGGTGTGTAATAAAGGATATTTTCATTTTCATGTTATTTTTCTAATTCTTTGTCTTGCTTGTAGCTTCATTAAGGTTCAATGAATTTTCAAAGCTTCTACTTTTATAAGTTTTTTATAAGTTTGTGGCGTACTAAGCTATCAAATTCTGAAGGCTTCTTATTGATTCTCATAAAAGAAACGGTGAAAGGTAATAGCTATTATAGAAAAAAATATATATTATAATATTAAAATAATTTATTGTTTTTGTCTGTCAAGATAAATATTTTATGAGCACGTTTTTTTAATTACCACATCAAAAACTGTATGCGTTTGACTACCATGAATAATTTAAATATCTTAAAATTTAAAAGAAAATTAAAAAATCTTCAAAATAAAGCATTGTAGGCTTATTGACACGTGATTTTATCAAAAGGTAAGAAGTTGAATTTCTGCGGCATGTGCTTAGAAAGGATTTCTGCAACCTATAGTAAATTAATGAAAAAAAAAGACCGGAACATAAGAACACCATCCTTGGCTAGTTGGAGAAGCACTTCAAGAAAATGATTAATCTTATAGAAGAATAATATTATAGAAAAACGTTCTAGTGAAACTAAGATTCTCGCTTCTCGTGGGTATCCCTATGTACCAAAGCCCTATGTGTTACTATTGTGTGTTATAGGTCATAAGTTAATTTCATTCAAATCAGTCCAGCAGTATTGTCATGAAGGAATAACGAACATACACACATAGAAACTTTCGTATATATAAATAATATACTATGAATTGCTAATATTTCATTATAATCGATATATCACTACGCCAGCCCTCGGTCGGCAGTGCGCCTGACAGCCACATTTCACCTGATCGAGGGAGCCACGCTCTGTTTCTGAACGATTAATCGAATTCTTCATTCAAAACAAAATGTGGTTTTATTATTATTATATAGGTATTGTTAAGGCTGTATGTGTGTACAATTTGAACAGTCAATAAAACGTCTAATGTTATAGAATTTGTTTTACATATATCTATCTATACATATAATAAAATCGTAACTAAGCCAAATCTGTACATTAAATATTTTTTGGAAAATCTTATTGAAATAGTCATCATTATCGATACAGAGACCGAATCTATAGTTTTTAGAATTTTTGTCTGTCTGTCTGTCTGTCTGTCTGTTACCGCATCACGAGAAAACTACTGGACAGATTTTGATGAAATGTGGTATGACGATAGCTGGCTACTCGGGTCAACATATAGGATACTTTTTACCGCGGAAAAACATCTCATTTCTGAGAAAAAATACAAAAACTACAATGTAAGAGTATAGTAATATGTGAAACCTAAAGATTTAGTTTTTGGTCATCTGAACGCAGGCGGAGCCGCGGGCAATGCTAGTATATATATATATATATATATATATATATTGTTCTTTTTTATTTAATATATATATTTATATATCATTTATTTTTACACCATTGTTATATTTGATTGATATAAAATTGTACCGAGATTAAAATTATGCGTTCAAAATATTTTTTTTAAGGGTTTGTATTTACGAAATATTTAGGTTCGAATAGCAGGAATGGTGATTTTATAGATTTTTTTTTATCTATTTGACTGTGTGTTTAAGTATCACCTGAGAACGGCTCGATTTCAATTAGGATATTTTATTTTACAGATAACATTCTGCTAGAACCAAAGCCAAGAAGCAAAGCCTATTTCAAACTTGAGTTGCTTATATATACAAAGCAAAGGTTATGTACAGTGGTTATTGGCGTCACAGAACGTCACGCAAATGCGAGCAGAGGCACAGGCAGAAGCCTGTAATATAATATTTTATACAAAGAATATGTGTGTATTTAACTCTCTTTATCTTATATTGTTTGTTTGATTAAGATTAAGCATAATTTTATTAATGACCTGATTAAGATAACGTCTTTCATTTAACAAAAATTCCAAAAGGACTATTCCTCTTTAACTATAGATTTATTTTAAAATAATTTGTTTTATAAACAAACATAAATATTGCGTTTTCTATTCATAATTCTAGCACATTGATTTTTTGTAATAAAAATATTACATTTACAGTAAACAACAAGTAAAGTCAGAAGAAAATAGGTATTATGTAACTGTATTTTCTCATATTCAGACATTCTTCATTACAACTGCCGACGTGTATGCCTTAGGTGGAATCGTAATTCGTCATGCCGGTAACACAACACTATTAAACCCAAATGCCTTTTAAAATGAACGTAAACAGTAAACTTTAAGATAACATTTATGAGTATTTCTTGTACATGAAAATTGTTTTACAGAGCTTAATATTTTTATACTATGTCAAATTGTATTGGCACACAATTGTGAGGATATTTTTCATTTGTTTATAGCTAAAGGTAAAAGTAATAGAAATGTCACAAATAGGAGTTACACGAAAGTTATGTTATATGTTAAAACATTTGTAAAGGTCTTTTATTGAATAACTAGCGCTCCGCTCGGGTTTGTCTCTAGATACGTTTTATCGGTTAGTGTAGATTCCTCAGGCATGAGATATTTTCTTCCAGTAAAAAGTATGCTATATGCTGACCCTGATAACCAGCTATCATCATACCAAATTTCATCAAAATCTGTCCAGTGGTTTTCTCGTGATGCGTTCCCAGGTAGACCGACTGATAAAAAATCTAAAAACTATAGACTCGGTCTCTGTATCTATAATGATGAATATTTCAATAAGATTGGTTATGTAGACTAAAATTTAAATAATAAAATAAAATAAAAATAACCATTTTTTTATTGACAAAGCTCGTCAATAGCTAGTAAACAAAAAAAAAGAAAGTCGGTCGACTAACACAGGAGAAAAAGGTGATATACCTACCGTTGTCTTTGCTTATTTATATTTGTATAGATATTTTATAATAACATTTTTATTTGTAAAAAGTATGTCATGAATCTTGATTGAAATCTTAATAACCGTGGTGGACTATGGTCTGATAACTTTGTCGTAAAATCTGATAAACATTAAACTGGCATTGAAGGAAGTAGTGTCCACCAGTGGGACGTTAAAAACATATTTTTATCATAGTTTAAATATGAGATAAACAAATAAGAGTAAGGATAACATTAATTTTTTTTAATATTATGTACTTATAAAAATATAAAATTAGCACTAGATCCTTATTTTTCAATATGTCTAGAGAGAACAGAAGACAGAAGAGAAAGTTACTCCATATTACTTTATCTATACAGATAAATAAAATTAAAGTGTCTTTTTGTAATGTCAAAATAACAGCTTTATACTCAATGCATATGGAATTATATACGGTACTTATAAAAAAAAACATAATTTTTGAAATTTTTGTCTATCTGTCTGTCTGTCTGTTTGTTCCGGCTAATCTCCGAAAGGGCTGGACCGATTTTGACGGGACTTTCACTGGCAGATAGCTGATGTTATAAGGAGTAACTTAGGCTACTTTTATTTTAGAAAAAGAATTAAGGTTTCGCTCAAAAAAATTAAAGCGTACCTAGGGACGCACCCGAGCGAAGAGAGGGTAAGTCGCTAGTTGCCAACGAAAATACAAAACAAAATATCGTGATTGAATAGAAATATGTTACTTATTGTTATCTATATTTTTTACAAGAAGCAGCGATGCAAGAGGCTTAGACTCAGATTTTTTATTTAGAAAGGAACATGAAAACGTTAATGGAAAAGAAAGTAGAGGCGTTCTTTAGTAGCGGGCAAACGGTTATAAATAATACGAAGCCGCCCCCAGCCGGCGAGTTCCGCCTTGCGATAATAAATATTATATTCATGTTCTTAGATTCCCGAGATATAACGAAAATAAGTAGAATTTCTTTTGAATGCCGTAAATAAACTTTATAAATATAGATTTCCTTACTGATATTATAGTATATGTGTGTATGTGTGTTTATTCGTTCCATTTTATGCAGTAATGCATGGATTGTCGTGATTTTTGCATAGAGTTACTTATATGCCGACTCTGCATGAAGTGCTTCCATTGTAATTTTAAAGTTAATTTGGTTGTTAAAGTAGAGACAGGTAAAAAGATAATAAAATTCGACTCTTATCAATACTAATATCATATAGGTATTATAGAATATAACAGAAAAAAGTTATATTTACCCTTCTCATACGTAAAAAAATACTTATTCTAACTCTTAAGGTTTCTATCTGACAGCTGCCATACAGCCCAATTTGCTCGGTCAAGAAGCATTAAATTTTGCACAAAAGTTTCTTATAAAACGAATGTGATCGCTAAATTGAAGGGTTTTTTAAATAATCCTTTAGGAGTTTAAATAGATGGTGATTTTTGGAAGTAGAAATATGGAAGTTGTATTTTGGTTTTGGGCTCACTTTTTACAAAGAAATAAGTATACATAGTATATAGTTGTATGTATAAAACTAAAACAATGTGTGACCAGTATTAAAACTCATATTATTTTAGGCCTTATCATTATATAATGTTGTTTATCACCACTATTTCCACAAAATGATTATAAAAAATTACCTCAAGTAATAAATTAGCTAAAAGTCAATAAAATCATCAATAATAACATAATTAAGGGCATTCTTATCAGAAAATTAAACTAGTTAAAATGCCAAAAATTAATCAAAAGCTGGATTCCAAAGCAGATTTAAATTAAAAAATTCTAACTCCTAACGTTGTTTATTTTTTTAATTTAAACTGGGCGGCGCGGTCATTACGTTCAGGCTGTCACTGTATAACAACTGGTAATATTATTCCGCCCACCGATTCCACCTATTCTACAGATACGCATCGGTGGCCGTACACGCCTACACAACAAATGAGTGCAGTGTTTATATCACGCGAATGGCTATAAAAAACGCCAAAAATAAAAAAAAGACGGCCATCAATCATCATAATATAAATTAGATAATTTCGCTGACACTCTTTCATTATAGGCAAGAAATCCTTTATAAATAGTACTTTGGACTTTTAGATTTTGTTAGACTTAGTTTTTGCTAAGTTTTTATTTTGTATAATTATAGACTATGTGATTAGTATTATTTTAGTAGTTATAAAATTTTTGTTATCTTATCTATACTAGAATAATATTTATTTATTTCACAAAATCTACAGCCAAAAATGTTTATACAGATTATTATATATAATTTAAATCGAAACTAAAATTGGATTTACATCATTTAATTTTAACATAATATAGTAAAGTTAGTCAAATCAACTGAAGTTATGAGTGAATTTATTAAGCTGGCTAAAAACCCTAACCTACCAAGCTAAAAATGTTTTTTTTTTTTTAATTGCAACCTATCGAGTTATAATGACTTTTTAGGTCCAAGAGATTTAATGTGTAAAAAAACGCCAGAACTAAATAAGAACTACGGAGCTAAAAATAGAATTTATTTAGGAGAATATTTCTGCGTCATAATAAAACAAGACAATTCAAATTTACAAGGCAATAAGGGTATTTAATTTAAACCCATTCGATCTTATGTGTATTTGGAACTTAATATTTTAACTATGTATCGATATTCTTAAAAAAATTATAACCCGATAGCTTTGAATGTTTTTTTTTGTAGATACTCAAAAAAGTCGCAGTTACTTATTAAAAATCGAAAAGAGTTGGGCGACTTATATTTTTATTCTATTGATTATTAAATCAATACACTATTCGATTTATTATTTATGTACTTAAGATTTTAAAATAGAAGAACTATAATTAGCAGATAGGCAAAGGAGAAAAATATTATAATAATCACATTAACAACTGTAAGAGAATCATTTATAAGTCAACTACGAGTATAAACTTTTGGACTATTCTCTTTCACGCTATATCGGCTTGAATGATAACATTGAAGCGACAGTAAGTTACTAGTTATACATACACTATGAACGAACCAACAAAATGATATTGAAATATATATTCGTACTCAAACAAAAAGATTACAAAGGATATAGCGTACAGAAGGATAATAATACTAGTAAACATTAGGTATATAGATGTAGAGTCACCTTTTGACTACAGTTGGAGTGTTAAAAACTATGTTAGTCTTGTCGCCTTTACCTCTGACAAGAAAGAGGGTTAGCTCGTTTTCGTCCAAGAATCGACATTACAAATCAGCGAGAGAATGGAGCTAGCATTCTTGTCACAATTCCACGAGGACATGACTTGCAGAGTAATTATTTTGAAGTATGACTTGTACAAATATCGTATTTAAGTATAGATTTAGTTACATCAATAATTCTTGAAAATAAAATTATTATATACTAGCGGCTCACCCTCGCTTCGCTCGGGTTCACCTCTAGACAAACAAAAACAAATCTATCCCACGGGAAACGTATATTTTTCCGGAATAAAAAGTAGCCTATTTGTTATTCTGATGTATGAACTATATATGTATATTATTCTAAAGTTTCATTAAAATCTAACCAGTAGTTTTTATGTACTAAGCTGTATAAATTACTATAGTTTTTTAACTAACCCACGGGAACCCTTTAATTTTCCGGGATGAAAAGTATCTAAAATGTTGACCGGGGATATAAGGTATCATCATACAACATTTTGTTTAAATCGGCCCAACAGTTTCGGAGATTAGCCCGTACAAACAGAGAAACAGAGAAACAGACAAACAGAGAAACAAAAAATTTGAAAAAAATCTGGATTTGTTCTATTTCTCTTCTTACATCCCCCTGACTCGGTTTGTTTCGATTTTTTTTATGTACAGACATTCGACCTCTACAGTTTTATTATATGTATAGATTAATTAAGAATAAGAAAAAAAAGTAAAGTGAAGGGATACTGCCAGTAGATTGAATTAGTCTTTTAGTGGGGCTAATGTTTAAAATCTCTATGCGGATACGACAATACAATGAGCTAAAATGTTGAGAGAAGTGTAAACTTTCTCAGCTATTGTCTTTATGAAAGACAGCGAATCGATTAGTGGTACTTCCAAAATGGCTTCTAACCTATACGGTCTTATTTTGATAGTTTTCTATGCAACATCTTGTACAAGTGGTCAGGTTATACAGAAAAATATGTTTGAAAAAAGTCGAGAAACATGTATGAAAATAACTAGGGATCCATATTTCGATATTGATATGGTTGTGGGTAAACCATGGAGGATATATTATACATGGAATTTGAAGTTGGATACTAAGTGCTTGGACATGAAATTCAAAAATGCTTCAAAAGGAGTTAGCATTTGAAATTTTCTTTTCTCGTCATTGTAGTAAAAATAATTATTCAATTACAGGAAAATTATTGCGTGGGAAAGACAGTTTAAAATATATCTCTATTATTTTTTTACAGGTAATTAAGAGGATCTGGTCAGATATGTACGAGTATTTGGAAGACCAGCCAGTTTGGGATGCTGCGATGCTCCACATGACGATGGGTTCGGAAAATCATGAGGTCTTGTTATTCGCTGACCAAGGTGCTGCTGGGTCCTTCTCAGCAGTACCTAATGTTATAAGAGAAGCAAACAGTGAGTAAATCTTACAAAATATTGTGCGTACATACAGATATACTGTTTTTATTTTGGGTAAATTGAAAGAGAGGGAGAGAAAAAATAATATTAACTACATCTTTATTTTCTACTAGCGGCTCACCCTAGCTTCCCTCGGGTTCGCCCCTAGATGATTCTTTAAATTGACATAACTTTTTTATTTAGGAACCGATTGAAATAAATCAAATACTAAATATTAAGTGAAGCTTACCACAATACATTAGTGAAAACCGCACCCAAATCGGTTAAGCCGTTTCTAAGATTAGCGCGCACAAACGCACAGACAAACAGACAAAAAAAACTAAAAATTATTGTTTTGGGTTCCATTGCGTTAATAAAGATCCCCAATAATATTTTTTTTTTTCAAATATCTTCCACGTACAGACAGCGATCAGTTACAATTTTATTATATGTATAATATTATTATATGTTTCCATTGTTTTAATTTTTTTCTATTATGTATGTATTACTAACTTACTATTTATATATTAATAACTTCCGTAATTTTGAGAAGAAATAAAGGATACGACGATGTTTGCAATGCCGTGCCTTTCAATGGATTAGACAAATTAGATATATGAATTTGATATTAATGTTTCTCTTTGTTTCCGAAATAAAATCTTATCAGGTCCACTAATTGATACATTAAAATTTTCATTACATTTATTTACTAGAGATTTTTTTTATTTTAGATATATTCCCATTACGGAAGGGAGTGCCACTTCTAAAGTTTCAGATGAAATTGTTGCGTCAAGGGAAATTTTTATTGGTAATGGATTGTCACGTTGGTGGAGCTTCCTTGGCAGCCAGGCCTGATCATCCTCCGTATCGTTCTGAGATAGCAGCCGAAGCGGCGTTATTGGATATTGGAGATGGTCACCCTGCATGTACTGTAGAGAAGAATAAAGGAGAGCAGTTCTTTTTAAAATAAAATTTTGTTTATTTATTTTTATATTGATTGTATTAAACTTTTTATTTGCTGGTAAATGATGTTTTATTTTAATTATATTTGTAGTATCTCTCACTTCTTTTTATCACTCTCTTGGGCGAACTTTAATTTCATCCAACTATGTTATTTTATTCGTCCAGTATGTTACACCTAGGTATTATTGCTGGTATTACCTCCTACTTACCTCCTGCTAAGTATTTTTGTTGGATGACAATCTTGCAATAGGTCTAATGGAGGATCTACAGATTTAAGATCGAGCGCGTTGATCTCTCGGAGAGGCACTGAGGCCGGGGGTGCGCCGACGCGGCTGTAGGTACAGTCTAAAGTTCGACATCGCGATAGTAACGCCGTCTGACGTACCACCTACAGTCTACACACTAGAAAAATAGATACAAGTTATTAGCATAATGACTCAAGAGTCCTTAATTCAAATTAATTAACTATAATTTGAAGATAAAAGATATGTAGAAATACAATAATGATCTATACCTTGAGTAGGTGTGTATTAAAATTCAGATCCCCGAATAATCTAAATTTCCAAAAAGAAGCAGTACAAGTGCGTTATATAGACCTGAATAGAGATGTCAACCAATACCAAGCAAGAAATAGAACGAATCTAACTTTACATATCTCGATAACATTCCGTCGTGAACTGTAGGAAAAGATACTGATATAACACTTTGCATCGCGAATTGTCTTTAGCCTGTATACCAATCCAAATACTTTTTTAATCGTTTAAAACTTATCAGTTAAATTAGTTCTGCTATACGTGTTCGAGACTTGGAAAAAAGTAAATAAATTATTCAACAAATTATGCAAATGCATGTAATAACATTATTTGAGATCTGTAATTACTGCCGGAGTAAATACTCACAGGATCATTTGGAATGAAATGAGTCGTGCAATATATGGTGATGGATCGAACCTGGAATCTGCTTTCTGTACTGACTTGGGGAAGTGACATTAAAATAGAAAAAGAAATTACTCGTGCTCTTTACATCCAGTAGTTTGGTTTGAATGATATGTATAATGTTTGAATGATAGGTATACAATCTATATATTAATACGTGAAGTAAAAACTTTGTGCCCCTTTTTACGAAAATTGCGCGGACGGAGGAGTATGAAATTATCCACACTTATAGTTTATATACAGAAGGAGTATTTTTTAGGAATATTTTTTTAAAATTATACATAGAAAATACATTAAATGAATAAAAAAAAAAACATTACACACAACCGTGTATTTGAACCACACACGCATATGTACTCTTTTGTTTATTGTTAAAGTCTGTGGTCAAATTGAGAACAGATTAATATTGTAATATACGCAAGACAAAAAATATATAATTTAATGAATTATGGTTGATTTCCAACCACGCGGCGATCACTAGTATATATAATGAAGTAAATATTTTATTTATCAGAAGAGTTTAAAATATGCAAGAACGGATGTCTTAGTTGATGTTATTGCAATAAAAAAAATAAACAATTTTTAAATTCATAAACAAAATTTGGTAGTATAAAGTTTATTCACGTTTAATTTAATTATCATACTAATTATATATCGTCTGAGCTTAACCTGTTTTATTTTATAAATTGCAAAGAAAATGACTTTAGCGTCTCCATTAACAGTGTGTGCAACAGTTTTAATTTACATAAGTTTTGTTATATTCACACAATGTTATAAATTTGATGACCAGAAATATCAAAAAATTTGGGTCGAAAACTGGACTACTTGTGATGAGTTCCTTACGAATAGCACTTTTGATTTTAATAGCATTATTGATATTGATTGGAAGATATTTTATTTCTGGAACCATGAAGAGGAAAGATCGTATAATATAAGGTTTAGTTTAGCTACACCTATTGTAAGTATTTATTATAATTGTATTTTAGCCCTTTTTAAAGTCGCACTGCTGGGCACGGGCCTCCCTTCAATACGAGGAGGATCAGGCCAGGCCACGCTGGCCAAGTGCGGGTTGGCGAACTTCACACGTCTTTCGAAAACTTGCTAGGTTCTCTCAGACATGCAGATTTCCTCACGATGTTTTCCTTCACCATTAAGACAAGTGGTAATCATGTTGAAAATGATTCGCATATGAAAATATCAGAGGTGCGAGACCCGGGATTTGAACCCGCTTCACTCGGTTTCCCAAGCGAACACGTTACCACTGGGCTACCACTGCCTTATTTGCCAACTTTACCAATGCCTTTATTATAATTAGGGACTCTTTAATTACTTTCTACGCCACAAATGAGGCCCATCTGTTGCTGAAGATATAAACCAATAAATTAAAAAAATACCTTAAATAATATTAGTATTAATAAAATTAGTATCAATTAATTAATAATCTGAATAACGTGCTTTAATTTTATTATATATGTACGTAATATTATATTTTATGTAGTTTTAAATTGGTTCACATTTTTATGACGATAGGTTTTTATGTCGTCAAATATTTGAAGATATTCTAAAAAGATTTTGTGTATTCTTCCTTCTCATCCCGTATTTTATCCCCTTATGTGATGAATTTTGAAAAATGCTAAAACTAGTATTAATTTAATTGTATTGAAGACCATTAATACCAAGTTTAAAGTAATTCTGATAATAAATATTTTTTTGGGTTGTAATATAACGTATTTTCCCATGGGATTGAGAAAATGTCCCGCGGTAAAACGTAGCCTATGTCACTCTCCAGCCCTCCAACTATCTCCACACAAAAAATCACGCCAATCCATTGATCCGTTTCGACGTAAAAGAAGGACAAACAAACAAACAAACACACTTTCACATTTATAATATTAGTAAGTATGGATATAATATATCATAATTTTTAGCAATCTAGGTCTAACGATTGCATCTGAGATGTGATGAATCCGTCCATCAGTTAGAACATGTAATTTTATATGTAAGGTTATTATTTATATTTTAATTAAATAAGTTAAAATTGCAGCTAGTAGATCGTTTTAAAGTGGAATTAATAAACATGAGTAGCACAGTAGAGTGGTCTAAGGCGGTCCTTTTTATGGAGACTTCAATAGATATGAGTGCTCTCTACATTGCTACTGAGAAGTCAGGACTGTTTAGAATTGTGCCATCATTAACCTTTAAATGTAAGGGATTTATTTGATATAAATTTAATTTAATAATTATATTGATTTTTAATGAATTTATAGGATGGGCTAAACGATATATGTATATAAGAGTATGTATTTTTCGAATTTCGCCATCAAACTCTATTTAGACAATGTACCCTGAATTCATTGATTTATTTCATGTCATTGTAATTCTAAATTAGTTCTTTTAGAATAGGTAATTTAGGCATTCAGACTTTCTGTGTTTAATCTTTGGACAAAAAGCTAGAGTTGGCATTACAAATCTTAAAAAAATTCCAAGATCTGGCTCTAATTTATGAGGAATATTTTCACTTTGGAATATGGAACATCCATCAGGAATCCAGAAAAAGCGACAGACCCTCGCTCCGTTCTTACGTACCTAATAGTACCTACTCTATATGTTAATTCATGTCATAGTCTACAATTAGTAACAAATATACACTTATACAAAATTTCGCATTTCGTAGTTCGATGAATGTATCGAGCCTTACACTGCTGCACTACTAATTACATAATGATTACGAATTTAAATATATTTTGTATTTTTTTCACTTTTCAGTTGAATACAATAACGATATACCTAAATTAATGTTCGCAATGAAGACGGTTGAGCCTGGATATTTGGGTATTATGAATTGTAAAACTCGCTATTGCTATGCTTTAGCTCCTGCAGACAAAATGCCGGGAGAGGAAGATGTAAGCTTTTTAGTTTACAGCAATCAAAAATAATTTTATGATTATATAAAAAATATTTAGTTTTTGTCTAGTTATTTATGTATATGATGCCGTACTTACTGTGAATAACTGAATCAATTTTTTATACTTAGTTTTGAAAAAGTCGCTACGTATTGCATATACCTATATAATATAAATTTTTGATTTAATAGTAATGAACGTGCACGCAACATTGCAAGCACACGGTAACTTATACAAACTAACTTGTAATTAATGCCCTAATGAAATATGTGACAGCATATTTTCATTATAAAATAAATGAATGCCTAGTAAAGAATTTTGAAACTCGTAAGGGAGAAAGGAGCACAATTTTCTGAAAATATATTTGAACCAAGTGTGAAGTTATAAGTCTAGGTCCTACCAAAATAAATAGCTCATTAACATAATTAGTGTTTGGAATATTTTGACCCTCAGAGAGTAAATGGGTTTACAAATTATATGTTTCTTGTAATTAAAAGAAAACGAAGTAGAGAGAAGGGCCATATTAAAAAGTTACTGGTGAAGTAATTTAAACATTTTGATACCACCAATCATATGTGATGAGTGTGTTTGGTACATACTTAATTATTTGTATCCACAGGTAAAATTGGCAGCTGAAAAAATAGGCTTCCGAGGCGATTATAACCGTTCATATTTGTTTCGAAATGCTAGAGTCCCAGTTTCTCCGTCGAAAGATGACTCAGAAGAAGATGAAACTATTGATATTGAAAATCAAATAGATGATGATTGAATGATTGAAATAAAATTCTTAATTAAATTATTATTACATTTTTATTACTGTCAAAGTCTCTACAAGTCTACGATATTATTTTTTAAATTATTAGATACATGTTAGTATCCTGTTAATTAAAAAAAAAAATATATCTTTTAAGTTATTTATATACAAAAAACATGATTTAAAAATAATTCTTAACGATTTTTCGCAAATAGAACTTGTATTAAATAATATAATATTTAATTCAAGTACTATTTGCGAAAAAATATAAAAAAAATGATTTACGACTGCATACATAATCCATTTATACTATTATTCAACGAATTATATATACTGCCGGTTAATAGTTCTTATTTAAGCTTTTAAAATGCAGCAACCTTTTACATTGTATGTTTTCATAATAAAGTATCATCCAGGAAGTATGGAAACGTCTATTGTAACATTACGACAATTCCAGGTATTGTAAACCATTTTTATGTAATTTATAAGTATATAGTTTTTTTTAATAAAAATATTTTTTATTGTATGGTAAATAAAAACTTTTGTATAATCAA
This sequence comes from Fabriciana adippe, assembly GCA_905404265.1. Taxonomy (NCBI): domain Eukaryota; kingdom Metazoa; phylum Arthropoda; class Insecta; order Lepidoptera; family Nymphalidae; genus Fabriciana; species Fabriciana adippe. Next base: position 8,610,861 of record FR990001.1, on the reverse strand, counting down.
TAACTTTTTCTTTACCTTAGCGATCTGTTTCTGATAAGAAAAGTATGAGCAAACCTAAGCCTTAAGAATATTAATTACATTTATTAATACAATCAATGTCAGTACTTACTGAATTAGTACGAAATTATTAGTTGAAAATAAATATAATATTGTACCGTTGTACCTAGTACTTATATAAATAAATAATTAATTTTTATTATAAATAAATTTTATTTTATAATAAAAATTTATTATATGATTATTCATGTAATAATTTTCTGTATGTTTTTTAAAAATGTTGGTGATATCTGAGAGTGCATCATATCAATAAAAAGGCATCGCTTCAAAGAAATGAATGCACAAATAATGAAGTACGAGGAAATGCCAGCTCCGTTTATTTTGCTTTTGGTGTCAGTTGTAAAGGCAATAACGGAGCTAGGTCATCTACCAATGCCGATAGCTCAGCCATATCAAGATCAACATTCATATGATTTTGGTCATGTATTCCGAAAAGATTTAAAAAAAGATGCGATTAGTGAGGACTTTCCAGAATTAGAGTTGCCTAAGTTAAAGGATCATGTAAAAGAAGCCCCTAATGATTCCCTGACATTTCTAAGTCCACGTGATGAAATTCAACATTATAAAAGTACAGACAGAAGCAAATATAGAGAAATTTATGGTACTCCGACAAGCGCAAAGGGTGCTCAAAAGAAAACTATGCGGGAGCCGATCTTGTTTGATTTTTCCAAATTGTTACATAGAAATATTGCATATCCCCTGGCTGGAAGACGAAACGCGATATTCAGTACACAGCGCACAATACCCACTAGAAACTATGTAAATATATCAAATTATTTTGAACAAAATGCATTCTACAAAAAAACCGGGAAAAAAATTAAAAAGAACTGGACAACTTGTGATGAATTTGTAAAGAAAGCAGTTTTTCATCCGGATGATATAATAAATACTAAATGGCTGCCATTTTATATTTGGTCTGAAAGAGGCCTCGATGTAGCTGTTGTACACACGTTTTCATATCCAACAAAGAAGGTAAGGCAAAATAATAAAATAGTAAATACGTTTATAAATTCCCTATATATCCTTAAAATAAAATGTTATCGTAAGCGATATACTTGTGATAGTGAATTCCTATTTTAGACTGTACAACGTTTTAAAACCACCTACGGTCCTTATATTAAAAAAGTAAATTGGTTTGAACCAAAATTACTATTAAGGGAGAAGAGAGAAATTCTGTTGATTGCAGGAGATAGAAGAGGTTTATTTTACGGCATACCAGGCCAAGAGTTACCGTTGTCATTTAAAGGTGACTTTTTTTTTGTTTAACTATATTTGTGTGACTTGATTCTGTTTTTTCCGACAAGCAGGTAGACAGGAAAGGCAAAACAGTTCAGTAACTTTTTCTTCTCTGTTATGTTTTGTTTTGTAACCGATTTTCTTTCCTTTGTTTAGTAGCTATTAAAGAGATTTAACACTTTATTAGACACTTTATATAGAATAGAAATCAGCATTTTTGTTATACATACGTTAATTTACATTATTCGCGGATATTTTTAGAAAAAACATATCTAATTTTGATAGATATACCTATATTTTTTACATTTTAGGTGATAATATGACATTCCCTTTAATAACGCTAAGGATGAAGATCCATGATCCATATTTGGTGCTTATGTATTGTGATACACATTACGCTACAATAATGGCAGAACTTAACACCGGACCGGACACTGAGCGTGATAAAATACTCGAAGCAGAAACCTTGAAATTTAAAGGCAACGGGAAACCAGCATTTCGTGATCTAGACGAGGAGAAACTAGAGGTAGATTTGGTGAGAAAAAGAAAATTCGAGCAAGAATCACAGAAATTCTTAAATATCGAAAAAATACCTGGTGGCGCTAGAAGAAGTAAAAACTGATTTTTGAATTCTATTAACTATAAATGTTATTTGTAAGAATGTTATTGTATTTGTTTTTAGATTTACATGAATATTTAAAAATTATACTTTAAATAAATCTATTTTTACGGATTTTTGTATGGATTTACTTTGTTTGTTTGTCTCCAAAGTTTAGAATGCCTTACAGCAAACATAATCATGAGGATTCTCTGGGCCGTCTGAGTCAGGAATGACAAAAAATCAAAATAAAATGGAATTAATCCAAAAATATATATTTAATTTTGAAAATTAGTGGGTAATTGCCCTAGTGGCTACGCTATACTATTAAATTTAAAGATTAAATGCCATAGCTAAAATAATTAAGAAATTGTATTGCAAAATTGACTTTCATTTTGTTACTAGCAAACGCTGTCACTTCCAAGCGCTTTCGACAGTGTAAAGGATATTTTATTAACTGTGCTTATTAAATAAATTGCACATACTATTTGTATATAAGATTATATATATCAGTAAATAATTTAAATGGCTACTCTTTTAAAGTTTTATTTAAAATGACTATTCTGAATGGAATAAATTTGAAATAAGTAAATGGCCGAAAGACAATAAGTGTAGAAATTTATTATGCGTAGGTACATACCTTTAGGTGGTGTAGTGGTAGCACGCTCATTTACAAAAGAAGTGAAGCGGGTTCAAATCTCGGGAATACACCTTTGGTATTTAAATGTGCGAATCATTTCCAATATGATCAACTAAAAAAAATCGTAAGGCAACCTGTATGTCTGAGAGAACTTAGCCAGCGTGGTGGATTATGTTCCGATCCCCGAGGCCGATTGCGTTGAGGGCAGGCCCAAGTTTAGCAATGGGACGCTAAAAGACGCTGAAAATAGTGTATACAATTTTATTTATATAGATAATACATAAATAAATAAGAATTCAACTTCTCTAAAAATATGAGATATGCCATTTTTGCACTGACGGAATGAATTATGTGGGTATTGATGTTATCATTGCAAATTAAAAAAATGCTAAACATCCTGTAATTATCAAATAAAAGACAACCAAAATGTATACATTTGCCACATAATATACCTAACTGTAGAAAGAACACTAATTTTTACTATGAAAGAAACAACTATAATTATTTTATTGACATCTGTTTGGATGTCAAATATTTTTTTTATATCTTGTGGTATATATCCTGAGGGTTTACATCCTAATAAAACTACTACTTGTGATGAATTTAGTAAATTCGCAAGGTTTAATCCGTATTCAGTGCTTTCTGACGAGTGGATGGTGTTCTATTATTGGGCCCCGCCCCAGGCGCCCATGATTGTGAAGTTTTCTGTACCCAGAAAAATTGTGAGTACAATTTAAGATAACCAATCTCCTTCGTGTCTTCTCCATTCTACGTGACATTGGCCAAATAATTTGTTCTCAATTGCCACGTTTTGAAGCCAATAAAAAAAAAATTAATTGAAAATTTAAGATATTATAATTTAACTTTACTGTTTTCTAATATGGTACGAGTAGTAATTTATTAAATATTTATTAACTGTTTTAGCATATAGACTACTTAAAATATATTTTGGAAGGACACGTTCTAGAGCCTATTGATTGGACGGCTAAAAGTTTACTGATGACAGAAAGAAACAACAGGACTTATTTCCTTGTAGAGCAAAGTGATAGAGGTCACTACTTGCTTTACGAGCCTTATAAAGGTAATTGAAATAAAAAAAAAATCGGGGAAACGATTGCTATTATAAGAAAAAAAAATATTAACATTAAGTGAGGGTATGTACATGTACAGTGCTACAAGGATCATTTGGCACTTTAGTGACATTGACATGAGGGCGTGGGTGTGAAATTAGGGTTTTTCTTTTATAAAAAATCCTCCTAACCTCTCTAACACTACTTCATGATTAGAGATATCTTTATTGAAATAAAAGCACGAAATATTCACAACAAAAATCAACTCCAGCTTCTCTCAAAAGTGGTAGTGCCATGCTTGTTACCTACGGGTAGCAGCCGAATGGGCCGGCACGCCCCGTATAGTACCACTCTCTCACAGGAGACCGGCGTGAAGTGGCAGCTATGCTGTCGCGTTTCGTCCGGTAAGTGAGAGTCCGGGAGGCCCACACCCCATCCCTCCTCCCTTCTTCTCCCTCCCTCCTCCCTCCCTCCTTCCTTCTTCTCCCTCCCTCCCTCCTCCCTCCTTCCTTCCTTCTTCTCCCTCCCTCCCTTTCCTGAAAGGCCGGCAACGCATCTGCAAGCCCTGCAGTGTTGCGGATGTCCATGGGCGGAGGTGATCACTTCCCATCAGGTGAGCCTCTTGCCCGTTTGCCCCCTTTGTCCCATAAAAAAAAAAAAAAAGTGACGCTTTACGAAATGGCGGTGTTAGTTCTGATTTCCGTCACGCGCCAAATGAACCTTGTAGCACTATATGTCACTGAGAGATAAAAAAAAGTTTTAGAAAATTATATGTATGTTTCAAAATGTCATTTAATATGAATTAGTACTTACTGATATTATTAGATACGAGTATATTAAGTATGCTCGCTTACAAACTAGTAAACAGCTGGTAACCCTTACGAATACAATACCCATTTAGCTGATTCTTATTAAGCTTTGCAAATATTATCTTCCAATTGTATTAAATTGTCAAAATGATGATAAACCGAGCTACCATCATGATTAAACTTTTTAACCGTTTTACATGTAAAATTATATGTTAGGTATGTATAAAAAATATCAAAAGTATTGCTATACCTAAAAGAAGTGAATGTATACACAAATAAACATAAAGCTTGAAATTCATGTTTGGATTTCAGGATTAAAAGAGGGTGATATTATAGACGCAGTGGATGTACGTATTAAACAGACTGGTGATAATCGTTACATTGGCATTATGGCTTGCGAAGTAAGTTTTTTAAGACTAAATTATTTCACTGTTCAAGGTCTGTATTAATCATTTTTAAGCGCATGTTCTTTTAATTTTAATTAGTCGTGTAGAACAAAGTTTCAAGAAAAAAGTAACAAGCAAATTTTCTTATAATACTTAATTTATTTGTACTTTTAGGCACAAACAGTGTTTATGTTTGCACGAGTGAATGATGTGCCAAAGAGAAAATATATCCAGATCGAAGCAGCTAGACTAAACTATAAGGGACGTGGGGGACGGTCGTACTTATACCAAGGACACCAATGGATGCCTATGCCTGAGGCGGAAGATAATCACTTCGAACATGTCTTAAACAATAGAGATAAATACAGTCATAATTAAATTTAATTTACTACGACTGTCTTTCATTGCAACAGTAGCTAGTGTCATATTCATAATCTATCTGTATACTAAATTTTATCCAAATCGGTCTAGCCGTTTTAGCTGAAGGACTAACAAACATACCAACAGATAAACTTTTGCATTTATAATAGTACTCCGATGTGGCGTATACTATTTTTATTAGGAATCCTTACGTTGTTCTTCTATTGAAGTCGTAAAGTTTGCATATTCTCACGTCATTTTGTTTCGCACTCAAGATATAATAGTCAATATATCTACCCCGTGCGGTAATCGAATTCGCGACCAGTGCTATGAATCGTACCAGTCCTTTCGCACTTGACACAGTTATTTCCTTAGTTCATCTCTAATTACAAAATAACATGATTTTTTTTTACATTCTTTTAAATGAGAAAGTAAGCTTTCGCCTCGTCATGCTACTTTGGGATCCACAAGGGAAATTTATATAACAATTTTCCTGTTAAGACGAAGTTTATTCAACTAATTTGTTCAAATAGGTTCCTATTAGGAGTGTAAATATTTAACGCTATTGTAACAGGCCTCGGCGCCTTTAACAATTACCACGATATAATCATAAAACTTTAAATTTTACCTACAACATTTCCCTTTGAAATCTAAGTTAGCATTTATTTTTTAGTATGTACGTAAAATTATGATCAAATATTTTCCTTCTTTCTAACATCTAATTATGAATTACAATGATATAAATAAAACTATGATATTTAAATAAAACTATCTTTTCGGATTTTTTCGCGGATTTATTTTGATTTTTAGTACTACAGTGACTCAAAGGTATAGTTGTTACAGACAGCCTACCCACCTATATATAAATACCTTTGAGACATCTAATACTTCAGTCTCTCCCGTGACTATGATTGCTGTAAAGCATTCGAAAGGTCGAGCACTAAAAATCAAAATAAATCCGCGAAAAAATCTGAAAAGATAGTTTTATTTAAAATGTCAAATATTCGCGTAGATCTAAGAAAGTATTATGAAGACTATGATAATTACTTGTAACACATAATAACGCGCTACATTGAGAGAAATATCTTATTCGGAATAAAATTTTATTACTCAAATTGGTATTATTAAAAAAATATAGTATTAAAGTAAAAAATAATATCTTTGCAAATATACAATTGTAAATATTTCGTGTTTTAACAAATCATTTTCAGTAATGTGGAAAATAACATAATACGCACTCTAACGGTAACACAATATATGTACATACAAAATATATATGAATGTTATTTATTATACAATTATGTATTATTGAAGAGGCTTTAAAGAAACCAATAACATATCAAATTTCTCTCTCATCTATTGTAAAATAATAATTAATTTTACAGCAAATGACTAATAAAGAGATACTAAAACTTAAAACAGATATTCAATACGACTTGCGAGTTCCAAACAAAGACCGTTACTTCAGATGTAACTTATAGCAAACTTATCAACTGAACGGTTAAATGCAAATCGAATCTTACGTATGATACAAAACACATAAAATAGTCGGCTTGGGCCTTCGAAAAACGATTAAGCATTCAAAATGGGTTATTTAGTTTAGTTTACTACGACGTTTAGTATCTAGACTGGTTAATGGCTAGGAAGCGGCGTACGTAAAGCAAGCGATTATATGATTACATATTATGTTAACGTTGGCCCGTCTTCTCGAAGAATAAATTATATAATTTATGGGAGATTTTTTTGTTATGGCAACCTTTACTCGCCTCGGCTAGTACTTGATGTTTTCGAATGTATCTCGCTTACTTTTGGTAGTTATAGCTTTCTGTTACGTTATTCGTAGGTAATAATTGAATTAATAGAGTATTTCTAAAAGGTTCCATTGTTCCATTGTTTAAAATATTTTAAACCTACTTCGACATTTGTGTTTATAAAAAAACATATTTAGTCACACTTATCACCAAATATAGAAATTCATTTATTTTTATTCTTATTTATTATTATTCTTTTCTTATTTCTTCCTCTTTTGTGTGTGCAATAAAGAGTTTTTATTATTATTATTATTATTATCATTGACAGAGAGTGATCTATCTTAACCCTTTATAACTCAATAACATATTATTTAATAAAAAGAAGCTCTTAGTGTAGCATTTGGAAAATAAAAAAACACGTATTTTTTAATTTTAAATTTTTTAAATTAGTTACTCCATAAAATCAAAAAAAGGGGAGTGTGCCATAACTGGTACATTATAGCAATATGTTCCTCTACGAAGTATGGAATGCTTTGAAACAGTTATTTTGTTTGTTATTGCATAATGCCATTCCACACTTTTCACAAATGGTTTGTGAATTGCCAGAACATTTAGGAATTTTGCAACGGATCCTTTTTCGACCCATACTGGCCAGTTACCGACTTGGTCATGGCGAACAGCTGCTAGAGACACAAATTGAGCTGAACCCTTTTTGGCCTGGGTATATGATTCAACGCTTCCACGTTGTACCTGAGCGTTTATCCCCATTTTGCAGAGCACCGCAACAATTTCTTCACAAAAATCAGCAGATGCCAGCAGTAGTGCATTCGTGTTCTTGATCTTATGAACCCTTTTGTATAGCAACCAGGCATAGGACATGGCAAGGTCCAGGAAATAATATAACATCCGAACTTGTCATCTCTTGCTTCGTAGTTGTCACAACTGGCCTGATCTTGTAGAGACGGTTGTGGTTTGCGTCATCACGAGGAACCATTTTCAGGTTGTCGTTGAACTGAATAAATCGTATGATTTTTTCGATTTTGTTTACATGTGTCTTTTACTAGAGGTGTTCCTAACCCACCACTGCAATGTTTCGTCACTCTTGGGAGGTTTACCTAATAATATGATGAAAACCCGACCAATAAATTGCTGGATATCGGTCTTTGTGACGTGGAACGGTATGTTAGCATCTTACTGCATATTGTAGAGACAAGTTTGGCTGGCAATTTCTTCAAAAGGTTCCTTGGGAAATATTTTAAATAAGAACTTTACCAGACTATGAAGTTCTAGAAACTCTGCTGGCAAATCTTCGTCACCTGTAAAGTAGAATTGCTGCAGAATTTAGCTCCAGGTTCTTTTTTTCCAACGTAGATTTAATTTCTGCTTGGCTTGACTACGTCCTGATGGTCCAGGTCTAAATAATGTTCCTGGTTGAGGTAGGGTTTCAGAAAAAGCTGTCAGTTGGTATGTACTACTAGAATTCTCCATACTTACAATAATGGTCTCAATATCCACTCCATCAACCTCTACAAAATTATCGACTTCCACTGGCACTTCCAAATCTGGAACAAAATCAGGATCTGTGATGCTGTCGTCATCATCATCGAATTCATCTTCACTCTCGGCATAATCAAAGAGGAACTGCTCTATTTCCTCTTCTTTTAGACCTTTGGAAGCCATCTTGTCGAAAGAATAAAAAAGTGCTCAATGTATGACACTAGGTATACTTAGTAACACAATGTGCCAGAACAGGTACAAACACGAAATGGCAATTATTTTCAAAAATTATGGAAAAATATTCAATAACTACAATGAATATCAATAAACATAAACTTACCTACAGATTTATATCACAAACACACACTTTTTCCAGTATATATATTTTTCGTCGATTTTTCAATATTTTGTAAACAAACTTATTTCACGTCACCGGTAAACGTTTGATTCACATTCGTTTGTGTTGAAAAAGCATCATATCTGGAGTATAAACTGTACTAATTATCAAAGCGAGGTATGTTCCTGAGTGGGAACTCTGTTTTATAACTGAAGAAGTCATTTGCTTTAGATTTTATAAGGAATAATTTGGTATGTTCCAGTACTGTCCCACGGTGATATAAAGGGTTAAAACATTTTTTTATTTTGCAATAGTTAATCATTTTTATAAAGGCTTTTTTGTTCTTTAAAATTTTTTATAATAATATATACCCATACACAGTAAAAATCGCTTTATGACTCTACTTTTTTCTGAAGTAGGTACGTTATAGAAATTGTATACCAATATAATATTTAAATAATGATGGATTGAACATATACTCAACATTAGGCTTAATAAACAAAGGAAATCGGGTACTTAACTATTTACTGCGTCTACAGTTTCAATAACATAGAATTATCCATCTATTTAAATAATAAAAACAATTTGAAGTCATTTGTTTCTTCAACAAAAACTCGAAGAAAACACCTTGCATTGAAATTAATAAGGAAGAAATTATCACCTGATTCTAACAAAGCCCTTATCGTGTAGGGGTAATTATGATTTGGAAGGTAGGGAGCAGTTTCGACCATCCATCCATACGTTCATCCATCTTCTGGTGCATTGACGTGCGTGGATGATTAATGATAGCGAGTTGTCTTTTGAAATAGAATTAGGGTTTGCGCGCTCTACCTCTAAATTCATACCTGACCTCCATTTTTAAATGTCATAGGAGCTTGCAATATATTGACTTTAAATACAGCATTTTTGCTTCAAGAAACTAAGAGGTGGATTCGATTCTGGAATAAGCAAATATTACCACCAGGTTAAGGAGCTTTACCACACTAATAAATTTTATTTTTTACTGTATAACTAGCGTGTAGATTATGATAAATATATTGATGGTACTATGACAGAAATGGGTAATTTTTATTCAGTGAAAATTTTACATAAAGATACCAAATGTAGATAATAATATCAATGATAATGTTTATTTTAATATCGTTAGATAATATGTATATTCCTACATGAACACACAATTTTTTACTCTATCACTCCGCTCAAACCTTTTTTTTAAAAAGCCTATTTTATTGGCATTGTTCTCACGAGTCGAGCATGAAGAAGGAAATGAATATAAATATTACCGTGTTTTATGCGGTCACTAATAAAATCTTATCTGTGTGTATTGATATTATAAATAAAATCGGTCAAGTGCCAGTCGGACTCGCACACGAAGTAACATAATCCTTTTTTTTTTAATTTGCATGGCAGCCTTTTTGAAATTCGCCATCTTGGTTTTTTATTATTTGTTGTTATAGCGACAATAGAAATACCTAATCTGTGAAAATTTCAACTCGCTACCTATTACAGTTCATGAGATACATCCCTCTGACAGACGGACGGTCGGATGGACGGACGGACAGACGAGGCTTAGTAATAAATAGGGTTCGGTTGAAACCCGTCAGGTACGGAGCACTAAAAATTCTTTTATAAAAAATATTTAGCTTGTGAATAAACAATGATACTTTAATAAAATATAATGAAAACGATTAATTCATGTAATAACTTTAACATTTACTTAAGCAAATTTAAATTTATTTACAACTAGACTTAGCCTGCGGCTTGATATGGCGTTGTGCTTCAGCAAGCACCAGGTGTAGTGTATTGATGGTAATTACAAAATTTACTTCCATTATTACATGTCTTATTAAGTCAACTTGTAGATGAACCTAACAATAAATGTACCTTTTATTACTACTCTATATGTTTATAGTAAAAAGTGTTAGCATAATTGATTTTAAGTAGGAGATATACAAATTTTGATGAAAATATATTTACGACTAGCGACTCACACTTGCTCCGCTTGGGTTCGTCCCTACTTACGTTTTAACGTTTAGTATAGATTTCGCAGAAATGAGATATTTTACCGTAGTAAAAAGTTGTCCGTGATGCGGTAACTGACAGACAGATAGACAGACAAAAAATCTGAAAACTGTAGATTCAGCCTCTGTATCGATAATAATGTCTATTTAAATAATATTTTCCAAAAAAAAATTATGTACAGATTCGGCTTAGTTACAATTTTATTATATGTACCTATAGATATCGCCCACGTCTATATTTCTATTTAGTTGACAGCTATTAAATACGTCCACCGTTTAATAACAAAACCTGTAGAAACGTAGGCTCATAGACGTATTTAATCTTACATTTGCTCGGTAGATGTGACACTAAAATTATTTTAGTTAAAATTTAATAAGTCTGTCAAATAAAACAAAAGTTATTTAACTTCAGCTATTTCATACAATAGTGTTACAGGCATTAAATTATGGTCATTGATAATGACAGATATGTATATTTAGTTAATTGTGAGATGATTTATATCCGTACATTAATCAAATTTTAGAATAATGTATTTGTAAATAACAGCTATATATAGTAATAACTTATTATTTCTATTATTTGGGCTGTTTAAATATTCTCGTCTTTTCATACCTAATACATGATATGTATATATATAAGATAATTAGATATGGCACTGAATAATTAATAATTATTTTAATTGTAAGAGAAGTAAATTTGTTTGACAATATAATTTCTTAACTAAAAAAAAACTAATAGCAATAAATATTTAACCAAAAGAAAAACATTTTAGAATTCGATCGGTTTGTCGACTTTTTATTTAAAAATCTAATTTTATTAAGATACTGTCAACTCAACAATGAACTACTAATCAAAAAGTGTGTTATATAAATGAAAAAGTATGATAAGTGGTCTATCTTCCATGCAGCAACGAATCGACTTGAATTTTGAATAAAGATAGCTTATAAAGCTATAAGCTATAAGTTGAATATAGCAGACATATGAAGTCTGACAGCCAGCACTTGACCAACATGGTGGACTATGGCTTGATTTTTTAATATCAAATTATTATTCTTCCGTTAAAGGTATTTTTCGTTCCTAAATTGATTATAATTTTTAATAGAACAGTTCTATAAAATCATTTCATTTATATTGACATTTTACAAAATGAATAAGGTATAATATCCGTTTATAGGAACATCAAGCAATATCGAAAAATGCATTTTTTCTTAACTTGGCCGTTGCAAATAAAATTAAGATTTTAATGGAATAATCAAAAAAAAAAAATTAGGATTTTTTTGATATATATTTGGTTCCTAGATATTCGGGCCCGAAAATGGATTTCTCATTTATATGAAACCACCCTTAGGTATAACCTATTCAGAAAAAAACAAGTTCATCATTGGTAAAGACATCGCATAATTTATACAAAAAAAAAAACATATCTGAAAGATACTTACTACCTTATTCGAATTCGGTAAAGATATAATAATAGGTATAAAATTTAGTATTTATTCTTCAATCACCAATTTAGTATGTGGAATTAGCTTTAACCTTTCTTCTCATACGCTTTCGCATACAAAGTTATATTTAATTATATATTTTATTATTTTGTTAAATTCATGATCATTTTATTACTATTGAAAAGCCTTCATAGTATCTCGTTAAGTATTAATTAGCTAGTAAATAATGTTTTATTTCAATTGACCATAAAATGTATGGAAGTTCTCGTTTGAATAGAATTGTTGTTGGCCATTAGTGTATATTGTATTTAACAATTATATTTCAAATAAATGAACTATTAGTTACATAACCTAATGCTATTTCATCATATATATATATATAGTGGTATAAAAGTATATTATATTTCAAAAACAATAAAATGGTACAATGATCTAAAAATCACTTATAAGTAATTATTCTATTATATATAGGGGTTTTTTTTAATTTATGTTACAACCTCTTTCATCATCATTATCATCACAATTGTCGAAAATAAAGCGTAAAATATCATCTAAATATGCAAAGTACCTCCTTTTTTAAAAAATCGGTTTAAAAGGGATAATGTTGTTAAGCAGATCTTCAGACTAAATTATATCATTTACCAGAAACCTAACACCTAACAAAATACAGGGTGTTACATAGATGTTAATCTAAACGACATGCATATCGGATAAAAAACCCTGTCACCGTTCACACAAACCAGTTACATGTTCCGTCCACAATTGTCACATTAACGGCGGTACAGGTTATTCATTAGCCGTTATACAACGACGATTACCATAAAACTCTAGTAGAAAATAATCTTAGGGGCAGCTATAAATAAATATGCCAGGCGGGAATTTAGTATCGAAAGTTGGGAATCCCCGCTGCGATGAAAGGACCCGCGGGCCTCGCGTGGCGCTACGGCCTTTATTTTTTTTTTGTTGCTTTACAAAAAATCGTCTAATAAACTAAAGCCGGCCGCTGTCTGTACCTACTAATGCTTTTCGTATCCTATTTAGTGAAAAAATACGACTTATCATTTATTTTTTTATCTTTTTTATATATTTTGGGTTTATTACAATAGGCATAATGATGTGTCACTTTTGCCTGCGGTAAAACTTTATTTGATGTAAATTAAAAACTCACTTGTTAAATCAAGATTGTAGGTTAAACTGTTATAATATAAGAAGGTCTATGCAAATAAATATTTAGTAAAACCTCATTAAAATGACTACATTCAAATTTTAATTATAAGATACAATAAATAAAAGTATAATAATAGTAATCACAACAAAAAAAAAAATGTAGGCGGAATCACGAAGTCTTTAGTTTGTATACATTTTGAACTGTCATCGGGAACTAATTTTAGAAGGTTTTTGTGCTTTTTTTCTATATAATTATTTTGTAGAGCGTGTTTTGAACGTACAGTGGCGGTTAGATAGACGTGTTGAACATATCGTTGACCTCATGCTACAAAAAACGAATATTAAGTAATAATATATATATATATTTAATAAAGTAATGGAGTGGTGTTTGTACAGTAAATTTTCGTCAGAAGTCTTATTAAAAACAAGCTTTTCTTTTTAAACTCGGTTATTGAAGACTTTTTATTGCTACTTTCATCTCTCTCATTAGACTATCTTCATGGAACCTTTTCGTTGCTACTAGTTACGTATGTAGGATTACACTAATAAAACTTCCAGATCTTCCTTGCATATTTTTTTATATTCAGTATTTTTCTAACATCAACTTAATTCATTTAAAATCGTCTGTACATCTGTCGGTATGGAAGCTACCACAGGCTCGGTAAGCAGTTCTGCTGAGAAGAGCCGACGAGAAACTCAACAGTTACTCTTTTAAATAACGAGTTATATAATTTATAATAATAATTTATAATATTACAAATAATTCATGACCCCGTTAAAAAGCGCGGGATAGAAATGGATATCCGCGTCCTTTTTATTTTTCTTTAAATACATTCCTATCGGTCAAGGTAACATAAAAAAATTATTTTTACCTAAATCATTACAAATTCATTAAATATATTATTTTTTAATTAAAACACTCATATATAAAAATGCAACTTTACACGTAGGTAGGCCAAAAAACTAGATTGGTTCCCAGTTAGTGCTTGAAAAATGGTCTTAATATTAAAAACAATGAGCATCAGAGATTTTGGGCATAGAATATCTATATCTATACATATTATAAAATTCTAACTAAGCCGAATCTGTACATTAAATATTTTTTGGAAAATCTTATTGAAATAGACATTATTATCGATGCAGAGGCCGAATCTATAGTTTTTAGAATTTTTGTCTGTCTGTCTGTCTGTCTGTCTGTCTGTCTGTCTGTCTGTCTGTCTGTTACCGCATCACAGAAAAACCACTGGAGGGATTTTGATGAAATTTGGCATGATGATAGCTGGTTATCCGGGTCAACATATAGGATACTTTTTACCGCGAGAAAATATCTCATTTCTGAAAAAAAATACAAAAACTGGTAGGAACAAAACCACGACGATACTATTTGTAAACAGTTTAGCAAGATAACTTACAAAATATGGCAAAAACTATAAAAATAGCTTATCTTGAAAATCAAATTATCAAAAGCGCTATTTTATCCATTAAAATAGTTATTTTAATTAATATTTATTTATGTGTTATTTAGATATTCGACAATAGATGTCGCCATGTGTTTTTAAAATACATAGTTTTAATCCCAAAAAAATTAATGTACAGATATGACCTTTTTTCGATTTTATTAGAATTACTACTAAATCACCCGCGGCTCCGCCCGTGTTTAAATTATCAGTAAAGCAAACTTTTTCGCTTCATAAATTAGTAACTATACATACAATAAAATTGTAACTAAGCCGAACCCCTAAATTTAATATTTTTTTCGAAAAATCTTACTGAAATATTCATTATTAGCAATATAGAGCCCGAATCTATAGTTTTTAGAATTTTTTCTGTCTTTCTGAATGTGACCGCATCACAGAAAAACCACTAGAGGGATTTTTATGAAATTTGGTATGGTAATAGCAGGTTATCCGGGTCAACACATAGGATTCTTTTTACCGCAGGGAAATATCTCATTTCTGAGAAAAAATACAAAAACTGGTTAAAGTAAAAGCACGATGATGCTATTAATACTTTAGCAAGGTAACTTACTTATATATTTCGTTAAAACTATTAAAAAAAACTTATCTTAAAAGAAATATTAACAGCGCTATTTTATTCATTAAAATAGTTATTTTAATGAAAATTTATTTATGTGTTATTTAGCTATTTGACAATAGATGTCGCCATGTGTTTTTAAAATACGTAGTTTTATCCAAAAAAAAAATGTACAGATATAACCTTTCTATGACTTTACTATAATTACTACTAAATTACCCGCGGCCCTGCCCGTGCTTAAATTTTCAATCAAACAAACTTTTTAGCTTTATAAATTAGTAACATATTAGTAATATTTTGTAGGCCGAAACAATTTTCAAATGAGAATATTTGTAAATTTTTATTGTTTAGTAAATAATGTTAATGTTTTTTAATCTTTTAATGTAAAAACTGGGCAAATATAAATCCAACTCGCGCATTTTAGATTTCGTATAGCAAAATGCTATGTTGTTTTTCTTACTTACGTGTTTTGTATGGTTAACACTAAAATAAATACGAATAATATTTACGTTTCCACAATACCTACTCATTTTTTGCACCGTAAAAATAAGTTCAATTTATATTATTTTATAACATTTTATGGAAAACAAGTTTATGGCTGTTAAACTACCAAAGCGGATAACTAAAAATATTTCATATCTCAAAAACTATGAAAAAGTATTTTAGGAACTCTTATATCTCAACTTTTTCACTTTTTCTTGACACCTTTTCTTGGAAGGTAAAGGCTTAAAGGACACAATAAAATGCTTGCGACTTTAATCATATTAGCCGAGCCATATGAAATAAAGAAACGTATTCGCTTAGAATTATTTACTTATTACACTTTCTTTTGAAAATCGTTTTGGAAAATATTACTAACTAGCGCTAATTAAGAAAAGTTATCATTATGTAATTTAAATAATCAGCTATATATTAAATTAATCTATAGCTGTCTATTAGTAAAAAATGATTAAAATGAATTCCGTAGTTTGAGAGTTTATCGCCCAAAACTAAAAAACAAACAAAACAGAAGTATAGACATACATAAATGTTATTGCTAAAACAAAAAAATCAATTTAACGGAGGAATCTTTGTGGCATTGTCAATCACTGCCATTATTTACCAATCATGCGGTGCGCAATGAAAGTAATGTATAATGTAAGAGTATACTTATGTGTAAAACCTAAGAATTTGGTTTTTGATCATCTGAACGCGGGCGGAGCCGCGGGAAATGCTAGTAAGTAATAAAGACAGAGCTAATGACACTTAGTGACACTTCACTCCATTTTTACTTTTGAATCATGTTAAATTGCTTTAGATTCTTATTCCATTTCAAGTAGATTTATATAATAGAATATAAGGTGGAAATAAAGATTCATCATTATACTATTAGATAAAAAAATACTTTTATTGATTTAAATATTACATTACAAGTTAGTCGCAAGGGCCTCTAAACCCCTAAACACTAGGTGTAGACTGTAAGACCTGTATTACTGGGTGCTCCGCTCATCCACCGAGACTAGAAAGTCAACAATCAGAGTGAAGACAAAATTAAATTTGAAATTTAATTTTGTTTTCACTTCATTTAGACATCATTATATTATAGAAACTCGCATTCCGCAAACAAATATGTAAAATCGCTTTACTCATTGCACTCTATAAACAAATTAAAATAATAATACAGTGATATAGTGCTAAAGCCATTATAAGTAAGACTACATAATATGTACGTACATAATGTTACGTCTGTATTTTTTAAAGTAAAACAAAACCTGTACCTCTAAGTGTAGGGCGGAGAATTCTTTCTCTATCAATTAAAAGGTTATAGTACCTAATATTTATTTGTAACGTATTTATTTCCATGGTAATTAATGTAATAATTTAATGGTAATTACTATAGTCACGGGAAAACTGAGTAACTACTGCCACGCGTCGCTCCCGCCCCACAAATACATCGCAATTCTCCACCGTACACAATCCTATTTATCTATTTCATGCTTGTAAATCTTTAACAGACTCCCTTGATCCATTTTTTTATTAAAATTCAACCCTACAAACTAAGAAATAAAGATATTTTTTGAATGATTGTTCATGCAATTGATATGGTATTAATTTTTGATAACTACCATAGGCGTAGCAAAAGAAGGCGCGTGTCGTTTCTATGGGAAGGTTTCGCGGGATGCTGTCCAGAGTCAGACGATTGATGTATTTTTGATGATATTTTTATATTCATATATGCTTATATGAATATACATAAATGATGATGAAATTGTATTTTTATAGCATGTAGGTATAGACATTAGTCAACGCACTCTATTGTTTTGTTTATATAATTTATAGATTTAAAAATATAATATACTTAATTTAATTAATGTTTTATTACTTTTGAATAAGACCATATTATTTCAATATAAAATTACTTGCACTTGTTTATAACAATTAATAGATTTATCATGATGAAATAAATAACCTCTTAGAAAGGATATTTTAATATATAACATCTAAGGTGAAAAAAAATGTGGTAAAACTTGTATAGTGTACTAGCGTCTTACTTTAGCGACTTGAATGATTTAGAAATGTATAAAAGACAAACGTCCAAAGATTTTTTTTACGCCAGGAACCTTTGGCGTAGAGAATAACCCATCAGAGTTTCATCACAATCGAATGAATGGTTTAAGAACGCGTAGAGGACAAACATATGAACGCTCATTTTTATATATTTAATATGAAAATGAAAAATATAACGCAGAAAGCGTAATATTAAAAAAAAAACAAGTTATTCGTTACGCATAATTAATTTTCTAATTATGAGCATCATAACAAAGGGACAGCACAGCCTCCGGCAAAATACGAACTGAACTCAATTTGCTAAAACTCGCCAGGAATGCACAAGATGCGCAATGGTTGTGGGGATAGTGTAAAAGTATTATCTTTTAGAAAAATGTTTTGATACTATACTAGCAATATGCCCCTGGCTTGAGTGCTAAAATAAGTTATTTTCCATACAACTTGAAAAAGTCTTGGTCATCTTTTTAGGGGTTGAATTTCAGTTTCTTTGCTATTATGAAAATAAACTTTAAACTTTAGTCTGTTCGTTCAGTGGTTTGGTCTAGACATTGAGGTCACCCAAGAGTTAGGGTTAATAAATGTTATATATTTATAATATAAAAAAAATATTATAAAGTAATAAAAAGGGCTGTTTCATTAAGAAAAGTGTTCACGGATGTGTTAAAAAATTACATGTGTGACATAAAAATATATTTTCTGTTAACTACTCATTTCTTTTTTGGAGAAAGACCTTTGCGTTGAATTATTAATATATTATTATTTAAATACAATTTTTTATTAGTTGTTTAAATAACATTTATGTGCGTGCTTGTATTCACCCTAACACAAGGGCTAGACCCGACATGGAAGGCGCGAGTGTCAGAAAAACACACTCACAGCCGCAATGAATAGCAGAAATTTAAATTTCACGCAACTATACGTCGCGAAAGACGACTGAGATAGGGTGAAAATGGTTTAAAACATAAGCGAATTGCGATATTAAAAAAAAATCACCATGTTTATGTTGCGAAAGTTTGTACTATCTATATTGGACTATATCAATCTTGATGAAATTTAGTATGTGGATATTTTGATGCGGTGTGCTATGTGGGTTGCTCCTGGTACTTCTTTGATAGCAGAGTAGACTGTGGAGCAACCCCATGGTTGTTGTGGTCTGCTTCGGTAGACTTGCCATCAGGGCGTCGTGGTTGAATACGTAAGCGATCCTGCGACGATCCATTAAGACGGGGGAGGTTCCGTTGGGTTTTAGTGGGCAGTAGTGGTTTTTCTAGCCCGTGAGTCTCACATAACCCCCTGTATGTATAAAGGTGGTATGCATAAATGCATTTCCCAACGTTAAAAAAAAGGGTTATGACCTCCAAAAAGTTTGTGTAGAAAAGTCTTATTAAACCGCTACTGCTAGAGCCTTAACCAGCAACTGCAAAAAAATAACTTTATGCATTGATTTAGCACGACATGTAAACCTTTGCTCTGGTTAGCCCTAAGCTGGCTTGTTTTGATTTCATTAAGTAACAATACTATCACAAATGAGTAAAGTTATAAAAACCTACTTATTGTCCTTCTTACTGCTTGCTTCAGATGAAGATCCAGAATATTTTGTATAATATTATGTATGCTCTTGCCAAATTTCATCGAAATCTGTTCAGTGGATTAAAAATGTAAAGCTAAGAGACCTACATACAGAATTACGTTTACAATTATAAAATAAAATTAAATAAAACAAATATAATCATGCACCACAATTTTAAGTAACCAATATATTTTATTTACATTTCGGATATCACTATTTTACCAAATATTATCCAAATAGAACAGCAAAGTATAACATCATAGCGCAATTTTTTTCTGTATCATCTAAATTTAATCCTTATTGATGATATTATTTAGCACTCAGATTGAGATTAATCTTCGTGTGTCGAGTTGCGTGGTAAGACACGCGTGCGTCACGTGATCTGCGCCCGCGCACTCGTTAAATTGATCAGTTATGGACATAGATTATGAATATAAAAAGACTAGCCTTTTCATACGACAACTACAGCTAAAATAATAAAAACGTAAAATAATATAGCAAGTCTGCATTATTATGAGTACATTTTACTACTATATAATAGCGAATGTTTGGATGTGTGGATGTTTGTTACTCAATCACTCCAGAACGGTTGAACGGATCTGAATGAAATTTGGCATAGAGATAGATTATAGTCTGTCTGTCTATTTTTTTATCCCGGAAAAACGTACAGTTCCCGTGCGATAGATTTGTTTTTATTTTTCTAGCGACGTACCCGAGCGAAGCGATAGTGAGCCGCTTGTTCAATATATTTTAGGAGGGATTAATTTGATTTTTCTATGAGTAAGTGTTTGGTATCCCTAACTATTTATAAATAATATTTATTTATATAATAATAATAGACCTTTATTTTATATCTCAACATTGTATTTTTCAGAATAAAAATCTAGTAGTTGTGTGAATATTAATTTCAATATTAAATTTAATCTACACGAGCATCGAACCCGCAACATCTTATATGGTACCGCTATGTCACAAGCAATCAATATTAGTTTTTTTTATAATCTGTGAACATAAAAGATTATAATGTATGTACGCCATGACATCGTGCATTTACCGTATAGGGGAATAGTAATTCTGATATAAATGCTGATAAGTTGCCTCTAATGTGAGAAAATCAACACTGATCGCCTACATTACATTTTTTAATGCTTGCTTTAGTGATTATACATCAAAGAGTTGGTGTGAATTTCTTTTTCAATCATTCATTATGAATAATGTTATAGATTTATTTTATTTTTTAATGATGACTTTGACCCGTGATAAAATAGTTTTTTGATATTTAGGTAAGTAATTAAAGACAATAGTACTTTTTTATACATATTTGATTTCCTCTCTATATTTAGTTTGAAAGATGTGCGTTTTCCAATACTTTTTTTGACGCACAAACTAATATTGTATTATAATTTATGTGTATTTTGTGATTGTCAATATTAGGAGCCTACTCGTAAGACGTTAATTAAATAATAGTTAAATAATGTTTAAATATTTGTTTATCGTTATATTCCTGTTGTACACAGTAAGTAATAAGGTAGTATCAGAATTACGTTGCACCGCATTATTATTATATATATTTTTAGGTGGTAAGGGCTCCACTAGACTCCTAGACTATTCTTTATCGTTGTACCTATTAAACGAGCGGAGGTAGATGCAAAAAGTGGTATTGAATATTTTCAGAAAACTTAAGTTTAATAAATAGGTACTCTAAATTATAAACTACGCTTTACTTTTTTACCTAGCTTTGATTTTTTACTTACAGTTTAAGGTTAAAGCTTACTAGGAGCTTTTATATTACTTGCGACTTATTTTCGCTTCGCTTAGGTGCTCCCCAAGGTACTTACCTTTCCTGTTTATAATATTATAAATAGACCACGCCATCTTTGGGCAAATTTTGTTACTAACACTAGTGTACGTGTAATACAAGTCATATCTATCTGTGTAATAAATTTCATCCAAATTAGCCAGTGGTTTAACAGACATACACACATATAAACTTACACATCTATGTATATAATAAAATTGTAAAGGTCGAATGTCTGTACATAGAAAAAAAAGCTAAAAACTGAGTCAGAGGTTTATGTAAGAAGATAAATAGAATAAATCCATTTTTTTCCTATTTTTGGTTTCTCTGTTTGTCTGTTTATCTGTTTGTTTGTTTGTCTGTTTGTACGGGCTAATCTGCGAAACTGTTGAACCGATTTATATGAAATTTTGTATATTTATATGATATTTTGTACCTTATATCCCCGGTCAACATTTTAGATACTTTTCATCCTGGAAAATTAAAGAGTTCCCTTGGGATAGATTTGTTTTTAATTGTCTAAAAGCGAACCCGAGCGAAGCGAGGGTCAGCCGCTTGCTTATAATATATGTGTGATGCGACGGAGTCACAAGCAGTAGCTAGTCTAAAATATAATAAAACAATAAATGTAATTACGGATCCAAGAAATGAATGTTTTGTTTCGCGAATTCACAAATTGCGGTCATGTCATCCCATATCATTTCTGTCTGGCTTTTTTAATACAATTCCTATAAAATAACTTGTAACTCACTTTGTTTTTTTTCACTGTAAGACTAAAACCTTTTTGGTCAGGTTGGGATCAGGTCATGACCTGTGAATGTCATTCTTCTTATACGATTGCAAATTATATGGTAAATGCTTAGATTCTTGTATCACTGTATCTGAAAGATTTTCTGTTTCTGTTTTAACTAAAAAATTTAAATCAGTTAGGCTTATAACTTAATATTTACGGAATTTTTAAGTAATGGTGTGCGGTTCGATCTTTGCATAGTCAATCATTTTATACTTGGGAACAAATAGTGATTGTAAACTAGATAACAATAAACAAATAACTTTTTAAAACAACATAAATATTACACTAAAAAAGTTTTTAGCTTAAAACTAAAAAAAGTATATTAAAAAAGGTTTCTGGCACGGGAATCCTTTCATTGTTATTAGTGTTTGTGGCCAAGATTCCTTATCCATTCACTAAATCCTTGTTCATTCCCTAATTTTTAATCTAAGCGTTGTTAAAAATTTATAATAAAATTATATGTAATATAGAAAGGAGATTATAATTACTACATTTTTTATACTGTAATGTCTTAAAATTGTCAGTTTTAATATCTGAAATGTGACGAATCAAATGTGGATGTTGTATGTATTGGACTATACGGATTGGACGGATATTGGATAAAATTATTAATATATAGATAAAAACCTGTATTAATACGTAAGCTACTGTTAGTCTACTAGGGATGCAAACGAACGAATCAAAGGTCAATTTTTTTAGTATAATAATAATAGTATTATACTCTACATTAATTGAACTAAATAAAGTGTGACTCTACACTAACTTTAAAAGACTTTAAAAGAAATAGGTCAGACGCAATTTAGATTAGTGTCATCTCTATTATAATATTGTTTGTTAAACAAGCATTATTATTAAAAATACTTATATTTTTTTCTATTATGGATATTATTGCTATAATTTCTCTACAGAGTCGGGTATACCACAAAGTTGAAGCTCTACATCCGGGTCATAATATTTTTGGCAATGACTTATTGCCATAAATATGTTGATATCCAACGTAAATATTATAAATTCGCGTAATCAATAATTATATGATGATAAATTAACCATCTGTGGTTATAATCATCAATTATCGTATGCTTAACTTTTGATAAATGTGCTAAAACCTTTTTATTGCTAGTTGTCAAGATAATATAGACTTGTTTTAAAAATAGTATATTTTCGTTTATGGTTTGGAATGATGGTATCTTAAAAATTAAAAAAATATGATATAGTAGTGATGCGCCCCAGCGTTGTCCAGGTGCTTATTTAACTATTTATTCTTAAAAAAACGTAATATATTATTAGGTACATACATATGTACATTTGTATGTATGTAAGTGAAAGTTTGTTTGTTTGTACTATGTTTATTACTTGTTGATATTGAAATTTCTGGACGGGTTTGGGTGTAATGTATACTGATATACTATGATCTATGGTAATAATATCTATAGGCTTCTATTTGCCATATAGGGGCGCACCCGAGCGAAGCGAAGGTAAGTCGGTAGTATATAATAAATTTATGTAATTCTGCGATTCTAAGGGTCTAAATATGCACAGAAATTCCAAACTTCTAGTAAACATTTTGACTTATTAAACCAAACAGCAAAAGATTGAGAACTTTTTATCTACATTATTGGTAAAGCTCACAATATTAAACTTTTTATTATTATTTTAAACTTTCTTTCGGCTGACATAATACTGTGCTAAGGTAATTTTCATGTGGACCATCCATGTTCCTACCACAAAATATGGCGTATACATTATGTTTAAAAGATATAGTAATTTTATTATACTACTAGAAATCTCTGAACACGTGCCTCGTATATATCACAGGCCAGTGAATTGATAGGCCGACTCTAATGTACTTATCTACTAATATCACGCTAAAAAGAGGGTTGCGATAATACCACAGTATAACGTTACATGTTATCTGAAAATGGGAAAGAGGATCAGCCATTCAAATAGAAAATGAGAAATTTTGATACAAATTCAGAAAAAATCTTATGTAATTGTCAAACGTATTTATTTTAATTGTAATGATTATTGTATATTAATCTATGCTAATATTATAAAGAGGTAAAGTATGCGAATTTGTGAGGTTGTAGGGGATAATCTCTGGATCTACTGAAATGTTTTAGATGAAATTTGGTGAAAAGATAGTTTGAGACTCTGGGAAGGGCATAGAATACTTTTTGTTATGTTCAAATGTTTGCGGAACAGACTATTTAGATGCTTTTTTTCCATAATTTCCTTAGATAGCATTTAGTGTTTTTTTTTAATTCTATGCACATCTGTTCTTCCGATCTCATTTAAAGTAAAACAAAATGTTATATAGTATATAATAAGTAATATATATTTATTATTATTTTTAACATTTAGTATAGATTTCTCAGAAATGACATATTCTCTCGCAGTAAAAAGTATTCTATATATTGACCAGGATAACCAGCTATCATTATACCAAATTTTATCAAAATCTGTTCAGTGGTTTTCTCGTGATGTGTTCCCAGACAGACATACAGACAGACAGACGGACAAAAACTCTAAAAACTATAAATTCGGCCTCTGTATCGATAATAATCATTATTTCAATAAGATTTTCCATAAAAATATTTAATGTACATATTGTATTCCCTTACATTTTTTTTAATATGTATAGATTAAACTCAGGGCTTTTCAAGGCATGCTTAACAATATTGAATATTATTAGCTAAAATATTTCGATGTATTATTACAAAGTACGCCTTTTTTTATAAAAATAGTAGAGCAAATTAAGTGTCTCATAGAAACAAGTTGACGTATTCACTTTTTTACTCAATCAGAGAAAAAATATATAGACAAAAAGACAAAACAATTTCCTATTTACACTAAAAAATATCCAAAAAAATCTTAAGTGTGTTTTACAGCTTTCGTTTTATTTTAAAACTAGCTATTAAGCCGTTGTTCTCATCATCCTTTCTCTATAATCGTATTATATGTAGTTAATTCACTGAAGCTTTATAGACAAACCATTGAAAAGACAAAGGAAGAAAGTTTCTTCATAAAAATATAATGAAAATGACACTTATATATTATCTATACATCTATACAGATAAATAAAACTGGAATGTCTGTTTGTAATATTAAAATAACCGCTTTTTACTAAATGCATATGGATTTATACACGGTACATATACCAAAACAACAATTTTTACAATTTTTGTCCGTCTGTCTGTCTGTTTGTTCCGGCTAATCTCTGAAATGGCTGGACCAATTTTGACGGGACTTTTACTGGCAGACAGCTGATGTAACAAGGCGTAACTTAGGCTACTTTTATTATAGAAAAAAAAAGGTCCCACGAAAATAAATTAAAACCAAATTAATTAATTAATTTTGTTTTGGGAAGCAATCTAGGGACGAACCCGGGCGAAGCGAGGGCGAGTCGCTAGTTATACATAATACATACATTCAAACGTAACAAAATGGTGTACACAGTGCAGTCTACGTACGATTAGCCTCACCAGCCGTCACGTAGTTAGCTGTAGCAATCTTCTGCACTGTAATTTGAGATATTGCCCGAAGCTCAGTAGCTTGATTAAGAATTGGATAAAATTGCCTATGGAAAGCTCTCGCTGTGGGAATGTTTTGCTCATTTTCTGTTGAAACAAAAATGTAAGTCTATCCGGATTGGTTGTTTGTAAAAATCGCATTTGCTTACGTGATCAACCGGACTCACTCTGATACACTATACGATAATATAGGGCAGGTACTCAAAGTACCTTATTTATTGCACTTTTTGTTCTTAATTTTATATAGTTATTTGTCATTTTTGTTTCAATTTATTAATTACTAGCGACTCACCCTCGCTTCGCTTCAGGTTCTTCCCTAGACAAAAACAACTATTCTATCCTACAGAAACCGTACATTATTCCGGGATAATATATAGCCTATAGCCTTCCTCAATAACCGGGCTATCTAATGCAAAAAGAATTTTTCAAATCGAATTAGTAGTTCCTGAGATTAGCGCGTTCAACCAAACAAACAAAGAAACAAACTCTTCAACTTTATAATATTATAGTATAGATGATAGCTAATATGTTAAAAGCAATTAAAAAGAAGAAAAAAATCGTGAGAAATTCAATCTAATTGGTATAAAAACAATAAATGTCATAATATTACTAAATCATGTTCTAAATAAAAATATTAAATATTTACTAAAAATCAGTAAAAAAATCTTTTTTACCTTTTTTTTTGTTGGTTGAAAATTATAATTTTACAAAATAAGCGCTTATTACACTGGCGTAACTAACCGTCACTTGCACACTTGCGTAGTTAATCGCTGGGCGGGGCGCAGTAATGAAAATTACATGGACTCTTTAAGCTACATTGCACTACAAGTGTGGAATAATTATAACATCCACTACATTGTCCAAGCTGATTGATTGGCAAAATGCGAATACCTAACATTCGTAGTTATTGTGCATGCTTAATTTAATTTTTATGTTTTATTCAGTAACTAGCGACTCACCTTCACTCCGTTCGGGTTCGTCCCTTATTACGTTTTAACGTTTAGTATAGATTTCTCAAAGATGACATATTTTCCCGCAGTATCCTATACGTTGACCCGGATAATCAGCTATCATCATACCAAAATTCATTAAAATCCCTCGAGTGGTTTTTCCGTGATACGGTAACAGACAGACAGACAGACAAAAATTCTAAAAACTATAAATGCGGCCTCTGTATCGATAGTACTTAATAACTATTTCAATAAGATTTTCTAAAAAATATTGAATGTACAGATTCGGCTTAGTTACAATTTTATTATATTTGTAGATTGTAGATTATGTATAAGACTGAATATTTCCTTACTATTATCATATTGCTAGAGCAAAGCAGCATACTTTATATACACTCAAATTAAAAAATAATAATATTACTAATACACTCCAATTACATCATTAATTTTCAATGCCCGAGGGCTTAAAATGGGTAAGGCAAAGGTAAAAAGGGATATACTAACATGTAGTAGAAACTTGATATTAGTAGTAATATTCTTAATAATTAAAAAGTAAGTAAATCCTACCTAGCATATAGTAACTCCGTCAGAGATCTTGGATTGTATTTCGACAACTCCTTCTCCTGGACTGTGCAAATTTCAGAAGTGAACAGAAAAATGTTTGCTACCATGTATTGCTTAAGTCGATTGAAATATCTGTTGCCCATTAAAACCAAAACTGCATTGGCTCACTCGTTACTTCTACCAATTTTAGATTATGCTGATTGCTGTTATCTTGATGTTTCAGAGGAACAGCTTAGCAAACTCGAACGTCTGCAGAATATATGCATCAGATTTATATATGCTCCGAATACCGTATACAACTAAAGTGACTTTCAATCAGACATCGGCGCAATTTGCACGTTCTCTCTCTCCCCTTTTCTCCATCCTTTATAACCCAACTACTCCCTTTTATTAAAGGAACGTTTCAATTTTCTAGGATCGGATTCTGGCATTCAACTTAGGTCTCAGAGTGACAACCGTCTGAAATTACCACCTTGCACCTCAAATTACTATGGTAACTCTTTTACTGTTAAAGCTGTAAAGCTATGGAACATGCTCCCTCGCAATATTCGCCATTCAAAATTGCTAGATATTTTTAAGCATTGCGTCATCTAACTAATTACTATCTTTCTTTGTAGATAAAGCGTATATATAAATATTTAAACATATGTATTTATTACATATATTTTGTATGTATTTTGTATGTAGGTATATATGTATATCTGTTCAATAAAGAACAATGGCAGGACTCTATACAACGATTTACCTGATATCTATTTGAGGCGTCTTGAAATGAAAAAATGCTCAAACGATAGGTATTAAATAACACAAGTTTATCCAGAAAGATTTATTTTATTAGGAAGTCACAAAAAAAAAGATATTAGCATTTTTATTTTATAATTTGCGGTTATAAACCTACCTAGCAATGACAGCTGTCATTGATTATTGTATCAAATATTATAAATTAAGTATTATAAATTAAAAAAAATACGTTCGCATTACATATAAGTTATGTTTTTAATTTCTTTATCATGGATGAAACAAGGTACTACTTTGAGTCCGTTAGGAGAAATCAGTATTAGTTGTAAGTACACACTGGCGATTGTCCGAGAGAATGCACAAGTCGTCGCATGAGGCAGGTAATCGGGTCCGTGCGCAAAGCGACAATTAAAACTTATAATAATCTAGAAAAATGGAACAGTAACAGCAAAATCAAACGTAGTAGTCAGAGGCATGCGTAAATTCATGGATGACAAATAAAATATAAAATCTAAATAATATGTCAAGTGTCAATATCAATTATCAAGTCAATCTCACTGTCATCTGTTGTGTTGCTATAACTATTATTTTAATTACTGTACTAACTGTAATAGCTTCAATTAAACTTACAGCATAACATATAATGTTTCCATTATATGTAAAGCTGTAAGATTAATGAACAAGACATAGATCATTATTTAATTATGTACATAAGACTTTTAATAAAAATATTTTAAAATAAATTCGGCATTCCATTTTCTTCTGTGGCAACAATTTTTACATCATCTTTTGACGAATGGCGAAGCCGGAAGTACATAAAAACAATTAATTAGTATCTTATTATGTAAACATTTCTTCGTGGCTTTGTCATGTAAAACAAACGCCGTGAAAAAAAAGAGCAAATTAAATAATTCAGTTTTGTATATGTCCAAATCTTAGACGCTTTAAAAACGTTCAGGTAAAAACTTGCCATTGTTCTTTATTTATCTATACAGATAAATAAAATTGGAGTGTCTGTTCGTAATAATAAAATAACCGCTTTTTACTCGTACTAAATGCATATAGATGTATACACGGTACATATACTAAAACAACATTTTTTACAATTTTTGTTTGTCTGTCTGCTGGACCGATTTTGACGGGACTTTTACTGGCAGATAGCTGATGTAATAAGGAGTAATTTAGGCTACTTTAATTTTAGAAAAAAAATAGAGTCCTACGAAAAAAAAAACTAAAACCAATGAAAAATTGAATAATAACCTATTCAAATAGGAAAGTTGTATACATACATTATATTTTTTTCTATATTTCTTCTATTTAAACTATAAACTATATATAATATACCTAGAGACGAACCCGAGAGAAGCGAGGGTGAGTCGCTAGTGTATGTTTGTATGTGTATATGTTTGAGCATGTATATATATAATATTAATTGTACCGTCTTACTTATGGTTTCATTAATCCTTTCACCAGAGGTTACTCAAAGCAATTGCTCAAAGCAACGAGACCGCCTTTGCATACGTTTTGTTATCTTTCTTTCTCTTTCATTTTATGTATTATCCTTGTGTGTGCAATAAAGTATTTATAAATAAATAAATAAATCCAGTAGGAAGTGAATTTGAAATTAAAGTAATAAGAAGATATAATACTTGTTATAATAAAATATAACAATAATAATAAAAAAAAGAATAGTTACTTTTTAGAAAATGTTTATAAAAAAATATATTTCTTTAGGTTATTTTGAAATCGTATATTCATTACATTTTATTCAATTATTCTATAAATGTACGTAAATATACGCTATTATATATATCCTTATGTTTATTGGAAACTTACTATATTTAAAACAAATAAGTAACTAAACATAACATGAATAATTTTTGATAAATTTAAGTCTACAAACATAAATTTAAAATGGAATTATTTTTCGAATCACCCATTAAAGATTGTAGATATGAGTGAAATTGTGTTAAACTATCTATTTGAAAAAATATCGGATGCGCCTGCGCCGCCCACCATGTTTCCTGCGATGAGAGACAACGGTATTATTCAGAAGAGTCATCAACCTTCCTATACTTACAGAAATACTAATTATGAATTTGCATTACTTTAAATAGCATACAGCTTGGTAATTTTATTTTTTAATTTTCAGTTCTTAGCAAAGAGAGTAATTTATAAATTTCAAAAAAATATTGTTATAATTAGTATGTAAGTCTAGATTATCACTACATAGTATAAAACAAAGTCGCTATCCGCTGTCTCTCCCAATATATGCTTATATCTTTAAAACTACGTAACGGATTTTGATGCGGTTTTTTTAATAGATAGAGTGATTTAAGAGAAAGGTTTATATGTATAATATATGCATAATATAGTAGAGAAATACAAACGCTGACTGAACCCTACGAGATAGATCAAAATAATGTACTACAGTATTGTACACCTTTATCTACAAAAAAGTCCGCGATAGCATATGTCTATCTCTTAAGAATAACATACTATATCCATTTTACTATATCCAAGCTACGAACCCGAGCGAAGCTAGGGTGAGTCGCTAGTCTATATATAAACCTTTTTCTCCACTGTTTGTCAACCGATTTCCCTTTTTTTTTATTTAGTAGATAGCTATTGACGAGCTTTAATGAAAAAAAAAAATGTTAGAAACAGTTTTGTATCGATAAATAAAGCTAAAACAGTTCTCTAATGATCAGTAGTGGATGGTAAATAATTATTATGGTCGGATGGTTATGCTGGGCGACTACAAATAAATATAAAGTAGGTTGCAAGTAATAAATAATTTATTTTAATATGGATATTGTAGTTATTATATTATTTAGATCATTGCAAAAATCTTCTTCAAGATCCGTGAGGTTAGTGCATAGGAACAAGTTAATTAATGTTTAAAGCTAAATGCATTAAAAGAGGTACATATGTATGCGTTTTCTATTTCATTCTCTGTTCAAAGGTCTGGAATGACTTCCGGTAGATAATCGTTAAAATTGCTCGTATTATGTTATTACTGCCAGACCACGGGCTTTATCGAGTTTTTGCTCGATTATCCGTTCACTAATATTTTGATGAAAAAGTCTACGGTATAAATAAAAAAAGCGCATCCTTAAATTATAGTAGAATCGATTAAATTAAATCGATTTAAAGGTTAATTACAATTGATTTAATCAGCATCTTTACTACACAACAAGTTCATATTAGGTAATAGGTACATAGAAAGTTGTGTTCAAAAGTATAATGAATCTATACTAATACTAGTGTAAAAATTATAGAAAAAGTCTTTAACATAAAAAATGTAAGATCTAAGTGTTTAGGATTTTCTTTACCTTTCGTATTTTAAAGTTTATTCATGACTAGCGACTCACCCTCGCTTTGCTTCCGGTTCGTCTCTTGTGAAAAAAAAACTAATTTTTGCCACAGAAACCGTAATTTTTTCCAGGATAAAAACTAACCTAGGTATTGTTCCATAGTAAAATCTATCTATGCGCCAAGTTCAATCCAGATCCGTTCAGCCGTTTCTGGCGTGAAAGAGTAACAATCATCAAAACATCTATCCTTACAAACTTCCACATTTATAGTATTAGTATAAATGTAGGTACATAAATTTGAATATTTGTCTCGTTTATGCAAACAAAGAAAAGTAAAAACAAGCTATTCTTACTTCTTAACAATTATTGTAAAATAATTAAAATTTTGTTTTTAAATAAGTAGAGTCGCCATATGCGCTTTAGAACTTCTCAGTGGGACGCCTTAACCCTTACTAGAGAGTGATATAAAAAAATATTACAGGCAATTTTATTGCATATTTCAACAGTGATAAAGTTTACTTTTGAATTAAATAATTTTAATAATTTTGTTATTTTGGAGAACTGGGTAAATATTAAAAAAAATGTGACTGAGTTTGGTTCTTGTTTATTTAAAAATAAGGTCTACTTTATGGAAAATATAGCAAAACTTCAAAACAAAAACTAATAGTATCCCGTGGTTTAGGAATTGCAAAAATTGAAGCGAAATTTAGTTTTGAGTGTAGAAGATTTGACAAAAAGCTGAAAATATAGGATTAGTGAGAACGATAAGTATGGATGAAGTGAAAGGAGTCATAAGTGGAAAGATCAATAAGGTGGTGGGTCCAGATGAAATACCCATAGAAGCATGGAAGTTACTGCGAGACGATAGATAGAAGGGGTTAGCCTTATTCTTCAATAAGTTGTTGCAGAAAGAAATCATACTGGACGAATAGTGCAACAGTTCATTGGTGCCCATCTTTAAAAATGAAGGTGATGTGCTTGAGTGCAACAACTATAAATGTGTTGGGAAGTTAACACACAGCACCATCTAGTTCCATGGTAAGCTACGAGGCCTGTATCATGGATACCAGATACTTGATGCACTACACATATATAACTTTAAATACATGCATATTATGAATATAAACACCCATGACAGCAGTACAAACATTCGTGCTTATCACACAAAGGAATGCCCCCAGCGGGATTCGAACCCGCGACCGCTGGCGCAGCAAGTAGTGTTACTACAAACTGAGCTAAACGTGTCGTCAATATACTAACTATGGATATAATAACTATGGAGGAATAAAGCTAAAGCAGAGTATGAAAGCTTGGAAAAAAGTGATTGAGCAAATAATACGATAAGAATAATTGAAAATTAAATACATGTAAAGTAGTAGTAGTAGACAGATTACCTTGGCATGTTTTTACTAAATAGACAATCAAAAATATACTGTTGTACAAGAACTTTCAAGTATTACGTACCGTTTGCAAAAAAATAATATAAAATATAAGTATTTCGCAGCTTTCTATCAACAAGTGTAAATTGAGTCTGCGGTTTCAACTTTTCAATGCATGTTTCACATCGACACCTTATCGAAAATAAAAATCGATGTATACCACACCCACCACAAAGTTTGTTGTGTACCGTTTGTAGCATATTCCGAGCGGAGTTAAAGTAACTCTTGGTACTCGAAATTTTAAAAGAAATTGCTATAAGATTGCGAATGCGAAAGTTCATATGTGTATGTATGTTTGTTACTCGTTTACCTAGAAATGCATGAACGGTTTTGGATGAGTACACAGATAACTATGACCTGGAGTTACCCATAGGTTTAATGGGGTCGTCCATTAATCACGTAACGTTTTTAGCAACCTTTTAACTCCCCCCTCCCCCTGGTGATACGTGGTGAGGTTTTAGACTATTAAAATTTTCGGAATATTACTTTTAAATACAGGTATAATCTAATTTAATTCTACAAAATTATGCACCGTGATAAAAATGTCCAGACAGACATTAAGGTTGTAGTACCTGAAGCAAATCATATCCGTCGATAACCATATCATTTCATACTTCTGTAAGAACTTCTCCAGCCTTCTATCATATTTTACGAGCCCCCCCCCCCCCCCCCCCTTCTTGTTGATGTATCGTGAGCCACCCCCCGCCCTCACTTGTTAGGCCGATCTGAGTGAAGCGAGGGTGTCGTTATTTTTTTTAATTTTTTGAATATTTTTTTCTAAAAATTACTAGGTTTTTAACTCCGTTCTTTATTTTTTACGGTTTATATTATAACTTATACGAATCTTTTACCTGCTAATGAATGTATTTTTTAAATTCGTTTCAGTAGTTTTTGAGTATGGCGCGCACTATAAAACAGTTTATGTGTTTAATAAAGGCTAACTATTATTTTAAGTATAAGCTCCTCCATTGCTTAGGTACAAACATTCAGTA
Organism: Fabriciana adippe; assembly: GCA_905404265.1. NCBI lineage: Eukaryota > Metazoa > Arthropoda > Insecta > Lepidoptera > Nymphalidae > Fabriciana > Fabriciana adippe. Next base: position 8,577,217 of record FR990001.1, on the reverse strand, counting down.
GGATACGAATACATTACGCTATGTGATATTATTATACCATTTTATGACGTTTTATTATTATTTTCTATAAATGCTTTAAAGCTAAATAATAAGCTAATTTTTAACTATATTTGTTCATACTACAATTTTAATTTACTGAATCATTTTATATACTACATATAAATATTTAATATTATATACACAAAATTATCAAGGAGGAATATACTAATATATCAGAGTCAGACTACTAATTATTAATATTCCTTCCTGACAATTGGACGTAGTTATGCAAAATGGATCCAGTCCACAAAAACCGTTTTTTGAGTTACTGTCATAAATAGCACCTACATATCAACTTTAGTATATGGAAAAAATATTCAAGCCGCAAAGTGCCTTTTTTCTTTTGAAACATACAGACAGTCTTGTTATTTTGATATACCAATTTTACTAAGACTCCCTATTTTCTCAAAAGTAAATTTTTGTGGTTGGATCTATTTTACATAACTACGTCCAATTGTGCGTGACTGTTTGTTAGTCTTTCACACTGAAATGGTTGGACGGTTTTTGATGATATTTAGTGCACAGATAGACTATGATCTAGAGTAAAACATAGCCTGTTATGTATTTTGGAACGCATACAATTGAAATAAGGGTAAGTCGCTAGTATTTTAGAAAAGGTTTTTGAAAGACGCCCAAAATAGAGGAAAACTTACTAAGGATGCAAAGCGAGGGCGGGCGGCTAGTTCATAAATAAATTGATATATTTTATACACTTTTATAATATACATTGAGAATATTTAGTTTGATTTCACATCTTCGTGTCAATACGAAAGTTCAGCTGACAGTCAGTAGCAGAATGCTTAAAGTTTGATCGACAAACCGCTATAGGGGCGGCGGGTGGTGTTCTCTCATGCCTGAAATGAGTTTGAGTTGTGGCTGAAGTGACAGCGTTAAATGAAAATAATAGAAAAAAAATATTTTTCAGTTACAATAAAAGGGTGTAAACAGTTTTAATGTTGATGATTATTTAACTTATTATATAGAGTAAGTACTACTAATAATCATATCTTTCACTAATAAAACTAGAGCCGGATATAGAAAAGGATAAGCGGAATCCGCTTAGGGATGAGATTATTTTAAACTTATATAGATATAAAGAATCATTAAAATTGGTCCCTAATTGGCAAAAATATCACAAAAATATTTATCATATCTTCTGCATCTCTATATCCTCTACAAGTGACACTACGTAGACTACACTCGTATCACGCCTTTAGCCCTGCTTAAATCAGGATAGGCTTTGACATGTCTTTACTACAGCTGATATATAAACGTAAATCTTATTGGCTTGTGGTTTTAATGTTAACAAAACATTTGTGTAATACGATAGGTACGGCAGGTAGAAATACCAATTCTGCGTACATTTGTATCTATGTATTATAATAAAGCTAGGTACATTTTAAATAGATATAAATAGTTATTTGCCAGCGTTAGCCATATAAACTTTTTTTTCGTTAATTTTTCTGATGTTTTAATACTTATCATCCTATTCCCGACTAAGAGAAATCCAAAAAATCAAATATCATAAAAATTAGTCCAGCCGTTCTTGAGTTATAAATGGTGTAACTAACACGACTTTGTTTTATATATATAGATGTTATCTGTTTGTGAGTTTATATGTAGAAGGTAATCATCCAAACTATTCATCAGGTTTAAAAAAATGACATCAATATTTGTTAAGGGTTTTCAGGGCGTAGGTATACAGACTATATGTTATTCCATTAAAATAAAATGGCTTTTAAATGGAAATACCATTTAAGCAAGGTCGATGAAAAAAAACGAATATTGAAATAAACTTGCCTGCAAAGTTATAAGTATAGATAGACCTACGACGCTAGGTTTTATATAAACTTGCTACTTTTTTGTGTTGCCAGAAGTAAAACTTTGTGCTTTAGAGCTATGCATATTACGATAGAGTTCTTAAAAATAGTAAATAAATATTTTTAGTCTTAGTAACCCTTATAATACCCTACGTAAACTACATTATCCTACAAAATTATCTATCTGTCAGGTCTTTAAAGGAATCATCATCATGTATTTTTTTATATAACACTGTCAGAAGTCGAATTCACGACCTCCGGCACAGTAGACAATGCCAGTCACATGCCTCGACGATAATTTACATAATTACAACAATTTACAAATAGGAACAAGTTATTATTCAAGCCATAATTAGGTTACCGTTTTCTAGCCTGAGGTCTAAAAAACGACTACCACACGTAAAATTGTATTTTATCGGTTTTTATCGGTTACGAATTATTTTAATCGGCACGGGTGTCCGTCTGTCGGTAATAGTGGTATTCGGCGGTAATCGGTCGCTAATCGGCGGACAATTTACAAAATTGTCGATCCATGTCGGCGAGTGAGTCGATGATCGATACGTTAGTGTTGCGATCGATAATATCGATATTTCGACATTACAAACTTTCTTTTGACGTATACTATACATGGGCAATATTACAGAGTAAATATTGTTTTTATAGTCTGCACCATTGTATAGAATGTTTGTTAAAGTAATAATCTATTTGTGTAATACAAAAATAATAAAGATCTTTTATTTTTTAAAGGCAAATTGATCTAATGTAGACGTCATTTCTAAATTGAAAAACGTACGACTACGATCGACTAGCAGCTGTTTGAAATGGGTATCGATGACGTGTATCTACCGCATTATTTGTTACTAAAGTTATAAAAAAAGGATGTAAAATTGGCAGTGAACCATCTAACCCCTGTATTGATCACAATAATCGATCGTGTGCCGCGTAATTGCGTGGAATCGAACTTGCGACCCATTATACCATTATGGTTGATCGACCGCAACAATAGAAAGAAAAAAATTATTCAATCAAATAACGTCCCTATTGCACAAATCATAAGAATAGATTTATATTATGGACATTTAAATTTATGACATTTAACTTTCAGATATCGTATATTTTATGTACGCAATTGTGAAGCTTATTCAATTATGATAAAGTTTAGTTTTATATGGAGTTAAAAATCAATAACTAGATCCAGTTTTAAATTCAAAATTGGCAGTAAACGTCTATCGGCGCCGGCGCACCTGTGACGTCATATTTGATATAACAGATGACATCAACTTGATATTTACTATATTAAATAATTATTTTTAATAAAATTAAAGTTACATAATATTCATTTATTTATTTGTTTTTTTTTTTATTAAAGCACCAACAAAATACATACAAATAACATTACATACAAAGAAAACGAAACGGATAGAGTAGTACCTTAATAATTATAGATGATTACGACAATCAAAAGCTAGTATATGAAAAGGCAACACAAAATTTAGAATATAAAAAAGGGATCTTAAAAATTTACAATGTTACAACTTACAAATAAAAATTAAGTTATAAAATATATATAATTAACAATTTAAGAAAAATCTCAGTCTTTTTTATGGTTCCGTACACGAAGAGTGCCAACGGAACCCTATTACTAAGTCTCCGTTGTCTATCCGTCGATACGTCCGTCTGTCAGAGGGCTTGTATCTCGTGAACCGTAATAGAGAGAGATTTGAAATTTTCACAGAGTATGTATTTCTATTGCCGCTATAACAACAAATAATAAATAAACCAAGATGGCGAATTTGAAAAACGGCTGGCATGTAAATTAAAACAAACGACTATGGACTATGGTACGGTACCTTTCGTGTGCAAGTTCAACTCGCACTTGACGGATTTTTTTTAAACTAAACAAGTTGCCATTAAAGATATCAATGTTCTTATTCTTACTAATTAAAAAATATGATCTCATAATTCCATTAAAAGGTGAGTTATACTCCAAATTAGAGTTAGAAGCATTTGTTATGAATTATTATATTATATTTAATATTAAAAGGTTATAGAGTATATAATTTTTGATATTTTTTATATTCATATTAATTCAATAAATAACGCTTCGATTGTCGATAGGTAATTTAAGTCCATAGGTACAGCTGTAATATACGACTTACGTGTGTGTCGGTATATGTGTTACTTTACACCTGGACGCAGCAAGATTGCAAGTCGAGTCGTGAGTAAAAAATAATTACTATTTATTCATGCATTATTTTATTAGACATAGTCGGGACTAGCAACAAGTGTTTTATTGGTTTTATATATTGTTAACAACCTAATATTTTACTAAATATCTATTATATTAAATACCTCGTCTTAACTCTCACTGGTCGTGTTGAAGAAATGGAGACTCGACTTTGAGAGTGAAAGAAATAGAGAGTGCATTTGTGTTTGTTTGTATATTTGTCCACTATAATATCTACTGCGCCGATAGCTTATCTCAGTAAGACTGGTTGCCGTGACCGAAATCGATCAGGACACTATTATTACTACACAATAATGCCATCCTCCGATCCCGGCCACAGCGGCCAATCTCATTGAGACTAGCCAACTGCGCAGGAGATATTATAGTACAGCGCGTGTGCGCGCAGACACTAGTGCACTCTCTATTCCTGTCACTCTCATACTCCGGTGGGACGACACGAGATACGACCAGTGAGAGTTAAGGCGTAGGATCGACGACTTTCCGTGCTCTCCGAGGCACGGGGGTGAAACACCGCAACTTCCCAACTCCGGACTGTTACTGAGGCTTACTATACAAAAAGACTCAATAACTAAACTTGGCCCGACCCGAGACCTCCGGGTATGCAGCCATATAGGTATGCTAGCCACCACACCACCGAGGTAGTCAATCACTACATATGTACATATTATACATCACATAATATTGTATTAAAAGGCTTAATTATTATTTCTTAATTTATTTTTATCTTCGCTAAGGCGCGTTTAAGTTTTTCGCGAACTGTACTTATTTTTACAATTTATAAACCATTTTAAAATAGATTTTGAATTTTACATCTCAGGCCCAAAATTTAGTAGGTGGCTACTATATAAAAATACAGTCATACCAAATTTTTATTAAAAGTTTTGAACCCTAAAAATATTTACCTAATAACGAAATGTTTTTTAATAAAAAAAAACAAACATTCTGACCGCCATGGGGCATAACCATGGTGTCTATAGCCTAACGTCGGTCACAATTGACGCGGTTAGCCGCAGACATCGCCTTTGTGACGCCGACGCAAATATTATACGTAACTTGACTGTAAAATGCGTCTGCACCGCAAACTTTAGTTATTCGTATACTATGTTTTTATTTGTTGTATAACTTAGTCATACTATATTTAAAAGGCTTTGTTTAAAATATAAAACTAGCATAACCCGCGGCTTAAATCGCTCGCGATCAAACTACGAAATTTCACGCAAATATGTCCAAGGAATAAAAAGTTTCATACAAACTTTTATCCCCTATTTCACCCCCTTGGGGGTTAAATTTTGAAAAATCCTTCCTTAGTGGATACCTTCGTTATATGAGGAATACGTGTGTGAAATTTCAATTTTCTAGCCTTAAGGGATTGGCCTGTGCGTTGATACATCATTCAATCACTTTTGTCTTTTATATATATATAGATTTACAGTAACCTTTTTTTGGCTGGAATCGTTTCTAATCATTAGGTTTATTCTGTATTTATTGTGATATTAATAAATGAGAGTAGCTCAAGCTGAGATCACACAATTTTCCCTTTCAAAGTTTCTTATTTACTTCTATTTTGTGATTATCGACGAAATAAACCTTTATACATGTAACTCTCTACTATTCTGCTGTAGTTTGTATTAATCATACAAATATATTGATTCTAATTATTTTTCGATGTTGCATATACAATAATAAATCCCTATTCGTAGAATTGTAGTAGTATTGTATTAATTTTATTTACCAGTTGTTTAACCTTTTTGGTTGTACAAGTAATAGCTTGTTTTAAGAACATAGCTAAGTTTGAAATTACTCGGTCGATTAGATCTGTAATAAATTGTACGTTTTTTATACGTTTTTACTAGGACATTAACACAGATCACCATCTAGTAGCTACGAGGCTTGTGTTATGGATACCAGATAGTTGATAAACTACACATTTATAACTTTAAATACATACATATTATAAATATATAAAACACCCATGACTAGAGTACAAACATTCGTGCTCATCACACAAATGAATGCCTCCTGCGGGACTCGAACCCGTGACCGTTAGCACAGCAAGTAGGGTCACTACAAAATGAGCCAAACGTGTCGTCATAAATATATGTATACCTATATGTATATTTTGAACTCTCTGTTGTCTTATAAATTAGAATACGAATAATTTCTTTCTTCATTTAGTACCGTCTTTAAAATTACTTTTGTAGATACTTACTACACGTAGTTCTAATTTAATTTCAATTATAAGGGTCCATTTTATTCTTAAAAATATGGAAGCACTCTTAAGATGTACTTAGGAAAAGAAACATGAAAATCAGTTCAAAAACGGCTATCACATCCATAATAAAATCGAATTGAGTATCTCCTAGGTTTTGAGGTAAAAAAAATGCGAATACGAACAAAGTCGCATTAACTAGCGAAGTGTAAAGTATAAGTACTAAATAAATAAAAAACAATAATGACGAGAAATCGCAAGCCTACGAATTATAACGTACATTATGAAGTGTCACATTAAAAGTAACAAATCACGCAACCCTTAACGATGCAAGAAAGTCGATTAATCCCGAGTAAAAACTAATCATACGATCATATGAAAATCGACAAACAAAATGTTACCTAAAAAACAAATGAATGGAGGCGGTGCAGGCTCCCTGCAACATAAATCATCACTGGGAACCAAAACGTGCTATCTTATACAATTTTAATAAACATGAGCTATCTCGGTGCTCATTCATGGCTTTTTTTTTGTTATTTTAATTACGGACCTGTGTAAAGGAGTTTAGTTTTGATTCTGTTTAGTAGTAGTTGCGATAAGAAAATTGTGTATATCAATAAATAAATTAAGTTAACTAACGATATAAGAAGAAAATTGAGAATATAAAAAGAAAAATGCATTCAAAGGATGAGATATTTTTCTTATGTGATACATATTATTTGCCACTTAGAAACGGATTTATATATGTACATACGTATGTATATAATAAATTATATATGTATGTATACTAAAATGCCACCCCTGAGGGTGGAATAATTACTTTTAAGTGATTTCGAAGTTGCTGTACTTTTTTGTTAAAAAGTAATAGTTATTTTACACAGGAGCAATTAAAGCTATGTACCTATAAGTGGAAAAAAACGTGCTATTTTAGGTACATAAGGTAAACAAGGGCAATTTCGATGCTTATTCATGGCTTTTATTTTATTTTCATTACGGATTACATACATACATTGAGTATTTCTAACACTAATTGATGATAATTGATCGATGATAACATTTTCTATGTTAATGAATTTTCAAGCCCGTAGTAACTTCCTCGCGGACTGACTACACTGACTCTTTAATTTGAATTTAGATTCACCTACAAATCAAATATTTAAAAAGAGATTCATATTACTATTGTATTTATTTTAGAAAAAGTCTCTAGACTGTTTGAATTGTTATACTTTTTGATCGACCCGTCTTTTTTAAATTTACCAGTATGATTTATGTTAAAAATGCAATATGGCACTCTCAAGCACATAAATTATCACTATGGACAAGAATACTTTAATTCTAGATAACGTGAACGTAGGAAAAACAAATTAATAATTATATTTTCACGTTTACGATATTACTATGTAAGGATGATGTAAGAACGTGAATGTGTTTAAAAGACGAATATTCTAATAATATTTTAACAATAGTTTATATATATGAATATTAATAATATTTTACATTTTCATTAGGTAAATAAGATTTTTAAGTTAGAATAATTATTTTTGTTATGTTGTTCAAAGTGTGTGCTTGTGTGTATGATGTACATACATATACCACTAACATAGTGTGACTGAGACTACTCTCTGCGTCGAAAGTCACAACCTTGATTCCCGTACTTGGTAGATCTGGCTAAAATAAGGCAAATATTAGCTACCGTTCTGTACTTCACAAGGAAAAGCATAAATATCTGTGAAAGTTTTTAATTGGTTCCTCCATTAATTTTGTAGTGTGAAAAAAAAAGATTAATTGTATAACAAAGTATTATTTAAAATTGAAATAAAAACTTTTATATAGATTACGTTTTGGAATATAATTTACAAAATAAGTTTAACTCCAACTCAAAAATCGTATGCCCGCATCATCTAAAACATCCATGAAATGTCAAAAGACGTATACCTCAACCCAAAACATTAGAATAAATAACCATAAACATATCATTATTTCTAAAGAATCAGTACATGGCTGCCTACATAAAAATTGTACGGTATAAAAATAAAAGAATATCTATGAAAACCTGTGGGCGGCGCGCGTACAGCAGCTTTAATTACAGGGTAGCCGGCTTCTTGCCTCGTAGAGCCGAGCTCAGATAATATTGCCTTCGTAAAGCATCTTTCATACAAACATATACATTTTTATATAATAACTAATATAAGTAGATAAGTTTGTCGGAAATTACATTTTATCGTATTTTTTTTAAGTAGAAAGGAACTTTTTCTTGGTTATAATCCTTTAATTTATCGCTAGTAGATAATAAGTAGATACTTGCCAACTAAATTACGTACTATATAAAAACTTTTAAAGAAAAACATAAAACCGACTAAAAAAAAGCATTAAAAAGAAAAAAATAACTGATTGGTAGTTTTCATTTACTATAGATAACAAATTAGATATTTTCGAAGTCTTTGTGCTTCCGATCAAACGATATCAAACGACTTATACAACTAAGTACACAAAAACTACTGATTGGATTTTAATGAAACTTTACAATAATATAGTTCATATTACACCAGAATAACAAATAGGCTACTTTTCATCCCGGAAAAATGTACTGTTCCTGTGGGATAGATTTGTCTATTAAATATTTACTAATACAATACTCGCATGCAATACGTGTGTCAGATTAAATCATTGCTTGTTTTGTATACAAATAAATACAAGTGTAGATCGAGCTTAAGCATATCCGCAGTAGTTATCGTGAATATAAAATCTTTTCCTAAGATAATGCGAACAAGCGTTAGTAAAATGGAATCGAAAATGGGAATTTGCGATCACGTAATGATATTCAATAGCGAAGTAATTTCAATTCTATCTGCAGTTTCGAAATCAATTACATATAACGTTTTGCAAAGGTTTTATTGATATAATATCTATTTGTCTCATTTTTGTTGTTAAAGAAATAAAGACTTGGACATGGTCCTAATTAGATTACCAGAAATGACTTAAAATCATTTATTTAGGGATTTGCCGACATGATTGGTTCACTTTGCTGTGACCCTACTTGCTGTACCAGCGGTCGCGGGTTCGAGTCCCGCTGGGGCCATTCGTTTGTGTGATGAGCATGAATGTTTGTACTCCAGTCATGGGTGTTTATATTCATAATATGTATGTATTTAAAGTTATATATGTGTAGTATATTAACTATCTGGTATCCATAACACAGGCCTCGTAGCTTACCATGGAACTAGATGGTGCTGTGTGTTAATGTCCCAATATATTAGTTACAACAAAATGAATAGCGTAAAAACTTTCTTTATCTAAAATAAATATAATTAGGTGTCAAAATATTAAACCAATCGGTGTGGAACTTTCAAAGATTTGCGATAGCACAAACCAACACTTAGGTATATTATAACTAGCGATTCACGCTTACTTCTCTCGCGTTCGTTCCTAGGTACGTTTTCACGGTTAGTATAGAATAAACTATATATATGTACATACATAGGTATAGAAAAGTAAGTACCTACTTTAAAAATTAAAAAATATAGACATATATATCCCTTACTTGAGAAATGATTCCCCGTACAAACTTTCTTCGCCCTTTTCACCCCCTTAAGGGATGATTTCCAGATCCCCAAACTATCTCCACACCAAATATCATCTAAATCGGTTCAGCGGATTAAACGTGAAAAGGTAACAGACAGACAGACAGAGTTACTTTCGCATTTATAATATTAGTATAGATTCTTATATATACATAGATATAATGTATGATAAACCATTCTCTCGAACGACATGGTCGGACAAGTGTTCCAACCGACAAATTCACAATCTGACAATCAAATAACGCTCCAAATATTCTGTAATCACATTTCCACAAGCCGAGTCAAAATAACTAAATGAAATTGTTATTTCAAATAATGATTTTGCTGTACAGTAGTCACATGGTTGCTAATAGAAGCAAAACAACAAAAACTGTCTATAGAAACAGTAGATTAAACTATGATTAAATTTTATTTCATATAAAAAGTTGAAAGGCTTGTGACTCGACAGTTTTTATTGGGCGGGACTGTGGGAAAGGCGCAGATTAAATACTTCCATGTAGGTTGGCTCTTATCAATAGGCTATGTGTTTGGTTCATTTTGTTATTTTGTATGGAAGTTTGAAAGTTACTTGTGACTTTGTATTGGTTGTTGAGATGTGGTTTTTTTAGTCTATCTTCTAAGTTAGTTATGCCTCTAATTCAAAGATTTTAGGTTAGTAGGAGTTAAATTTCATTTTAGAGTGCTTTTTTTGTATGATTATGTTATGTTATGTTTGCTTTTTTAATAAAAACATTTATTACATGAATTAAACGATGACTTTTTCACTTTACGATGCACTGTCCCTAACGAATGGTGTTTAAATTAAATAATAAATTATATCACATTTTATAAATTAATGATGAAAAGCAAATGATTTTCTGTACGAAAGTTTATACTTTATTGTCGTTTTAAGAATTGACTGGTGTTATGTTTTAGAAGAACACTTTGCTAGAATACCTACTACTACTTATTCGTAAAACCTATCTATTCACATTAAGCATCTATAGTCTTTTATATTTTATGAGGTATAAAAATTAATTTATTTATTGTCACTTTTATGATAAAATCAGATTACTAAATTTTTAAAAAAATATCTAGCTATAGGAATTCTGCTAGTCTAGGACGGTCGCTGCTATTAATTTTTTAAGTCGCCAAAGCTAATACTGATTAAGTTATTTCTGGTTTCGATCTTATAATAATAAAAAATAAATAAATATGTCGGGACATTAACACACAGCACCATCTATTCCATGGTAAGCTACGAGGCTTGTAATATGGATACCAGATAGTGGATACACTACACATATATAACTTTAAATACATATATATTATAAATATAAATACCCATGACTAGAGTACAAACATTTATCCTCATCACACAAATGATTGCCCCCATCGGGACTAGAACCCGCGACCGCTGGCACAGCAAGTAGGGTCACTACAAACTGAGCCAAACGTGTCGTCATTCGATCTAGTAATAATTGGCTAAAATAAAATTTTTGAAAGATATGATATGAAGTCCACTAACCTACAATCATTGGCCAGCGTGCTAGTCTGTAGCCTGATCCTGCTCGAATTGTGGAGAGAAGATCTATGTTTAGCAGTAGGGCTTTAAAAAGTTCTTAATATAAATGATTATTTATTGGGATTGAATTAGTCTTTTACGAGCACTTCTGAATCGTCCATTTAATTTAATTTAATTCTGTTGAGAAGAATCCGCGAGAATCTGCATTTAGTTTAATATTGATTAATTATATTTTTTAAATAACATATGTGTATGAAATATAATAACGTAAAAACTCGTATAATAAAAATTGCACTTAACATATTAATCATGATTATCAGAAAATAAGTACATATATTGGTCTATATTGCTAAACATCTACCCAAGCTATAAGTACTTGAAAAAAGCCGCTGGCAGAAGTTAGTTGAAATAAGTATAGTCAAATGAAAAGCAGTCATTATAATGAATTGGCTCATAACTTAAAACAAATTATTAGTTTAACGAAATCGTATGGTAAGGGTGTGCCCGGTGCCCGCAGCATGCGAGAGCAGCGGTTAACAAGTAGCAGAACGCCTACGCTTCGGGCTCTACTAAATTGTAGTTTCTCAGATTCTCTTGAGATGATCGTTTAAAAATTTTTGAGGTTTTCAATTATCTCATAAACTGTATCAATTAAATAACTTAATTAAAAGTAAAAATGTTATAAATGAAGTATTCTACTTTGTACATGGATATACTGTGTTTGCGTTTTGAAATGAAATGAAACTTTACTCAAATAGACTTATAAGCGCTTTTGAATCGTCAATTTAATTTAAAAAGTGTAAATGTAGTATGTTTGTTAGGAAGCTACCATGTACCAACGCCCCGGAAAGCAGTTCTGCTAGAAGAGCCGGTGAGAAACTCAACAGTTGCTCTTTTAAATATCAACATTAATAAAATAATTTTATTTTAATATTATTTTTTATTATATATTAATATTATAGTAGGTATCAAGTGATAAAATTTATTAAGATAAATAAATATTATCACTTGACATCTTATCTTAACAACGTCATTAAAAATGCATCGTATCACAATAATATAAAATTAAATTTTTTGAAAAGCATGTTTGTTACATCTTCACTCTGTAATGGCTTAAAAGGTTTAAAGTGTAAAGTTTAAAGGTTTAAAAGTAAAATTCGGAAAGACATTAGCTTAGGTATTAGGTAATATAATTTTATAGCTGTAGGCAAAAACTAGTAAAATATGAATAGAGTTGGCATATAATATTTTTTATTAGTCTTCCATTGGATTATTGTTTTGATAGAGTGGATAAAATAGTCCTGTGACATTAAGGGTTTTACAGGAAATAAGTAAGTATTACCAAATGAAAATAAAGTGCTTATCTTAAGACCCAAAAACTAGACTATATTATGAGTTTTTGAGACATCGTGTAGAATGCCAAAACGAAGGTTTTCACAACATTTCAGCTTTTCTTTCCGAGGTTGACTCCTTTTCTCTCTACTTCTCTTTCTTGTAGTAATAATTTGTGGATTTGCGACTAACTCCAAAACTAATAGTCCGATTCTACATTTTTTCAGTATTAAGATAGATAGATATAACTAGATTACGCCTCTATACTAGTTTTCAATACAAATTAGAATTACAAATATTCAAATAGTAAAAGATTGCGTAAAGGAAAACTAGCTCGTCAATGGGATACCCCACACGTAAATCAAATTACGATTTTCAGTTTTAATTAAATTAATAACCAAGAGAAGTAAGTTCAAATCCCGGGTCTCACACCCATGATATTCCTATTTAGTAATCATTTCCAACATGATTACAATTTGCCTTATGGTGAAGAAAACATCGAGAGGAAACCTGACGTGTAAAGTCCGCCAAACCGCTTTTAATAAGCGTGGACTATGGTCTGATCCTCCTTGCATTAAGAGAAGACTCAAGCCTAGCAGTGGTACGTTAAAAAGGGTTATTAGTGAAATTTAACTAACTTTTTTGTTAAAGTATTAAATAGCTAAAATATGTATTCAAATAATATGTATAAGTATACGTATATTTTCAGAAGGAAACAAATTCAGATAAATCTTAATGAGAAACGGAAAGCAATGTTAAAGCAATTTATATTTCTGAAATGGAAAAAAATACTATAATCGAAGGCGTCAACAGACGCCTAAGGGTGAAACCGAGCTGCGCATTATAAAGGAGCGTTCCACCCAGCACCGCTAGCGATTGCTACCTTACGAAATCTGACTTTTTGTATACTGTATATAACCTTCTTAAGTAACAGGTAAATTATATACACTGGTGTTCGCCTATTGATGGAAATTCGATGATAATCATTATAATTGATTTTTTTTTATTAATAGTTTGACGACACGTTTGGCTCAGTTTGTAGTGGCCCTATTTGCTGTGCCAGCGGTCGCGGGTTCGAGTCCCGCTGGCGGCATTCATTTACGTGATGAGCATGAATGTTTGTACTCCAGTCATGAGTGTTTATATTTATCTATGAAGAGTAAAGTTACAGTACAGTACAGTTCATAGTCGAGCAATATTATTTGTTTTTTAAAGCCTATGTTTTTATATATTGGTTAGTCTGATACAATTTTAACTTTAAAGTAAAATTCTTTGTCTTAACCATTAAAAAAAATTACGTTAGACAATTTGAATCATTGCACGTCATATACAAAGAGATAAGGAGTCGTAATATAATAATGAATGAAGTCACAAAAATAGCATAAGTCAGCCTTTAAGCGTCACCGGAATTTCATAAAATGTCAAATGTACAATAATCATGGCTTATCCTGAAGGCAAAACCGTATCATTTACATATCTTGTTTACGGGCTGTCTGCCTGTATATGTTAATGACATACGAACAAATATATTCGCTTTGGACGCCCCACCAGACTATTGTTTTGTAATAACAAACCAAATTACCATGAGCTCATCTTATTAACATTTATATAAACGATAAGGGTCTCATCATAATGGTTCTGCGGTTTCGTTTTTTACAATATAAATCCCAGCTGAGTTTATTTTTTATTTTGTTATAATTTCGCGAAGATGCCGCGGGCGAAGCGGCAATATGAATATTAAGAAATTTTTTGTTTAATGCAAAGTAACTGTTTCCATTATCCTGTTTTATTATTTTTAATTTAAAATATTGTTTGTAAAATGTGATAACTACTGTTTGTTACAGTTGTAAAATGTATTATTAGACAGTGGAAACGGGTGGGGTTCAAACACTTTAAGACTATTCATAATATCTACACTAATGTCTTATATGCTGGAGTGTATTTTTTTATCAACTACATATTTGCTTTGATTTTTCTCAATAAATTAACAAATAAGTAGTAAGGTACATAATAAGTATAATATTTAGTACTAGAAGTGTTTATGAGGAACTACAGTATTTAAAATTATACGAGTATTTTATGATGATGACTTTTATCATGATAAGAAAATGAAATTGTTATAGACCTGATATGGCACGTTTAGTACAATATTAAAGCTTCAATATAATCTGTGAATTAACACAAAACAAGTATAAATTATTGCCCAACTCTTATGCTTAATCAGTTCTAAGTGAAGGAGTTTCAGTGCGAATCATTTGTATCAAGATCACCATTTACTAATACAGTATTGGACAACATTGCAAGGAAACCTGCCCGTTTTAAAGTACAATTAATTTTCGACATACGCGTAAGTTGGTATTATGCCCGGTAATGGGATGCTAAAAGGACTTAATATTATGTAGGTATAATTGGCGAAAATAGTAAGAGATAAGCATAGCCATATATTAAAGCATTTATATAGTTATTAATTAGTCCCGAGTCTTATAAACGTTTTAATTTAATGTTTAGTAAAGATTTATTAGAGGTGAGATATTTTCCCTCAGTAAAAAGTATCCTATATGTTGACCCGGATAACCGGATAGCTATCATCACACCAAATTTCATCAAAATCAGTCCAGTGCAGTTCGTGAGGCGTTCCCAGACCGACAGACAGACAGACAAAAATTCTAAAAACTATAGATTCGGCCTCTATCGATAATAATGACTATTTCAATAAGGTTTTTCCAAAAAATATTTAACGTACAGATTCGACTCAGAATTTTATTATATATATATATATATATATATATATATGTATATATAGATGTATTTACGTAGTAAGTAAAAAATAGTCATAAGTATAAATAGCATCTTGTACAGATTGAAATTGATTACGATCACCGCTACTTAATTATTGTTAATATTGATCGGACAAAAAGTTAATGTAATATACTAAATAATATGTTACATAGAAAATAACTGTAGTAAAATTATATAAGATTATATATTGCATTGTAAAATTTTAATAGTTTTATATGAATGCATGTTTAAGAGTTTTTATCCACCATTTTTTTTTACTAACCGTCATGAGTTTAGGTACTAGCATTTCGGATAGAAAAACTTTGATCTTGAGAAGAACTAGCGAAACAAACTAAGCGGGATGAATTTCTTTTTTCTTAATAAAATTATAAATTATAATAATTAAAATAAATTATCTGACATCAAAATCATTCCCGCGATCACTTCAATATAAAAAAAAATAGTATTTTGTTGCATTTGTCTATTTGTGTCTGCGTTAAATAACTCATTGCGCTCATCCTCATACATAGAAAATTTTTCTATCGTATTTTTATTTTAGAAGTTCCAACACATCATGAGATGCGCTACTCAAGAGATCCTTGATTTTATCGTTAGTGTTTATGTACTAAATATTAATAAATAATTGCAAGTAACGTCGCAAGCAAAAGTTAGTACAAGTCTTACTTACTAATATTATTAATTCGTCCTTCTTTCTAATATCAATGTAGCAAATGACTCTAACACGTTGTTAATAGCTTTAGGTGAAATTAAAAAAAAAACCTTCACTTATAACTTGACCCACTTTTTGACACTGTTTTGTACAACTTGCTTATATTACTTTAACCCCTTATATTGTCACTTTATATAGTACAATAAATAAATTATTATTATTAACTATGTAACCAAATGTTAGAATCGATAGAATCGATTTGAAATTTTGTACGTGCAGTTCGATTTCAATACAATAATTTAAAATCAAGCTGTTTAATATCTTATGATGGAAGCAGGCACGAAGTCAAAATCTTCAATGGCTAGAAAAACAAATATGGGCTCATTTGATTCATTTTGGTGAGTTTCATATACGACAATAACTTAAAAATTCTTTTTTTATTTCTTTGTTTCTTGAAACTGTATCTCAAAGTTTCTCTCTCTTCTTCAAATCTCAAAATCTCAAAGTTTGTTTTTTAATTTCTGTTGAAAGTGTGTAAGTAGTTCATTTTTGCTTAGAGATACTTTTTGTGCCCAAGAGTGGTATAGGTTATCATGGTAGATTAAGTGGTCTCGTAGGATATTAGTTATGGTAAATCGTTTTTTTAGAGCGTATAAATAAGTAATTTTTATTATTAGCAGTCAATGATTACGGTGGTTTTAGTTTTAGATAATACATGGCGAGCAATGACTCTGAATGTTATATCTAATTTTTATAATACAATGACACAAATAGCGGAGAAAACAAATTGACCAATGTTTATATTTTCCTTACCATTTGAACCTTACCTTATATTTGAATTTTACCACTCTTGAAATTGTACATATTTCTATACAAATATGTATTTTCTAGTATATAAGAGTATATAACTGTTTTATAATATATTTATAAAAGAGTTCTAACCAACACCGACACTGTAGACTCTACAATTTACAAGATTTTATTATTTTGCTTTAATTTTAACAAAAACACATTCCTTTATTTTTTATCAATCAGCCATTGTCTGGTTGTTTATTGTAAATTATAAAATTAATTTATAAATTTATCAAATAATAGTAAATTTATAATTTTTTATTTTAATATACGTAATTAGAATAATTGTTTGCGCTATTAAAATCATTAATGTCCTTAACATAAAAAACCCTTAAAAAAAACTGTAGAAATTAGCATAATAACTCTTATTAGCAAAAACATAATATAAATAGTTTAAAATAAATAACTAATTGTTCATAGCTTGTAAAAAAATAGTTATAGTAACTTAATCGTTAAAAAAAACATGAGATCCACTTTTATTAGATTTAGAGTTGTGGTTATATGTAATACTAGCAGAACTCCGCGTGCGTTTTTTTAAAAGTTTCATCCCCTATTTTACCCTCTTAGGGGTTGAATTTTACAAAACGCTGAAATACATAACTCATTATTTTTGCCGTACTCAATTCATACGAAATTTCATGCAAATATGTCCAAGGAATAAAAAGTTTCATACAAACTTTTATCCCCTATTTCACCCCCTTGGGGCTTGAATTTTGAAAAATCCTTTCTTAGTGGTTGCTTTTGCCATATGAGAAATCATATGAGAAATACGTGTCCAAAATTTCAATTTTCTAGCCTCAAGGGTTTAGCCTGTGCGTTGGTACACCAGTCAATCACTTTTATCTTTTATATATATAGATAAGATGGAATAGACTATATACATATTTAAAGTAACTTAGATTTATAGAAAAAATGAAAAATTATTGTATAAAAATTGAGTAAATATTGTGGAAGGCGAAGTAGGACGAGGCCTCAAAGAACTTTTAAAAGCAATCATTTTGACATTCTACTCGTTGGTTTACCATCAAAAACAATTTCAAGATCATAGGTCATATCTTAATTTCTCCTGTTTATAATACCATATCAGACTTTTTTCCTTCTTTTTGGAAGTCGGTAAAAAATACCAAATTATCGTATAGTAATTTGAGCTATCTGTACATTTTATATAAGACAGAAGCTACAATTGTTTCTAGTATAATTAAATCAGAGAAACTAATACATTAATAAACGAAGCCAATCAATAGTTTTTAGTAGAGTCATCAAATATTCTGGGCTCTTCTATAATAATATGGAAACGTGAACTAACGGTTACCGGTCCCATTTGACTGACAGGTGTCTGATATTTATGACCTCCGATGGACAAATTAATAGTAATTCTACGACGGTATGATAAAACGGGTTTTTGATACAGAAGCGCGGTGATTTGAGAGCGCCATGCCGATTTAGATATCTAAAAAGTGCTAATTCTTTCATCCTGTTTCATATACAAAAATGGTAATTTGTCCATCTGTTCATTGGCAATATAATTATTTGATTGGTATTTCATTTTAGAATAAACTTGTTGGTAATAATTATCATAATTAAATAGAAAGTGTATAATATGCACTTATTAAAAATGAATGATCCATTAGTACGATTTTTTTATCTATAATCTGCCCATGATAAGAGACTTACAAAGAAGTACCAAAACTTATTTAAATATTTACAGTATTATGGAAAGCATGTACATTTATTATAATACAATTATATAAAAACACGGTAGGTACTTTTAATGGTCATGAAGAAAATAAATGTGTGATTAATATTAAAATTATATAAAACTAGCGACTCATCCTCGCTCCGTTTGGGTTCGTCCCTAGTTACGTTAAAGTTTAATATAGATTTCTCAGAGATGAGATATTTTCCCGCAGTAAAAAGTATTCTATATGTTGACCCGGATAACCAGCTATTATCATACAAAATTCCATCAAAATCTGTCTAGTGGATTTCTCGTGATGCATTCCCAGACAGACAGGGCAAAATTTTAAAAACTATAAATTCAGCCTCTGTAATGATAATAATGATTATTTTAATAAGATTTTCCAAAAAATATTTTATGTACAGATTCGACTCAGAATTTTATTATATGTATAAATAATGTATGAAGCTTAATTTTAAAATATAAATAAAATATTGTAATAATAATATAAAAGATATTTTATAATTATATCAAAGCAAATCCTTCATAAAAAGTAGAATTTAGACTATTATTAAATGAAGTAAGGAAGAAAAATAGTTCATAATAAAACAGTTACAAAGCTCTTTAGCATAATATACAGATCTATAGCCAAATCTTGAAGTAATTTATACGTCTGATATTTTTCATATGTAAGAGGAAGATATATTAAAAATATTTATCGTACTAATCCTTCCGTATTTATCAACTAACTACTTTGAAGGCACGTTTGGCTCAGTTTGTAGTGACCCTACTTGCTGTGCCAGCGGTCGCGGGTTCGAGTCCCGCTGGGGACATTCGTTTGTGTGATGAACACGAATGTTTGTACTCTAGTCATGGGTGCTTATATTAATATTATGTATGTATTTAAAGTTATATATGTGTAGTGTATCAACTATCTGGTATCCATAACACAAGCCTCGTAGCTTACCTACTGTGTGTTAATGTCCCAATATATTTATTTATTTTAATGTTAGATATGTGAAAGTGTGTTTGTCACTGCTTCTTTCACGCAAAAATAGATAAAGATAATAATAATAATAATGTTCTCCTGACCGATTCCGGCCACGGCGGCCAATCTCATTGAGACTAACCAACTGCGCAGGAGATATTATAGTGCACAAGTGTACGCGCAGACACAAGTGCACTCTCTATTCCTGTCACTCTCATACTCCGGTGGGATGACTACTCGACACGACCGGTGAGAGTTAAGGCGCAGGACCGACGGCTTTACGTGCTCTCCGAGGCACGGGGGTGAAACACCGCCAACTTCCCAACTCCGGGCTGTTACTGAGGCTTACTATACAGAAAGACTCAATAACTAAACTTGGCCCGACCCGGGACTCGAACCCAGGACCTCAGGATGTGCAACCGTACATGCTAGCCACTACACCACCGAGGCAGTTGAGAGATAAAGATAGGTAATGCATAAGTAAACTAGGTACTTATTCTGGCATATTAAGAAGTTCGTGTGGAATATAAGATTTGTAAGAAGAAAAATAATAAAAAAGCTAAGTAAACATAACCAAATTCTATAAAAGCATAAAAATAATAATCTAAGTGAAGTGAATACTAGCCAAAACTTTGGTTTGGTAAAATATGCCTCAGATATTTAAATTATCGTTTATTCTGATGAGACTAAAACCGTAAAAGAAATCGAAGAAAGGCGCAACGATTAAAGTAAACGATTTGATGTGTTTTATGAGAAATGAAGACCATACTAACATCCTCATTTCTAGCTTTTGCATTCTTTGTTAAAAACCTTAAACTTTAACCAACCCAGGATTCGAACCCAGACCCTCTGTATAAACTATCCACCAGGCCAACGAGGGAATTGGGAGTATAATAAAGGGTAGAACCTATTTTCTCGTTATCCAGACAACAGATAAAACTTAATGCAAATTCCCAGAGAGCGTGGGCGTGGTTAATTTTTTTTCGCTTCACAAAACGACACTGTTTTCGTCTGAGTGCTATTTTATTTTTTATTTTTATGTTTACGAAACACTCGTACATTTATAAACAAAATCTATTTCTTAAATATGTATAGAACTTTATATATTATATCACATAACTATACTATATATTTCTACTTAATCCATAACAACTAAATATGACCATCTAAATTGCTTAACCAAGAGATAAAAAAGCGAGTAAGAGGTATATTGTAAAAAATCTTATACATATAGCTGTTAGGTATATAAAGGAAACATCTTACTAAACTGATGCAAAAACTTCAACTTCACAACTACGCTATCTATCCTAGGAACGTAGATTTGTCTAAAGAATTACGCAAGCTGCGTTATACGAAGAAAGAGAAAGAATGATTGAAATTATCACAACTGTGTTTTAAATTCAGACTAATAATGAAGCCTCATAATAAAGACCAATACAAATTCATTGAAATATCCTCGAGTAAAGACGATAAGAGTCGAATTAAAATGCCTAAAACTGAAGATGATTTACTTGTCTTTTATTCCATCTTCCATACATACATTTTTGTACACCTTTAACTTTTTTATTACAATTTTATTAAATGTATGATAATTTTGTATAATCTGTTCTTAATACTTAGATTTATGTGTAAATTTAACATTTTAAATAAAAATATTTTTTCGGACTATTTCGTGGTTTTTACCTTTTTATCCCCAATTGATATTCGCATATTTGTGCCTCCTTACATATTCGAATATGTACAGTATGTTTTTACTTTAATTAATAAAAACTATAAATATTAATTATTTGAAACATTAAAATTCGCCTACTTAGCTACAAGCCACGAGTTTCTGCACAGTATAATTTATGTTAAGCATTAACTATATTTTATTATATAAGTACACCTATTAATTAACTTGTCCTTTGACTTATAGGTAAAGCACTGTGGCTTATCGTTCTTTATCGTTCGCAATTTCTTCAACAATCCACCAGATTACTTTTGTAATTAGTGAGACGTGTAATAACATTTTCATATAACCAATAACGATTTTAAAAATTAATCTTTATTTATCATCTACCTGCTCATATGAGCTTACTGGTTGTTTCTAATAGCCGAAGACACATTTGCTCCGTGCAGAGATTCGAACCTAGGACCTTGAGACCAGTAGACAGCGCCAAAAAGCCAAGCCATCACCGGTCAAAAGCCTCTTAAATTCCAAAATCACAGACGAGTTCTTTAAAAAACATAACTCAGGTTCATTAGGTAGTCGCCCGATTCTGTGCGGCGATACACAACCCAAAAGAATCGGTGGTCGACCAAGTCATTAATGTTTTTCCATAGAAATATATTAATCACATCTCACCACGCCCTCTGGCGGCTAAACACCAAATAATTTCTGCTATAGCATCTCGAAGGGCGAAAAAAACAATAATTAATTTTACTCTGGCATTTTCGAGGCGGACGGCTCTTAAAACCTTTTTCCGGTCAGGTGAGCTAGATATGAAATATTGCTATTATTAATGTATGACTACAGAAGGTATTTTCAAAGTGTCTCAATTTATCTTTGTATTATAAAGTGCTTAGCCCTATGTCAATAATACGTACAATACCATATTTTGCAAAATAATCAAATTTAATGACGAAGAAGAGATTTGCGTATTAGTGTATGACATAATATAAGTATTTATAAAATATATTTTTATTATCGATTATTATCATAAATCGATTTTGTACAAATCATTTCTTATTTTTCTCCTTTGCAATCCAATTCAATTCTTAAGTTCAACGGCTTCTAGAGGTGCCGTTTCGGCACCATTTACTTCGTTTATGCAATCCATAGGTTAAGTTAATAAAAGATTCACATTCACATATACATGATTTGATAGTTCTCAAAAAGTTCAAGATACCTTAAAGCTAATTAAAGAATTTAATTACAAATAATCATTTTCCATAAAAAGGTTAATGATTTCAAAATCGATTTTAAAGTATTTATTTCTTAAACACGCTTTATCGCCACATAAGAGATAAACTCATAAATTCATATCATATACCTATTAGAAGATATGCCTTTTTTATAATATCCCAATATATAAATTAATAAAAAAATACCTATTTTAAAGTCAGTCAAAATACATTCAGAAACTGTGTTTCATGAAATATAATAAATCTATAATATTTTCGTTCATTTTCATTACTCATATGTCTACGAATAGTCCAAGCGAAATGCAGTTTGGGAACAAAATATTGAAAACCTGAAGTTTTATGATTTTAAAATGTTGGCAGGTATATAAGGAATAGAAATTCATAAAATGCCCCCGATGCCCAGCCACCCCCGAGAAATGGGGGGACGCAAAGTGTTGAAAAATAGTTTTTTTCAATTTCCGGCTTACTGTGACGTTCTATCGAAAAATGTTTTTTACAAAAGTTGTAGGTCTAGTAAAAATCTACAACTTTTATTTATAACACTTTTTACAAAAACCTCAAAGTTTTCGAGATATTTGCAAAAAACTCAGTTTTTCATTTTTTCTTGGTTTTTTATTTTTAATTTCTAGAATAATCTTTTAATTCTCATGAAACTAAGGTAATGTAATCTACAATATATATAAAATAAATAAAAAAAAATTGAAATTGAAATGTTCAGCCATTTCCGAGAAAAGTATGTTTTATGGTCTCGAGAGACCGAAAATCACCCCAAACTTCAAGTGGACGTTTACATTTAAAAATTTTTTTGTACAACTTTCAGATAGGGCTCATTCTTTTTGTCTTGAACTCTACTTTTTGAAAAAATAAAAACATTGTTTGGTCGCCCTGTAAGAACACTCTTAAAAATTGAAAACATTGGAGAAATCGATAATTTTTACTTTGTAAACTACATTTTTTTTTAATTATCATTGGAAAAGTGTACTTTATTAACCAATTTTTTATAAACTGATTATACCAATGTATTTGTCGGGAAAAAACGAAAGAAATGATATTCTTAAGTTTTTAATTTGACGCTTATTATTTATTCAATATTGTCGTAAACATTCCAACTTTGCAATTTGACGAGTCGTGAAGAAATAATAAAAATTGGAATTCACGTAAAGTACACCTTTTTCTTTTGTATTTTTTCCAGTAGAATCTATTTATGTTATTATTTTTTTGAATTTGTCGACGTTTTATTAATTTTTGATCGATTTTGGACTTAAATTTATTGATTTTTTCTAAGAAATTAGATTTTAAGGTAATGACAGAAAGAAATGAAATTCATTTGTAATCTAATCTTGTTTATTCATTAGATAAAAGTGTAATTTAAAAAAATTAAGTTGATATTTACAAAGTTTTGTCATAGTTTCGTTAAAAAATCATAAAAAAAAAGTTTTTACTAAACTCTTTACATCGATTTTTTCTTGAGATATTCGACTTTCAATAAAAATTCATCCTTTTCTTTTTTATCATCAATATCTAAGCGTTTGATGGATGTACAGTACATTAAGAGGAGGCTCCCTAAATTTAACGCTGATTTGCCGGGATATTCTATGTATACCAGATATCAAATCAATGTGATAATTTAAACATATGATTTTTCAAACCTTTTTCTAACGGACGTTACAAACAGAAACACAATTGAATGAAATTTTCTCGAGGGTTTTATTTTTTTTAAAATATGCCTTTTTTAGAGATTTATGGATTTTACTTGTAAATTACTTCATTTACATATGCAAAAAAAATACTCACAGAAGGAAAATATAGTACATTATGTCGTGTTTGAATATCATTGACCTTGACCAATTATTATTCTCATAATAAATTAAATTAGATATTAGACTTACGTCCTTTAGTTCTGTGCAAGAATAAAATTGATCGGATATTCGATATTCAACCTTATTCGCTAGCAGCTTAGGTGCAACGGCGATAGTGATTCAGTCGGCCGCTGGCCCTTGACGAGGTAGGACCTATGTCGCTTTTGCTCGCGCACAATCCCCCCCGCTAATTTATCGAAATATTCATTCTTGGACATAGTGTAAAAAAATCAACGTTTTTTGCTTTTTATACATAGCTTTGCCAAAACAACTTTAAAACGCACATACATTTAAGGTTGAATTTACATTATTGTATACTTTTTTAAACTAGAATTACCTAAACACAATTAGGTTTTAAGAGAACTTTTGCATGGGATTGTGTATCTAGTTCTTTAGTGATCGATGAAATCATAAGTAAACAAATTCCGATTTGCCGTATACTATGGGTTTCGCGCGGCTATGCTTATGATTAATATTTAATATGAATAATATAATTAATAAATATAAGTAATTTACTATACGCGTTGTATGTATGTGTGTGTATATACATACATACGTACATAATATGTACGCTTATCTCTTTCGTACTAGGTACTTTTCTAGAGTTTACAAGTGTGTTATCAGTATGAACTTTCGTTTCGTTTCGTGGTGGTATAAGTAGGTATGAAAAGGTTTTTATATAAGATGTTGATAATATTGTAATCTTTGGAATTAGATAATCCGATTATAAAAATGTTTTCAATAATAGGAAGATATACTTCACGCACCCAGAACCACAGCATTTTTTATTTTTTTCTAAAAGTCTATGTTGCGGGAAGCAGACGTACACCCAAACACACTCTTACCGACTCTGCCACGATTTCATCAAGCGATTGTACGCGCAGGATTTAGCCGCGGGTTTCACATAATTCTACATGTAAAATACCTACCAAATTTCATAAACATCACGTGAACTTAGCTAACCAAAACTAGTACGGGTAAGTAGGTATATCATAATAAAACATAGGGTATGTTTGTCCCTCAAGGATAATGCAGATTTCTATATTGTTATATTTTCTGTAGTTCAGCAGATTATCTTCATACTTATAACTTTACCATTTATTATGTACATATGCCATTTTAAATTTACTGAAGACCTTTTGGAAATATATTATTTACATCATAACAACGTCGAAGTTTTTTATGTAAAATAAAGCAGTATGTAAAGTTAGTGTAATACTAAATATGTTTTTTGAAGTGGCGTCCCTGGTGGAATAGGCACAGTGGTTAGTGAGCGCAATCAGCTGAGCCCGGGCTTGAGTTAGAAAACCAAGCGTTTAGAAAAAAAAGTGAATAAAAAAATAAAAAATATTTCGCACCTTATGAAACACGTATTTCGTAGTGGTATGATCTCGGATTATAATAACGATCATCGTAGGTTCGATTCTCCGTATGTGTAGACATTTTTTTTCCTTTTTCTCAATTTATATATTGAATTTTGAATTTTCATGTACAAAGTTTTTTCGCATGCGCTTTAATTACTATTCCTTGTTGAAAAGTCCAAAATCCCATTTTTTTTATAATTTCTATGCCTTTTGCATATTTACTTACATATAAAAAAACAATAAATGATAATAAATAAATAATATATTAATTTCTTTGCACAATTGAAAAATGAATATTATATAAAAATTGAGAAAAAGAAAAAACGTCTCAGTACAGAGAATCGAACCTACGACCGTAGAATGTTTAGACCGAGCTTTCACCGCTACGCCAACTCACGCTTAGCTTGTAGATTGAAATAAGTGGTTCATAATCATAGTCCTTCAATTGCTTTTCATTATTATTAATTCAATATTACAAAAGTTACATAATAATTTGTAAATTTCTAAACATCATACCAATAAAAACATAAGTAACTTCCTGATGAGATTCCTAAAGTATCTATATGAATATATAAATAATAGAAATAAAATATAATTTAGATGTTCAATATTTACTCAAATTCATTTATTGCATAGGAATAAATGTCTTAGCTTTTCGCGATTACTAAGTATATACTTATTATAATAAAACAAAATGTTACCGGATCAATGCCCGTATTTTAAATTCCAATAATATTAAAAACAAATTAATGTAATAAGTTGGCCTACTGCCTACAGACGCGCTTGCGTACTCTGTGACGCTTGGCCTGTAGTTGTGAGTTCACGCCGGCGACGTGAGCGCACAGCTCGCTTTGCGGGAGGGGAGGTAGCGTTAAATGCCTACTTCGCCCGGACAGCCTGGTCTTAAGGAGTAATTTTAAAAATTTAAATCTTTTTAAAATTACCCTTTAATGTACTTTTTTTTGTTTTTAATTATTTTTTTTCATTTTTTACATTTTTTATGATTTTTTTTAACAAAACGATGACAAAATTTTGTAAATAACAACTTAATTTTTTTAAATTACACTTTTATCTAATGAATAAACAAGATTAGATTACAAATGAATTTCATTTCTTTCTGTCATTACCTTAAAATCTAATTTCTTAGAAAAAATCAATAAATTTAAGTCCAAAATCGATCAAAAATTAATAAAACGTCGATAAATTCAAAAAAATAATAACATAAATAGATTCTACTGGAAAAAATACAAAAGAAAAAGGTGTACTTTACGTGAATTCCAATTTTTATTATTTCTTCACGACTCGTCAAATTGCAAAGTTGGAATGTTTACGACGATATTGAATAAATAATAAGCGTCAAATTAAAAACTTAAGAATATCATTTCTTTCGTTTTTTCCCGACAAATACATTGGTATAATCAGTTTATAAAAAATTGGTTAATAAAGTACACTTTTCCAATGATAATTAAAAAAAATGTAGTTTACAAAGTAAAAATTATCGATTTCTCCAATGTTTTCAATTTTTAAGAGTGTTCTTACAGGGCGACCAAACAATGTTTTTATTTTTTCAAAAAGTAGAGTTCAAGACAAAAAGAATGAGCCCTATCTGAAAGTTGTATAAAAAAATTTTTAAATGTAAACGTCCACTTGAAGTTTGGGGTGATTTTCGGTCTCTCGAGACCATAAAACATACTTTTCTCGGAAATGGCTGAACATTTCAATTTCAATTTTTTTTTATTTATTTTATATATATTGTAGATTACATTACCTTAGTTTCTTGAGAATTAAAAGATTATTCTAGAAATTAAAAATAAAAAACCAAGAAAAAATGAAAAACTGAGTTTTTTGCAAATATCTCGAAAACTTTGAGGTTTTTGTAAAAAGTGTTATAAATAAAAGTTGTAGATTTTTACTAGACCTACAACTTTTGTAAAAAACATTTTTCGATAGAACGTCACAGTAAGCCGGAAATTGAAAAAAACTATTTTTCAACACTATGCGTCCCCCCATTTCTCGGGGGTGGCTGGGCATCGGGGGCATTTTATGAATTTCTATTCCTTATATACCTGCTAACATTTTGAAATCATAAAACTTCAGGTTTTCAATATTTTATTTTTTCTTAAAAATAACTGCATTTCGCTTGGACTAGAACCAAACTTTGATATTGGACTTGTGCTTAATTTGAAGAAGTTCCATCTTCTTCATTCGCATGACTACAAAATTTATTGCGAACATACACAAAGTTTTATTTGTTATTCCTATATAAGTAATAATTTATTGATTAGAAATTTGAAACGTGTATTAGGTTTAAAGGTTTTAAGCAGATGGCAGTAACGTAACCTTTACCAGCCGATAAATAAATTAAATACAGTGTACATCGCGGTCGGCGAGATCACACGCCACTGACCAATGGGGTGCGCGCACGCAAATGTCAGTACACGTGCGAGCAGTACTTACATAGAGAGGATTACGCGGGCTAATAGTATTAAAACCTGGAAGTATTTTTTTTAATTTTATGTTAATATTTGATTTTTACTTCTGCACATTGTACCGACGTAACCTATAAGTAATAACACCTGCAACATGTTTATATTTAACACGCAATGGCACGCTTTGTTATTTTTTATAAGGTACGTTTAAATTTAAGTAGGCAGATCTTGTGGTATTAACGTGATAATTTAGTATGTTATTTTTTTTAATATTATTATAGAATGTACCTATTAAATTTGGCAAATAAATATTTGCATAGATTGCGAGATTCAAAATTAGTATAGTATAAAATAGTCAAAAAATACTAAAAATAATTAAAATGAAAAGAGCATTTTTAGATTTTTGAAAAATTACTTTTTCTATCTAGAAAATCAAATCTGCTCTTTTCAAAAGAACGTTACTTCAACAAAACAAACTCTAAAGAAATAAAACCTAAGAGAAATAAAATACTTACATTATTATATAATTAGTACCTACCTGGGCAACCGAGCTTCGCTCGGAGTTCTTTTTTATTATATCGTATTTTTAAGATAAAAAAGAAAAAAATAACAAAAAAATATAATAAATACAAAAAAAACAAAAGTAAATAAAATAAATAACGAATAATGCGAAAGAAAATCGCATAAAAACTCGAAAACACGCGTTTTCTTAGACATAAGAGTAATCTAGATTGATTTTTCGCCCCCGAAATCCCCCACATACCAAATTTCAGCGAAATCGTTAGAGCCGTTTCCGAGATCGCTGGTATAAATAAATAAATAAATATATAAATATACAAGAATTGCTCGTTTAAATATATTAGATATTGTGGATATTATTCAACATTCATAGATCTATATGACAAATTATTACATATTATAAATATGTGAAATTATAAATAAGTAGCCATAATCTACGACTTAAAGTACCTACATATTAACTTGTTGTGAACACTTAAATCATAAGTTTATAGTTTTTTAAGAACCCATGAACTATAATAAGAAATCAATGAAGAATCACTTTATAAGTCTGTATAATAATAATATATTAAAAGTTGTTTTTATCCCATATTTAGATATATATTGATTTTTTAACGTAAATCTCTATGTTCTAGCTATTTATTATTGCAAATTCAAAATTCTATTAAAAAGTTAAATCCCTCGCGGGATTCGAACCCATGTACTTAAGGATGGTAGTGAGAGCAGTAAAACTCTGATTTTGCCCTACTGCACCCACATACTACACAGCAAATTAAATTCAAATATAAATTACTGTCTGTATTTTTTGTCATTAAACTGCTCATAAATTATACTCACTTTACTCGTAAAACTTACAATGGTCTTTATTATTTTTTACATTTTAATGTTAGAATTGGGTGTGACATTATATTTAACATTTACCTTATTTACATTTTATTTTACTCTTAAGTTAGATTAAAATTAGAATGAGTTATACTGAATTTTATGATTTTCGATACGATCGCGCCACAAAAAGAGTATATTTTAAAAAGCTGACAACGCTTAGCTTTTTAACTTGTTTTCAATAAAAAATAAAAATATACTTAAATATAAATGTCTCATATTTATTTTTATTTTAACAACATATATTTTCCAGGGTAATAACAGCTCTAAGCAGTTATCTTATATTATTTTGTGAATTTTTCTCCCCTTCTAGCAACAATCGTACTAATTAATGGACAGTTACGTGTGGATATTTCGTGTTTATTTGTCATCGGGAGTAATTCCCAATTTCGTTTAGTTTTGTAGAAATTCTGCAGTTTACGTTCAAGCACCACTTGCATGAAATTTTTCATTTCATTCAATTAAATATATTTTTCCTATACCTTTAGAAGTAATATATAATTTTCAAATGTCAGATTATTGTAGTATTGGGGCAGTGGTAGCCCAGTGGTAACGCGCTCGCTTGGGAAACCGAGTGAAACGGGTTCAAATCCCGGGTCTCGCACCTCTGATATTTTCATGTGCGAATCATTTCTAACATGATTACCACTTGCCTTACGGTGAAGGAAAGCATCGTGAGGAAGCCTGCATGTCTGAGAGAACCTAGCCAGTTTTCGAAAGACATGTGAAGTCCGTCAACTCGCACTTGGCCAGCGTGGTGGACTATGGTCTGATCCCCCTCGTATTAAAGGGAGGCCCGTGCCCAGCAGTGGGACGTTAAAAAGGGCTGAATACAGATTATTGTTGTGGTTTTGTTGTAGTGTATCTGTAGTTGACGTTTGCTATATTTATATATCAATATATCATCAAGATATCTATACTATAATTATATATTTATCAAACTATGAATTTAGTACAAGTTTTATGGTTACTTTATTGATCTCAACTAGTTCGCTTTGAAAATTGAATTGAATACTTTGTCAACAAAGCCTTATTGATATCAAAACTTTGTTATCAATAACGTCTTATTTAGTAAGTTCTTCTTATATTTACTTTCTAAAACCTAACTAGTAATTCAGAAGCGAAGTGTGTTGGTTTGTCCTTCTATGACACATCGAAAGATACGATCGATAATCCTTTCCCTAGAGATGGATTGATCATGAGAGAATATAAAAATGCCTTGACCTCATCGTAAACAAGATGTGATTATTATTGGCTTTATTCAATTAGGAACTGAGAAAAGAAAATTAACGATACAGTGAATATTTGGTCTTCTATTGCAAATATGGAAGTTTCTATGTCAGTATTATTTACTCCTTTTAGTATTCTTTCGCTAGCCAGGTAAGGGTGTTTAATACACAGTTAGACTATGACCGGGAGTAAGATATACCTACTGTTAGGCACCCGTGAGCAAATCCTTTAAGGGTAAATCCTTTTTAAAATTCACCTATCGAAAAAGATTTATAAATACTCATTGTTATAATATATAAAACATTTTTTTTTAAACAATCTATATTATGATACGATAAAGTTACAACTTCACTTCAAATAGCGTGTAGGATATTACAGAAGTAGTGTCATATATTATTATCATCGATCTTGTATCAATCTTTTTAAACACGCACTCCGTATAAAGGAAAAATAAGGGAATTTTTCAGTGTACAAGTATATAAAACTGACCAAGTTCAAATCAGTCTCTCCCGTGACCATGATTGCTGTAAAGCATTCGAAACGTAGAAAATCAAAAATCAAAATAAATCCACGAGAAAATCCGAAAAGATAGTTTTATTTAAAAATTAATAATATATTAAAGGTTTTATTATAATCATCCAGTCATTTAAGGGTCCCCCTTGAATTTACACCACCTTTTTCATATAAAAAAGTGATCGCTCTCTATATACTTGCATATGTCTAATTAGTGTGGACTCTATAGGAATATACACGACTCACGAGTAAAGCTGGTGGTACCTATAATAAATATTTGTATGTCAAATAAACATAAATACAGTCCTATAAATATAGCCTATCTAGTGATGGGTCCACCAAAGCATGATATAATATACATATGTATGTATACATGTCATAATCAACTTTGTCCAAATAAAGAAGCAAGAAGTAATAAAAAATATATTTTTATAATAAATCCATATCTTGCTCGAAGGCAAATAAAATTGTTTGCTAATAAATTTTGTTTTGAAGTCGTGCATTGGTACATTTTATAGTTCGGACGACGTTTATTTTGCCTTCATTCATAAAATTTAAATATTTGCAGTTTTATTTTGTAATCAAGTGACTCTCTATTTTGCTTTGAGATATATAAAGCTTGATGTTTTATAAAGGTTCGGTTCGGGGAGCGAAACGAAACACGACTTCTTGGCTCAAAATATAGTTTATTACTCCCCATATTTGATACAATCATTATAATATATAGACTACACCACACGCCCCACAAAAACAGAAAAAAAAAATAACCTAAGAGTTTTTTTTTTTTTTAACTTACATACAATTTTGTCCTATTTTTGTGAACAGTTTCGGCTTTATTGTTTCTTAAAATTTTTACATTTGGATCAAGGTCTTCTAAAACTTTAAAAGGACCATTGTATATATTATCAAATTTATTTCCTGTTTCATTTTTAACCAATAACAAGTCATCTTTCTTATACATTATAGGTTTTACATAATTATCAAATTTAGATTTTCTTAACAATTTACTTTGTATCAAATTTTGTCGTGCTTCACATTGGGCTTTCTGTAACCTAAATTTTAATTCTAATGGGTAACTGTCTGTATTATATAAAGGTTCAATAGTACAATTTTGTAAGTTACTGGGTAGATTACATGGTTTTCCAAATACTAGTTCAAAGGGTGAATATTTTGTTTCTGAATGTACAGTGGTATTATACGAAAAGCACCAATATGGAAGCCAATCACTCCAATACCTACTATTGTTTTCTGTTTGAATTCTTAAAAATGCATTAAGTGATTTATGGGTGTTCTCAAGTGATCCAATCGATTGATGATGATAGGCACAAGCAAAAGTTTGTTTAATATTAAGTAGCTTACTTACCTCAGTCATGGTACTAGATACAAATTCAGTACCCCTGTCAGAGGCGATCTCACGCGGGATACCATATCTAAGTATAAAGTTGTTGACAAAAGCTCTGGCTATACTTACGCTATCTTTCCTCATTAAAGGATAGGCTTCTACATACTTACTAAGCTCACATTGTAGTGTGAGTATATACGTGTAATTATAATAATCCTTATCTAAGGGCCCAACTATATCTAAAAATACCTTATCGAAAGCTGATTGCGCAGTCGTGGTTATAGTCATTGGTTGTTTTGTATGCAACGAATGCTTTTGTTTTTGGCATTTGTCGCATTTTCTAACAAACTTAGTTACGTCATCTACCATTTTTGGCCAAAAGTAATATCTTTTTATGTTGTTTAGCATGCGTCCAATACCTGCATGCCCACTTGTGGGAAGCAAGTGGAAATCGTTTATTATTACTCGTTTATCATCATTATTTATTACTCTAGTCACGTTTTTTAAAATATAAATCCGTGGACCGGTCCAGTTTTTATTTTTACAATATTTGGTTAACCAATTTATATATTTCTCATTCTCTACTTTCTTAATAATATATACTTCATCAATATTAATTTTCTTACAGATAGATTCCAAATCTCTCACGAAGGCGTCTCGCGCCGAGCATGATCGAGAAGATGGATCTATAAAAATTGTCATTTTAGAAGGCACATATATGAAATCGTTTTCATTAACACACTCGGTGTCACAATTTATAGTACACGAAGAAATTACTAACTCAGTGCAATTTCTCGGTTTTCTAAGAATTTCAACGATTTCCGGTTGATCAGACCGACTATCTGTCTTGTTCTTGTCGACCGAGGAATTGTCCTGTACATTACGTTTTGCCATACTTCGGGTCATAATATTTAAAACGTCCTGATTTAGGCTTTTTAATTCATCTGAGGTAATGACGATGCGAGATAACGCGTCTGCAACCACGTTATTCACACCTTTAACATATTCAACTACATAGTTATATTCATCTAAGGTCAAACGAAACTTTAATAATCTGCTAGAAGGGTTACTGAAACTAAATAAATAAAGTAAAGGTTTATGATCGGTTTTTATAATGAATTTTTTACCAAATAAGTAGGGCCTGAAATATTTAACAGACCAGACAATAGCGAGGAGTTCTTTTTCTATTGTTGGATAATTTAATTCTGATTTATTGAGAGGGCGACTTGCATAAGCAATGGGCAAGTCGTTTTTATTGCACAATACGGATCCTATGGCCAAACCAGATGCATCTGTGTGTAGTATAAACTCATTATCATCGTCGAAATTTGGATACTGTAAAATAGGTGGGTTTACCAAAGACTGTTTTAATAATTTAAATGAATTTTCGCAATCAATGTTCCAATCAAATTTAGCGTTTTTCCTACAAAGCCTATTCAGGGGTATGGTTACTTCCGCAAAGTTCTGTATAAATTTACGATAATAGTTAACAAAAGCAACGAAGCGCCTGACTTCGTCACTATTTGTAGGCGTTGGATAATTTTGTATAACACGGGTCTTTTCAGGGTCTGGTGAGACTCCTTTAGCAGATACAACATGGCCTAAATATAACATCTCTTTCTTTAAAAATTGGCATTTCTCAGGGTTTACTTTTAAATTCACACTTCTAAGCCGTTCACAAATATCAATTAAGTTCTTATTATGGCTTTCCAAATTTCGCCCAATACAAACTAAGTCATCTAGATAGACCAGACACTTATCGTGGTTTAAACCAGACATTGCTACGGTCATCAACCGACTAAAAGCACTCGGACTGATTTTTAAACCCATCGGAAGTCGTTTCATTTGGTATTGTTTGTTTGTAGTGAAAGCGGTATATTTTCTGCTTTCTGGGCTTAATTGTAACTGATAGTAACTTTGACTAAGATCTAAATGGCTAAAGTAGACTGCTCCTGACAGAGAATCTAATATATCTGTTATGTTAGGCAAAGGAAATCTATCATCCTGAATACATTGATTCAATTTTCTATAATCAATAACAATACGCCATTTTCTATTACCGTTGCTATCGCTTTTCTTTGGCACTAGAAGCACTGGGCTTGACCATTCACTCGTACTTTCTTCTATAATATCGTTACGTAACATATCTTCGATTTGCCTATCAATCTCAGCTTTTTGTTGTTTAGGAAGCCTGTAAGGCTTGGTATATACCGGACTGGTATTTTCTTTCAAGTGAATTGACTGTTCGTATAGGTTAGTTACGCCTAATTTATCACCGGGTAATAAAAATACATCGGAATATTTTGCACAAATACTTTCTATTGAAAGTTGTTCCTCTTTATTTAAATGTTTTAAATTTAAGACTGAAAATAACTGCTTAACTCGTTCGGCATTTAAATTATTGCTCTCAAATGAACATAAATTATAATTACTTAAGGTTACAATGTCCGGAGTAAAATAGCTTAAACAAATATCAATATCTCTGGTATTTAAAATTCTTAACGGTATTTTACCATTATCAGGCTTTACTAAAATCGATGCCAAAAATACACCCTCACTTAACTGTTTAGGCATGACTACACATTCGTCCCGAAAGTGTGTCTGCACCCAATGAGTAACCTCACACCTAGCCGGTACAGTTATGTAATTATTTCTACCGAGTTGACCCATCTGTAATGGAATACACACCGGTACCTTGTCATTAATCGTCAAAACATTTTGCTCAAAATCTAATAAACAATTAAATCTACTCAAAAAATCTTGACCTAATATACCATCCGTTCTACACTTAAAATTTTTAAATACATAAAACTTATGCTCAAACTCATGATCATTGTAATTCAATTTAAGATAAACAAAACCATCACAGTATACATAGCCACCTATACCGTTTATTTTAATGCGCTCTATATGGAATGGAATGTTTAAGTTCTCTAATATCTCTTGCCTAACTACGGACAGCGACGCGCCGGTGTCAAGTAACCAACTACGCGGCACGTGGAATACATTTAAGGTTACGGAATTAATATTTTGACAATAAAAATTTTCATGAACGAAAAAACAAATTATTACTTTCACTATCTCTCTGTATTTCCGTATTCTGTTGCAATAGTTCACTATTTTTTGTCTCCGCTAAATGCATATTGTGTTGTCTCGTAGGGCGACGGGACGTTGTGTGGCCACGAAAACCATTGCGACCGCGATAATTAGACGGACTACTAAAGTAACGCGCACCGTCTGAACCATAATTATAACCACGACCACGATTATTATGATATTGTGAATTGGAAAATTTCTTGGGCGCACCCCTATTCAAATTATTATGATAAGAAGCTCGCTGATAACGGCTTGACCTACCTCTCTTACTGTAGAAACTCATCACCCGATCTTCTCTTCCAGACGAAATCATTTCGTCAATCGCACCCTGGATGGCGTCCTTCAATGTGTTATAGTTCCTAGCAGCGATTATAGTACTAAGGCGACTGTTACGCAGGCCATCAGAAAATCTTTTTATCGCAATCCGCTCATTTACTGGCTTCAAAATTTGATACGCGTTTGTGTCTCCGTTGGCCTGAGTAATAGTCAAATCGACAAATAACTGTTCCAACTCCTTACCGTACTCCTCTATACTTCTCTCGTTCTGTCTGGCATGCTGCAGCTTACTCTGGATCGCTGTATCAGATTTTTTAGGCAGTAGAATAGTACGCATATCGCTAAGTAACTCTGTAACAGATGAATAGTTAGCACGCATACGCAGTTTGGCACTTTCCGATAACCGGGACTTTAACACAAACTGAATAAGTTGTTTTTTGCCAGCATCATCAATCATTGCATCATACATTTCAATATTTGAGATTAATCGCTTGGTGATATCTTCATCACCTGTCAGTATCGGCAATAAAGCAATTGCAGTTTTTAACTCAAATTTCTCCATAGTGCTTGTCGTATCCTCTGTACTACCAGAACAAAGTTGACAAATTTTTGAACGAAGTTTGCTAATATTACTAAATAAATCTATAAAACTTTGAAGTTCACAATCTTTGATATTCTTATTCTTTATTTTTTTTTTCAATAATATTTTGTATTAAATTAAATTGGCTATATAAAATATTCGCTTCGCTAAGTTTAGCTTCTCTTATACTAATTGATCGCCTACTGGGGCCTAACTTGGTTAAATAATCTTTAATATGTTTCAATTTATGAAATATTTCATTAACATCGCTATATGCCATACCATAATAATTAACAAAAAGATTAACCAAGAGATACAGAGTACTGCGGTATTATCATTAAAAATATTACGAGTACCTTACTTTTTATACCTTAAAATAAAAAGATTAAATGCGAATAAATACAGTTAGTTATATACCTATATACGCTTATACATTATGTCACTGTTTGTGGCACATTTTGTTACCGTTCATACCTTTGCACTTTTTTTTTTTTACGCACTATTATTGATATGCACTCCGTTATCGCACACACACTTTATTACGTACCACTATTCCTTAGACGAGGGGATTGCCTACATCAGGCACAAATTTTGCGTCTTGTTGTTGTCGACGAAATACACTCATCGACCTTCGCAGCTCGTACGCATTGATACCTCTATTGATCCATTTGGTGTGACATTTCTTATAGTATCGCAGCAACCATATAGCTCCTCCAACAGTTAAGATCACGCAAATTGCTATCAAAACATAAGTTATTGTGCTAGCGTGTTGTACCAACTGATCAGCGCCAGCCGAATTTCCAGCTCCATTTTGCGCGATAATCACCTCCTGTTCCTTAGACTGCTGTTTGCCCATGTTGGACACTTATATATTCTACAAAAAAGTACTTGAAAATAAAGTTCACAGGAACAAAGAAGTCTCTCGAGTACAAATTATATGAATGTAATAAAATCATGATGAGTTTATAAAATGCACCGATCACTCAATGTTTTTAATATCGCGTCCTTATAAGGCGCGCTGCGCTGGCAGGGTCGCCATATAAAGGTTCGGTTCGGGGAGCGAAACGAAACACGACTTCTTGGCTCAAAATATAGTTTATTACTCCCCATATTTGATACAATCATTATAATATATAGACTACACCACAGTTTTAATTGATTTATAACATTTTTAAGTTTATTTATTTATTTGGATTTCCAGCTGATATTATATTTAACCAATTTAAAAGAGGACAAGTTATCTACTCAATTTATATTTACCATTATTTTATTGTGTGTATGAGATGATTCATACATAAGTTTTCATAATTTATATATATATATATATATATATATATATATATATATATATATATATATATATATATATATAAATAAAGCGGAAAAGACAAAAAAGTTCAGTATCTTTTTCTTCCCTGTTTGACGACCGTTTTTTTTTTTTAATTTTTTTCTTTACCAGCAGCTACCATTAACGACCACTATTACCATTAACGAGCTTTATTATTATCAACTAGCGACTCACCCTCGCTTCGCTCGGGTTCGTCCCTAAGTTACGTTTCACTGCTGAACTGAGCTAAACGTTGATAAGTCAGCCTGTGAGTCGCGAGTAGTGAATAAAAATAGTTATTGCGAGTGTACCTTAGGTGATAGACATATAATATTGCGAACTTCCCTGTATAACTTTTTAAGACCTACAATTTTCTAGTACATTGTTTTGATTTATCTCTTAAGGTTCAGCCAGCGTTAGCCATATAAACTTCT
Organism: Fabriciana adippe; assembly: GCA_905404265.1. Classification (NCBI taxonomy): domain Eukaryota; kingdom Metazoa; phylum Arthropoda; class Insecta; order Lepidoptera; family Nymphalidae; genus Fabriciana; species Fabriciana adippe. Next base: position 8,538,763 of record FR990001.1, on the reverse strand, counting down.
AAGGACGACTCGATAGAACCAGTCATTGCGTTTTCCCGCGGGAACGAAAAATGTGCCTGTAGTAAAAGGTATCCTAAATGTTGACTCGAGTGATAAGCTATCACTATACAAAATTTAATTGAAATCGGTTCAGTACTTTTTGCGTGAAACGCGCACATCGATTTAACTATGTTAGTTTTGCTATAGGTATAGATAAGAATAGGTATTGCGAGTGTACCTTGAGAGATAGACATATTATACTGTTGTAGATATTTCTGTTGGCCTTTTCAAGATCTACAATTTTTTAGTACATTGTTTTGATGTATGTCTTTAGGTTTAGCCAGCGGAGGGTTCCTAAGGAGGACTCGATAAAACCAGTTATTGCGATTTCCCGCGGGAAACAAAGATTTTCCAAAAGTAAAAGTTATCCTAAATGTTGACCCGAGTAATAAGTTATCAGTTCACAAAATTTCGTTGAAATCGGTTCATTACTTTTTGCGTGAAACGCGTACAGAAAAACAGACAAACAGACAAAAAGACAAACAGATAAACAGACAAACAGACAAAAAAATTAATAACTATTGTTTTGGGGTCTATATCGTATACATAATACGTTACAGTCATTGTTTTTAAAAAATATTTCATGTACAGATTTCGCTAAGTTACTGCTTTATTATAGAATAGATAACGTACTCGTATAAGAAAATAGTAATATCATTTAATAAAAATAGTTATAGCGAGTGTACTTTAGGAGATAGACATATACCGTTGAGAACTTTTCTGTAGAACTTTTTAAGACCTACAATTTTCTAGTACATTGTTTTGATTTATCTCTTAAGGTTCAGCCAGCGTTAGCCATATAAACTTCTAAGGACGACTCGATAGAACCAGTCATTGCGTTTTCCCGCGGGAACGAAAAATGTGCCTGTAGTAAAAGGTATCCTAAATGTTGACTCGAGTGATAAGCTATCACTATACAAAATTTAATTGAAATCGGTTCAGTACTTTTTGCGTGAAACGCGCACATCGATTTAACTAAGTTAGTTTTGTTATAGGTATAGATAAGAATAGGTATTGCGAGTGTACCTTAAGAGATAGACATATACTGTTGTAGATATTTCTGTTGGCCTTTTCAAGATCTACAATTTTTAAGTAAATTGTTTTGATGTATGTCTTTAGGTTTAGCCAGCGGAGGGTTCCTAAGGAGGACTCGATAAAACCAGTTATTGCGATTTCCCGCGGGAAACAAAGATTTTTCTAAAGTAAAAGGTATCCTAAATGTTGATCCGAGTAATAAGTTATCAGTTCACAAAATTTCGTTGAAATCGGTTCATTACTTTTTGCGTGAAACGCGTACAGACAAACAGACAAACAGACAAACAGACAAAAAAATTTATAACTATTGTTTTGGGGTCTATATCGTATACATAATACGTTACAGTCATTGTTTTTAAAAAATATTTCATGTACAGATTTCGCTAAGTTACTGCTTTATTATAGTATAGATAACGTACTCGTATAAGAAAACAGTAATATCATTTAATAAAAATAGTTATAGCGAGTGTACTTTAGGAGATAGACATATACTGTTGAGAACTTTTCTGTAGAACTTTTTAAGACCTACAATTTTCTCGTACATTGTTTTGATGTATCTCTTAAGGTTCAGCCACCGTTAGCCATAGAAATTTCTAAGGACGACTCGATAGAACCAGTCATTGCGTTTTCCCGCGGGAACGAAAAATGTGCCTGTAGTAAAAGGTATCCTAAATGTTGACTCGAGTGATAAGCTATCACTATACAAAATTTAATTGAAATCGGTTCAGTACTTTTTGCGTGAAACGCGCACATCGATTTAACTAAGTTAGTTTTGTTATAGGTATAGATAAGAATAGGTATTGCGAGTGTACCTTAAGAGATAGACATATACTGTTGTAGATATTTCTGTTGGCCTTTTCAAGATCTACAATTTTTAAGTAAATTGTTTTGATGTATGTCTTTAGGTTTAGCCAGCGGAGGGTTCCTAAGGAGGACTCGATAAAACCAGTTATTGCGATTTCCCGCGGGAAACAAAGATTTTTCTAAAGTAAAAGGTATCCTAAATGTTGATCCGAGTAATAAGTTATCAGTTCACAAAATTTCGTTGAAATCGGTTCATTACTTTTTGCGTGAAACGCGTACAGACAAACAGACAAACAGACAAACAGACAAACAGACAAAAAAATTTATAACTATTGTTTTGGGGTCTATATCGTATACATAATACGTTACAGTCATTGTTTTTAAAAAATATTTCATGTACAGATTTCGCTAAGTTACTGCTTTATTATAGTATAGATGAAATAATTTTGAAAACAGTTAGTTTTATTTTAATAAAAAGTAAATTCTATTTATACATATTTTCGTTAAATTTTCAATAAATGATTATAATCGAATTTAGACCATTAAGCGAACACTAATACCTACTCGTATAAATTAATCAATAGTTAAACGTCTAAATTAACAAATGGCTCTATTCTCAATGATGTATATCATTTAAACGTGATATTTAAAAGTTTTTGAACATCAAAGTTAAAGTAACTGTAATAACAAGATTATTATTAACTTAACATGCTGAGAATGAGAACTAAATGATGAAATAATTATGTTTTGTCTTAAGTATACTGGAGTGCTCACATTTTAAATAAATATATTATAATATTTTAAATAAAATTTTGAAACACGATCAGTCAGTTTAGTAAGTAAAGTAACATACTCGTATATTTAATTAATAAAAAATATGTTATATTTATTTTGTCGTTTTCAGAACCTGCATAAGAAGCACTGCCGTCATAAGAAAGAAGGCTATAACTTCATCAAAGTTGATTTCGAAATATTTGAAGTTTTGTCTTGCTACTACGTCAAAATTACTACTAGTTTTGACGTAGTTACGATTAAAATTTCGGATTCATAACAGAGGCGTAGCGTAACTGACTCACTAATTGACTGGGGCACTAAGTGCATAGGCCACTGAATGGCTGGGTTACTAATTGACTGTGTCACTAAGTGGCTGGGTCACTTAGTGGCTGGGTCACTCAGTGAATGAGCCAATAAGTCACGGAGTCACTGACTGAGTAAATACTACTAAGTGACTAAGTGACTAAGTATAGACTGACTAAGTTTAGACTAAGTGATAGTAAATATACTATCGATATACACTCAATTCCGTTCTCGAAAATAATAATTACAAAATCTAGTATGACCGTGCTATCCTAACCAATAAGACCCATTCCTTGCAATAGACCAGATATAAAGCTTCAAAACAAAATAAACGAAATCGCATAACATCATTGATATAGCTGTACGTAACTCCCATAATTTATTCAAAACAATCATTGATAAAATAAACAAATATATAGAGCTAAAGTAAGACTTATTCCTATTATGGAAGATGAAAAAAAGTCTATATTGTACCCATAGTAGTGTCGACGACTGGAGTGGTACCGAAACATTTATGTAATAGCCTCCAACTTCTTAAACTTTCACCTTACTTTTATACCTATTCAAAAAGCTGCAATTTTAAATACTTGTCATATAATTAAAAAATTAATGCAGGATGATGATAGATTAAATTCAAGATATGACAAATAGGCCTATCTGTATCAAATAATTAATTATGACGTTTACTTGCTTCAGGCCCGTAATCGTCATTCATTCACCAGCTTCTAGCTAAGTATTCACACATATCATTCATTTAAGCCTGCAGGGCAGCTTGTGGCGAGCTGTTGGTGAGTGGCGACACCACGAACCTGAGATCCCCGGGGAAACAACATCTGTCATGTCAAGAAGCATTTAATGGCGCGAAATAAGATAAAATCTGTAATGCTACCTATTCGGAAACACAAATTGGTTGGTAATTAAATGACAGCCATCAAAGAAGAAACTGTAAATCACATGTACTTCAAGAAGATAGTAAGATTATAATATGAGAGTGCAATAGACTTGAATTATGCCATGTTATCTGCAGTCAGACGGAATGGTGAAAAGGTTAAACTAGAACTTGGAACGGCATCTAGTAAAGGTTGTGACTTGTGGATAAAAATGAAAGAATTATTTTGAACATTTACCATGAGCTAGATGTTTGACTTCCTAAGTGAGAGGCCATTTCGGGTGATCGATGACGGCTGCTCATCTGACCTAATGGCTGTCAATGTCGGTGTTCCTCAGGAATAAGTTCTTTTATAACACTTCCTGCTGCACATAATAACGATTTTCAAAAACCAGGTATCTTTGGGTACGCTGATGACAGCTATGTTACGGTTAGATACTTGTCCAGTTCTAGAGCCAGTGCTACTGAGATCCTTGAGCAAAGAGAGGCCTTGGTGAATCGCATTGACTTAACTCTGAAGGTGTCCGATGGGGTACTAGCGACTCACGCTCGCTTCGCTCGCGTTCGTCCCTAGGTACGTTTTCACGGTTAGCTATGTTTATACATAAATAGTAGATATTCATTTAAATTATATAGTGATTTACCCTCGCTTGCTCGGGTGTGTACGCCGTATGCGGATTTTGTTCACAATTTCATGGGTTTTAATTTTTTTTCGCAGAACCATGATTCTTTTTCTAAAATAAAAGTAGCTTAAGTTACCCCTTATAACATCAGCAATCTGCCAGTGAAAGTCCCGTCAAAATCGGTTCAGCCGTTTCTGAGATTAGCCGGAACAAACAAACAAACAGACAGACAGACAGACAGACAAAAATTGTAAAAAATGTTGTTTTGGTATGTGTACCGTGTATACATCCATATGCATTTAGTAAAATGCGGTTATTTGAATAATACAAACAGACACTCCAATTTTATTTATCTGTATAGATGTGATTACAGTTTACTATATAAATATAATAATTTCTTGTAATAATTTCGCATTTTACAACTACAATAGTCGTATATCTTTTTTATTTTATTTTTTATTATTATTTAGAGTTTAAAATTGTATCGATTTTAAATTCGATTATTTAATTTTTGTACAATTTTTTTTTTTTTGGTTTTAGGTCAACTCAAAATATTGTAGGAATTGAAGTTTATATAATGTATATGCTATGCATTTTTAAAGCTTATCAATATAAGCTAAACTAACTATATGGCAGGATGCCAATGCATCCTGCCATATAGTTTGTATTCCTTCAATCATTTGCGGAAACAATATATATCTATACAATATCTTAAATACCTTATTATCTAAAACGTATATATTAGACAGGTGGAGTAATAAATCTTGTCTGATTATCATCGAGTAATGCATTCTAACTGACCAGGTCTACCTACATAGTTGGAGAGGTCAAATGTCAACATATGGTTATAACGTAGCTTAGTAGGTACAAACCTAACATCTTATTTCCAATCTATTTGCATTTTCATCTTTATACCTTCTTACATAATAACCTTTTTGATTTTCAAAAAATACGTAATTTATAAATGCTAATGTTGTATGTATGTATGTGTATGTGATTAGGATGAAATTTAGTACATGTATGACTTAGAGTAGAATAGATGACCTGGAGATTGAAGTAGCACATATTATGTTATTAGATATCTGGGAACGCACCCGAGGGAAAGCCGAAGCAAGGGTAAATCGCTAGTTCTTAATAATTTTACTTAGAAGAATTACTATGAATGTAGGTACATGTGTTTTACTTATTTATTCTACACTTGAAATTCACCCTCGCTTCGCTTGCGTTCGTCCCAAGTGAAACGAAAAACAAATCTCCACGGGAATTATATAGACTACAATCTATCCTGTGCTAAATTTCATCCAGATCCGTTCAGCCGTTCTGGCGTGATGAGTAATAAACATCCATCCAAACTTTCGCATTTATAATATTTATGGAATGGGATAATACCTTAAGTAGCTGTGTACAGTACAGTTTTTCTGAAGTTCTTGTTTTTTTGGAATATAAATTAGTATACGAGTATGTCATTCTCCAGAATATAAGTTATCTCCGCGTAAAAAATGACGTGGAAGTCATATCACTTATCCTATAGGATTGAAATTTTGACAGCGTATTCCTATATAAATAAACTTATGTGAATAACTACTAAGAAATATTTTTGAATTTTGAATTAGAAAGAATTAGACTGTGTTTAGAAAACAATATTTTTTGTGTTTAATTTTACAAGATGCTTGACATTAATCTCTTTTGGTGATAATCAATAAAACATGTTAATATGTACATGTATACCCAGCGTCCTCAAATTTTACTTAGGGGTAAGGTATCCCAGTCTCTATATATCCAGTCTCTTTATATATAGACTAGCGACTCACCCTCGCTTCGCTCGCGTTCGTCCCTAGGTACGTTTTCACGGTTAGTATAGAATAAACTATATATATGTACATACATAGGTATAGAATAGAAGAGTAAGTACCTACTTTAAAATTAAAAAAATAATATATATTCCTTACTTGAGAAATGATTCCCCATACAAACTTTCATCACCCTTTTCACCCCCTTAAGGTATGATTTCCGGGATATAATACTATCCTTTAATAAGTAATAAATACTATCTTTTTTCCTTCCCAGAGTCTCAAAATCAAATATCATCTAAATCGGTTCAGCGGATTAAGCGTGAAAAGGTAACAGACAGACAGACAGAGTTACTTACACATTTATAATATTAGTATAGAAGTATAGATAATAATCATTGAAAGTATTTTGAAAGGTCTATTATATAAAAAAAATTCTCATGTGCACTCACATTTTTTTCGCCCTCAGTTATACATATTTATTGAGTGACACTATTTTTTATAACTTATTCAATTACTGCATTGTAAAATAATAACAATTTCCGAAGTAAATTGCTATGACATACGGATAGACTGTCATTACGAAACTATAAAGGTCCTTCTTTATGACTTTTGTCTTTGGGAACCTTAATTAAAAATAGCCAAGTGAAGTCGAGGTAAGTTGCTAGTATTACTTATATAAGTAGTCAGGAACAAAAAACTAACCCACAATCAGCTATTAAAGCATGAATCTGCTAACATTTAAATGTACTACTAGTTATCGTAAATTGTTATAAATGTTTTTTACTATAAGATTTCATATTTAAAAAAACTTTATGATAGGAAAAAATATGCAAATTTTTATGGGCGCCATATAAGTATTTTGCAATTTGTTAAAATCATCACGAACTTTGTAGTTAGTTTTTATTTCTATTCTATCTTCTAAATTATGTAGTGTAGTATAATTATTTATCTATACAAAAATAACACTTTAAAATTTTAGGTTTAGGTGTTAGTCACCTACTGTTTTTGGTATATTTTTGACCGACTTCAAAAAAAACGAAGATGCTCGATTCACCTATACTTTTTGTATATATGTCAATTGATATATTTACCAAATGTGAATCGATTTTCATTATTTTTTTAATAAATCTGTTATTTAAACTCAAATACCACCTTTCGTCCCAATGAATGAAAAAAATCTTTTAAGTTATTTTGATGTCGGTTGTTGGTGTTTTAGTTTAAATTTTAATATTATCTCTCTCCTACTCTCGTGCCTCTATGTATAATAGTCAAAATGACAGAATTGTCATATTTTATTATATTAACTGGTTTGTCCAGGCTATTCGTGAATCAATATGAGTTGTTTTTAATAGTTTTGTTACGTTATAAATATTTTAGTGTATAACTTCTCTACTAAAGTTATCTAAGTAAGTAAGTTTGAATCCTGTTTTATCAAAATAAAATATTATGGTTTTTCAATTGAATTTAAAACCTAAGTTTTTAAGACTTAATAAAACTAATATAATGTTTACTTTTTATAATGAAATTTATTTGAAAATTAAATCTTTTTCGTAAAGAAAATACGCAATAAGCGCTATGAGATAGCAGATTTACAACTGTAGGTAATCTAGACACCTAACTGTAATATTGAGTGTGGGAGCGATATCCAATCAATCAGAATTCGTTACGGTCAGCGAGCGACGGCGCTCCAGCATAGAGGTTTTCACCATAGCTATAGTTAAAATTAATTTGTTAAAAAAAAACGTATTTTATATGTATTACTATACTACTCGAACGCCGATTTCTTATTTTATTTTTAAACTATTTAAACAAGTTATGTAATATTGATTATTGAGTTACTTAACCTCCTTTCACAGGAGTGCGTCCTTATGTCTTTAACGATAGCTAATATTCTACTTCAGGTCTATCTGTAAATTTTATACAAAATCATGCAACAGTTTCAGTATAAGCCAGTTACAAACATACACGCACATACGTACATACATACTTTCGCACTTATAACAGTCTAATAAAAGTTAATGTCTTCCTGACCAAAGCCCGAGGGGACCAATCTTAATGATACTAGCCATGTGAGTAGTAGATATTATAGTGTACAAGTATGCGGGCAGACACAAGTGCATTCTCTATTCTTTTCACTCCCAGAGTCAGATGGCACAAAAATTCGATACGACCGACAATTTAATAAATCAGACGGAGGCCCGATAATTTTACCTAAACCGATGTTCTTCGAGGGATAAAATACCGCCATCTTTCCAATCCCGGGCGCTACTAAGAATGAACAGAAAACTTAATTACTATATTTGTCTCCATCCGGGACTCGAACCCAGGGCCTCTCCAGCCGTACAAACTTAGCCGTACAAACTTAGCCACTAGTAGCAATTTCACATTTATATTTTATATTAATAGTTGTTGTTGTTCAGTGGTAGTGGTAGGTGGTTTGAAACTGAGTGAAGCGGGTTCAAATCCCGGCTCTCGCATCTCTGATATTATCATATGCGAATCATTTCTATCATGATTACCACTTGCCTTACGGTGAAGGAAAACATCGTGAGGAAACCTGCATGTCTGAGAGAACCTAGCCAGTTTTCGAAAGACGTGAAGTCCGCCAACTCGTACTTAACCAGCGTGGTGGATTATGGCCTGATCCCCATCGTATTGAAGGAAAGTCCGCGCCCAGCGTTGGGACGTTAAAAAGGGCTGAATAAAATAATAGTTGTTATTAAAGTAAAATTATTATATATACTTATTATTGAAGTAAATTTTACAATTAGGGATTATAGTCGCCATCAATTCCCGTATTAATTTATTGATAACACACACAGTCCACGTCAACACCCCTATTCACACTAAACATGAAATATATTGAAAAATAGGGTGTGAGTTTTTTTAGTTTGGTAATTAGGTTAATCAAATTCACGTGGAGCTCGTGGTTTAGAATGGTTTTTCGTATAACTTCTCAAGTCTTAATACAGATATGCATACAAATAGTTTGAAATGTGATGGATTTATTACATTGCTAAAATATTTAAATTATGACCCTGCGTTTTGATAATAAATAAAGATGTTTCATTGGATTTTCTTGCTTGAAATCAATTTAGCTAAGCTCTATATATTATACATATAATATATTTTTTTAATATTGGGAAATGCATTTATGCATAATACCTGCATACACCTGTGTATAATACTATTACTATACCCACTAAAATCCAATAGAACTTCCTTCGCCTTATTGGGACGTCGCAGGATCGTGGTTGCTGCCTCGATCCACTCTACTGTCAGAGAAGTACCAAGAGCAACCACCCGCATGGCACACCGACCACCGATGCGGGTCACCTCTCAGCGTATCTCTTGGTTTCATGTCCGGCTGAATTGCCGGGGATACGTATAATAGTGCAATTATCTTTAACCGTCACAAAAATACTCATGAAAGTAGAGTCCGAGCGGAAGAAATAGAGAGTGCATATATGCTTGCGCCCACACTTGTGCAGTTTGCATAGTGCACACAATACGAATATCTTCTGCGCACATGGCTGGTTTTAGTGATATTGGCAGGCGTTGCCTGGATTTGGTCCGGAGGACATTTTTATATCTCATAAAGAAAATTTTGTAGACATCAGTCTAATCATTTTTACGTGTCACGTCCGTGGAAATAGCCAAGTGAACAGAGAACATTATCTGAAGCATCTCAAAAATAATTAAAAATATACGTAATAAATACATGTTATTATTTACAACATATAGACTATTTATTTAGGTACATAAAGTTGAAATTACTTACCTTTGAGATTATAAAATGTACTTTTAATTTTATCCAATTTTCTGTGTAACTTATCCTATTTTCTCTAAAAACCGAACTAATTATTCTGAATATATAACTCTATATAATTGTTCATATAATATTACGATTATATAAAAAAACTGAAATGGTCCAGCCATTCTCGAGTGATGCGCTTGTAGACATTTCACTTTTATTTCTATATGCAATTTTGTAACTTTAAAGTTTACGTTAGCATATTACAGTGTGTAGTAATGAAATTTTAATATTCTTTATGCTAACTACTCGACATTGATAGTCTCTCAGGGAAATTGGTTTTAATCGCATAATATAAAATGATCGCCATGACGTTATAGTGTTCTCAATTTTCTTTAACAATCATGTCCCTTTAGTTAATTAACCATCAATGCAATAATTTACATAGTTTATATGGTTATAAAATTACTTATACTAGTTGTATGAATATAATATTAATACTTGGTTATAGAAGTATGTACTAAATCCTTCAAATATTATACTAGCGTTTTGCCGCGCCTCCGATTGCGTATTTTGTTTTCGTATTCTGTGGCTTATAGGCGTGCCATTTGGGCACAATTTACTTCACCAATGTCGTGTAGAATGGAGAAGACACGGTGGAGATTGAGAATTGATCAATTTAAAACGAGATATTCACACTGAAGACTGAAAACTTTTTGACATATGAATTTTTGTATAATTGCTCTGTTCTTTAGAGTCATAGCCCGATGTCAGATAACTTTGCTTAATAAATAGACTATAAAATGAAGAATAATTTAATTTAAAAAGAAAAACTCGTATACAATACCAATGTAATTGCCTCGTTGATCTACTATCTATCTAGCGAGTAGATCGATCTATTTAGCGAGTAGAGTTGCAGATCCGAAAGTCATGGGTTCGAGTTGCGGGCGGGGCGAAGTTATTGACATTTTCTGTCCTGAAATACTTAGTAACTACCCGGATTTGAAAATTAGTTGTGTTACACACACTTGCCTAGGAAAGCACGTAAAGCTGTCAGGCTTGTGCGTGATCTCTCGAGTTTTCGTCCCACTACAGTTTGAGAATGAATTCATAGAGCACTTGTTTGCGGCCATACTTATGCACTATATTACGAATATCTTATGGTCCCATGGTCAATCTTAGTGAGATCGGTCAAGAGATTTTTATTAGGTACATATGTAAGAGTTTGTGAAAATTTTGGATTATTTGATACTCAACTTCAAGCGAGTAAAACAGAAAGTAGTAAAGCTAAATATATTTGTCGTTGTAATATATACAATACAATGAAAAATACAATGAAATATGTGATATCTTCAGCAATCAAAAAAAACCATAAAAAATTGCCACGTAGATCAGTTATAAACTATAAAGTGAAAAAAAGCAGTCAGGAGAACTTGCAACAGAAGTGAAAACTTAAAATTAAAAACAAACAGTTGTTGTTTTTGGATATTTAAATTAATTCAAAAGTGCTTGTACTAAGTCTATTTGAATAAAGTTTCATTTCAATTGTTTGATTTTTAATTAAAATTTGTAAATTAAAACTGTTTACATTAATCTGGTTCTATCTATCGGCACTCTTGAGTGTTAGCGTTAACACGTGACGTGACTATGTCGATGACGACTTACATGAATTTACTCCCCATCCAAACCTGCCTATAGAAGTTTTCACTTCAAAATTTGACAAATTCATATTTCTTAATAATCATCCTGTCATCATCAGCATTTTTATTTATGTTATTTATATCTTATTGCTATACATATAATATAATGAAGTAAAAGATTCCTCAGCGTAATGCACTAATACATAAGTTGTTGACATGACTGCCATGACCTGCTTTGTTAACCGACTTAAAAAAGGAGAAGATGCAATTCGGTTTTATAACTTTTCTGTTAATATTTTCCTATATCTTCACCAATTTTGAATTGATTTTCATACTTTATTTTTTAATTAATATATACTTCAAGTGTAGTTCACTATAAAATTAAAAAAATACCGTATAATATATAAAAATATCTACTATTGAGTAATTTTGAAATTGATGTATGTTTGTACCTTTTTAGTTTAAAGTTCATTTATTGATAGGTATCTTTACTTATAATATTTTTTTAAGTTAACTTTATTTCTATACTATGTTTTATTATATTATATACATATGTACTAACTATAGTTATATATAATACGTATATATGTATATTGTATATATAGATGTACCTATATGCATAAGCAAACACCATTTCCAATTACAAGGCAGCGATCGTACGGTTAATTCAAGCGTGCGAACTGCCACATGGAGTCGTGCCCTACGATCCAATTTCCCTTTATGGTCGAGGGTAGCTTGTGGTGGTAGAACAAAGAATATTATTACGAGATAACGTCTGTTTGTTTAATGATGATGAGTTTTGGTGGAATTGTATGGAATTTTGACATTTATAAAAAAATCCAATTAGATACATAGTGTATACTTTGAGGATTTTTATGTTAGCGTTCTTGGTATCTACTTTAAAATTTGATCAATTTAGACAAAAGTTTTGTTTTGAATTTGTGAATTTTAATTTGTTTTGCGAAAAGTTTTGTTTTATTCTTATTTTTATGGACTAATCGAATTAATAAGTAGAAAGATGTTCATTTGCATGGGCCTGAAACATAGTAAATGTCGGTTAAATATTTTAACTAAAATTGAACTCCTAATATAGGAATGCAATAATTAAATTTTCAATTATAAGACATTTTTATTATTACAAGCTAAAAACGTACATAAACGTCAATGATAATTACAATGACGTACTACGAAATCAAGCTTGTAATAAACAAAAATGTAGACGTAGATTTCACTTAAAATGTATCACAGTGACCAATTTTACTAATTGCCTTATTGTTTTATAACGTAGATATTCTTATATCTATACATTTAATAAAATTGTAATATGAATCTTTACATTAAATATTTTTAGAAAATCTTATTGAAATAGACATTTTATCGATACAGAGGTGAAATCTACAGTTTTTAGAATTTTTGTCCGTGTCTGTCTATTACCGCATTACAAAAAACCACTGGAGGGATTTTGATGAAATTTGGTATGGTGATAGCTGGTTATTCGGGTCAACATATAGAATACTTTTTAAAGTGGGAAATATCTCTTCTCTGAGAAATCTATACTAAACGTTAAGACGTAAGCAGGTACGAACCCGAGCGGAACGAGAGTGAGTCGCTAGTTCTTAATATATTTAGTGTGTGTTAATTGCTAATTCAAGTGTTCTATTTATTTTTTTATGCTAATACTCTCATGGGATGGCACAGAGCTAAAACAAGACTAACATTTTTAGATGACCTGAGAGTCTCGAGTATAGTACTACCATACTATTATTGATACTGCCCAACTCTAAGTTGGTATTGAAGATTTCTCGCTCGACTCAAGACTCGAACTTAGGAGCTTGTGATTACCAGCCATACAATTCAGTTGCAAGACCTACTAAGTTATATTACAAATACACTGCATTACTGAAGACGTTAGCCTATAAAGTAATTTGTTTTTTGTTCTGAAGGCATTATAATTAAGAGAAGAAGGACAAAAAAAGATTGTCACTCAATAATGTGGACATTAACCGAACAGTTTGGTACATTAGCCTTATAAATATAACATGCCTTTAAATTTTATGTACCATGGTAGAACCTCCTGGCTAGCAGAAAACTAAAAATTGTTAAAAACTTATCTTTGAGAGAATTATATTATCTTTAGACTAAAATATTCCCGAAATCCACCAATTTTAATTTAAATTTCTAATAGAACTATTTTTTAGTTGATAGAATATTATTAAAAAGGCACTGGTAACGCTGAGTAAAGTGTGCTTAAATCCCAGGTTACGCACGTCTAATATTTTTGTGTGCCAATCATTTCCAACAAAATTATAACTTCTCTGGCACGATAAAAGAAAATGTCTTAAAGAAACCTGCAAGTGCTTGAGAGAACCTAGCAAGATTTCGAAAGACATGTGAAGTTCGCAAACCTGCACTCGCCCGGCAAAAGAACAATATTTTGAACCTTTGACCTTGATAAAAAATTTTAGCAGTCGTAGGATCAACGGGGGTGTTTGATATTTTATTTATAATAAATGATATAAAGCTAAGGCATATTTTCAGCCCTGATTTATTCTAAATTGTAATGTCTATTTTGACCAGACTAGAAGAATGACTCTGGATGAATGAGGAAAATATTCATGGGGGTCTCAAAGAGTTTTTCTTTAGAGAGATTTTTTGAAATTCAACTTATAACGTACCTATCCTACAAAGATACCAAAATCCCACATCTCGTATCAGTTTCTATCTTTTCAGACACAGATGTACTTCCAAAAAGCCCAAAATATTTAATTAACTTCAAAAAGGTTATTTTCTTGCAATTTTGTTTTTGTTTCTCTGCAAAAGTAAGTAAACAATTCAAAGAAGCTAGCGGTTTAACATTTACAATAGGCATGTATGTATGTATTTAGATCAATATACTGACACTCGCTTTACATATAATATGATATGGCATCGTATGTAGAGCTCTACTCAACCGAAAAGTAAAACTCCACTTTAAGACAAATAGTCCTATCTATAATTAACTTACGCCAAGACCAAGTGTTGCGGTATTACCTTTTTTAATATCTGAAAATCTTGCTTCTTATACAAGCTTATACATCACTTTTTACTTATTTAGGTAGAGCTATCTATGTCGTGATGGAAAGTGACTGTTCAAAATTTCAGCCTTTTATTCCTTAAGTACTACCACATTTTAAGGCAAATATTATAGTATTTTTTTATTATGTATAAATAATGTTTTAGTTAAGGTCAAGTCGGGGTTAAGGTTACCTCGTCTTCTTATAATCATATTTACACTTTATTATATATACTATATTATAAAAGAGAAACATTTGTATTTTTGTATGTTTGTAACAAATAAACTCAAAACTATTGGACCGATTTAGATGAAATTTACTCAGAAGATAGTTTGAGACCCTAGTAAGGATATAGGATACTTTTTATTCCATAAATCTTCCCTTAAAGGGGTGGAAATGGGGATGAAAGTTTGAAGGGGGAATCAAACTAGGGACGAACCAGAGTGAAGCGAGGGTGAGTCGCTAGTATTTTATAAAATACTTCTTTAACGTTTGTTAGATAGAGTTAAATAAAAGCATTATATAGATTTATCGAATAGAGTTTATTCTTACAGACAATTCCATTATATTTTTATTTATCTAAGTACAGATAGACCAGTATGTACTGAATATTAACACTTAGATTTAAGTACATACCTAATAAATGATCCTGTTTTATTTACACCGTGTTTTGGTTCAATTTGAAATCATTATAACAATTTTTTTTAAACAATAAGTATTTTTTAAATAGCTCAAAAAGTTGAATAAAGGAATATTATTAGTAGTCTAGACTTGGCTAAATTAACTTAAGGTATTTTGTCTTATTTGCACAAGCACTTTTCTGTATTTAATTCGTGATGTCGAATTAAAGGTAAAAAAAGCAAAATTACTAAACCATTAGAACTCTGTTGACAGTTCATTTGCTACAGATTATTTACTGGTCATCAATGGGCTAATCGATTTTCAACACCGTCTAGTGGAATTCGTTTTTTTTTTTGTTGAGAAACACAAGAATAGCTTGCTATATAAGAGTTGCAGAGGAACTAAGATGTAGACTGGCAACATAAATGTTAATGTTTTTTTTTTTTAAATAATAGGTATTAAATGTATTATTAAAGTAAATATTTAGTAAATGAATATGGATAAAGGCTTAGAAATAACTTTAACCTTCCTAATAGAAGTATTTTAAACCTCACTGATAAGAGAATGTTGAATATAAATTAATTTCTTTTAGCATAATATACAATTTATTTGGAATATACCTATACAAAGTAATACCTAAAACATGTCACTTTAAAAGTCAATTTTCTTTTTAATGTATTTATTATCTACATTTCAATTACAGATAAAGAAGTCGTGAACCAAAACACGATATGAAGTCGACATTAAACGTAATGTTTCCTTAATTACAGAAATGCGATTAAAAATATTATGAATATACATAATATGTTACAATTTATACAATAAAAAAATTATATTCAAATGAAATGTACAATTTAATTTACATCCAAAATATCTTAATTTGAAGAATCTGAAACTTTGACACATTACTTGTGAATTGTTATATTCTACACCATTAATAAATATGTAAAAATTAAAAGAAAAATTAAGCTTAGTAGGATATTTATTCAAGTTATTCGTGTAAAACAATTATCGTGCATATACCTATGGTACATTTAAATCACTTAAGTACATTATAATGTATTAAACACTTGCCCAGCTATTATATACATAAAATATTTACAAACGACAATTTCTTTATATACCCAGTTAGTGTCTAATCGATTGTACTTAGCTATTACGAAATTAATAAATACACAAAAATTAAAATGCGTAAACCTTAATATAGGAACCAAAAATATCGCTTATTTTTTAAATCTAACTGTAAATAAATTAATATTATTTAACTTATATCATTTTATAATATAAAATTCTTTTCTGTACAGTATTCACATTCATATAATCACAATCGCATGTAAAACGCTTTAAATATTGGAATATATTACCTAAGCTAAACAACTACTGAAAGTATAATAAGTTTAACTTAACCGTGAGGAATATGAAGCTAAGTAACAAAGCACAAAGCAAATGTTAAATAACAAAAAAAAAATATGCCTTGTAGATTGCAAAGAAATGACATAAAACACTAATGTTGAACAAAATCTTTTGCACATATACGAAATGTTACTAAAGTTTATTAAAAATACCCACTGTTTTAAGGAAAAATAAAACACTGGCCGCTTATTAGCAGCTATTAACGTCACTTCGTTTTAAATGTAAATCACTCAGTCCACTTAAAAGCCCGACGAGCCGCATCAGTCGTGGTAGTCTCGCGGCTCCGGCTTCAGCTACCACACCAGCCCCTCGGGATGGAGGGGAGGCGGAGCGTCCCCGAAAGTGAATTCGGGAGATGAAGGCCGGGGAAGTACTAGATGATCCGGTGGCTGGAATTGCTCGGGGAACTCCCCGCCCTGCAACGTCTCCATACCGCCTGCGAAACGACCTGCTCCCGTTAAACGCCTGGCACATTATGTGAAGTAACTTATTTAAATAATATCAAAAAGTTTAAGTCAATAGTTTTAAAAAATATATCAGTAGGTAATTAATTTTTTTATAAGTAGGTATATCAACCTAGAATATGTATGTCACACATTAAAAACAATGTTAAAAAAAAGTTCAAAATATTTGTAACTAACCAGAATAAAACTTACAATCTCAGACGTAAAGCAAGCATTGTAACTGATATGTCAAAGGGTCGTCGAACAACTTTACTAACCTGGCTGATTAAATGGCATCGAAGGCGGAGGATGGAAGAATGGGGCATCATGGTGGAACGGCGGGCCATAGCCAAATTCGAACTTGCCATCTGCTGTCGCAAAGTATGGGAACCCCGGCGGCCCTTCCTCGAGCCCTCCTGGTGACAGGTTCATGGGGAACCCTCGCATCTTACGAGAGGACCCGAAAAAAGGCCCTCTACCCATCGATGTCAGTTGCTTCAGACGACGCTCTTTTGATCTTTTGTTTTGAAACCACACCTGCAAATAAACAATGCTCTTAATAAAACTAATATATTGTGTTGTTTTTAAATATAAAATAAATAATAATAAAATCGTTTTAATTTTATCCAGTCCAATTTTAATCAATTTTTTTCCACTTATTAATTTCTAGAGTAGGTACATTTTATATTCTATAGGTATATAGGGAATTTCTATCTCTAAGTTAGTAAGTTGGATATATGTATGTACCTAATGCCGGCTACACACGCGAATCGTAGACATATTTTAGTTCATGCATCTAGCATGTCTTAATTTATAACCTCGTTCAGGTTAGTTTATAGAAAGCTTAATTAGACGTGTAAAATGCGGATAATTGCAAGTTTTACAGAAGAAAATTACGGTTTATTAGCAATTGTTTAGCGTTTAATGTTAAAAGTGCTAACGATTCATCCTCGCTTCGCTCGAATTCGTCTCTAATGGCGTTTAAACGGTTTGTATGATCTCTTACTTTGTGAAAAACATAAAAAAATCTATCCCACGGGAATCGTAAATTTTTCCGAAGATAATAAGTTAGGTACCTATGTGCTATTCCAGACTTTAATCTATTCCTGTTTCAAAATTCATCCAGATCTGTTCATCCGTTCTGGTGTGATTTAATAACAAACATCTATCATCCGGACTTTCGCATTTATAATATTATTTGGATTTATATAAACTGATGATGCCAAATTTTTATTATGATAAACCCTAATGTAAGAAATCCATCCAAAGAACCTGAAAAAAGTCTTTAAACGTCCTTTAAACGTTTATTTATGTGAAACATCAGCTCGTTTTAAAAAACACTTGTATCTAGACAAATGGATATGCATATATCTACATTATAGTGTAACAGAATGTTAGGATCATGTCCAAACGGTCGTTCAGAAGTCATGGTGCGTTGCTCGTGCCGTCGCGAAACTAATCTATAACGCTGCGCCTCACGTGTACACCCGCCATTACATTAGACACGGCTCAGAGTGACACAGTTCAAGATACCTGACAATGGCATTGGTGTGATTTCTAGTATGGAATTTAAACTGACATATTTTATTGATAAATTACAAGATCTATTGAAATTCCTCAATTTTCCTTTGATGAAAATATGGACGCCTTCACGCTTTAATATAGAAATTATTTTTTCATTAATGTCACTTGTCATTAGCTTTTTCATATTATATATTGTCAATTAATTATTCTCTAATAATTTTTTTTTCTAAAACCGTATGCCTTTGATATCATTTCATCATCCTTTTATTTTGTTTTTTTTTTACAGATTTTCGGTAACATATATGAATCTAAAAGCAGCAGATTGCACAAAAAAAAATAAGTTCATCTCTTAGTATGAAAGAAAAAATTAGATGACTGATGCATATTGATAGGTATGAGATTCATTCGCTCTTCTGGACATATTTGCTTATAAATCCATTAACAATTTTTTGTATCTACAGATTGAACTACAGTTTTCAATAAAAAATCTAAAAAAATACAATTAATTTGACTTTTAAAACAATTTAAAATGTAAAAAACGTCCCAAGGATTTCAGTGCCTCATCATTTCATTTAATCAATCAACAACAACAAGTGTGAAATAATAGAGCGAATTCGTCGATAAATACATTATTTCACACACATTAAAATACAATTTGTTTTTCTTTAACTTATCCGTTACAATAGTAGATTACACAGTTCTAAATATATAGAAGTAAATAGTAACTGTAACCTCTTTTTTCTTATAAGGTAAAAAATATGTATATATGAATATTTTTATTTAAAAAACAGTTCACAGTGTGTATGTATAACTTTAGGAAATCCTTGATCTATAAACGTAAAATGGCTATGCTATTTAATTCTTTAAATCATGCAATCCTAGACCAAGGGTATACTGGTAACAAAGTAATAATACAAAAAAATATATAGGAAACAAAGCTCTATCGAGTCCTGCTGGGTGTTTGATCACGCCGCCTGCGCCTACGCACGCTTGGCACAACACATTCACAATCAGTTAGACACATACCCTATTTCGCGCTGCATATTTATTGATACGATTGATATTTTAATACTCTAACTCTATTTTAGTTTCAAGTAGATTTGCTATAGACCGTGTAATAATTAGTTAACATTGTTTTAGTAAGCAACCACTTTAAAAGGCCTTTTTCTCTATCTTTCATACAAAAACACACGATTTTCAATAGTATATTCTAATAATTTCTTAGATTTACGCAAAAATATAACATATTAAATAAAACTATATTTTCCAGAGTCGCTCTCGTGATGATGATTGCTGTAAAGCATTTGAAACGTCAAGAACCAAAAAATTTAAATATATCCGCGCAAAAATCTAAAAAGATAGTTTTCTTACTACATATAGTCTAATTTAGTACAAACATTTAATAACTAACGTAATTTTTTTTTATAATTAATCAGATAATATCAATTTTCATTGTTATGTGCAAATAGTATAATTTTATACCTACTAATTTTATATAGGTTTGGCTATAACTTCGGAGCCATTAAGCTGCACAATTTCTTGCATAAACTTAATTTTATTAACAGCTACTGTTTACTGGTTGTACATGATTTACTGCTTATAGGGCCACGACTGTGCTGGTTACTTATGTACCTAGTAACTAACCTTATTTTACAATAAACAATGTTCGCAAACGATTATAACTTTAATGATGTATCCCTTCTAATATTATAAATCCGAAAGTAACTCTATATATCTGTCCCTTTTTCACACTGAATCAGCTAAGCCGATTTATTAGATAACTAGCGAATCACCCTCGCTTCGCTTGAGTTCCTCCCTAGATAAGTTTTAATTTTTTTGAGCAAAACCCTAATTCTTTTTCTAAAATAAAAATAGCCTAAGTTACTCCTTATAATATCAGCTATCTGCCAGTGAAAGTCCCGTTAAAATTGATCCAGCCGTTTCAGAGACTAGCCGGAACAAACAGACAGACAGACAAAAATTTTAAAATTTGTGTTTTTCTTATAAGTACCGAATATAATTCGATATGCATTTAGTATTAAGCTGTTATTTTGACATTACAAACAGACACTTCAATTTTATTTATCTGTATAGATAGTTAGAGAGATATTTTTTATGTTTTAAAGTACTTACCTGCTTTTCTATACCTATGTATATATAGTGTACCTATTCTATTTTTTTTTTCATTTCTGAGTTGCGGCTATGAGTTAACACTAAGACCATGTCAGTATTTTGTGATTAATCAATCTATTTCATACTAACTGTTAAAACATACCTAGTCTTATAACTAATATATAATTACAACTAGCATTGCCCGCGGCTCCGCCCGCGTTCAAATGATCAAAAACCAAACTCTTAGGTTTTACACATTAGTATACTCTTACATATACCACTTTCATTGCGCACCGTATGATTGGTGAATAATGGCAAGTGATTGACAATGTCACAAAGGTTGCTCCGTTAATCTCATATTTGATTTAGTACCTAATATTGCACTTTTTGTTTTAGCAATAATATTTATGAACATATGTCTATATTTCTGTTTTGTTTGTTTGTTTAGTTTTGGGCGATATACTCTCAAACTACGGAATTAATTTTAATCATATTTTACTAATAGACAGCTATTGATTAATTTAATATTTAGCTGATTATTTAAATTACATAATGACAACTTTTCTTAATGTTAATTTGTCGCGCATCAGGGATTGGTTAGCGCTAGTTACTAATATTGTCCAAAACGATTTTCAAAAGAAAATGTGATTAGTAAATAATTCTAAGCAAATACTTTTTATTATTTCATATGTCTCGGCTAATATGATTAAAGTCGTAAGCATTATATTGTGTCCTTTAAGCCTTTACCTTCCAAGAAATGGTGTCAAAAAAAAACTGAAAAAGTTGAGGTATAACAGTTCCTAAATTACTTTTTCATAGTTTTTGAGATATGGAATATTTTTAGTTACCCGCTTTGTCAGCTTAACAGCCATAAACTTGTTTCCCATAAAATGTTATAAAATAATATGAATCGAACGTATTTTTACGGTTGATAAAATGAGTCGATATTGTGAAAACGTAAATATTATTCGTATTTATTTTAGTGTTAACCTTACAAAACACGTACGTAAGAAAAACAACACAGTATTTTGCTATACGGAACCTATAATGCGCGAGTTGGATTTGCATTTGCCCAATTTTTACATTAAAAGATTAAAAAATATTAACAGTATTTACTAAACAATAAAAATTTACAAATATTTTAATTTGAAAATTGTTTCTGCCAAAAAAATATTACTATGTAATATGTTACTAACTTACAAAAACCAAAAAGTTTGTTTTATTGAAAATTTGAACCCAGGCGGAACACGGGTGGAACCGCGGGTAATTTAGTAGTAATTCTAATAAAGTCATAGAAAGGTTATATCTGTACATTATTTTTTTTGGATTATAATTACGTATTTTAAAAACACATGGCGACATCTATTGTCAAATACCTAAATAACACAAATAAATTTTCATTAAAATAACTATTTTAATGAATAAAGTAGCGCTATTGATATTTCCTTTAAGATAAGCTTTTTTAATAGTTTTAACATATTTATATAAGTAAGTTACCTTGCTGAAATTTTAAAAGTATCATCGTGCTTTTATTTTAACCAGTTTTTGTATTTTTTCTCAGAAATGAGATATTTTCTTGCGGTAAAAAGTATCCTATATGTTGACCCGGACAATTTGCTATCACCATACCAAATTTCATCAAAATCCCTCCAGTGATTTTTCTGTGATGCGGTCGTTTCATACAGACAGACAGAATTGTAAAAACTATAGATTCGGCCTCTATATCGCTATTAATAATGAATATTCCAATAAGATTTTCCAAAAAATATTGAATTTATGGCTTCGGCTTAGTTACAATTTAATTATATGTATAGTTACGAATTTATAAAGCCAAAAAGTTTGCTTTACTGATAATTTGAACACGGGCGGGGTCGCGGGTAATTTAGTAGTAATTCTTATAAAATCGTAGAAAGGTCATATCTGTACATTCATTTTTTTGGTAATTAAAACTACGTATTTTAAAAACACATGGCGACATCTATTGTCGAATAGGTACCTAAATAACACATAAGTATATATTAATTAAAAAAAAAAACTATTTTAATGGATAAAATAGCGCTATTGACAATTTGATTTTCAAGATAAGCTACTTTTAATAGTTTTTACCATATTTAGTAAGTTACCTTGCTAAACTGGTTACAGATAGTATCATCGTGGTTTGTTCCAACCAGTTTTTGTATTTTTTCTCAGAAATTAGATATTTTCCCGCGGTAAAAAGTATCCTATATGTTGACCCGGATCACCAGCTATCATCATACCAAATTTCATCAAAATCCCTCAAGTGGTTTTTCTGTGATGCGGTAACAGACAGACAGACAGACAGACAGACAGACAGACAGACAGACAGACAGACAAAAATTTTAAAAACTATAGATTCGGCCTCTGCATCGATAATAATGTCTATTTCAATAAGATTTTCCAAAAAATATTTAATGTACAGATTCGACTTAGTTAGAATTTTATAATATGTATAGATAATATGGATTTTTATTACTTTAATTAATAAAAGATTTTAAGTAAGCTAAAACAGGTAAATTTTAAAAGCGAAGAACACATTGGTGCCAACTTAAATTAATTGTATGTAGGCTCTACCTATATAATGAAAAGAAATTATTGCATTCATTATTATCTTACAATACTAATTATCTAATATATTTAAACGAGCAATTCTTGTATATTTATATATTTATATCTTTATTTATTTATACCAGCGGTCTCGGAAACGGCTCTAACGATTTCGCTGAAATTTGATATGGGGGGGGGGGGGTCTTTCGGGGGCGAAAAATCGATCTAGATTCGTCTCATATCCGGGAAAACGCGTGTTTTCGAGTTTTCATGCGGTTTTTTTTGCATTATTCTACGCAGAATATGGTCGATAATTTCTTGCACTCGGGCATAAGAATCGTAGTCAAGCGGCGAAGGCGCAAGATAGACAATCACACATATCCGGGATTGAATCCCGGTCGGGATACAAAGTTTTTACTTTTGTTTTTTTTTGTATTTATTCAAGTTTTTAGTTTTTTTATCTAAAAAATACGATACAAAAAAAGGAGCCCGAGCGAAGCTCGGTCGCCCAGATACTATTATATAATAAACGAAAAAATGTGTGTTTCTTTGTTTGTTTGTCGATTAGTGCTTTTTCACATAGCTTTATTTAGCATAACAATGGATATACGGGATTATTTCCATAGAGATAATAATTTATGGGCTGAGTGTTTGATATATATGTGTGTATCTACCTGGGTTACTATTTATCAAGAAGTTTTTGAGGTATATTAGTTTATTATACATAGTCATTTAATTAGTTAAGACCTCAAGTAGATGCTAATTAAATTATGTATTGAAAAATGTATGTATATATTTGCATTGCAATTTGCAAGAAAAACATAAATTTTATAGTGTCTACTACCGCTTATTATCTTTATACTTGTTATAGTTAAAATATACTAAGAGTATGAGAAAAACATGTTTGAATTAGGTATATCTGGCCATATATTTTATAGGCTCAGATAAAATTTTATTACTATTTTTTATTTGTTGCGTGTGCTAAAATATCATTGAGTTTAATACTTTACATATAAAACGGTAACATGTTACAACACAGTAGCCTTGATCAAGATTTTCTATATGGCTCTTGTCTATTCTATAATTATAGCCGCTTAAAATCGGCATGTTCCGTTACATTTTGTTCCAACTTATTACAATAATTACTTAATCGCCGTTTCAAAAGCAACAAGAGCATGTAAACAGTAAATTGTGAATTATTTTTTTATGATAATACCTTCATAACCTTTAATCTAACGTATTTATGTACAAAATGTTCATGTTTTCTAACGTATAATTATTACTATCGAAATTTAGTAAACCGAGGAACGAAAGATGTTTTCATATTATTCTGTTCACTGCTTTCTTGCAATACATTGATACAAGTTGAATATAAATTTTATGAGTGTAGTTGCGACTTTTACGCGATCGTCAACACGGCTTACTAAAACTTAGTTACAACAAGCAACAAAAATAGGAGCAGTTTTATGATTTCCCTGTATTTGATAAGTACTGGATTAGAAGGCAGGCTCTGGCTTAGTCTGAGGGTGACGACGCCTCAGAGCCGTTCCGGACTGTCCTCGCCGCGGGACGCCGTCCGAACAAGCCGCGTGGTGTTAAACACTATATTTCATACGTCTACCGCTGTGAGGGCCCATTCTTTTACCACGACTCCAACGCCTTGTAAACCTCATAAAGCCTCAGTTAACACAGTAACTGTACTCGAACTTTAACTATTCAATTTAAAGACAAAAATCTACTTTGATAGGCTTTACTTTCATACATTTAATATTAAAATTTAAATATTTTTTTTACTAAATAAAGTAAGTAAAATATACACTTTACAGCCACAAGTGAGTGTGTTAATAAAATTAGCGCCCGATAAAACATTCCATGTTTTACGATGCTTGCAAAGCGCCCATCACATACTTACTACTTTTTACACGGTTGAGAAAATTTTATATAAGAAACTATTAAGAATAGTCTGAAGAATGACGGTCGGTTGGGAATAAAGAGATGATTAATAAGAGATCGGCGGACATTGTTCCTTGCTGTATATAAATAACAAAGAGCCTACCTGGCCACAGGCGCCCCCCAGCGCTAATGAGTCGACATTACCGCTCGGTAAACTACAACCGAATGTCTATAAAATGTACCATCGACATATTTCGCCGAATTTTATGCGGCTTCATACATTAATCGCGGGCCTTAATATCGAACTCAAAATACTGATGAAGGTTAATTTCAGTTTTAAACTCGCGTGTTTTAAGTTTGCACAATAATATAAAATATAATATATTTGAGGTGTCGAATGATTTCTGCAGTAGGTACTATAATGTAATTTAATTTACGAATCACTAAAAACGAGCATAGACTTAATAAGAGGGAAATACACAATGGTTGACGCTTGAGATCGTATTCTATTTATTAGTAAAGAGTGCGATTTTCTCGCCGTGTTCAGGGCTATTGGTAGTTTGGTCATTTTTATTGTAAACTTACAGATAGAACAATAAACTCCAGACCTCAATCATAGTATAACATTCCGCTATAACAAGAATTTCCGCCACAACTGTCTACAAAACCTATGTAATCTAGCTTAAGCTTATTTCAAACGTGTAATCTGGCTAGTGAGGTGACTGAGGTGAGCCAGTAATTTGGACTTAGAGAGTTGAGAGCAGCTCAGCGGGGGGTCGGCGCCCTACTGCGCGCGACACAATACCTAACGTAACTATAACAGTATAATACTTAACCGAACAGTTGTTCGAGGCGTGCATTTTGTTTTCATTTCTATCCGCCATAAAAATGCCATGTAACATATGGGGAATGTGCAAATTTAGCGTTCCGCAGGTATATTCTTTACATGTGTGAACCCAAATTATTTACACATTTCTTAATATAAGACAATAAATTATATGAGATAAGGCAATATTAATACAAAAATTTCAATTATGAGACGTGAGTAATTTATAAAATCGACTACTTTTCCAAGACGACTTAAACGTGAACGCTTTAAAAAATAACAGCTTTAAAAATAACTCCAATCAACGAAAGTAATTATAAACGTCGAAATACAAACACCGGGAACAAATAGGAAATATCAAAAAGGGAATACGAGGAAAGATGGCGTTGAAGACCGACCACACTGAACGCGCCGCATGCGCCATCTACAGTCAATTGGCGAAGCAAACAATAAAAGTAAATTACCGCGTCTCCATACATCTTGG
Organism: Fabriciana adippe; assembly: GCA_905404265.1. Taxonomy (NCBI): domain Eukaryota; kingdom Metazoa; phylum Arthropoda; class Insecta; order Lepidoptera; family Nymphalidae; genus Fabriciana; species Fabriciana adippe. The sequence goes on along the minus strand of FR990001.1, from coordinate 8,512,175 downwards.
GGCATGTTCGTTTCAAATGAATATGAGACGTGTACTTATTAAAGTACTGCATAATTCCAGAAGGGTTTGAGTGTAAGGAATTACTTTAGATGAGTAATTTTGCTGGCGACTCGACAATGTTGTATTAGAAACTGACATATTTACCTGTACAGTAAATATTTTTACCATACAGCGGAGATGAAGAGAAAACACAGCAATGGTAATATTGCTTCACATTAGTAATGTACGATTTTTTCTTTTATCTGAAGTTTATTTTAAAAATACTTTATCTTCTCAAAAACATTTTCAAAATTGCTATTTTATACATATAAACTCGTAGAGTGCGTGAACAATTAGTCTTACGAGATCGAATTAAGTTAACCAATTTCGATGGTGTTAGATGATAAAAAAAAACACTTAAGAAACTTTTCACGGTCAATAAAAGCGCAAAATCTTTTTCCTATTTCATTATTCCGAAATCGTGATCGAGAACTTTAAATATTTTACGATTGTGTGCCGCTGACAGACAGTTAAAAATTTAAACGCCATAACTAATAAATTAAAGAGGTAATATCGATGCGATATTTATAACTCCATTTTTCTGTTATACTGTGGAGTACATGGTGGATTGCAATTTTTATGTCTTGCGACCTTCTAGACGATTCTATGATGATTTAGCGAAAAAACATTTATTTTATTTACTAAGGTCTACCAGCAGTTTTACAGTTATACACATTTATTAGTAACATACGTATACAAGTGAAATATTTGTAGTACTCGTAATTTTTTTTTTTTTTTTTTATTTGTTGTTCGACAAGATGACTCCATGACGCCTGATGGTAAGCGACAGTGGAGTCCAGGAATGAAGTCCATCGGTTCCGGGATATGATCTCGGTACCGATCAACCTCACCTCGTCGACCCGCATATGTGCTTTTTCACGCTCCGTTTAAAAGACCCAGGATTGTAGGAGGAGGGAAACACGTGAGACGGTAGTGAATTCCATTTCCTAATAGTGCGGCACAGGTAGGAATTACCAAACCTTTTGGTACGAGATGGTATGGGTAGTACCGTGTGAGGATGGAATTTCTGACCAGCACGTGTGGTCTTGGAGAGGAAAGGAGAGGAGGGTATAAGATGGAAGAGCTCTTCAGAACACTCGCCGTAATATAGGCGGTAAAAAGCGGCTAGTGAAGCAACATCTCTACGCAATTGCAGAGATTCAAGGTATTGAGTAGCCTCAGCTTTATTAATTATGCGGACAGCGCGGCGTTGAAGTCTATCAAGAGCGTCTAACAAGTACTTAGCAGAGCCATCCCAGAGGTGGGAGCAGTACTCAACGTATGAGCGCACTTGAGTCTTGTACAGAAGACATAGCTGCTCAGGCGAGAAGAACCGCCTCACCCTGTTTGGAGCCCCGAGTTTACGTGACGCTAACGAAATGACACTCTCGATATGGCTTTTTTGGTTCAGGTCACTATAGGTAATTGTAAACCTATCAACATGCTCAAAAATCAATTGAACGTAACAGAGAAATAAACAATGTCTGTGATTAACCAGCATTAGTAAAGACAGTTTTGATGTTTTTTGTAAAGACATTGAGTGAAGTGTTAAATATTCCTAATTGAAATATTCCACGTGTTAAAAATAAAAAACAAGAATAGTGCAAAATAACAAAATCTCGCACAAAATGTTGAATCTACATCTGTTACTTTATAAATTTAAATTAAGATCTTTCATTTAAAAACTTTTTGTTCGATGATGTAAACAAGTAGTTTTATAGTGGATAAATTGTTGATACTTTTGGAAATTACAATATTTCAAGTAAAACATGAGTATAATATGTCATAACTCATAATTAAAATCATGTTATTAACTCTAATGTTCTTCCTGCTAAATTTACCGTACGACTTCGTTGAATATAATCTGAGTCTTATTTTAGTTAATTGGCTCGTGCGTTGTTATTCTCGTCCACTTTCTATTTAAACTGTAACTTTCTCATACTTCGTACTATTTGTTTTACAATTTCAAACGTTAATTTTCTATGTAATATATTTCACACTAGATATGTTAATTTATTAAAATAACAAAACATTGAATAAATAACATTAATTTAGTATATAATTAGGTATAATTTTAATTTATAATCCGTGTAATACATTCCTCATTAATGTTTTATTCCTAGTAGAGATGGTGCATGCAATGCTTATATTTTTATCTTTATATATAGCTATTATATATTATTAGTCGTCAAAACTACTTATATGAGATAGTGGGGTAAAATCGGAACGCTAAGGGAATTATCAAATAAAAAAATGTTTCAAACATTATAAATTAACTTTATTAGACTTCATTTAATTTAACTTATTAATTACATATTTTATCAACAAGATCACTATTTTAATCATTGTAAGTAATAAAAAAATGATCATTTTCAAAAGTTAACTTTTTACGGTTTTTGACCAGGCCTGAACTGAAACCTTCTTCTTTTTGGACAATTTTGGAGACGATATCTATATTTTCCGTGTAATACATCAAAAACTGCATTTTAGATAATTTCTTCACTCCAGAATTATAGGTTTGTCGTTCTTTTATAATTTCATGGCGTTTTGTTGTGAACTGTAACAATTTATCATATAAAATAATATTAAATAAAGAAAAGAATGATAGTGGTACAGAAACGGGTACCACCCGATATTACCCCGTACGGTTTTACCCCAAGCGTACCGAAAAGAATCAAAGTAATTAAATAATCTAAAAACATGTCGCAATAAAGATTCAGCTAATGTACATTTAACATACATATTTAGTCTTTACGACAAAAACAAATTTCACTTACCTTGACATACGAGATTATAGAACACCTTTGAAATCCGTCTAATATTATATCACACGTAAAAACTGTTTTCTGAAATATTTTCAACGAACACGCACTCACGTCATTCAACTTTAGTTGACAAACTACTTAAGATAACTGCCTGCAAGGAATGAAGTGCGCGGAAATTTGAAAGATATTAGAAAGCCTTAGTGCCGTGTCCCAGTTTTACCTCCATACCCGGTTTTGGACTAATCTCCCCTATGTATTATAAAATAAATAATATTATTAAATTCAAGAATTTTTTAAATAGAAATATCACCACAAAACTTTAATTTAAAAATAAAAACATGTAAAGTTTGACCTATATCGTAGGTTAATAATATTCTGTTTTAATGCCCCATAAACGATTTAGTAGTGGTATTTCAACCAATAGCAGAGTGGTATTCGTAAATGGAATTGTTATCATAAGTTGATAACGTACAACACAAACATTGGTCACGGTTTTCAATATGGCGGCCTTTATCTGAATCCAATTGAGCGTACCTCTCATATACTTTTGCGATAAGATATGGTGAATATTAAACTTACACTGTAAAACAAAACACATAAAATACATTGAAGACAGTTATATTGAATTATTTTCCAATATATACCTACGTGTAAAAAGTTTTTTTTTTTTTGGAATTCATGCAACCATTAATGCTGATATATCGACATAATAAAAACACAATAGAATATAATCAAAACTGATTCTAGTTTATCATTTCTTACCTAATTTAGCAAAAAAGGTAAAATCTTTACGTAACGAATACAATTCGCGTTTAATATGGGTAAATTCGTAAAAACAAAGGTAAAAACCTAAAAGTAGGAAGCTTGGCAGACGTCATGATGCGGAATACGATAGATCGATCAAGCGTGTCAGCACTCAGTATCAAAATTGTAGTGATGGATGACGATGTTAATTTGCCTATCATGTACTTTATCGTCATTTAATCGTTACACATTAATATAAACAATTCTTTATCACTGTTTTTAATTATGTTTTAATAAATCAATTGTGTCACATCAATTTTCATATTATCTATGAATCAATATGTCAACATTAATTTTAATATTTATAGTATTTATAAATATTTCATTAACCCAATACATATTAAACTGTTTAATTGATTAAAAATGACATCAAGTATATGTATAAATAAAGATAAAAGTAAATAGTTAAAGCAAAACCGCACTATAAAACAATAAGAAAACACCAAACCACGTACCAAAAGTATAAATCAATACACTATTTAATGGTGTTAAAAAACCACAGAAATCAATCATCGACAATAAAACGCTCTGTTGAGATCGATATCGTCACGTCACTAGCGGCGTGAAGCGTGACAGTTACGTGCCCATCTCTGCGAAACGCCAAAAACTTGAAATCGGTCAACGAACTTATATATCTTTTACAGAATATAAACATGCTAAACAAAGTTTTTTTTCGTTAAATATTAGCTAAAATGATAAAATCTTTCACACTTATTGTATATCTTTATAATAATAAAAAAAAGATACTTGACTATGGATATCTTTGCACGATTAAGTCGTAAAGACATAATTATCATGCAAAAAATTTAAAACACGAACAACAAATAATGTCTGTAGGTACTTACTTAAAGTTAAAAATATAAAATTAAGCAAACCACTGCGCATGAAAATTTACTGGTAAAATATTTCAAAAATATTTTTTGTTAATATCTAACTCGATTTTGGTTTAACCTTTTCTTATTTTTTTTTTTAATTTTGTTATACTAATACACCTAAGATTAGTAACAAAAACTATGTTAATAATATTTTTTTTTTTTAGAATATTACAAGAAACTAAGTAATCTGTATAAAACGTATCAAAAAAACTTATCAATTACTATGTGACTGGCTTTTCTAGGTTTTGCGCAATAAATCACTGTCTTTGATGGATGCGTACGAGCACGTAACGTCGTGTCTTAATATATGCTACTGTCATTAATCCACTGCCACATATTACTGGTTAACTTATGAGTTTTTTTAATAAAAACTTTTTAAATAATATTTATAAATTATGGATATTTTTTTTATAAAACACTAACTTATTAAGATATAGTAATATACCTGAAAGAACAATAAATTCGATCATAATTTCTCATATCTTATCCCAATAAGAGGAACAAGTTCTCTTACTTTCACTTCGAAGAAAATTCAATATACCAACATACCTACATAGCGAAATCAAGACGCCTTGAAATGGACGATAAATTTATAATTACACATCAAAAACATTTGAACATAAAGGAATCAAGCTGACGGATGGCGAGCCTAGGGCGTTTGGACATTAAGGCCCTACGCAATATTAATGTTGCACATTCGCACCCACGGCAATAAAATAAATGATGTCATTTTTTGTCCGCGGGGGGATCTTTTGTCCCTCGGCCGCGTCGGCACATCACTAACGTTGCACCAAAGCCTTCGTCCGCAGGACGTCCCTAGACAATAGATTTTAGGCGCCGCTCTTCAGTTTTTCTTATTCGCAAACGAATATTCGATATGACAGAGCTTTTTATCATAATTAATAATTTATTGCTTTCGTCAAGCGCCTTTGTAACGCCGCACCTGCGAACCGGCGCGGCGCAAGGTGCTTCTGTCTTGTAGATGATAAATCATACATTTTTGTTATTTTACGCAAAACCATGTAGCTATATATAATCGTTTGACACCTAACAATACACCGATATTGGATAACGTCAAGTTCTTTAAACATCTTTTTTTAATATACCTATAATATGTACATTTAAAAAGCAAAATGATTTTGAAAAAAAAAATTAAAAGATTAAATAAAAACGGACGATATATATTCAGTTTTATAAACTTAAGAAAGTTTAATATATTTATCGAAATTGAAATATCACGATGTAACGCTATGGCCATTTACTTTCGCTTAGCTTATGCGTTATAAGCCCATGAACGTCAAGTATTGTTGCAAATCCTGGCACATACATACATCGCCCATTTTTACGAGTCTCTTCGGACAAGGTGTAAAACGTCTATTTTATTGTTCGCTCATGCATATTCCACGTTGTTTTAATAATAGCGATTAAAATTACAAATTTATTGTGATAACATCGACGTTTTTAGAAGTGCGGATTCGACAGTAGGGATTTGTTAAAATTACCGGCGATAATCGTTATCGAAAACATTTCACGTACGATGACATCGGCGCCGCGATCGCGCTTTGATAAAAAATCATTTCATATTTTGATATTATTTTAACAACATACTTTAATATTTTCGTAGCTATAAACTTATATTTTTTATCTTTATGAAGTTTATACAAAAATATGAGAGTCTGGGAATGTCTCCCCATCACTATACTCATTTTACGGTTTATCTGTTAACATTATGGATATTTCTGCAATAATAAGTGTCTTATCTAAAGATCGGAGCGATCACAAAACGGGTCAATTGGTGCGACACACTTGGAGGGTAATAAAAAAAATAAAGTATATTAAACTAAGGAATTTAAGTAAATGTTCATGAACAATAAATGAATGACGTTTGAAGAAAAATTGAGAACAATTCTCGTACGGAGAAACAAATTATAAAACGGGCGTCGAATTAAAATACGAACAATTTGTCGTAAACCTTCGACTGAGATCTGTGGTGGCCGTAAAGCCGCGGTCACACAGACTCGCCCGTTTACCTCGTAACTCGTGAAAGTTATAGTATTTAGGGCAGTTCAAAGCCGCCGACGGATATTAAAAGAAGAGATATGGTCGTGCGACCAAATGTACGGCTCATTCAACTCGGATCCCGACGTTTCCATAGATTGGGCCTTGATTGACCGGTTGCTGAAGTCAAGTTTTATTTTTTACTAATAATAAGCGGCGGCATGTTTCTCGTTTGGTCTCTTACGAAACATACTCGTACGTCGTTAGAGTAGTAGCCCAATAAACAAATTATGGTTTGTAAAAATATTTATTAGTATTGCTTCAACTTTCGCTCGGTGTAATGTTAGTTAGTTATCTGGCTACCGGCGATATTTAAAAATGGTACTAAAAATACCAATCTCATAACTTTTAACTAATATTTTGAACTGATCAGCTATCATTAAATAAATAATTTATCATTATATATGCCTCTAAACATTAACATCATTTTTTTGCTGTTAAAGCACCCGTTAGCTTCAGTTAATCGACGTGCTCACCCCGAGTGAACTGACCACAGCCAACTAATCAAGGACAAGTACATTAGGCTTTGTACATTTATCAGAGCGCGTCATAACTTGCTCTGGCAGTGACATAATAATATCAGCTTCTTCGGTCTACGAAGTTTTTATCGTGCCTCTATCAATCAAAAGACGACAGTGGCTTCCGTGTGGAAATAACTTTCACCTAATGTCCAGGGCACTTGGTTGGTTGCAGGTTGGCTTGGTTAGTAGAAAAAATACATTACGACCTATAAAAATCTGGTTCTGCCTGTGGACTCTGCTCGCGTAGTTTGGCATACTAAGCAGCCTATAACCTTCATCTATAATAGACAAAAATATTTTTTCAAATCTGAGTGGTAATCCCGGAAACTATCGAAATCGAGCCAACGTTGCAAGCAACTTTAGTTACGTTAGTTAGCAAGCGATTCTAAAACTGAAGCTTTTCAATTTATGTACAAATATATTGCAAAACGTCTAGTAAATTATAAATATAAAAAAAAAAAACTCTATTGAAAAATTCCATTATCTACTTTGTTTGGGGTTTGATGTATTCTACAAAAAAAGATTTAAAAAAATGTTGATAAAATCTTTTAAGCTAGTTCTTCTTAGGACTAAGGCTTTTTTTTCGAATTGGTGATAGACGTGACATTCAGTAAAATTAAATTTGTTTCACTCGAAAATCAAACCCGCGGTATTTTAGAATGAGGCTAGAACTACTTTTATTATTTTCCGAATTCCGAGTAGGTACTCTTTAATAATTTTAACAATTATTTCGCTAACTAGCGAATCAACCAACGTGTCTAATTAGAGCCATTTTAATTGCAAGGCAGATTTACTTTTCGGTTTGTAATCATGTATGCATAACAAATGACAGGTAATTATATATAATTCCTACTTATCAATGTAAGTTCAGGATTGTTTAGTGACTAATTTGTTATGATTAATGAGAGCGTTTTAAATTGTAAATGTTAATTCAAGTGAACGTGCGGTGAATATTCTTTTCTGTAATAAGGTAATTTGTAATACGTAACTATACACCGATGACATTTCTCATAGTAAGTTAATAAATAGGTGTAAATAATTTATTTTTGCTTTTGCATAATACATTTCACCTGTCACATGTTATGGATGCAATAGAGTGTTCGGATTCCTCTTTGCTTGCACTAAAGATATAATCATTGTTAAGTTGGTATGTGATGATATTGCCAATAATATTTGTGTTAACTTAATGCATGTTCAACTTTATCTATACTAATATTATAAAGAGGTAGAGTTTGTTTGTTTGAACGCGCTTATCTCAGGAACTACTAATCCGATTTGAAAAATTATTTTAGCATTAGATAGTTCGTTTATTGAAGAAGGCTATAGGTTATATATCACATAATAATATATAGTCTATCTATTCCATAATAACCGTTAAAACGTACCTAGGGACGAACCCGAGCGAAGCAAGGTTAAGTCGCTAGTTCTTATAAGTGTCCTCCTGTACCTTCTGATAATTAGCTTGGAAGTAGAATTTGTAGTTAATTAATAAAAAAACAAAATTTTAAAAAAGAAAAAAAATTCAGTATTTTAAAGTACCCCACTAATTTTTAAAATAGATAATTAATTAATTTCTTTTAAATTTGAAGAAATGTTGAAGTTGTTTAAAGACTGTAGAGTGTGTTCTTTAAAGTCAATAAAAATTATAAATTTAAACCAGAAAGTTCACCTCAAAATTTTGTTTTTTTACTACAAATTCTACCCCCTAACTAAGAAAAAAAATTTTTTCGCTCCACCCTATTAGACAAAGTATTTCATTTTCTTAATGAAATCAAAGGGAATAGTTACTTAATTTTGTTATATTATCTATTTATACATATTCTATAACACTCACACAATTTGTCCCAACTAAGAAATATCATTAAATTGTCATCGAGGGAATTCCGAGGCGAGACAAATGACACGTCAACATTTGGCGTTGATGGTTGTAAGATAGAATTAAAATAGGTACCTACTACCATTATTGAATAATAGTTTTGTGAAAAACTAACTGTTTACCGTGGTCCTACTCGCATTTATGGCACATTTTACATTTTTACTATAGAAATCCTTAATCAAAATAAATTATTGGAACTTAAATTTCAGTTCACTTTATTCAAATACTATATACTTATAAAATTTATATACTTATATATTTATATATACTTATATATTTTACTATAGCTTAATTATACACATTTATAGGTATAATATAAAGTGTACAAACACAAAACATAAACAAAAAAAAATGTGATTAATTATAAAATGATGACCACGACAGAGGACAATATTTACAAAATCAATATTAATTAATATACCTATATAAAGATATCGACAGCCCTGACTTTACGCTAACTACATGACCTGTCAAAATAAAATATGAGCCAATAAGGGCGCATCGTGCGACGACAGGGCCGTCACGCTGAAGAAATTACGATATATGAACTTATTAAAATATCTACTTTTTTTGTTTCGCGGTTGGATGACATCGCGTTAAGGTGAAGTGACGCGGTTATATTTGTTTTGTTTGTTGTTTGTTTTGGAGTTCCTTTGAAGATTACGAGCTATGAGTTACAAATAAATAGGTACTGAACACTTAACATAATTCAAATAAACACCAAATATAAAATAAGACAGTAAGCATCAAATTTATAATATAGTATGAGAAAATTTCAATTAGAATTTAAGAAAATATTTTTTATAAGTACAATAATCACCGCTCTCACTTAAATAACGTTAATTGGAAATCAAAATTATAATTTAAATAATAAAACGAAGATTAAACTAAAAATTACCATATGGAACATCAAAGCGGAATCGTCGGCATCTTCAACCGTTCACACGAACCGGTGTTAACTAGTTAAATCCGAAATATTCATACAAAAAGTCATACAGTTAAGCCACATGTGGTGTGAGCATTGGACACGCGCGATCTGGCGAGACTTGACGGATGGCAGCAAAAAATGTTGTTTATGAACCCACTTAACATACTAACATACTCGACATTGTTGAACTAATATTGATACAACACTTGTATACAAATATTTATCCTTTTGCACCCAGCGTTCACGACTCTATTAACTATAAGATCTTATTGTACCTATAATAAATACTAAATATCATACTTTCTTTGAGTTTCATCAGATTTTGATATGGACTATTATCATCATCATAAAAACATTTAATTCCTATATGAATATTTGATTTTAAGTTGCTCACATTTTATCAGAAGAATATGTGATATAATAACCTCAATTAAGTAAAATAAATGAAAAATAAAAAATTTGCGCTAAAATTGTGACATAATATTTTGTAATATTACATAATTAAATACTATTTAATATCCAAATAAAAAAAAATATTTTTAAAAATAATCTCTTACAGGGCATATATGTAGTAGACATTATACAAATCGTCTAATAACATCTAAATGCAATGAGTTTACAAACATTGCGCAGAGGCCGTAAAACGTAAAACGTTTTTCGTTCGGAAATCGACAAAACCTGAGACAAAGAGGAAGGGACATAAAAAGCGTGACCGAAACGGTCGATCTTAACATCTGTTACTATGGCGTAGAAAATCGTAGGATTCATGTGTTAGATTAGAATTAAAGTTAACTAATCACTATGCTAAAATTAGGAAAAAAATATAAGCGGTCACGGAATTAACGATTTCAACGTCAAAAGTTTTACTTGCCCAAAAAATATCTACTCTTTAAATAAATTTACCAGCAACTATTTTTTTTTTTAATTCTAGTGTTCGGCAAAAAATATTTTCGTAGAATAAAAATTTAAGACATATCATTTTCTAATGGGATATTAAAATTGAAGGCGATAATTAATCATATAGAAGAGAATATCTCCCTGACTGCTTTTTTTTTGAAGCAAACAAAATCGAAATAGGAATATGTTATGCCACACTCGATATAGTCTGTAATTAGGTTATTTGTCACGTCAGCGCTGGCGTTCCTGAACGGATGAGCGCGCGATATTCAATTTGCGAACGATTTCAGGCGCCGCCATGATGGAGTGGCCGCCATTTGTAACGGTTACCGGTTACCGGTGAAATGTTTGCCGTGTGATGGATAGATACTTGAATAAAATTGATTTTTACCAAAAAATTGCATTTGATTTTGATTAATGAGATACTTCGTAAATAAAAAATCCCATCAACAGCACTGATTAAATGTAACTAAATTGTAATGAAATTTTTAGTTAAAGAGTGTAATATATATTGTATATTGTAGTTACATAATATGTATTATAATATGTTAGCGTAATCGATTATCATATCAATGGTAAACGACCAGTTACAAAATATGGCAAAGTTCGAAGTTTCTACTGATAAGTTAGCTCTCGTAACCCAAATTATCTCAAGATCATTTAAAATAGATCTACATCTACAGATCTAGAAATTATGAAACTTCATCTAGACTCGTATAATTTACTTTTACCAATTTATATCGCAATTTTATCGGTGATAATCTTGCAAATTCACACCGAAATGACACAATATTATTGAATGCTTCATTCTGTTTCGCAAAAACTAAAGCAGAACTATTAAAGAATCATTAAAAAAGGTGTTTTACAAAATATAACTACTTTTTCAATACAATATTTTGTATAATAATAAAAGTGGACTTACTTGTATAACTCTCATAGGCAGACCAGTTTCTTTCGCCAACTGCTCCCGTATGTGCCTTGTAGGTTTCGGTGTTTGTGAGAATGCAGATTTTAGTATTTCTAACTGCTTGGCTTTTATTGTCGTTCTTGGTCCTCTTCGCTTCGAACCACCATTGCCATCGTCAGGTGACTTGTTCTCCGCTTGCGAGTCTCTGGTCTCTGGATCACCGTCCAGTGAACCCTGGGTGGGAAAGAAAAAAAACTGAATCCGACTATGTGGTCTAGCCTCATGCATGTGATATGGAATGGTAATTTTACTATAAAATATTTGTTTTAAGCAGTCTTAAATATTTTGCAAGCATATATTTATATGGGAAAATTAAAGTTTTAAATTCATTTATCTAAAAGCTTCGTTACTATTAATTAACTTGTATATAACTAGTACGATAACTTCTTATACGTACTTGTATATGTATATATAAAAGAGAAATAGGTTGTACATATGTATTTAACAAGTTATGATAAATATACATAATATCTGAACAATACCAACCTGGTCCTCGGAATCCTCATGTGGCTTTGTATCGCCGTTATGGGAGAGATCTGAATGTAGCGCGGGGTGCGGCGCATGCGCTGGACTGCTTGAATTATTAGCTGTTCTAGACTCATCCTCTTCCTCTTCATCTGATCCGGAGCCGAGTAGGGAATCCGCTAATTATAATAAAAAAAAATCATATGGTTAAAACGGTATAAATCCAAAAAGCAAAATAACTAAATGTTACTAACCTATATGTATATATGACGCTCGTATTTCTTTCAAATATTTAAAGGCCTGAAGCGTACTAATCTTTATTCTTATTGTTTTATTGGTATTTTACTAGATACATAAAGGGCTATTATTCTTCCTTGGATTGTTTGTAAAGGATATCTAATCTCCCAAATTACTAAACTTTGTCTAAAATATATTCTTTTACTAGTAGAAAATTACGCCATCTCTGAATCACATAGTACATTGAAGATTTATCAACTAACCATGTTATTATTAAGGCAACCATATTGAATAATAAATAACTATGTATTAACTTCTGAACGGTCTAACATAAAAGCTTTACAAACCGTTTTACCTTCCATGAACGTGTAGTGTAAAATTGTAAAAAGGTAAGCACAGTAATGTTTTCTTTGAAGTAGGTAATAACATATAATTTCAATTTCCTGTCCCTTAGCGTATCTAATTTTAAAATATTTGCATACAATATCTAGTAATAACCAAGCCATGCCCTATACGACCTAAAATTGACTTATCAAAAAGCAATCGCGGTACCCTCGTCCGTTTAACTGAATAAAAATGTAATTTCGAGACTCCCCCACCATGAGAATTAACCGCAAAAAACAATTACTTCTGGTAGAAATGGACCAATATAGAGACAAAATCATATAAAAAATTGACATTAATTTATCTTTTGATAGAAACAACGTCTATTATAAAGGAAAATATAAAATTAAACAAAAACACCTAATATCATTTGAATTATTATGACCTCTTAAACTATTCTACTTTATAAAATTACATATTTTTATAAGAATGGTCGTTTATACGAGTTTAATATGTATATCTAAATTTTAAGTATTAAAATTGTATAGGTACACATTTATTTAAAATAGAGCTGTCTACAAACTGGCAATCAATATATGCTCGAGGCGATGTAGCTCTGAACATCTGTCGTTAGATGAGTTCACTATTGGGTTTACATATAGCATTAACCGTTAAACATGTGAGTACCTACCTATATTCTACTTTAATTATGATATTTTGCTCATATAACTGTATTAGTAGATTTTCTAAGGAAATAAGACAATTACTTATTTTAAAACTAAGCGTTTACCAAAATTAGCTTTACTTTGACTTAGTTCTTTAGTACAACTAAAGTCTGGATATTGCACTTTGTTTTTACTTTAATTGCTTTACTTAACGGATTTTTTTAAGTTAACATATTAGGTAATCAGTATAAGTACATATTATATTATAAGTAGGTATACCTACTTTGAAATAATACGTCCCTTGAAACCAAATTATATGCCGACAATGAGTTGCGGCTTATAAAACTTGACTTCTATTAATCTTACAAACTTTTCCGGATCTGACTGGCCCCTTCTTATAATAGTGCAAATCATTATTGGGGTTCGTAAACGGGAATATAGTAATAAGCACAACTTACTTGTGAACTAAAATCTTAGGCATAATATTACCAGTAATACAAAACGTTAGTCTGCGACTCCGCTTGCGTAGTTTATTTGAGTACAATTGTAAAGAATTGTGGCATACCTAATATAAGGTAGCCTAACCTATAACCTACCTGGATAAATAGGCTAAAAAATACAAAAATACTTTTTGAAATTTGCTCAACCTACAATATTAGTATAGAGTTCCTATACATATATAAGTATTTTTTGAAATATTCATTACAAATATTCTTTATTCGTACCTACTAATACCGATATTGGGTACCGTGAGAAGGTACCCTCAATTGTTTTAAGATCAGATCGCACTCAGTTCGCGCAAACACTTGAAAGTAAAACGTCCGGGCAAAAGAGGTCGCACTCGCACCCTCTGAATAAACACTCTACTCTAGGGCTTGTAAAAACTTGAGTGGTTGCTTAGAAATTATTGATGATAAAACTAGTCTTTGGAGTTTCATTGTTTTATTTATGTTAGGCGATATTTTTTTATGTAGGTATACGCTAAAAGTGTAAACATATTAATAATATTTCAACGAATCTTAGTTAGTGTTTCAAAAGAGCGCAAATATCTTTTTTTTTTTTTAATTTAGTAGTAAACTATCAACTCAACCTCGCTCCGCTCGGATTGGTCCCTAGTTACGTTCTAACGTTTAGTATAGATTTCTCAGAGATGAGATATTTTCCCGCAGTAAAAAGTATCCTACATATAGACCCAGGTAACCAGCTATCATCATACCAAATTTCACCAAAATCTGTCCAGTAGTTTTCTCGTGATGCGTTCCCAGAGAGACAGATAGACAAAAAGTGTAAAAACTATAGATTCGGTCTCTGAATCGATAATAATGACTATTTCAATAAAATTTTCAAAAAAATGTTTAATGTAGAAATTCGACTGAGTTAGAATTTTATTATATGTATAGATATTTAAGTTAACTTAGCAGTTAGTACTTTAGTAGTATCTAGCTATATTTCTAATGTTTTTTTTTATTAGTGTAGTAGAAGTATCAACGGATCGAGTTTTGGAGTTTACCTTCTACATAGAAACTCACGAATTTAACTCTTTATCTTCATATAGCAAGTAATTATTCTCATAAAAAAAATGTAGAAAATGCTCGTACAATATTTTACAATGCTGCATTGTTTTGATAGAAATTGATTAAGTTACTTTAATAATAGGTATTATTTGGCAACTCTCTCCAAACTTCACAGACAGTCTTATAAAAATTAAAGCGCAATCGTTATTAGAAAATTTGAATATTTCACATCAAATTTTCCTGCAAACGTCAAGTATACGCGTCCTGGTCCTGAAATCAATTTCAAGCCGCCCCAAATAAACGATTTCTTTTGTCCCGCTCTTCCCCTAATCGAATTTTGGCGGCAAAACTGCTTTTTATTGTCCCCGATTTTCAACGATCGTTCTCTTTGATATTTTAAATAGTTTTGTGGCTTCTTCAATTCCGAATTAAAATTAATTGATAAAACATTATAGTCGCGTGTAAAGAAAATAATTATCATACCTATCTAGCAAAATTTTGACCTATCTACATTATAGGTACTCGTACGTACATATGTATGTACTATATACCTATATGATAGGTATTAATTAATGGGAGGACCTCTTTCTATTTATTTAATATTTTTGCACAAAAGTGATCAGTTGTTACTATGCATTATAATAAAGATACTTTTGAATGGCATATCACATTTTAAATAATACCTACATGTACTTTTTATATAGGTGAGCTTTTTTATAACGAAAACGGCTTTTTGCGCTGGCTTATAAACTATAATTAAAGTTAAAAATAGAACGATTTATTTTATAAATAGTCAGTAAATCTACCTAGTAACTTAGTAGTAGGTATATAAGAAAACTACATATTATTTACTAAATAATATGAAGTTTTCTTAGGCATACATATTTTTTATTCTTATACTACTGTAAATTGATTTTCCATAGCTGTGTTCTTACTGAAATGATGAAATTACCAGGAAATTGTTAGGTTAGCGTGAATAGACTTGAATTCAATAACTCCCACCTGAAATAATCTACTGTAATAAATCTTCGTGCCCATTTCTATGCATAAGAATTACATATCCATACATCATCGTCTATGTATTGTACGAGTGCACATACCTAATACTATTATTACTTGGCATAAACATTATATCTACCGAGATAATCAACAATTAGTAACGATTAACAATTCAATCAACATGGCTCATGAATAATTATTTTCCAAAAAATTACATCTGATATCTTGGGATCTATAACAACCTATTAGTGGAGTATAAGCTATAAAAATCACAGATTATTTCGTATTACAGGCATATTAAAGTTTGTTATGGCGTGTTTATGGGGCCGACCGTTAATTCGACCACCATCTTAAATGTAAAATAAGAAACCGCGAGATAAGAATCTAAGAACATAAAAGATATGGGAACTCTTTGTGAAGCCGGTAGCCGGCGTATACTTATGTACGCCCATATACAATACGCCAAGGCACGCACACTGGTCCGGTACGCGGCACACATGAAAGGGCGCTGTACGCAAACGTTCAACGTCGCTTTCTGATTGGTGGATGCGATGGCGACGACCACGCCCACTTTTATCGACGTTGCGCCGGGAACGTGCGTGCGAAACATCCGTATATGTAAAATAGTCTGTGCTATAGCTCAGTCCGTGCCAAGCCGCTTTTGAAATGTCATTTCCATTGGCCACCCCGTCTGCCGTCTCGGGAAAATCTGCACACTATTTTCAAAGGGCCTGTTTTATGAATCACAGCTTGAACTTAAAAGTTTTCGATTTTTATCTCTAATAATAAAGAATTAAATGGCAGATTTTTGAATAATTGAAATTAAAATTTGCATACAAATTAAAGTATTATTTGTAGGCTGACATACCTACTTTTAATTAAAGCTTCGAAGTATTCCCAATGATTTACTTTGTCAAATGCAGATGAAACGTAAAGAGAAGTCCTTTTGTCAATTTCCCATGTACACCACAATCAAGTTGGTCCTTGACTTTCTGGTATTTTGGTAAAGCCAAAAGAGGGTCGGAGGTCAATTAGAAATGGTGGTTAGCCAGGTAGTCGTGAGCGTGACTTCCCCAGGTAGCTATGGGAGGGTAAGAATACAATTAAACAGCTTATGGTAGCATGAGTTGAGTTTTTACCCACTTTTGATTCGCGGCGCCTCTGCGGCGGACGTGGGTTTGATGACTAATGAATTTTCTTCTATATATTTTTTACTGTTATAAAACTTGTATGATTCTAAGTTACACAATACCGGGACTATTGCTATTAGGAAAATATATTAATATGTTCTTTAGATATTTTACTTACTAGTATTAGGTAGGTGCTTCTACGTGTTATTCGATAGGTACCAACTTATATTACTTAATGTTCCATAAGTAACTTATGTCGTTTAAATACCTAATGAAGTATTTAAATGACGAAAATAAACATGATATAAGAATATTTTACCGTCTCATAAGAATAACACCTACCGACTCGTATATTAGGTACTAAGTATTCATACTATTACCTACCTACTTACTAGAGAAAAATGATGTAGGTTTTAATAAGAAATTACGGCCATCAATTCCAATTTGTAAATGAATTTAAATTATCACGCACAAAGGGATTCAACTAAAAATTATCGTCACCATACACAAAAAGGCTCGTTAACAATATTCAATAACTTTAACATGATAAATAACTAGAGGTCAGAACAGACGACCTGCCTATCATAAAGCTTCCTAATTCCAGGCATAATAAACAAAGAAAAAGTCATAAATAACGGTAAGAGTGTTCTCAAAAGCAATATGTCAGCGTCCCACTGCCATTAGAAACGCTATGTTTAATCTAACACAATGCCATGCGCAGGCGCAGCCGGGGAGCAGTTAGACAAATTAGTAGCCTATCCATCAGATAGCTGTGAAAAATTGCTGGTAAATTATTTTTTATACAGCCGCAACGAATTGTATGACCTCGTAAATTCGATCTGTGTATCGAAATTTAAAGCAAATATAATTGTTTGTTTTATGCAGTAGATATATTTAATTTGTTAATGACAATTGAAATGGCCATATTAAATATTCAACAATGGTGTCGTTATATGCATGTCGTAATGATTACGAGAGAGGTCAAATAGTAAATACATCTATTCATACTTTTAAATTATCTCGATTACTGAGAAGTTGCAGCAATCAAATAAACATTTGTCGATAAAAAGTTCTTATAGTGTATCTAATGTAAATTGTAACTTATTTATTATTATTTACCATGTAAAGAACTAATCGATAATGTTTCAAAATGATCCGAGAATCGTTTGATAGGTAGGTTTGATAAAATTTACATTCTTGTTACTCTACTGATATACCTAGGTAGCAGGTACCTATACGTACATACGAGGCTCATGGTGTTTAAAAATAAAAAAAAATAACTAAAAAGTTCCACGGACTTCAAAAAAAAATGTTAATATTATAATCCATTCATCCTAAAAGATGGTTCTTTTTCTTATTCCTCAAGACATTCATTAATGAAGAACCATGAAAATCAGTTAACTTTGGACAAAGATATCGTATTTCATACGAAAAAATATACCTATAGGAATATAGAAATGAAGTACCTACCTACTTTTTTCTTTTTGAAGTCGGTCAAACTAACTTTATTAGAAATTTCAATCTGAAATATCCATGAAATATTGTGTGTTATCCAATTATAACTATCGTTAAAAAAATGTATAAATTATACTTCTTGTACGAGTATTACTGTGCAAATGCATAAAACAACTTTTACTGTATGTAGTAGGTACTAACATAATATATGTAATAACTGATAAGGCAAATTGGTTTCTAATAGTTTAATATTTAATTAAGCTATTGAAATAAATTTATTAAAATTATAAAAAGTCGATAATATACTTTATAGAAATAAATGGGCTCTATCCGGATTATCTGCTAAACTCTACCTACTCGAAAATGCTTAGCAATGTTCTTGTTTATTTTTTATGTAAAGTACTTTGCAATGTGAAGAAAACATATGTAGTGCTCTATTTCATATATAGACTGTACCACTTATATGAAGTTATTTATCACTTATACGAGTGAAGTCTTCATTGATGGAAAACTTGATGTCTTCTTCATAAAAATACAAGTAATGTTTACAGAATTTCTATTTCTGTAACGCTATTTTATCCTATATTGCCTAATTAAAAACCATAATATTTATGAATTTCTCTTAAGTTAGTATTTATGGTAATATTTAACCGAATACAAAAACCGAACATTATATATATTTGGATATATTTTTAACTAGTGTTTGTCCCTACTTATTTTTTAACGTTTCGTATAGATTTCTCAGAAATGAGATATTTTCCCGTAGTAAAAAGTATCCTATATGTTGAACCGGATAACCAGCTATCATCATACCAAATTTCATCAAAATCCCTCCAGTGCTTTTTCCGTAACGCGGTAACAGACAGACAGACAGACAGACAAAAATTCTAAAAACTATAGTTTCGGCCTCTGTATCGATAATAATGTCTACTTCAATAAGATTTTCAAAAAAATATTTAATGTGCAGATTCGGCTAAGTTACAATTATATTATATGTATAGATAAAAAGCCATATTTTATGTTACAAATTGTTACCTAAACAATATAAAATAAAATATTTTCTCTATATTATACGAGTATGTTTACTGCATATTGTGTAGTTAATGGCTAGCCAAGAAGTAATTTCCCCTAAGTATCCATTACCAGGACTTGTCAGTCATCCATCATACCGGGTGACTCTTTTGCTTATTTTCATTAGAAACTGGTCAAATTATAAGTTTACTCTAAACTGTAGAACATTGATAAATGGTTTTACTAAATAACTCAAGTGAGTGGCACACGATCAGTACGTACCTACATGCTTATTTTAAATGATTGCTTATTCACAAGGTTTTTTTGAAAATTTACTTTGTACAATAATAATATATAATAATATAATGTATAAACTTTTACTTAATTTTTTATTATATATATAAGCTATTTTTTACTATGAATCTATTCTAATATTATAAAGAGGATTTTTTTTTGTTTGTCTCTTTGTTTGTATCGAATAGGCTCCGAAACTACTGAATCGATTTAGATGAAATTTGGTAAAGATAGTTTGAGACCTTGGAAAAGACATAGGATAGTTTTTATTCCGAAAAACATCCCTTAAGGGGGTGAAAATAGGGGTTAAATTTTGTATGGGGAAGCAACTTAGGGACAAACCCGAGCGAAGCGAGGATGAGTCGCTAATATTTCATATTTGTAAGCTAAATGTTTTTTTAATAAAAACCACCGTGACATTATGAGTTACCTTGTTACACACAGAGTACAAAGTTATATCTATCAATAATAATTAAATTAAACTGAAAATGTAGAAAAATATATAATATATTTAAAACAATAAATTTATTTTAGGTAAATAATAAAATACATGCATGTATGCTATATATCTTATATAACAAGCTAACAATACACCGTATCGCATAAAGTACACAATATGTACCGCGGTAACTCCGTGACCGCAGTTCGTGACCCGGCGAGATTGGCTGCGTGTGCAGTGGCTTTATTTGTTCTATCAAACAATGTCTTGGCTTGTGTAGATGTGATTTATTTATATACATACATACATGATATATAAATTCTATGTTAAAATTAACATCGTGACTATAACACAGATTGGTAGCGTCCATCTTGCTTATTAAGTCAATTTAAATATTTAACGTGGTGACTAGGATTATATATTATGCTGAAGAAGATATTTAAAGTACAATAGAATGAAAATTCTTCAAATGATTTAAACGTTAAATTAACTTATAAATGAACAGGGTAACGTATTTGCTAAATATTTGTTCCATAAATTCAAATATATCTAACTATACATATATATCTAACTATTAAACCTTACCCTTGCTCCGCTCTAGTTCGTCCCTAGGTACGTTTTAACGGTTAGTATTGATATTTTCCCACAGTAAAAAGTATCCTATATTATGTTGTCCCGGATTACCAGCTATCATCATACCAAATTTCATCAAAATCTATCCAGTGGTTTTCTTGTGATCCCAGACAGAGAAACAGAAAGGCAGACAGAGGATAGACTGACAGACAAAAAGACAGACAAAAATTCTAAAAACTATAGATTTGGCCTCATTATCGATAATAATGACTATTTCAATTAGATTTTCCAAAAAATATTTAATGTGTACATAAGATTTGACTCAGAATTTTATTATATGTATGTTATATTAGATACTAGCGACTTACTCTCACTGAGCTCGGGTTCGTCCCTACTTACATACGTTTTAACGTTTAGTATAGATTTCTCAGGGATGAGATATTTATTTTCTCACAGTAAAAAGTATTCTATATGTTGATCCGGATAATTAGCTATCATCGTACCAAGTTTCATCAAAATCCCTCCAGTGGTTTTTCCGCGATGCGGTCACAGACAGACAGACAAAAATTCTAAAAACTATAGATTAGGCCCCTGTATTGATAATAATGACTATTTCAATAAGATTTTTCAAGAAATATTTCAGTTAGAGTTTTATTATATGTATAGACAAGCCGACTCACCCTCGCTCCGCTCGGGTTGGTCCCTAATTACGTTTTAACGTTTAGTTCAGATTTCTCAGAGATGGGATTTTTCCCGCAGTAAAAAGTGTCCTCTACGAGTATTTTGCCTGGATAACTAGCTATCATCATACCAAATTTCATCAAAATCTGTCCAGTGGTTTTCTCGTGATGCGGTCACAGACAGGCAGAGATAGACGGATAGACAAAAATTCTAAAAACTATAGATTCGGCCTCTCTATTGATAATACTGATATATTTTTATATTTAATATTATAATAATATTTTATATTTAATGTCCAGGTTCGATTCAGTTAGAATTTTATTATATGTATATATAACAGATTATAAAATATATGTTTGCTAATGTCATAAAGTTCCATTAAGATATATGTATGTATAAGTACAGCGGCGTATCTCCGTGACCGATCGTCGTGACCCGGCGGGATGCGCTGAGTGCACCAGACTTATCTTCTGTGTTTTAAGATACGATATCTCGAAAATATATAATGAGTTATCTACCCCCACCTTTTAAATAATTTATTTTTATACATTAAAATTTTAATTACCTTCGTACATTATTCGACACAAAATAAAAAAAATGATTAAAGTTTATTGTACCTACTTAAATTTTTGTTTAAAAATCGTATCACAATAAATTCATGATCTTTAATAGAAAATACAAATATTATTTATTTTTTAAACAAATATATTAATTTAAATTTGTCTTTCGATTGCACCAGACCTCTGCACTATAGCAGCTTCTTTTAATCTGTGCAAATATTAAAACAAAAGAAATAATGACATTTGTTATTATCTCACATATGAATAGTTATTTCCCAGAAAAGGCTTTATAGCTAGTTATGTAATCAATAATTACGGATATTATTAAGAAATCATGTATAGTCACTTGTAGTGTAGATGAATGCAAAAAATGCAAATGAACATAATCGCAAAATAAATAAAACAGTGGGGAACAAGTTGTCATGTAATGACATGCTTGACACTAATGACCGAGTGGCCATACGAAATCGTACAATGAGATGAGGCGAGACGACGCGCGCGCAGCCACGCACGCGGCGTTGCAAATCGACAATGTACGGTAGGCCACAGGTACAGGCTCAGTATCTTTTATTTTCATCTGCAGTTAGACATAAAGGTATTTGAAATTACTAAGACACAAAAGTATTTTTGAGTTAATGAAAATGCCATATAATTTGTTGTGTAGCTTGCCTTTTTATAGTTATCTTCTATAGTACCTAGGTACTCTTTTACTCCATAAAATAACATCGGATAAGTGCGTACCACTATAATATATAATTAATGTTCTATGTAACTTTGCAGACATAACCCATTATATATTAAATCAAGTAGCTTCCACCGCACAGTAGAAACTTATAATACAAAGCTTGAATGCAATATAATTAAAAGGGCCGAGCCAAACACGATCAATCTCAGCTCCATCTCCCCACTTAAAGTCGAAATAATAGATGGCCAACTCTAATGTCACTTTTTTCTTGAGCTCGGCGTACAGCGTACAAGACAGAATTGACAGGTCATCAGCGACGGCGCAGGCGCACGGTGACGAAGCTTTTTCTTTCACCCGACGATCGCGCAACAAAAGATACGATCTAATAGGCTACACAAGCAATTATAGGCCTTATTCAGTAGCCGTGAGAACCTTCACTCCTATACAATAGGCACATGTATAAAAGCCTTTTGTATCCGTGCCCTAGCGCCTCCTGTTCGGTTCTTTTTTCCAAGATTATCTTCGGCGGCCGAGGCGTGAAGGCCGAGTGCCACACAACATGGCGTCGACAGGTTTCTTCCCGCTTTTTTACCTCTTTGTTTCTCTCCATTATTGTCTATCGATGTTTCCCGCCGTTCGATTTTTGAATAAGTTTTCTTTTTTTCGCATTATTAATATCGGAGCGGCGTTTGAGTTTTGTTTGTGTTATTACATACACGCTCAAAGGATTCGTTGTGGGAACTAGTGATAAAGCAGTTTAGTGTCAGTTAATTTGTGTTCTCGGAAAGTATAAACAAAATTAAACTCATCAAAAGATATTTAGGAATTCGTGGTCGCTATCCGAGACCGAGAAGTATTTCGCGGAAAATAATGATTTAGTGATCGTAAAAGTTTGGAAACAATAGAGCGTAGGAGGTCTCGAACCGGTAGCCGTGTAAAGTTTTGCTGAACCAAATGCTTTACACTCAATTAGATATTTTCGTAAAAGAAAAACAAATAATTTTAAAACAATGACATAATAGTTAATATAAAATAAACTAGATATTTGAATACTATGCTAAATAAATATACACCTATTTAAAACTGAAATTAAGTAAAAATAGGTAGTTATAACTTTTACCTATGGTACCTATTTTCACCCACCCTTCGACTTCGACGCAGTCGGGTAATAAAGCAATTTCGATTCGGTATTAAACTGGCAGATCTTTATTGTAATGTGATTTTAATTATACGAAATATCTCAGAAGAATTTACTGGCTTTTACTCAATGCATCAAGACTATGGCATAAAACTGTTACAACTCTGAGAATTGTGCAATTTTATAGTCTTTAATCAATTTCTAACTCTATCGTCTAATATTTAAGTTTACACTTGCTTGTTTACATTTATGATATAAGATTTTTTAATTCCTTGAAGTCCAATTAACTTTTAACAATTATTTATGCGAATATCAGTTTTAAATTCATTCAGTAACGTACAAATTCAAATGTTAATAAGTGAGGAAGCAAAGTGAAATGAGGCGTAGCGGGTTCGATTCTCGATTCAGACTATTAAAGTGTTAAGGTTAGCTTGAATAATGGCACGGTCGGTTTGTTAGCATATGTTTTGTATGAATGGGCCGTTTTGAGTGAACAAGCGTTGAATTGAGTGTCGGATGTCAGTTTGTATAGATGAGTTATATTCCGAGAATGTTTGATTATTATGAAAGAGGTCACTGACCCGGGTGTAATATACAATAATTTATGTTTTAAATACAATATAATGATTGATACTTTATGTGAATATTACTTAAGTTATAAGAAAGGAGTGAGATTGATTTCGACTATAAATAATAACAAGCAAATAATAAATTACTCTATTGATAAATTAATTTGTTTCAAGTACTAAAATTTAAATAAACATTCCTCATTAGTAAACATAACACCTATATGGGATTGCACCATTAGACCGTATACAATAATAATGGATGACAGACCAATAAATTACTATTGTCACTCGTTTATAGAGTCTTAGGGGGTCTAATTAAAGTGGGCTCTCGCTTTGAGCTGGGAACATCTTCATACGATTATTTTATTTAACAGATAGCATTGATTTGTTTCATTTAATGAAATATGTTGATTTTAATATTAAACAAGCGTTGTGGCTTAGTGGAGAAGATCTAACAGATACTGCCTTATTCATAGGATGTCATAAGTTTGATTTCCGTGAACAGTAAAAACATTTGTATTGCCTATACCACAGATCATATAATACTATACTAGTACCTATACAATTTTTGTTATGAAAAAAGACGCTGATTAAGTAGAAGACAATTATTTTGCTTAGCATGGAACAATACAACAACAATTACTGAAAATCAAGACTCTACTTCTCTTGATTGGCAACTCTCTTTCTTTCTCTCTTGGTAGAGAAGTAGGTAGATACTCTGAGTTTGAAAATATACCTTAAATATACCTATATAGGTCTTCAATCGTAAGAAGAATTAGCGACCTTTAAGTAAAAATTACAAAGGTTAAGGATAGCTATCTAAGCATTCATAGGTAATAGTAACGTACGTAACTACGACGATTTTGTATCAATATAAACTAAAATAGGAATGTTCTTCTTTTGTATCAAATATTTATTAAAACATATCATATTTTAAATCTGTCTCTGTTTATACCAGCTAATCTCTTAACAACTAAATCGATTTTAATGTGACTTAGACTTTATGTATACTAATATTATAAAGTGGCAGAGTTTGTTTGTTTGTGTGAACGCGCTAATCTCAGGAGTTACTAATCCGATTTGAAAAAATCTTTTTGCATTAAACAGCCCGTTTATTCAGGAAGGCTATATGCTTTATATCATTAAGCTACTACAAAAAAGGAGCGGAGAAACAATAAAACATATAGTCTATCTATACCATACTAACCGTTAAAACGCGCCTAGGGACTAACCCGAGCGAAACGAGAGTGAGACTCTAGTCTCCATAATAAAGGATATAGCACAATCGAGGAATGGTTGAACTAATGAAATTAATACTAACATATTTTACACAAAACGCAATTATAGCACTTTGACTACATCTTACGCTATGTTTCGCAATACAGTTTTAAAATAAATATAAACATGAATCGTAAACGTGGTACGTACGAGTAGATACGCCCGGATACGGCCTGAGCTATAAGCGAGGGGCTTGGGAGATAAGGATATAATATTTCCTTTGCTCGACTCTGCGTAACTCTTAGACTGTATATAAGTATTGATTTATTATAGAATTTATATGATATGTATAGTAACAAAAGACAATTTGATTTGCATTACTGGCTTCAAATAAAGAGAATAGTTGTAGAATATTTCTTGAAACTTCAAATATTAGATTTTATAACAATGCAGCCAATTTCACGTCAAATATAAATTAACTAAAAATTACACAAAACCTTTAATGCGTTTTAAGATTGAAGAAAAGTCAAATTCAAAAGGAATCGAAGGTCAATAAATAGTAACGAAATTTAATTAAATTAGTTGCGATAGTTATTTGGTATGTTTCTAACAAGCTTTTGTGATAACATTTACACGAATAAAAATATAGAGTCTTACGAATGGCTCATATTATAGTGGACAGATCATATGTAGTCAGAAACGGCAAACACTGGCCAACCGTCAATTTCACGCCATTTACCCGCGCACAATACTGCCACAAAAAGAAACAAAATAATTCAAAACGAAATTATTGGGATCGTGGCTGAAAGCATGAGGAATATTCCGCTTTGATTTCGAAAAATAATTTTCTCGAAACTAAAAGAAGTAAATTGTACCTAAATTTTAACCTAACCGCCATGACTCCAAAGCGTGTGATATGAAGGTATCAAAACTTTTTGCTATAAGCCACAACTGCAATTATAGCCGACCCCACACTTGGATAACTAATAATTAGTAATAAGCCCCAAATACTCAAAGCGACCAAATTACGCTAAACGCCGGAATTTAACCCTCGGAACGTCGCTGACAATTACTGTTAATAAATAATAATTTCAATAATAAGCGTACACAAAAAGTGGAAACACCAGGCATAAAAGAACTTGACGTTGCCGTAACTCCATAATAAGCTGTTTTGGAAAATAAAATACGAGGGTTCAAAGATATTGGTTTGGTTTTCAAGACGCTGCGCACGTCCCATAATAGCGAGCGGCAACAATCGCGCGGCACTAGCGATTATAACGATTATTGTCGATAACTTGTATCGACACCGGCTATTTGGTTAGTCCGTCGATTATCGATAATTTGCCTTCGGGGTACGCTTCTGACGCTGTAAATTGTTGACCGATTAGTTTTTTACTGTTTTGATTGTTGGTCGGACGACTGACTACACTTGACTGCATGATTCCGCTAAACGCTAAAATATCGGTGATTCTTATAATGCGTACTCTATTATAAATATGAGTATTGATGAATATATGAACGTATAAAGCGAACAAAATACCGTTGAAGAACATCACCGCACATGTTTTACTGCCTATAATTCTATTCCACGAGTTCGTATAAAATAGAAACTCGGGACTCGCGCGCTTTCAAAAACGCTGCATTAAAACATCATAAAACTCAAACATAAACGTTTACTGCGGCGATTTTACGAGCACGCTACCTATCGATCGTTTTAACGATAAATAAAAATTAATAGTAGACAGGACGGAATCGCAGTGGCCATGTTAAGTAAGAACGGTGTGAAGCACATAGGAGGAGTAAACTAAACTCGGCGCAAAATATTTTTAGTACATACACTAAACTGTTTTATCTATGAGTAAAATTATGAATTATGTGCATAGCCGAGTGCATATATGATACCAAATAAATACCAAATAAATCATCTTTCAATACTAAAGTCTGTCTTTAACATCATAACGTCTATCTATAACGTAACAAATTCCAAATTACTTGCACAAAGACGAGTATTAATATCGAGATTTAAAACGGAGCCCGTGCCATGTTATTAACTCGATCAGTCCGTCGGACGCAGAATCCCCAACCCCTGCCCCTGCTAGGGGGTGGGACGAAATAGGATTCTATCGGTCTCCTCCATTCCACGCTATTCGTACCGACGTGACTCCACATAGTTACAACCTGCATCACACTTCAATCTTATCTCCAACAGCCAAGGTTCACTTTACGATGTACCCACAATCTTTGCGGTTCAATGGTTTTGTTTACGTCTGTAATTTCGTGTTTTATACTTTTTTCTCCAGTTGACATTCGTGTTAGACGAAGTTCGTGAATACTTTTACTAAAATAGTTTTCTGGTATTAAGGAATTTGATACGAGGAAAGCATTACACTGAAAAAAGTTTTGTGATAACTTCGAAGCACGATTAAATTTTTATTATCTTAATGTATAAGTTCTCTAATTTATAATTTTAACTCTTTATAGTGATAATTTAGCCCTTTTAATATGTCACTGCTAGACAAGGGCCTATCCTCAACATAAAGGCCATAACATAATGCACTCTAGCCAAATGCAGATTTGCAAATTTAATTAATATTTTTTTTCTCGTAAATTCCTTTCTTCTCATTTCCTCACATTTATTGCTTGTTTTAAAGAACTTTCTGGATGATTTCCGATAAAGCGTCATTTGACTGGTGAGTAGTGACTAAAGAAGTCGGAAGGGAGCACCCTAGCTCAGGAGTGTGCGATAACGCTTATCAATCAAACACACGCGCAGGGTAAATTATATGAAGAATAAAATTATTTTTGTTCAAGATAAATATGTAGATGAAATCTCAGTATGTTTTTGCTAAAATAATAATCTATACATCTATAGAAATAAATAAAATTGGAGTGTCTGTTTGTAATATTAAAATAACCGCTTTTTACTAAATGCATATGGATGTATACACGGTAGGTACATATACCAAAACAACATTTTTTACAATTTTTGTCTGTCTGTCTGTCTGTCTGTTTGTTCCGGCTAATCTCTGAAACGGCCGGACCGATTTTGACAGGACTTTCACTGGCAGATAGCTGATGTTATAAGGAGTAACTTAGGCTACTTTTATTTTAGAAAAAAAAGGGTCCCACGAAAAAAAAATAAAAAAAAAGTTTGTATGGGGAATCAACCTAGGGACGAACCCGAGTGAAGCAAGAGTGAGTCGCTAGTCATAAATATATTAATGTTATAAAAACAATTAGCAACGGGTATTTTATTTTATCTGGCCTCATCATAAATGTGTTTAATAAAGATTGATTAGACATTAACACGAGCTATTTATAATTTAAAACAATCTTTAATACATTTCATATTTACTTTAATAACGTTCTTTACGTTTTTATTACATTTAACGTTTTTATAAACATGTTAAAAAATTAGCAAGTCACATCATCATACACTGGTGGAATCTTAGACAAGTTTTTATTAGTATTTCCTTATATTTTTTAGTTTTCTAGAGCGATAGCGATTATAGAATGCCATCTTGTCTAAGCCCTTTTGCCATAATAAAATAATCATCGTCATATCATTTTTAACATAACCTATTCTTTAGGGTCGACTGAGCAAATATCTAGAGTCCACGCTCCTGGCTGTTTGTCTTGCAACCGATATGGGGAGAATGTTTTTGTTTGGTTTGCGCTCTGGCGCTTTTGCATCATGTTAGCAAACTTTGTTTTTGAGCATAAAATAATAAAAGTTGTAAACTATTTCTTTTTATTTACAAACTAGCGATTCGTCCTCGCTTCGCTTCGGGTTCGTCCCTAGACAAAAACAAATCTATCCAACGGGAACCGTACCTTTTTCCGGGATGATATATAGCCTATAACCTTCCTCAGTTAATGGGCTATCTAATGCAAAAAGAATTTTTCAAATCGGATTATTAGTTCCTGCGATTAGCACGTTCAACCAAACAAACACTTCAGCTTTATAATATTAAGTATAGATTACACGACATGTTAGATCTATAATTACGTATACTTTTGTACAAAAAATATACATAATTATAGATCACTCATATCAATACTACATAAATAACTTAAAGGTGTCCTATATATATATTGATATGAAATAGGAAAAGAAAGTGAAATTCATTTACTTATACCATGATTTACCCACAACCAGTATGTAACGACTGAACAGTACTAGTTTTGCAACTTACGTCAACGTCTTTGCAATTTATAAGGTTCTCGGCGCAAGCGCACTTCATCTAAGGCTGCATCTTGCGTAATAGTCGTGACGGTATCTCAAGTATGCACTTTGAAAGGATGAGACACTTTATCCTTATACTTATGCAACCTAAGAGGCGTTACTGTCTATTTTATAATCGAATTAATTTTAAATTTGTCCATTTTAAAGTATCACTACATAGTATAAAACAAAGTTGCTTCCCAATGTCTGTCCCTATATATGCTTAGATCTTTAAAACTACGCAACGGATTTTAATGCTGTTTTTTAATAAATTTTAGAGGTCTCTAATGTGATATCGTAAATAAACACATTTTTTGCGCTTACCTTGCAAATGCTGGCTGAACCCTACGAGATAGATCAAAATAATGTACTACAGTATTGCACACCTTAAAAAGCTCTACAAAAAAGTCCGCGATGGCATATGTCTATCTTTTAAGGATAATCCATTTTACATCCAAGCTAGGGACGAACCCAAGCGAAGCGAGAGTGAGTCGCTAGTATATATAAAAAAAAATCTAAATCTGACTAAACCCTAAAGAATATAACGTGAAGTTGTGTATACCTATATAAATACCTCTTTATTTGCAATTATATTATAAACCACTTATTCGTTAAAACTTAGTCAAATTTTAATAAATACTTAATAAAAAAAATATTATTTATAATAACTACAACTAAAACCTCTAACTGTACAAGTTGAAGTGTTATGTTAAACACATATCATATTCAGATTACAAATACTTAACAGTCTTGAAATATTAATCCTTAGTATTGTTGAGACTGTTAAAGCATTAGTTTAAGAACTTATAGCTTTATATATTTATTTTTTAGTATCCTTTTCAGATATATTTTTTTCTACTTTACACTTTTTTAATCTAGTCAAACAAAGTCTCAAAGATTAAAAATACACTACAGAACTACACATATCAATAACCGCGTAAGCCGCGGCCGCCCTCGGGCGGAGCCTAATCTGTGGTTTAGTTCAGCCAGTGGAAGCGATTCCTTATTTGATATATATTATCTGTATCAGTTCGCTGCACTGAGGGAGATATGTTATCTGTGCCTCCCTTTTTTCATACCTTTGACAACTGTAATGGAATTTTGAAAAATAATGTTTGTCTATGATACGATTCTACTTTTCTTGATTTTTTTTTTCGATTTTCTTAATGAAGCTATTATAACATGAATTTTTAACGTTCTACTATTAAGGTAATCATAATTATTTATAGAAGTCGCTTAAATATATATTCAATAAAAAAAATATTTATAAAAATAAAAAACCCGACTGCGTAAAAACAGACATACATACATACATCCATACATGTACCTACTAGCTAGTCTCCGACTGCATATTACTATGTTCCTTGGTCAACTTGTTCTCATCTTTTTAGTTCACTATTTACGCAATCAGGTTTTTTATTTTTGTAGATAAATTTTTTATTTATATATTTTTAGTTTTAGTCAGTTCGACATTTTTAACTTTATTTAACAACTTCTTATCCTAAATTATTTTCTAAACATATAAGTATATTATTATATATTTTTGTAATCTCCTCTTAAAAATCTGTATATTGATACCCTACTCGATTAATTTGGACGAAAAATTTTTTTTCAAGACTCAATTTAGACGTCTTAAATTCGCCATTTTGATTTTTAATGATATATTTTATTATATATCCTATGATACTCGCTGTATCAAAACGAATCGAACGAAGTATTAATCATCAAAACCGGTTAAGCCGTTTAGCAATTATAACAGAACATAGGGTCGGACATACATATATCTATACATCTATACAGGTAAATAAAATTGGAGTATCTGTAATATTAAAATAACCGCTTTTTACTAAATGCATATAGATGTATACACGGTACATATACCTAAACAACATTTTTTACAATTTTTGTCTGTCCGTCTGTCTGTCTGTCTGTTTGTCTGTTTCTTCCGGCTAATCTCTGAAACGGCTGGACCTTTTTTGACGGGACTTTCACTGGCAGATAGCTGATGTTATAAGGAGTAACTTAGGCTAATTTTATTTTAGAAAAAAAAAACAGGGTCAAACACGAAAAAAAATTATAACCAATGAAAAATTGAATAATATCCGATTCAAATAGGGAAGTTGTACACATACATTATATTTTTTCTATATTTCTTCTGTTTAAACTATAAATAATTATATATAATATACCCAGAGACGAACCCGAGCGAAGCGAGGGTGAGTCGCTAGTACATACATAAAGGTCAAACACATAACCCTCCTTTGGGCTTCGCCGCAGTCATGTAAAAACGATTTGATTTTGATAAAATCGCCTTTGTAAAATTAGAGCCAAGCAGTATACGTACATATATATTTTGGCATTTTTTTTTTTCATTGTACTAGAAGGTTACACCGCTGTTTGTTCATGTGTATTATTCCAGCAACAATATCTAAACACAATTACCCTCCGTAAATAGGCAGCGCCGCAGGCGTGCACATGTTGTGAGTGTGTGAGCAAACAAATGCCCTAAATATGATTTTACGTATGAATTAAGTTCAAAATAGTCTTTGGGCTTCATAATTATGATATTACATTATTTTTATTAAATATTTTAATTACTTAAAAGGTTTGATAGTAATAATCTCAATATTTTAATACTATTTAAAGTCGAAGACGATACAGTAGCGCAAAACAGAATACATTATGAGGGTACATACTAATCAACCTTCTTATAACCATTCATTCCCGATCCAAAGCCGTATTGACAGATAGAAAGAGCTGTAAGACATTTAATTCAAACCGACTTAATTATAAAGATCATATTGTAACGACTCCTACACCAATGTCAGACCTTTTTCAAATTCCCTAACAAGTTAGAATCAACCCCCAATCAAAATATTTGTATAGTAACTAGGTATGTCTATTTGAAATTTCCTCAAACAATTCCCGTATTTTATCTACAATCGTCACTTTTTTGATGGCACATCAAGGTGTTACCCTCGACAGCGCGGTAAATAAAAAATAAAAAGATGTCTACAGCACTACCGCGTGGAGACGTAGCTAATGTGTAATGCGGTTGAGTTTTTGTCCAGCGAGTTGATCTTTTTTTTTCTTTTTCATTCAGATTCGGTTACGGTTTGTATTGATCGAAAAATCCGATTTCGAAATGGGTGCTCCGAGAGTTTTATTGTTGCCACGTTACGTTCTTAAACAATAAAAAACGCATTTTGGACGGCGAATGCAATTCTCACATGTCACGTTCAGAAATTGAAGGGGACGTGGTCGTGTTTTAGAAAAGTAATTATTCGACATCGATTGGAGCCAAGTTGAGGTGAGGACAATATAAAAGAGCTAATTTATTTTTTTCATACAACCACAAAGCTCGCTATTGCAAACGTGATACCATGTGTCGATGTTTTGATTGGAGTTACGTAAATAAAGCTCAGTACGCGAGCGTAGACGCAATTTCAGAGCAATCTCGCTGTTGCCGTATTCTATTTTGCGACACTGATCAATTATTTGGTTACGGAGGTCATTTTCCCTTCTATTCATTTTTGTTTAATAATACGTTTATGACGGCCATTACATGATCATTTACTTGGCTACTACATGACTCATTTAAAACTTTAAGCTCATCGAGTCATTTACATAATTTTATGGAGCATAGCGGTTGCTACGAATTTTCGTTAATTACATAAAAGATTTTTTTATAGCGTTCATAAAATTTTAGGTGTTAAAATTTAAATTAATATCATCGGAATAATATCTTTATTATTAAAATAAATACACTTACAATGTGTTGGTGCTTTCCCGGCTAAGTAATCCTCTTTGCATATAAACTTGTTGTCGTCGAGGACGTACAGCTCTTCCCCAGTGGACAGTTGTTTCCTACATACGAGACACGTGAAGCAGTTGAGATGGAACACCTTCTCACGTGCCTTCCGTACCAGGTCTGAAGGAGAGATTCCATGTCCACAGCCACTACATTTTGTTCCGTATCGCCTGAGAACAAACATATTATTCATATAATATTATGTATTAAGAAATGTTTGTATCAGTCACAGCTTAAATTAAAACATACATTATGAAGATCTCTACGCTCCCGCTCTCGCTTCGCTCAGACACTACATACAGAGTGTATTTTAATATCATTTTATGTAGACATATTGTAAATTTAAATATTTTTGTTTTCATTAATTATATTTCCAAACCATTTCGTCCATTAAACGTTGAGTTATAAAACAATAACATACTTTCTTTAATACGTGCCACTAATTTTATCAAAAATGTTTCAATCAGACACACTTTCATATTAACATTATTAATAAAGATATTGCTAAAAACATTAAATACAATATAAAATGCAAATAAATCAACTTGCAGATATTTAAAAATGATAATTTTCAATGACCTTCTCAGGACAAATTCTAGTAACCCAAATACGATGTTTTTATAATATTTCTCATAATAATTAGTTATTGTATTCATTCCATAGACAAGCTTATTATCATAACATCGCGTGTTTTTAAACTAATCAAAGTTGATATCATAGACGTTTATGACCAGCGATTGCTTAAGACCAACCTCACTATAAAATGTCAGCGACATTAAATTTGACTTCGTTTGCCAAACATTCTGTCAATCTATACATATAATAAAATTGTAACTGACTCGAATTTGTACATTAAATATTTTTTGGAAAATCTTATTGAAATAGTCATTATTATTGATACAGAGGCCGAATCTACAGTTTTTAGAATTTTTGTCTGTTACCGTATCACATGGTGATAACCAGCTATCACATGGTGATAGCTGGTTATCCGGGTCAATGTATAGGATACTTTTTACTACGGGAAAATATCTCATCTCTGAGAAATCTATATTAAACGTTAAATCGTAAGTAGGGACGAACCCAAATGGGGCGAGAGTGAGTTGTTAGTCTCTAATAAATTAGTAGTCATAAAAATAGTTTAGACTACTTGTGAATGTATATCGAGATATTGACAGATCATTAATTCATAAACACGCACGTGTTCGCTAACTTTTGAAGGATTATGTCGAATGTAAATTATTAAAAATGTGTTTTGACTATTTTCGTCCGCGACCTAACTACTTAACTCAATAAATTAAAAATTAACTGGATTCAGTCGTTACAAGTATTCAAAAATAATTAGTTTTAAATACTATCCACATTTTTAAATAAAATACTTTAAGTAAAATGAAATAAACGTTTTTTAAAAAATAACGATAAGGAGGTCTTGGTAGTTAACCGTCGCTATGTTACTCACATTTACTTTAGATACAGGAGTAGTATTAATAAAAATTTAGTATTTTTTGAAGTTATACTTTTTTTGGCACGTTTGGAAAAAATTATGAGAGTAAAATTTTTAAGATACGCGCACACCGACAGCCAAAAAGCGACATGATGAAGTTAGTTGAAAGCGACATGATGAAGTTAGCTGAAAGCGACATGATGAAGTTAGCTGATAACTGTCATTTATTTTTATTAATTTATCATTTCTTTTACAAACAGAGAGTTGTGATATACGGGATGAAATCTTTAGCTATTTTTATTCTGTTACGCCAAAGAAGTATAACTTCTTACGTGTGTACATAAGTACACACACATTTCTTCTATTATTATAATAGACTAGCGGCTTACCCTCGCTTCGCTCGGGTTCGCCTCTAGGAAACAAGAACAGATCTATAATCTATCTTTGTACCAAATTTTATCCAGATCCGTCCAGCCATTCTGACGTGATTGAGAATCAAACATTCATCCAAATATCCAAACAACTGAACTTTTACATTTATAATATTAGCAAGAAGTAAGATCTAGTACTTCCAGGGATTATAAAATAAAGGACCTTGGGCATCATCTATATTTTGGTATTCACTGTACATTTTTATAAATCACATTTCTTCCAGTATTAAAGCCGGAATAGGAAAATCACTATGTCGTAGAATATAATATTATTTTACCTCTTAATCAATGATGATGACAGGCTTAAATAATATGTAAAGATTATGCGCATTATTTAAGATTTGCATTCTTTATTTATTGGTGTGCTACAAAATAACTGTTAAATGAAAGATTAATATAATTTGAATTGTCCAAGGCACTGGCCTAACTTTAGAAAGGATTATAATGATAGTTTTTAATTCTAACCTTTTGGAGTAAGGAAAAGATCAACAAGATAAATGCTGTCTGTACATCCGTCCGTCTGTCCCACATTAAAAGGTTCTATAGAACCAATATAAATTGGTTGACAGTTTTACATACTACATCACTTTGGAGGAATCTGGGAAAGTAATAGAAAAACAAACGTAGACTTTAAAACAAAACATTTTTACGTGTTTTGTACAAGTGTCAATCTTATTTATAAGGTTAATTCTAACGTAAAACAACAGATAATTTCACTGATTCTTTTTATCAATACGTTATAAGCATGATAAAATTTAGAATATGATAACGGCGTTATGATGAGTAACCTCCTTTGATTTTTAGGTCAAATTCAAAGTGAATTTCGTTCAGATCGTGATGGTAAACCGTTCATCGTTAACACGCAACCGGTCAATAATGAGTTTAGCACCTGTTTTTATTTAATCCACTAATGTCGGTGCTATTTAAGGTCAATCATAAATCTATCACCTATCTATCTCGTGTATTATAAATCTTTCTTCAAATTATGATGAAACTTTGGGTATTTGTTGAATGTATCTGAATATATTCTAGCAGAATACCATCAACTAAATTCATTAGTTTGAGGTTTATTAATCTGATATATATACATATCTCATTATCAATGCATGTATGATAGTGTGTCACAAACCTAACACCCGGGAGAAGCCAAGGCGCTATACTATTTGTAAGTAATATCTTTGTGAGATTTTTTTACTATAACAGTGATTTTTATATTATTCTGATACCATTTCGAATTTAATAATAACATTTTTAAACTACACTTTTGAGAAAATTTTCGTATTCCAGTGGAATACTAACCTTATTTACTAGTAATCTTCATGCTTCGTAGCGACAATATATTAACATGTATTTATCATTCAAGTTATACTCTATTAGTAAAGTACACGAGACTTTCGCGGCAAAGTTTTTTTTTTTTATTTTATCATCACATTGAATGATTACCAACGCCATTTACATAAATGGTGGAGGCCGCATGAATAAAACATTGGCTTGGCGCGAACTCGGCAATCCGCCATGTTAGTTTGAACATTGCCGCCACAACTTAAAAATATAACTATGTGAATTTGTTCTTGTTTTTTTTTTATCTGTAATGCAGGAACGGAACAAAGAATCGATGTGCTTTTGCATTTAGCTTTTTCTGGTACACGTTGTTGTATTTTCTTTAAAAAGTTAAGAATCACTATAATCTATACTTATAATAAAATTCTAACTGAGTTGCCTACCTGTACATTAAATATTTTTTGGAAAATCTTGTTGGAATAATCATTATTATCGTTACAGAGGCTGAATCTATAGTTTTTAGAATTTTCGTCTGTCTGTCTGTCTCGCATCACGAGAAAACCACTGGACAGATTTTGATGAAATTTGATATGATGATAGCTGGTTATCCGGGTCAACATATAGGATACTTTTTACTACGGGAAAATATCTCATCTCTGAGAAATCTATACTAAACATTAAACCGTAACTAGGGATGAATCCGAGCGGAGCGAGGGTGAGTCGCTAGTATATATATAAAAAAGACGATGTTAGCTTTCTCTAACACAATTAGTATACAAAAATAATGACAGTTTAGACAGTAACGGAAATGACGTCCCTTAAGCAAAGGAAGTTTAAATGTTACCATATAAAGTCATAATATAGTGATGTGCCTCAATGTAATCAGTATGTTTTGTTTTCTAAAATTTATTAAAAGCAAAGAAAACATTTTAAGTACATAGTTATTTTTGTTTCATTTATACTTTTTCTAACATATATAAACAGGTTAATTAAACCAATTCATCAAACTAATATATGTATGTTATCATTTGAAACTGCAAGTAACTAAACAGATAATTTTTGATTAATTAAAATGGTTCTATATTAAAAAAGCATGTTTCCCTTGATTTACATTTCAAAATAGGTACTATTTAAGAAGATATTATCAACACTAATTTAAAGTATTATACTTTGCAAGTGTCACTATAAGAAATATCTCTCTCAAGCAAATTCAAAAACTTTATTCAATGAAATTAAGGCATTAAGTAGCGGAAGCGTTGAGTGAACCGCTCTCCGGTGACCTGAGACCAAAATTGTTTTTTTTTCATATTTTGAGTGCCATACGATTTAACAGTACTAATATTAATGCCACTTTTTAGTTAAACATAGAGAATTATTGTTATTATTATTTTTAGTGGCTGCGGTTTTAACGTAAAAAATATTTCTTTGTATGTAGAAGTTTACTTTTTATCGTTGGAAAAATTTCTGTGACTTACAATATGACAATATGTAGGTAGAAAAAAAAATGTATTTTGTTGTCTTACTATTGTAATATTTTATTAAAAACTGTTGTAAACGCTTACACTATACGTTTTATAATTTATTTAAATGATATTTAAAATGTAAAGCTAAAATTTTAAGATGTCACATCTAATATCACACAAAAACATATCTACTATCACACGTAATAAATAACAAAATTATTATAACGAATAGGTACTTTAGATTATAATGAAATTCTTTTGAAGAGTTTAGGATGTTATGAGAAAAAAATAACATACCAGTAGATTCAACATTTTTTATTTAAAAAATACTGGATACAAATAATTTTTTGTCTCGGTAATTAGTAACATTAAACAATAGATATGTAGATAGGTATGTTTGAAAGCTAAAATTAGGTATCATAAAAAATTGAGCCATGATTTTATTTTGAAGAAAATTACTCTAAATCGTACCACATCGTTCTAAAAGCACCATTTTGTTCGCGATAAGATCTATGCGATGTAAATTTGCAACATTTTTATATATCTCAAAGATCTTTCGCAGGTTGGTCCCTCTGGTATTCCTAATGTGAGAACAAACATTATATAAACGATATAAAGTCATTTATCATTAACTTGCGATTCACTTCATGTAAGTGATAACAAACGGCTTCCTTCCTTGAAAAAATGATAAATTATAACTTTTTTACAATTGATTTCAAGACTGTTATCGTCAAACGTAGGTCGTATTCTAGATCATGACTTTCTTTGTGGATTGTAGTTAATTTCGTCTTTATTTTATTTAAGCCATTTTTTT
This sequence comes from Fabriciana adippe, assembly GCA_905404265.1. Lineage (NCBI taxonomy): Eukaryota > Metazoa > Arthropoda > Insecta > Lepidoptera > Nymphalidae > Fabriciana > Fabriciana adippe. The sequence continues at coordinate 8,473,022 of FR990001.1, read as the reverse complement.
TTTGGTTCATTATAAGTCCTGGTGACACAAAAAATTATTGAAGGATTTTTAAACATCATACCTTTTTAACGCGAGTTCCTTACACTATTTATTATTACAACTGTACAAATTTCTATTGAATAATTGTATATTTTTTTTAAATAATTGGGTTGAAAATCCAAAAATCTAATGTTTCTTCTAAGTAAATATAATTCATTAGCAAAGTAATCAGGCATTGGCATTTTTTACGTTCCTCTCCCACCGGTTTTAAAAATATAGAGTTATTTAATCTGTTTATTTCAATTTTTGATTAAGAATTCAATTTAGAATGTCTTTTTCGTTATTTTTTATAATGCAATTTGTAGATAAGAGTGTTTTAAAAAACAAAAAATAACCGGGCATCTTTGAAGTCCACGTAAATTATATATAACCAGTTTATATATAAATTTCAACTTACCTAAAAAAGTCATTCCTACAGAATAGCTTGTTGTCTCTAGAGTAGCATTTATCGGCAAGAGGTGCACGGCAGTCCGCACACCGCACGCAGGCCGCATGCCAAGCCCGCTCTAGTACATGTAAGAGGAACTTGTCCAGTATAGGCTTCTCGCAGCCGGCGCAAGCCATGGCGCCGCCTGCCTCGCCCCTTCCTATGGACAAGGAAAAACACATTATAGGTCTTCTTCTATGGGTTTTAAACATTACCATTATGTATAAATGTCTCGAGTGTTCCTATAACTGTAGGCTTATACCCTAAGAACTTTGTTACTCGACATCTGAATACGCAAGATACTTCGAATTAGTTGTGTGAAAATGAAATACGATCGCGAATTCAACTGTAGAGTTACATATAAGGTTTTACAAAATAGCACTACTGAGCTTTATTTTAATCAGACCCGATATGCATTTATGTTAGTATATATATTTAAACATTAGTAAGTAGTGCTAATGATACTATTCTCTGAAGAAACACAGACAGAAGAAAAATTATTATAAATTGTTATAGCTGATATCGAAATATTGCTAGATATAGAGAAAATATTTGTATAGAAGACATGCATGCTCCCCGTGCGAAGATTAAGCCAACAGCCTCCTTCACCATTCAGTACATAAGAAATTTTGGTAATGTAGCTAAGTTTTTTTTTAATGTAAAACTAGCTAGCCTTTTTAAGTAATATAAAAACAGAATTTATACTGTATAATATGATTTTTTTAATACAAATTTTTAATCCTTAGGAAAATATCAAAATTCCATGCTAATTCCTACTTCTAATTTCGATGAATACTAGTTACAACATAGTAATAACAAATATAATTCTAATTGAGAGCCTTTTCTTCTAAATCACTATCACAAAGGGATAATATAAAATCTCAAATTAAAGAATAACAAAGACGAGAGCTTCATATAACTTAACATGACACCAATGTTTAAAAATTACATATAATGTTTTAAATCAGAATACAAATATTTATATATGTATCAATGCTGTGATAATTAAATAAATATTAATAAATAAAAATACCTGATGGATTTTATTAAACTAAAGAAAAAATAAATAAGCTAATATTATGATATCTCTTTTTCAAGGGAAAGAGAGTTAATGCTTAAAAAATACAAAGTAATAAAATTTTATTTTTAATTTACAGATTTTTTTTTTCAAAAATTGTAAATTAATTATAAAATATTCTTTACATAAATAGCAAAACACGCTACTAATTTAACTTTGACATTTTTTGGCGGGCTCGGTCTATATAATTGTTTAGTCTGAATATTAAATTTGCTTGTTTGCACCTTTATAGGCAATAATTAATTTTAGAAACTTAGAGAACCGATTATAATTTCATAATTAGAAATCATTTTCAGGCTTCGTTTTTTTATCAATGTAGGTATAATACAAGCGGAGTGGAAGGTATTTATTAATTAAATATATTATTAAATATACTATTTTTTTATATAATATTATAAACGTAAAAGTTTGTGAAGATGAATGGATGTTTGTTACTCTTTCACGCCAGAAAAGCTGAACGTATGTGAATTAAATTTGTCACAGAGATAGATTATAGTGTGGAATAACATATAGGTTACTTTTTATCCCGGAAAAATGTACGATTCCCGTGGGAAAGATTTGTTTGTCTAGGGAAGAACGCGAAGTGAAGCGAGGGTGCGTCGCTAGTTTATTATACTATTAAGTTAATATTAGTGGATGTGCTATAGAAGTTCAACTGTATAAAAAGTGTTCAATAAAACAACCTAGGTATAATTAATTTATTAGTTTAATTTTACGAAATATGTAACCTAGTTAAATTACCGATTACATACTACAATAAAATCACATCGTTTTATTTTTAAACTTAATAACGGTAATTTATGCCAATATTTTATGAGTTATTATTTTTGTTGAGAAATGCAGTAAACTGAATACGGTCTAATATAATAGCGGCACTTTTTAGTATAGGTTTATTTTGATTTGAAAACTAACATAATAGGAAGTATAATAACACATTATTAGGCTTTAACATGAATATAACATAAACAAAAAAAGGTGAATTCGCATTTTCAAACTACCTATAAAAGTATACTAGCGTACATACTTCATTTTATCGCAAATCGGTAGCACTACGTTGGACTATAATAGGATTTTGTTTTACGATCGATAAAGCTTAGTTGAATAAAGTTTTATTAGCATACGTTATTACCGCGTACGTACCTACCCGTAGGTGCTCGCTCTTGAAAATAATGTAGCGTTACACAGATTCGATTTCTTTATGTTATCGCCATATGAACAACAATTGCAACTCTAATAGATTGCATTAGTTATACTTTCTTAGATTTACGCAAATATTTAACATTTTAAATAAAACTTATTTTTTGCGGATTTATTTCCATTTTTGGTTCCCGAAGTTTCGAATGCTTTACAGCAATGATGATGATATTGATGAACCAAAACTCAAAAAAAAAACCATTAGTTATGTTAAAGTCATTATCCGACGCGACAACGATGTTTTATCCCATTGTCATTGACTAAAAACGAAGAAGAGAAAACCCAATAGAAAAATAAAACAAAATGCATAATTTAAAAGAAAAATACGAAATTTGAGCATTCCTCTAGTTATTTATTTTTCTACTCTCTATTTTAAACTTTATATTACATCATAGTTTACAATAATAATAATAAATAATAAAAAAATGATGTACAAAATCCTCCAACACGTAATTTCGACTTGTTTTGAAGCATTTTTTGTTTCATGTAAACTCCTTAAAATGCACACAATAAGACTAGGTAATACAAATACCTACATATATTAACCTTACCTTTTGTTTTAATGTGTGAATAGTTACATTATTAACTGCAATATAAATTCTAAAATAAGACAATAAGATAAAAACATATCACTTCTAAATTAACTGATGTCTTTTTTTTTCAAAAAGTTGACATTTATTAGCAAAATTTATGAAGGTCGAAACATTCCATATTTAAATATTCTATATTCAAATCGAATGTCCGATCATTTCAGGCACGTTCAGTAATTTGCACAAGCGATTTCTATTATTTTTGTAAAACTTATGAAAAAATGTATTATTTCATTTTATTATGAATATTCGTAATAATTCATCTTAATTTTATTTGGTGTATCACAATTTAATAATTTGAATTTATAAAAATACAAATTACATACAACCAAGAAGGTATAAAAATAATCTTCGTCTGTCTGTGCTGAAAAAAAAGAAAACCACTTTTGCCTCCGATAATATAAACAGCGTAAAGCGAATGTACTTATGTGGATGAATGTTTGCCTTCCAATTACGGAAAAACCACTGAACCAATTTGCGAAGGATCCGGGCGCACTAATAAGCTTTGTACTACTCATTATCTTACCACAACAGGTGGTTACATACATTGTTTAACACATGCTTATATTATTTCCATGCAAAAATAATACAACTATTTATGACTTGGTTTTTAAGAAGATACCTCATCGGGTATAGGTATTATTATGGTGGGGTCACTTAGGTAACACACTCCATTAGAAATATAGTAGGTATATTAGGTACTTAAAATATAATGAAGCACTTGCATTATAACTCGTAATATTATTAGTTTTAGGTATCACAATACTATCTCCATATAACAATAGATATGCCTACTTGTTACAATGTTAACATACTTCTATTGAGCAAACCTATTGCATAGCCAAAAACTGTACATAAAACGCAAATATCGAGCCGAGTCCTTTATCTTAATCTATACCTACAGATAAATAAAATTGAAGCGTCTGTTTGTAATGTCACAATAACAGCTTTTTACTAAATACATATTAAATTACATACGGTACTTATAAGAACAATACAATTTTAAAAAATTTTGTCTGTCTGTCTGTTTGTTCCGGCTAATCTCCGAAACGGCTGGACTGATTTTGACGGAACTTTCACTGACAGATAGCTGATGTTATGAGGAGTAACTTAGGCTACTTTCATTTAGGATTCCGCTCAAAAAAATTGAAATGTATTTAGGGAAAATGTATTTCGCGCGGGTGCGCGAAGCGAGGGTAAATCGCTAGTAGGTATATAAAATTCCCGTGTTACGATAGATCTTAACGTATTTTTTTTAAATGTGTGATTTATTCCAATTTAAAAGATAAGATATTTTTAACCTGATTATTTGCTGTTTTTTTTTTTTTGCAAAATTAATCATTTTCATATTGAACGAATTATTAGCCGGGTCTGCTAGTGTTTTTACGAGTATAAATGAATTTCCCTCAATGCGTTGCTATGCCTAATGTAATAGTAAAACTATTAAGAAAATAAATCAGTTATAACTAATCTATCTAAAAACAATGTAGTTCAGAATTAATCATTTTAGCAGGACATGAAGCCTACACTACCTGCCCTTCAAGCTAAGATCAGATAATATTTTAATAAAAAAATACTAGTTAATGAGAAGTTTCAAAAATCTTGTGCATGATACAAAAACGTTTAAAATAACAGCTTTACATCTTAAGTGATGCTTTAGAGTCGAACTATATGAATAAAACCAAAAGCCGATTACGTTGAGTGAATCTCTTATAATCCGCAAAATCATTGTATTTTAATTTTTTTAAACATTTCGTTAGTTGTGCTTAAAGTATTTAAAAAGTGTACCAAAGATTTGCTGAAGGGTTATTTTACTTTTTTTATCCCAATTTTTTTGTAATCCAGTTTATATCTAACTTATAACTTCTTCCTAGATATACTTATTAAAATATTGGTATGACGCATTAAGCTCTTTTTAACTTAATTTAATTTGTAAAGTTACTTTAATACAAAAGAAAAGTTTTTAATGAGTTAATTAAAATAAGAATTTCGCTATATTTTATTTCAAACTAAGTTATATTTTTAATCTTATTTATCTGCATAATATATATGCACAGCACATAACGTGTTTTAAATTATACAAATACCTAATCATTTTGCCATATTTACGTTATAATTTATTGAATGGTGAATACACCTAGTAATTTAACTTTTCTTTGTCATTCTCATTTTTTTATTATCATTTATTGAAATTTAAAATATTCAATTCAATTCAATTCTTTGTTATTTGGCTAAGAATTGAATTGAATGAAATATTTAAAATTTCAGTAAATGATAGTAAATAAAAACTTTTCAAGAAAAAAATAAAAACCGACTTAAAAAAAACACTAAAAAGTAAAAAATAACTGATTGGTAGTTTTCATTTGTATTGGCTGATACCGACTTCGAAAATATCTGATTAGGTATCTATAGTAAATGAAAACTACCAATCAGTTATTTTTTACTTTTTAGTGCTTTTTTTGAAGTCGGTTTTATTTTTTTCTAAAAAGTTTTCATTTTTCCCATTTTAGTGTAGACGTATAGACATAATAGTAGTAGCAAAGTATGAAGACTGACAAACTAAAATTCGCTTGTATTAGTAACACTAAAAATTCTGGCTCTAAAATCCGATTCTAACGTATTGGGCTTGTCAAATCAAATAAAATTAAAACTATTGGGCCAAACTATGTTAAATTTTTATGGGACTAAATGGCGACTATTCCGCATCAAACTAAAGAAGAATCACGTAAATCGGATCATAAATCTTAGCGTAATCGGTGTGCATACATAAAAAAATACCAATCGAATTGAGAACCTCCACCTTTTTGAAGTCGGTTAAAAATTGAGAATGAAAAAGAAAAGTCTAATTACTACGTAAATTAAAATAATAATTTTGACAATGTTAACTATTTAACTAATCAATGTCAGTTAGTTTTGTGGATAATAATGATTCGCTGCACAATTACATATTATGTTGCTTTCATTATTTTTCAAAAGCACGTCATTACACTAAAAGCTTATTTGGAGCTTTTTTTTAAAGTCGCTTACATTTGTACCTGTATACCTACCTACTACAAGTAATGGTGCTCACAACCAATGAATTTATATAACAAAAAAAATATCAAGCTTTTTTACCTGTACTTACACGATATATTTTAATGTACTCGTATAACACTCGATTCAAATATTTTTTTATATCCTGGTAATATAGTTGAATGAATATTTTTTTTTATTTATACGAGTAACAGGTAGTCTAATATGATTGATGTATATATTTCTCTACCTAAAGGTACGTAGGTAGGTATAACTACATACCTACCTATCAGTATTCACATACAAATAGCATAGGTTACAAATAAATAACGCTTACAAGAATATTTCATTGATATATTATATTTACTCGTATAATGTTGACTCTACCACAAGCTTAAAATAAGATAAATTTGAAAAGTTTTATAAAGCAAGAAAATTTTATAAGTATTTTCATATAGGTACTATTCTAAAGATTTAAAATATTACTATGTAAGCTCTTTAAGTATTCTCTATCTCTGCAGGTACTTTTAAGCTCTAGATCTAAACTTTTTAATCTTTCATCACTTTCCTTCCTTGTTTTAATCTCTACTTTATCTATATAGTTCTCTTTTTTACTATTTTTATTAGTTGCTGAGTTTATATACATAATATATTATTTGAAACATTCAGAAAATTATAAACACATGCTCCTTATATTTGGTAAGTATTCTTCCTTAGTTTGATTTGACTCTACATTACTTATAAAAACCATACTTCTATTATTATTATAATTAATTTGGTATATACCTAAATATATTTTTTAAATTTATTGAAAAATTATTTTATTTTTTATAAGTATAGATATAGTAATAGGTAGGTAAGTTGCAATTTTAATGAGAATACATAGCGCCGTGAACATAGGCCTAAAATGGCTAAGTTTACTGTTATATTACAATAATTTCTTTATTCATTAGGATGAAATGAATAAAATTATGTTTGTTGTCAATATAATATATGATATCATTATTCAAAATGAATAATTTTCAATAGAAAGGTAGGTGAATACATATGTGTGGGTACAATAAATAAATCAAACCTATACCTATATTATGTACCCTATCTATATGGTTTTAATATACTCTATATATAATATATATATATTATATTCATTCTCACTTTACAAGCATGTAGAGCTTTAGAGTGAAAATTACACTTTTGCCTACAACAATCATGCATAAACATTAAAATTACCAAATTCACTCCAATATCCGTTATAAATAAACATAATAATTTAAAAAAAAATAACAAACGAAAACAACCTCCATACGTTGGCATTGCTGCATACAAAGTTCTTGGGGGAAACACAAAAAATTCTATTTTCAAAATCCTATCACGGGACACTGACTTTTACCAATGTGGTGCTGGTGGAAGGGGGCATGTGCCCCCCGTCCTGCGGCAAGGAATCCCGCCACTTCGACACCCTGACACGACACTGCACAGACACACCGCGACACGCGCGGAGCGACACAACACGCGCGACAGCTAGACGCGTACTGATCGCTCAACCATCGCTCACCCACGGCTTTTCCACCACAATACACAATAGACAAAGACAGTAATATAAACCGTCAACACGCGGGAAAGAGACAGCGATAGTAGCTATTGCGGGGCGTGGTCGTAGTCACCAGCCAGTAGGAGTCAGGGGGTGGCGCCCACACTTTTCTACTTTTTTCCGTGCGTGTACGATGGTAGTGGTTCGTTTTGTGGGACACGTGCGTCAGTAAATTTAAATTGCCTGGATGGTAGCTGTGTAATTATAGCCTGGATTTTTCGGCTCTAGGTCCGTCTTTTATGGTGTTTTGACGGGGCGTTAGACGTGCGTTGCCCGCCTTCAAGAGTCGCTCTTTATTTTTCCGATACTACGCGCGTGCTTATTTCAAACGTATCTTACGTACTTATAGATATGTTTTTTTGTCAGACACCGGCACTTTTTATATCGCTTTTACATATTATGTACCTCAATACGATAAATAGGTTATTTAGAAATATACTTATTCTATTTTGCTTTTGTTTGTGTAAATGCTTGTTTTTTTTTTGGTATATATGCATAGGGAGATATAAAAACCACAAAAATTGGTTTATTTAGAGAACTATAGGTAATGTTATTCTGTAGCTAGGTACCTAGATCAAATTACCTACTATATGTTTTTTTTTTTATTTCAATTTATTGTCTTTTTATTTCATTGGAGGTTAATTTGAAGAATAAGTCTGCTTTTGCCTTTATCCCGCTTTAAATCTTAGGACAAATTTTAATCTCAACAGTATCAGTTAAGTTACTACCTTTTGCTGTAGTACCTACGATAGATTTACTTTAGCCCAAAAATTTTAAAATTTGTAATTTTATTTTTATGGCAACAAGTGACTTTTTATTTATTCATTCATTTTAATTTAATAAATAAATTTTAAAACATCTACTTATATAATATTTACATTTACATATTATTCATAAAACTTAATATCCTGCCTAATAATCTAAGCAAATGAGTGTATGTAAGTGCCTATGGAAATTTATAGCCTAATTTAGTAGTATAGAATATTTACATTTCTATACTCGATACTGTAATAGAGATACATATAGGGTAAAACCCGGATAGTTGCCTCAGTGAGATACATGCCCCGGTTTTCAATACACTATGTTAGAGATGTCCCTGGCGTTAACGCTCTTCTATAATTTGAAGCTACTCTCCCACAGGTCTTAATGCCATACCAGGATGCACAAGTTTTGTCCATGTAAACGAAAATCTTCCGCAAAAAGACGTTGACGTCCAAATCTTCATATAATGAGTCTTCTATCCCCGCATAAGGCAAGTATCCCCGAAGCATTTTTAACGTGAGGCAAATATTCCTTTTGTTATAGGTTAAATAAAACAGGATTTACTAAAAAACAAATTGATTGTGCTTAAAAAATAGGGCACGATAAAAGATTAAAGACCTATGTTTTAGTATACGCGGAGCATATTGTACGTAAATACTTAATTTTTATGTAATTGGAGATTTTCAATTAAAAAGTAGAGCAACTATCTGAACATTCTGGACCACCATCTGGCAACTATCTGGACATTGTAAAAACAACTGACTCTACTGCAGGCGAATACTCAAAATCGAATCTAGATTGTTTACATTACAGGTGAATGCTCGTCAGTGAGTGAGGCAATACTGTAACGTAATGCTCAACATCGAATTTTAAATTGTTACATTACAAGCGAATGCTCCCGGTGAGGGATCGCCTTAAGACTAACTGATAAATAAATTCAATCGTCGATAGTCGCGAGGTCGCTCCTTGTACAAAATAAAATTTTCTTTTTGCTTTACCTATCTAAGTCTTAGCCAAAAGTGGCATTGAGAAACCGTTACAAAAAAGACCTTTTTAATATATCTTAACTACTAGGTAGGTACATAGTAGGTATTTAATTGTAGGTGTACATTTTTCAGTCAATACTAAGCAAAACTGTTTAAATTATTTGCAAATATTCGGAAATAATGTTCTTTTTATACATATAAATCCAGAAACTCTTAAAAATTTACAGTATATAAGTAATAAGTTACTTAGAAAGACCATCTTATTGATATCTTAGAGGTAACTCTATTACTCCTATTGATTAGGTACCTATAGTTTTTACTCATAATATCATTTATTCAACTTGGTGTGTAGGGTATACTTTACATACACTTTACTTTGACTTAGAATGATGAAATTTGGCAATAAGCAAGCGTTCACAACACAAGTACTTACCTACCTAAAGGAAAAAAATATTTTTGAATATTGAGTATCATGTAGCAATATAAAAATTTGGGACGAGTCCGGTTTAGGGTTGTACTGGAATCTCTAAAGAGAGCATTGGAACTACTAAAGTATTAGATAGTAATATTCTCATATAACCTGAAATTCTTCTTTTATTTTAAGTAAAAAAAGAATCTTAATAATCCCTCAGGAAGTAAAGAAATAACGGTAAAAAGCTAAGTTACGTTTTAATCCGATTCTTCATGACAAATTTTTACATAAAAGAAAAGTAAGTGATTATCTGTATTTTGCTTACAAATATAGAGTTTATTTTGCTCGATTGGTTAGCCTTTCCCAACATCATATTGGTTGAAATATCTCAGAAAGCCTAAATGGCTTCAGTTATTTCTTTCTATTTTTTATTAAAGCGACTTAATGGAATACTTACCTGAGTTTATTTTTTATATTTTTATTGTTTTTAAACTAAAAACAGTAAAATTGAATAATAATTTTTTTTTAAATATATTTTGAGAAGATGAAAGAAACAGTTTTTCTCATAACCATATTTGAAAAATATATCTACTTAAAGCTTTAAAAAATATCTGTTAGTTAACATACCTAAATCGATAATAGACAAATATAAAAAAATCATTACTTTTTGTAAAAAATACAGATTAAAAAACCTTCCACTTTTTAAGCTGGTTATAAAGAAAAACATTTTGTTCATTTCGCTACGGGGATAAGTGATATTAATGACGCACAGTTTATCGTCATTTACCTACCTATATAGATAATTTTTAAGTTTAAAATAAATTTCAAGATTTCCTATTCGAAAAGAAGTATCTAGTACAATATATATCTACAATATACAAATATCTGATACAAATTTAAAATAAAATCCTATCCGAATCCTTAATTCAAGTCAGAATTCCTATTAGATTTTTTATAAATAGATAAATACATAAAATATTGATAGATTTGGATTCCATTACTTACTAGTAATAGTATCGGTCATATTTTTTTTTCACAAATTGACAACTCTACAAGCAGTAGGCTCTACAATGAAACAGTTATACCTATTATAATCGGTAAACAAATAATTAACCAACACAACTTTTACTAAAACCAATCACAAAACGCAGTGGTAACGCGCTCGCTTGGGAAACCGAGTGAAGCGGGTTCACTCCCGGGTCTCGCGCCTCTAATATTTTCATGTGCGAATCATTTCTAACATGATTACCACTTGCCTTACGGTGAATGAAAACATCATGAGGAAACCTACCAAGCAAACCTAGCAAGTTTTCGAAAGACATGTGGAGTCCGCTAACCCGCACTTGGCCAGCGTGGTGGACTATGACCTGATCCCCCTCGTATTGAAGGGAGGCCCGTGCCCAGCAGTGGGACGTTACAAAAGGCTGAATACATAAACCAAAAAACTGGTACAAATAAACATAAAAAAAATTCGTATCTAAAAATATGCAAAATAAATAAACATCCTCGTACTCGATGCCACAATTATTATTAAAAGTAGGTACATAATATCTAATATCTATTGTACCTTCTAAGACAAATATTAATATAATTCATAATAATAATTCGATTATAGATAACTGCGGAAGTTTGTAAAATATGATTTAGAGAGCGAGTGCGTGCTTTGTACTTCTCATAGAGTTGGCTTTATGTTATAGCAACCAGATCTGCACTTCTGCAGTCTCAGGGCCACATTAGAAGGGCTCCCACAGTTGAAATTTCTGGGCTTTCTTAATTCGTTGCTTTCAACATAAAATATATAAACCAGTAACCAAATTAAAAAAAAAAAAAAACAAAAGAACTTGCATTTTTTTTGTAGGTAATATTGTTAGAGGCATACATACAAAACAATTTGAATGAAATTCAGATTAAAGATTATCGATCTCGAGGACCAAAAATTACTAAATAACTCAATAAAACATTACATTTTACAATTTTATTTTTAATACAGTGTTAATGAGAAATAACCAACAAGAACCTAAGATAATACACCTACTCGTATGTATATTATCTAGTTAGTCTCTAAGGTCTGAACGGAACATATAATAATATAATAAATCATAAAATTTTGCTCATAAGGTAAAAAATCTAAAACAATTAATTTATACGAAATTAATAAGACTTCCATTTCTATATAAAATAAAATTAAAAAATCATAGACTATAAAACTTGCAAATATTTTGCCTTCACTCTATAATATAAGAAATACTTTAAAATAATAGTATAGTTAATGTATTCAATTACACTGTTTATTTATGTTTTATTAATTAAATACATACCTATAACATTTTTATTTAATTTGCGATAGTTCCTTTATATATTTTGAACCGTTTTTAATCAAATATATAAATTTAAACGGAAGATCTAATAATATATTCTACAATCTACATACAACTTTTAAATTATATCATAAAAAATATTTTACATACATAATTTCAAGACAATAATTATTTGAAATGGAGGTGGACCTAGAACGTTTGAGAGAGGATGTTAAAAACATTGACTGGTCAGCAATAATGTCAATAAATAACATCGATAGCATGGTTGACTCTTTAACTGCTGAGCTGATTAAATTATACGATAAGCATGCTCCGATTAGGCCCGTGCGGATGAAACATGCTCCCGCTCCATGGCTATCACCAGCGATCAAAAGAACTATGGCCAAACGTGATAAGGCTAAATCCAGGAACAAAAAGTACCCATCTGCCGAAAATCTTGATGCATATAAAAAATTACGTAACATCTGCAACAGAATGTGTAGGGATGCTAAACGTCGCTATATTCACTCCACGATTCAGGATCTTTGTCAAGCGCAAGTTTGGAGATTCCTTGGGTCACTGGGTGTGGGCAAGGCCACAGAATCTTGTCAAAGTTCTGTGGATCTCAATGCTTTAAATTATCATTTTACCACTCCACCCTTAACTTTAGACCCTCACATCAGAACTACTACTCTTTCATTCTTATCCAATCTTGCTACCCCTGACCTACCTCCATTCGTCTTTAAATCAGTCTCTGTAGATGCTATAAAGAAGTGTGTCCGCTCCATTTCCACGAAAGCCATTGGAAGTGACAACCTCAGCCTTGACATGGTTCTTCCCGTACTGGAGGATATTGCGCCTGTGATCACCCACATTATTAACTTCTCACTCACACGCAATGTTTTCCCGTCATTGTGGAAGAAAGCCTTTGTCATTCCACTGCCTAAAACCTCGAATCCTACCTGTCTTACACAATACCGTCCTATATCAATCCTTCCTATCCTATCCAAAGTCATAGAATCGCTGGTTCACAATCAACTTTACTCCTATCTGTCTCTCAATAACCTCCTATGTCCTTACCAGTCCGGTTTTCGCCCTTCCCACAGCACGGTTGGAGCACTGCTGAATATTACGGAGGATATTCGTGGGGCAATGGATAACACCAAGCTCACTGCGATGGTCCTGCTTGACTTTAGCAGTGCTTTCAACTCGGTTGACCTTGACATCCTCATTGGAACTCTCCGTGCGGTCAACATTTCTCCTACTGTTATAGACTGGTTTCACTCTTACCTCTTCGGACGTCAGCAGTGCGTGAAAACCAACGATACATCATCGGATTGGTTAGATCTTACTGCTGGTGTACCTCAAGGCGGCGTACTTTCCCCTTTGCTGTTTTCTATCTTTATTAATAACATATCAAAAGTCATTTCTTCTCCCTTCCATTTGTATGCAGATGACTTACAGTTATACCGACATTTTGAGCTGAACGAGTTGCATGAGGCTATTGGTGCATTAAACTCGGACCTTGTTGAAGTTCAGTCGTGGGCTGAGTCTTTCGGCCTTCTTGTGAATCCCACCAAATCACAATGTATAATTTTTGGCAGCAGCAGACTGAGGTGCAAAATCGACTGGAACTCAATACCTTTAGTCCAGTTTTCTGGCGTTCCAATCCCTTATTGTAATAAAGTGAAAAACTTGGGCCTAATAATGGATTGTAACATGACCTGGGTAGCTCATGTCAACGAGGTCAGCAAAAGAATGCATCATACTTTTCACTCTCTCAAACGTCTCCAATTTTTTTCTCCCTTTTACAACCAAGATTATGCTTGCTCAATCGCTCCTTCTCCCCATACTCGACTACGCCGATGTGTGCTATCTAGATGTGACTGAGGAGCAACTGAACAAATTAGAGCGTCTTCAAAATCTCGCTATACGCTTTATTTTTGGCTTGCGTAAGCATGACCATATATCAAACTTTCGTGCTCAACTTAAATGGCTCCCAATCCGCCTTCGCCGTGATATGCACATCCTTTCGTTCCTTTTCAATATTCTTAATGACCCTAATTTTCCTTCATACCTCCGTTCTCGTTTCCAAATTCTCCCTACTCCCTCACGTTCCAGGCGGCCTTGCATCACTACGATGCTCGATATACCCAAGAGCAACACAAAGTTTCTTTTGCGTTCTTTTTCGGTGTATGGCGCATTGCTCTGGAACAAACTTCCTAAAGACATCCAACTTAGTCCCTCTATTCATTCTTTTAAAAAGAAATTAAAACAGCACCTTCTCACTCAATTCAATCAAAAATTATCTTAATTACTATTTTTATGTATTGTGATATATAGATATGTATTTATGTAAGTAATAGTATGTATGTATATACATAATTATTTATAATGTAGTATGTAGTATATATTGTATGGTATTATATATAATATTTAATTATTTATTTATTTTTAAGTATTTATATATTTATATATCATTTATATGACTACAACTGCACGATTTTAGCCTGCTCTATAACACTATTTCTCACTACCATAGGTTGGCTGGAAGAGATCTCTTCTAGAGATAAGTCCACCTTTGCAAACAAATATTGTATTTTAATCTCTGTATATACTTTTAAGTGCAATAAAGAATAGTTAAAATAAACATAAAATACTCTCATTGTAATTAGGAAAAGACTTAAAACTATATTGTATTTTCTTCAAAATCATTATTATCTAAGTTATAAATTAAAAAAACGTATTGAATAAAATATTACTATATTAATTAGTAGGTATTTATATCGTCAACTGTACACGAATAGATAGAGCATAGATGGCGTTAAAAATGATAGTGACATCTATTGAGGTTTTCAATAACTGTTAAAGCGCCATCTGTGAAAAAAGTTAGAACTTTAAATTGAACAAAGTAAAGCTTAAAAGTCCGACTAGATGATGCTGTATTTCAAAAATGATTTCAAGTTTTTGAGGTCCTTGAGTGTAGATAATATTGTTGGCCTGATCCCCCTCGTATTGAAGGAAGGCCCATGCCCAGCAGTGGGACGTTAAAAAGGTCTGAATACATAGATAATATTATGTAATTGTAAGTTCAAGTCTCATCAGGAACAAGAATTGGCACGTATTAATAAATGGCATCGTATGTAACGACTTTTTATTGAAGTTTCTGTGACAATAGCAAAATATACAAAACTAGATCCCAAAAATGTAGGTACTTTTAAATAAACTCTAAGTGAAATAAGTCGAAGTAAAATTTTTAGCCATTTCCGAAATTAGATCATCAGTTTGTATTGCATATTCACAGATGGCGCTTTTAATTTTTATGTGGGTTCATGACATGGGTTGCTTAAAAACTTGATTTCATATAAATTTGTTTTATTAAATTTTTCAGGAAAAATTTTGCTATATTTACTAAATTTTTGTTTAGGTATAAATATGTATCATTATGTGTTCAAGCGAGATAAGTAGTCCAAGAGCAGCCCGATTTACATGGTGCAGTCCAATTTCTTTGTATGGGATGGGGCATCTACTAATATAGTATTATATCCTTTGTATGATATATCATAGAGATAGAGTAGTACATAATAATTCAAAACCATCATTCTAAAAAGAATGAAAAATAAGTCACAGAAAATAACGAATTATTTTATCATTATCATTATATAATAAATAAACATTGGACAAATGTGAAAATGGCTAACGAAATCAGGCATTCTGTAACATAAAATAACCTGATTAACTTACATTACTTGTTAGATTAAATTTAAAATATCTCTTCATCATAAATAAGGTTGTATTTTATAGAAACTTCATGAAACACAACACAAAGATGCTTTTGCTTTTTACTTATGAAAAATAACCTTCGTTGAAAATTTTGATGATGTTTGGACTTTGGGAGCATAGAAGTCAGAAATAAAATAACAATTATGTACTGAGAAAGTAACTTTATTTTTACAAATCACAAGGAACACGCAGATGTACTCTATTAAAAATGTTAAAATAACACTTTATTGATGAATTAAAAACTTACTTAGAAATCAGTCATTTTGATAAAATTATTTTTTGGGATATTTTTGCAGTTTTATTTTTTCCTCCTAACACAAAGTAATAAAATCGCGAAATAATCTTTTACAACAAATTTTAAATTTTCAAATGTTCGCATAAATCTTAGAAAGTATTATCAAAATCAGTCATTAAAAACGAGTACACGAAATACAACACTTTACACAATTGTCGAAAATTTTTTCATATTCTATGATTATTGAATAGGAATATTATTAGTTTTATAATCATAATATTTAATCAACATTGTTACAAACAATAATGAAAAACAAAAATAATGCAATATAGAATATACAACTAGCAGTTTGTTAATTGTATCCATACTAAAGTTTGTGAGGATGGATGGATGTTTGTTACTCAATCACATCAGAACGGCTGAACGGGTCTGGATGAAATTTTGCACAGAGATAGATTATAGTCTGGAATAGCACATAGGCTACTTTTTATCCCGGAAAAATGTACGGTACCCATGGATAGATGTTTTTGTTTTTCACTAGGGACGAAACCGAAGCGAGGGTGAGTCGCTAGTATTCTACATTTCATTTTTTTTTCCTATTAAAGTTTTAATGCTGTTATTTAAAATATTTGTATGTATTTGTACTTTTATCATGTTTCTTTGTTTCTTATTATTTATTAAAAAAAAACTAATTTATAATTTGCTAAACAACACTCCACACACACACAAAATACAACTTACCAACCTTAAACTTTTTAAAAAAAATGAAGTGGACGGGAAATAGTTCTTCATTAATTTTAAGGCAAGTTATTATAATCAAAATTACATTTTTATATAAAGTAAAAACTAGCCATTTTTTTATATAAACTAATAAATAAGGCAGTGGTAGCCCAGTGGTAACGCGCTCGCTTGGGAAACCGAGTGAAGCGGGTTCAAATTAGAACTACAAGTTTATTTTATTCAGATGACAATATTATAATTTAGTACTATGCTCACTTGATATAAAGCTCTTCAATAATACATACTAGTATGTATATTGTATACTCTGTCTTTCTGTTAAATTCGTTTAGTTAGCTTTGCAGTTTCTAACATACTGTTCTCGCTGTTGTTTTTTAGTTATTGAGTCTTTCTGTATAGTAAGCCTCAGTAACAGCCCGGAGTTGGGAAGTTGGCGGTGTTACACCCCCGTGCCTCGGAGAGCACGTAAAGCCGTCGGTCCTGCGCCTTAACTCTCACCGGTCGTGTCGAATAGTCGTCCCACCGGAGTATGAGGGTGACAGGAATAGAGAGTGCACTTGTGTCTGCGCGTACACTTGTGCAATATAATATCTCCTGCGCAGTTAGCTAGTCTCAATGAGATTGGCCGCCGTGGCCGGAATCAGTCAGGAGAACATTATTATTATAACTTTTATATATAAATATATTTTTTTTTTGATTAAACAAAGAAAAAATTATATTTTATTGAGTTTGTAATACTATTAATGTTTTCTATTACATTCAATATTTATATTTTAGATATTTTTCATATATATTATTCGAATACCCTCTATCGACTTTCTCTTGCATCAAATAGTAACACTTAGTTTTCTAACATAAAAAATAGTTTGCCATACAATAATAGTAGTATCACACAGTAAAGCACATATTAATTCTTTATATGTATACGTTGTGCATATCTTAATATCCTAATTATTAATATAGTGAGTCTATAACTGAGAATTATTCTTATTAAAACAAAATAATGAATTATTTGATTGTATTATAAGTATATATTATAAGTATATAAATATATTGATTCCTAAATATAAAGAGACAGAATTTCAATATTCTAGATAATTAAAAAAAAACTATTTCTAAAAACCTTTTCGTCCTATTAAAAATATTAAGAAAAATATTCAAATTGGCCAAATCAATCCAGCCATTCTCAATATGCGCTTACCAACAAACAACATATCATTTTATTTATATATAGATGTAGATGTCAAATATTCACGTAAATCTAAGATAGAATTACGATCGTTTAGTAGCGAGCTATGTAGAACTAAGCGGATCACTCTCCAAATTAAATTCTTATCATCTATCACTTTGCAATAGGGAATATGCGTGTGATTTAAATAAAGGTGAAATATATTTTTTTATAATCTTTAATGCTTATGAATTAAGCCTATATCAATATTTTAAATGTAATTTCTTTTTGATTAAGAAAATAATTATTTAAAAGTGCCAATATAGATTGGAAATTCAAAATAGTTGAAACGCACGCCATTGGTCAAACCGAATATGACGTCAGAGTATTATCGTATCAAAGCGTTTAGCGAACTTGTCGCTACAAATTGAGTCATCATTTTTCTTTGTATATCATACTGTGACGTCACGCCAAGCACGCGAAATGGCAAGCCTTTAAAGTATCTGTATTGGCACAGTCTATAAAACAATACAGTCATCTAACGAAGCCGTCTAGACAGGGCAATCGTGCGGGGTGTGAGAGGTGAGACGCGGGAAGGCGAGCCCGAGCTGCATACATTTCTGCCGCCCGAATTAGTAAGCAGCTCGTGACACGACTTTAAGGGCAATCGCGCGTTTATTTTAATTTGTAAGCAATTAAAATGGTTCATACTACCTGTGCTATATTATATATTTTTTGCTAAAATTATTTATTAGGATCAGGATTTTTTACATAATTAAGTTTAATAACAGAAATTTCAAATCCACTAAATCTAGAAACCGAAAATATTTGTCCGTTGCCCATTTATGATAGGTGATTTGGAAATCTATTAATTACATTATATCATATAAAACTAACTTTGCTAAAAAATTGAAAATAATGATAAATTTATATATAACTAAATTTGACTTATGTAATATAATTTGCTAGATTTATTTTTATTATAACTTAATTTATTTCATTCTAATTATCTAGTTATTCATTAAATTAATTATGTCACATAGAAATATCCATTTAATCAAATCAAATAATTGTTAAACCAATTGTATATTATATTTTTTATTAAATAAATAAAAGGCTTATTATTATTATTATATGAAATTTTGTAAAACTCTATTCGAATTTGCCTCCGCGAAATGCCTTTTTGTATTCTTTGCTATGAAGAACTTCGATAAATAAGTAAATAATAATATTATATTTTAATTAAATTACAAAAAAAAACTGTAACAACCCTGCGTAATGCGAAGTACGCTACGCGGTGTCGGCTTTTCTTCAAACATCAAAGGCGATAGCCCACTGTTATTTTTTAGTACACTGTGGTATTGGTATGATATTTTTTTTATACCAAATTTTAGTTTTTTGGAGCTGGATATTTTTTTTTACAATTATATAACGATGTTAGCTATTGTAAACATTTTTTTTTAAATCACGCATATTCCCTATTAGCACTTTCTACGCATTACCACTCGAGTGGTACTAATGTCGTACGATAAATAATAGCTTATTTATAAATCCAGAACATACTTTATCCCTATTTTAAATAAAACTATGTTTTCGGTTTTTGTCGTGGATTTATTTTGATTTTTAGTTCCCGAAATTTCGAATGCTTTACAGCAATCATGGTCACCGGAGAGACCAGAGAGATAAAAACATAGTTATATTTAAATTGTCAAATATTCACATAAATCTAAGAAAGTATTACTTTACCTCCAATCGCCTTTGCCGTCAAAAAAGGAACATTGAATAAGTAACAAAACATGTTCACAATTTATTAGGACTTTATTATACAGGGTATTTTTTAATTTACTGGAGACCTTTTGGGAATATACTATTTAGATCATAACAACAACATCTGTAACAAAAAAAAATATTTCTTAAATTTTTATTTTCATAAAAAATATTTTTATTGCACCTTCTAAACGGTGATATTCCTAGCATCTGGTCAAGTTTAAATGAGTTAGCGCCGCCTCCTGCGCTTTCTTTTGCTAATGCTGGACTTTTACCGTTTAGAAGGTGTAATAAAAATATTTTTATTTTTGTAAAATTTAAGAAATATTTTTTTTTCTTACAGAGGTTGTTGTTATGATGTAAATAGTATATTCCCAAAAGGTCTTCAGTAAATTAAAAATGCCCCTGTATAAGCGAAAGTTTGCATAAGTGTATGTTTGTTACTTCTTCACTCTGAAACGGCTGGACGAGTTTGAATAAAATTTAGTACACAGATAGCCTACGACCTGGAGTAACACATAGGCTCCTGTTAGGCTCATAGGATCGCACCCGAGCGAAACAGGACTAAGTCACTAGTATAATTATATATTTTTACTAGCAGGACCCGCGGCTACGCCCGCATTCAATCTACACCAAAACTCTATGACTCTATATTATAATATATGTATTTATATAATTTTGTTCATACAAAAATACTACGATTAAAATTTGGGGGTGGGGGTAGGAGAGTGAAAAATACTTTACGACCTATTTCTCATACATACCAAATATCCAAAAAAAAATCGTTCAAATCGGTCAAACCGTTTCTGAGGACTGCGACCACAAACACCGTGACACGAGATATTTCTATGTTAGACTATATTTATATAATTTATGCCCAAGCTTGTGTGTTTCCTTCTCTCTGTGCTTTGGCGATCTCAGAACGTAGGAGTCGCTCGTGCTGTGCGGCCTCGCGCAACTCGGCCTCGCGGGACGCTATTTCTTCTATCTGTTCCTTTTGTAGGCGTAGACCGTTTAACTGTGACTGTAACGCCGTTATAGTTGAATATGAAGAGTTCTTGAGCTGAAACAGGATAAGTTATGATTTAAAAATAAAATATAAAATGTATAGTAATATGGTATTTTCCCTGTTTTCATATATAGCAAATTAAAATTTTATTAAAATTCTAATTTTAAAATCTTGCAAGAAGATAAAAGTGGGGGGGGGGAAATGTAATAATATATATAAATTAAATACTAACCTGAGTTTCCCTCTCTTTAGCGCGTACTTCCTGGTGGAAGCTGTCCATTTGTTCTAGAATCTTCTCTCGCTCTAACACGTTCTCCTTTTGCAAACGAATATTCGCCTCTATCTTCTCTTCTACTTGTTTTTTCAGAGTTTTGATAACTTCCTTCATTAGATTGCTACGCGCTTCCCGTTCTTTTGCCCAGAGCTAAAATGGCATTGTTACAGCATACTTAATTTAATTTTTATATTTATAATAGTTACATAGTTTAATATAGATAGACCTTTTTTTATATGTAGATAGACCTTTTAGACCTATACTATACGATTCAATGAATAAAATTTATGTGTCTGTAATGTCAAAATAACAGCTTTTTACTAAATGCATATAATGAAATTATGTATATACAGTACTTAAAAGAAAAAAAAAGAATTTCTTAAAAATTTTATTTGTCTGATTCTTTGTTCCGATTAATCTCCGAAACAGCTGGACCGATTTTGTCGGGACTTTCACTAGCAGATAGCTGATGTTATAAGGAGTAACTTAGGCTACTTTTATTTTAGAAAAAGATTTACGGTTCCACGCAAAAAGACTTATTGAAATTGTGAACAAAATCCGCGTATCCGAGCCGCGTAAGAGCTCGCCTAAGTGAAGCAAGGGTAAGTCACTAGTTTCTATAATATACGTTTCGGCACAGAACACCAAATAAACAAATGAAGTACCTTATCTTGCTTCTCATTAATCTGTCTCGCTTCACCGTCGTACATTGCATCAATATTCTTCTGTCTTTGTCGCTCCCTCTCTCTGTGCTCTTCTAAATCCCGCAGCGCCGCGTCCAAGATACGTTTGTAATTTGCACATTTTTCACGATTTGCTTCATAGTCCTATAAGAAGGATATATATTTTATTGGTTTAACATTTATTTGAGCTTACTTCATGTTACATTATATAATTTTTAGAAGCTACATTTATTTTAATCGACTTTTATAAACTAAAAAAACTATAAACAGATTATAGTGAAATAAAGTTATTGTCTAAGTTAATCTATTATTGGATATTTCACTTTCTCTAATATTAATCTATACATATAAATAAAATTGAAGTGTCTGTTTGCAATATCAAAATAAGAGCTTTTTACTAAATGCACATAAAAGAATATACAGTACTAATAAGAAAAAAACAAATTTAAAAATGTTTGTCCGTCTGTTCTGGCTTATCTCAAAAATGGCTGGATCCATTTTGACGGGACTTTCATTAGCAAATAGCTGATGTTATAAGGAGTAACTTAGGCTACTTTTATTTTAGATAAAGAATTAGGGTTCCGCTCAAAAAATTAAAACGTAGCTAGGGACGCACCCGAGCGAAGCGAGGGTAAGTCGCTAATATTGAATAAAATACAAAAGCATGTCACCTTCAAAACACTATTCCTTATTTTTGCCAACATTTGCAATTCCAGGTCAATTTCATTAATGACCGCTATTACTTTCCTCTTCAAATTGTATTTATGTAAGCCCATATTAATTATATGCACATCTCTATTAGCCACAAGTTTCGCATGTTCTCTTTCTCTTTCACTTGTTAGCATTTGTAGCTCTTCCAGTATCAATCTCTCTCTTTCTTCTAGTTTCCGTAGTTTCTTAACTTCTGTCTCTTTCTCGCTTAGCTCTGCTATTTGTCCTTCTAAACTATTTCTGAGCTCCTAATAGAAAAGGACAATATATTTTCAGATTAGTTTTTTTTTCTGTATTTAATAGCGCTATAGAAAAGATAAAGCAGAAGCTCAAGTAGTCTAATATTTTAACTATAGTTTATACCATAAAAATATTATAATATTGGGAAATGACTGAAAAATAATTGTTTTACATATCCTTCGTCCATTTTTTTAATTTAACATGATCCTGAAACTAACCTGCTTTGTTTTTTAATCAATTGAATTTATAAAATTTAATAAAATTTATTTCATAAGTAAAATCAAAGTCTTAAATAAAATAATAGCGACTGTATTGTACCAAAGTACCTTCATTTGCAACTCCTTCTCTCGTAATCTCTCTTCTTCTATCTGTATCTGGCGGCGCAGCGCCTCGTCTCTCTCTTGCAGAACCTTCCGCGTGTCCTCATCTTCTTTTTTCTTCTGCATCTCTTTCTCTACTATCTGTTCCATCCTAAAATAATATCATTTGAGAATATAATAAAAAAATATTATATATATATATATATATATATATATATATATAAATGTTAAAATTACCAACAATGAAAACCTGTGAAAAGTTCATTCTAAATGGCATTTTTCATTCTACAGAAAATTCTCAATTTGTTTTAATATGGATACGTAAAATTTCTTTAAAAACAAATATAATTTGAATAATATTGACTAACTACAAAAACAAAACTAACAAAATAACATTAAATATACTATACAGTATATTGTTGCTTTTTATTATATTAAGCATTTAGCTCATTAAAAAAGCACTTACCAAGCTGACTTTAATTTGCCATTAGCGATATAAGAGCGAGCAGCTCTCAACTCGGGCTGCCTCAACCTCCATGCATGGTACAATTTTAACTCGGCTTCCTGTTTCCGAAGTTGTTCCTCCTTTTCCATAATACCCTGGTTGATCTCTTGCAAAGTCGACGTTGGTACTTTGTTTAGATATGAACTGAAATAAATATACTTTTAGTTGCACAATAAAATAGGTTTTTACTAAGAAAGTTAGATACTTTTTTGTAAGTAAAGACATTTCATCCTTTTGTTGAATATATTTTTTTTCTAAATATTACAAGATTAATACATATTTAATGATGATGATGATAATGATTAAAAAGAAGTAAACTACAAAGTTTATTAATTTATATAAATTATACAGGTACGTTTTCATTATGCAATACACTAATACAACTAGGTATAATAAACAAATATCATCTAGAAACTGCAAACTTTTTCAATGTCAAGAAAGCATTAGCTATATTATAGATGTTAAAGTAAGAATAACTCTAACTTACCATTATTTCCCCTCCAAAAGTTATTTGCATATTACTACATACTAGAAACAATTTACTTGCTAAATAAATAGATATTCATGTTATATTTTTCTACTTAAATAAAAAAAAATACTACCTTTCATTCATATTATAAATTATAATAATTAAATCTGCATGCATATTTTATCTACACTATAAAATTAGCTCACTCAATATGTGTACTATCTACAAAATATATTAAAAAAATAATAAATCATTATAAATATTATAAAGGATTAAAATAAAAGCAAATTCTACTTAGAAGTATTATTTTTATTTTATGTTTTAAATAAGTTATTGAGATACCCATTTTTATAATATTTAGGTTGTGAAGCCAAAGCTTTCAGCTCTTCCTGGTACTGCATATTCTCCTGAAATAGCATTAACTCCAGCTTCTTTCGTCTTTCTTCTAGCTGCCTGAAACATTTTTAGAAATATTTTAATGCTTGTTACACAGAATTATGATACAGGAATTAATTACTAACAAATACTTCAAACAACTTTTGACACACAGTATATATTTTTAACTTTTTAACAAAATATTCACTAAAGTTTAGAATATTGTATGATATACATTTTTTTTCTTATTACTTATTCCGACTCCTATTAGAATTACTTTTTCTTCAATTATTTTTGCAGTATTCAAAATAAAGTCTCATCATGTTAAGTTCGTAATAGTTATTATTAAAAATCGTTCTTTAAACATTTTAACAATATAACTTAAGATTTTCTACCAAAAAGGAATTGGAAATATTTAATCTTATCTGATTTTTCCATAACACTGAAATAACAATTGTAGTTATTATTTACAAGTACTAAAAAGTACAAGTGAGAATTCTTAGTTACAATTATATACTACAGACTCATCACTTACGCAGTTCTAATTTTCTTTTCACTGAGTAGCTCAGCTTCCTTCTTAGCTTTCTCATAGTATCCTTCAGTTGTCCATTGTTCATGATGTCTGGACTTATTGGTGTTAAGTTCAAAATAATTAGCCACCTTCTTAAGTTCTTCAGCTCGTCGAAGCTCATTGTCTCTTTTTTGAGCAGCTATAGCTTGTAACTGCCACTGTGGTCTCATACGTGACATTCTTGAATTAAAGTTTAAAAAAAATTACACATATGGATAAAACAATGGAGGAGTCTTTTGTTCATTAGACAAATTAATATTTTTATTAGTTATTTCATTCAAGCCATACTTCTACAAAATAATTCCGAGTTACCTGGTAAATGTGTATCCTTAGAATATATAAGTATAGACTTATGTAGAATATTCTGCAATACTAAAAGTATGAAAATATTTACAATAACGTCTTACTTAATAATGAGTCATAAGCTACTTTAAACCTGCTTCAAAATGACTAATTTTGTGAGATCGATAACTAACCTCGGTCGACTGCACACTGTAAGGTCTCTTCCAATTCTGGATTTACTTCCTATCACTACGATATTGCATGATTTTGTTCATATGATTGCACATACGCGTGGGCTACTACACTGAATTGGACGTGAGGTCAGTCAGTTAATTGAATTACAAAATTACTTCCTCAGAAATCGCAACAATTATTGCTCTCGATCACGAACAATTTGAAAACAAAAAGTATGTAACCACTACGTTTCATTTGAAAACTCAAAACATCAAAAGCGTTACGAATACAAAACGTCAAAACAATTCAAATGTCATTATTTTAGTGACAGTTACCTAGCAACCGTTACTATACTTAAATCGTTTGAAAATTTGATTACTTTTACAAACAAGCGATTTTTTTTTATATAAGCAATTTAAAATTTATTATATCTGCTATTTCGTTGTAATAAACAAAATTAATCTATACTTACTAATATTATAATAATATTATAAAGCTGAAAAGTTTGTTTGTTTGTTTATTTGTTTGTTTGTTTGGTTGAACGCGCTAATCTCAGGAACTACTGGTTGGAATTGAAAAATTATTTTTGTGTTGGATAGTCTATTTATCGAGGAAGGCTTTAGGCTATATATCATCTCGGAAAATGTAGGGTTCCCGTGGGATAGATTGCGAGGGTGAGTCGCTACTCGCTAGTGTACTTTAAAATTTCATAACTACTGTTATATAAATATATCGATAAGATATAACTAATGGACTGGTGGTCCTTAGATGTCTCATAAGAGGCTGTTTGGAAATAAAAATTGTCGGATACTCATTATTTCAAGGAAGAGAAAAATAAAGGAAGAGCTATGTGAAGATTTTTGTATTGGTAGGTACCTATGTCGCTAAACTCATACAAATACACTATTAAATATTAATCATATAATATTGCACTACAAATAAACAATGGGTTTGATTGGTATGTTTTATTTCAATTAAGACTGGCATAGTTATCAATACCCCTTAATTAAACATTTTATCTTTTTCCACTAAAAATAAGATTTATTTGCTATACAGTAGTAGATATGTACGTTATTATGACATGTTGTATTCTGAAGTGCAAATTCCGTTTCTTGTTCAGAGATGACGATAATCTCAATGCTCACAATTATGAAAACAATAACACATAAATTTGACATTAGCATCTTATGTTAATGTATACTGCTACTCAAACAGTGCAGTAACACATTGCAATTTCTATTACATTATCGATATCGATAAATATCCATATTATTATTTAATTTAAAAAATACAGATAAAGTAAAAAAGTTAAAAATATCATTGACTATTATTTCAATTTAATAAAAATATAGTTATCTATTTTGACATCGAGTAAGCGTTGTACTGCATGATTGTACGATATATGCGCCACGTCTACATAGCACTTCCCTTCTTTTATGTTCCGTGCATTATTTCATCATCTGGGAATACTTCGGTTTATAATTTTGTACTAATAACAGTATCCAAGATAAAAACAAAAGATCGAACTGAATAGTTCACCATTGTTGACAAAATTTATTTTTACGACAAAAGATACTACCAAGTCAGATCTTTCACAGACATTAGGACGTAAAACACAAAACGTAAAAGCCCTATAAAACTGTAGATGAAAGTATTCAATAGCATTCCCAAGGAGGGTTGATGTCAGACAGGCGGCCGGTCGTAAAACTTTTGCCAAATCCTATCAGCATTACGGAAAATGTATTGCACCGACCCCAAGTAATCGGGAAATTGGCAGGCCGCAGGAAGATGATGAAACATGAAACGTCCAGGGTCCAGATATTTCACTTGAAACCGAACCTCCACCTATATTTTTGAACGATAAAACAGAGCTTTCAGGGCTCCCGTAAGCTAAAAAGCGAAATCTCGAAGTAGTAGTACGGTAAATATTTTTCTCTGTTCATAGCCATTAGTAACTACGAACTAAATAAAATCTTCTAAGAAAATTACAGGATGCCTAGTTAAAAAATGAAGCAATTAAGACTATAAAGATAAAAAATATAAGGGCAGAAAATATAATCAGGCGCTTGTACGTTTAGCTACACAAATCTTTACAGATTTATAAAAAATTAACTCAAAATGTTGTATTGTTATCCTTTTATTTTATAATAAACTGACGTCATATCTATACTTAGACTAAAGAAACAAATCATAATACCATTTCTGTCTTTGACATTGTTTTAGCCCGCCGCTTCTATTTGACGATGTCACAACCATAGTGATTCAAGCGACATTTTTGTCAAAAGGAACTTTTTGTCATTAAGATCCCAAACAAACATATATTTTTCATGCCACACTGATCCAAGTGCTTATTAAAGGAATTTTCTTAGAGAAATTCATATCTCTCACTTTGGAATAAAACATAATTTCTGATATCCTACAAGGCCATACTGATCTAAGTAACAGGGCGCACTCGGATCATTATGATTCTAGTTGTGAAAAAAAGCCGAAAAGTGATCCAAGTACATTATAAAAACTTTTGTTTGTTATGTTCACATTTAAAACGTGCAGTACATGTGCAGTATTACAAACTAATTATTTTTAAATAGTATATAAATATGGAAACTATTTTTATATCCGAAAACATTATATTATAGTACAAACAAAATGTATACTATATATCTATACATATAATAAAATTCTAATGGAGTCGAATTTGTACATCAAATATTTTTTGAAAAATTTTATTGAAATAGTCATTATTATCGATACAGTCGAATCTATAGTTTTTAGAATTTTTGTCTATCTGTCGAAAAACGAGAAAATCACTGGACAGATTTTGATGAAATTTCATACGATGATAACTGGTTATCCGAGTCAACGTATAGGATACTTTTTACTGGGGGAAAATATCTCATCTCTGAGAAATCTATACTAACCGTTAAAACGTATCTAGGGACGAACCCGAGCGGAGTGAGGGTGAATTGCTAGTAATTTATAAAAGCAGGAAGCGTGATAAGCATTAATTTCCATATTTTTATATTCAAAAATAACGAATTTCAATAAATACTCACGTCCCTTGGTCCAACCCTTTCAGGAATATTAATATTATATATGTATATACTTACTTTATTATATACGAGTATATATATATATATATATATATATATATATATATATATATATATATATATATATATATAAATAAGTTAAATTAATTAACATTATAAATGGCGTATTTACTATTACCTATATAATCCATACTAATATTATGAAGGTGAAAGTGTGTTTGTTTGTTTGTCATTCTTTCATGTCAAAACAGAGTGACAGATTCGCGTGATTTTTTGTGTGACTCTATTTTATTTAATACTAGCAACTCACCCTCGATTCGCTTGATTAGCCGGAACAAACAGACAGACAGACAGACAGACAGACAGACAGATAGACAGACGGACAAACATACTGACAGACAAAAATTGTAAAAAATGTTGTTTTGGTATATGTACCGTATATACATCCATATGCATTTAGTAAAAAGCGGTTATTTTAATATTACAAACAGACACTTCAATTTTAATTATCTCTATAGACTAGCAAGTTACTTTCGCTTCGCTCGGGTGCGTCTCGAGGCTTGAATGGTTTAGGAACGCATAGTAAACAAACATACTAACATTGATTATTATTTATACCTGTAGAATTTTAATTATATAGACTAATCTAGCGACCCACCCTCGCTCCGCTAGGGTTCGTTCCTAGTTACGTTTTAACGTTTAGTATAGATTTCTCAGAAATGAGATATTTTCTTGCAGTAAAAAGTATCTTATATATCAACCCGGATAACCAGCTATCATCGTACTAAATTTCAACAAAATCTGTCCAATGGTTTTCTCGTGATGCGTTCCGAGACAGATAAACAGAGAGACAAAAATTCGAAAAACTATAATATTATTATATTATTATAGACATTAAAAAGGTTTTGAAGTTTGTTCCCCCCATTCACCACCCTTTTTACTTATCCATCCCACATGTTTCTAGAAGAGGAGGAGGAGGTGAGGACATTCCAGAAGATACAGACATACTACCTGCACTGCTAGGAGATAATTAGATTAAGTTTACCATGTTTAATTTATTTTTTCTACTCGTGATCTACTTAAGCTACAATTTAATTATTACTTTTTGTTTGTGCTAGAATGATCCAAGTGAATTTTGGTTAAAAAAACCAATATTGTGTTTAGAACAATGACCATTATTAATTAAAACCTTATTTATACTTTATTCTAAGTTCTTAGGCATAATTTTAATAAAGATTTTCGCCTAAAAAGTACTTAGTTTCTTAATAACAAGTCCAAACGCGTTTCCCTCATTTTCACAAAAAGATGAAACTGTGACTTGGATCACTATGGTTCTAATGTCGTTATTTAAGTGTGAAACAAATACATATTACACTTACGCAATCTCTTTTGATATACGTTTAACTTAATTGAAAGAGAATCTGTGCAATCAGTCCGTATGAAAGCTTCCACAACTACCTCAAAATACAATTCGGTCATTCCAAATCATGTTTCTCCATGTGTAGACTCCATTATTGTATCCCCCTGAACATGTATTTACCATATCATTGTGGGAGGGCTTTGTAGTACAATCCAGCCACCCAAAATGTACCTACTTGGAAAGCAACCCACCTCGTTGAGTGGAAGATGTATGTACCATGCATGTTGCTTTTCTTACTGTTCTAATAGTAGAGTGGATCGTGAGAGCAGCCCTTGATTGTCACGGACGGGGAGGTAGACAACCTCCTTACAAAATTACCCCTAATCCCAAAATCACCAAGCCGAAGTAAAGCATGGTCAAAGGGCAGCCAGCTTTATGGCTTAGGAGTAGGTCTGTCTCGGTAGGATGGCCGACGAGTGTCGTGGTTGAGTGCATAGATCATCCTGCAGCGCCCCATTAAAAAAGGAGGGTTTTAATGAGTAATAATAATAATAATAATAATGTTTATTTCAGACGTAAGTACATCGATATATTGTTAATTGGTTAGTAACAATTATACTTAATACTATGTTAGTATTGTTAGTATTTTTAGCTTTATCTTAACCCAATGGCCAACTCCATCTAGTGTTTCTGAAAGGGGCAGTCCATTCTGGCCGAAATACACTTTAAAATACTGTTGTTGCTGTCATGTAGACGCTGCATCAAAGAAATAGCTTTCTTGCGCATAATGGCATGAATCCCATCCGTGTGTGCCTCTGCGAACATCTTTGAAGCACTGCAACGCCACGGCAGCCCCAACAGCATTCTAAAGGCATTATTATATTGCACACGCAAGGCGTTGTAGGCCCGGCGCGAATATGCTACCCACAAACTACAGGTATAAAAGGACTGACAGAACGCATTAAATAGTTATTTTGACGCCCTTTGTACACCGAGCAAATCTGCGGACGAGCATATTGCTCCTAACCGCCAACGCCCTGCGTTCCCTCTCAATGTCATCATCATCCCGTATATCGCTAGTGATGATGTGACCGAGATACTTGAATTTCTCGACAACACTCAGCAATACACCGTTAAGACTCACGAGCGGGACATGGCGTGGTTTTAATTTTTGAGACTTAAACACAAGTACTTCACTCTTTTTTGAGTTATATGCTAAGCCATGCACCTTCGCGTATGTCTCGCCCGTTAACTATCAGCTTTCTTAAGCCGGCTATGGAAGGACTGAGCAAGACCATGTCATCTGCGTAACTTAGATTATTGACACAGGTATCGTCAATGTGACAGCCTACATGTGTGTTACTCAATTCCTCCACGAGTCGGTCGATGTACAGGTTGAAAAGCAAGGGTGAACTCAAACCTCCCTGTCTCACTCCAATCTGTATTCGTCCGACAGTGCACCGACCCATCTTATTTGATTTTTCTGGTTAGCATACCAGTATTTCAGAAGGGACGTATACTCCACCGGTATACCCGCATCCCCTAACTTGCTCCAAAGTACATCATATGAAACAAGGTCAAATGCTTTAGATAAATCCAGGAAACACGCATACACCGGCGTACGCCTTGCAGTATAGTACTTGACAGTATGCTTCAGACTAAGAATAGCACTTTCTGTCGACAGTCCCGATCTAAAGCTAGTAATAATGGCTTTTCTAGTCAATGAGACCCCACATAACAACCTGTATGTAGACGAGTGATATTTATAAATACATATCCTAACTTTAAAAAAAAGGACTTAATGTAAGTACAACGGTTCCAAGTTTGACTCTATGTGACGGCCTTATATTGTTATTTATACTGTATATCTATGTGCTTTTCAGCCTATTTCTGATTAGAAAAGTATCTCTACTTAGTAAGTGTTGAAAGGCAAAGAATAGATGAATACATTTTTTAACGTTATTAAGTAAGATAGTAGTAATAGGTAACAAGCTTTTAGAAGTAATAAAAATATATAAATAACTATAATGAAACTTGTTTTAATAAAACTTACAATATTTTTTATTTTAAAACAATATTTTCCTTCATCTTATCGCAGCATCCATAAAGAGATATATGTGTTTAATTTAAATAGGTAGATAATATATGTAGGAGCACTGTGAATTGAAACATAATTAAGAATATTATGTTGTTTATATAATTATAAATGCTAATCAAGAATATTACAAAATAATGTTTGCGCTGATTTTATAAATAATTTATGTTATTGAGACATTTTGCTAATTAAATATTTAATTACTCGTGTAAATGTGCCAACATATAATAATAATAATTTAAACATAAGCTATAAATATAATGTAATAATTATACAAATCGATTTAAAGAAGAAATAGGTTAAAAATGTATATGACTGGATGCGCCCTGCCATCTAAATACATAAACAATGTCAGTTTCTCGTAATTAATCTATATTAATATTATAAAGAGGCAGAGTTTATTTGTTTAAACGTGCTAATCTCAGGAACTGCTGATCCGATTTGAAAAATTCTTTTTGCATTAGATAGCCCGTTTATTGAGGAAGGTTATAGGCTATATCATATAATATATAGTCTATTCCATATTAACCGTTAAAACGACGACGAATCCGAGCGAAGCGAAGGTGAGTCGCTAGTATATTTAAACGTAACCATGGTAATGCATGGCATTAGAATGTAAAGCGTATCTAAAGATGTATAATATTATCTTTTAGTATGAATGATCCTTTTCTGTCATGTTAATGTTTTCCGTTTTTATTTGCAAAACGTATTTGAAAGCTTCCGGTCAATACGAATGTAAAAATATATTACCTATTACCAATTCACATTCAAATAAAATATGAAACTAACACCTATCGCGCTCTTGAAATGAAATTTCAAATGAATTGAATGATTGAAATGAATTATATAAGCATTTCCTTAAGAAGGTATATTATATCAAAGTTAAAAAACTACGAAATGAGAGCAGATTGTGTCTCTCTCAGATTGTGTCGCAGATGAACATGAGATGAGAATCTTTTTCAAAAACCCAACCTTAAGGGCTAATCCATCGATTCAATTCTTTGGAATTACTATTTTAATATTAATTTCTATTTTTAGAGAAAAAAAACTCACCTGTACACTAAATTCTCAAAAAAATACAACATACTTCAAAACGTCAACTTAAAAATCGTAAAGTATGATTCTGACACAACTAGTCAGTTTTTATTGTTTTTTTTTATTTTAGAATTTGAACAAATATATAGATATTTAACTCTACTCGGAGTATGATTTTACAATAGAGCTAAAAATGATTTTTGCTCATCGTTCTTTGCCGTCGTTCATCATATATGTAGGCATTAGGCAATTGCATAAATTTATTTGAGAAAATGTCAATTTAAACATAATATTATTGATTGTATGATTTTTATATTTTTACTGATTAAAAGTAGCCGAAAAATATTTTATGTTCAAACTATTTTCTAAGATTTTCTCCGAAATCTAATCGTATATATGTATGTAATTTCTAAGTGCACCTAAAAATGCCGGTATTACAAAATAAATGATAATGTTTAAAAATCGTGTGTTAAATTAGATACTGTCTCTAAAAGTAAGCAATTCACTTTACATAATTTGTATTTTATCTTAAACGGCTTAAAATTCCTAATAAAGTTTCTATCCCCTGCTTATCAGAAATCAATAAATTCCTATATACAATGATTGTATTTGCATTTTATTCCATTAAAGTTGTTATTTAAAACTAGATAACGTCCATGATTCCTCGAGTTTACAAATACATGTCGATAGTCCCAACGAATAGAGGCCAAAGTGCATTACTAGTTTTACAGAAGGGCCTCTAAAAGATAAAATTCGATATACGTATTTTAAAGATATTCTTTTTTTATTAACACAACCGTGTCAGTAACAAGAATAAAAATATACATATATTCGTTATGTAAATTCTCTTTTTGGTTACTTCAGATCTTTATTTATACATTAATTATATTATTTTACATGCTTTTTACTACTCTTCTCGTTACTAAATAAATCCTAAGCTATAAAATGACCAAGGAATGCTGAGACTATTCTACTACTTAAAGAATCAAAATGTACATCACACCTCCCAATGCCTGTTACACAAACCGTCTCATCTAGGCCGATAATCGTTTTTTTTTTTCATCTATTTATTCCAAGCGTAGCTAGATCGCCGGATAGTTATTGAGCCTTCCTATCACGAGAAGATGGTTACTCAGTAAAACGATAGAGACTACAACCCCTGTCCAGCGAGCGTGTCGCAGTACTCGTGTTTTACTTTAAAGTTATCAGTATAATAACATCAAGGTGGACATTTGCTTACACTACTGTTATGAAGAAAGTAAAAAAAAAACATTAAAAATGCTCCAAATAACATCATGGTTTAGCCATTTTACAAATCTATCAAAAAATAATGAAGACATTTTCACGACCAAGTAAAATATATTTCACATTACTACTATGATTTTATTATTGCTAAATCTCCTCTGGGCGGGCAGGCGCGTAACTAGTAAACTTTGCTTGGAGCTTCAAAAGCTCTTGTTTTCATTGAGTCCACGCTTGCGGCCTTCAAGGTGATAGCGGGTCACATTCCGATGCGGTGAAAAGGTGAGCGATATTTTCTATCGCTTTCTAACTACAGTGGTAGCAATTTATGTGTTGCCATATCATTCAATATTTCTAAATAAGTAGTAATTAATTTATATTTTATTAAAGCTATTTATATTACTTCAATTGAAGTATACTTAGTATAATTTATAATTATTTGCAATTTATGTTTTTATCACAAACAATATCGAAAGAAAATTATAACATTGAATTTAATTTCCATTAAACATCACATAGGTTATATTTTCAATGAAAATATCTTTCCGAATTTCTTCACGGATTTATTTTGTTGTACCATGTTTGCTGTGAAGCATTCGAAACGTCGAAAACCAATCCGCAAAAAATCCGAAGAGTATAATATATAGTTTTATTTAAAATGTCAAATATTCGCGTAAATCTAATAAAGTATTTTATGTTATATAATATAGTAGTTTCCATTACGTTATGTTACTCTATGACGACATCATAAAACATGTGATAAATATATTTATTTATCCGTTACATTTGCGTAAAATTATATATAATACTACAATTACTCCGCTTTTAGTAGAAAATTTTATTCAACCATTTTTTTTTTATTTTAACCTCTACATGGCAGCACTTTACGCCGGCAGTCAGTCGTGCGTTGGCTGCGCGTGAGCATGATAACATGCTTTGACAGTGCTTTCAAGTTTCTAACTATCCATGAATTCTCATATTAAGTACAGCAATTCTATCGTGAAAGTAATATCATTGCGATACAAGAGTGTTTTTATTTGTTTTATTATTGCAAAAGTGTTTTCCCATGATTTTTTCACTTGTGTCTATGTAAAGTGGCTATGAAAGGTATTTTTTGTTTGTCTGTCCGAGTGTAACAACCGTGCTCGAAACCAAGAAATGGGTTTATAATTGGCCTAAAATCAAAGGTCGGAATGGTAAGATATACCATTATTTTATTTTAAGAAATTGACTATAACATTTTACTTAAGATATGTACATATACGTCAAGAACTTTATGGACTAAGGAGATTCTCAATATCTTGAAGGTGATGTACATTATATACCAAATTGGCAACTGAAGTCATATATGTTCTATATAGCACGATTAGAGATATATTAACGAAAGCTCTTAATCTCTATAGAAAGTTGTTTAAGTATAAACGAGGCATAATTCCACGCGTACGATCCATCTAATCGGCTATCAAAATATGAAAGGAATGATTTATAAGTAAGATAGTATTTGAGTTGCGTACGCACACAGGCACATTGTTACATAGTAGAGTAAAAGACTTCAACGCGCTCATACGGAGCGTATTGCGAATAATAATAATTATGTAATTAAGTTTTATTAAACTTGTTTTAATATTTTCGTATATACTCGAATAAATTAGGTTTCAATTTTTTTTAATATTTTATGATTACAGTTTTTAACAAAAAATAATTCTCGCACTTTAGAATTTGAGATATCTTTGTAACGTTTATATAGAAACTAAGTAATTCTGATATAGTATCAATTAAAAAAAGATTAGTGTTTATTTAAATAGTACCAAGTAATGGAATATAAAACATTAACTTATAACGAATCGCAGATACCTAATAAAATTTTAACTGCTTAAGGAATAATTAATTTTTTATATCTGTTCAGTCAGTCATTCGTCCGCTTGCAATCACAATCAGTAATGTGATCTGAGAACCATGAAAATTGCAATCAACCTACTAAGGGTATAGTATTATTTTACAAAGGAATGCATATCGATAAAGTATTTATCATTCATTAATCGAAACATGTTTTATTATTATATCATGAATTTCAATTTATGCTACGCCTTGACGAACGTTCCTAATAAGCATGACCTCGATAATTTTGCCATCATTATATTCTAGCGTCTTATACTCGCTTCGCTCGGGTGCGTTCCTAGTAAATTACGTTTTAAATAAATAAATATAGTTATTGTAAGGGTACCTTGGAAGGTAGACACATACTGTCGCGGACATTTCTGTAGGCCTGTTTAAGAGCTACAATTTTCTTAAGGTTTAACGATCGTTAGGTATATAATCGTACGGAAACAGTTTTTTTTTACGAAACACCATCTAGGCTAAGTCATTTTGTACAAAATATTTACAAATTGTACACACAAACTTTCCTCGTTATTTGCTCTATCTATTAGTGAAAATTCAACTTTTTCAAAATTCATTGCATAGTTTAAAAGAAGTAAGCGAAGAAATAGACAGAGAAAGTGACTTTGTTTTGTTCTATGTTCTATACATAGAACAAAACAAAGTCACTTTTGTCTAGAACACACTCGTAGATATCGATAGATCAACGACTTGCGTCTGAACTAAAAAAATACATTAAAAATATAAAAATGACCCTAATTTATATATTTTTTACGTTTTGTTATTTAGTTAGTGATTTTGTGTATTTATTAGCGTTATTAACATCATCCATTAATTCAAATAAATAAATGATGAAAGAAGTAACTGGACTAGTAAATAAATCGTATATAAATTATTTAAGTATAAATTTATAATAAAAAAAGCATTTCTCATGTCTTAACTTTTTAAACTACTAAAATAATCAGAATAAAAAGATTGTTTTGTTTTTTTTTTCAAAATTCTCATAAGACACGTGCATCTCACACTTGGCAATATTTTTGGCTTCTGTTTTAATAAAATACTGTCATATAAATCCATTTATTTCTTTTAATATAAGTCACCATATGCATTTCAATTCTCAATGAACATGTCTGAGCAGTTTTCTCAGAAGTTTCAACGAGGAGACTCCTGTAATTTGTGCTTCGAAATGCGTAATCACACGTTCTTGTTTTATGACTCTAATTGCATGCATCGCTTGTATTTGAAATTATCTTCAGTTTTATTGAACGCAATGAAAAAGTAATAATTACTTATTAGACACATAAAACACCACCAACGCTAACTTCAAAAATTATTTTAAAAATATATATTCCACTCTTAGACATGGATTCTTTTCCGTAATAAAATTATTTCGCTAACCACTTAAGATTTAAGAATCATGCACATTAGGAGATCCTGATAGAAGTAAACCAAATTATTCAAAACGGTTGTACTAATGGAAATTTTACTTATATTATTATTATTTATTTATTTATTTATTTGATTATTATAGTATGTACTAATACAGAATTTTTACATAAGAGGACCCACAAAACTGTTTGAACAGTTTGTTAGTGGGATCAGAGTCTCACGATAAACTTAGGTTTATAATCTGTATATGTAATTTTCTTATTGTAAATTTACATATTCCTACAGTTTTTTTATTAAATATGTCATTGCAATTCAATATAAATATTTCTATTAAAATATAAAACAGTAATTTTATGAGCAATCATGTATTAAGTAACAACAGGTAGCGGCAGCAGTTTGTTTACCCTTTTATTCAGCGTCATCGTATCGAATGCCTCAAGCATTTTTGAATCCTCGTGAATAGTAAACACGTAATCCGTATTTAAATAAGATTATATTCTGTTATATTATATTGCTTGCGAAATTGTATTACATGCAAATTCCATTGATTTTCTCTAGTATAATGATACATATTATGATTTTTGATTTATTATAATAATAATAATCTTTATTTCAGACGTAAGTACATCCATATATTGTTAATTGGTTAGTAACAATTATACTTAATACTATGTTAGTATTGTTAGTATTTTTAGCTTTATCTTAGTCCAATGTCCAACTCCATCTAGTGTTTCTGAAAGGGACAGTCCATTCTGGCCGAAATACACTTTAAAATACTGTTGTTGCTGTCATGTAGACGCTGCATCAAAGAAATAGCTTTCTTGCGCATAATGGCATGAAACCCATCCGTGTGTGCCTCTGCGAACATCTGATAAGATGATATGATTAAAATATATTGTTTTAGTAGTTTTCAGATTTTTAAGTTTTAATATGTTTGTATTTATTTAAAAAAAATTATTATACATGATTCACCTGCGAATGATATAGCATAAATACTACTTTTTCCTATCTATCTATCCCATATATCGTTATGCACTACTTTGTATTCTTAGTTTTATGGCTTTTAAACGTGGTAGTTGAGCACAAATTACCCCTTATTTTAGTATGTATGTATATAATAAATTATCTTATATAGCAACAACAATACAACGAACCCAAAGTTACTTTTATACTTATATTTAAATATAAATTTGAGGAGATATATATATATATATATATATATATATATATATATATATATATATATATATATATGTTTTTTTTTAATTTGTGATATAATATAGTCAATTTTTTAATCATAACCATTGTCGGGCCAAAGGCAAATAAATTCTACCGCTATTTATTTACATTTATTGAATGATGGTCTTTACGTTTGATGGCGTTGTGTAAGAAGAGATGGTGTTGAGAATATAACCCATTAAAAGAACTATTGCCATTTGATTTAAACTTTAATAATATCAAACGGCTAATTTTGACGACAGGTTTGGCTCAATTCGTAGTAATCCTACTTGCTGTGCCAGCGGTCGCGGGTTCGAGTCCCGTTGGGGGCATTCATTTGTGTGATGAGCACGAATGTTTGTACTGCAGTCATGGGTGTTTACATTTATAATATGTATGTATTTAAAGTTATATTTGTGTAATGTATCAACTATCTAGTATCCATAACACAGCTGTAGCTTACCATGGCACTAGATGGTGCTGTGTGTTAATTTCCCAACATATTATTATTATTAATTTATCGTGTCTTTAAACATGCACTATTTTATATTCAGTATTACAGAAACTGTTCATAGTAGTCTCAAAATTTGTCATTGAGACATAAAAACCATAACCATTGAGACTTAATGCTATTAGCTTGTAATAAAATACCAGATAAACATATTATTTAGTATTCAAATTATCATAGAAGTATTTGCCAGACATCTAATTGGATATATTTGCATACCAAGCTAATTCTAAGCAATACCTAAAAGTCTATCTTAAAATAAAAAATGTTAAATATAATGTTTTTCTTGTAAAACTGTTGAAGTTCCTTATATTAAATTTTATAAATTATCTGATATTTATGTATTAAATCGTCACGTTTATAATCGCGTTGTAGTTTAGCGAAATGGATCATTTATAAACATTAAGTTACAAAGGCCTTTACCGAAAGACAAGTGGTAACCATGTTGGAAATGATTCGCACATGAAAATATCACAGGTGCAAGACCCGGAATTTGAACCCGCATCACTCGGTTTCCTAAGCGAGCGCGTTACCACTGGGCTACCCCTGCCCATTGCATTGTCTTTCGGTGAAGGAAAACATCGTGAGGAAACCTACATGTCTAAGAGATCCTAGCAAGTTTTCGAAAGACGTGTAGTCCGCCAACCCTTGGCCAGCGTGGTGGACTATGACCTGATGCCCCTCGTATTAAAGGGAGACCCGTGCCCAGCAGTGGAACGTTAAAAAAAAGGGTTGAATACATACAGTACATACAAAGGCCTATAAGTGTACATGAAATATTCTATTTAGGTTAGTTATTATATAGTTAGTAGTATACACTTATAAATATAACTGTATCAAAGTAACTACTATATTTATATATAAATTCGAATATAAATATAAATTTTATTTTTAAGATTGCATCTTGAGACCGTTACGGATTCGGAAGAGCGGAGCGACAAGATAATGTTTTATCGTGAGTGAGAAGTATAAAACGATAGATGCTCAACGTATTTAAGCGCCAAAACAGTTTTTAATTCACTATAAATTAATTAAGCAACCAATCGAAAAATGAAATTTGGTAACTGAAGAAACACTTCTAGACTTCCTGACAAAACAAAAACCCTACAAAATAGTGAACTGTTTCTGCGATAAATAGCAATATGTACTTTTAAAAAATATATATTATCGTGAAAATTTTCACCAATCATGTTTTCAAATTTGAAAATTCAAGATAAAAGTCCGTAATATCATTTCCCTAAATATCAAAGTAGTAACTTTCACAGATTCTGAGATAAATAACGATGTTTATGTACAAAATTTCCATATGCACACTCATAATTCCTTCCATCATTGAATTCAATATTAGAATAATAATAAACAATATACCTAATAATACCTACAGCATACTGTTCATATGTATTATTAATATAATAGTCATAAAATGTAAGTACATTAATTTATCAACATGAAATAAAGTCGTAAAGACGGTAAAATAAAGTCGTTGGAATACTTTAGACTTATAAAGGAGTACACTTAAAAAACTAAAACTAGTCACAACCTGTAACAGTTCTAGTTCGGTAGCTTCCGTCTATCGCACTTCCCGATTTGATACATATTATATCTAATACTTATTAAAAAACACGATATTGGCTGTAATAAACTTGTTTAAAATATTGGAGAATATGAAACAGTTTTAAATACAAAAAAAAGCTCGTAAAAAAAGACAAGAGATTGACAGATCGCTGTAATTTAAATGTCAAATAATAACTTTTTAAATAAAATGGTATATCGACTTCAAAATCACTATAAAAGTAATTATTCCATCCCAGGGAGGAATGTTTTCATGATTTTTTATGGAACTACCCTTGATAACTCAAGGGTACATCTTACTGATATTATAAATGTGAAAGTTTAGATGGATGTTTGAATGTTTGTTACTCAATCAGGCCAGAACAGCTGAACGGATTTTTCACACAAAGATAGATTATAGTCTGGAATAGCACATAGGCTACTTTTTATGCCAGAAAAATGTACGGTTCCCGTGAAACAGATTTGTTTTTTTTTTTCCTAGAGTCGAACCTGATCGAAGCAAGGGTGAGCAGTTAGTAATCTATAAACGTTTTCCTACGACTCCGCTCACGTAGTTCATTTATATGTACATATAATTGCTACGCTCCTAAATATCAAATTATTACCTAGTTTTCATCCCCAGAGGATATACCTACTGTATGAAAGTTTGAATTAGAATAAATAGTCGTCATTCTTAATCAGAAAGATTATTTCCAATTTTAGTAACTGTAATTTTAAAAATAACAGATTATCATGCAAACTTCCAGCCCTTTTTTACCCCCAAATATCCTTTCTTAATGAATACCTACTCCCTATGAGAAATCTAATCAAATTTCAAGTATGAAGTATTTATGAGATTGACTGAGATTTAATGATTCAATGAATCGTACTTTGCTCTTATTATGTACTAGCGACTCACGCTAGCTTTGCTCGCGTTCGTCCCTAGGTACGTTTTCAAGGTTAGCTATGTTTATACATAAATAGGAGCTTGCTACTCCTAAGATATTCATTTAAATTATATAGCGATTTATTTACCCTCGCTTGGCCCGGGTGCGTACGCCGTACGCGGATTTTGTTCACAATTTTATGGGTTTTTTTCGCGGAACCCTGATTCTTTTTCTAAAATAAAATTAGCCTAAGTTACTCCTTATAACATCAGCTATCTGCCAGTGAAAGCCCCGTCAAAATCGGTCTAGCCGTTTCGGAGATTAGCCGAAACAAACAGACAGACAGACAAAAATTGTAAAAAAAAGTTGTTTTGGTATATGTACCGTGTATACATCCATATACATTTAGTAAAAAGCGGTTATTTTAATATTACAAACAGGCACTCCAATTTTATTTATCTGTATAGATATAGATTTATAAAAAGGAATTAAATCCGTTTAATACCGGCAAAGATACCGCTAAAGACATACTCCCGAATTGACTACATCCTTATTTTAAGTCAATCAAATATCAGAAGTGAAGAAACATTTCAATTCATTTTTTGTATTAAATAACTTTTTAAATTGTGGGTAATTTAAAATTCAGAAGGGCTGCCTGAAGCTACACGAGTAGCTACCTAGCAGGTGGTGTTCAAATGCTAACCGCGTCGTCGTCATTACGCGCACGAGAACCTCAATCGCGATTAATTTGTACTTAAGGCTATTTTACCATACATTATATCTTTTTAGATGTCTAATTTTATACAGTAGCATACACATTTTAAATAAAACTATCTTTTCGGATTATTTCGCGGATTTATTTTGATTTTTGGTTCCCGACGTTTCGATTGCTTTACAGCAATCATGGTAAATCTAAGAAAGTATTAAGAAAGTATTATAGTAGCATACACAGTTTATTATTGACAAGAATTTTAAATTACAGATATATAAATTTTCATAATGTTACACATATGGATGTACCTTTTATACTTTCTTTATTATATTGCCTGAATAAAGGCATTGAAAGGCACTGAATAGCATCTCTGATTCTCATGTGCAAATCATTTACCAACTTTTTTACCACTTGTCTTATGGTGAAGCAATATCGTAAGGACATCTGCATGTCTGCAAGAACCTAGCAAGTTTTCGAAACACATGTGAAGTCCGCGAACCCGACCTTGTAGCGTGGTGGACTATGGCCTAATCCTCCTCATAATGAGAGGAAATCCGTGATCAGGGGTGGGATATTAAAAAGACCTGAATACAATTTATACATACCTGAACAAAACCTACGAATATAACAACTTCGATTTTAAGCTCGATAGAATCGGAGTAATATTTAAAATGCGTAAGTTTGTGTGTACGTATGTGTAAGCATATGTTTGTCACTCTTTCACGCTAAAACGGCAGGATAGATTTAGATGAAATTAATAGGTACACATATACTCGTAGACTATGATCTAAAGCATGACATAAGTCAAGCACTTAGGGACGCAACAGAAAGCGAATCGCTAGTATTTTATATAAAAACATATGAAGAAAAATCAAATTGCAATCCAATTTCAGTAAATTTAACATAAGAATATCCAAATAATAAGTTAAAGTTAAGAGTTGAGGGGAAAAATTTGTAACATGAAAACAAAGTGATATAAAAACTAGTGAATCCTTTAGACTTAATATGTCAGTATTTCTTAAAAATAAAAGGAACCAATCAAAGAAATAC
This sequence comes from Fabriciana adippe, assembly GCA_905404265.1. NCBI lineage: Eukaryota > Metazoa > Arthropoda > Insecta > Lepidoptera > Nymphalidae > Fabriciana > Fabriciana adippe. The sequence goes on along the minus strand of FR990001.1, from coordinate 8,429,355 downwards.
TAATATTATAAAGCTGAAGAGTTTATTTGTTTGTTTGGTTGAACGCGCTAATCTCAGGAACTACTAATCCAATTTAAAAAAATATTTTTGCATCAGATAGCCCGTTAACTGAGGAAGGCTATAGGCTACATATCGTCCCGGAAAAACGTATGGTTCCCATGGGATAATTTGTTTTTGTGTAGGGACGAACCCGAAGCGAAGCAAGGGTGAGTCGCTAGTCAAAGAATAAAGGTGACTTCAAAAAAAATAACTTAAAGAAATAAGAATACATATTTGTTTATGGTTTTAATTTATCTTCCTTCCAATGCCATACATCAGAAGATAATCTGAAATGTGGTGCCTAAGTGGCAATTTAAATAATTATTGTAATAAATATCTAGATAATTATTGGCATAACAACATACTGTCATTAGTCTCTTTCAGATACACAATGGTTTAAGTACCTTTTTTCATTAATTTATAAATAAAATATATTCGTAAATATAAAGTTCACCATTACTTTTTTTATTTATTACTAGCGACTCACCCTTGCTTCGATTTAGATACCTTATGACGGTTAGCATGGAATACATAGACTATATAGTCTATATATATATATATATATATATATATATATATATATATATATATATATATATATAGAGAGAGAGGGAGAGAGAGAGAGAGAGAGAGAGAGAGCGTTATATCCCTTACTTGATAAATGATTGATTCCCCATACAAAGTTCCACCCCCCTTTTCATCCTCTTAAGGAATGATTTCCGGGGTAAAAACTATCCTATGTCCTTCCCAGGGTCCCAAACTATCTCCATACCAAATTTTGTCTAAATCGGTTCAGCGGAATAAGCGTGAAAAGGAGACAGACAGACAGACATAGTTACTTTCGCATTTATAATATTAATTAGTATGGATATAAAGTTTACTTAGTTTTTTTAAGCAATATATAATATTTCAACGTAATATAAACGAAGGTAAAGGATTTCTTTTCAAATATGGTGCCTTTTATACAAAATGTCATCCGCATACCTTATTCTAGATTACTACATCTAAAAGGATTTCAATAGACAATGGCAGTAGGAGATAGTTTTGCTCTCAAAGTTGCACATTTCCTTAAGTACACTTGTGGAGTACTTAAAAGACACATTTGTATTAGTCATGTCCTATAAAATACAAGATAGTTTTAACACTCAGGCATGGAATACAATATGTTTATGTCAATTTTTATAGTTGTAGACACTATTTTATGTCTCCAAAGAGTATTCACATTGCTTTGTAGAGAGAAAACCTGTGAACGTCAAATAAATTTCTTGACTTGAACAATAAGAATGTATAATTATTTAAGAGTTACAATTCATTAAAATAGTACTAGCAATGTTTATGTTTTTACTTCAGCGTGTGGTTATTACATATAAGTTACAATACCCCAATGAAGATTAAGCCGGATTATACTGTATCGGTTTAAAAGACCTAATAGGCTTTTATTTTTATTAAAAATCTTCTTCCGCTAATATAATCTTTTATTTCGTTCGGAAATTGATCTCACAATCTGACAATAGTATATATTGTCAACCAATAAAACGATTATGACTGAAATTCATAAAATATTTACCTCAGCCTAATATACGAACTATTTTAAAATATTATACAATTATTATATTTATATATAAAATACACTATAATATTTAAGTATATTTCTGTGATTTAGGTGATATGTACGATACCAATTCCCACACAACGGGAAAAAAATCTTTTTTGGTTGTCAATTTGTTTACGCTGCTCACTCATCTCTGGAGTCGATTCTTCCACCGGCAGATACACATATCTACTACCCCTAACTTAGGCATGGGAACTTAATTTTTAAACAGCTAACAGAAAAATAGAGTATAGAAGAACAGCTTAACAGATGTTTTACTGACGAACGGAGAATTCTGGTGAAAGTCATGTAAGCTTCTTTATTTCATCGTTACATGCGGAAAAAGACGAATAAAAAAGCTAGTCATCTAAAACAAGTCTTTAAAAGAAGTCAATTACATATTCATATACGCCTTTCGAGATTCATTATGTGGTTAAGCCATTTCAAGTTACAGAGAACTAAATTTCCGCGTACAACGAATTTCCAGAGATAATAATATTGCATAAATATTGCATAACATAAAATATTGGCCAATGGTATGTGAAACCTCAGATCAGCGTGTGCATAAGAAATAGCATCAACTGTAATTTTCACTGGAATGTTAATGTAGGTGTTACAATTGTGAAATATGTTTTACTCTTTAGTCTCTTTACTCACTCTGGCTTCGCTCAGATAATTTAAAGAATAAAATTAATTTTTTGCCATATTATTTCATTAGCCTATTAATTTACTTTTATACTATAAAATAAAAATATGAAGTAGGTACATTTGCTTACACGAAACGCGTGTCGTACGCATTTATATTTTTATCACATTTAACAAACAAACTCGAAGTATTTTTTTGAAATTTAATCAATTACGAATTTGTTGCTTCATTATAACTTTCATTAAAATTAAAAAAAAATCATTTGTTTAAATTTGTGCAGAAAAGCTAAACGTAGATATAATTTTAATCAACTAATGAAAGGTATTAAAAAATAGCTAATTAAAAAATTCTATGAGTCTCATGTTTCAAATATTCTGTACTCGATTATAATAATTTTAAGGACAATAAACTTTCGTAAGTATTAAGTATCAATGAGATTTTCACAATCTTATTGATCATAGCAGTTAATTTAATATTTACCTATATAAAAAAATAATTTATATTCTACATAACATATACAAAGAAGGTGAATAATGGTTATGAAACTATCAGACAGGTTGCTGAATAATATACCTATATCTACTACAACTCTACATACATTTACTTCATCGATGTCTTGTAAAAGTGTGGAATGTAAATCGTTAAGATGCCATTTCTGTTGTACCAATCTGAGTGTGAACAGAGATAAATGTAATCGAGTTCCTTACGAAGAACCGTTGGGAGTCAGGTGGGAATGATTTATGCAAAGATTCGGCTCTCTCATATTGAATGGAAATAATGTTTTCCTCTCTAAATCGCAATGGTTATGTTCATTTTGCAACAGCAACACGATAAACCTGAATATACCCATAGTTATCGTGAAAACTTCGAAAGTGACATAAGTCGTCTTACAAGATCATCTTCGCAGTACTTTCTCTAATGCTAACTTACTATTTTGTTATTTACGGAAATGTTACTTGTATAATACTAGCGGCTCACCCTAACTCTTTTCTTGTTCGTCTCTAGATACGTTTTAAAGGTAAATATGGAATAGATTGATATATACGTATGATGAGTTTTTATGGGTTTTATTATAACCTGTTCTCCCGTGGGAATGAGATAATCTGACGCGGTAAAGCCTATGTCACTCTCCGGCCCTCCAGCTGTCTCCACACAAAAATCACGCTAATCCTTCACTCTGTTTCGACGTGAACGAAGCACAAACAAACAAACGCACAAATAAGAGCACTTTCACATTTATAATATTACGAGTAAGTATGGATAATATAACATAAAATATTATATCAGAAATGGAGATAAATGTAATCGAGTTCCCGAAGACCGCTGAGAGAGGTGGAAATGATTTATGCGAAGATTCACCCCTCTCATATTGAATGGAAATAATGTTTTCGTCTCGAAATTTTATTTATGTTTCTCTTCGGTTTAACCCTTTGTGTTTGTAAGACCGAACGTTTATTTATAATATTCTTTGTTTTCACTATTTTATTCATAATATTTTTGTAGTCTTTTAAAAAAAATTGTAAAATTTATATCTTTACGTGTTCATAAGAAAATTAACATAAAGATCTATTTAAATATACTCTACTATTAGCATAAAATATATATTATGTGGTAAAAAATAACAAAACCTGTAAAACTTCACACCTTCAAAAAATATGTACCCATCTGCGCTAATTTATTTATTTCAAACCAACGTTTGTTACTTCATAAAAGTCAAATTGTAACACCATACAGCCATCTTATAAGTAAAAAGTCCGCGTACAATACAGATTTCCTAATAATTTAATATCTATAATGAATCTATTAAAGTTACTTTTTGGATAAAAAGCTGGACTTAAAGCTCTTGTAGAAGCTTTAAGTCCAAGCCGACCTAGTCTCATTCATTCTACTCCATAGCCAGAGACAATCACAGGCACTGTAAATAAATTTAAGCCGCGACACGTTATGACCATTATGCAAGCAGACTTCTTGTTACTGCCACAATTTATTAACACATGGAGATATCGAAACATTTTTGTATAAACTAATATTAACTGACCCTGCAGGATACGGTGCAGACTAACTTGATTTTATGCAAATGTGCTTTATAATAGCGTGTTATTTGCTTAGATATTTTATATTAAATTGCGAATTATACTTATTAATAATGCTTTTTATATAAATGGTTAACATTTATTTAGTTGTACCATAAAAGTTTGTCTATTAACATAAGAATTTTTCTCATTAAACAAACAAACAAAATCACAAAATTTATATTTCTAGTTAAGTAGGTTATCTATGCAAAATGAAATCAATAGGTACTCGTATGTAAAATGAGATGTTTTTAAGCATTAAACTCGTAATCTGATATGATTTTTAAGAGCCGACTAAATTTTTTATGGATTAACAAAACCGTATTTTGAAAATAACACAACAAATAAGCTTCTAGATTTATACCAATGTATGTTTATGTAGTTAAAATAATGTTTTTAAAAGTTCATTTTAGTTATTGACTAAGTAATGTAAAATATATATTTAAATGTAGGTATTTCATTTTATTACTTTATTAGACAGAAACAAATCTATTCCACGAAAACCGTACATTTTTCCTGGATTATATATAGCCTAAAGCCTTTCTCGATAAATAGACTATTCAACACAAAAAGAATTTTTCAATTCCAACCAGTAGTTCCTGAGATTAGCGCGTTCAACCAAACAAACAAACAAACAAACAAACAAACAAACAAACAAACAAACAAACAAACAAACTCTTTAGCTTTATAATATTAGTATATTTCATTTTATTAGTTATAAGTAATTAAAGGAATTATTAAAGAAATGTAAGAAAACTAAAATTGAATTTTCCACATAGTATTTTAATATTTTATCCCAATTGACGTTTTCTCTTACTTAAAGTCAGAAGTTTGATTATAAAGTCCGCAAGTTTGATTCCTATTGAGCGAATTTTAGTAACCTTACAAATATATATAAAAAATGTCTGAAATAGAAATTTATTCATTATATAATATTACATATGTTGAACAGTTTAGATATCTAATCTTATATATTTAAACGAGAAATTCTTGTATATTTATTTATACCGGGGATCTCGGAAACGGCTCTAACGATTTCGCAGAAAATTGCTATGTGGAGGTTTTCAGGGGCGAAAAATCAATCTAGATTAGTCTTGTGTCTGGGAAAACGCGTGTTTTTGAGTTTTCCTGCGGTTTTTTTTCGCATTATTCCACACAAAATATGGTCCATATAATTTCTTATACTCGGGCATAAGCATCGTGGTCAAGCGGCCAAAGTGCAGGATTGACAATCTCAGTTGTGCGGGTTTGAATCCCGGTTGGATACCATGTTTTTACTTTTGTTTTTTTTTTTGTATTTATTCAAGTTTTAGTTTTTTTTTAATTTAAAAAATACGATATAACAAAAAAAATCCGAGCGAAGCTCGGTTGCCCAGGTACTTAAACATAAAAGGAAAATTTCATTAAAATAATATATCGTCAATTCAGATAGAAAAAGTAACTAACAACTTTTATAATATTTGAGTACAAAATCTCACTTTGTATTCAAATATTATGTTATTTTTGTAAAATAAACCATTAATTTTTTAAATTATATAAACTTCTTTAATCAAAAATAACTTGAATTTTAACTTTTTATTATACTTTTTTCTTAACTCAAAAATCGACAATGCATTTTCATTCCTCTCTAAAACTTTCTATTTATGAATATTGTCTTATTATACAAATTTTATAATGGTTAAGCTATATATTTCCTTATGGTCAAGATAAGTAAATAGACTGTCGATGTTGCTGTGCAAAACTAATTAAACCAAATAATGTAATTTTAAATTTAATAAATGGTGACTTGAGCTCAAGCTAAATGTCTCATAACTTTTAGTATACGATGTCGCTACCGCACTTTTACGGCGATTTCTCATCTAAGTTTGATGACCGCTAGCGGAAGCTGAGTTCCATCAGATTATAGTCAGCCACAACTACCAACCTCAAGAGATAGGTATGCTATGAAAATGTTATACAGATTAAAACTTTATAACTGTATCTTAAAGTCGATTTCACAATGATTAGAAGACAACTTACTTAAGACAACTTTTTACAAAATTGCACATTAAAGTCATGCTTGGTTATTATTATTATAAATAAGTAAATAAAATGTTAGAGCTCATAAATACAATAACTATAAGTAACTATAAGTACCTAATGCTTATATTGAAAACATTAATCTATACATATAATAAAATTCTAACTAAGCCGAATCTGTATATTAAATATTTTTTGGAAAATCTTATTGAAACAGACATTATTATCGATACAGAGGCCGAATCTGTTGTTTTTAGAATTTTTGTCTGTTTGTAACCGCATCACGAAAAAACCACTGAACAAATTTTGATGAAATTTGATATGATGATAGCTAGTCATCCGAGTCAACATATAGGATACATCTTACTACGGGAAATTGTCTCACCTCTAAGCTAAACGTTAAAACGTAACTAGAGACGAACCCGAGCGAAGCGAGGGTGAGTCGCTAGTAAAATTATATATTTTGAATTTACTGGATACTTTGTATGTTTCTACATTGTACGTTTGTGGGAAGGATGTTTGGAGTGATGACGAGACGAGAACCAAAAGAACAGTAAAATATTTTGTCTGTCTGCGCGCAATTTACTGACGTCTCGGAAGGTAGTTAAATGTATTTCAGTGGACCTTTAATAATTTATTGTACAGTAGCCCAGTCAAAAAGGTTTTAACCTCATATGAAATATTATATATTTACGACCTTTGTACTTCATACCCTATAACTTTGGGCAAAGGAAACAAGATATTTATTATTATCAATATTTGCTTTTCGCTAGGATTTATTTTACTAAGATAAAAAGTAACCTATGTAACTTTTGGCTGTCCTCTATTCGCCAGTAAAAGTTTCGTTACAATCAGTCTAGCTGATTCAAATAGACTCAAATAGCAATAGAACAAACAGATTTTTTGACAGACCATTTGAAAATTGAAGCATGAGATTGTGCAAAGAAATATTCTGATTACAGATATTCAGTTAAATTTTACCCACTCTCGTTTTAATTAATATTAATAATTTTCAAAGTGTACCTATTAAGTAATTCACACCACAGCTTTGCTACCTGATGTCATATTTATATAAAACCTGTATTTACGAAAAAAAATAGAAGTCGATTAATAATACATGTTCAATGTCTTTTTTCCAACACATTTAGAATTTTGTTCAATATATTACGTAGAAACTAGAAAAACAAAATACTAATTTTATTTAAGATGGAATGAAACGATGACATCTAACAAGCCATTGCTTGTATTAGGTAACTTCAGTATACCTCAGAATTGTAAAGTGCCTGGTTTTCGCAACTACATAGGTTGTAAGTACATTTTGATTTTCCTGAACACACGGGGTCAAACCACTTAATTCAGGTGTGGCTGGGCCTTAACTATTGTAACTTATACAGAGGTTAATATAATTTAAAGCTGTGGAATTTAATTTATAGTTCTATGTTTCATTTGCAGCTGAATCTATATATCAAATGAAATATTACCGAAGCCAAGCTTGTTGGCCCATCACGAAATATTTACAGTACGGACGGACAGTACCTAGTTATTTCATTTAAGCAGAAATATTTATGTGTTTTGATAAATCTCTTAAGGCTTATTAAGGTAATATTATTTTTATGTGATTAAATACATATCAAAAAAATGTTTAATTGTGACTGTGCTTGGCTCGTACCTAAGCACCAAATAATCAAGGTTCGCAAAAATTTTAAACTCCCAAACAACAACAGGGGCAATAAAAATAATTAAGTAGCTGACAATGAAATTACGTTTTATAAATCTAAATATAATTGTTACAGGAACGACAAAGGAGAATGTAGCTGCACAAAATGTCGCAGCGTGATTTCTCGGAGGTATGTGCATTTGGTGGTACTTTAATCATTTAATCGAAAGTAACTTGGTCGATACTGCGCTGAAGAGAAACTATGTTGAAATGGCATATGTAGAAATAATATCTTAGATATCAATATATTTTAACATATTCTTGTACGTAAAGTTAAAGATGAAACTATAAGTCATTAGTCAAAAAATATATGTTAATAAAGTACATAATAAGTTTTCTGTTTAACATTTAATGTCCAATTTTACGAAAAAAGAGTTTTTTTATATGCTAAATGGTTTCACAACGTTTTCTGTATTTACAATTTCGTGATGCTCTAAATCATTAGTAATTTACGAATATAAATAAAGCTTTTAATTCAGTAAATTTAGTTACTATGGCACTAAAGACCTTGCTTATATGCTATTGATTTCATAGCTTCTTACTTTAATCAGAGATTCCCGAAGATATTATGTAAAAAATATTATCACTCAACACCCGATTACATAAAAAACCAATTAAAAATATGGGGACAAGTTAATAAAGTATATAATATTACGCAGTCGAAGACATAAATGGCGAAGATTTATCCTTGCTGTGAGTAATTATGAGGGAACGTAGGATCAAGTTCAGGATTAGGTCAAACACATAACCCTCCTTGGACTTCGCTGCAGTCGGGTAAAAAGCAACTGTTCAGTATTCGCCAGCTCTCAGCAGAACTGCATTCCAAGCCAGTGATAGCTTCCTCACAGACTCATTGCACTTACAGGACAGACAGACACCTTGATAATTATAATTACTGTATTAAAATATTACAGATTATTTGCTTACACAAATTAAGTAGATTTAGAAACTAAGCTAGGATAGGACTGATATACTATTAGTGTAAGATTGTTTGAAATAATTAGAAATTCTAATTTTATTACATTTAAAAATTCGTTTACAAACAAATAGTATATAATTTACGTAGTTATAATAATGTAACATTTACACAAGTTTTAATGTCTCACAACACGACTTTACTTCATACGTAATGTAAAGCTGATATTTTAGGCTTGCATCGATCTCATGAGTTACAACATTGCAAGCCAACTCAAAAGGTATATAGTCAGAAGAAAATGCCTGTTAAGACACCCATAAAGGTTGCCTTGGACAAAACTAACAAAGAGCATTGAATTACAGTAATATATATTTCTTCGTTGACGACTACTAGAGTATTAAAGTTTAATAAAAAATACTGAAAATTATACTAACTGTACAATGTACATATATCATATTCAGAGGTACATTTGTAAACAACATTAAACTGTTTGATTCTGAATAATTTTATGAAGCAATGTGTCTTCATAAAATACAAGTAGTAAATGGAATATTCCTTATGAAAATCTTATGCATCTATGTCGCACTTTATCTAACCTTACTAGGTAAGAGGTAATATTTATGCTATATATTCATAAAGGCCTAACCCACGCCGGTTTTAATCACATCTTTGGAACCGTCTCAGAATGCAACTTTTAAACATTTCATATGTAGTAATTTAAACCTTACGCCACTATAATTTAGGGCTATTATCTTTCAAAATCCATTAACAATGACGAGGCGAGTTACATTTAAGGTCTTACAAATTCATATTATAATTTCAAATTCAAATGTAACCAAGGTGCAGATGTGAGAAACTGTGTGGGCGGGGTAACAAATGTTGCTCTTTCCTATTGTAATACGTAATAAAAATTGTTTTACATCACAATTCCTTAGCAATGTATCTTATAATCAACAAGAAAACTGGATGAATGTGTAAGATAAATCTGTACTATATAATAAAGGTGAATGTGTGTTTGTTTGTCTTTCTTTCACAAAGATGGACTAAGGTTTGTTTTAGTTAGGTAATACGTAGTTTATATTGATTCCGTAGTTAAAATAATCATCTCCGTTAAAAATTGAAATTGATAATAAAATGAAGGACCAAATCCAAAAGATATGTTGAGGTATCTACATATCTCATTTACATATTCCCGTATATTCATTTTTATTGAAACGCTATATCTATGCTACCTTTTATCCCAGTTTTGACAATTTCGGGTTCAATTACAATTTACTGATTAAAACGATCATAGTATAGTACTCGTAAAGCATAAAAATATTAATTACAAATTTAAAATTTTTTGGCCCACTCAAAATAATTCAGTACGTTGCGTTGACACATTAAGAAAACTTTTTTTATATATTAAAAAAGTATTTATGTACTTTTTAATATCGATTTCAGTTTTATTTAGTATTTTATAGCAACTTTTATGTTTCCATAAAAGTGAGAGTCATATTGACTTCAAAGAATGTATAATAAATATTTTATGTCGATATTAATTTTTAAAGTGCATTGTTTCAGTTTTCACTCTATTTTTATTGTCGCAGTCGTCATGCTATAAAATATAGTATATGAAGTTTTACATAATTATAAATATTTTATTCGTCAATTATTATTCGTTATCGAAAAATCTAAACCTAACCTTTTATTTTTATAAATGCATTCATTAAAATAAAGTTGTATATTTACATTTTTTCTTAAATATCCTTACTATATGTATAAAAAAGTGAACCTTTAACTATTAAGTTAGTAACTAAGTAAATAAGTTGGGATATTAACAAACAGCGCCATCTAGTTATCAAGGTAAGCTACGAGGCATTGTGTTATGAATACCAGATAGTTGATACACCACACATATATAACTTTTAAATACACACAATACATTAAAAATAAAACACCCATGACTGGAGTACAAACATTCGTGCTCATCACACAAATTAATGTCCCAGCGGGACTCGAACCCACAGCAAGTCACTATAAACTGAGCCAAACGTGTCGTCAAATCGTAAAAAACGTGTCGTAAGGTATCTTACTCGTACATCACCCTACGACCTACGACAACGGAGTAATTATACAAAATTAAACGACGCGGACACAGGCGAAGCTAAAACGGAACGCTATTAGTGTAATAAAACACCAAATTATTTTTTTGAATAATCAAATATATTTATCATGCATAAAGTAAGAATATATAGTTTATAAGCCTACAGCTCAGCTTAGTCTAGACATATTTACAATGTAGCTTGTGGCACTTTAAATGAAATTGTAGTAGTGTTAGGTTATTTTACGATTTAACAAGTACTTATAAATTACTCCCCGACCTCCTCTATACCTACACGTAATGAATATTAGTTGTTAGTTTGATCTTTACTTAACGAGTCATTTAAATTATTCTGCCATAAATATAGTCTATATTCTTTATTGTTTGACTTAATAACATTGGCTTCAGTAAACGAATATTATCTTAATATGGACACAAAAATTGCTTCTAGTACCTAATAATAATTGAATATTCTTATGTATTACTAGCGACTCACGCTCGCTTCGCTCGCGTTCGTCTCTAGGTACGTTTTCGCGGTTAGCTATGTTTATACATAAATGGTAGCTGGCTACTCCTAAGATATTCATTTAAATTATATAGCGATTTACCGTCGCTTTGCTCGGGTACGTACGCCGTACGCGGATTTTGTTTACAATTTCATGGGTTTTAATTTTTTTTCGCGGATCCCTGATTCTTTTTCTAAAATTAAAGTAGCCTATGTTCCTCCTTATAACATCAGCTATCTGCCAGTGAAAGTTCCGTCAAAATCGGTCCAGCCGTTTCGGAGATTAGCCGGAACAAACAGACAGACAAACAGATAGACAGACAGACAGACAAAAATTGTAAAAAATGTTGTTTTGGTATATGTACCGTGTATACATCCATATGCATTTTGTAAAAAGCGGTTATTTTAATATTACAAACAGACACTCCAATTTTATTTATCTGTATAGATATTTATTTATATGTATAGATAAAAAAAAGAAAACAAATTGCTCCAGACCGAATTTCGGTCACGGCGGCCAATGTCATTGTGACTAGCCATGTACTGTACTGCGCTTAATACATTATACTACACAAGTACGTGCGCAAACATACAAATGTAAGAGCACTCTTAATTTCTTTCACTCTCAAAGTTCGATGGGAAGGTAATCTGACACAACCTGTGGTAGACGCGAAACCAATGGTATAAGTATGAACCAAAATAAAGATACTTGACCTGACTTGGGACTCGAACCCAGAACCTCAGGATCAAGGACCATATATGTCAACTACTACTTCAACAAGACAAGTCCTTAGTTATTCGTAGAACAAAGTTAATTATAAAAAAATAAGCACTCTTACACACTGAGAAATTATTAAGTCTCTATCTGAGATCTCGCGAGGGAAAAACGTAAAGAAAATTATTCATTACTAGCATTTCCCGCGGCTCCGCCCGCGTTCAGATGATCAAAAACCAAATTCTTAGGTTTTACACATAAGTATACTCTTACATTATACATTACTTTCCTTGCGCACCGCATGATTGGTAAATAATGGCAGTGATTGACAATGCCACAAAGATTCCTCTGTTAAATTGATTTTTTTGTTTTAGCAATAACATTTATGTATGTCTATACTTCTGTTTTGTTTGTTTTTTAGTTTTGGGCGATAAACTCTCAAACTACGGAATTCATTTTAATCATTTTTTACTAATAGACAGCTATAGATTAATTTAATATATAGCTGATTATTTAAATTACATAATGATAACTTTTTTTAATTAGCGCTAGTTAGTAATATTTTCCAAAACGATTTTCAAAAGAAAGTGTAATAAGTAAATAATTCTAAGCGAATACGTTTCTTTATTTCATATGGCTCGGCTAATATGATTAAAGTCGCAAGCATTTTATTGTGTCCTTTAAGCCTTTACCTTCCAAGAAAAGGTGTCAAGAAAAAGTGAAAAAGTTGAGATATAAGAGTTCCTAAAATACTTTTTCATAGTTTTTGAGATATGAAATATTTTTAGTTATCCGCTTTGGCAGTTTAACAGCCATAAACTTGTTTTCCATAAAATGTTATAAAATAATATAAATTGAACTTATTTTTACGGTGCAAAAAATGAGTAGGTATTGTGGAAACGTAAATATTATTCGTATTTATTTTAGTGTTAACCATACAAAACACGTAAGTAAGAAAAACAACATAGCATTTTGCTATACGAAATCTAAAATGCGCGAGTTGGATTTATATTTGCCCAGTTTTTACATTAAAAGATTAAAAAACATTAACATTATTTACTAAACAATAAAAATTTACAAATATTCTCATTTGAAAATTGTTTCGGCCTACAAAATATTACTAATATGTTACTAATTTATAAAGCTAAAAAGTTTGTTTGATTGAAAATTTAAGCACGGGCAGGGCCGCGGGTAATTTAGTAGTAATTATAGTAAAGTCATAGAAAGGTTATATCTGTACATTTTTTTTTTGGATAAAACTACGTATTTTAAAAACACATGGCGACATCTATTGTCAAATAGCTAAATAACACATAAATAAATTTTCATTAACCCTTAAATTGGCAAGATGAAAAAAATTAATAAAACAGATATTTTTTGGATTTCCTTGGCTTTATATTATCCCTGAAGTATAGGAAAAATAATAAAAAAAAATTAGGATTTTCCATTTTCGAGAAAATTAACGGGTCCCACAGGATACGATGCCATATTCTCTATGAAAAACCAATGCTTTATTACGGGTACCGTAGTATACATTGCCGAATTGTGAAAAAAATAATTTTAATAGAAAAAAAAATATTATTATTTAAAAACACATTTATTTGCTATGGAATAGGCGGAAACAGTTGCGAGAGTTTTTTTCTCCCACAACAAAACACAGACTAACATTACATTTTACACAAAACACTCTAGTTTTTCCTTCTTTGCAGTAACGACAACGTGCTTTCTTCTCCTGAACTTCAGGAAAATGGCCTATATTGTCAAGGCGTACACTGTCTACAGGACGATTAGTTACTGGCTTTGGTTTCTGTATTTTTCTTACCTCTGCTATATCAACTAATCTCCCCTCTTGCTCACTCACCCTACCTGCTGCACGTAAACTTTCATAAATGTCATACCGAAAATCTTTAAGTGATATCTGAGGTCTATGATCTCTCCTGTATAGCAGCCATGCGTTATTGATACACATATCTAATAATTGTACAAATATTCCTAGATACCATCTACGGCTTTTAAATAGAGTGCGATACAATGATATCAGCATGTCCGCCAAGTCGACTCCACCCATATATTTGTTATATTCTTTAACTACTTGGGGGCATGCTACATCTACCTTACTTTTACTTTCTTTACAGTATCTTTTAATTTTTTCAATTGGATTAGAATCCATGTAGGAACTTATTAATGTCACAGCTTTATTGTCATGCCATTTTACAACTGCTAGCTTATTCTTATTGCAAACTAATTGCACACTATATCCCCTATTTTGTTTTCGCATTTGCAAATCTGTAGGCAAAAGATCTTGACAGCCTCGTAATCGGTTAGTCCTTATTGTTCCAAGACTGAATATCCCATATTCTTCTCTTAGTAAATATATTAATTCCGGCGACGTGAAAAAATTATCGGCGTATATTCTGCAAGGCCTTTTCTTAATGGTTTGGCATAAAGCTATGACTACCTGACCTCCTAAACCAAGAGAATTTTCTGTGTCAGAGAAATTATATCCACGAAAAGTGTCTTCACCACCATACATAATAAAATCATAGATAATTCCTGACACACCAGCGCGAATAAAATTTTTAAATCCCTATTTTTTTGGTTTATTCTTAATATATTGTTTTCTTTTACCGGCCTTTCTGCCTTTGTAGGGAATCATCATTTCATCGATAGAGTATTGCCCCTCCTCTTCAAGTTGTAAGAAATTTTGACGAATTTTCTCCATTACGGGACGTATCTTGAAATATCTGTCTGAGCTATCATCGTTAATATTGTCGACGAAATGAATATAACGTCGAATTTGTTCATATCTTTTTAAACTCATGATATCTGCTACAGAAGCAAACCGAGTTGTCTTCGCCCAATAATCAGTATAGGCTGGCATTTTTACAATACCCATAATAACATGTATAGCCAAGAAGCTTTTTATATCGTCTTCTGTTACTTGTATTGATTTACTTTGTTGCTGTACGGAATACAAGTTAGTATTTTTTGTTATATCTGTAATTATATCTACCGAGAAAAAGAAATGAAAATAATCTAATACTGTGTCTAATTGAGTCTTGTGGAGTTCGTGTAAGTCATTATCTACAAAAGCTCTGTGTTGAAATGCAGCCTTTGTCCATTTATAATTTAGAATTAATTTATTTTTCTTTATTTTTTTTGCAATTATTGCTGTAGAAGTTTGTTTTCGTTTACGTCTTGTAAGAGGAGTGACGGGCGAATGTGAAGAGACTGAAGGTGTAGGAAGCGACTGTATAGAGTTTAATGTAGGAATGGCCTCATAATTATTTGTTGAAGGAGATGGGAAAACTTCACGAAAGGTCGGTGTCAATGGCACATTTTCATAGTTTATTGTTCGATTATCATCTTCATCATCATCGAAAATGTTTAAGTTTTCATAAGAGGAATCTAGTGATGGTGGATCTGAGCTTATAATAGGTGAAGAAAATGGTTCTAAATGATGTTCACTATCAGAAATAGCACTTTCATCATCGGAATAAGCATTTTGTAAAGGAACCAAGGCCAAAATTTTGTGCGCTCTTGTTAGTTTCAAGCACTGAAGCAAAAAGAAAAAAAAAAACATGCAATATACATCCACACCACACAACACACAAAAAAAATAATAGGCAGAATTAAAAAAAAAAATGCATAAATATAAACTGTTAAGAAGTTGGCAACGTATTCCGTGGTACCCGTTACTTTTAATCGGTAACTTACGATGCTCTTGGCAACGGGAACCACGGGGTACGTACACGCTTCCGACACCATAATATTATTAATATGAATGGAAAGTCAAAATATTAAATTTTAATTTATTATTTAACATATATTCTTTCAATAAATAGTATATTTAATAGCTGGTTAGTGAAAAAAATAAAATAAATACATTAAAAACTTACCCGAGTCGGAGCGATACGTTGCCGCCACGAATTCATTTTGACTTTGACTGATAGATTGCAATGTTACCAGCTCAAACTATTTTTTCTACTAAACTTAAATATATTTAAAATGTTTCTAAAATATTAAAAGTAATTTTATTTCAAAAACAATACTCTTATTTTTTTTCTTAAAATAACGTATCCTGGAGTTCCCGTTATCGATTTAAGGGTTAAAATGACTATTTTAATGAATAAAATAGCGCTGTTAATATTTCTTTTAAGATAAGTTTTTTTAAATAGTTTTAACAAAATATATAAGTAAGTTACCTTGCTAAAGTATTAATAGCATCATCGTGCTTTTACTTTAACCAGTTTTTGTATTTTTTCTCAGAAATGAGATATTTCCCTGCGGTAAAAAGAATCCTATGTGTTGACCCGGATAACCTGCTATTACCATACCAAATTTCATAAAAATCCCTCTAGTGGTTTTTCTGTGAGGCGGTCACATTCAGAAAGACAGAAAAAAATCTAAAAACTATAGATTCGGGCTCTATATCGCTAATAATGAATATTTCAGTAAGATTTTTCGAAAAAAATATTAAATTTAGGGGTTCGGCTTAGTTACAATTTTATTGTATGTATAGTTACTAATTTATGAAGCGAAAAAGTTTGCTTTACTGATAATTTAAACACGGGCGGAGCCGCGGGTGATTTAGTAGTAATTCTAATAAAATCGAAAAAAGGTCATATCTGTACATTAATTTTTTTGGGATTAAAACTATGTATTTTAAAAACACATGGCGACATCTATTGTCGAATATCTAAATAACACATAAATAAATATTAATTAAAATAACTATTTTAATGGATAAAATAGCGCTTTTGATAATTTGATTTTCAAGATAAGCTATTTTTATAGTTTTTGCCATATTTTGTAAGTTATCTTGCTAAACTGTTTACAAATAGTATCGTCGTGGTTTTGTTCCTACCAGTTTTTGTATTTTTTTTCAGAAATGAGATATTTTCTCGCGGTAAAAAGTATCCTATATGTTGACCCGGATAACCAGCTATCATCATGCCAAATTTCATCAAAATCCCTCCAGTGGTTTTTCTGTGATGCGGTAACAGACAGACAGACAGACAGACAGACAGACAGACAGACAGACAGACAAAAATTCTAAAAACTATAGATTCGGCCTCTGCATCGATAATAATGTCTATTTCAATAAGATTTTCCAAAAAATATTTAATGTACAGATTCGGCTTAGTTAGAATTTTATAATATGTATAGATAAAAGGCTATAAAACTTTTAATTGTTGTAAATTGCTAACACAAAGTAAAAACCATATTATTAGGTTTCTTAATTTAAGTGGTCGGTAAATTTTATACTGTATAGCTTATGTGGATTATAGTAAAAATTAGTTTTATTGTCCACTAGCGACTTACCCTCGCTTCGCTCGGGTTCGTCCTTAGCTCGCTTCCCAATACAAACTTTCATCCCCTTTTTATAAGTTCCTGCACAATTTTCTTATTTTTTTTTTAATGTAAGAACCTTTTCCTGACAATAACAAATACAACAAAAAAAAGAATTAGTGAAATCGGTCCAACCGTTCATACGTAATGGTGTGACTAAGGGAAATAGGGATTCATTTTTATATATATAGACTAGCCTAATATGTAATCAGGTATATGTATCAGGCCCATACAATAATCGTTTCATATCTTGAATAACCTACAGTAAAAATTTTATAGATGATGGCATAGCGTGAGTGATGAAAAATTGATATATCCTGTCAATTATGATATAAAAAACAACTTAATCGTAATATTAGATCCCTTGCGAGCGATTATTATTTGTATGCATAAACACCTTATCTTTACTTTTCACATATACAAATTAATCGGTTTTTAGATCGAAAATTAACGATGTACCATAAAATTTCACCCACGCGCTAATATCGGCACAATCCTATAAAGCCTCGACAAGCGTAGCAAAAGCTCATTTATTGCAGCATATATACAATACAGTAAGCCCTACGCTATTTAATATTTTACAACTAAATAACATAATAGTTTATTAACTATTATTTTATGCAAAGAAGAAGATATGATCGGACTTAATCATTTTATTTTCATTTAAAATCGAAAAATTGAGAACCTTGTGTTTTTATATCTTCATACATGACATTTCTGCTTTTGTAGAGCGTTAGACAATTTTAAGTGAGAGCCACTTATAATTACAATCACATTATAAAGAAATAATTTTCAAGATTTGTAATTTCATCAATACCTACTTGTAAACATATATAAAACTAATCATATAATATCTAGGTAGGTATATTCTTGAGAGTAAGCTTGAATCAAATATGTGCGGATGTTTGGATATTTATTATTCAATTACGGCTAAACAGTTAAACGGATTTGGAGAAGTATTTATACTGTTAGATCATGTCCTGGATATTTATGTAGAATACTATATGTTCGCACATTGAGAGTTGCTTAGACTATTAAATGATTACAAATATTCATCTAGAGATTAAGGCGGTTAAAAATTCTTAGGGTATAAATTAGTTTGGAAAGAATAGAAGAGGACACTTGTTTTTTCCACAATGCAATAATGACGCATATGGCCAATTACGTATGCAGTCGTACCGAGCGCCTTATGGTTCCCTTTGAATGCTAAAATCTTTATTATCTAATTATGATTCATCTCATATACTTTATTATAGTATTTAAATACTACTATAGGCTTTAGTTCATTGAAGTCAACGTATTGTTGATCCTGGTCATATGGTGAGTCATGTTGTTAATAATTTTAACATTAACCATTTCAAATGTGGCTACCAATTTCATGATATGTTAATATATAGTTTTCATAGTTAGTAGTATTTACACGAAATACATGGTCTTGCCTCTCCATTCAGAAAATATATTTTTCGACTTAAGTTTACTATTTTATGTTCCGTCGACTTACCGGCTGTTCCTATTAGACAGGTAAGTTTAAGTAGCAATTGTTAAACGTTTCACAATACGTCGTATTTTAGTAGATGACGAGGTACACTAATAAAAATTTACAAATATATTTTGCTTATTTTGTCTTCTGGTTATCTAGTTGAGTTACGAACGCCATCTATACAGATAAATAAAACTGAAGTGTCTGTTTATAATGTCAAAATAACAGGTTTTTACTCAATAAGTATATAAGGTACTAATAAGAAATAACCATTTTAAAAATTTTTGACTGTCTGTCTGTTTGTTCCGGCTAATCTCAGAAACGGCTGGACCTGTTTTGACGGGACTCTCACTAGCAGATAGCTGATGTTGTAAGGAGTAACTCAGGTTACTTTTATTTAAAAAAAAAATAGGGTTCCGTGCAAAAAAATTAAAACCCATAAAATTGTGAACAAAATCTACGTACCTAGGGATGCACCCGAGCGAAACAAGGGTAAGTCGCTAGTAATTTAATAAGTACATGTAAAACAGGTACGTCTTGCACTTAGCGAGTAGCACACATGATTCATATACATATTACTAATAGTTCATTCCACTGCGCAGTCGTTGGCGCAATGACGGTTAGTACAAATTACGCGGAGTACATTATAGCACTATCATCACGCCATCATACAACCGCACTGGACACGCACAAAATATTAAAAAAATCATTTCCCCTTCATTTTCCGTCCCTTATAATTAATTTTTATCACAATATCTGGAATGGAAATGTAAAAATCTACATGTAATGTTCACTAAAATAAAATTAACCATTCATAACGCTTTACATATAAGAGTGATAAACTAATTAGAGAATCTAAAGATTACTAATAAAATAAAAAAAGCAAAAGGGGTGCATATGAATGCATAAGAAACACATCGTAATTATTCAAAAATCCGTTTATATTATTATACCATAAGTAGTAAATACATTTTTAGGGCATTTCTTAAGCCAAATAAATTTGATTATATTACAAGTAACATAGGCGTAAACATTTAAAGCTTATTTTTTAAAATGTATTCAGCCCTTTTTAACGTCCCACTGCTGGGCACGGGCCACCCTTCAACACGAAGGGAATCAGGCCATAGTCCACCACGCTGGCCAAGTGCGGTTTGGCGGACTTTACATGTCTTTTGAAAACTTGCTAAATTCTCTCAGACATGCAGGTTTCCTCACGATGTTTTCTTTCACCGTAAGGCAAGTGGTAATCATGTTAGAAATGATTCGCACGTGAAAATATCAGAGGTGCGAGACCCGGGATTTGAACCCGCTTCACTCGGTTTCCCAAGCGAGCGCGTTACCACTGGGTTACCACTGCCTTTTTTAAATACTTCTTCTAAAATATCAATTTTCTACAGTCCAACGATTGAGGATCTACATCGATAGTACTTAAATTATCTTTATAATACGCAAGTATAAAAGAAATGCAATATGGGTACAATATATTTAAATTTTGTATAAAAATTACGATGAATATATTTTTCTTGAATGAGTCTGCGAAACGAGCGCCATTGCCACAATGATTCAGACGATTGCTGGTATTTTAATTACTAACTGTACTTTCAAGTTATAACATTTCTTCTTTGCAAAGAATCAATTTTTTACTATTGTGTTCGTTTCCATTCAATGCAGTCTGGTACATATTTTTTTGATAAATAATTTTCCACCAATGTGGGTGGTCTTCATCGGCGTGTATCCAAATGTCTAACTACTAATGCATGCTATATAGATGACACCTTAAAAACTAAAGAAAATAAAGTACACAAATGAATTTTAACTTACCTAAACTTAAAGATAAAACAAAAATATTATACCTAATTCACAATAAATTAAATATAAAGTGAAAATTATTTTTTTTAAATATTTAACAAAACATCAAATTTGTAAAAATATTTTATCGATATATATATAAAACTAGCGACTTACCCTCGCAACGCTCGGGTGCGTACCGTAACGTACGTTTTAATTTTTTTTTGAGCGTAACCCTAATTCTTATTCTAAAATAAAAGTTGCCTAAGTTACTCCTTATAATATCAGCTCTCTGCCAGTGAAAGTCCCGTTAAAATTGGTCCTGCCGTTTCGGAGATTAGCCGGAACAAGCAGACAAACAGACAGACAGACAAAATTTTTAAAAATTGTGATTTTCTTATAAATACCGTACATAATTCCATATGCATTTAGTTTAAAAACGTTATTTTGACATTACAAACAGACACTGCAATTTTATTTATCTGTATAGATATAAAAATAATGTAAAATTATAGAAAAATGTCTTCCGTGTACATTTACGAAGTTAAAAATTGCTTACAGAACTGTAACTAACTGTAAAGTAGTAAAGCAGCCGAGTTAATTACAGGCAATTAGTTTTTAGCATAATATATGAACACATTTCAATGATATATACCTCCTATACTCCTAGACATACGGGACAAACTACTTCAGATGGCTTGTCTTTTTAGAAATTAGTATATTTTGCACAAGAGATAACTGGAAATATGCCTGGTATTTCATAATCATGTAGTTAAGTAATTGTCTTATCTATAAACAGGTTTATATGAACGGACTTACGGTAGATACGTACCTGGTTCGTATTCCATCTTACTAATAAATATTTTTGTCTTTTTAATAACGGAAATTTTTACAAGAGCTTTCGGGGCGGAGCAAACATCACACTAATATTATTATTACAAAATGTAATACATAAGCTACTGTTATTAGTAAAATTTGGCATTACCTATCTATACATATAATATAACTCTTAAATTTAAAAAAACCAACAGAGTAGCCTATTAATTGAGGCCATTTCAATGAGCCTAAACACGACATCTCTGCAGTATTTTAATAAAAAAGTTGAATATCTTGCAGATTCCAGGTGACGCAGCAGCATCCGGCCAAGGTTATCATATCATTGCAATGTCATTAAAGTAATGGGATACCAAGCTTCGAATCGATTAGATGTGTAGACGTTGTTCATATTATCCTATTACAGTATAGAAAAGAGCTGATAGCCTGCAAACGGCTGAACGGATTTTCTTGATTTATAGCTATGAACACTTCAAAAAAAAAACACCTTTCAAAAAAAAAGCTAAATTAAATTCAGTTCATCTGTTAGGTCGCTACGATGCCACAGACACACATTAAAAGCAAGCAAAGCGAAATCTGGACACGAAACATTTTTTAAAACAATGACTTATCTACATATATCTATACTATAATAAAGCAGTAACTTAGCGAAATCTGTACATTAAATATTTTTTAAAAACAATGAATGTAACGTATTATGTATACAATATAGATCCCAAAACAATAGTTATTAAAATTTTTGTCTGTTTGTCTGTATGTCTGTTTGTGTGTGTGCGTTTGTCGCAAAAAGTACTGAACCAATTTTAACTAAATTTTGTGCAGTGATAACTTATTACGCGGGTCAACATTTAGGATACCTTTTACTACAGGCACATTTTTCATTCCCACGGGAAAACGCAATGATTGGTTCTATCGAGTCGTCTTTAGAAATTTATATGGCTAACGCTGGCTAAACCTCAAGAGATACATCAAAACAATATACAAGTAAATTACAGGTCTTAAAAAAGCCCACATAAAAATCTGCAAAAACATATGTCTATCTCCTAAGATACACTCGCAATAACTATTTATATGAAAAAAAAAACAAACATAGTGACGCATCCAAGGGAAACGAGAGTAAGTCGCTAGTATATAAACTCTACGGACGGACAGTGGAGATGCGAAATATCACTAGTTACATATATGTAAATGCGAATGTATTTAAAGTTTTATTAGAGTGTATTTCTTAAAAGCCGCAAAAGGGCAACGAATTGACGTAATTTAACCCTTAATTACTCGCATTGAGAAAATCACACAACTGCTCGCACGGGGTCTCAGGTGACCCCAAATTGTAGGAATTATTTTTAATATATCTATACTATAATAAAGCAGTAACTTAGCGAAATCTGTACATGAAATATTTTTTAAAAACAATGACTGTAACGTATTATGTATACGATATAGACCCCAAAACAATAGTTATTAATTTTTTTGTCTGTTTGTCTGTTTGTCTGTTTGTCTTTTTGTCTGTTTGTCTGTTTGTCTGTTTGTCTGTTTGTCTGTACGCGTTTCACGCAAAAAGTAATGAACCGATTTCAACGAAATTTTGTGAACTGATAACTTATTACTCGGGTCAACATTTAGGATAACTTTTACTTTTGGAAAATCTTTGTTTCCCGCGGGAAATCGCAATAACTGGTTTTATCGAGTCCTCCTTAGGAACCCTCCGCTGGCTAAACCTAAAGACATACATCAAAACAATGTACTAAAAAATTGTAGATCTTGAAAAGGCCAACAGAAATATCTACAACAGTATATGTCTATCTCTCAAGGTACACTCGCAATACCTATTCTTATCTATACCTATAGCAAAACTAACATAGTTAAATCGATGTGCGCGTTTCACGCAAAAAGTACTGAACCGATTTCAATTAAATTTTGTATAGTGATAGCTTATCACTCGAGTCAACATTTAGGATACCTTTTACTACAGGCACATTTTTCGTTCCCGCGGGAAAACGCAATGACTGGTTCTATCGAGTCGTCCTTAGAAGTTTATATGGCTAACGCTGGCTGAACCTTAAGAGATAAATCAAAACAATGTACTAGAAAATTGTAGGTCTTAAAAAGTTATACAGGGAAGTTCGCAATATTATATGTCTATCACCTAAGGTACACTCGCAATTACTATTTTTATTCACTACTCGCGACTCACAGGCTGACTTATAAACATTTAGCTCAGTTCAGCAGTGAAACGTAACCTAGGGACGAACCCGAGCGAAGCGAGGGTGAGTCACTAGTAATAAATAAATATGTAAATAAAACTATCTTATTATAAAAGCTCTTTATTTAAACTAATACATTTTTAAGGAATAACATAAATCAATATCTAATTATACAAAAACTATCAAATTTAAAATAATCAGTAAATACGAACACTTTATACTTATAGTGAGATCAAAGTTAAAAATAATAATAATTTTACGAATTTTCTGAATCACTGTCACTACACTGTTGACAATATAACTTAAAGTGATCATTGCATACAAATTTGATGCATTTATTGCATTTTGTTGACATTTTTCGATCGCTTTTCCGCGGGCAGTCGTTGCAATGCCCATAACTTATTGTGGTTGATGGCACGCGATATTCCAGGTGATGCACATTCCATAAGACGTTTTTTTACAATCTTAGTAGTTATATTGAAATTGATTCGTCGTTTCTGGCGATTCTGAACAACAAATTCGACAGCCAATTGCCGCAGGAAATGACACCTCACGTGAGTACGTAAATTGTTTGTATTTGCTCGATGCACATGGAGTGCGTTTATAACTATGACATTTACCCATAAGATGAAAGAAAATGGCTATCGTTTTGAATGCCTCCCTATATTGTAAGTGCCACACATCTGATCATTGGAGTCCACTCCTGCTCTTGTCCTGCATTATCTGACGATTCGTTTGAATTTGAAAGAGACTCAATTATTTAGCTAGTGCTTTTGTAATCACTTTGGATTATCTCATCTGACTCCAACAAAGATCTTGACTCTTCAACATGTTCTTCATCTACCGCTAACTGTTGCAAAATTTGCTTATCTCTTCCATTTATGACTGATCCTAGGATAAAATACAAATCACAAGATAATACAATTTTTGAATGAATGAATGAATGAATGAAATAAACTTTATTCAATTAGACTTATTACAAGTTCTTTTGAATCGTCAATTTAATGTAAGCGTCAGTGTAGTCTGTCCGTGAGGAAGCTACCACCGGCTCGGAAAGCAGTTCTGCTGAGAAGAGCCGGCAAGAAACTCAACAGTTGCTCTTTTAAATATCGATATTACATTTATTTTATTAACATAAGAATATAGATAGCCCGCATATGACTCAATAATACTCAATTCCACACATTTTCATCAACAAGAAATTCTTGAACAGTGTAATACGCTTTACTCAATAAAACATTTTTAATTTTGTCTTTAAATTTTTGAAGCGGTAAATCTAGAACGATTTGTGGAATCTTATTATATATGCGTATACTCAGGCCCATGAAGGATTTATTCACCTTTTGGAGCCGAAATCTAGGCGTAACAAGCTTATTTTTATTCCTAGTATTCAATGTGTGTCTATGTGGTATAAATAAATATATAAAGATATAAATATACAAGAATTGCTCGTTTAAATATATTAGATTACAATCATATGTTTACAGAATATCATTTAAGGAACAAATATAGTATTATGTCATTTGTCAAACAATAACAACGGTTACCATGGCAACAAACGTTCGCCTCGCCCGTAACGTTAAACTTCTCGTAACGCATTCACCAGCTTACTCCCCAAGTCAAGCGTGCGTAAAGAAGTTTTACTTAAAAAAATTTATCTCGCTTATAAAACTCATATCTAAGCTACGATATTATTTTAATACTAAGTTACGTAACGCATAACTTGTATTTGTTAATATTTAAGTAACCCACTCTGATATGACTTTTAATTATAATTAGATAACAATTAGTGATACCAATATGATAATAAACGGCTTAGAAACTATGAAATTTTTTAAGTTATACATTTACATTTAATTAATTTTATAACTACTCTAAATTTGATGTATGAGTAAAAGGTGCTATTTGTTACGCTTTTGGTTTTTATTTACATGTCATGTCATTGTCAACTGTTTTATAGCTAAACAGCCTTAAAAGCAAACTAGTCACTTTTGTACGCAGAATTTACTCCAAATCTTACAGTATAAAACATTTTGTTTTGTCGCTTTATTTATTTATTTATATTATTACTAGAAGATCGCAGATAAAATATATCATTATCAGACTTATAAGCTATCTTTATGTGATGAGGTCGACCTGCCCCAATGCTACACGCAAGAACAGCATCAGTATGTTATTGGATTTATTAAAAATTTCAATAAACTTATTTAACCACAAAACTCAATTCAAAGTAAAGGAAGTGGAAAAAATATATTATAATAAGAAAAAGTCCTAATATACAGTTACGACAATTTGTGGTGAATGCGATCGTAAATATTGGGTTGGTATAAGAAATATAAAAAAAAACCAGCAAAAGCTGTCAATCTAGCTTTACCTGTAATTTATGAAATGTTATTTATTTTCAGCTTACTTAATTGTGAAAAATATAATGTCTTTGTCTTTTTTTATTTAATAAAAGTTTTTCTTTATCATACATACTACTATGAAACTTAAAAATAATAAAAATCGGAAATATGTGAGTCTGATTCGCACACTGAGGGTTCCGTAGCATGAAACATTAAAATAAGTTTTTTTTTTAATTTAAGGTTTTCGAATTTTTCCTTAGTTCTAGATCAACGTTAAGTACCCTATAGGTATTGATTCTCTCCCGAGTTCCCTAGCGAGAGTTAAAATATGCGACATAAACGGCCCTATTTAATTATTGCGTTGTATTAGGAGATTGTTTGTTTCGCAGATCGTAGGGATCGCCGACTTGAGTATATGATATGAATTACAACTTCACAAAAGGAACCCTTGTAGGAAGGATCACAACGAAGTGATCCTACAAGAGTTCTTTTTTTGAGGTACTTTAAAAATAGTTACAATAAAGTAATGTGCAGTTGATTATTATCATCGGGTAATTAAAATCAATAAACTATATTTTTATTACATATTAACTAGCTACTTTACTTTATAAAATATGCGATCAGTTATTTTTATAGATAGACCGGCTTATAATTAAATTAAATTACTTTCTCTTTGGTAGGTTTCTATTTTTATATAAATAGGTATATAAATAACCGTTAAACTTGTAGAACAAGTCAAATAAGTATAGCAGTATATAGGATACACCAATTTGAGAATTACTTTCAATTTTAATAAATCTCGTATTTATCATTTCTCTTATAATTTCAACCAAATTGTAGTTAAAAATTTAACGCTCATTAATATCTTTGATTTTATCTCCCTGCGTTTTCACATGTGCTTCATACCTTACAAACAGCTGGATTAATTTCAATGTATTTTTTATTTAATCAAGTAAAACGATCGATACACAGTAGGGGAAAGTGGGGGAAACACGAACACTTAGGGGAAAACATAAATAAAATCAGCGGAATTAAGACACAAAGCTTCTTTTATTGCTTTGTAATAAAGTTTAACTATCCATATAAAGAATTAACTAATCAACAGTTAAAATCTATATGAATAAAAATCAATTGCCAACTGTATGTAAGCGAACTATTGCAGAACGACTGCACCTATTTGGCTAATTCTTTTTTTGTTGTGTTTGTAATTGTCAGGACAAGGTTTGGGTGAAAGAAATATTTGAAAAATTGTACGGAAAAGTGAAAAATTTGGGGTAAAAAATAAAACAATGAGTTGACAGATTGACGTTCAGTTGTTCAGTTTCTTCATCACGACAACAATATTTAAAAAAGAAATTGACAGTTTTATCAAAATGTAAGATAATTATATTTATCTATACCAATATTATAAAGAGGTAAAGTTTGTGAAGTTTTAGGGGGTAATATCTGGATCTACTGAACCGATTTAGATGAAATTTAGTAAAAAGATAGTTTGAGACCCTGGGAAGGATATAGAATATAGGACTTTTTATCCCGGAAATCATCCCTTAAGTGGGTGAAAATGGGGATAAAAGTTTGTATTGGGTAGCAAGCTAGGGGCGAATCCGAACGAAGCGAGTGCGAGTCGCTTGTTTTTTTATAAAATGTAACATTAGGAAAAAAAAACAAAACTCTTAGTGTTCGGTATTACACGGCTAATTGTCGGGTAATACCGAACACCATGTAAAGTAATTACGAACTAACGTTTGTTATACATAAATCAATCTTTATCTTAAAAAGTGACTCTTGCTCATCTGTAAATAATGGCTTTCTACCAGTTCTTGGTTATTTTATTATAGCCCTCTTCAAGTCCTCGGAAATTGTAGTTTCCGGAACTAAATAAGTTTCTGCTGCTTTGCCAATATTCAATTTTTTGGTTTTAACATCTTTAAAAGCTTTTTGAAGATCTTCTAGTTTATACTTTGTTTCTGTCTATCTAATGTGCGCGGCATGACCTTCAAGATAGCAGTGAATAAAATATGGCAATGTCTTTCTAACATACTAGCGACTCACCCTCGCTTCGTTTCGGGTTCGTCTCTAGACAAAAACAACTCTATCCCACGGGAACCGTACATTTTTCCGGGATGATATATAGCCTAAAGCCTTCCTCGATAAATGGACTCTCCAACACAAAAAGAATTTTTCAATTCCATCCAGTAGTTCCTGAGATTAGCGCGTTCAACCAAACAAACAAACAAACAAACAAACAATCAAACAAACTCTTCAGCTTTATAATATTAGTATAGATTAGAACCGTTGCATTCGGGATTACCCTGCGTACGTGTTTCCCCCACATTCCCCTACCTTTAAAATTTATAAGTATTTTTTAATACTTACTAGAATTTTACGTGTAGGTAATATTATTACTGTTAGTAATAAGCTTAGTTTTTGTATTAAATTGAATTTCGTTACTTCATAAAAAAAGTTAGCAATAACAACGAACGTAATTGAATTCCATATAATAATACTTAATTTTATTAATAATGTATTATCTCAAAAATACTTCTGACAAGGTTTTATAGTGACTAATACTATGGTTGTAACCTTCCTATTACCAAGGGTCCAAACAAAGTCGTGTTACGGTTAAACGGTTAATTTTGTGCTCATCTTATTTCAGCACTGCACTGCTACATGCGCCCAGCAACATTCTTGTGCGTATAATAACTAATTAAAGCAATCTTCTTTGGCATTTAATGTACAGGGATGGAATATGTTAGGATTAGCCATTAAATTTATTTCTATAAAATATCCAACAAAATAGTTATGGTGTTAAATAACTAATGCTTTTATTATTATTCCTAAATAATAAATGCACAAGTGGGTTTGATGGTTTTTTGAGGACATTTCGGACTAACTTCAAAAAGAAGTAGTACTCATTTAAGTTATTATTAAACCAACTTCACTTTAAAAATAACACATATAGGTATCTGAATAAAATATAATATTGGAACCTACTATTTTTAAACTTGGTTGCACTTTATACGTGGATAATGATGTCAACATGCATAGGTATGTACCTAAATATATAGCTTATGTACGAGTACATACATATATGAGTACGGCTCTGTCGAATATCTCGAATAATATATCATGATTGTTAGTATAAACTTTATGCGTCAGTCAATTACGACCGCCCAGTTCAGGAACTGAACGAATAATGTAATTTTTGTTGCTTAAACTTTTTTATTCTTTTTTAATATTCGTAATCACTTGACGAAGAAAAAAAACATTAACTTTATAAATTATATTAATCATTCAACTCTACATTTCCGCCATATGTGGAAAGATATCCAAACATTAAATATATACATATATAGAGGCAAGCTAATTTTTTTCACTTAGACAGCGATACTATAAGTTTTAGCGGATATATAATACTGGCCAGTTATAAGATACATGTAGTCAACCACGCCTCCATTGGCTGGAACGCAAAAGTTTAAAAAATAAAAGAACATTTAATCCGCGATAATGTCCGACGTAATAATAGCTGGTATATAATTAAATGCAAGAAACAAATTTCATTCGATTGCAGTAATTAAGTTCGAAATAAGTTCAAAAACCACACGGCGAGACTATTGTATGGCCATTAGGTATATCTTAAAAATCGACCAGAATTACTAACTCATGCTCTTTCTGTAGATTATGATTTTTTTAATTAAAATTTATTACTTTCAAATATTTTTTCGACCTTTCCTCTTTGTCTTGCAAGAACCATAACACATTTTCATGTGCAGATTTAAATATGATTTATTAAATTTTGTTTTGTAAGAAAAATATTTAAATTATGTAATAGATTTTCAGTATAAAATAACTCATGAATACAGTAGCGTTAGGGCGATACGCCTCTAGGCTATCATTTTGACAGCAAAAAAACAACATGGCGGATGATTGCGCGCGAAACCGAACGTCACGAGCGCATTCCACCCAACGTACGCGTGCCGGAACAAAAACTATGATATGAAAGTAATTTTCTTCAAGTCACAGTCGGTGGAGTAAAAAGTTGGATACGATAGTTTAAAGTTTTAAACAAATATCCATATCAAATCTCATTGTAACATCGCTACCTTTAAGGTAATAACTATAATAATAAATTATTTCTATATATTTTTTGCGTCGATTAAAAGGTTTTTAGCGTTAGAATTAATAACATATCTTCTATATCTTACTATAAATTACAACTTTTGAAGTAGTACGAAATAAAATATTAAAGAACTTGCGATTATAATTTTAAAAAAATATAAATTTTGTCAAATCTTTATACGATTTCCTAGAATTATTAAGGCTTAAAATACATACTTTCTTAGATTTACACGAATATTCTATATTTTACACACGTACACTTGTGCACTATAATATCTCCTGCGCAGTTGGCTAGTCTCAATGAGATTGGCCGCCGTGGCCGGAATCGGTCAGGAGGACATTATTATTATTATTATTACTATATTTTCCAATTTTATTTTGATTTTTATTTGGGGAAACAAAAATCAAAATAAATCCGCGAAAAAATCCGAAACGATATTTTTATTTAAGATATTAAGGTAAGTACTTGTTGAAATTTCATCAAAAGATACATGACGTAAAGATTACAATTTACGCACAGGTACGAGTACAAGCATCCAATCTGTTTATTGTATTAACGATATGGTAATAATATTGTGTTACCTAAAGTAGAATACAATGGAGGTTATCGTAAGGTTGGTCTCACTCGTTATTATTCGCCATTGATAGGTACCTTATTGTGTAATTCTCTCTTATATTCAGTATGAATGGAAAATGGAAAAATTAATGTTAAATACATGAAGTCCTTTAGGCATATCGCAGGTTCAAATCTTAAGGCAAGTTCTAGGTTTAAGGGCTAAAGGGTCACTCACGAAAGCGTAATTGACGAGGAATGTAAGAAATTTTCAAAATTGTGAGTAACTTTTACGTTAAATAAATAAAGAAAACCTTATTTACGTACAGTAGTATCGTCAGTTAAATTAAAAATCAGTGAAGTGTAAGCTGGACTCGCACCTCAAATATTCCGCACATTGCACACATAAGACAATATACATATTAGTTCTATACTATATTTATCAATGTATGTCGATATGCAGAGCCTTTTTTATCATTTATTAAAAAAGCTACTGTAATATACATTAAAATTTTGAATATATTTTTTTTAACATTTTCTTATTTAATACAGCCCCTTAAAGCACCTTTAGAGCAAACAGAAAACTATAGACATAGGTTTAACAATAGATTTCTTCAGGGCTCTTAAAACTCTTTGCGCTACGGAATTATTTAAGTAATTCAACTATAATTTTAATTGCATATGTACATGACATTAATTATAACTTTCCACTTCATAAGCTTTAAATTAATATAAAATTATATACAAATTATGGAATATGAACAGATATTTTAATGTTTTATTTATACCGGCGATCTCGGAAACGGCTCTAACGATTTCGCTGAAATTTGGTATGTGGGGGTTTTCAGGGGCGAAAAATCGATCTAGATTAGTTTAAAAAAAAATTTACGTTGGGTCAAAAACTCCAAGCGGAACTCGATCACCCAGGTACTTTACAATAATAATACTATTAATTTTTTAAACAATTACAATTAAACTTTGTAAAAATTATTAATCAAATAAAACAAAAACCAAATATGAACAGCATTTTACGTTATATATCATCAAATAACTTATTAACGTTTAGTATAGATTTCTCAGAGATAAGATATTTTCCCGCAGTAAAACGTATCTATAGATCCGGCCTCTGTATCGATAATAATGACTATTTCAATAAGATTTTCCAAAAACAATTTAATGTACAGATTCGACTCAGAATTTAATTATATGTATTTATAGATATAAATTATAGGTTATTTGAATGATTAATTTCAAGTACATTTATAGCCGTCACACAATATGTTCTGCCTATCGTTACAATATGCTTGATAAACACTTACATATATACTTTGATAAACAAAATATAAAAAATTGTAGAAATATGTAATCATTATCGTGTTATTTCACTAACATCCTCTACAAATCGTTTCTACCGTAACATATTGCATGTGGAAGATTCCCATACGCCTGTGTAACTTGCCTATTCACTAAACCATCAAAAATTATAGAATTCCACCTTCAATTATTGTGTGATTTGTCTCGGAACTCACGCACGTTAATTGTTTTATACGTAGCCAGGTAAAAATCGTCATTATCTCGAGGCGCATAATAAGAAAATAGAGAAAAAAATAGACAAAGGGTGACCGACGACTCAACTTTTTTCTTTATTTTAAACCTATAGCCATACCTGAGTTCGGTGCCCAAAAGAGGTTTTATATTTCTTTCTGCTTTTTATGATAGGCCTAACCCGTTTCTGTCTTCACATACTAAAGGGGTGTGCACTTGCAGTGAATGTATATTCATCTAAAGATTCCTCGAAAAATATGACATAAAATTTATGCTTTGACTTGAATATATTTACTGTGAATGATAATAAAATGTGGACATTACGTGGTATGAATAATAAGTTAGTTATAATATTTGTAGGCGACACTAGAAGAAAACGCTTACAATAAATCCAAGTTAAACTTTCAGTTACATTTTTTTAGCTAAAGTTAACCATGTGATGATGTACACGTAACGGGCGTTGAACATTTTGTAAAAGCTATTAATGTAAATATCTCGTACCGTGGTAATCGTGTGCTGTATACTCAAAACATAAGGCATGCAGCAGAACAACAATTATAGATTTAAGATAAACCTCTCCACACTGACTCCAATTAGCAACAAAACGCGATACATAGGATTCCAAATTTATTATTTAATAAGCGCTGGGCGGTCTCGTTTTCGTTTCGCAATATAAGGTCGTTTAGTATAAAAATAATTACCCAGTCCGTCGGCCTCAGTAATCGGGCGCCTTTTTAAACGAAATTTTAATAAAACGAATAAGGGTCGATTACGTCGTTCATTTTTCATGATGACCGAAACAATTGGACGTCATTACATGGCTTTGTACTGTCCAGGTAGTGATAAACGTCCTGGTAATGAACTCAGCGGTTCCTGAAGCGTTATTGGCTTACATCCAAAATTACAAGGCGATAAATTTATTTGAATGTGTACAATCCGTGCCGAGTGCGGCATGTAAATAATAATTCTTAAGAGAACATTTCCACCTAAAACGATCAATTGTGGTGTAATAATTTATTGAATAATTCATATTCTTCAAACTTTATTTCAATTTAAATATATTAAATAATCCAAATAAATATAAAATATGCGTTTTAGCTTAAGAACATATTATATAAGCCATATCTGAATAATAAACCGGCTTCGTGAGAACATAATGTAACAATGGCATTATTAGTTTATATAACTGTATCTACCTTACAATATAAATTGCTGGAAAGAAATAATAACATAAATAGTTTAACAATTCCTTAATTTATTCTAGCTGTTTAATGAACCCCAAAATAAATATACCACATTTTAAATCCCTTAACAAGATATCAAAATGTTTTATAAAAACAGTGTCACGTATAATAACGATTTCCTTTATTTTGTTAAAACAACGAATATGAGCTATAGCCATAGCCATAAACGGTAATATTGGGAATTTAAGTGTGTTTTTATACATTATCGATGCCCTTTTTCAATTCAGCAATGAAACAACAGATTGATGTGAAAATTTCCATAGAGATATTTTATGAACTGGAGAGTTGCATAGACATTTATGTTTCCGGGTTGTGTGCTAAAATAATTACGGAAGCATAACACTTCACGATACATTGCAAGTTCTTCGGTCGATAGAACATTAGATATACTCGTACGTTATGTACAACGATGTATTACGTACAGGTGGTAAAATACGCTAGGAGTTTATTATAGTGAAGACGGAGAATGCGGTCCGTGAGAAAAAAATCTTCTCGCTTCCGATGCGCTCAGCTAGATAGTGCGGTGAACGCGCCTCACGCCGCGCCCGCTTCGAGTTTTGAATAACGTTTTAGGGTTCCATAAAATAAAACTAAATAATGTTTAAAATAGATAAGTAGAAAATTATTTATAAACTTAAAATAAGTAAAATAATAATAATATTTTTAGATAAATTATTTTATTGATCCTATAGGTATACTAACGTTTAATATATAATAAAACATATTGTAATATATGTATAATGTATAATATTTTATAATTTGCTCGAATAAACGTTTTTACAAACTAATGATCTTATTTTTCCTTTTCTTTCGATTAAAAATTTTAAAAATATCAGTCAAACGTGACCTAGTCAACATACTAAATTATTCAATAAAAATGTGTAAGGAACCCTTTACCCAAAACGATTGGGGCTTAACTGGTATTCGGGACTTCGGAATTCAGTAGCACGTTGACATTGTGTTTTTATTAGCTTATTATTGAAGTCGCGCGTCGTGGAGTCCACGCTTTGTTGTGGACACTCATCATTTCGGTGTGTAAATATTTATGAAGGTTTATATTTTGTATCCTTCATAAGGTTATGAGACGTGCTTTAAAATTATACAGGATTTTCTATCTTTCTTTATATACGAAATAAAAATAGATAAGTAAATATGGGCGCAAAAGTTAAGAGTTAATACAACGAATGCGTTACCAATAAACTACTACTGTTTTTTTCATGGATATTAAAATATTAAAATCAAATAAACCGACAACCTCATTATTTCAATTCCTTGCTCTAGTTTTCTATCAGCATGTATAAGCGCTGATAAGTTTTTCTCTTACGAAAAACTCATCATAAAATTATAAAGGTTTGACTCTACTATTAGGAAATTGATTTGATACATAAAAAAATCATAGTAAAAATATAATATTAAATTCTCTAAAATATAAGTAAGTATTTATTGTTGGATGATACTATATGTTGGACTAAGCCCCGATCAATGTAAATAAGTAATACTATAAGTATATTATAGAACACACGCGCACGAATTATTTTCGCTTATATTAGTAACCTATAAGATATTTTTAGTATATTTTAAATCCTCTCTATATAAAAAATACGGAAACGAAAATTAATGCGTAAATTAATACTCATCCTTTACACACCAAACGAAAACCATAAAATCCTTTGAGGGTTTTATTTTATTGTAAGCGTAATAAATTCTTCATAGCTAATAATTTATTTTTTAAACAGAGCATAATATAGGTTCTTACTATTATTTCTTTACACACTATCTTTGCTTAAGTCGTAAATAATAAAATAACGTTACATCTCTCGTCAATGTGAGTTCCGCAAGAAACTGGCTTAAAAACGATAAATCAACGAGGCTATTAAAGTCCGAACCAATTAATGGAGATATATTTATAAAACCCATCGATTTCAGCCGATTAATTTATTAGACGTTTAAAGTAACGTTTAAAAATACCAATTTGAACATTTGTAGTGACATTATGGTGATTTTGATCGCATTGGTATTGTATTTGATATTTTTATGTTTAAATAAATATAAAATGGCTGTAACATTTTATTGATTCTTTTGGTGCGTCTGTACATAAATGATGGTAGTTTCGAACAGATTAATAATAGAACCTCTTTTAGTTGCCTGCTAAATGCAATAAAGCTCTGCCATGTTAACGTATTAAAATTGTTACCTTATCACCAGTGTTTAAAATCCTTTTTCTTTTGCAGGTAGAGCCAACCGGCTCTGCGTCTCTCGGGGCCGCGTCCAGAGCTCTATTTGTGGAGAAAGTGAGGGCCTCCAACGCGGCCTGTCAAGCGGGAGACTTTTCCACGGCAGTCGCACTGTACACGGACGCTTTGACCTTGGATCCTGCCAACCACATATTGTATAGCAATAGGTAAAATTCACTTTCTTTGGTTTTCCTTTCATCTTTTTATTTTTATAAATAAAATTTGATTATTTATTATTAAGAACAAATATTTAAATATTCTTAAATAGCAAAACCACGCCCATATAAAATATCTATATGAATGTGGCAGTCATCTTTATTAAATGACTAATGACTCACCCTCGCCCCGCTCGGGTCGCCCCAAGTTAGTTAAAAAATGGGGGATGGGGATAGGAGGGTGAAAAATACTTTACGACCTATTCTCATACCTACCAAATATACAAAATAAAATTATTAAAATCGGTCGAGCCGTTTCGAATGAGCGAGAGCACAAACACCGTATATTAGATTTTATCTGTTACTATATCACATTGAAAAAGCGAATCTTTATATTATTATCAAAATATAAAAGCTAACTTTATATACATATAAGATTTTCACCGTTGACATATTAAAACAACCGCCTTCGGCAAAATTATCACTGTGCCAAATAGAGAGAGAAAATATAAACAAAACAAAATAATATTAGAAATAATTATGGTAATATAGTATTATAGGTAATTTTCAGTATATAATCTTTTAAAATCATGATTGATATCTATATTAATAACAAAAAATCCCCCCACAGATCAGCAGCGCGTTTGAAGCAAGGCCAATTTGCAGCTGCTCTACAAGATGCGACACGGGCGCGAGAACTATGCCCTAACTGGCCAAAAGCTTATTATAGACAAGGTAGAGCAAAAATATTATATATAATATATAAGATAAAAAATGCTTCATCCTTTACATAATACATTCTTGTATAATCTAATTAAAAAAAATAAACCAATCAAAAAAATTCGATCGGTCAACTACTTACAACATTATACCTATATTATGTGCCTCATAAGTCGACTACGCCTGTGTGAAGAAAATACGTAATAATCTGTTCCTTTAAAACTACAGATCCAATTTAGATTAAACTTTTTTCGATTCCCTGTAGAAAGATCCTTTATCAAATAAATGCTAAGATAAGTATAGGTACATGAGTACACTTGTAAAATTTCGCATTTACTAAGCCATGTAGACTAACATAAACAATAATTTTTCATTATTTTTTCCTAACAATATTACATATCTACATACAGATTGTATTATATTACTTTCAAAAGTGGAATAACCCCCTTTTTTAGAAATCGGTTAATAAAAGTTAATTTCTTATATAAATACAATAAACGTATATACAATAAAAAATCTTTTAATAACAGTACATTGACTTTCAAAAGTGGAATATTTCGGCAGTTACTGCATTCTATCAAGCAGACAACCAGCCATATTCATTGTATATAAACATACAAGTAAACCCAAAGCTTATAATTATATTCGGCGTAAAAAGAAACCATCATTTAAGTCCATTAAATTAATAATTCTTGTTGAATAAAATTGTGTATTGTTATGCGCGGTTACGCTGCGTCGAGATATCGTGAAAACATAATATGATCACATAATGCATATTGCGTGCGACTACTTTCTTTCATTTCGGTGTATTATCATACACCGTCTCGTTTCACTTTTGGCATGTACATGAAAGTTAGAATTCGTTATTGTATTTTTATTTCCTTAACCAGCGACTCACCCTTGCTCCGCTTGGGTTCGTCCCTAGTTACGTTTTCACGTTTAGCTCAGAGATAGGATATTTTCCTGCAGTAAAAAGTAACCTATATGTTGACTCAGATAACCAGCTATGATCATACCAAATTTCATCGAAATCCCTCCAGTGGTTTTTCCTTGATGCGGTAACAAACAGACAGACAAAAATTCTAAAAACTATAGCCTCGGCCTGTAGATTCGGCGGATAGATGTATACTGTAGATTCGGCCTCGGTATCGATAATAATGTCTATTTCAATAAGATTTTCTAAGAAATATTTAATGTACAGATTCGGGTTAGTTACAATTTTATTATATGTATAGATTAATATCACCCAAATTATTGACCAAGCACTTCCTTTATTACGATTTGCAAATAAAAAAGATAATATAAAAAATATGTGCTGATTTTTTTTTTAATTTCAATATTAAAATATCGTTTTTAGGTCATAATACCTTTTAATATTTAGATAATACTTTAAAATATGTACACGGTATATTACTATGCTAGATTTGTGCGAATAATTACAGAGAACATGGGTATTTCGCTATAAACTAGAGCAGCTCAGAAAGTGGTAATGATCACTTATCAATCTTCCGGTACAGAGTACTCTAGGTCGCGTTATGGTTTCATGCAATTGTTACTGCTGTACTTGATGTGTGTCGACTAGATAAATATTGAGAACTATTTATTGTCTTATCAATTTGTTACAAACTATTCAAAACTAAATATTTAATAATAAATAAAAAAAATAATAATGCTATACTTTCAATAATAGGATTTTGGAAGAGGCTGTACGTTCTTAGAATAGTGAAATATTGTGTATGCTATATTATTAGGTCTATCTTTATATATAAATAGCATCATTTCCATGGTCTATAGCATGTAAGAAGGACAATCCAACAACCAAACCAATACATTTTCACATTTATTATACAAAATAAGCTTCTTAGATAAGAAATTATATAGAATGGATCTTAATTAAGAAATTGATTTCAAAAATAACTGTACCCTAGGTGTCGCTCTTCAATGTCTCGGTCGACATGGCGAAGCCCTGGCAGCATTCAGCTCAGGGTTGGGCGTGGAGCCATCTTCACGGCAACTCCTGGCTGCGCTGGTGGAAGCCTCACTCAAGTCCCCACTACGAACCACTCTGGATCCAACTTTCAGGCAGTTGGAAGCTATGAAACTTGATCAATCACCATTTGTATTAATTTCAGTAAGTCATTCTTTACGTTTTATATAAATATATTCTTTACGTTGCATCTTCGACCGTAGGTTTCTAAATATTATAAAAAATCATAATCAACTTATTTAATCCGATAAAGTATGGTTATAACCATTATTTCGATAACAGATATACAACGCATCTACTCTCTAATAACTCTATCGATTGCCTGTAAGAAATCGATTTCAGTGACAAGACCACCTTTGCACATATCTTTCATTGTATTTTTTTGTATATGTACCATTTTACTGTGCAATATAGTGTTTAAATAAATAAATAAATAAATAAATGCATTGTATCAACATCAAACCGTCCTTGTAGTATCCAGTAATTCTATCACGCTTGGCGGGAGTATCTTGGCCTAGGATAGGAATGATGTTAATTCTGTGGAACCCAATTATGATTTTTTACAATATACCTAGACATTCCTACATATGTATATTAAGGTGAAAAGATCACCAATACCAACATGAATTCTTTAACAATTAACAAACCTACAGTTCCTTGTATAGCTATTTGGATCACTGTGTTTGGTAATCGTCATTTTGATAGTTATATACCTATGCTATTCTTCGTTATAACGTTATTTTATACGGGACTATTATCGCGGAAACTGTTTTCCGGGCATTCAAGTCACTTTGGAATTCGCATTTGCACAAATGAAGACTGCAAAGTTATTAGTTATTATAGTTAAAAAAATATATTATATGTATTATATTACTTTATGTTATTGTATACTATGACGACACGTTTGGCTCAGTTTGTAGTGACCCTACTTACTGTGCCAGCTGTCGCGGGTTCAAGTCCCGCTGGGGGCATTCATTTGTGTGATGAACACGAATGTTTGTACTCCAGTCATGGGTGTTTATATTCATAATATGTATGTATTTAAAATTATATATGTGTAGTGTATCAACTATCTGGTATTCATTACACAGGCCTTGTAGCTTACCATGGAACTAGATAGTGCTATGTGATAATGTCCCAACATATTTATTTATTTATTTATTATTTATCTCTAATCAAGTACAGTTTTGTCCACGTTCCACCCGTGAATAATAGCCTGTATAACTCTCTCCTGAATCTTTTTCCATTAATAAATCTCACCAAAATTGAAGAGGCTATTACGGAGATTTCTTTATAAATTAATTATTATATTTAAATTAAATAATATTTTCACATTTTCTAATTTTATTTTTTTAAGTTTTAGAAGAAGCTTTGGGAGCTTTCAATTTTACGTTACGGAACTCAGAATTTTATCTTGATTAATACATACTGAATATTTTTGTTTATACGGGACTAAAATGTTATACAGAAATTTCATTCATCTTCTTCTATTCAAAACTATAATGGGTCTAGAACAGTGTTATTTTTCACCTTTATTGACATTATATTGAAAGCTTAGTTAACTTTTAACAACTTGAATCAAAAGATCTGCAGAAAGACTTAAAAATCATTATAAAGCTGTCTGTTACTCGCCTTTATACTTGTTGACTTTGATCATTCTCATAAAAGAGGCATTGTTTAACTAATAGTTTGAAAATAAATCAATGTTCATCAACTCTGATATCACTCGTCACGTAATGATAAATCGTTTCTAATTTATTAGACTTACTATATTATTATTAATACATCGCAATACATTACTTAATATATACATGCTCACTCTCGCTTCGCTTAGGTTCGCCTCTAGAAAAATTGAAACAAATCTATCCCACGGGAACTATACATTTTTCCAGGATAAAAAGTATCTCTATCACTGTGCCGAATTCTGGCGTGATTGAGTAACAAATATGTATTCATTTAAACTTTCGCATTTATAATATTAGTAAGATTAATATAACTGAATATTAAATTTTTTCATGCATTCTACAAAAGTGTTATAAATACACCTTAAAATATCAGGACATATATGGTCATTTCAACTATTTAGGAATTATCTAAACCCCTTAAATGATTATTTACAAAGGGGAATAAAGAAACAGGACGTATTAAATTCGTATACCCACCAATTAAAGAAAGACATAAAATTTATGAGAGCATTAAATTGTTCGAGCACGGTTGATATCCTGATATCAGCGATATCAGATCAAATATTTGAATAATTAAATGACTCAAAGTAACGTAAAACTTATACTTTTTAGTTTTAACTTAAAATCAAACGTTCAATAATTAACTTCAGTTGATATTTTAATAAAACTAAGAATACAATAGATATTTTAGTAAATAAGTATTATACTTAAGTTTTGTAATAAGCTAAAAAGCACAAGTTATATCATTATATTTTCTCAGTCGATTGAAATGTAACTTAATATGTTTTTAGGTAAGGATATTGAGTTCTACAATATAAAAAAAACACTAAACGAACCGGTTTTTTTTTAATATAGGCGCAAATGGATAGATAAATAACAAACGAAACAAAAAAAAAACATTTTTTTACTTTTACTTTATTCTTACTCATATGTTAAATGACATAAAAGCATATAAAGTAAATCCTTAATAGCCATTACCACTTTATACAAATACTAGCGACTTACCCTCGCTTCGCCCAGGTCCCTGAGTCCGATTTTGTTCACAATTTCATAGGTTTTAATGTTTATACGCGGAACCCTCATCCTTTTTTCTAAAATATAAGTAACTTACTCTTTATAACATTTGCTATCTGCCAATAAAAGTCCAGTCAAGTCCAAGTCCAGTCCAAAATCGGTCCAGCCGTTTCGGATATTCGCCGGAACAAGACAAACAGACAGATAGACCGAGAAAAAAAATTAAAAATTGATTTTTTCTTATAAGTACCATATATACCTTAATATGCATTTAGTAAAAAACTGTTATTTTGACATTACCAAAAGACTTTATCTGCACACATAGATTGCGCAGATCTTTAATCGCATATATGTAATTAGAATTAGGACTCGTATATCGCAATTTTATTGTTACATCTGTACTGTAAAAAACATTTACACGAATTACATCAAACGCTACCAAATTGGTAACCGAATCGTAAAAGCAATAAAATTTTACAAAAATAGGTACAATCCCTTTAGAATCTCAATAAAATGAGTGCACCAAATAACATTCATTTA
Source organism: Fabriciana adippe (assembly GCA_905404265.1). Taxonomy (NCBI): domain Eukaryota; kingdom Metazoa; phylum Arthropoda; class Insecta; order Lepidoptera; family Nymphalidae; genus Fabriciana; species Fabriciana adippe. Next base: position 8,387,253 of record FR990001.1, on the reverse strand, counting down.
AGCACCAAGTTGTAATTGAATGCGTATTTTCATGAGCAATCGAACTTTTTTAAAAGTAACTTACTACACACTAAGCAAATAAAATATGTACCTTAAAATTTTAACGAAGCTCTTGTACGTAATTTCGGATTTGCAGTAAAATAGGGAAATTTTAACCAGCATTACATTTCATTATAAATCAAGGCACTATGTCTGATGTATAAAATCTTATAAAAACTGGTGCTGAACAGATTATAAAAATAAATTGTTCAAGCCTTTATGACTTTGTTGGCTAAAGTAAATATCGTAAATACAAAAGACCACTTTGTGGCCATTAAAGGGTTTTTATACACAAAAACGTAAACGTTTTAAAGTCGTTCTATACATTAAGTATTTGACAATACTTGAAGATGTCATTGACATTTTAAATATGGTAAGGAATGTCTCGGGACAACCTTGCTTCTAAAACACTACTGTATCCAAAGCGAAAAATGTGCTTATATGGAAAAGCTTCTATATCTTTTTAAGAAATATGTTATAACAAAACCTTAATTGAAATTAATTAAGCAATTAACTAAATACATCTTAAGATGGCACAAAAGAAAACAGCTTATAAGGTCCCAGTATATAAATTGCCTTATTTTATAAGTTGATTGAGTAGCGCGTCATACAAGTAGGATGGGACAAGTTTATCTGCATTATCAATAGCCTCTCGATGTAAACTTTATTCAAAATAAACCAACCGAAATACCATCGTTATTTTCTTCAAAATGGAGCGTAAGTATGCATCGAAGTGGTATAAAGCAATGCGACTCGTGAGACCACTGTCGAACCGTCGAATTTAAGTTTATTTAAACCTTATTTAAACTGTCACCGGCCTGTTTCAACATCTGATACTCCGCCTCAAATAATGCCCGCCATTAACGTAGCTCCGGAAATAAATAAACGTTTTTTTTTAATTTATCGAAGTGAAAACACTCAACAGTAAAAAAAAACAAAAATTTTGAGAGTCCAAGAAATTATGTAGCCATTATCTAAAAAAATCTTATTATTTTATTCCCCTATATTTATTTTTTATCAATTTAATTACGCAACAAAATTACAATGTATAGATACGAACGTTTTTTCTTACGTTTCCGACCATTTGCCATAACAACAAAAACTTGTGAAATAATTAAGTTTCCAAAAATTTGAATGAGGAAACCCATATGTTTTTACTTTTTTAAGTTTTATTTATATACTCTAAATACATATATGTACGTATTATGTACGAGTACCTATATTGTATAGTGAGTCATTTTATATCATTGAAGATCACTTGACATTAAGTCAACAATCGATACGAGGATTATTTAAATAACCCGCACTAATAACATATAAACAAACAAAAAGAAAGTGAAATTCAGTCCGATGTAACTGGAAGGCTTTAAGAATTTTGCATTGCGAGCACCATTTGCATACATTCCACCGGCTGTCCGACATCTGAACATTTTTCGGCACATTTAACGACCGAACAATGGGACTGAGTGATCAAAGCGCCATAAATACGCGACCCCCGCACATTTAAATACAATCTAGACGACAGTTGATAGGCAGGCACATGAATAGTCCAAATGAACCCTTCTCCCCACCGGAAACTGTATCAAAAATATGAAATCTTAAATTTTCGTTTGGACTTTACAAAGAAGTGACTTATATTCCAGAAAAAAATGTGACTTCCAACCGATTCGTCTCCAAAGATAAATAAAAACTTCCTTGAGCGATACTTAAATTTTAACTAATTTTTTCTTGTTGTAAATTATTTTTTTATCTCCTCAACACATTTTTGTAGGTATTCATTATGTCGGCATTAGATGGCACAAAATAAGGTAGACGATTATTACGGCGATTATATTCAGGTATTTGTATTTCGGCAATCCTTTGTTATTGATCCGCCATTTTTTGCTCTTGTCTGTCAGTATCAAAGTATTTTTTACTAATCTAAAGAGATGCTGATATTGACAAAAGAAACAATTGATGTAAACCATATTATATATTTATGCAAAATGGAATTATAGAATCAGAGTAAGTTATCAGATACAATATTCATTTATTTCATAAAGTACAACACCGTGGGTGTTCTCTAAATATGTATGTATTTCAACAAATTCGCCTTCATATGAGTACCCTTATGAAACTCGTGATACAGTGGCAAACGGACGAGAGAGATGGGTTTTAAAAATCCGTATCGCTTTTTGTTGTATATGGGTGATGATACTCAAATTCGCATTTCAGATATTAGACCATTATTATAAATCGTTTAACGAACTAAATTATATAATATGTTTGAAGATCAAAGTTATTCCGACGATTTTTATGAAAGGATACTATACGACAGACATTTCATGCACTTTGCTTTTATTTTATAAGTATACTAATATTATTAAGAGGTAAAGTTTGTGAGTTTGTGTTTTTGTGAGTTTGTGAGTTTATGACGTTGTAGGGGGTGATCTGGATCTACTAAACCGATTTGAATGAAATTTGGTAAGAAGATAGTTTGAGACCCTGGGAAAGATAATAGGATACTTTTTATCCCGGAAATCATCCCTTAAGGGGATGAAAATGGGGAATGAAAGTTTGTATTGAGAAGCAAGCTAGGGACGAACCCGAGCGAAGCAAGGGTGAGTGGCTAGTTGTATAATAACATTAGAGCAGATATACTGTACTCGTGTTTTGCAAATATCTATACAATTATTTTTATGTTGTTGTATCAGAAGCTGGAATAAAACCACAATTAACTTAAAATTAGTGTTATCATGTTAGGGCTTTGGTATAAAATGTTCAACAAATGAGATAGTGATACGATTTAAATGATAACGAAAAGTGTTTTTAATTAAAACACTGCTATAAAAATTTAAAGAAATTGATTCAGATTACTTCTAAAATATCACAGCAATTTATAATGTTCTATATGATAATATTTATCAAAAAGCTCTATTTATTTTCTCGTCAAAGAAAATGCTATATATGTAAATAATTTATCTTTTGTCAGGTTGTCGGACAAGAGCTGTTAGCGGCGGGACAGTATCAAGCGGCAGTCACAGTGTTAGAAGCTGCATTGAGAATTGGATCTTGTTCCTTAAAGTTAAGGTATGTTTTCTTAAATTTACTACTCAAATAATATTGTTACAGTAATACGATATTTTAAATGCTTTTATTTTGTGTTATTTTTAAAACGCGGTTAAGTATTGGGTCTTATTTCCGAATTGGGTTGAATTCCAATTGTTCTAAGCGGTAAGGAGTATTTTTATAAATAAAAGTACACGCAGAGTACTTTCGTTCGAAAGAGTAAATCACGAACGTAATTAAAAAGCTTGTACGACTTTTCCCACCTAAATCCTCATTATCGTTTACCCTTATTACGTTTTAAATGATACAATCGACAACGCGAATAAAAGTTGCTATTTAAAACGGTTCGGTAATCTGGTTTTAGTTTTTTTTTGTACTTTACGGCTCATGATTTATATTTTCGCCTCGTGAGATATCCCATTTCAGATTAATCTCTTAGCAACGATTACACCTTTAACACCACTCAAATTCTTGAAGCAAGAAGACAAATTGCCCTTCGAGAAATCTTCACGTTCATTAATGTTATAGTATTATTTTTAACCGACTTAATAAGAAATGATGTTTCATTTTTATGTATACTTAAGTAATACAAAAGAAAATAAGTATAAAACCATTTTATATTATCGTCGGTATTTTTATGATATTATATACTAATTCATATCTGTGTCATTAATCATTATTCAAAATCAACTTCGATATCAAAATTTTCTATCAGTTCTCCTCGAATGTTTACTTAAATAATGTTTTGCTCCTTATATCTCACTTATATTCTTAGTTACAATTTGTATCAATAGCTTTTAAGTTTTTTTTAAAACTTTATTATAATTATATATGTTTAAGTAATAAAGCTCTTATTTTGTGAAAATTTAGCTTGTTAATCATGAGCCATGTTATTCTTGACAGTGGCGTAATTTATGTGTTTAAGGACGGTATCTTTGGCGGAATTTCGACGTTTTGATTTATTTCATTTACCGACAAATAAACCTTTATAATGTTACAAAAGGAAATTCAGACTTAATAGCACAATTTATTTGTTTCTTATTTTTGTAACAAATTGCTTTGAATAAAGTATTTAAGACATATAAACTGCTCATTTGTTTATAAATCTATATAGTATACAAATAACTAATAAAGTACTAAAACTTTGAATACAACAGTTTTCAAAAAGCTAACAAATTCCAAATATGGGAAGAGTGTTTAAAGAAATTAAACATATATTACCCATTTACGGTCAAAGTTATAAGACTACCAGCGACATAATCAAGCCTGGCGTCGAAACCCACACCTCGATCTTATCTCATTGATGGATCGCATCAGAATCGATACGGCATTCAATGTAGGTGCGACTTAAGTGGATAAATAGGGACATTTATTTTTGATTTTTATCGATATGAGATAATTGTTGACTGATGATGCGCGACAAAGGGTATGCGATGATGAAGCTCCATCCGTATTAGGGCATTATATTGAAGTTAAGTATTGTTTAATTTTTATTAAAAACATAATTATTACTAATTTTAAAAAGTTACTCTATGAAAAGTCATATTTTTATTCGATCCAATAATATTTATATATTTTTTTTATAAAAGCTTAATTTGAATATGTTAGCAAAAGCTTTGTCACTACGTCACTCCCTGGTATAATCAGTCATTTAACTTTAGACATAATAATCCTTTATCATGTGCATCTAAAGTAATAAAAATAACCTTTCCTTTCACTACACATGCTATCAATCTTGTTAAAAGGCGTCACAGGACGTCAAATTACACCACCAAGTGATTCATTGACTGGAATATGTTAAATAGTTGTGTTAGAATAAATATCAAAGATTATGATGATAATTAAACATTTTAAACATATGATGTGGTGTAAAATTCCAATGGACCGTACCGTAGTGCAATTATTTTACGAATGCTATAGGGCGTCATATTCAACGACAAATAATATATATTTTTTAGGGATTCTGTAATAATAATCTAGTTGCTTAAAATGGATTGCGAAAACCAATTAAGAAATTAAAAAAGCTTTTTCGAATATGTGATTTGTCGTAGAAAAATGAAAGAAGTGGAATAATTCCATAATTGTATTGAAGTCGGGAAAACTTTATTATAAATTGTAATATTTTATGTATTTACAAACTAAAAACAAATTTAATTAAAACATATCACCGTTACAAATATTTCATATTATTTGTAATTCAGTGCGTTTACTATGAAAACGTAATAACGTATTACGCCTTACAAAAGTTCGCTATAATTTCGCGTTCCTTATCTAAACTGTACAGTAAGATTAATACTATTTGCATTCACCTGCCCATATCGTAAATCTTACTTCATTTCTTCCAAGTAACTGTCAGTAGGCAAACAAATTCCATTAATCTACCTGGGGCTAGTATCATTAAGCATCAATTCCGGGAGTTGGCTTAATAGTAAGACCACTACTACGACAAACACGATTAGTACTTGTCAAATAACCTTTAATAAAACCCTCTTCACACGTACACTCGATTTGTTCCCAGTATGCTGTAGCAGAGGGTATTGTCTGCTGTTAACTTTAACATTACCGTTAGGTATATTGCAAACTCATTATTACCAAGATAATTTCTATCCTCGTTTAATATTTTTGTATTCATAACACGCTATTTACTTTTACGTGTAATACATTAATATTTTTACTATCCACTTGTAACTGGGAGGCATGCAATAAATTTGTTTTCATAATTCCACTGTATAAGTTTAAAGCACAAATAATCATTTTAAATTGGTATCCACCTATTATTTTGTTGCCACACGAGAAAATATGTGCTGCAAAATAATTATTTATAACTAATTTACCTATAGGTTATACATTTACTCCACGTTTTAAAGTGCATTGCGGCAACAGTCGATTTTCGTAAAACATACAAATATTGACGACGTTTGTGCAATTTAATTGGTAGACTGTAATTTACATACATTACGTGTCGATTAATTTTAAATTTTCCCGTGTATGTAATAGAGTCATCAGTATCGAGTAATTATATAAAGTAATGAACGTACATCATTACTTATACAGTTACTTTATAACAAACTAGCATTTCCCGCGGCTCCGCCCGCGTTCAGATGATCAAAAACCAAATTCTTAGGTTTTACACATTAGTATACTCTTACATTATACATTACTTTCATTGCGCACCGCATGATTGGTAAATAATGGCAGTGATTGACAATGCCACAAAGATTCCTCCGTTAAATTGATTTTTTTGTTTTAGCAATAACATTTATGTATGTCTATACTTCTGTTTTGTTTGTTTTTTAGTTTTGGGCGATAAACTCTCAAACTACGGAATTCATTTTAATCATTTTTTACTAATAGACAGCTATAGATTAATTTAATATATAGCTGATTATTTAAATTACATAATGATAACTTTTCTTAATTAGCGCTAGTTAGTAATATTTTCCAAAACGATTTTCAAAAGAAAGTGTAATAAGTAAATAATTCTAAGCGAATACGTTTCTTTATTTCATATGGCTCGGCTAATATGATTAAAGTCGCAAGCATTTTATTGTGTCCTTTAAGCCTTTACCTTCCAAGAAAAGGTGTCAAGAAAAAGTGAAAAAGTTGAGATATAAGAGTTCCTAAAATACTTTTTCATAGTTTTTGAGATATGAAATATTTTTAGTTATCCGCTTTGGCAGTTTAACAGCCATAAACTTGTTTTCCATAAAATGTTATAAAATAATATAAATTGAACTTATTTTTACGGTGCAAAAAATGAGTAGGTATTGTGGAAACGTAAATATTATTCGTATTTATTTTAGTGTTAACCATACAAAACACGTAAGTAAGAAAAACAACATAGCATTTTGCTATACGAAATCTAAAATGCGCGAGTTGGATTTATATTTGCCCAGTTTTTACATTAAAAGATTAAAAAACATTAACATTATTTACTAAACAATAAAAATTTACAAATATTCTCATTTGAAAATTGTTTCGGCCTACAAAATATTACTAATATGTTACTAATTTATAAAGCTAAAAAGTTTGTTTGATTGAAAATTTAATCACGGGCAGGGCCGCGGGTAATTTAGTAGTAATTATAGTAAAGTCATAGAAAGGTTATATCTGTACATTTTTTTTTTGGATAAAACTACGTATTTTAAAAACACATGGCGACATCTATTGTCAAATAGCTAAATAACACATAAATAAATTTTCATTAAAATAACTATTTTAATGAATAAAATAGCGCTGTTAATATTTCTTTTAAGATAAGTTTTTTTAAATAGTTTTAACAAAATATATAAGTAAGTTACCTTGCTAAAGTATTAATAGCATCATCGTGCTTTTACTTTAACCAGTTTTTGTATTTTTTCTCAGAAATGAGATATTTCCCTGCGGTAAAAAGAATCCTATGTGTTGACCCGGAGAACCTGCTATTACCATACGAAATTTCATAAAAATCCCTCTAGTGGTTTTTCTGTGATGCGGTCACATTCAGAAAGACAGAAAAAATTCTAAAAACTATAGATTCGGGCTCTATATCGCTAATAATGAATATTTCAGTAAGATTTTTCGAAAAAAATATTAAATTTAGGGGTTCGGCTTAGTTACAATTTTATTGTATGTATAGTTACTAATTTATGAAGCGAAAAAGTTTGCTTTACTGATAATTTAAACACGGGCGGAGCCGCGGGTGATTTAGTAGTAATTCTAATAAAATCGAAAAAAGGTCATATCTGTACATTAATTTTTTTGGGATTAAAACTATGTATTTTAAAAACACATGGCGACATCTATTGTCGAATATCTAAATAACACATAAATAAATATTAATTAAAATAACTATTTTAATGGATAAAATAGCGCTTTTGATAATTTGATTTTCAAGATAAGCTATTTTTATAGTTTTTGCCATATTTTGTAAGTTATCTTGCTAAACTGTTTACAAGTAGTATCGTCGTGGTTTTGTTCCTACCAGTTTTTGTATTTTTTTTCAGAAATGAGATATTTTCTCGCGGTAAAAAGTATCCTATATGTTGACCCAGATAACCAGCTATCATCATGCCAAATTTCATCAAAATCCCTCCAGTGGTTTTTCTGTGATGCGGTAACAGACAGACAGACAGACAGACAGACAGACAGACAGACAGACAGACAGACAGACAAAAATTCTAAAAACTATAGATTCGGCCTCTGCATCGATAATAATGTCTATTTCAATAAGATTTTCCAAAAAATATTTAATGTACAGATTCGGCTTAGTTAGAATTTTATAATATGTATAGATGACTTGTATCTGAACATAATCAATTACAATATTATACGTAAAAACTTTTCTATAAAGTACAGATGAAGACATTCGAAGTAATTAAGATAAATAATCATTTGTTAGAGCAATTCTTAAATATTGAATTGCATTTTTTTGATTTACCTAATTTAATATTAAAAGTATGATTTTTTTAAATATAAAAAGTTAACAAAGTATATGAATTCTTATACAAATTTCAATAGGGGTTCAGTATTCAGCGCTTTATCCTCGGCTCACTGGGCACTCAGTCAACTGGACGCGGCCATCAACTATATGCAACAGGACCTTGCCGTCGCCAAGTCACTGGGAGACACAGCGGGGGAATGCCGGGCCCATGGCAACTTGGGTGCCGCATACTTCAGCCAAGGGAGCTACAAAGACGCCCTTACTGCACACAGATACCAACTAGTCTTGGCCATGAAATGTAAGGTAAGTGCAGAAAATAAACATTAAAAATGTTACGAGGGCTCGTAAACATCTAATAGAAAGATTTCAAGGATGTTTGGACACATAATAAATTATACAGTCAATAGCTAATTAGGTACAGTCTATTTCAATCGAACGGAATAAGAATCTTTATTAGAAGTTATATTTCCAAGGATTCTGATTTTTATAAAATAACACGAAGTTATATACGTATTATTAAAATATACAAACAGTTACAACATAGATTTTGTTAGTTGCTAGCTATTGGCAATTTGCCGTATTACTTGAATGAATATAATCGAAATAGGTATATATGTACGTTGGCAGGCCAATGCATCTTGATTCGTATCAAATATGCAGGTGTTTTTCAATCCAAGGCCAAGCTATTCAATTCAAATTCAGATAGTCGTTCTCTTGAATGGTCAGAGCTCAGATCCCACCATCAGGTTAGACTTGTAACGACGATTGGATTGACTATAAAGCTGTGTTTAGTTTTCCATATAACCTTCAATATATTATAACTTGTAACTAATTATATTAAATGACTCTATTATTTTATGTAAGCGATATTGTTTTTAATATTCATTTGCTGAAACAATTAAAAGTGCACCAAAAAACAAACACTGTACCAATACATAAACGAGGCGTCTTTGTACAAATGTGTGTCTTTTATCTCCAAATAGAATCATATAAAGCTTGCCCGAAGCTAATTCTCTAAATCACTAATAAGTGACTTATAAGAATCTTTACTGCGCGATTAAGTGAAAGCGTGAATAGCAATAACGAATACAAATTAGTACCGCTTATTATCACAAAGCTTATCTTATCAACTGATATATTTTATTTACTAAACAAAAATTCAAAAAAGAGTATAATTTTCAGTATGTATTAGTTACTATATGCGTATAGTTCTCTCCCACTCAGTTTCTTTCCTCTTTATAAAATGATTTCAAATGTAGAAACTTAAAATACTAAGAGCAAGTATTCTAAATGCTTAGAGCATTTTTGCAAAAGCAAGGAATGAAAATCATGAATGTTAATATATATAATAATAGTACATTACTAACACACATAATATAGGCAGTAAACCGATCATATTACTCTTCTTACGATCGACATAACAAACGTTTTAAAGTCTAAAGCACTGTGTTATTATAAGCTAATGTAAATTTATTTTATATCGCTCACTTACTACAATAGCCTAAGATCTAGAGAAATCGTTTTATGTATGTAATAATATTAAATTTATTTTATTTTTTATTTCATTTTACATAATATTCAATATTGTGAAGAAAATATTTTATTATTGGGAGTAGACATACACTTAAGAATTACATATTTCACAATTCTCATAAAACTAACCAACTAATATTAATAATAAAATGTCCGTTATAAGTGACTGTCATAAAAAATAATTATCAAAGCAAACAAACAGAATTCGTTTTCCTCACTTTAACTAGCGCCACGCCCTCGCTTTTCTTAGATGCGTAGGCGTACCTTGTATAAAGTTTAAACCACAGAGTAATATTCCATGAGAATTACTTAATGTAACCGGATGTCACTTGTTATCAAAGCTTATAAAATAAACATCTATATCTCTATATAAAAGCTCCGTTCAAAATCAAAAACAAAACACAATTTCACATCATCATCCCCGTGCCCATTCCCCAATCACTTGGGGTCAGCGCAGTACATCTTCCGTACTGCTGATGCCGATTTGACAAAAGTTCTACGACCGGCCGGCCGCCTTTCTGACATCAACCCTCCTTGGGAATGAAAACATAATTTCAAGTTTATAATATTAGTTTTTTTTTTCTGTAACCGTCCATATTTACCTATATTTACCAAATTTATGAATGAAATCCTTATAAATCTCTTATTTTTTTACATTATTTTAACTTTTTAAACAGTTTCAATCTAAACAATGAATTAAACTGAAAGTTCGAACTTAAAACGAGCTTTAAGCCACAATAACATAAAGCTGTAAAACTTACGAATACCTTCATATATTTATATAGCATTTACATGGAATTCGTACAGCCGACCGTGATCCCGGCTGCGGTTATTCTTTATTAAGTTTACGTACCTAATTACGAACTGTGGTTTCTTTTGTAAAGACGTAAGGTAATTTCGCAGAAATTGTTAATATTAGTATTAAAAAAAAAACAAAATGGCAACAGGTAAAATCTAATTTTACGTTCATCATATATTTTTAATAGTAAAAGGTAAAGTTAAACAACATAATGAGTAATTTAGAGTTTTATCTTGATTAAAAACCTAGAAACCGATAGTAAAACTAATTGGGTTTACAATTAGCGATAAAATACGATTAAAAATACCTTCATAGAATATTACTCGTGAAATAAAACCGGTCGCGATCGTAAAAGCTAAGTTAATGCACATTGAACCTTTACTTTGCGTAACGAAATAAATTATTTAAATTTCTAAAAATATTTTATACTAACACTATTTTACTATTTTAAATTAATTATCGAAATATTAAAAAATAGAGCTAATGGTTATTTTATGTTAAATAATATGAATTTGATATGCGTAAATTATTATTTTTTGCAACTCTCTCATATTATGAACTAAATATAAACCCAGAATTTGCACTATAAAGACAGTAAATGATCGCTCATATTGAACTCAATAATAGATGTTAGAAATGTGCTTTCTAAAAGTAATATATGTTTATGATATCATATTTATACGTCGACAGCCGAATATGTACTTTGTATAAAATTGTATTATATATAATTCAAAGTACATATTTGATTAATCTATACAGATAAATAAAATTGAAGTGTCTGTTTGTAATATCAAAATAACAGCTTTATACTAAATTCATATGGAATTATATACGGTACTTATAAGAAAAACACAATTTAAAAAAAATGTGTGTCTGTCTGTTTGTTCCGGCTAATCTCCGAAACGGCTGAACCAATTTTCACGAGACTTTCGTTGGCAGATAGCTGATATTATAAGGAGTAACTTAGGCTACTTTTATTTTAGAAAAAGAATTAGGGTTTCGCTCAAAAAAATTAAAACTTACCCGAGCGAAGCGAAAGTAAGTCGCTAGTTTGTAATATTATTCTTAAAATAAATAAAAGAGAAAAATGCTTTATCTTTTCTAATTATTACGAGAGTCTCGACGATTTTTTCATATTTCCTAGACTCGAAACTTCTACCGCAAGTCTCAGGAATAACGAGACTTTTGAGACTTAAGTCATTATTTAAAATTTTACTAAGCCACCAGTATCTTTTTATTCCGGCTACGTAGCAGCACTGTACCGTGAAATTTATTATGAGACGACAAAGGGAAATTCTTAAACTATTCTTTTATCCATCTCATATCTATCCCCCCTACTTGTGTAGAAGATAAGAAGGCTTTTTCTATCCTAGGTTTTACTTTTGTAATAAAATCTGATTTTGTTTGAAAGTACCTACATGAATGCTCTTCGTTTTTAGGTGCCCACTAAAAATAAATAAAAATCTCATAAATAATTGTTAATTTTATTTGTTTTTAGGTTGTAACAGTATGATAAATAACTTACTTTATTGTAATATCTTGTATAGTTTAAATTTAAATATTTTTCCCGGGAATTTCGAGACCGGATTGAGTCTCGTTTTTTTTTCCCGAGACTTGTAAATATAACGAGATTGAAATGTTTTATTATTACTAATACAACTATAGTTATCTCGTGTTCATATTCTTCATCCCAGAAATCGTTAATAAACCTTAAATAATTAACTCAAATCTTTATTAATGAAGCAAAGTGCTAAAAGCTTTTTTCTAAGAATTTCGTATACTCATTCCGGTTTATCTCATAGGTACGTTAATAAATTTAATCTACAAAGTTTTTTTTCATCTAAGATCGTAATCATAGCGGAAATACTTTAGAAAATAAAACTCTATGACTACTAAAAATATATAAGAATAATAAATAATTTACGTTTTACTCATAAATAAGTTGGGTGAACAAAATTCGGCCGTTAAGAAAGGCTTAAGCTTTGAAATTATAATTATGCTTGTAAACGATTCATCTATAAATGTAAAATCACTTTCTCCTAACACGTGAGGTTGTCTTACATGTACAGGCTTTGATAGTTATCCTCACAAAGCCAATACAAGCCATCCATTGAAAATATCGTGGAGCTACGACTAAGTCACTTATTCATATTATATCAACGACTGACTTCCACCGACTTAGACGTGTACTGTTGCATGAACAAGCTTCAACTACAAATAGCAAAATCCTCTTCTCATAGAACGCTTTGAAACGCCGGCGGGCAGTAATTTTAATTTGCAGTAAACGCGCTAACATTGCGCACTACTCTTATTGCTGCGATGTAATGACGTTTATGGATTACTATTCCTTTTTATATCGGCTTACCTACATACGAATTAACGTTTTATACGGACACTTGATACAAGGATGCTAAATGAAAACGGTAAGCAAGCATCAGTAACTGGTCATACTGGATTTGTATCTATCAAATGGTAAGTCTATCTAAAGAAATTAAACATCAACTTGTAAATGTACAAAGGTAATACATGAGTAAAATAGAAGACATATTTTTATTATTAAAATGTAATCATCGATACAAAAGGATACAAATATGCAATTTGTTGCGAAGCTACTTTTTTAAATTGCGGCCTAAAGCTAACAATGCAAGCACAAAATTCATATATGGAACAATATGAAAAACAAATAGTCGTAAACATATTTATTTTACGTGTTCCGCACCAATAGTCGCCAACAAAAACTTACTGTTGACTCAAAATAACCGCGAAATTACAGCAAAAGCGGAATTTATCAGCAATATGAGATTTTAACCGTAACTAATGTACAGACTTGTTCAACCATTTTATTAGCGTTCGAATAGTGTAACGAAAGCTATTAAAATTTTAAAAATGGCTGTACTTTTCATTAATGTTGTCGTTAAGTGCTTCTTTTTATTACCTACTACTCAGAGAACTTGCTTCTTTTGGGACTGTAATTATATATTTTAGTATTTTCATCCGCTGGCAATTTTAACCCTTTTCTTATTTGCTATTCTAATTTCCGAAGAACTGAAACTAAATATTAACAAGTACGGACTACGCCTTATTTTAGAATATGTATCTACATGGTATTAGCTTTTACACCACGCAATACCTTAATACATTACAAGTCCTTATAAGAGCTATTAAATATCACTTTCATACATCCTATCACGAACCCTAGCGAGCATTCAACCGCGAATAATTTGACAGTAACATGTGAGGCGGGGCGAACGCGCTTCATTAAGAAATGCCTAGAATAACCCGGCTAGGCAGAAAGCAGGTGCTGGCGTTGAATCGCCCGTCAAAGATTAAAGGGATTTAATCTTAAGGGATTCTGTAATGCGTACGCTTACATGCTGGCGTTAATTTGTGCGGTTAGTTCAGAGATCTAGCGAGATTGCGGTCTTGATATCGTGCTAATCAGAATCTCTTTTCTTGCTCGTGTCTGGGTTTTTTACTGTCTGCGATTTTTACAACAAATTCGATACATTAGCTGTAATTTTTTATCCTCTTTTGTTTAGTAGAGTGAGTTCTCCATTGTCGTTGCTATGTTCGAAATACAATACCTACATTTTATTACAAACCCTTATTTGAGTTCTGCACCTCTAGGTCATATTTGGTATGGCTCGAACTTTAACATGAACACCAACAGATACGTTTGAATAATAAATAAATATTTCTAATAAGTACTGTGTAACATAGTTAAAACATAAAAAAACTATTATTTAATAATTATTTACATTTTAAGGAAGATTGAAACCATTTTTGCACGAGAGAATTATGGTGTATTACTTTAAAATACAAAACACCAAAAGAATCAGGTCAGAATCATAACTAAGATTTTGTAAAGAATTTGGCAGCAATAAATACTAAGAAACGTACTCAATTAAACAAGTCCTGCGGTCAATAAAATGAATATTCATTTATTCATTTCTACGTGAGGAAAACCTGTTGATCTGAAAGCGAAAATAATCAATCGTCGATGCTTAGAAGCGTTAAATTTTTGAACTTAAGCCATGCAAATGGAATTAAAAAAGAATTTATTTATTACTAGCGACTCACCCTCGCTTCGCTCGGGTTCGTCCCTAGTTACGTTTCACTGCTGAACTGAGCTAAACGTTGATAAGTCAGCCTGTGATTCGCGAGTAGTGAATAAAAATAGTAATTGCGAGTGTACCTTAGGTGATAGACGTATACCGTTGAGAACTTTTCTGTAGAACTTTTTAAGACCTACAATTTTCTAGTACATTGTTTTGATTTATCTCTTAAGGTTCAGCCAGCGTTAGCCATATAAACTTCTAAGGACGACTCGATAGAACCAGTCATTGCGTTTTCCCGCGGGAACGAAAAATGTGCCTGTAGTAAAAGGTATCCTAAATGTTGACTCGAGTGATAAGCTATCACTATACAAAATTCAATTGAAATCGGTTCAGTACTTTTTGCGTGAAACGCGCACATCGATTTAACTAAGTTAGTTTTGCTATAGGTATAGATAAGAATAGGTATTGCGAGTGTACCTTGAGAGATAGACATATACTGTTGTAGATATTTCTGTTGGCCTTTTCAAGATCTACAATTTTTTAGTACATTGTTTTGATGTATGTCTTTAGGTTTAGCCAGCGGAGGGTTCCTAAGGAGGACTCGATAAAACCAGTTATTGCGATTTCCCGCGGGAAACAAAGATTTTCCAAAAGTAAAAGTTATCCTAAATGTTGACCCGAGTAATAAGTTATCAGTTCACAAAATTTCGTTGAAATCGGTTCATTACTTTTTGCGTGAAACGCGTACAGACAAACAGACAAACAGACAAACAGACAAACAGACAAACAGACAAAAAAATTAATAACTATTGTTTTGGGGTCTACATCGTATACGTAATACATTACAGTCATTGTTTTTAAAAAATATTTCATGTACAGATTTCGCTAAGTTACTGCTTTATTATAGTATAGATAACGTACTCGTATAAGAAAACAGTAATATCATTTAATAAAAATAGTTATAGCGAGTGTACTTTAGGAGATAGACATATACCGTTGAGAACTTTTCTGTAGAACTTCTTAAGACCTACAATTTTCTAGTACATTGTTTTGATTTATCTCTTAAGGTTCAGCCAGCGTTAGCCATATAAACTTCTAAGGACGACTCGATAGAACCAGTCATTGCGTTTTCCCGCGGGAACGAAAAATGTGCCTGTAGTAAAAGGTATCCTAAATGTTGACTCGAGTGATAAGCTATCACTATACAAAATTCAATTGAAATCGGTTCAGTACTTTTTGCGTGAAACGCGCACATCGATTTAACTAAGTTAGTTTTGCTATAGGTATAGATAAGAATAGGTATTGCGAGTGTACCTTGAGAGATAGACATATACTGTTGTAGATATTTCTGTTGGCCTTTTCAAGATCTACAATTTTTTAGTACATTGTTTTGATGTATGTCTTTAGGTTTAGCCAGCGGAGGGTTCCTAAGGAGGACTCGATAAAACCAGTTATTGCGATTTCCCGCGGGAAACAAAGATTTTCCAAAAGTAAAAGTTATCCTAAATGTTGACCCGAGTAATAAGTTATCAGTTCACAAAATTTCGTTGAAATCGGTTCATTACTTTTTGCGTGAAACGCGTACAGACAAACAGACAAACAGACAAACAGACAAACAGACAAACAGACAAAAAAATTAATAACTATTGTTTTGGGGTCTACATCGTATACGTAATACATTACAGTCATTGTTTTTAAAAAATATTTCATGTACAGATTTCGCTAAGTTACTGCTTTATTATAGTATAGACTAGCGACTCACCCTCACTCCGCTCGGATTCGTCCCTAAATACGTTTTAACGGTTAGTCTAGATTTCTCAGAGATAAGATATTTTCCTGCAATAAAAAGTATCCTATGTTGACCCGAATAACCAGCTATCATCATACCAAATTTCATCAAAATCTGTTCAGTGGTTTTCTCGTGATGACCAGACAGACAGGCAGACAAAAATTAAAAGACTATAATTCGGCCACTGTATCGATAATAAATGATAATGACTATGTCAATAAAATTATCAAAAAATATTTAATGTACCTACAGATGTGACTCAGAATTTTATTATATACTAGCGACTCACCCTCGCTTCGCTCAGGTTCGTCCCTAGGTGCATTTTGACGCTTAGTATGGAATAGATTTTATTTTTCATTTTTCTTTTTCTTGTGATTTTTTCCAAGTTTTTAATAGTAGTTATTTTACTATTCGGGGCGGAGACAGATCCAACAAATCAAAAACCATGAAAATCGGTCTCTCTTCTCATGTTATAAGTGTTATAACAAACCCGACTTTGTTATATATACCTATATAGATGTATATAGAAAATACATACTATCTATTTATTTATATTTAAATATTAGAAAATATAATAGCTTATTAAATTAGTTTATTAAATACTAGCAACTCAAAAGTGAATAACTAAAACAAATCTATTTACCGAAAGAAGACGTACATTTTTCCAGGAAAAAAGTTACCTATGTGCTATTCCAGACTCTAATCAATCTCTATGCCATAATTCATCCAAATCCGTTCAACCATTCTGGCATGATTGAGTAACAAATATCCATCCAAACTTTCGCATTTATAATATTTATAGGATAAGTTTTAGGCCGTGACTTTACTCGCGTCACTATAAATCAGAATATGCGTTACATCTATTCTGAACTTTTTTTTAAAACCGTTGAGCGTTTTCATCGTAAAGAACAGCTCACAAACTTTCATAATATATAAATTATATTTTCTTTCTAATAGGTATGTATATTGTATATACTATATATACGTTATAGACAAAATACACATATTTATAAAAACACGTATATTCTATTCGTAAGCCATTTTCACATAATTTTGTAGAATTTAAAACAGATCTGGACTCTCAGCAAGATACATTCCAGTAAAACGGGATTGATAACTTTAAAAATAAACGAATATGTGGGAATTCAAGTAGCCCGCCTTCTGTATAGCCGACACGATACTGCAAGTCTACAAATAACGCCAACAGAACAAGGCACACAAAAGGGAATATAATAAAGCTTGATAAACGCACAACTCATTCTAGTATTGTTACAAAAGCTTCTCGGCACAAGACATTGCGAACAACCGACTATGTGTTCAAAGGAATGCTGTGATCTGACAGACATTCAAGAGCAACACGACTCGACACTATTATAGTTGAAATACATTCAAAGGAGATCGAGTCAATATGTAAATCACTGCGTTATCGTATCATGTTGCACATACTTAATTAGCTAGATTGTTGCAGGCGGGCAACTTGCTAGGGCGTCGAAACGGTCTTTAGTGTCGATATCGATGTTATCGACTCCAATCCATAGATAATTAAGACTCCATATGAAATAATTGGAACTGTATTAAATAATTTAAGAGCTTAACTCTTTTAACTTCCTTTTAATAATAACATAAATATTTGATGAAATATCGTAAATATTGCATAAAATATATGTTTAGTGGTCTGTGATAGTGTGTTTGATATATGACAGTGATCTTTACTACTCTATTATGCGTAGTGAAGACGACTAAAATATATATATTTTGAAACATATATATACAAATATTATCTATACTAATTTATTATAAATATGAAAATTTGTGAGTATGGATGTTTGTTACTCTATCACGCCAAAACGGCTGAATAGATCTGGATGAAATTTGGCACAGATATAAATTATAGTCTGGAATAATACATTGGCTACTTTTTATCCCGGAAAAATATACGGTTCCCGAGGGGTAGATTTGTTTTTGTTTTTCTAAAGGCGAACCCGAGTGAAGCGAGGGTGAGCCGCTAGTTATTAATGTAGTCATTGAGGTGAACAAAAAAAAACTTTATTTTTATAATTTTCTTACCCATCACTATCTCATTTGGTCGAAACAAAGGCCCTATTGGCGGTCTGTCGTCGAATGTTCTTTTTTTCCTTTGTCCTTTATTTCCTCGTTGAAAAGGATGCGATGCATTCTAATCATCTTTTATTTGTTTTAATTTTTTTTATCGTCTTGACTTTGGATCATTTATTAAGTCATCTATACATATTATAAAATTCTAACTAAGCCGAATCTGTACATTAAATATTTTTTGGAAAATCTTATTGAAATAGACATTATTATCGATGCAGAGGCCGAATCTATAGTTTTTAGAATTTTTGTCTGTCTGTCTGTCTGTCTGTCTGTCTGTCTGTTACCGCATCACAGAAAAACCACTGGAGGGATTTTGATGAAATTTGGCATGATGATAGCTGGTTATCCGGGTCAACATATAGGATACTTTTTACCGCGAGAAAATATCTCATTTCTGAAAAAAAATACAAAAACTGGTAGGAACAAAACCACGACGATACTATTTGTAAACAGTTTAGCAAGATAACTTACAAAATATGGCAAAAACTATAAAATAGCTTATCTTGAAAATCAAATTATCAAAAGCGCTATTTTATCCATTAAAATAGTTATTTTAATTAATATTTATTTATGTGTTATTTAGATATTCGACAATAGATGTCGCCATGTGTTTTTAAAATACATAGTTTTAATCCCAAAAAAATTAATGTACAGATATGACCTTTTTTCGATTTTATTAGAATTACTACTAAATCACCCGCGGCTCCGCCCGTGTTTAAATTATCAGTAAAGCAAACTTTTTCGCTTCATAAATTAGTAACTATACATACAATAAAATTGTAACTAAGCCGAACCCCTAAATTTAATATTTTTTTCGAAAAATCTTACTGAAATATTCATTATTAGCGATATAGAGCCCGAATCTATAGTTTTTAGATTTTTTTCTGTCTTTCTGAATGTGACCGCATCACAGAAAAACCACTAGAGGGATTTTTATGAAATTTGGTATGGTAATAGCAGGTTATCCGGGTCAACACATAGGATTCTTTTTACCGCAGGGAAATATCTCATTTCTGAGAAAAAATACAAAAACTGGTTAAAGTAAAAGCACGATGATGCTATTAATACTTTAGCAAGGTAACTTACTTATATATTTTGTTAAAACTATTAAAAAAAACTTATCTTAAAAGAAATATTAACAGCGCTATTTTATTCATTAAAATAGTTATTTTAATGAAAATTTATTTATGTGTTATTTAGCTATTTGACAATAGATGTCGCCATGTGCTTTTAAAATACGTAGTTTTATCCAAAAAAAAAATGTACAGATATAACCTTTCTATGACTTTACTATAATTACTACTAAATTACCCGCGGCCCTGCCCGTGCTTAAATTTTCAATCAAACAAACTTTTTAGCTTTATAAATTAGTAACATATTAGTAATATTTTGTAGGCCGAAACAATTTTCAAATGAGAATATTTGTAAATTTTTATTGTTTAGTAAATAATGTTAATGTTTTTTAATCTTTTAATGTAAAAACTGGGCAAATATAAATCCAACTCGCGCATTTTAGATTTCGTATAGCAAAATGCTATGTTGTTTTTCTTACTTACGTGTTTTGTATGGTTAACACTAAAATAAATACGAATAATATTTACGTTTCCACAATACCTACTCATTTTTTGCACCGTAAAAATAAGTTCAATTTATATTATTTTATAACATTTTATGGAAAACAAGTTTATGGCTGTTAAACTGCCAAAGCGGATAACTAAAAATATTTCATATCTCAAAAACTATGAAAAAGTATTATAGGAACTCTTATATCTCAACTTTTTCACTTTTTCTTGACACCTTTTCTTGGAAGGTAAAGGCTTAAAGGACACAATAAAATGCTTGCGACTTTAATCATATTAGCCGAGCCATATGAAATAAAGAAACGTATTCGCTTAGAATTATTTACTTATTACACTTTCTTTTGAAAATCGTTTTGGAAAATATTACTAACTAGCGCTAATTAAGAAAAGTTATCATTATGTAATTTAAATAATCAGCTATATATTAAATTAATCTATAGCTGTCTATTAGTAAAAAATGATTAAAATGAATTCCGTAGTTTGAGAGTTTATCGCCCAAAACTAAAAAACAAACAAAACAGAAGTATAGACATACATAAATGTTATTGCTAAAACAAAAAAATCAATTTAACGGAGGAATCTTTGTGGCATTGTCAATCACTGCCATTATTTACCAATCATGCGGTGCGCAATGAAAGTAATGTATAATGTAAGAGTATACTTATGTGTAAAACCTAAGAATTTGGTTTTTGATCATCTGAACGCGGGCGGAGCCGCGGGAAATGCTAGTTTTTAATAAATTCCACATGTGATAGAGTCATTTTATTACTATACCAAATAATGAGTACTTTGATTAGTAATAACTAATGACATAAACATAATACATATATATAATATAACAAAACGATTGTTCATTCAGGATACCCAAGCTGCGGCCGCCGCCTTGACCTCTCTAGGGCACGTTTACACAGCCATAGGCGATTATCCAAATGCACTCGCTAGCCACAAGCAATGTGTGCAACTTGTAAAGCAAATGGGTGACCGATTGCAAGAAGCGCGTGAAATTGGGAATGTTGGCGCTGTATATCTGGCTATGGGAGAATTTGATTCTGCTGTCGACTGCCATACACAACACCTGCGGCTGGCAAGACGGCTAGGTGATCAGGTAACGTTATATACTAAATTCAACTAAATACGTTTCATATAGAACTAGCTTTAAAAATAAAACTTTGCTTAAATCTTATTTTAAAATAGTAATACTACTATTGCACCATAGGCTTTGCGTATAATCTAATATCTGAAATATATACATTTTAATACTTGCAGGTGGAAGAGGCGCGAGCGTATTCTAATCTTGGTTCATCATATCACTACCGACGAAACTTTTCACAAGCCATTACTTACCATGAAAACGTATTAAGAATAGCCCAAAACTTAGGTGACAGAGCAATAGAAGCGAGAGCATACGCAGGTTTAGGTCATGCAGCAAGGTTAGTAAAATTGTATTTTGACATATTAATATAGGCAATATGGAATATTAATAAAAGTTTTTGAAAAAAAAAACGATTACTTATGATATGATTAAATATCCTAGATGAAAAAAGCACGAAGTGACTAAAAAGTATATTATTATTTTTATTATTTTAACTTTTTCTAGGTGCGCCGGTGATTATGCGCAAGCAAAGAAATGGCATGAAAGGCAGCTAGATGTCGCTTTAGCGGCTAGGGATAAGGTTGGTTTAGGGATAAGATTTAATTACAAAAATCAAAAAATAATTATATACCAAAAAACATAATATGTATAATTAATCATTAAATTCGATAAAATATCATTTATACACATAGTTATAAGAACTAAATTCCTATATTTTAAAACTATATTCTAGTGGCCAATGGCGAATGAACACTAGAAAAAATAATGTTTCGCTTTTACTAAAAATTTACATAACTGACAAGAAAACTTTTCTCTTAAAACATCCTCCATACTGTAATATTAAATAAGCATGTTAAAAATTTAACTTATATTAAAGGTTGGCGAAGGCCGCGCTTGCTCGAACCTAGGCATCGTGTACCAATTACTGGGCGAACATGACGCTGCGCTAAAACTACATCAGGCTCATCTATCCATCGCGAGGCAGCTACAAGTAAGATTTTTATTTTTTTCATATAAAATTTGTTTGGTATTTTGTAATAAGTATACTAATCGATTTGTGTGGCTTTGTCTACATTTATTAGGTAGTTTGTGAATCAATTAATTGGTTACGAACCTAACACCATAACAGCTCAACAGATTTAAATGCAATTTGAAACAGAGTTTAGATTTTTTTTGATGATTTGATGATTTTTTTGACGCAAAAAGAAGGATGTTATAAGTTTAACGTGTCTATCTGTGTGTCTGTACGTGGCTTTGTAGCGCCCAAGTGGATGAACCGATTATATTTTAGTTTGTTTCGTTTGAAAGGTGACTTAATCAAGAGTGCTCTTAGCTATAAGTCAAAAAAATCCGTTCGAACGTTAGCAGGTTACCAGCTCTTTTCCAGACGGTAAAAAAGATTTCAACTTCCAAAGGTCTAATCAATCCTAAACTTAATATCCCATTACTTCAATGACATTGCAACGATAGGGTAACCTTGGCCTGATACTGCAGTGAAATACCTAGTATCTGCAAGATACTTAACTCTTTACTAAAATACAGAGATATCATATTTAGGCCTATTGAAATGGCCTCATTGAATATGTTATTGTGTTGGGGATGGTTTTTAATTATTATCATTATTATTATTGTTTCAATTTCATAACCTCCTTTGAATAGTAATAATCTCTCTACCATGTAGATTTGATGAAAATCTGTCATTCAATGAAGGTCTATATTTTTAATTAGCCCTATTTTTTATATTGTAGGACAAAGCGGGCATGGGTCGGGCATACGGCAACATCGGTAACGCGTATTCCGCAGCGGGTTTCTATGAACAAGCTATAAAGTACCATAAACAGGAACTGACGATATCCAAAGAGGTGCACGACAGGAGTTCAGAGGCCTCGACGCATGGGAACTTAGCAGTCGCGTACCAAGCACTTGGCGCTCATGATATGGCGCTGTTTCACTATAGAGCACATTTGGGTAATTTTTAATTATTACTCATAGAAATCAAATACTCATTCTGGTTTTAATTCCGGATAACACTCAAATGATTTCATAGGACTCAGCGGGCCAAATATCGAAAGCTTTTACGGAAACATTCTCGGGTGTACCCACCCTTATAATCTCACCAAAGTTTCATTGCGATCGGGTAAATGGTTCATGAACTTATACGTTAGAAACACAATAGATAGACAATTGAAATTAACAAAAATTGTAAAGTAGTTCTCTGCTATTTTTCTTTTGCTTACAAATTACTGTATAATTTTGAAAGTAGATACCGTCTGTAACTACTACATAATAACTTTTGAAACCTCTAAATCGGAAGAGAATACTAGGTCACGTGACCATAATTGTTGCAAAGCATTCGAAAGTCAGGAACCGAAAATAAATCCTCGAAAAAATCCGAAAGGATAATTTTATTTAAAAATTTATGTTACTTTTTTACAGGCATTGCCCGTGAACTAAAAGACGCAGCAGGCGAAGCTTGTGCCCTCCTTAACTTGGGCAACTGTTTGTCTTCTCGAGGAGAATTCTCACAGGCGGTCCCTTACTACGAGCAGCATTTGATGCTCTCTCAAGAACTCGGTGACGTCATCGCTGAGGCCAAAGCCTGCCATTTCCTTGGTTATGCTCATTATTGCTTGGGCAATTACAAGGAAGCTGTTAGGTAATTTTGAACTATTACGTATTTGCTAATAATAAATGCATTTTTCTATTAATATAGTCAAATATATTTTATTTTTATAAATTAAGCTAATTTTATTTTCCATTTTCTCTTTTCAGATATTACGACCAAGACCTATCTTTAGCAAAGGATCTCCAAGACAAAATGAATATGGGTCGAGCGTACTGCAACTTAGGTCTAGCTCATATGGCATTAGGCAATCTAGAAACGGCTTTAGAATGCCAAAAATACTTTTTAGCGATAGCCCACATGACTCAACACTTGCAAGGGAAATTCAGAGCGTTGGGTAATATAGGAGACGTACTGATTAAAATGGGAGATGTGGAAGAGGCGGTTAAAATGTTCCAGCGACAGCTTGGTTTCGCTAGACAGGTGATTATTTTATAATTTTACATATTTATGATAGAGTAGTTTTTACTATTAATATATCCCATTAATACTATTAATATTATAAATGCGAAAGTGTGGTGGACTGTATTAAAAGACTGTATTATTTTATTACCATTTATTGCTATCTAGCTTACTTTACTAACACTGGAACTGGAATACACTGTACATAAAAACACCCCTATATTTATACCCCAATTTACATGCGCAACATACATACTACTGAGTGAAAACATTTCAAATGCCCCACTCTAATTGGCTACACAAAGTAATCAATATTTACACGTAAAGACATGTTTAAACTAAATCGGAACAAGTCGGGCGGCGGTCGGGTCGCCGTCGGGTTTTTCCGGGCTCGTCGTCGGCAACACACGTTGTCGCTCGGCGATTGTCGTTGCTCGTACCGATGAGTGTTCGGCAACAGTCGATCTTCGGGGCCTGTCGTTACTCATCGTTGTCGGCGACGGTCGGTCGTCGGGGTTCTTCGTTGCTCGTCGTTGTCGGCAACAGCTCTCCCCCCGGCGCAGCGCTGCGAGCCTCCTTCTTCACTAGCACGACGAGCTTCGTGACGGGACGCTTGAAGACGCCGGTCTTCGTTCGGACGTCCGCCACTCGCACGCCGCCATCAGGTCCCTTGTAGATCCGATCCACGAATCCCATCGGCCACACGTTGCGTGGCAGGGTGTGATCGATCACGAGCACGATGTCTCCCAATCGCAGCTGCTTGGTGTTGTCGGTTGGCCCGCCGCGAGGAACGAGAGTCGGTAGGTACTCTCGCACCCATCGCTGCCAGAAGTGATCGGCGAGCGCCTGGCTGGCACGCCAGGTGCGTCGGTCGTCGTCGCTGCATGGCCCAGTGGTGGGTAGGCCAGTGGATGACCCCAACAGGAAGTGGTTGGGGGTCAGCGCCTCCGGGTCGTGTGGACTCACGCTTACATGAGTCAGGGGTCGGGCGTTGATGGAGTACTCCGCCTCAACCAGTAGAGTCCACAGCACTTCCTCCGTCGGCTCCTTCTCTTTCAGGGTGGAGGCTAGTGCGACTTTAACTGATCGCACCAGCCGTTCCCATGCGCCCCCTTGATTCGGGGCACCTGGGGGTATGTATCGCCACTCCATGCGATGAAGTAAGCCCTCTTCTTTCAGCGCTGGCGCCCACTCTGCGTAGGCGGCCCGTAGCTCGTTGTCAGCGCCTCGGAAGTTTGTGGCGTTGTCTGAGTGCATGGTGCTCGGCCATCCTCTCCTGGCTGCCATTCTTCGCAACGCCATGATCGCCGAACTCGTAGACAGTGACGGGACGATCTCAAGGTGTACAGCGCGCGACGTGAGGCATGTGAATAGCGCGCCCCATCTCTTCTCACGACGTCGTCCGATCTTCACTATCATGGGCCCGAAGTAGTCCACCCCACAGTGGGTGAAGGGGCGGCGAAATGGTTCGAGGCGAGCGCGAGGCAGGTCCCCAGTCGCTGGAACCTGAGGCTTCGCTTTTCGCACTTTGCAGAGGGCGCACTCCCTTTCTATGGTGCGCACAGTAGGTCGCAGATGGATGATCCAGTATCGCTGCCTCAGATCGTTGGTCACACGCTCACGGTTGGCGTGACCTGCAGCGCAATGCTCACGTAGCACGATGAGTTTCGCAGTGCGGTGGCGTCCGTCGAGGATGATAGGTCGCTTCATCTTAAGCGGTGCAGTGGCAGCTCCTATGCGGCCTCTCACCCGCAATACGCCTTCCTCCAGCACTGGATCCAGCCGGAACAGTCGGCTCGTCTTAGGCAGGGGACGAGATGACTTCATACGCAGTAATTCGTCTTGGAAGCTATCTCTCTGCGCACGGCGTATGAGTGCGCGCTCGGCTTCCTCGATGTGACGATGCTCCAATCCCGTAGCTCGGCGCCGACACTTGTCTATAAAAGCCAGCACCCTCGCAGTTGCTCTGACCAGTGTTTCGAATTTGGAGAAGCGCGCAGGATCCGGCAACCACTCGTCGCCTTGTTTGTCCTCTGTGGTCACGTGCAGCAGGACCTCCTCCTCTTCTGCGGGCGTTCCCTCGGCTGGCCACAGTTCCTCTGGGTGACGTAGGAACTCCGGCCCTTGGAACCATCGGTCGTCACTGGTGATGCGAGTGTGCGCGAATCGTGTAGCGTCGTCAGCTACATTGTCACTGGTTGGGATCCATCGCCAATCCTCAGGTTGGGTGAGCTCGGCTAATTCTCCAAGACGGTGCGCGACGAACGGTGTATATCTGCGTGCATCGTGTCGTACCCAATGTATCACCGTCATGGAGTCTGTCCAGTATACCGTCCTCTGGACCACAATCCGATGCTCTCTCTTGATTGTGTCTGCCAGTCTGGCGCCGATGACTGCTGCCTGTAGCTCCAGACGAGGTATCGTCTGCGTGCGCCTTGGAGCGACCTTTGCCTTGGCGGTCACGAGGCTCACTTTGATGGTGCCGTCGGGTCGAGTAATGCGCCAATAAGCCACGGCTGAGTAGGCTTGTTCGCTGGCATCACACAGCACGTGCAGCTCCAGGCCTTGGCAACCTTCCAGGGCGTAACAGCGTTCCAGTCGTAGGCAGGTGAGGTCAGGTAGATGTTGCAGCCAAGCCGCGAACATCTCGTTTTCTTCTACAGGAATCGGCTCATCCCATGACATCTTGATGCGCCAGAGACTCTGTAGGATGATCTTCGCACGTATCGTGTAATGACTCAGCAATCCTAGGGGGTCATATATAGACATGACCGCGCTGAGTGCTTCTCTTTTGGTAGGCGGACGGGTCTGGGCGCGCACTTCCGCAGGAACTCGGTTCATAGAGGTGTTGAACCCCAGCTCGTCCCGTTCGGCGTCCCAGTGCAGGCCAAGTATTTTATTTGCGGGCCCGTCTCCACCTAGTCGGGTCGGTGATGTTGCCAGCAGCTGCGTGGGCACGTCGCCAATCACTTCGTTCTTGTTGGCGTCCCATCCTCGTAGCGTGAATCCCGCTGCTGCGTGCACCTCCCTGATTTCTTTGATGGCGCGTCGAGCTTCTTCTACAGTGTCGTAGCTCGCCACCAAATCGTCCATGTAGTGACTCCTTGTGATGGCTTCTAGGGCACGAGGATGCGTCTGAGCGTGCACCTGTGCGTTGTGATTCCGCACGTAGTGAGCCATGAAGGGTGAACTTGCTGCGCCGAATATCATGCTCGTCATTTTGAAGTGACGAGGTGGATCGTCTCTGTCGGCGCCCCTCCACAGGAACTGTTGTGCTGGCTGATCTTCTGGCCTAATCTTCACCTGGAGAAACATTTCCTGTATGTCGGCAGTGATGGCCACTGTTCGCTCCCTGAACCGGAACAGGATGCCTTGAAGCGAAGTTAGCAGGTCAGGTCCCTCCAGCAGATGGTCATTGAGGCTAACCCCTCGGCTCTTGGCTGCTGCATCAAACACCAGTCTTTGTTTCCCAGGTTTGTTCGGGTTCTGCACGGCGAAGTGTGGTAAGTACCAGCAGACTGCGCTCGAACGTTCCGTGCCGTCGCATTGTACTGCGTATCCCTTCGCCAGCAGGTTGTCTATCTGCTTGGTGTACTCTTCTGCGAAGGTCGGGGCGGCATCCATCTTTTGTTCAATCTTCGTAAGACGGCGAAGTGCTGCGTCGTAACTTGGTGGCATTCTAACGTCGTCTTGTTTCCAGGGCAGTCCTACCTGGTATCCACTTTCGATCTTCCTTAAGGTCTGTTCGACGATCTTCGTTGCCCGGGAATTCTCATCGCTCACTCGTGACTTGTGAGCAATGCCGAGCGCGTCGATTCGGAAGTGTTCTTCTACCAGGTTATGTAGGCGTTGATCTATCTGGTCGTTCACGTTTCCACCAGGTTCAGGGGTGAAGACGTGAAGAACGCCATCTCTGTTGTGGATCACACTGCGTGGTGCTGTTCCGTGTACCACCCAGCCGAGTTGTGTTCTGGAGGCAGCTGGTTGATTCGGGTCTCCAACTCGCAGCTCTCGGGATACGATGTATTCCCAGTGGTCTGTCCCCACCAGGATACCAGGGTGTGCCAGGTCGTAGCACACTTCTTCCCTTGGCAGGTCTCGCAGGTGATCTTGTTTCAGTAGTGCGCTGGGAATGAACTGCTGGTGAAGCTTCATGTTCTTGACTGTTCGTGCCCGAAGCTTATGTCTCTTCCCATCCTTTCCCTTCAGGTGCACCGTGACCAGCTGACTGCCTTCCTCGTGCTGAGACATGTTGACTCCGTGCATGTGAAGTGGTGTGAGAGGTCCCCTGGCGCCGATCTTCTTTGCCAGCTCTTCGTCGATGAGGGTAATGGTAGCCCCTTCATCGAGTAGAGCATGGGTCTTCTCCTCCCCCCGTGGCCCGACGACGGTGACTGGGCACATCTTCAGCAGGACCGCTTGAGTCGACACAGTGGCTTTGGATGCCACCGACAGCACAGCTTCGGCTTCACTTGTCGTTGAGGGTTTAGGCGTCTTATCTTCCCGGTGCAGAGTTGGATGGTGAGGACGGCGACACTCGTTCACGCCGCACAGCTTTGCTTTGCAGCTGTTGCGTCTGTGCTTCTTAGTTATGCACTTGAAACATAACTTCTTTTCTTTCACCAGTTCCCATCGTTCATCTAACGTGAGCCCTTTATATTTGGGGCACTGTGGCAGTGTATGAGTCTGCTCACAACTAGGACATCGGCTGATTTGTTCCTCTTCAGCTTCAGTCACGTTGTACACGGCACTTGTCTTCTTCCTTTGGGTCCCGGTGTTCATCGAGGGTCTGGTCTCCCTCCGGGTTGCAGCAGGTGTTGAGACGCTCGTAGGTGGGGCATATGCATACTTCAATGCCCGGTCTGCCTCGCGCATGAGGAAGCGAGACAGCACTACAATCTCTGGATGTAGTGTCCCGTCGTGTTCTTCGGCGTAGTCACACCAGCGTGCCCTGATGTGAGGACTCAGTTTGTCCAGGACTTCCCTCGCCAGCATTGGGTTGTAGAGGTACCCCTGGCGTCCGATGCTGTTCAGGATGCTGACTACGCTTTGAACTTTCACTGCAAAGCTGTTCAGGTCTACTGCTGATGACCCAGGTCTCGGAAGCTTCTTCAGTTCCAGGAAGGCTTGATCTATGATGACTTCAGGCCGCCCGAAGCACTGTTCGAGGGTCTTCATCACGACGTCAGGATCTGTAGCGGCGTGTAACAGGCCAGCTACGACGTTTCTCGCTTCTCCCCGAAGGCAGCTCCTCAGTCTTTGCAGGTTCTCGTTCGCAGATATCTGGTATATCTTCGTAGAGTCTTGATAGGCTGCTCTGAACGACAGCCACTCGTTAGCTATTCCAGAAAAGATCGGTAGGTCAGTGCATCTTATTCTGGGTCTAGCCATCTTCTCCAGGGCTTCAGCCAATTGCTCGATCCCTGGCCTCGTTCTGGTTGGAGTGGGTGACCTTCCTCTTGTTTCGAATCGAAGGTGCCGTTCCCCTCCAGTCCGTCTCTGCTCCCCTTCCTCCCCCCGTGTGCTGATGGGGTTGGTGCGGAGCCAGGCGTCCACCCTTTGTTGGTGGTCAAGAGGTTCTTCATGCAGGCTCTCCTGCTCCTCTTGGATGTTGCTGATGTCTGCGGCCAGCCGCTTTCTGATGAGTTCAGCTTCGATTTCCAATTCTTTTTTCCTCAGGTTTGCTAGCTTCTCTGCTGCTTCAAGTTCCGCCAGTCGCACCCTAGCGGTCACACTTGCCGTCGATCGCACTGAATGCCCTGGTGACCTGGTTCGGGGTCGGTCTCCAGTCTTCAGGGTTCGGTAGGCAGCGGAGGGTGTGGGGGCAGAGGCATCGTTCGTAGCCCCTAGCCCAACCTCCGTATCCAGGAGTGTGGTCGGTGAGGCTGGTGGATTCTGAGAGAATCTTCGTCTTCGCTCTAATTCGATACGTTCAGCTTCCTGGCTTCGATCTTCCATACGGGCGCGACCTTCCAGGTGGCGCTGATCTTCCAGGTGTCGCTGATCATCCAGGTGTCGCTGATCATCCAGGTATTGCAGGTGTTCCAGGTGTTGTCGACCTTCCAGGTGTCGTCGACCCTCCAGGCGGCGCAGGTCGTCAGGGCGGCGCAGGTCGTCAGGGCGGCGCAGGTCGTCAGGGCGGCGCAGGTCGTCAGGGCGGCGCAGGTCGTCAGGGCGGCGCAGGTCGTCAGGGCGGCGCAGGTCGTCAGGGCGGCGCAGCTCGTCCTGGGCGGCGCCGGTCCCTGGGCGGCGCTGGTCCTGGACGGCGCTGTTCCCTGGGCGGGACTGCTCCAGGGCGGCGCCGGCCCCTGGGCGGCGCTGGTCCTGGGCGGCGCTGTTCCCTGGGCGGGACTGCTCCTGGGCGGCGCCGGTCCCTGGGTGGCGCTGGTCCTGGGCGGTGCTGGTCCCTGGGCGGCGCTGCTCCTCCAGGTCGGCAGCATCCCCTTGGCTCCTGGTGATGACCATTCTTCAATCCGGGTCGATGGGCCAGCTTGTGGTGGACTGTATTAAAAGACTATTTATTTTATTACCATTTATTGCTATCTAGCTTACTTTACTAACACTGGAACTGGAATACACTGTACATAAAAACACCCCTATATTTATACCCCAATTTACATGCGCAACATACATACTACTGAGTGAAAACATTTCAAATGCCCCACTCTAATTGGCTACACAAAGTAATCAATATTTACACGTAAAGACATGTTTAAACTAAATCGGAACAAGTCGGGCGGCGGTCGGGTCGCCGTCGGGTTTTTCCGGGCTCGTCGTCGGCAACACACGTTGTCGCTCGGCGATTGTCGTTGCTCGTACCGATGAGTGTTCGGCAACAGTCGATCTTCGGGGCCTGTCGTTACTCATCGTTGTCGGCGACGGTCGGTCGTCGGGGTTCTTCGTTGCTCGTCGTTGTCGGCAACAGAAAGTTTAAATAGTTGGATGTTTGTTACTCAATCACGCTAGAACGGCGAAATTGATGTGGATGAAATTTGGCACAGAAATACATATATATAATATAGTCTGGAATAGCACATAGGTTACTTTTTATCCCGAAAATAATTACAGTTCCCGTGAGATAGATTTGTTTTTGATTTTCGCAGCGAGGGTGAGTCTGAGGTGAGGTGAATATGGTGTGATGATACTATATCTTAAAAATATCCATGGAATCCATTTTTCATATCAATTTAAGTTTTTATTTATTCAGGCTCGAGATCGATCATTAGAAGCTGCAGCGTGTGGAGCGTTAGGCCTGGCGCGGAGACTTCAGAGAAGGTTAGACGCCGCTTTAGGACATCATACGCAGGTATAAAGTTACAATATTCATACTAATATTATAAATGTGAAAGTGTGTTCGTTTGTTTGCTTGTTTGTCTTTCACGTCGAAACAGAGTGATGGATTTTCGTGATTTTTGTGCGGAGACAGTTGGAAGGGGCTGTAGAGTGAAATGATGTCCTCCTGACCGATTCCGGCCACGGCGGCCAATCTCATTGAGACTAGCCAACTGCGCAGGAGATATTATAGTGCACAAATGTGCGCGCAGACACAAGTGCACTCTCTATTCCTGTCACTCTCATATTCCGGTGGGACGACTATTCGACACGACCAGTGAGAGTTAAGGCGCAGGACCGACGGCTTTACGTGCTCTCCGAGGCACGGGGGTGAAACACCGCCAACTTCCCAACTCCGGGCTGCTACTGAGGCTTACTAGACAGAAAGACTCAATAACTAAACTTGGCCCGACCCGGGACTCGAACCCAGGACCTGCGGGTGTGCAGCCGTACATGCTAGCCACTACACCACCGAGGCAGTTGAATAGTTGAGTGAAATAGGCTACTTTACATTATCTCATTTCCACGGGAAAACATGTCATAACACAACGTACATGATGAAAATTTTACTCACGTAATTTTTTCCAAACGCGCTAAAAGAAGTATAACTTCAATAATGTTTTTAATTATTTAAAACTGTATCACCTATCCCCATTACAGGAATTAACTCTCCGTCAGGAAGCCGGCGACGCGGCGGGCGAGGCGCGCGCTCACTCGCACTTGGGGGCCGTTCATATGGCTTTAGGACATTACTCGCACGCCGCTAGGTGCTATCGAGTTAGTTACAGTATTTACATTTTGTTTATTAGGGTTCCGTACTTATAAGACCCAATCGAAGTCTTATATCTGAGCGTATAGTTTCTCCATTTTCGTTTAAGACTTGTAGGAATATCTTTTTAATTTTTTACAGATTAAGAATTTCACACAATTCCAATTTCATAGAAAGAAAC
The DNA here is from genome assembly GCA_905404265.1 of Fabriciana adippe. Classification (NCBI taxonomy): domain Eukaryota; kingdom Metazoa; phylum Arthropoda; class Insecta; order Lepidoptera; family Nymphalidae; genus Fabriciana; species Fabriciana adippe. The sequence continues at coordinate 8,354,470 of FR990001.1, read as the reverse complement.
AAAAAACAAATAGTGATTTCTAAGTAACGAACAGTTAATAGTATTCATTTGTTTTATTAAAACCGAGACCAATGATATCAATAATTGCTCAATTAATGTTTGCGTCGATTGGTTAAATATGTGAATGTTAGTTCCAATTATCTAAAATCTGCCATATTTATAATGAAATAAATATCAGTCATCACTTTGTGCTCCCTTTTCTTCTAAGAATAACCTAAAGATATTTCAAAATTTATTTAAAAATTGAAAACCTAAGCTTTCAGCTTTAAAAATCCTAACTTAATAAGAGAAAGTTAAAACACAAGTTTCTTCTCAGAACTTTCGTAATTGAACTTACATTTAATTTACAAGTACACATAAACCATAACTTAGATTTTAATAAGAATTTATGATATTCGATTAAATTACATCAATGATGACATCTTAGGAACAACTAGAAAGAGCACAAGAGCTGCAAGACTGCGCGCTCGAAGCCCAAGCATATGGGAACTTGGGCATCGCAAAGCTGAACATGGGACATTATGAGGACGCCATCGGATACTTAGAGCAGGTAACTGTCGAAAAATAATATAAGTCCTGATGATGAATGTGTTATTTAAGTAAACATTACTAAAAGCTAATATAAATATATGTATCTCTTTTATTAACAATTTGATAGTAAAAATACTTAGAAAAAACAAATACAATGACCGAGATAATCTAATAAGTACCTTAACCCAATCAATTTCCCTAGCAACTAGCTATCCTAGAACGCGTAAACACACCAACCTGCCAACTCGATAAGGCTCGAGCACTTGGCTCACTTGGCGACTGCTACGACGCGCTTGGCGACCCGGACGAAGCCGCCAAGTACCATGAACAGCACTTGGCGGCTGCTCTCAAGTTAGACAATGCAAGAGAACAGGAGCGGGCTTATCGAGGACTAGGGCTAAGTCATAAGTGAGTGTTTTATAACTGATATAGTTTAACAATTATTACACATAGTTATAGATAAATAATGAGGTTTTGGCTCTCTTGACGATTGCTATAAAGCGTTTAGTGACTTAGATGAAACCACTTACTACCCTGATTACTACGCTATTGAAATACGATAGAGCGTTTATTCAAAAAATATATAAGTATAAGTGAGTGAAATATAAGTATAAAAAAAGTATAAGTGCTATATAAATATTTTTTCTATAAAAATGCTTAATGTTTATATGGATAAAGAAGGATGATCAGTGTACTCGATTTATTGACATTAACTATACAACGTAATTGCTAAGTAAATAAAAAACTAATTGATCTGTTTATTGATTAAGGTTACTTCTATATGTTATATATAATTGTACATAAACAATATTCACACAGATCGGTCGGTAACCTTCAGCAAGCTCTAGTATGTCTGGAAAAGCGTCTAGTGGTGTCGCACGAACTTGGCGTTCCCGAAGCGAAGGCGCAAGCGTACGGAGAACTTGGCGCTTTGCACATCGCTCTCAACAACTTGGAACAAGCTGTGTCTTGTTTGGAACACCAGAAAAGTATTGCTAAGTAAGTTAAGCTCATTATTTCATAACTGAAAATAACTTTATTGATTTCTTTAAATTATATGTGCTAATTTTTTGTATCCAAAATGTTGGTATTTTGTCTTATTTTTACCATTACTGTTGTTTCCATCTAAATTTTACTGTATTTTTTTTGTAGATTAGTTTTTAGACATTTCCATCTTTTTCCTCCTTAAAAACCTTATATGGACTATTACGAATATTTAAAAAAAAACAAATCGGTCCAACCTACGAATATCATTTCATATACCAACAGTCATACTTACTTATATATGACATTCGGTAGACGGCTTTAGAGTACACAGGTAAACTGTAACTTGCCATGAAATGGCACTACAACCATAAAACCATAAAAATTGGTATTTTTAAAAATTCAATCAATGGGTGCCTAATAGTCAGATATTGTATGGATTTTAATTATACCCACTAACAATAAGAATACTACAGGGAACTAAACAACCAAATAATGGAGGCGGAAGCGTGTCACTCGCTGGGCGTGGCGCACCACGCGCTGGGCGACCACGCCGCCGCCGTGCGACACCACCGCGCCGAGCTCGAGCTCGCACATCGACTTGGGATCACTCATTTACAGGTGCGTCTGTTTTGAAAAGTATGTGGATGGATGCGGTTTCTAAGAAGAGGTATTATTGATATATTAGCGCTTTTATATTTTATTTGTTTTTTTTTACAAATTAATACAAATATCCTCGACGAAAATCAATAATTTACGGGTATGCTAAAGATAGATAAACTCGTAACCTTTTGAGTTTGAATCAAATGTTTTACTGATGTTAATAACTGCTTGTTTTTATTAGATAGGTGTACATTGGGCTACTTGTTACTTTGTTACTTCTTTACATGGAAACAACTAAACGAATTTGGATAACTTTAGTACACAGATGGAATACAACTTTAGGCTACTGTTTGGACTGGTTTTCAGTCTTTAGACGACACGTTTGGCTTAGTTTGTAGTGACCCTACTTGCTGTGCTAGCGGTCGTGGGTTGGAGTCCCGATGGGGGCATTCATTTGTGTTATGAGCACGAATGTTTGTACTCCAGTCATGGATGTTTATATTTATAATATGTATGTATTTAAAGTTATATGTGTAGTGTATCAACTATCTAGTATCCATAACACAAGTCTCGTAGCTTTCCATGGAACTAGATAAAGCTGTGTGTTAATGTTCCAACATATTTATGTATATTTGTAACGGTTAGTTACAAAATTAAATATCAATCAATATACAACTAACTTCGACGTGTCGACAGGCGCGCGCGTGCGGCGGGCTGGGCGCGGCGCACGCGGCGCTGGGCGCGCACGCGGAGGCCGCGCGCTGGCACGAGTCGCGGCTCAGGCACGCCACCGCATCCGGTACGTGGACTTGTTATACTGATGAGTGAATGATTTATTTTTATTTTCAGGTGTTTTTGCTACTGTAAATGCGATCTGTTTGTCCAACCGCCTGTTATAGCATATTACTGCCAAATTCACGGGGCGGGCAAGTAGATGCTTTTCTATGTTTCTTAATCTTTCAATGCTCGATGGTCTAATTATCAAAGGTCACAAATATAATATTATTTTGATTTAAATTTATCCTAAGACTAGCATTTCCCGCGGCTCCGCCCGCGTTCAGATGATCAAAAACCAAATTCTTAGGTTTTACACATAAGTATACTCTTACATTATACATTACTTTCATTGCGCACCGCATGATTGGTAAATAATGGCAGTGATTGACAATGCCACAAAGATTCCTCCGTTAAATTGATTTTTTTGTTTTAGCAATAACATTTATGTATGTCTATACTTCTGTTTTGTTTGTTTTTTTAGTTTTGGGCGATAAACTCTCAAACTACGGAATTCATTTTAATCATTTTTTACTAATAGACAGCTATAGATTAATTTAATATATAGCTGATTATTTAAATTACATAATGATAACTTTTCTTAATTAGCGCTAGTTAGTAATATTTTCCAAAACGATTTTCAAAAGAAAGTGTAATAAGTAAATAATTCTAAGCGAATACGTTTCTTTATTTCATATGGCTCGGCTAATATGATTAAAGTCGCAAGCATTTTATTGTGTCCTTTAAGCCTTTACCTTCCAAGAAAAGGTGTCAAGAAAAAGTGAAAAAGTTGAGATATAAGAGTTCCTAAAATACTTTTTCATAGTTTTTGAGATATGAAATATTTTTAGTTATCCGCTTTGGCAGTTTAACAGCCATAAACTTGTTTTCCATAAAATGTTATAAAATAATATAAATTGAACTTATTTTTACGGTGCAAAAAATGAGTAGGTATTGTGGAAACGTAAATATTATTCGTATTTATTTTAGTGTTAACCATACAAAACACGTAAGTAAGAAAAACAACATAGCATTTTGCTATACGAAATCTAAAATGCGCGAGTTGGATTTATATTTGCCCAGTTTTTACATTAAAAGATTAAAAAACATTAACATTATTTACTAAACAATAAAAATTTACAAATATTCTCATTTGAAAATTGTTTCGGCCTACAAAATATTACTAATATGTTACTAATTTATAAAGCTAAAAAGTTTGTTTGATTGAAAATTTAAGCACGGGCAGGGCCGCGGGTAATTTAGTAGTAATTATAGTAAAGTCATAGAAAGGTTATATCTGTACATTTTTTTTTTTTTTGGATAAAACTACGTATTTTAAAAACACATGGCGACATCTATTGTCAAATAGCTAAATAACACATAAATAAATTTTCATTAAAATAACTATTTTAATGAATAAAATAGCGCTGTTAATATTTCTTTTAAGATAAGTTTTTTTTAATAGTTTTAACAAAATATATAAGTAAGTTACCTTGCTAAAGTATTAATAGCATCATCGTGCTTTTACTTTAACCAGTTTTTGTATTTTTTCTCAGAAATGAGATATTTCCCTGCGGTAAAAAGAATCCTATGTGTTGACCCGGATAACCTGCTATTACCATACCAAATTTCATAAAAATCCCTCTAGTGGTTTTTCTGTGATGCGGTCACATTCAGAAAGACAGAAAAAAATCTAAAAACTGTAGATTCGGGCTCTATATCGCTAATAATGAATATTTCAGTAAGATTTTTCGAAAAAAATATTAAATTTAGGGGTTCGGCTTAGTTACAATTTTATTGTATGTATAGTTACTAATTTATGAAGCGAAAAAGTTTGCTTTACTGATAATTTAAACACGGGCGGAGCCGCGGGTGATTTAGTAGTAATTCTAATAAAATCGAAAAAAGGTCATATCTGTACATTAATTTTTTTGGGATTAAAACTATGTATTTTAAAAACACATGGCGACATCTATTGTCGAATATCTAAATAACACATAAATAAATATTAATTAAAATAACTATTTTAATGGATAAAATAGCGCTTTTGATAATTTGATTTTCAAGATAAGCTATTTTTATAGTTTTTGCCATATTTTGTAAGTTATCTTGCTAAACTGTTTACAAATAGTATCGTCGTGGTTTTGTTCCTACCAGTTTTTGTATTTTTTTTCAGAAATGAGATATTTTCTCGCGGTAAAAAGTATCCTATATGTTGACCCGGATAACCAGCTATCATCATGCCAAATTTCATCAAAATCCCTCCAGTGGTTTTTCTGTGATGCGGTAACAGACAGACAGACAGACAGACAGACAGACAGACAAAAATTCTAAAAACTATAGATTCGGCCTCTGCATCGATAATAATGTCTATTTCAATAAGATTTTCCAAAAAATATTTAATGTACAGATTCGGCTTAGTTAGAATTTTATAATATGTATAGACTTACGATTGCATAGGTACAAATTCAGCTCAACGTAAAAGTAAACAACGTAAACTCAAAAACGACTGGACCGATTTGAATAATTCTTTTTTTGTTTTGTTGGGGGTGTGTCAGGGATGGTTTAAATATAAAAAATTTTAGCGAAAACAAAAAAAACAGCTGGAAAATCAAAAAGTGCTGAACTGTTTATTTTGTATGGGAATCACTAACCGTTAAAACGTGCCTAGGGACGAACCCGAGCGAAGCGAGGGTGAGTCGCTAGTCATATATAAAATAATAGTACAAGAGCTACCACATTTTTCCGGCAGGTGACACGCGCGGGCGCGCGAACGCACTGGCGGACCTCGGCCGCGCGCACCTCGCGATGGGCGCGTGTGGGAGCGCCGTCTCTTACTTGCGGCAAGCACTCGCCGCTACCGAGGGACTCGCTGATATTGATGAAGAGGTAACCTTTTGTGAAATTTAACTACGTTGTAGATCTATGATCTATGATCTGAATTTTTAGGTTATAATTATCGGGGCATTCTGTAAAGAAATTGTTACTAGCAAAGGCAATTGTGAGTTGTAACAAGGTATAGTACATATCGCGTCGCTCCTGATTTTTTTCTCATCGAATTTGGTAGTATAAGAAATGCGCAGTCTATTTAAGTTTGGGCACACATGCTATGCTATAATATCTCTAGACTAGCTGCACTCTAGAAGGATTCCATCTTCCATAAAAAATATGTGAAATTATTAACAAAATATAACACCACAATTTCTCTCTAGGCCCGAGTACGTCACAGATTAGGATTTGCGCTATGGGCGTCCGGGGAACTAGAAGAAGCGAAGGAGCAACTGCACGCCGCGTTCACTGTACTGGAGTCTGGGCACGACAAGCATCGCGATAGAAAAGCGTCTGCGCTGTATAAGTCTACACAACATGCTTTGCAAAGAGTGCTTGTTGGTAAGTCTGATTAAAATATGTTGAAAAATATTTTGGAATATTAACACACAGCACCATCTAGTTTCATGGTAAGCTACAAAGCTTGTGTTATGGATACCAGATAGTTGATACACTACACACATATATATATATATATATATATATATATATATATATATATATATATATATATATATATATATATATATATATATATATCTTTAAATACATACATAATATATACACCCATGACTGAAGAACAAACGTTCGTGCTCATCGCACAAATGAATGCCCCCAGCGGGACTTGAACCCGCGACCGCTAACACAGCGAGTAAGGTCATTACAAACTCAGCCAAACGTATCGTCAAATTATTTATTATATTATTAACTAATGAAAAAAAATTACAATAACAGGAAAGACAACATTTCATTGATTAACAGAATATGCGTAAAGAGTACATTTATCAAAATATTATAAAATTATCTTAGACTTTAAATCCATACTTATAATATTATAAATGTAAATATGTTTGTTTGTCGTTCTTTCACGTCGAAACTGAATGACTGATTGGCGTGATTTTTTGTGAGGAGATAGTTGTAGAGCTGGGACATAGGGTACTTTTTACGTAGATTAACTCATTCCCAAGGGATAACACGTTATAATACAACCCACAACATCATAGCTATGTATATATAATCTATCTATTCTATACTAACCGTTAAGACGTACCTAAGAACGAACCCGAGCGAAGCTAGGGTGATCCGCTAGTATAGTTAGCAAAACAAAGTCAGCCTACATTTGAAATTAAGCTACCAATATTACAAACATGTGTCTATAACAGAACTGGGACGCAACCACGAAGCACTGATAGTAGCGGAGCGCGCCCGCAGCCGCGCGCTCGAACACGCCGCCGACAAGCCCACCAGCGCCCTCAACCAGGCCAACCTGGAACTACATACTGCTCAGAGGTATCAAAATACTATTGTAGATAAACTTGTATATATGTGTGTCTGTGTGTGCGTGTTTGTTACTCCTTCATCTTATAACGGCTGGACGGATTTGGATGAAATTTAGCACAGAGTATGACCTGGACCTGAAGGTCGCTCAGTGTTGCCAATTTAGCGATTTTATCGCTAAACATGACGACTTTTGCTTAAGCAATTTTTTGCGACAAAATCGCTAATTGACAACACTGAGGTCACTGTTAGACGCCTAGGGACGCACCCGAGAGGAGCGTGGGTAAGTCGTAAGTTATTAATAATAATAATGATAAAAATCCTTTAAAGTAATATTTTGAAAAACCATCTATAATCTGATTCCCAAGTTATTCTGGTTAAAAAAAAAATGTTTCATATAAAATTATAAAGACCGTTTTGAAAATCATGTACATATCGTCTAGGGTCTAGACTCGAGATCTTCAAATATAATATAATAACCTAATAATCCTTCAGCAGAAACATTGTAGAAGACTCAAGCAAAGAGCGCTCAGAGCCATGGAGTCCGTCCACACTCGACCACATCCTGGAGGTCGTCAACAAACAGAAGTCACCTGTCTTATACTTCAGTATCGCCGCTGGGAAACTCTACGCCTGGTTATTACAGCCTCATAAAGGTTAGATATAAATACATAATTATATACAAAACAAAGTCTGCATCTTCTTTAGCTCAGCCCGAGACTCGAACCCAGGACTGAGATCATGACAAGGCAAGACATACTTTTGTGCATTGCTTATAACTAATGGACAATAGTTATAGCTTTCTTATTCTAAAGTTGGAAACGTTTTGTTATATGTACAAAAAGCCTGTATGAGGTTAATATGTCACATACCTACCTTTTTTTACTAATAAAAACATTTCCATCAGGTATCCTAAGGTTCCATCAAACGTGTCTTCTCGATCAAGCAGAAGACGGAGACAACAGCCTACCCGACATCAGTCCCGATGAACTTCAAACTAACACAAGTGAGATATTTTTTTAAGCATTTTGAAAATAATTATAGTTAAAGCTTATAATTTAGATGATTAAAAGTTTATTCTTGAATTAACTGATTAATTTAAACATTTTATTTCTTATCTTTATAAAGGTGCTGGAAAATTAGAAAGATTTATAAAAGAATGGTCTGCTTGGCTTAAAACCGCTGAAAGGAGAAGTGAAGAAGATCAGTGGGATCCTGAAGATCGACCGAACACTGGACTGACCAGGATGGTAAGGAATTATTTATTTTCGCTCAAAGTGTATAATATTTACTAAATCGAAATCGCTTCCCGCTGTCTGTCTGTCCCTATGTATGCTTAGATCTTTAAAACTATGCAACGGATTTTGATGCGGTTTTTTTAATAAATAGAGTGATTCAAGAGGAAGGTTTATATGTATAATACATGCAGATTATAGTACAGAAAAGCTGAGAAATTCAAAGATTTGTATTTCTTACTAATCGTTAAAACGTACCTAAGGACGAACCTCGAAACGAAATACCTCTAAATAAAAACACTGTGCAGTTTTAAGCGTATTTACATCAAATACTTTGCTTCAAAATCACAAACTATGATATCAATTTTCCAATAGGTAACCAGAAACCATCTCCTGAACTCATCGAACTATTCCTTAAGCTCGCTGTTCAGCGTGGGCTCGGTGGGAGGCTCCGTCGCCGGCTCCGTCGCCAGCTTGCAAGGGTCCACGAGGTGAAATATAAAAATTGTATTCAGTTTAAAGAAATATATTTCAAACTGTACATATTTACAGATTGTACGTCGAGATACGTATTATGCGAAATATAACTCTTTAGATCATATAAAACATAGAATAACTATATAGAATAATTAATAGGACATTGAAATTCGCCATTTTATGTTGCATGTAACACATTTTCTTTTAACCAACTTTAGACGAACATATTAGTTAAACACTGTCATTTAGAGTGTGCGAGATTAAAACATTTATCGGTTGGCTAAATGTGTGCTCTTAGTGATAATGAGTGAAGATATGGCAAAAATCGCGAATTTTTATAATCACGCTTATATTAAAATGGGAAAAAATTAAATAAGTCGATCAGTGTTTGTTAATTCTTCGGGCTTATATTCTGAATTAAGTCATAGGTACTTTATTTAGCGGAAACGCTGGCAAAAACAGTCTAATGATAACCAGCAATACTATTGCCAGGTCGAGCATCCACGCGCCTCGCAGGAAGCAGCCGCCGTGGCAGGGCCCGCCCTGCCTCAGCGCGCTCTACCAGATGCTCATCGCGCCCTTCGAGGACTTGCTGCCTACGTCCTGTAATAATAATCACGGTTAGATATTTCATTATTTGCTTTTTGTATATATTTCTTGATATTTAATATGTTGAAAATATTACAAGAAAGATTATTTTTAATTTTAAATATATTAATCATTACCATATTTTTTTTTATATTTTTCTAGGAGACATTTTTTTAAGGTTTTGTTTAAATTTGTTGCATAGGTTATAGTCAAAATATATAGTTTCTGCTAGCTCTATTCGCTCTCCGGTGAAATATAAAGTGCGAGTCAATATAAGTAAGAATTAATAATAGTTTTATATGAAAGCAAATCTAATAATTCGTATTTAAAGATTACGAATAAACATCGCAACATTGAAATCGATATTCCATTTACTGATACCGGGTGTCACGGATAATGGTACTTTACATATTTTAAAATCTTTAAGACATTATTATACAGCATAGTAACAAGTCGATCTAATCAAAGCTAAACAAAGAAGTTCCCAAAAGTTCGTATCAGTCAGTTACAAATAAATGTAATAAACGGCTACGACCGCAGCGTCGCACGGGCGCCGCGGGTGCGGCGGGCGGCGCGAGCTCGTGCTAGCGGTGGAGGGCGCGCTGTACGCGTGTCCGTGGGGCGCGCTGCGCGCCGCCGACGCCGCCGACGCCGACCCGCTGTGCGAGCGGTACGCGCTGCTGGTGGCGCCCGCGCTCCGCCCGCTCAAGCGGCACGCGCGGAAACCACACCATGATCATGGTGAGTGTTTTTTTTTCGATATCATATTTAGCCTGCTCTCGTCCACTGCTGGATATAGGCCTCTCCTATGGCACGCCATAGCTAGAGCTCGATCTTCAGCTCAAATTTTTCTATAAATTGTATAAATTCTATAAATTGTACGAAAATACGAATCTTAGGTGTAGACAACTAAACAAATTAAAATGTAAATTTGAAGTTATTTGTACATCAGTTTACAAGTTCTTTATTATATACAGGAATAAAAAAGTGTTCGACGAGATATATTGAATTGGGTTAATTTTTAAATAAACTCGTGGGCGTAGCGAAATATGGTAAAAACCGCGACCTTTGGCCTAATTAAACGCAAGGGACGCGCTCCCGAGTATCATTTATATGACAGTCGTAAAAGTCTTCAGAGTTAACGGATACATATAACTGTAACTTATAACGAGAGGGCCCAGTTCGCTTTAACTTGGAAATCGTCATTGGTGCAAATTGATATTTTTGACGACTCTCACTTTTGACAAAATTTCCGTTAAGGTTAAAGGCGACCTACTGTATGGATTTATTTAATTACTATGATAACAGTAGTATTATTACCTATTCTCGTAGGTGCGAACCCAGGCGCCAGTGCGAGCGGCGCGGGCGCGAGCGCGGGCGGCGCGGAGGGCATGCGCTGCCTGGTGGCGGGCGTGCGCTGGGGCGCGGCGCACGCGCTGCTCAAGGAGGCCGAGCTCGTGGCGGACATGCTGCGGGTCACGCCGCTCATTGATTATCAGGTGAGTTATTTAACTTATACTATACAAGCAACTCACCCTCGCTTCGCTTGGTTTCGTCCCTAGCTTGCTTTCCAATACAAACTTTCATCTATATTTGCAACTCTTTAAGGGATGATTTTCGGAATAAAAAGTATCTTAAGTTCTTCCCAGGGTCTCAAACTATCTTCTTACCAAATTTCATCTAAATCGGTTCAGTAAACCCAGAGATTACCCCCTGCAACGTCACAAACTCACAACATCAAAAACTCACAAATTCACAAACTTTACCTCTTTATAATATTATAGTATAGATGTATACTATATGTATGTTTATACTTAAATACTGTTCATATGTATTTGGTATAAATATAAAATATTTACATACATGTTTATTATATAGAAGAGACTCGACTTTCAAAGTAAAAAGCTCATTATCTCTTTCTTGCGGGAATCTTATCCTGCCCCAGTCATATGAAATGAAATGAAATGAAATGAAATGAAATGAAATAAATGAAATGAAATGAAATAAACTTTATTCAATTAGACTTATTACAAGTGCTTTTGAATCGTCAATTTAATGTAAGCGTCAGTGTAGTCTGTCCGTGACGAAGCTACCACCGGCTCGGAAAGCAGTTCTGTCATAAAATATAGCCGGGATAAATTCTCATTTAATGTATTTAATGGTTGCATAGATTAGTGGATTAAAACAGCCGCGAGTTTTTTAAGGCTTTTTTTTGGGTTTGCGCTTTAGTTTGGTGTTGTATAACCATACGAGCTTGGGATATCTACAAAGATACAGACAAAAGAAGTATACATAATTCAAGCAAATCTTAAAATATTCTTAGTCACTCACGTAATAATAATTTATGGATTTCACATATTATTTCTCCTGTTTAAATAAATAAAAACATTTTGAATCTCATTACCAGGCCTCCAAAGAGGCAGTGTTGGCGCAACTGCCGCAAGCTGAGTGCGTCCACTTCGCTACTCATATCTGCTGGAAAACACCTGGTATTGTGCTTAGTCCGGGAGAAGTGGTAAGTACATGTGGAATAGCCATAATATGTTAAAATTGAAATCTTTATAGACTTTACATTGCAATTTTGTTATAATTCAAATTGAGTATGTTACAATTTTGATGAACTACATAATACAATTATTTTTTTAGTTGTATTTAATACATTCTCATACTTTTAATGCTGAATTATATTTAGGTCGACTCGCAATCCAAGAGATTGCTTAATACCAGTGTGGGCAGTGGAGTCGCAGATACGTCTACTGAAAACGAAGAAGATAGTAAGTGACATAATATATCTTAATATCATATTTCTTTCTAAATTTTTTCTGCTTGTGCGATAAGTTTACACAAAGTTATCGCATAACTTCGCTTTTACATAGATATTGTGCTTATTTAAAACTTATACTTTCTTTAAATTAAATCTTTAAAAAAATAATCACTTTTACTAAAAAGTACTTGAAAATCCAATTATTATAGTAGTGGAGTTTTCTTAATATTTATAAAAGAGCGCGCCTAAAGCATACGCCTATTCTTTACAAGAACAAAAATCAATTTACAATGTATGAATATATCGCGTTAAATAAACGCAAATTCAATCATGGAGTACGTCCTCCTTATTCCTAGTCGGCTAAAAGTATTTTTTCCATATTGAGAATATAATATATTTTTTTAAATGTACATCATTTTAAAATGTACGATTAAAATATAGATGCAGAGCTGCCTCCCAGCAATGAAGAGTTGCCGCCAACTTCAGAATTCATGCTGACGGCGTCTGAGATCATGAATCTAAAAATCACTGCTAGATTGGTACGTATAGTATAAAAATATTCATCGATTATAAAAAAATATAAATAAAATTTTCTATAGGTCTAGTTAAAAATTGTAAAACTTTAAGATACCGTTAAGCTTAAAATTATTTATAAATTGTACACATTCCTAAATGCCTTTCGGATGCTTGAGGCTCTTCTCGAGTCACCTTAATATAATATTATGAATGCGAAGGTTTGTGAGGAAGTGAATATTTGTTAATTATTTTTCTTTCATTGAATAATCTAATTTTATTATATAATTTTATTACGTTTATTACAGGATCCCACGAAGATGGTAGTACCCAGCCATCTTTAATAATTATAGATTGAAATTAAAAAAACATCCAAACTTCAATAGGGAAGATGGCTGGGTTCTTCTACTATATATAATATAAAAATGTGTCCACTCCGCAGGTGGTATTGTCGTGTGCGCCGTCGAGCGCGGCGCTGCAGGAGGCGGAGGCGGCGGACGCGGCGACGGCGGCGGGCGAGGGCGTGGCGCGCCTCAGCCGCGCCTTCCTGGCGGCCGGCGCGCACGCCGTGCTCGTCACGCTGTGGCCCGCGCCGCAGGACACCGCCACCAAGATACTCTACCGCGCGCTCTACTCCGCGCTGCTGCAGGGCAGCCGCGTCGCCAAGTGAGTTGCTCTTCGTGAGATATTACCTATGGACACTACACGGTATTGTAGGTATTGGAAAAATGCTATTTTTGGCGTTTTTCCCCCGGTGGTAAGATCAGCTCACATATATAATACGTATATATATACATGTATATATGTGTATATATATATACATGTATATACATACATATTTATAGTGTTTCTATAACGTCCGTATGATGAGTGGGATTTTTTTATGCTATTCGATCACGCTGTTTATTTTTGTAGAATATACTTGTTGTAGTAAATACTTTACATGCATGCCTTATATTCTTTATATTGTTTACATTGTCTATCTACAACATTAAATCTATTCATTGTACTTGTTTTTCTGTTTGTTTCTAACTAATGTATTCCTAACCATTCACTCTATATAATTTTATGTTTTTTTTTTCATAGAACCATTTATTTATATAACTAATAATTAATATGAGATTTATTAAAATCGACCTTAATCAGTAATGTTGATAGTAAAAGATAAAAATGAAAACAAAAAGTAAAATATGTTGGGTGTGACGTAGAGCGCTGGGCGACGCGATGCAGACGGTGCGGCACACGAAGCACTTCGCGCACCCCGCGCACTGGGCGGGCCTGGCGCTGCTCGGCGCCAACGTGCGCCTCAGCAACAAGGTGGCGCTGCTCGGCCAGGCGCTCTGCGACCTGCTCGCCGCGCCAGACAAGTGCCGGTACGCGACATACACGACGTACACGATGTACACGACACTACGTACTTTACATAATCTTTGTGTAATCTAAGTCGAATCTGTACATTAAATATTTTTTGGAAAATCTTATTGAAATAGACATTATTGTCGATACAGAGGCCGAATCTATAGTTTTTAAAATCTTTGTCTGTCTGTCTGTCTGTCTGTTACCGTGTCACGGAAAAACCACTGGAGGGATTTTAATTAAATTTGGTATGATGATGAGTGTTATCCGGGTCCACATATAGGATACTTTTTACTGGGAGAAGTCTATGCTAAACGTTAAGACGTATGTAGGGACGAACCAGAGCGGAGCGACGATGATTCGCCAGTTTTTATATAAAACTAGCAGAACCCGCGGCTTTGCCCGCAATCAAACTACGAAAAAAATAAGGAGCTGAAAAAAATCTACAATACATGTTTGTTTAATTGTATTGAAGAGCATTAATACCTAGTTTCAAGTAATTTTGATCATAAACAATTTTTTCCTTATATAAACAGCACAACCCCCTTTTACCCTTTTAAGGGATAAATTTCGAAATTAAAATGATATTTGTATTGTTTTAGTTTTCATTTTAAAAATAAATACCATTTTCCGTGCATCAATTACCTAGAGTTGTATACAAACTTTCATCCCCAATTTGACAGCCTTATGGGATGAAATTAAAAAAATGCTAAAATACTTATTTATTTAATTGTATTGAAAAGCATTAATATCAAGTTCCAAGTAGTTCTGATCATAAATAATTGTTTACCCATATAAACTTTGTCACCCCCTTTTACCCTTTTAAGGGATGAATTTCGAAAAAAAATTAATATATATATTTCTTATTTTTCATCTTAAAGCTAAATACCACTTTCTGTGCATTTCGCGTTAAGAATGACAGAGTTTCATACAATTTTTTATCCCCTATTTTACCCCCTTATGCCTACATTGTATAAGGAATATGTTCTCCAAACACGTTTCTACGACCAGCGGTTTAGGCTGTGCGTTGATCGATCAGTCAGTCAGTCAGTCAGGACAAAGCATTTTATGTATAATATATAGATTACACTTTAACATACTCATATTTAAGTACACTTAATGTCTTTTACATAAAAGTGGTTCTTACTAAATATTACGAATATTCTTACAAAATATTTTTATCAATTATCCATATAAGTGTAAAAGGTAGTTCGATAAAATATAAATTATTTAATATTAATAAAATGTTATAGTGACGCATTACGTGTGTGTCTGCACCTGGTGGAGAAGTCTTTGCAGCGCATAGTGCGCGGGCAGAAGAACGCGATGTACACCACGCAGAAGAGCATCGAGAACAAGGCGGGCGCGGCCGGCGGCTGGCGCGAGCTGCTCATGAGCGTTGGCTTTAGGTACGTACAATCGACATACATACAGACTTAAGGTGTCTGCCCACTGTGTCTGCCCACTACACCGTCTCATACCATGACCGTGCTATGAATGTATCCGGCACGGAAACGATCATGCCACTTACAACTATGCCGACTAGAACGTATCAACAGCGTATCATACCCGTACATAACGGTGTTAGTGCTGCGTATGCTCACCATCGCCCGGTCCCGCCGCGTCGCGCGCCTGGCACGGAGCGTACCGGCACCGTCAAATAATACCACCGAAAAATAGTAACTGATTTTCTATTCATCCTACGGTCGTTTACTTTCTTCAGAGAATAAGGAAATTTCATATAGATGCCTATTAATCGTTAATTTACTATTTTTGATAAGAAAATATGAATAATAAAAAAATAGATACTACATTGTTTTGCATTTTTAAGCATCAAAAAATACGTGTAATACGCGTCAAAGCTTTTAGGCTCAAACTCGAAATATATTTTACTCAATTAAACCTATAAGAATTTTTGAATATATTTTATTCATAATAATTATTGTATTTGATTATGGTACAGATTTGAGCCGGCGGCAAATGGAATCCCTTCGAGTGTTTTCTTCCCACAAAGTGATCCTGAAGAAAGATTGACGCAATGCTCCGCCAGCCTTCAAGCTCTGCTGGGTGAGTCACTTGATAATAGGAAATGTACACTTACAAACTTATACATAACTTCATGACTATACAATATATACGTATTATATGTAATTAAATATACATATACTACTAAACAGTTTGTATAATCTAATATTATTATATTGCTGAAAAATCGCAATTTATATATCTTTTCCGAAAAAGGCCGAGCCAAGCTCGGTCGCTGAGGTACTTATATATTTAAACATAAACGGCAAAATAGATTTTTAAAGAAAGATTTCTTATTAGAAACAATCTAATCGACGTAAGTGGATATCGTATATTTACAAACAAACCTTCCATTACAAATATTAACATTAAAAAATAAGCATCTAAGATATTAACGAGGCAGTGGTAGCCCAGTGGTAACGCGCTCGCTTGGGAAACCAAGTGAAACGGGTTCAAATCTCGGGTCTCGCACCTCTGATATTTTCATGTGCGAATCATTTCAAACTTGATTACCACTTGCCTTACGGTAAAGGAAAACATCGTGAGGAAACCTACATGTCTGAAAAAACCTAGAAAATTTTCGAAAGACATGTGAAGTCCGCTAATCCGCACTTGGCCAGTGGTGGACTATGACCTGATCCCCCTCGCATTGAAGGGAGACCCGTGCCCAGCAGTGGGACGTCAAAAAGGGCTGAATACATACAGTATAAGATTGAAAAATGGTAAACGTAGTATAGAACGCCCTCTAGCTAGGTGGGGCGACGATATACGCAAAGCCCGTCGCAGCGGTTAGATGGGCAGACCTAAAAATCGAGTCAGTAGCATATAAAAGGAGAGGCCTAAGTCCAGCAGTAGCCGAAAGCATTCTGAACACATCTCCTATTCCTCGAATCGAAAGACAAGTGTTTTAATTTGTTACTAGCGTAATAGATGACTATTACCTCAAAACAAGAAACATTAAACTAAACATTATATTTTATACTAAAGAAAGCATTTCATTTTTCAACACATTCTGATTATCCGAATTAATGTATTTCCGTATTAATATTATAAATGTGAAAGTTTGTAAGTATGGATGTTTGTTACTCTTTCACGCCAGAACTGCTGAACGGATCTGGATGGAATTTGGCACAGAGATAAGTTTTATCTTGGAACTAAAAATTCCGTACTTTTTATCCCGGAAAAATGTACGGTTCCCGTAGGATAGGTTTGTATTTGTTTCAAAGCGAGGGTGAGCCGCTAGTATACAATATACATATCATACAACCATCCCTCCCCCGCCCCAGGGCTGACACCAACAACGCTGCAAGCGCTGTCGAAGCTAATCTCGAGCGGCGCGGACGTGGCCGACGACATCATCGGCGTCGTGCGCGCAGTAATCGCGCAGTTCTCCGTCAAGAACGCTGAGACCGACACCATTGAAGTTGCTGTAAATGTCAGGTAATACAAGGCTATTGTGTACTAATTTTATGTATTTTTTCAGCTAAATTAGAAACAAAACTAAAACCAAAGGCTAATATTTTTTTTTAATATTACTATAAATTATCAACATAAAACAGACTATGGCGTGTGAACGGATGCCACGAGCTGCTCGCGTCGCTGGGCTTCGACCTGGCGGAGGTGGGGCAGGACGAGGTGACGCTGCGCACCGGCAAGGCCGCCAACCGCAGGCATATACAGTTCGTGCTGCAGGCTCTGCTTGCTTTGTTTGGTAACTATGCATACCGTACTTACATTATTTTACGTTATAAAATAAATATATATATTATTCCTGCTGAGTTCCTTTCGCCAGTTGTTCTCAGAATTGAGGTATTTTTTGGAACTGGGGATAGTCTCGTGACTATTTTATATAAAGTACTTTTAAATCTTATAATAATTGTTTATATAGCTAGGAATTATTCGTTTTTTTTAGTTAAAAAACATCATTTTACCTCTATAAGAAAAGACCAAACTTAATTTTTTTAACTATCCAACTCTTTTATAAACAAATTAACTCAGTGGTAACAAATCATTGTATTTTCGATTGATATTATTGATATTTAAAATTAGGTTACAATTAAAAATAATAAAGGTGTTTTAATAAAAATCCTCCATACAATAGACACGCAAGAAGCACCGCGGAGCCTGAGCCTGGAGTCGAGCTCGAGTGTGGAGTCGCTCGCGTCGATCGACGACGGCGACCTCGAGCCGCACTCGGACGGCGAGCCGCCGCCGCGCCAACATCGACGTGAGTGTTCTGAACGTTCATACTTCCTAACATCATAATATGATATACTCTATCAAAAATAAATGACATTTATTATCACACCTATAAGTATGCAATATATTATGTTCAAATGCCATGACATGATATATTGAAATTGCTAGAAGTTACCCGTGCTTCGCTCTCGTGCGTCCCTAATTGCTGAATAGTAACCAATGCGTTTTTTAGCAATAATAATTGTTCCATTATTTTATTTTTTTATTCTATTCTAAACATCCAAGTTTGTCTAGCCGTTTCAGCGTGAACGAGTAAGAAACATACGCTCAACAATACAAATTTTCACATTTATGATAGTAATCTTATCATGTAGTTATCAATTTTTATAAGAAACAAAATTAAGACATGTTTATGCAGCCTTTAACCACTTTTTACCTCTTTGTTACAATTCATTACACTAAATGATATTTTTTTCTCCTTTCTACATATATTCAAGCATATTCTATAATAAATAACCCTTTGTCTCAATAATTACATTAAATTACTCACACCAATAAAAACAATTAATTTACAGAAGAAAACGTATCATCAGTCCCTCCCCTGCCACTAGGCTCATGCGGGGGCGCCTTCACAATGTATGTGCGCGGCGCCGGTGAGGTCGGGCGCGGGGAGCCGGACGGCCGCACCGCCCCCGTGCCGCCGCCGCCGCGCTACCGTGGGGAGAGTGACGCGGCCTTCACCCCTTCACCCCCGGCCGCCCCACAAACCAGCACACCCCCACGAGACGTCTCACTAGCATTAGCACATCAAACCAAAATAAGAACACTATACACCCGAAGACCACCCTCCACGGATGACTCCGACTGGGAGAGCTCAGGCCACGACACAGTATTACGGAGACGTCCAGAGCACCCGCACCAAAGATATCTTGATGCGTTCTACGATTTAGCCTCGTCCAGTTCACGGCGAGAAGAAGACAAAACTGATCCAACAAACCAACCGTCGACATCGAAGAGAGCTCCACGGCCCAAAATGGGCACAAATAGTCGAGATTCCATGGCTCAAGTGAGACATATGAGCGGAGAACTGACCCCTACGATATCTGAAGTATATCACGAAAGAAACATTGGGCTCGGCCTCGCTCCGCCTTTAGCAGAACTATTGCTGGCCGAAGACTCCAAAACCGAGATGCGAGCGGCGAGCTCAAGCGAAAACTTACTTTTACAAAACTTAGAAAAACTAGGGCTCCTTGGCGATGCTAGTGAAAGCGATGAACGTTGGTGCAATAAAAACAGACCGTGGCTAACAACTGCGCCATTAGAAACTGAAATACAAAACTCAGATTTGACTACCGTTGAAATTATTGAACGAAAGAGCAAATTCAAAAAGGACGAACTTAAAAGAAAAGAGGAGAATGCGTACGATTTAAAGCCCAAAGAAGAGGCGCCCGGACCGAGCGGCATTGAGAAACGGTCGGTCTCACCATTCTCAGAACTTTCTAGAAGAGACGAAGGTGATGGAAGAAGCATAGCTGATTCTCATTCGTCGTATAAAGCACTAGTTTTGAACCCTCGCACGCCATTTTTATCTGAAGAAGGGGAGGGGGTGAGTGCAGAGGGGGGGAAAACACATCCCAGAACAAGGAGACCCCCGGTACCAAGGACCAGACCAACGTATACGACACTTGACTTTCCACCGAATAAATTATAATTAGATGGCAAGTTTAGAAAATATAATAACTATATAGATAATCGATTGAAAACTGTACATATGTAATTTGGCGTAAATGTTAAACGACTGATTTCGACTATACTTAATTCGTGTATCTTTTAAATTTTAATGTACAGGTATAATTAAGTATATTTAGATATAAATTAAACTTTGCCTTCATGTAAAGTTAAAGTGCATAAATAAATGAAAAAAAATCATGTACTTTTATAGTAAAATTAGCGGGCTATGACAATTGTGTACATATATTCATGTAAAAATTAGTGCTATTACGTATAAAGCATAGAGTATAACAATGATACTTGTAGCATAAACATTTATTTTTTAATAATATTTTATAGGTAATTTATTATTTACAGTAACAAAATCTTTGCTTGTACCTTATATTTAACAGATAGTATTTTAAATCTTGCCATGTAACGATCTGTTGTAAAAATGTATTAAAATACAAATAAAATACTCGCACAATCACGTTTTGTTTCATTTACGTTCTAGTTGACTTTCGCATGGCTCACTTACGTAACAAAAATTCCTTTACTTCCGATAACCTTGCTTGTAATAAATAATATATAATTTTAAAGTACTAAAACCTTCGTTGTTGATTCATACTCTTTTCCTCAACACTCGGTAACCAAGTGAATGACAAACATTTTAACGTGCATCTCATCGCTTATCAGAGATTTCATTGTGTAACTTTGCACAAAGATCTTTTTACCCGACTGCGGCGAAGCCCAAAGGGGAGTTATGTGTTGACTTGTATGTATGTCTGATCCTATGTTTCCTCGAAATTACTAAACTGCTGAACCGATTTCGATTATTCATACGTTGTGAGATCCGTCTTGTATTATTAAAAATTAAAATGACGGGTTTTAGTCGCCTATTTATGTGTTTTTTTTTAATCTTCCAAATCTATCGTGGGGTATCAAAATGAAAGTTTTTAAGAACTGATCACAAAAATATATAGAACATATATGTTTATAAGTAATTCGGAAAAAAATATATAAATAAAACTGCAAAGTGTTTAGCTAATACTTTTTTTAAATGTTCTTGAATACTTGACATTTTACATAAGACTATATTTTCGGATTTTTACGCGGTTTTATTTTGATTTTTAAATCTCGACATTGCTGTAAAGTATTCCGGACATTCGGTATCAAAAATTAAAATGAAACCGCGAGGAAATCTAAAAAAATTGTATTATTTAGTGTTTGACTTACAGATGGTGAACGTGAGCTTAGGCAGTTGATAAAGTTGTGATAGAACTGCATAGTAGTAGTAGAAACTTAACTTCATTAATCGTAGATCTACCGAACTTGACTTGAAACATTTTAGTAAAACCAAATTCTTGAAAGTTTAAACTAGGAGACATTTTTATTTCCTATATACTTTCGATATATAATATAAACGTATTAAAGGTACCATTAAACAATATGTGGATAAACTGAATTAGGTTATTAATATTAATTATTAATATAAATACCTCCTCTTATTTTCTTTTTCATTGGTATCGATTTAATAATATAATTTATATGTATATTACGAATTATTATCAAAAAACTTGTTTAAGAAGGAAGTAATATAAAAAGAAGTTTTATTTAATCAGCGAATGTTCGGATCTTTCCTTTTTAATTAAAAGATAAATCTTCAAAGGACCATAGGCATATTTTACAAACCCTGAGAACACACTTCCAACAGCGACGATGATTCGATAAAACTCTTGTCATACTGGGAAAAAAAAAATTGGGAAGCTTTATTTTACTTTATAGCGCTTGTACGTAGCTATAATAATAAATAATTTCTTCAAGCCAGATATTGAAGCCTCCTCTCCTCTAAGTGAGGTACTCGCTAACAAATTTTATATAGATTTACCTAAAGATTTTAAAAAATATTTTTCTCATTTTCATTTACTACTTTTGTGTTCATAGATTTTTTTAATAACAATAGTTTATATTTTTCCTTCTTTATTACATTTATTAGCTAATTTATAAACGGAAAAGGGTTTCCGAGTTCCGGTCGAACTAGGTTTAAGGTTTAAGTTACTTAATGGACTGAACTAATAAGCATGCTGAAAATAATATAAAATTACCATTTTAAAGTTTAAAAACGTATATAATTTTAAAAAATATGAATCTTTCATTCTTTTTCTAACTCAAATTCAGATTTAAAGTAATACAAATCGCAACTTAATACATATTTTTTCTATTTAATAAAAAGAACAAATGCCATATTGCGAACCAACTAAAAAAGTTTAACTTATAATGTAAAACAGTACCTCAAAAAACTTTGTCATATATCAAAGCTTTTTTTATTTGCAGTAATTTTTGAGCTCTGGAATATTTTCGATTATATATTATGTACTTGTTCCCTATTTCAGTTAACAAGATAAAGCCCTTTATAGATTCCTATGTATCAGATGGACTAACCTGACAAAAACATAAGTTTCGTTTTTACTATTTTGGCTACGGAACACTACAAACAGCTTTAGAAACTTTAACAAAAAATATTAAATATAAAAATAGTGTTATATTTATCTCAATGTAGACTATGTACAGTAATATTGTAAGACCAAGATTTCATTTGATTATAGAATAGCTTTTTTAATTAAAATAAACAATTGTACTTTCTAGCGCAAAACTTAAACATTTTTGCTACTACGTAAATTTTAAGAGTAGCAGAAAAAATTACGGGACCTTTTTAAATGAAATTTTACGCTTTACATTTTTATTTCAAACATTTTTCTCTTTCTCTCGAAAAATAAAACAGAATATTTTATAACCAATCTAGAATGACTCTAGAAATATTTTAATTTTATTTGTCAAGATCTCACCTAGAATTGGCAAAAGTTTTACTTTCATATAAAGCTCCAGACATTATATAATCAAAGGCTTCAGAATACAATTGAAAAGAAACTAAGATTTTGTTTATTATAAAATGCATTTTATCTATTTCAATTAGTAAATTATAAATGTTCATTAATTATTAAAAATGCTATTGCCAAAGTTATAATTGTATTAATGCAAGAATATGCAAATATGTACATAGTTAAATTAACTTTGTATGACGTTAATATTGACGTACTGAACTATTTCGTGAAATTCTTACGTTAAGAAATACCGGTAATGAGCGGAACGGCAAATAAAACAGAATATTTTATAATTGAAGTTAACCTCGAAAAGTTATAGTTCAAGTAAAAGTAATTTGTATTTTATTTTCGCGATTTATGATTATAAGGGCAATCACTTTTATCATGATTAAAATGGGAGCCTTCTAATTTTTAATACATGTTATTTTAATATGATATTTCATCATTTGATAATGCTTAGCAGTAACATGTCTTATTTTCTGACATTCAAGCTGTTAACCTAATGATGTTTTCAACGCTGGTTTTGACCAACTTAATTATATAATATGAGAGTCGTCAAAATTAATTCGGACTGCACCCCGAAGATATAGCAACTATTAAGACTATCATCTATCCACCTCCAGGCCGAAATTCGGTACTGTATTGTTTTCTGAATTTCACATACTCAGAAAATTTCAGTCAATGTGACTGAATAAATAGGCTAAAAACCACTTACTAGATTTTATTACATAGATACAAGCGAAGCTAAGAAAAGAGTATAAAAACAGGGGCAAATATCAACAGTCATATTCGTCATGCAGGAATTGAGATGACGGCTTCCGGCGTAGGCAGTTTATTCTAAATAATTCCTCATGTGTCCGTAATTATACTCTTTTGGATTCATTAAATAAACGGAAGTCTAATAGCAACCACCCAATTAGAATGCAATAAATTTCATAATTACTAATTATTAAAAATAAATCTGTTATTGCGTCATTTTATTCAATGACGACAAACTTTACACAAACACGGAATATTCATACAATATGTAAACTATGAATGGAGCACGCGCTAGAAAAATTTCATTCTTTCTTCGCATATCTTTATTGATCCGTGAAGGATAGAAATGTCTGGATGTAAACGATGTAACGAAAGAACGTCGGGACATTTTCTTATACTTCTAAACTAACATACTAGTATGTGAACGGTTCATCGTCTTTGAATCTCATAAGTACTCATAAGTATTAGTACAAAATTTAGACGACACGTTTTTTTATTATATATATATATATATATATATATATATATATATATAATTTATTTGATTATTATATCTATATATGCCTACACAACTCTAACTGTTAACATAGAACAATAATAAACAGTAATAAAACCTTTCTACAAATTTCATTCATCAATTTAATGACAATCGTGATCAAAGGGCATGCAACGACTGCTTAGTCCAAACAATGCCGTTACCCATTTATTTAGTCTCTAATCTCTGGCTCAATACGCGATATTGTATATCACAAATCTACGTTTCTTTATATCTCAGATATTTATTGTAACAATAAAATATTGAAATTATTATATTAAACTATCTAAAGAGAAAATTTATGAATATACTAGAAACTTATCCTCGCTTTGCTCGATTGTGTCCCTAGGTACGTTTTAAATATATATGCATAGTTATTGCGAGTGTACCTAAGGAGAAAGACTTATGCTATTGCAGATTTTTCTGTGGGCTTTATTACCTACAACTTTTATTATCAAAACAATGGACTAGAGATTGTTTTAATGTACATATATCATAATGTTTAGCCAACATTAGACATGTAAATTTCTAAGAACGATTCGATAGATCCAGTTATTGTGTTTTCCCGTGAGAATAAAATTTTTTCCTGTAATAAAAGGTATCCTAAATGTTATCACTACATAAACTTTAGTTAAAATCGATTCAGTATTTTTTGCGTGAATCACGTACATCGATTTCACTAAATTTTATTTATATTATAATATATAAGTTTTATTTATATTATAATATATAAGTTATATTTATATATATTTTATTAGGTATATGTATAGATTCAATTTTATTTATAGATTCGCGTGTTTGTTCATAAAATATCTGATTAGTAATAAACAGATAATAAAAATTCTAGTACATCTAATTTTAATACCCTACTGCTAGGCTAAAATTCAAGTAAACAATTTGAGGAGAGGGAAGAATAGAATCAGGAATGAATCGCAAGTGAAATCTTGCCAACATCACTTAACTCTAAGTAGGTACATACCTATGTGATGAAATGAAAATCTCGCGACAAGCTTTTACATCATATAAATTTGTATAATGTACATAACAAAATAATAGGTTTGATTTAAGGTTTCAAGGTTTATTTTCTTCTTTCTAGCGCAATAAAATAAAAGCATGTTTTAAAAAAAGTATTTATTTTGATTTATAATTATATTTAATTCATTGCTTTTGTCGTAAAGCTAGCCGTACCAATATCTACCTCAACATAGTCAAGTAAATCACAAGTAAGTCATAGGACATAATAGAGCGTCAAACTAAATAGGATTACTTAAGCCTACAGAGTATAACTAGAAAAATTGGTCCAGCAAATTTACCCGAGCGCACAAACATTTACTATTGTTCATCTATCTTTATGAATGTTTAAAAGTGTACATTTTTATTTCAACGCACATTTTTATTCAAACACTAGCAACTCACCCTCGCTACGCTCGGGTTCGTCTCTAGTTACGTTTTAACGTTTAGCTCAGAGATGAGATATTTTCCCGCAGTAAAAAGTACCCTATATGTTGACCCAGATAACCAGCTATCATCATACCAAATTTCAATAAAATCTGTCCAGTGGTTTTTCCGTGATGCGGCTATAGACAGACAGACAAAAATTCTAAAAACCATAGATTTGGCTTCTGGTTCTAATAAAGTCTATTTCAATAAGATTTTCCAGAAAATATTTAATGTACAGATTCAGCTTAGTTACAATTTTATTATATGTATAGATAGCATATCATCCATTCATATACAAACTCATATCAATATTGACATCACTATTTTATAATAATTTTTATGCTAAAACAATAAACTACATTCCGAAAAAATATATCAATACTGCAAAAATTTACTAGTTAGGTAATTTTCATTATATACAATTTGTTTAATTTAAAATGCGAAATATGTAGCAATAAAATAATAAGTAAGTAATTACTTAACGACGCGAATCGAACAAGGTTACTCTATTTCTTATACCAAGTTAATACACTCACTTAAATGATGAGTAAGTGCTATTACTATTAGTTCTTTGAAGGTATTGATTTAAAACATAGATAATCAAATATGACGAAATTTAACAGCGTTATTTCTGTGGTATCTGTATTATTGCAAAGGAGTTGTGTACATAATTACATGCTTACCTTTAAAACAGAATAATTGTACTGCATCTATGTGGCATTTACAACGTTTAAATGTATTATATTATTTAAAATGAAATCTGTAATCAGTGAACAAAAATGCGAGATATGGTTATTGAAATCAAAGAAAATGATCCAAATAAATCTTCAAATTTAGTTCCTCCATTGATATATGTTTTTATAAACATTATAATATCATGTATAAAAATAGAGACGTCTAACTAAAGAGTAGAAATGTAGATATTGTAGAGAGACGTATGTAGTTCTAAGTTCACTTGCCGGTGGAATCTATTTATGGTGAATAAATTGTAATTATGTAGCTAACATTCAGATATTAGAATTCTATATCAGAATTCTTAAATTTCTATTGATTAATGAATACGTGTATAAACACGACACGACACGCATAGGTGTATCTTAGTTATCTATACTAATATTATAAAGAGGAAGGATTTGACTGTTTGTTTGTTTGCACCGAATAGGCTCTGAAACTACTGAACCGATTAAAATGAAATTTAGTAAGAAGATAGTTAGAGACCCTGGGAAGGATATAGGATAGTTTTTATCCCGTAAATCATCCCTGAAGTGGATGAAAAGGGGGATGAAAGTTTGTATGGGGAATCAACCTAAGGACGAACCCAAGCGAAGCGAGGGTGAGTCGCTAGTTTTTTTATTATTTTTGTGTCCCTTATGTAGATAGAAATGTCTACTATAGTTCACAATCTAAACATTTGACATTGGTTTCGGATCGGAAACCGTATAAATTACATTTAACATTTTTTTAAATGTAAAGTGCAATTTAGTTTGCATTAGATAAAACATATCATTACGAAATATTTCAACAGTGCAGCACTTTCAAGTTTTTTAAGTAATGTAGAAAATCCATTGTGCTTATTTAATTATTTATCCTCGAATGACTTACTGCTGATGAAGGGGCAATGTTTCTGACACTTTTTATCTCATAACGGTTAAGTTCGCAGGTTCGATTTTCATGTGGGATTTATTTTTCAACTTGATTAGAATCTGTATTAGGAAGAAAAGTGTAAAGGAATCAAAATTTACTTCCTCACATAAAAATATATATGAAAAATGTTTTTAGAACTGGTTTTTAACACGACTATGCCTAATCTACATTAACATTCTATCAAGTATTATAAAGTGGGTCATGATCAATATAATGTAAAGGATATAAGACATTTTAATGTTTTTTTTTAAATATTAATAACCCGTTACACGCCAAACATTTATGCCATACATACATACATACACGCTAAATTCTTTGTAGTTTTAAAATTTATACAAAAATCTGTCTAAAAGTAAAATATTACTTTTATATATGTATAGGTAAGTAAAGGGTTGAGCATTTATTAAAAGGAAGAAAATTCCAGCTATAATATTTTTATATATTTCATTTTAACTTTTATTATTTGTATAAATAGACATGTTTGAGCATTTTGAAATGTACCTACCTATGCCATTTGTTTGCGCAGGCGAACCCAAGACTTTGGTCACATTGACACTATATCATTTTGCTGTTCATATTTCTGCATTGTGTAAACGTTTCTACATTCCAGCATCTAAGATATAAAACCTTTACTTATATACGGAAAATTCAAATGAAATTTATTGAAAGGATGGTTATCTATTTTATTGAATCATATTATACATAATATATCATGAATGGATAAGAGGCATACATACACTTCAATAAAAAATGTTAAATACTCGAACTCCAAACACTTTTATAAGTCATTTGAAACTGAATAATCGCATGCTATAAAATTATAAATTAACTAGCGACTCGCCCTCGCTCCGCTCGGGTTCGTCCCTACTTACATTTTAATGTTTAGTATAGATTTCTCAGAGATGAGATATTTTCCCGCAGTGAAAAGTATCCTATATGTTGACCCGAATAACCAGCTAACATTATACCAAATTTCATCAAATTCCCTCTAGTGGTTTTTCCGTGATGAGGAGATCACAGACAGAGAGACAAAAATTCTGAAAACTATAGATTCGTCCTCTATATCGACAATAATGTCTATTTTAATAAGATTTTCCAAAAAATATTTAACGTACAGATTCGGCTTTGTTACAATTTTATTATATGCATAGATTTATGCTTAAATATCGGAATAAAAGTTTATTTTACATAAATGTTCGTAATACTTTTTTCATTTTTCTTTTTTGAAAAGAAAATATATACAGCTAAACTGACCGTCATCTCACGTAATAGGCTAAGTAAAGACATGTATATAATTGTATACGGAAACGTTTATCCGACAAATTATTGCATCCGCAATAAAAAAAAATGATAAAGTACCTGCCCACGAAGGCATGTATAGAAATAAATAGCTATGAAAAGGCTTGGAAAAAATGTAAGATATATTTATTGACTCTATTTCATTTTTACTTAAACAAACATTTTGTTCACGACAGGACATTAGGATGTTTGTTCATTATATTTTTGCCTAACAATTTATGCGTCGGAAAGTGCAATAGGCTATTTTTTCCTTGTGTATCAAGGACATCAAGTCGTTACAATGGAATAATAATACTTATTACTTATTAGTCTGTTACAAATAGTTA
This sequence comes from Fabriciana adippe, assembly GCA_905404265.1. Classification (NCBI taxonomy): domain Eukaryota; kingdom Metazoa; phylum Arthropoda; class Insecta; order Lepidoptera; family Nymphalidae; genus Fabriciana; species Fabriciana adippe. The sequence continues at coordinate 8,325,500 of FR990001.1, read as the reverse complement.
CGTCCTAACAGTTGATACTAGTTATAGTTCAATACTAGCAACTCACACTCGCTCCGCTCGGGTTCGTCCCTAGTTACGTTTTAACGTTTAGTAAAGATTTCTCAGAGATGAAATATTTTCCCGCAGTAAAAAGTATCCTCTATGTTGACCCGGATAACCAGCTATCATCATACTAAATTTCATCAAAATCCCTCCAGTGGTTTTTCTGTGATGCGGTAACAGACAGACAGACAGACAGACAGACAGACAGACGGACGGACGGACAAAAATTCTAAAATATTTAATATACAGATTCGGCTTAGTTACAATTTTATTATATGTATAGATATGTATATCAAACTCGGGAGGGAGGAAACAAACATTTCAATGCAATTTACATAGAACTATTTAATAATAATTTTAAGAATCTAGTACGTATATTTTATTTTTCGTTCACTACCAGAGAAGGCCAAATACCATGCATAGCGCTCTATATTTTTTGTAACACAAAAAAATCATCTCGTACATTCATTTAGACACAGAAAGTTTTTTAACTTGACATTTAGTTTCCTTCAAATGTCTTTAAACTCTATAAATTCTTACTTCCTCAATACACTCGGTGAAGGCATTCGTATTACACTAGGAGTCAATTCACACTATCTTCCACGCTAAGAAACGAACAGCGATCGACACTATAGTGTGTATTGAGCCTAAAATATTTTATTTAACTTTACCATGGATGAATACACATTTTTAAGTGTACTTTTTGTAATCATATTTTTACAACTCAGTATTTTTACACAAAGCATCTTTCTTTTTCAACAAATATCTTATCTAGGACCAATTAAATATTTTTAACTTTAAGAATACTGTATAAACTGATATAAATTTGCAGCCGTAAGCTTAGAATTTGACAAATAATTTAGAAGTTGCCAATACACATTTATTCAAGAACGCAGTCCAGCAATATGCCCTTGAACGAAGGCCCTTCATCTAAAAGAAGTACAATGTCAACTAGTATACACAAACTGAATGTAGTCGTTGCAATTAACCAATGCGCGGCTGACCGACCACCGGCCGCGTTACGCGATCTGTGCACCGGAGCGACGCAATGCCATACTCACACTTAACTGCATTATGTATAAAAATTATATCAAACTTGAATAATACATTATTCTAATAGAATTAGAAAGGAATATAAATATATTTAAATAGATTCACTATAACGACACTTTTTTGTTAGAATAGCATTATTTAACACTTTTGTACGTCATAACACTGGCGTGTAATAATTAAATAAAAAAATGTGCTTAAAACCTATTTTCTGAAATAAAAAAAATCTAGATCTTAACAAATCCTTCACGACCTCCCACTTCATGCACTCACTGTTCCGTTGTATTACTTTATAATCATTCTTTCATCATAAATTCTTTCTGTGTATTTTCGCTTACGGGTTAAACAAAACAATAGATTATACTGCAACGTTGTCTTGTACTTTTTAAAATATCGTACCTTTTTCTATACTTTTTATGGCATACTGAACTTAGTCTTACTTATAGCGAATGCTTGATGAAATAATTAAAAAATATATTAACACTTGCTAGTATCCGCCGGTGTAGCGCGCAGGCTATAGATATTATATACCTACATTCTGACAAGCCCACTTGTTTATCACTTCATTATATAAAATCATACATATTAATCGCCACATATTTTTTAATTAATAGCGCTATATATCGAGTAAGGTATCTGCCTAATTTTAAACTGGTGTTAATCACCATTGGAATATTTAATTCATCCTCAAAAGTTCTTTATGTTCATTTTATTATTCCACTCCTCTAAAAGGTACACTGTGAATTAACGCAACTCTCATAACATTACACTTAAAATTATTTTCGTCTTGAGTTTTATGTATAAAAAGTAATATACGAGTATAGTTTTCATAAAACTATAAAAAATAATACTTCTTTCATATAAATAGGTGGCATCATATGTATGATTATACGTAAAGCCTTTGCTAGGACTTAAATTGGCCTACAATTTTCAGGATAATATTTTTTTATTGATTTTCTTAATAATTACAAATATAAAATTTTCTTAATAATTTACAAAAATAAAATGATGTAATAAGTTTAAATCTATCATATCGATTACCTCCATATTATAATATACATTAATTCCAATTCCAAGAAAAAAACACACAAATGTGTATCATATTTAAAAAAAAACATAAATTATGCATAAATTCATAGGACCTTGACCGTTAAGACGGCATGAGCTTTCAAGAGCAATCAGTACACGACACTAAAGCTCTTCGTATATTTGTGTCCATTGCCACTGAAAAGACGTCGTAATATATTTCACCTCACACTCCCGCTCATTTGATCTCGAAGATTGCTGAGACCTTTGATGTACTGCCCACGTAAACAACGGCGTTAATCTTTTTCTTTAATTTTATATATAATAAATTATAAGAATTTGTATATAATTTATTCAAATCGTCGAATTCCGATAACTTAAATTTAACTTGCTTATAAAAGATATATTAGTTGGTTTCTAAATATTTTACCTATTCAAAAAAATACTGCAACAGTACCTAATACTATTGCATTACTGTTAATTTATTTTAAGTTTTTATTTGCGTTATATTATAAATAAGTCATATCTTCTCATTCTATTTGCCACTTGCGTTTTAACTAAATCAGGCCAGTTACATGTATGGCTAATATTCACGTCGAGTATCGATGCAGTTAAATATGCAGCACCAGCCTAACCTTGTGGAAACTTCACCACCAAGGTTATATACCTCTTTTATTAACATTGGGAAATACATTCACGCATATCACCTGTATACATACATACACATCGCATACACTAGCTAGAAAAGTCAGTACTTCCCAGTAAAACCTAACGGAAACTTCCCCGTCTTAATGGGGCGTCGCAGGATCACTTACACATCGGGGGGAATATTATACACCTCCAGGATAACATGGATTTGTATATATAATTATTTTTTAACACAAAAGTTTTGCTGATTTCATAATCAACTTAAAAGTAATTATTCCACTGTGAACTTCCTTTTATTTCCAATCTGTTCCTTGTCTTAAAATCAATTAAAAATAGGAAAATATATTTTATTTCCTTTGATCGCTTTCATTCTGTAACGAAGCAACGGATCGATATGATATTTTTTGAAGTTATACTTCTTTTGGGACGTTTGGAAAAAAATATGAGAGTAAAATTTTTACGATACGCGTGCACACCGACAGCCAAAAAGCGACATGATGAAGTTAGCTGATAACTGTTTGTTGTCATGGTAACCGTTGTTATTATCTGACATATAATATATAATATTGCAAAATGTTGTTCTTTCCTTAAATGACATTCTATAAATATAATATGTAATATGCCTAATTATTTTAATTATTTATCATTCCTTTTACAAACAGAGAGCTGTGACATCCGGGACGAAATTTTTAGCTATTTTTGTTCTGTTACGCCAAAGAAGCGTGCGTACATAAGTACACACACTTTTTTTTATACTTAGAGATAGTTTAAGAGTGACATTATTTTCAACCGACTTCAAGAACGAGGAGGTTCTCAATTGGGCTGATTTTTTTTTATTTGTTTCCTCAGAACTCCGTCATTTATTAACCAATTCAGATTTTTTTTGTTTAAAAATGTATACTTCCAGTTTATCGTTGCCAGCCAATACAAATCAAAGCACACTGACTTCGAAAATATCTGATTAGGTATCTATAGTAAATGAAAACTCCCATTTAGTATTTTTTTTACTTTTTAGTGTTTTGAAGTCGGTTTTTATTTTCTTATAATGAGTTAAAATTCGTTACTTATTATATATAATTACATTGCATAATCACTACAACAATGGAAAATTTAAACCCGTTTTTATTTTATTTAAATTCGCTAAAGTCAGTCGTTTTCGTGGAACATTTAAATGCGGTCATTTTTGCAGACATGTAACGTGAGCTCACCTTATTGGGAAAAACGAATTAAATTGGATACCATAGTGACTTGCTCATTTATTTTAATTTACCTCTAATGATTTGTAATTTTCTTTATACTTTTAAAGGTAGTAACATTAAATGCTTGAAGATTCATTATTTTTAGTTATAGCTAGAGATGCCGCGAATACTCGCTATTATTCGGTATTCAGCATTACTCGACATTTTTTTTTATTTGTCGAATATCGAATAATAGTTAGTATTATTCGATATTCGGCGAATAGTTGCCTAAAATAAACTTTTAATGAATAAATAAAAATCTATAGACTTAAAAATAATCAAACTTAAATTTTTCTTATAAACAAAACACATTTAGTATTAATTATTATCATTAATATAAGAAAATCAATCAAATCAGTCATGTCAGGTTAAAGTTAGTTAGGCTTTTTAATTAAAATTTAAAGTCCAAAAGGGTCAGATTGTGGTGCATAAAAACTAGTTTTTCTGCACGATTAGGATCACGTCGGTTGCGCTTTTCTTCATAAATCAAAGCTGCCTAAAATAAAAACTTTAAAAAAACTTTTGATTAGGTATCTATAGTAAATGAAAACTACCAATCAGTTATTTTTTACTTTTCAGTGTTTATGAAGTCGGTTTTTATTTAATTTCTTTTAAGTTTTTTATGTTGAATAATAATGACGAGTTATTCAACTATTCGCCATAGGGAATGACGATTAATCGGTATTCGATTATTCGCTGTAACAACTATTCGTGGCATCCTTAGTTATAGCGGTCTAATATTTTTCAGCTGATTTCATTAATAGGTAATCCCAAATGTTAGTTGAAATCATTTCAGCACTGTTATACAAATCAATAGAGAAAATCATTTAAGATAAATTGGTCACCTACACTTATTTCTACATTATTATATATACATATGTTTGTCCAAAAATGCAGCTTTAATTTGGGCTAGCATATAAGAAAGGGCTGTTACATATTATTAATTATTATTATTATCACGATTAAATCATTTTTTTTACTTTTTAAGCTTTAAATTACTTGATTTTTGTATTACATTTTTTATTATATAAATTTAATCATCTGTACCAGAAAGTATTGAAGCTTAATTATAAAAATATTTAAGATGTAGATTGTAGGTCATATAAAAGCGAAACATGTTTATTTTATCGAAACTCGCAACGCCTCCAGCGGTACATCGCATGGAAACATTCATCATTCAACGACCGACCAAATGTGAAGTATAATTCAATTAAACATTTGATTTTATTAAGACATGTCATGGTATTTATTTAATACGTTATTTATAATTATAGACAAATCGTGCATATATATAAAGTTATTAAATAAAGCTATTATTATTTTATTGTATTGTACACACTCATATATTACGTGTTCAGTATAAATGATTTATTTATACCTACCTATTATATCTATTAGTAGGAGATCCGAAGTAAAGTCGTCCTCCACTTATGCTCTTCGGATAAAAAGTATTTGTATTAATCTATATCTATACTAATATTACAAATGTGAAAGTTTGTGAGTATTTGTTGCTGTGGATGCAACCATTTATTTATATATTTTACTAGCGACTCACCCTCGCTTCGCTTCGGGTTCGTCCCTAGACAAATACAAATATGTCCCATGGGAACCGTACATTTTTCTGGGATGATATATAGCCTATAGCCTTCCTCAGTTAACGGGCTATCTAATGCAACAAGAATTTTTCAAATCGGATTAGTAGTTCCTGAGATTAGCGCGTTCAACCAAACAAACAAACTCTTCAGCTTTATAATATTAATAGTAGTATAGATTCAATACGAAATATTTTTCATCCGATAATTAGATGATAGATTTCCCCCGAATTTTATTCTTAATCATTTGTAATTATAAATAATCTAATTGCTAAAATATCCTAATAAGAATAATTATCTCATACTCTACGGTCTACTACTAAACACGTACATGTATGTCGAAACACCCACAACCTAGGACATACATAAATTGTTAAAATTGACACTCCTACATGTCTATAATATAACTTTAAGACATTTCGTAACTATTACAATTTATTAAAATCATTACCCTAAAGTCTTTGTACACTTTAATAACTGAGTCGTACTGACAATTACGATCAAAATTCTACCTCACCTTAAAAACTAATTATATATTTAGAACAAGTATTTATTATACATGTCCTTTTAATTACTTCATGTTATAATTATTAAGATCGCATGAATGTAAACATCATGAAGGTGTTATTTACCGCACCCAAAAACCAAATTTGTCATACTTGTAATACGGTGGCAAAAAATAAGTAGTAATAAAAATCTAGTAATGAATATTTAAATATAAATTAAAATTATGTAATGGAGTTTAACTTTTTTTATGTTTTTCAGATTAAAAATACATACACTGCGAGTTCAGAGTAGTTTTAAAAAAATGAAGCCTGAAACGGTATTGTAATACCACTCACGCCATTGTGCCCGCTGTGTATGAGCTATTACATATGAATTGTACATTTAAATAGAGCAATAAAACAAATTAGATGTACAAAACGATCAGAAAATATAAAAACAATATTGGGAATAATTAATTATACAATATACAAAATTAAAATAAATTATATTTTTTTTTAATAATAATAAACTTACATATTTTATTGTGACATTGACAGACATTTATTGTTTTTAAACTATATCATATTCTCATAATCTTAGATTTGGTTTTACGAAATATCCAGTCTATGGTTTGGATATATTTAGATTATAATAAAAGCCTAATCCAGATTTTTTTTAATTTTAAATGTTGAAGTCTGTCTCCTTCTCCTCTGTGTCAATGTGTTGGTTGCATGGCTAATAATAATTTTAATGAATAATACATCATTTGAACAAGAAAATATTACAAAACAGTTTGGGCTCTCTATGTACGAGCCTGTGCAAAATAAGGTAAGGGTGCAAATTGTAAGGAACTAAACAGTGCTTGTCTAGAGTTACAAGAATTAGCTAATATAAATTTTTTATTTTAAAAGATTTAAAATACTTGAACAGACTACATTTTTACAAGCACTACAAATATTTAAATAAACAAAACATGTATAAAATATATTATTCGAATGTATAAATTAGCGCCCAATTCAAACGCATAACCTAGGGGCAGGCTGTCATATATTATTTGCTCAGCTTCTTTGCAATTATAATTTATGGCAATATTTAGATAAAATATTATATAGCTCTATAAATCTGAAACGGTTTTAAATGTCAGCTCTATGACCAAACTTAATGTAATATAATTTATTCGTCATACACGAAAAGGGTTGTTATTATTCATTGCTCATTCAAATTCTCTGAAACCTTTTTATTATATCTTATATAAGTAACACATGCATTAAACTGGCCGAACTGACTGCGGGTCTACATGTTAATATTATACATACAAAGATAGAAATATATATGAAATACTCTAGTATTGAATAATGTAGCATTACATAAACCCCCGTGAATATTTGACATTTTAAATAAAATTATCTTTTCGGATTTTTTCGCGGATTTATTTTGATTTTTGATTGCCGACGTTTCGAATGCTTTACAGCAAGTATGGCCAAGGGAGAGGTTTTATTCGTCTGAAAAGCATTATACAGTTGTTACAAACAGCCTACCCACGAAATAACAAAATTTATTCAAAAAGTACAAAAGTGACACCAAAGTACCTTACGATATTTGTTAACTTTAATTTTAACATTTTTATAATTTTATTAAGTTTTATAATTGAATATGGAATATTAGTTATTTAACATTGTGTGTGTCTATATAATATCTAATGTTACAATGTAATCTAAAGAGTCCTTAATCGAGCAACAAAAAATGTAACTTGCTAATTGGTGAAAAGTCATTCTCAAATATCTGTTGTAGCCAATATCATGTTTTGAATTGTAAGAATCTAAACAATATGGTTAATAAAAATCGAACCGGCGAAGTTTACACAGAGTTTCATAGTGTAAGTTAGACGCGTATATAGTGAGACAATATGAAATATTACTTCGTGCACTATATTCGTATATTATCATTATATACTCGTAGCATTGGTAACTCTATTTACAATTGGTATGTCATGTCGGTAGCAATACACAAGTAACTATTGTGTTTAATCAAATTTGACCTTTGCTTTAATTTATTTACGTTGTAAGAATTTGATCTATTTCATAGTATCTAACACTTACCAACGCCGTCGACTATGTCTGAATAAACATGTCATAAACAAAAACCAAAAATAAGTGCACTAACAGAAGCCTGATTGTTTTAATTTTTTTTTTTAGCCTGTACTTACAAAATATGATAAAATACCTATAGATTAAAGTAATAAATGGCAATGCCCATTAATGTTTTTATAGCTAAATGATAAATTGATTACTCCATGGAACTCACTGTAATGTTGTAAAAAGCACTGACCTCTAACGTAATGAGCAGAACATAATCTAATTCAATACATTCCGCCACGCGCCATATAGATATAATTTCTATGTAAACGTTTATAGGAACTTGTTGTCTCAGATGTATAGAATATTTACCTCGCAGACGGCCTGGCTAACCTTAAAACAAAGAAAACGACATATGGATTGATAGAAATCTTACAAGATTATAACTAAACCGTTCCTCGATAATTTCCAAGCATTTATATTTTATAATTAGTACCAACAGCATTCCTATAACCACGTACTGATAAGAGAAATAAAACATGCGCCAGCACGGCTACTGCCGCATTTTAAATGTGAATTCGACAAATATAATAATTAGAGCAATGATTATAAAATTCTAGTGTCTTGCCCTCGCTCGATTATGTGTAAGATATGATTACAATACATTATAGTAATACGATTAAAATAAATGTATATTTTTTTATTAAATAGTAAAAAAAATATATATTTAATTATTAAAAAACCTATGCGTTGGTCATAGTAATTTCATATAAAACCTCATTTCCAATATATGACATAAATGTGAAAAGAACGCATTATTGCGGGCAGCATTCGATCCGATACAGTCATTAATTTCACATATATAAGTAGACACGAACATAAAAATTACTGACAACTAACTCGTGCCCACGGCTCTTAAATGTGTTCATAATAAATTGACACTTCAATCTATTTCCAGTCATCATAAATAACCAAATAACTCAAATGTTTAATATAACTATTAGCATTGGAGCTTAGAAAGTGTGGTTAAAGCTTGGGTAATAAGAAACCTAACAAATCTGTTATCTTGTTTCATATTGCAATACTTATTTTTTTCACGATACAGTTTTTCCATTTTATAATGATTTAATGTTAAAACTTTATTAGTAGATACCGCCTGCGTAGTGCCTAGCGACACGCGCCTTTCACACTTTACTCTTTTAGAAGGCAATTGACATTCCAGTTCTTTGCAAACAATCAAGTTCAAGTTGCAATTAGTTGATTCAAATTAATTATAAAAAAAACTATAAAGCAAAAGTTGATACCGAAACCAGAATATTATCAAAAATGCTTACGAAACGACAAGTCAACACTCACTTCCTGTGCCAAGGAATTAGAAAAACCAACAATATCATGCGTGAGAAAACGAATATTAAATTATAAATGTGTGCTGTTGTATTATGATTATTCAGATAGTACTAATTAATTAAATGTTCTTAACTTTTTATAATACACATGGAACGTACAGTGACTTTACGGTAACATTTTAGTCGTATAAAGTTTGAATTAAAAATGTATATTATATATTTTTTTTTTTAATTTATATTACAAAATAATCAGGTATCTATATTTTTTTGTTTTCTCCGCATTAGAAAAATGCACCTTAGAAGTAATTCATTGTTTTTAATGTCTATAAATTGATAAGGTTAAATTAAAGTGCGTTGTTTTTAAAATTATTCGAGTCAAATTATAAAATGTGTTACATAAAATTTTAACTCTGTTACAAACATAAAGTACGTGCATGAAATCAAAGTAAAATACACTTGTTTCTTTTAGGGAAATGCATCATACTGCTTAACATATCATTGCAAAATGCACAATCTATATATCATAAAAAGATCTATTACAGCTGACATGTTGCCCTTGCGACCGGTCACGTAACAATAAGTGTGGGCTTCATGCATTTTAAGCAACGTTTTTACTACAGTTTCCATGCAAGTTGTATTTTATCATACTAAATTCTAACAATACATACATTTATCGGACTACTAATATAAATGCGAAAGTGTATGTTTGTTTATTGCTCCTTCATGCAAAAACGGCTCGTCTTTTTGGCTGGACAGTTTTGGATGTAATTTAGTACACCGATATATTATAACCTTACACAAAGTTAAGCACTAAGAAAGGCATCCGAACGAAACGAAACTTACCCTAAGATGTTGGTTCCTTATAAAATATGTGACTCCAAAGAGCTTAAAAATTTTCAAGATCATAAAAAGCATTGAATCAAAATAAATTTAACCTTAACATAGTCGTGATCCGATACATTAATAAATCAATATTACCTATAAATATGAATTAATCTTAATAAATGGATCGAACCAAAACGGCGTGTATGCGGGCAACCTTAGCCGGGAGGCAGGCTTCTTTTTGCAGCATTCTTGAGGTATGCTTCCCGTACGCTGTGAATTGTGACCTGCCAGCCTTGGACTACACTGGAGACACATTTACCAACTTTTCTTATGTAATGTTGTGACTTACGCCTTATGGGTCTGTCAAGTGTATAAATATAGTGCTTTTCGTAATAACGGTATTCTACTTACATTTAAATTTCTTTATGTACAATTTCGAAGTCTAACAAAAACATCACTTGTTATACGTACATATTCTTATTATACTTTGAAAAGGGAGGAGGTAGGTATATTATATTAAAATGTATCTATACCTAAAATCTTTGAAGCAACAAAACAAATTGGTAAATAAAGTTCTATTTACGAGTATGGCATTACAAAGTAGCTGTTATCATTGTAATAGTGATCTTGCTGTTATGTTATTTACATCTTTGTATAAGGCCGCCTAATATGTTAAACTATGGAATAATTACCATTAACTGTTGGCAATTAACTCTTTACGACTCAATTTCAATATTAATCATTCAATAAAAAATACTGAGACGAAGAAAGAAAGTTAACTTGAAATAAATATTAAGGTTAGCAGGATTCTTTAGTTTACTACAGTATATTGCTTATTGCCAAATTGACACTTGTATTACAAAGCTAAAATAATATATTTTAAACCCTAATTTCAACAAATACCGGTCTACTCAGAAATATATTTTTGAATAAGTACTTACCATAACTTTATTGTCTATACATATAATAAAATTATAACTAAGTCGAACCTGTACATTAAATATTTTTTTGGAAAATCTTATTAAAATAGACAATATTATGGGTACAGAGACTGAATGTATAGTTTTTAGAATTTTTGTCTGTCTGTTTATCTGTCTGTCTACGACCACATCACAAAAACCACTGGAGGGAGTTTGATGAAAGATATGATGATAGCTGGTTATTCGGTTCAACATATAAGATACTTTTTTTTGCCGGAAAATATCTCATCTCGGATAAATGTAAAAGTTAAATAGGGACGAATCCGAACGGAGCGAGGGTGAGTCAGTAGTAAATTATAAATATTTTATAATACTAGCTTTAATCGGCTACTTCGCTCTTGTAATTTAATTTTATACAATTGTACAAAATAAAACTATACGAATTAAATTACACTCCTAGAGGTTATGATAGCGAAGATAACTAATTGGATAACCTTCACCTTTTTTAAATCAAACTAGTAGTTCCAGAGATTAGTACGATTAAACAAACAAAAAAAAACAATCTCTTCAGCTTTATAACGTAACTTTAGATGTTCGTTTATCTTTGCAAATCTTGACTCAAATTGAACGTATGTAATTTAATAGGAGTTTTCTTATACAGCTATAGACGGAATTAAATAGTCACAAGTTTTATTTTATCAGTTGAAATGGTCTAACACAATTAATAAACAGCAGGCAATATATGTAATAAGTACTATATAGGCTGAAATCGAAAAAAAACTGGGTAAAGCCAGAAGCAATTGTTAGTATTATAACGTAAATCAAAATAATTAAAATTTAACTTCCGTACTTATACCAAATCTTAGTCTATTTTACTATTTAGCGGGTCAAGAATATAAAATAGAAAAATACTTTAAGTTTTGAAGTAGTAACACATACCGGCTAGCTTAGACGATTACAGAATTGTACGTTTATTCATTCTTATTATATTCATAAATAAAATCGTGTACTTAATACTATTACGAGTAGTAGGTATAATACAAGGGATGTCATAAGTTTCACGCCTATGGTTGCCACCATGATTTACCACGTAATTCCCGGACTGACTTCATTTAATCTATACAAATAAATAAAATTGAAGTGTCTGTTTGTAATATCAAAATACCAGCTTTTTACTAAATGCATATAAAAGTTTATACTTTATAATAAGAAAAAAACAATTTTAAAATTTTTTGTCCGTCTGTCTGTCTGTCTGTCTATTTGTTCCGGCTAATTTCTGAAACGGCTGGATTAATTTTGATCGGACTTCACTGGTAGTTAGCTGATATTATAAGAAGTAAGTAAGGCTACTTTTATTTTAGAAAAAGAATCAGGGTTCCCCGCAATAAAATTAAAACCTATGAAATTGTGAACATAATCGTACGTAGAGACGAAGCGAGCGTAAGTTGCTAATTAAATAAATATAATGATAATTCTGCTGTTTAAAAGATCTTGCTCGAATGGATCTGGGAGTTTTATAAACTTTATTATACGGAATATTTTCTTTATGTTTCAATCGACTTCAAATTTCGATACATCCTCTTTACTCCTTTGACCGATCATCCTGCAATGATATGATAACCAGTGTGATGCTGCTACTAGAACAGATTTCAGTCAACCAAGGTCCTTGAAAACTTATTTTAAATATAAAAAATATATTGGGTCAAGGTCATCAATCGGTTTTGATGGCCAGTCGGAGATAAGATTAAGTTCTGATATCAGTACGTATTCTAACATTTACATTTTTTTTATAAATCCTAATTTTTTTTGATAAACTAAACTGAAAATAATCATCAAATCAAAATAATAATTCAAATTTATTATTTACAAGCATTGATACACGACTCCGCCCTCTTACCTTTTTTGTGTAATCGCTCTGCTCCTAAAGGTCATATTGTAATGCTATATAGTTTATAACCTTCTTCAATAAATCTATATACATATATAAAACAAAATCGGATTAATTACACCATTTGTAACTCAAGAGCGGCTGGACCGATTATTATAATCTTAAATTGTTGGATTTGTCTCCGCCCCGAATAACAGAATTACTGTTAAAACATTGGAAAAAATCACGAAAAAAAATGTACTTTGTTAACGTCGCGGGTTAATAACTATTTAATTAAATCTATTTAAAATGGGACCCTTTTTATTTACCTAGGGGCGCACACGAGCGATGCGAGGGTAAGTCGTTACTACGCTCTAGCAAAAAAATGCATAAAAATATTTAAACATACAGACATACAAACTCTTCAGCTTTATGTAGAGTTATAGGTTATTTCAAAAAATGGGATAGTTATGATTCTCAAATCTTACATGACCTGCATTCACAAATGATCTTAAAAGCTTAACAGTAATCAGTTATTTTATGTTTTTACTTCAATTAATTAAGTATTGATAAATAAAAACTAAATATTGTAATACTTCGTTGCACCTACTTTTTGTTGAGATTATATAAAATGTATTTAAAATTTAAATGTTTTAAACTGGACGTTATAGCCCTTTAAGATGTTACGCTTTAACGTTATAACTTATTATATTATGATAAACAAAGCCGTTGGTATTTTATAAAACTGCATGAAATTAAGTTAAGTTAGAACAAGTTTTCTATTGAGCTGGTAACAGGGTACAATTACCATTATAACATGGCTCGCGTTTGCTAAGACTTTACGGTCGGTTGTTAGATATATTTATTGAGGATAGAATGTATAATACTTAAAATAAAAAAGAATCTTAACAAAACTTTAAATATATCATTCAACAAAATGTTCTGTTCAGTTAAAATATACGTACATTGAAACTACTTGGTAGCTTTAATAAACAATTATTTTTATTTCCAAGGCTTATAAAACTCTGTTTAAAATAAGAGTATTATCGATTACATAAATCGTTAATTTAATTATTTTTCAGTTAAAACGCACCTTTCATTATTATCGATTGGCATAAAAGTAAATTTAATGAGATTGAATGGAAAAAACCAAGTACAGTCAGTACTTTAGTTTGAAAATATTACCTAATTTTTTCCCAAAGGCTAAAATTTTAGGCTAGGCTTTATTTTAGGCTTAAAATTTTCCCAAAAGGCGGACGTTCTCAATTCGATCGTATATATATATTTTTCAATTTCAATTTTCAAAAATTTTTTTCTCAAAAAAGAATACAATTCGCTTTAAGTATTCGAGAAAACAAGATACATCTTAATAATAAATATAAGCGAACTATAGAAAAGAAATTCATCGGTTAAAATAATATCTCTATACAAAAGTATGATGCATAATTACGTATTGTTTTTGCAATTGCAATTAAATAGCAATTTATTTTAACGCTTAAGTTAGTTGATTTTTAAATAAAAATATTTAAATCAAGATATTAAACAATAATTGCAAAATAGATAAATGTTAGTAATAGCAAAGTAATAAAATTCATATTTCACTTATTTTTTCTTCTAATTTTATTTTACTTTTAGCTAGTATTTTGATATTTCCTGTTTAATACCAGTATCGGTATCTTCGCCTTATCGAAGTAATCATTAATTATACTATGGCTAATATAAGCCTCCGCCCCGTAGTAGCATAGTAGTAGTACAAGGCTGATGTCACAGTTGTCTACGTAATTATTTATGGACAAAAACTCAAAAATGGCATTTAGCTTTCTAAATATATATTTTTTAAGTAGAATGATAATTGAGAAGCTAGTGAGTGCTTTAATTATACTTCTTCATACTCAGGATAAACAGATTTTAGTGATATTAGAAATAATTATTACCTGGCTTAGGTAATTTAATATAAGATACTCTTTATCGAGGTACCTCCACGCGAGCGACGACATATGGTGGCTAAAAACATATTTACTACGAAGAGCTTTCTTGTTAATCTCTCCTTTATATCAATAGTTGATACTAGTAATAGTAGCTGGATTCCTAAATGGTCATAGTGTTATTCAAAAAGCATAAAATGATTAATATATGGTAGCCACTAATGAAACACATTTATACACACACCTTTATCAAAAGCCATAAAAATGCCTTCACACGCTCTATGCAGCGCTCGACGCTCGTATCACTGAGATTATGTATGAGAAATAGAATATAATGTTGAGTAACAATTCGCATTAAGATATTATCGGCTTCATAAAATCTATTTGCGTCTAATGTAAGTAAAAGCTTTAGCTTTAATTGGAGATATGATTAATTATACATTATTTTTTTATGACTTCATAATACAACCAACATACTATTTTTTTTTTTTAGGTTTGCTCGTGGAGCATAATATACAAATGAAAACAACTTAAATCGAGAAAGTTACGCCGTTCTAGAGTATCATCCACATTGTCAAAGTACACATCAGTTCCATATGGAAATAGTTTTATAGATGACAGATTGGATTCACATTCTTTATTTTATTTTGTGAACATCCAATTAAAGTTTTGAAAATTAGATAATATTAATACTACCACTGTTAATTGTGCAGTGTCCATTTTTTTATATGTAAGCTAGATAAATTTTCCAAATAGGTGATTCCATAATTCCGATATCACTTGGTTGATGCTATGTATTTAGGTTGCCATCGATCTCGTCCCTGAACGTGTGTCTACAGTCTTTGGGGTTGGAGGCTCAGTAGAGTCCGACAATTGATCCAGGAGTAAAAAAACGCACTTGGACGAAGAGTCCACCCCATTGGCGTTGTCAGATATAAAATGCTGATAGCTCCTGGTAATTGGTAGCTCTATACACTCGGGTACTATGCTCGGTGAAAGCAACCCCGTGGTTATTGTAGAGGAAGGTTGTATGCATGAGTGCTTAAGTTCTAGTATTTGGTTTATGTGGAAAGCACAGCATTGGATTTACTTATACCACATAACCATCTGTTGTACATGAGGTAAATGTAAACGTATTATATTTCCTATTTGCCATTAAAAATATTATTTTTATATCAAATATTTTATCACTGTAGAGTTTTAGATATTCTTTCTCTACAAATGTTATAATTCGCATACAAAGTGTCTGTCATGTTTCTCTGTGACGACTACATAAGTCCTTGACATTTAAAAAATCTATATCGGATAAGAATATTCTCAGTATAGAGAGTACATATAACATACACCTTTAGTATTTCCGTCTGGCTTGCTATCCTTTCAGTTTCAATAAATACGAAACTATTTTAGGTCCACAGTAACTATAATTTTATCATATTCACCAAAAATCCAGACATAACAGAAATTATATTCTATTAATATTCTCTTAGATTTACGCTAATATTTGACGTTTTAATTTAAACTATTTTTTTGGATTTTTTCGCGAATTTATTGTGATTGTTGGTCCCCGATAACAGACGGTACCATAAATTATAATAATTTTACAGAAATAGACAGTTAAATTATATTTCTACTATTAAATTTCTAAATGAAACGAAAACTACTTACACTACTACTCTTTACTGGATCATTGGTCTTTATTGGATCTTTTGGATTAGGGCCAATTCGCGTAGAATTTACTTACAAAGGCATCAGAACTGCTTAAAATTAGCCAAAAAATGAATAGAAATAAAACATAATATTATTTCATATTTTAATGGAACACAAAAATTCAACTGATTAGTTATCCGGCCTTCCAATAATAAGGAAAAGATATAGTACCTATTTAGGTACTCATATCTAACAAAAGTTTTTTTCGAAACACATATTGATTATTAACATTTTATTATATACTTTTAAGTCACAGATTTTTTTACATAATTACACTAATTTATAAAATCAGAAACGACAACGTGACATTGTGTCTCATTATACAAATTTCAAAAAGATAAATAGAAAAAAATAAAAAAAAACACTAAAATATTATTATTATTAATAGTTAAATTCAAATTATATACCTGTGAAATTAAATTTAAGAGTTTATTTTTTTATCTATTAAAATTTTATCTTAAATTTTAGCTTTAAATACTTTATTTACAAACATAACACTTAAATAGTAGCTATAGCTCGTATATGTCAGAGAAACGCCTCATACAATAACTATGATATGCGGAAGTGTAGATAAGCTTTATATTATTATACTAGCATTTCCCGCGGCTCCGCCCGCGTTCAGATGATCAAAAACCAAATTCTTAGGTTTCACACATAAGTATACTCTTACATTATACATTACTTTCATTGCGCACCGCATGATTGGTAAATAATGGCAGTGATTGACAATGCCACAAAGATTCCTCCGTTAAATTGATTTTTTTGTTTTAGCAATAACATTTATGTATGTCTATACTTCTGTTTTGTTTGTTTTTTAGTTTTGGGCGATAAACTCTCAAACTACGGAATTCATTTTAATCATTTTTTACTAATAGACAGCTATAGATTAATTTAATATATAGCTGATTATTTAAATTACATAATGATAACTTTTCTTAATTAGCGCTAGTTAGTAATATTTTCCAAAACGATTTTCAAAAGAAAGTGTAATAAGTAAATAATTCTAAGCGAATACGTTTCTTTATTTCATATGGCTCGGCTAATATGATTAAAGTCGCAAGCATTTTATTGTGTCCTTTAAGCCTTTACCTTCCAAGAAAAGGTGTCAAGAAAAAGTGAAAAAGTTGAGATATAAGAGTTCCTAAAATACTTTTTCATAGTTTTTGAGATATGAAATATTTTTAGTTATCCGCTTTGGCAGTTTAACAGCCATAAACTTGTTTTCCATAAAATGTTATAAAATAATATAAATTGAACTTATTTTTACGGTGCAAAAAATGAGTAGGTATTGTGGAAACGTAAATATTATTCGTATTTATTTTAGTGTTAACCATACAAAACACGTAAGTAAGAAAAACAACATAGCATTTTGCTATACGAAATCTAAAATGCGCGAGTTGGATTTATATTTGCCCAGTTTTTACATTAAAAGATTAAAAAACATTAACATTATTTACTAAACAATAAAAATTTACAAATATTCTCATTTGAAAATTGTTTTGGCCAACAAAATATTACTAATATGTTACCTACTAATTTATAAAGCCAAAAAGTTTGTTTTATTAATAATTTAGACACGGGCAGGGCCGCGGGTAATTTAGTAGTAATTATAGTAAAGTCATAGAAAGGTTATATCTGTACATTTTTTTTTTTGGATAAAACTACGTATTTTAAAAACACATGGCGACATCTATTGTCAAATAGCTAAATAACACATAAATAAATTTTCATTAAAATAACTATTTTAATGAATAAAATAGCGCTGTTAATATTTCTTTTAAGATAAGTTTTTTTTAATAGTTTTAACAAAATATATAAGTAAGATACCTTGCTAAAGTATTAATAGCATCATCGTGCTTTTACTTTAACCAGTTTTTGTATTTTTTCTCAGAAATGAGATATTTCCCTGCGGTAAAAAGAATCCTATGTGTTGACCCGGATAACCTGCTATTACCATACCAAATTTCATAAAAATCCCTCTAGTGGTTTTTCTGTGATGCGGTCACATTCAGAAAGACAGAAAAAATTCTAAAAACTATAGATTCGGGCTCTATATCGCTAATAATGAATATTTCAGTAAGATTTTTCGAAAAAAATATTAAATTTAGGGGTTCGGCTTAGTTACAATTTTATTGTATGTATAGTTACTAATTTATGAAGCGAAAAAGTTTGCTTTACTGATAATTTAAACACGGGCGGAGCCGCGGGTGATTTAGTAGTAATTCTAATAAAATCGAAAAAAGGTCATATCTGTACATTAATTTTTTTGGGATTAAAACTATGTATTTTAAAAACACATGGCGACATCTATTGTCGAATATCTAAATAACACATAAATAAATATTAATTAAAATAACTATTTTAATGGATAAAATAGCGCTTTTGATAATTTGATTTTCAAGATAAGCTATTTTTATAGTTTTTGCCATATTTTGTAAGTTATCTTGCTAAACTGTTTACAAATAGTATCGTCGTGGTTTTGTTCCTACCAGTTTTTGTATTTTTTTTTCAGAAATGAGATATTTTCTCGCGGTAAAAAGTATCCTATATGTTGACCCGGATAACCAGCTATCATCATGCCAAATTTCATCAAAATCCCTCCAGTGGTTTTTCTGTGATGCGGTAACAGACAGACAGACAGACAGACAGACAGACAGACAGACAGACAGACAGACAGACAGACAGACAGACAGACAGACAGACAGACAGACAGACAAAAATTCTAAAAACTATAGATTCGGCCTCTGCATCGATAATAATGTCTATTTCAATAAGATTTTCCAAAAAATATTTAATGTACAGATTCGGCTTAGTTAGAATTTTATAATATGTATAGACTATACAATGTGTATAGTATACATTAAAGTTTCAACTTACCAACTTAATATTACTTATTTTTATAAAATCTACTAAACTTAAAACATTTGTTGTCTATACGTACATATTTACATACATATTTGTATAAATGTTATCATTGCATATCAAATTATTTTTAAAAGTCACGTGCTCTTAAAAAAAATCAAATCAACAAGAAACGTCAAGCACACGAAAGCAACAAAATGTATGTAAGTAAAATCGAACATTATCTCGTGTGACCTTGTATACATTTTTCACATAGTTTAAGTTTCCGTTGAGGACTTTCAGATTAATACTCATTAATTTTTGGTTCATGCCCTTGCTGTTGTCATATTTTTACTAAAGGTTTTTTTTCATAAACCACCTTAATACAAAACTATAAAAATACATACATATATTGAGATAAAAGAACGAAAACACTTGACACTTTACTTAATAGGAGACGTATAATTGATATTTGCACATTATTCAAGATACTAAATGGCATGCTGGATTGTCCACTAATATTAGAGAATATTTGTTTCAGGGTTCCGCGTCCTGGGTCGCGCGCAATAAACAAAGGCCTATTTGATCTGCCAGTTTCTAGGACGGTATCTTGCTCGAATTCTCCTCTTCCTCGAATGCTTAAAACATATAATGAGCTGAGTACTCTGTCTTTCGGGTGTGACGTTGACCTATTTCATAACAATTTGCTCAAACTAAAGAAAACGTTGGTCGAAAAAATCCGTGGAGGAATTTAAATCATTGTGAGACATAGGATATTATTTTTATGTAGTTAATTAATTATCTGTCTCTACCACTATTATTTTAGCAAAGTTCTTAAGATATTTTATGTTTAGATTTTAGGAGTAAGTAATTCTAAATATTTATTTACATATATCTTAGTTTAAATTTTTTTATACATAAAATTAGTTAAGATAACTTAAACTCTATTTATAAATTTTAATGTTTTAATTATTTTTATTATTATTATTATTTTGTATAAACGTAAGGAACTATTTTACTTGTTAGCCTGCATTGGCTTATTTCATATCGTTTAAAATTGTGTTTTTTTTTTTACTCAATTTTTTTTCTGTACAGTTTTTTACCCTTATTTTTTAGTCATTTTGTTTTCTTTTTATATTAGCAGTGCATGTTTGTAATTTATTGGTCAGTGCTATGGACACCTATAAGTGACTAACATACTAGAACTTGTAACTAAGAATGAATTTAAAATGTATTGTGTGTTATGTTGTTGGTGTTCTTAAATAAATTAAAAAAAAAAAAAAAAAACGTAGTATTTACTTGCATCTTTTTTATTAGATTTTATTATGTATATATAAAGAAACGTGTGTGTGTACTTATAAGAAGTTATACTTCTTTGGCAGAACAGAACAAAAAAATAGCTAAAGATTTCATCCCGTATGTCACAACTCTCTGTTTGTAAAAGGAATGATAAATTAATAAATAAGACATATTAGGCATATTACAATCATATATTTATAGAATATTATTTAAGGAAAAAATATAATATTATATACCACTAGCGACTCACCCTCGCTCCGCTTGGGTTCGTCCCTACTTTCGTTTTAATGTTTAGTATAAATTTCTCAGAGATGAGATATTTTCCCGCAGTAAAAGTATTCTATATGTTGACTCGAATAACCAGCTATCATCATACCAAATTTCATCAAAATCTGTGTAGTGGTTATTCCGTTATGCCGTCACAGACAGACAGAATAAAATTCTAAAAACTATAGATTCGGCCTCTGTATCGATAATAATGTCTATTTCAATAGGATTTTCCAAAAAATATTTAATGTACAGATTCGGCTTAGTTACAATTTTATTATATATATAGATTTGTCAGATAATAACAACGGTTACCATGGCAACAAACAGTTATCAGCCGACTTCATCATGTCGCTTTTTTGCTGTCGGTGTGCGCGTGCATCGTAAAAATTTTACCCTTATATATTTTTCTAAACGTCTCAAAAGAAGTATAACTTCGAAAAATATCATTAAAAATGTTAGTTTTACATGTCAATAAGCAAATTATATAAAACAATAAGCATAATATTGTACTCAAGCATTTAAAAGGAAACAGATAAAAACTTTAGCTGACAGGCTGACAGCAAACTCGATTTATATGGGAAAAGGGCCTTAATAAATTGGAATAATCGGAAAGCATAGTTAATGTTATTGACGGAAACGAATATATTGAACCGTAAAAAACTTCATTTTTGAATTACCTTTGCGGGAGGCACAGTAATAATAATTATATTATTTTATTAGCAACTTCTGACTTATATTTTTACACAAAGATGTAATGACATGATTCATTGATTTATATTTAAAAACTCTGTATGGAGTTTATTTGTTTCATGAAGATTATATTATAATAAGGACAGCAAAGAAACAACAAAAAGTGAGTCAAATTTTAAATGTAATATAATGCAGAGTTGTGTTAATTTCTGTTGAAATCTACTGAATACTATCGGAATAATAATATTTTTTTATTTCGTATTTTTGGTGATAATTCCCGGGATGAAATATAACAAATGTTATATCTAGAACTTAATTGAAAATGAAACAAATATTTCAGCAATTATGAAAATAATAGGACGTGGAAAAGTAATGATAAATTAAAAATTTAAAAAACCCCCGACCATATTGGACCGATTTTCATCAAACATAACTTAGAACACTCCCGACTCACTCACCTTTCAAACAAAAAAAAAACAAAATCAAAATCGGTTCATCCGTTCGGAAGCTACGAGGCCACAGACACTTCAAACTTATAACACCCCGTCGTTTTTGCGTGGGGGCTTAACAAGTAGACAGGCATTCATCATCACATAAAAATTGAGCGTACGGTATAAAGTAGATGATATTATTGCAGTGTTTTTTTTAATTATAACTGTTTATATTTGTATTGGTTACACTTATAAAATAAAAAAAGTATGACAATGTACGTTTCATTAAAATACAATTTTTAAAGTAACTAAAATACAAGTAATTAAAATACAATTTTTGTTTGCAAAGGTTTTGTTTTAAATTACAGAGGGAAAGATTAGTTGATAGGTTTATACAAATAGTTATTGGTATTAATTAATATCGCTATAGAACTAGATGATTTTCAATTCGATTTAAAATTTGTCACATGAGACGTGAATTTTTACACGGCGAAATAAGTGGGATACTATAATAAAATAATGATAAAAATAACATCAATTTTACGATCAAGGTCGTCGAAATCCGTAATAAACGGTAATGACTCTCCTTATGTAGTAAATGAAGGTTTTTAGTAATATCTTTTGCTCAATAATAATATTTTGAGATAATATGCATATAAATCTTGAATATAAATGTAATAAACCAAATTCCGACATTATTTCATATTTATGATATCCATTATGTAGGATTTTAAAGATTTTTTGGTAAATAGAAAAATATTTATATTTGATACTTATAATGTATAAAATGTTATGTATAAATAAAATTTTTTTTTTTGCGAATTCAAAATAAGAGAGGTTTATATTTGTTTATGTGCCTTGCCTCTACCCTACTACTTGAGTGGGTAGCACGTTTAGCTGCATTTCTTGAGGTCTGGTTTTTGTGTTTTTTAGTCAAAAAGTTCCTGGTGCTGAGTAGTATGTTAAAAATTATAAATATATAACACAATTAAAATTCGAAATATATATTTTTTTCATTTCATGAACATTTTTACAAAGGTTGCTACATTTGTACATCAATATTGTTTTTTATTAAATGACAGTTATAATATACTTACTTCGAATATTGTTTTCCATACAGTTATTAGTCATCTAATAATTACTCTATTATTACGTAATTGACAAGCTTATAGGACATTTTTTTACTTTTATTTTAAAACCAAACAAATACAATAAATTTTCATAATTATGACGTGTTAAATAAAAGTAAAAATAGTATTTTATATTCACGTCATTACAAATTTAAATACTTGCTAATTAGATTCCTAATAAAGAATATATTTATACAAATTATTATAATGCCTAATATCTAATTTTTAGGAATGTCGCAATTTCTTTATAATAGTTACAAATTAGTATGTCCTAGTAAAGCTACACAATTAAAAACTCAAAACACTGTATAGACTTGTTAAGCACATATTTCGTAAATTTAACATTTTTATTACTATTGTCAGTCATTGTCTACTGCAGCGCCACTGGAAATAATGTATGCATGTAAATCTATACTTAATATTATAAAGCTGAAGAGTTTGTTTGTTTGGTTGATCGCGCTAATCTCAGGAACTACTAATCCGATTTGAAAAATTCTTTTTGCATTATATAGCCCGTCAACTGAGGAAGGCTATAGGCTATATATCTTCCCGGAAAAATGTACGGTTCCCGTGGGATAGATTTGTTTTAGTCTAGGGACGAACACGAAGCGAAGCGAGGGTAAGTCGCTAGTATAAATATATGCTTAAACAAATGCATATGCTTAAAAAATAAATTATTTTAAATTTTAATATATCTCGCTGTTATTTCCTACAATTAGTGACATAAAACGTCAGATTTGGCGTACCTTTAATTGCATACATGATAACTAGTTACAAAAATGCTTATTAAATAACAGAGAAAGTAGGAAGTAGGTAACGAATTTTATAAGTGATAAGATTGTATGTAACGAAACGAGAGCTTTACACGCGAACCTCCGTACATGTAATAATTATATATATGGATCGAACATACTTTGTTTTCATTAAAAAAATATTAAATTTAATCAAAACAAGTCATAATTTTATTAAATTTATAAAATATAAATAGTCCGATTTCATAAAACTCATAAATACTTGCATAAAATATATGCCTTCACATTCTCGCGTCCAATATCATGCCCACTTCCTTATAAAGACTTCAACGGTGTCGTAGCACGAAAGCTTCACAATGGTTTTTATACTGCAGTTTCTGCGATTTTTAAATATATTAAATGTAGCTTACTTTATGATCAAGGGTAAATATATAAATATTTTCATAATAAAGCTATAGATGTTATCACACTATAGTTATAATATAATTTTATATAGGTGCTAGTTTTTTCTGCGGCTTCGCTCTCGCGCGTTAAATACGAGCTAAGACTTCTATCTACAATCCCATTCAAATCTATTTACAGGTACAACATGAAAAAGTGAAAATATCAGTATTGATCATCAGTATAATGTCTTCATATCTTAAAAGGAGAGAATTTATTCAATTACAAAATTAAAAATAGTATGGAAAATTAACTCTTATAATTGAGTCTAAATTAGTTATACTTATAAGTCAATCTATATCTATACAAAAAAAATATTTCAATCTGTTACTCCGTTTCTACACAGAAGTGGAAGAAGAACACATTTCGCATTTCAATAATAATATATTATATATTCAATAATAAAATATCTGTATATTACACATTTATTTTCAAGTCATTACTATAGTTGTTGAAAAAAAATTGTATTATAATTTTTGAATATATTAATTATTATGTCCAATACTTTCTTTAATATTTACCTAAATGTTATTTGGCGAGAAAAGCTCATAAAACATTCAATTTAAACTATCCTATGATGTGACTAAACGACAGTTTTTTTTTAATTTCTTGACAAAATTATCACGTAGATATGTATGCATGTGTGTCCATTAAAATAAATAACTTTATGCTACTATAAAGAAATATATATATATATATATATATATATATATATATATATAATTAAGTAACCTGCTATAACTCCAAAAATATTACAATTGGTTATGTAATTTAATAATATTATACGAACTCGTCATCCTTATATCATTGCATTTTTCTGCAGTTCTTAGTACTGCTCTAGAGGTGGTGAAATTATTGCAATACTAATTAAGTAACTGCAAACTAGTTTTGGAACCTGTCCTGTCAACTACCCTTACACTACTTTTTCGGGTTCCGTACCCAAAGGGTAAAAGGAACCCTATTACTAAGACTTCGCTGTCCGTCCGTCTGTCTGTCAATCTGTCCGTCTGTCACCAGGCTGTATCTCATGAACCGTGATGATTAAATAGTGAAATTTTCACAGATGATGTATTTCTGTTGCCGCTATAACAACAAATACTAAAAAACAGAATAAAATAAATATTTAAGGGAGCTCCCATACAACAAACTTGATTTTTTTGCTCGATATTGATAACGGCAACAGGTAGATGCTTGAAATATTCGGAGAATATATAATTATATATTCACTTTAAAAAAAATTAAATAAAACAAGTATTTAAGGGGGCTCCCATACAACAGATATGATTTTTTTGCCGTTTTTATAGACAATGGTACGGAACCCTTCGTGCGCGAGTCCGCCTCGCACTTGGTTGGTTTTTAAAATTAAGTAAGCTTATGCCAAAATTGTTTTTTTATAGCACAAAGAAACAAATTGTGCAACAAAATACTATAATTAAAAAATTTTAAATTACTGCCGCACAATTTACGACTATATTATAATTACACTTTCTCTAGGAAAGTTTTTATAATGTTAAATATTTTAGTTTTATTTCAAGTGTAAAGCAAAATCAAATTGTATCAAGAAATATAATATTTTACATATTTAACACACAACTTAGTGATATGTAATTGGCACTGAATGCTGTGCTGGAGGCCGTGGAATCGATACCTATAAAGGAATAATGATGAACAAATTGCCTAAGATAAGCCGTATTATTTAAAACGTCGATCCATGATAAACTGAAAAACTACCTACCTAATCAACAAAGTATGTATGTAGTTGGATATGCAGCTATGCTGAGCTTAGATGATCGAGTGATAGCATTAACCGATGTGGTCACTATGTTATAGGTTGTTTCTTTATTGTAATGCTTTTATCCACAAGATTTTAATGAGCTCTTAAGTAACAAATTAATAAGCGGCTAAGAATACCTATAACATTACATTAATATGAAAATGATAAAGAAACGATGCCTAAATAAACTATGCTAATATCAACGCTAATATGATAATAACGAAGTTCAACCGCTAAGACCGCAAAGGTTTTATGTCAATGAAATATTAAGATCAATGCCGACAGTCACATACGATGAGTACTAACGAAGCGTATGATTTACAAAGTATGTTACACAAACGGCGGGCTGGATGACATTATTTATATTGGTTAATTATTAAGTGACATCATGTTTGTCATCTATAAGCTTCTGCCTCTGATTTCTTTCAAGAAAAAATAAATAAATATATATCCATGGTAAGCTACGAGGCTTGTGTTCTGAATACCAGATCAGATAGTTGATACACTACACATATATAACTTTAAATTCATACATATTATAAATATAAACACCCATGACTGGAGTACAGACTCAAACTCATAACATAAATGAATATCCCCAGCAAGTATTTCTAATAGAATATATTTCTAAAAGTTACATAAACACAAAATAACCCCCTTTATAATATTTCAGAGAGACCTTATAAAGTCTATTAAGTTTCATCATTAACAAAAGATAAAAAGGAACAATCATATATCTATAATAGGAAATAGTAAATAACGTAAATAGAGCATTCGATAAATGCTACGTAAATGATGTTTACTTTCCATAAGTCCTAAGCGTGCTTCATTATGTCGTACTACCGCACTTGTCTTCCGAATGCCTCACAATTTTATTTTATTTTACAGTCAGAGGTTTTTGTATTTATTAAAGGGCACTAAATAATAACCTTGTTGATATAAGAACAAACTCAAAATAATGGTTCACCAGTATTAAGTAAAAGATAAGATCTTCGAAATTACCATTACACAGACAAATTCTTGTAAAAGACTACTAAGCTAACTCGCCAATTAATCACGGTTCTATAAAACCATAATTATATGACATCATTTTACAAAACCACACACGAAATCGCCTCCAAAAGCACTGCCATTGAAATTTGTATCTATGATATTCGCCTATTATCAATGGCATGTCCCAATACTTTCACGCGCAAACTACTACCACCCCCTCTGCGCACACGCCGAAGTATATAAACGCGCTCCCGCCCTCATTTCAATCAGACGCAAGTTGCACTTCAACATAGCGATTCCTGGAAGACACTAGTCTTTCAGCAGCGCTATAATAAACAAAACTCGATTATTATAATCTATATAACTTTTTCTTTCTTTCACTTCTGTGCTTTACTTCTTAATTCAAAATGAAATCAATGGTAAGTACCTTTTTCAACACTTTCTTCTTTTATATTTTTCTTTGTAACTTTATTACTGGACATAAATTTTCATATCACCTCGTAAATGATTAATAGCTATTTAATAATAAAGATAGATCACTTATGCTAATGATTAACCATTTCGAATGATAAACACCGTGCCGCTGTTAGTTTTGGTATGATAACTTAATTTATTAGTATGTGTATTGGACTAGTTGTTGCACTTTGTGAATAGAATTGCTTAACAAAGCTGCAGGATATCCACCAGCTTGTAACTACTTGTCACTGTAGCCTAATTTTATATCAGAAACAGGCTGTTTCTTTCACAACCATACAAAATCAATAAATTAGTATTGTAAATTTAACAGTGACTAAGCTCAATGTTAGCTTTTAATAGGAAACTTAGGTGTTATTTTAATGATTAAACACAATATCAAAATTATAATATAACGTAATAAAGTATTTAAGGGCAGTAGAACTAGTCGTCAATTTCTAGAGCAGAAACGGCATATGCATTAAAATTAACCTCTACTATTGCATGAATTATACTGCAAATATCTTTATGAGAATTCTGATGTAATACTTGCGTCATGCACTTTAATATGATATGAAAAACCAAAAATTTTTATAAATTAAAATATGTTTACAAAAAGAAATATTCCATTTTACTAATTTTCATATTTTGCTTTAAAAATAGTTAACAAAATTGTGAAAATACAATTCTAATAAGAATGAATAGTGTAAATAGGCGTAACAGCTATTTCGAAAATAAAAAGTTATCGAGAGTTCGTACCCGTGCGGTCGAGCACGCGACTCGCGGGTCATTGTCACAACCATTTTAACTTCGCGCTCCACTTATCAAATTTCCTCATATGCATATAACACGCTAAGATTAGTTAAGCTTTCGCTTAATTACTATTTTTATAATTATCATTACATACTCGTATAAAAATCTTTGAAAATAATATGTAGAGTCACTTTCATTGTATGTCCTTTTTTTTCATATATTTAATGTCATGTCAAAAAGATACTCTTAGTTGTGTAGATTTTGTAACTAACTTTTGTTGGTTTAAAAGCTTTTTAAAGATTATTGTTATCTAGATTAGATATAGTGTTAGTATAAATAAACAATATAGAAACTAAGGCGATATGACTTGTAATATTTCGTCCAAGGTTCTTTGAGTGACGAATGAGAGCACAAATAGATATCGAGTTTCGACGCCTCCTGCGTGTTTTAATGACATTGAAAGCTTTGATGCAATTACAAGTGCGTAGTGTTTAAACAAAGAAATATATTATTAGATAGATTACTATAATTACTTTCAAATTAATTACTCTTTTGCTTTTGAGCACTATTACTTTTGCTCTATAGAAAAATAATACTTCCGGTATAAACGGAAAACTCATAATCAAAATTTTCTGTATTTTTTGAATTTATTATTGTTCTAACTTAACTTTGTTAAAATTTCAATCGTATTCTATAAAGTAATATTAATACACATGATTATAAGATACATATACCACAATTATTTAGACTTTAATTAACTACTCCCAATCAATTTCCTTAATAAATTAAAAAATAAATTAAATCATAAATCACCATAAAGCGCAATCACAACACCCACGTAAAACAACCAAATATAGTAAAGCATTCCATACTGCTATCACTCATTAACTCGTCCTGTCAGCTCGTGATCCATTTATGCGCGCAATGTCAGCGCGACGCGGCCCGGCCACTGTTACGGCCGCATTTTACTCGTACATATTAACACATATTTATTGGAAGTACATAAATAATTTTACTATTTACTCCTCCACACTTCCTCAGTTTTTTTATTAGTTGCTACTTATCGTATATCGGATTTATTAATTCTTAGTTCTAAAAATGCTCTGCGTAGTTTAAGTAAGCGATTTGATGTTAGTTTTTTTATATAACAATAGTAAATCTTATTTTAATTGTGTAAATGTCGTAATCAATCAATGATCAATAGTGTTTCATTTAATTCTCATTAGTATTCCATAGACTTGCATATTTACAAAAGAAATCCTTTTTGTAAGCAGAACCCTGCGACAATACCTAAGGCACACCTACCGGATAGCGTCCACGCTTGTCGTTCGCCTCGCCACTCACTAGCTTTTTGTTTGCATTCCATTGCACGCTAATTTAGAAGGGCATGCCTACGCGCAGTCCAATATCAATATTCCAATTATTATAAAATTATGAACGCCTACATACATTATAAGTGTACCTGAACTTTACAATGTACGATCTGCCGGAAAATTATTATATACATACATAGTTCGTTTTTCTACATCAAATAAATAATTTATACTTATTAAGCTACGTATGGTATTAACAAAAAATTCTATTGATAAAGTTCTGAATTTCACAGTAAACATTGAAATATCACTTTGAAAGTCCAATCTTAAATAATATTAAAAAAATTGAGACACAAATAATTATTTGAAGTAAATACATTTATTAAACCATGCATATAAAAATATGTAATGACAAATGTCATATAGATATGCGAGGGAAACCAGTCACAGTATGACGGTGGGCAAGTCCGGAAGGCTAGCTTCCTGCTCTGTGGCCTTCGGGCAGCCTTCAGACCTTGGCGCCATTCACTTACTGCTTTACTTTTATTTGTTATAAATTATATACGAAAGCCTTTGTTTTTGCTCGTTCGATCATTTACTCCCTTTGTTTTTTATTTTTACAAATAATCATAAGTTTATACAGATTCATTTTAAAAGGTTATTATTAAAAAAATGTGAATATATCTCTATATAATATTGCAAATTCTAAGCAAATTAAACTTTAACTAAGTAAAACATGCTTTCTTGTAAACAAGGCAACAATCCATTGAGTGATCATGCACAATGCATTAATTTCACCACACCACTAAAGGTCCAAGGTTACACGTAGACGTAAGCATATGCGATTTAATCTCGAATTTCGTAACTGAACTTGTGATTTAACAGCAAAGTTTCTAGGTTGCATTTTTATGTTCTTTATTCTATTATAAAACGTGAGAAAAAAATATAGTGCAGTTATATAAAAGAGCATAGATGCAAATTTTGGCCCATACTGACTCGTAAATTAAGACAGGATTTGATGTCCATTTAAGTTGATCAGTTATTGCTTTATTGATATCTAAATTACTAATTTGATTATCTCGTCCAGCCACGCGGCCCGCTCGGACATGACCGCAAGCCCTGACATCATTACGTGATTCTGAACATAAGCTCGCCACAAATTCCACTAATATACTTGTTCTATTGAGGCTTCATCAAAGTTCACCCATTTATTATTTAATGAGATTTGACAGTGAATTCATAAATTACAATTTATTAGAGTTTTCATAATTATACTCTAAATATTATATTAAGTTTGAATTATATCTCATGTTTTATTCACACAATGTACATAGTAGTACATTGTATACTACACAGTTGCTACAATGATGAAGTCATTAATTAAAAATTCTTGAAAATTGAAACTTGATTTTTTTTATTGCACATGAAGAAATAAATAATATTTATTTTATTTGCCATATGCAAGCCCTTATTTAGAGCGTTTTACATATTAAAAATTTGTCTGTAGCGACATATTTCCAATCCTACTCGTTTACATTGATATTGTTTCTCATAAACCAAGGGATTTCATTTAATATTCAATAAAAAACTATTTAGAAATACTTGTATGTAGTAAACGCTTAAGCTATGCCATTGAATTATAAATTTTATAATTTACAATTAAATTCAATTAGCTTATGATCGTTACAGAATTCCATAAATACAAGTTTAATTAAACCTTTTTACACTACAATTAACACTGCGATGGTGTAATACTTTCATGGTCTTTAAGCTTATACAGGTGGATAATGAATAATATATAACAAAAAATAGATCAATCCTTTCTATTTAAAACATTCATCTTTCAAGCTAATAACATGTAATCGTTCAAAACGCAATATTTTACACTTAATGTTCTTAGTCGTAATATTTATTATAAGCCTTATTTAAATTGAAATTATTTTTGCAGATTGTTGTAGCTTGCTTGGCGCTGGCGTGCGGAGCGCATGCTTCCGGATGGGTCGGTCCACCAGCCAACATTGCCCTGTCTCAAGATGGTCGCAACATCTTAGACACACCTGAAGTAGCACAAGCTCGTGCTGCCCACCTTTCTGCCCTGCAACGGGCCGCACAAAACAACCCCAATCCCCAAGACGATGGCTCCTACGACCCTCGTTGGGACAACGAAGAGTACTGGCAAGGCGCTCAACAAAAATGGAACGGTGCCCCCGCTCAACAGTGGAACGCCGCCCCCGCCCAACAGTGGAACGACAACTCTGGAAAATGGAACGGTGATGACGGTCAATGGAACGGTGACAACGGTCAATGGAAAGCCGATAACGGTCAATGGAACGGTGACAACGGACAATGGAACGCCGCCCCCGCCCAAGCATGGAACGGTGCTCCCGCCCCAGTCGCCGAGACCCCTGAAGTAGCGCAGGCCCGCGCTGCCCACCTCGCCGCCCTCAACGCCGCCCCCGCCCACAACCAGTGGAACGCTGCTCCCGCGCACAACCAATGGAACGCTCCCGCCCACAACCAATGGAACGGTGCTCCCTCCTGGCAAGGTCCCCCTGCTCAAATCAGATTAGCCCACAACGGCGCTGGTATCCTGGAGACCCCCGAGGTAGCCGCCGCGCGCGCTGCTCACTTAGCGGCCCACGCACAAGCCGGTCACGGAGCCCCCGCTCACCCCCAACAGCGTTGGTGAACACTTTCTCCTCTTCTCTTCCGGAGTAGACTGGATTTCTCCCGCATGTCATCTGCTCTCTCGTGAAATGTAAGCAGGTGACATCCTAGAGTAACTCCGAGACACTCTCTTCCTTTCGATCTCCTCTTCATTTAGAAATATGTTTAAAGTGCTAGTGCGTCAGACTATTCTTTCCTATAGCTTTTGTTACTTTCTCTGTGAAATTCCTACTATACGAACTTTTTGTACATAATAAATAATTATATGTATGCGTAAACGAAATATATAAAACGAAAACAAAACGATGCAGTTTTATTTAACAGTGGAAATAGTACTCGGTATTGATAGTAATCAAACAGAAGCCATAGGTAAACCAAATATTTGCTACGCTATTGGTAATTTTAAATTATTTGTATTCACGAAACCTATTATATAACGTAGTCATTTCATAGATTTGATCAAAGCAATTATTAGACTCACATTAAACAATAATAGCGTGACATTTACAGCGATGTTCGACATAATATTGGCGTGCAATATTAATGCAGTGGCGGACGGTACAATAAACAGAGTGTTAAAGCTTGGAAATTTAAGCGGTCGATATACATAGTATTTTATAGATACTAACGCTACCTAATAATTTATTTCTTAAAGTCACAATTGCACGCAAACGTTAAATTAAGTATTATAATTGTAGCACTAAATTTTATTATAGTCTCACTGACCAATAATTACATGGACGAGGGCAGGACGACAAATAACTGTAAAATGTGTAATTTTGCCATCGAAAGTAAACTGAGGTGGAACAAGGTCGATTTGTCATGTCCGCTATGAACCGATTAAACCACAAACATTGACAATGTGAAATTAGGTTAAATCATGGAAATTTGTAGCTTTTTCGATTCTGTTGATCGCTGGAGTTTATAAAAAACACTTGTAAGTTAAAACTCATAAACGTGGGCACGTGGAAGTTTATTTGGACTTAAGTGAAACAATGGTAACCAAGCATAAAACTAAAGTCAAAAATACAATAACGAATAACATTCAAAAGGTAAAATAATATTTTTTACTATATTATTTTATACAAATATTTATAGCAAGTACATATATACTTCTCCTCCTTAATCTATATAAAGATAAATGCGCCTGTTCTAACTTCATCACCACCCTAGTCAAACTCTTGGACTTAACGGACTCAAAGATAACGTTATCCTGTAATGACATGGAAATCTATATAAATAAAAATGAATCACCGAAATGTATGTACGCGCATAACTTCCGATCGACTGCACCAAATTAGATATTTTTTTTTGTGTTTGTTATTTTCACAACAAGCTTTGTATAGAAGAAGATTAAAAGGAAAAATTTTAACTAACATAAAAAAAATCTCATGATATGAAAAGTGAGTGAGTGAAATAGTTTTTATCCCGGAAATCATCCCTTAAGGGGGTGAGAAAGAAGATGCAAGTTTGCATTGAGAAGCAAGCCAGGGACGAACCCGAGGGAAGCGAGGATGAGTCGCTAGTGACAAATTACTAAGAAAGGATATCTTGAAATTCTATCCCAAAAGTGGTAAAGTCTGTATGGGTAAAAATTTTATTCGGGTGTTAAATTAAATGAAAGCAATCTGGGGCAAGATTCTAGTTTTACTATAAATGTATCTATGATTAAATCAATCAACGAACATTCCCTTTTTCATATCAAGTCAAACTACTGGGCTACTCAATCAGCATCTAACCCGTGGTATGATTGGAATACAATCAGACCAACAAGTCGCAATAAATCCGAGGTCAGTGAGTTATTAATCAAAATACTTATAAAACTAAGTCAATTACAAGAAGTAAAGTTGGCGTGATCTCAGTTAAACGATAAATATAGTCAACTAGCTCTAATAAACTTATTTAGTTCGGTGGTTAACACTAAATGCTAGACCACTGTAATCGGGCTGATATTATGAATGTGAAAATAGGTGCATGTGTGTTTGTTACTCCCTTACAAAATGGCTGGATAGATTTGGATAAAAATAGTGCACAGACCTGAAGTAACACGTAGGGTATAGTCAGGCACCGAGGGTCGCACCCGAGTGAAGCGAGGGTAATTCGCTTGTATAATATTTAAAATATAAAATATCCTATTGTAACGTATTCTTTTTGCTCATTTTTATTTATTTAAAAACCATGTCTATTATACCATATTTGATTTAGGAAATCCTGTCGCGTAACATAACTTTTAAACAATCGTTCAGACAAGATCTAAGAGAATACTTAATGACCTCTACACTGCATGGTCTACGCTACATTGGAGAAAAGAAACTTACTTGGTGTGAACGGTAAGTAGGATGTAAAAACCTTTATACACGTATGTATGTGAGTGTGTCGGATAACTAATTTTGTAACAATTTAGATAGAAAAAAAAAGCTATTAAATACTGCATGCACCAGCCGACGTGCTTGTCTCGTCACCTGGTGTGCTTGGAAAACTTATTTTAACAGACTTAAAAAAAGAGTGGGTTATACGTTCGGTCCGTAATTTTTTTAGTATGTGAGATCTCTGAGGATAAATTGTTATATAATTATTCTATTATCTATACAGATAAATAAAATTGGAGTGTCTGTTTGTAATATTAAAATAACCGCTTTTGACTAAATGCATATGGATGTATACACGGTACATATACCAAAACAACATTTTTTACAATTTTTGTCTTTCTGTTTGTCTGTTTGTTCCAGCTAATCTCCGAAACGGCTAGACCAATTTTGACGGGACTTTCACTGGCAGATAGCTGATATTATAAGGAGTAACTTAGGCTACTTTTATTTTAGAAAAAGAATCAGGGTTCTGCGAAAAAAAATTAAAACCCTTGAAATTGTGAACAAAGTTCGCGTACGCCGTACGCACTATTAATATTTATAATTTTAATGAATATCTTAGGAGTAACAAGCTACTATTTATGTATAAACATAGCTAACCGTGAAAATATACCTAGGGAAGAACGCGAGCGAAGCGAGCGTGAGTCG
The DNA here is from genome assembly GCA_905404265.1 of Fabriciana adippe. Taxonomy (NCBI): domain Eukaryota; kingdom Metazoa; phylum Arthropoda; class Insecta; order Lepidoptera; family Nymphalidae; genus Fabriciana; species Fabriciana adippe. The sequence goes on along the minus strand of FR990001.1, from coordinate 8,289,929 downwards.
CTAGTATGAACTAATGGCGAGATCTTCATCATAATTAAAAATACACTCAGAAATACAAGAAAAACTTAATATATAAATAAATAATTAGCAAATTACCTTTCCTTCTTTCGAGGAGGTCTCTTACTAGGTACCTATGATCTTATAATACCATAAACAGGCAACAACACCTTTTAGCGAATTTTATTACTAACAGCCTGTGTTACTATATCTATCTATGAACTTTTCATACAAAATCGTCCATTCGTTTCAACGTGAAGGATTAAGACACGTATCCATACAAATGTATAATTGGAGTTTGATTTTTAGATTTGATATTTTTTTACTTAATATATAAATTATAGATTTTTCTGGTTAGCCGCGTTTGGCAGTTCTTTGGTCTGTGCAGCGTTTTTCATTTTGAATGTGTACGCGAAGTGGCGCACGTCTCCTATGATAGTAAGCATCAACCCGGAGAACATGCCACTCAACCAGCTTGCTTTCCCCGCAATAACTATCTGCAATGTTAACCAAGCGAAGAAATCCGTTGCTGAGAGATACAAGCAATTCGGGTACATTGTTGTTCTTTTTGTTAAACTAAAATAACCCAAGAATCATTAAAGAAATTTTAGATTTTATTTTTTTACCCCGGTATTTTTTATTTTATTTTTCTCCATACAAACATTGCCAACTTTAAATTTTCATTCACTTAACTAAAACGATAACTAGGATTTGTTATAAAAATCATTTAATTAAATTGATATTATTATTATTAAGTACCTACATGAAGCCATCAAAGCTCACAAAGCTCATTGATTTTATTGCAGACCTTATTTAAATTTGCTAAGTGCTCTAATATCCAAGATTCGTAAAATTTTGCTAATTAAAGTGAATTTTATACAGAGACCCGATCGACAAAAAGTTGCTTCAGAGTCTTTGCTCAACGCAGACTGATGCTGATATTTTTGAAGATGAATATGGTGAAGGAGCGAATTGGGACCATACGCGATCTTTTCTCATCAATGTTAGTAATCTACTATTTGTCCCTGGGTGAAACACCGCCAACTTCCCAACTCCGAGCTGTTACTGAGATTTTCTTAACAGATAAATAAACTCAACAACTAAAATTGGTTTGACCCGGGAGTCGAACCCAGGAGATGTTCGTGCTAGCCACTAGCCGCAGAGTCTATTAGCAATACAATTTAATATAATAAGTATATCACGAAATATATAATGTATTTCCTAATATGTATTAAATAATGATTACATGTCAAATTATCGGTTTTTAACGTTCAATCGCAAATCCAACTCTCCAAATGGAATCGACAACGACTTATTAAAAAAAAGATAGTTAAACAAGAGGTAAATACAGTTAGTAGTTAGATGAAATATCTACACTACGAGTAATATTATAAAGAGGTAAAGAATACATAAGATTATAAAGAGGTAATCTCTGAAACTACTAATCCGATTAGAAATCATAATAACTTTAATTCATGTTGGGTATTAATATTATTATAAAGCTGAGGAATTTTTAATATTATAAAGCTGAAGAGTTTGTTTGTTTGTTTGTTTGGTTGAACGCGCTAATCTCAGGAACTACTAATCCGATTTGAAAAATTCTTTTTGCATTAGATAGCCCGTTAACTGAGGAACGTTATAGGCTATATATCATCCCGGAAAAATGTACGGTTCCCGTGGGATAGATTTGTTTTTGTCTAGGGATGAACCCGAAGCGAAGCGAGGGTTAATCGCTAGTGTTGGGTATAAAAGGGCATTAAGTCACATCGGCTATTGTTAGGCATCTAGGGACGCACCCGAGTAAAGCGAGGGCAAGTCGCTAGTTTTATGATAAAATATAAAAAAAAAACATTTTTGACTGCACAGGTAACACAACCATGTAACGAAATGTTGGCATTATGCATTTGGAACTCTGCAAGTATGAATTGCCAGGATTTATTTAATGCGCAACTCACCGATGAAGGACTCTGCTGCACGTTCAACGTTGTACATCGAGAAAAGATGTTCCGAAATCCGTAAAGACATTTTTTTAAATAAATAGAATTATTATTTATTTGATAGAATCCTTTTAACTAGAATGGAATAATAATAGAAAGATCGAATAGATTTTTATACCTACAAAGGAAAACAAATTCATTAATTTATTTCTTCAGAAAGCAGCTGAACGATATGAACTTTACATTTCCATTACCATCTGTGGATTGGACGCCTGAAACTGGATATCCTGCTGATGCACCTCCAGATGGGTTTCCTTGGAAACCTAAAGTTAAGTATAGAATGAATAACTTAGGAAAACTTATCTCCTTGGATTTTTAACAAAAATTTAAACAAGTGACGCTAGATACCACTTTCGTTTCTATGCAAAAATATCAGCCAGACAGCTATCACTAATCTACTTCCTAATATATTTTTATCTATACAGATAAATAAAATTAGAGTGTCTGTTTGTAATATTAAAATAACCGCTTTTTACTAAATGCATATGGATGTATAAGCGGTACATATATCAAAACAACATTTTTTACAATTTTTGTCTGTCTGTCTGTTGTTCCGGCTAATCTCTGAAATGGTAGGACCGATTTTGACGGGACTTTTACTGGTAGCTGATGTAATAAGGAGTAACTCAGGCTACATTTATTTTAGAAAAATAAATAGAGTCCCACGAAGATAAATTAAAACCGATGAAAAATTGAATAATATCCGATTCAAATAGGGAAGTTGTATACATACATTATATTTTTTCTATATTTCTTCTATTTAAACTATAAACTATATATAATATACCTAGAGACGAACCTGAGCAAAGCGAGGATGAGTCGCTATTGTAATATATTTTTGAAAGAAATTAGATGGATTTGTGAAGAATTATGTTAAGGTTAAAAAACTTTTCCAAGTACATTTTGATTGAAGTATATATTTTTTACTCCTACCTTGTACGCTTTTTAAGCAATATAATTTATTTTCATGATACAGGAATCGGAACTGACCATGGACTCACACTAGTACTAGACGCTAATATTGCAGAATATTATTGTGCGTCTACTAAAAGCACTGGGTTCAAGGTTCGTTGCTTTTTTTAGACTATACATACATATAATATACGAATATGCAATGGGTAAAAAAACAAATAAACTGGGTTCAAACCAAGGCCCTTTGAGATTATCATGAGTGAATCATTTTCCAACCACTTGCTAATACAGTGAACAAAAATATTATGACGAAACCAGCACATTTGACGCCAAATACCATTTGATCAGCATGGTGGACCTAGAGACCTAATAGGACGTTAAAATAGCTGAATTACTATTTTAATTTTCTCCTCACAACTTATTTGTACCGCTTATTACTGTTCAAATTGTTTTCCTATTTCATTTGATATATTACAATTAAATATACTTAGTAATTAATCTTGGTACCACTGATAAATTACTATTAGAACTATAATTATTATATCTCAAGGAGTCGTAAATAAGAAAGGTTATAATTAAGACATTACATAAATATATTCCTGGCTATGTACTTATAACTGCCACTGTGTTTAAGTAGTCCCTATGCCTGATTTCTCACCGGTCGTGAGGAATTATGGCTAGATTAGAATTGTGTGAAACTTATGTTTACGCACATTCTTGTGCTAATCCCAAAGAAAGAAATTGAACAACGCTAATTCGTGTTTTTTTTTTTGTTTACTTGAATAGATAATAGATGAAATGATAAATACTGCAAAATCAAAAAGCACTAAAAATTCATTCATTACCTGCTCTGATTTTTCAATAATCAGTAAAATTACGCTTTACTGATTTACGAGCCGGATAATTTGTTATCTTTCACTTAGAGAGTTTTTATTTAATATTAATTTTAGATAAACTTCAATAACAAATTGTTACGTATAAACCATCCATCAATTTTTCTTTGTTCCTGATTAGATTCTATGCTTGTGCACAATATTATCCCCCGCGCACATGGCTAGTATCATTAGTATATTAGTAGTAGCTACAATCGGTCGGAACAACATTATTATTACGTACCTAGGTATACACATGCCGTCATATTTCTAGATTCTTCTGCACAATCCAACAGAGAACCCAAATATAGCTAAATTAGGAGAAGTGTATGGAACCGGAATAGAAGCCCGCGTGGCTATTCAACCACGGATTCTGGATGCACATCCCACACTCAAATATATTGATGTCAATAAGAGGCTGTGTTTATTTTCAAGCGAAAAGGACTTAGTGTTTTACAGGTAAAAGAATTTCAAAAGGTATTAAGAAAACATTATCACTTAATGGTGACGCCACTCGCCAGTCACTTTAATATATTTTATTTTATAATAAACTAAAATAAACCATTATAATAAGTACCTTTAATGTTAAACTAATAAAATATTAAATTCTCGTCCTTTCTTAACGCTTGGTCTGTCAATGTTTGTGGTAATCTGTTGGTCCGAATTGCTGCGCTTTTATAAGCTGTGATCGAGGCGCGTCCGCGCCTAATGCTAGAAATCGTCTATTAGAATTAAAGAATACCGCTCCGCTTGCGCATGATACCGCCTGCTTGAAAAGATGTTACTGTGCTGATTTCATCGGCTACTGAATCCAGCAGAGAACTGCTCACGTTGTTTTCAGGTGAATGCCTTTCTTTTGTAAGAAAAGGACAGGTTTACAAGAACCGGCTAATTGCCTTGCTTGCGGCGTTTGCTATCCAAGGGAATTTAAATTTTGTTGGTTTCATTAATTCAATCACCACTTAATATTTTTTTTATTTTCGTGAAATATTTCATGTTTCTTTCTTTTACAGAACATACACGCTAAGGAACTGTGAAATGGAATGTGAAGCTCGAATTATGCTAGATGTTTGTAAATGTGTGCTTTATTATATGCCTAGTTAGTATCTTTTTAAAATTTTCTATAATGTCCTCCTGATCGATTTCGGCCTCAGCTGCCAATCTCACTGAGACTAGCCAGATGCGCAGGAAATATTACAGTGCAGCGTGCAGCACTCTCTTTTCCTTTTACTCTCAAAGTCCGATGGGAGGATACTTCGACTTAACGGGTGAGAGTTAAAGCGCAGGACCGACGTGATGGCTTTAGGTGCTCTCCGAGGCACGGATGTTTAACTCCGCTAACTCTGGGCTACTGCCTATTACTGAAAATATCTTAACAGAAAACTCAGTGTTTAAACTTGACCCGACCTGATTCGAACCCAGGACTCTGCAGCCGTACATGCTAGCTACTAGACCACTGAGGCAATATAGTTACTATAGTTTTCATATAGATAAATATTGAAATTAATTATCTATAATATAAATTGATTCGTAAGTAAATTTAGTTAAAATTTCAGAAAATAAAACAACACGAGTGTGTGGCAAAGGGGATGCTAAGTGTTACAGCAATATGAAAAAATATATACCAGATGGTTTGTACTGCGTACTTTTGAGTTTATAATTCTTTCAACGCGTTATAAAAAAAAATATGAGTGATTTTTTTTACGATGCGACAGATTTAGACTATATAACGAAATTAGTCTCTATTGGGTGTATACTTCACACTATAGTGCGAAGTTTGTTGTTAAATCTTCCTTACTATACTATAGTGTGATATTTATTATTATATATTATTCAAGGTATTTATTCCGGTATATCTATATACAAAACACGTGTTTTTTTATCAATAAAAATAAAAATTATTACAAGTTTTTATTTAGTTTCATCTGTCCCGGTGTCTGTCTGTAATTAAATCTTGCAAGTTAAGTTTGACCCACTTCCCAGTTGCCAGTGTCCGATTGAGCTGAAATTTAGCACACACGTTTGGTCCTCATGAGTGCGCGGTTACTTAAATGCCAACATTTTTATTCCAATATGGCGGACATTACAAAATGGTGATTTATCATTTCCTTAGTGACCCATAATATATGGGCATCAAATAAAAGGGATAAGCGAAACACAATAAGCAAAGTGAGGTCATCGTATATCCAATATGGCGTACTCCCAATGTTGGCGGACTGTTTTTTTATGCACCGCCATGATATGGATATCAAATGAAAGGGTTTACCAAGAAAAAGTAAAAAACATTAAAAAACTTTCAACATTTAAAAAAAAACAGTTTTTTATTAAATGCTATAAAAAACAAAGAACTATAACTTCTTACGTGTGTACATAAGTACACTCACACTTTTTTTATAATATCTTTAATTAATTAATAAAGCTGTTTAGTAGGTAGGTATATTACCAATGTATTTAAGAATAACAAAATATCCACGATACTCGTAGTTTGAAACTTTGACTATATTACGTGCGCAATTGGCCCTTAACATTATTTTTTGACCAGCTTAAAAAAAAGAGGTTGAGTACGGAGTACCTGAAAATATACACCCAAGTAGAGACTTGGGTGTATATTTTCATTTAAGATTCTTTATGTTTAGACTAGGTTATACCTCAATTCTGAAAAATTTTCAAGAAAAAGTTACAGACTTAGGTGGAATATTTGAGCCTTGAAAGTGATTGTTAATTAGATATTCCTTCACTTTACTTCATAGTTAAAAAGCGTCTTCAAAAAACTAACTTCTTATACTTACTAACTTTATATTTTGTAAATTACTAATTACTGAATAACTATATTTTTCTTTAAGTAAAAATTATTAATTATAATATTTGTTATCGATAGGCAACCAAAGAGCATGTGAGGAATGTTTGCCGGCCTGCACCGAGATATCTTACTTCGAGCGGCCGAGCGCGGCGCCGCTCAACAAGGCGCTCGTGGGCCACTACATGCAGAGCATTACCCTCGCACAAAACCTATCTCCAGAATATTTCACGTAAATTTTTACTAATAATTTATCACGATGCCTGCAATTTTTTATCATCCAGTATACTGAATATTATTATACTCTATTGGGTATTACAGTATATAGTATATGTACATTATAATTCACTTTCTACGTAATACAGAAAGATCTAGAGACTTTTTCTTACCTATATGCACATATTTCACCACATCGTTTAAAAAGGCTAAACAAGATTCAATTGTTCTTTTTTTTGTACGTAGGTACGTTTTGTTATCTGAATTATTTTTATTATTTTTATTTCAATTTACTAAACAAAACCCAAAATAACACTTGTACAGTCTGTACTTTACGACCCCGTAGAGAATAGGAGCCACGTGAAAGGATTTAAATTATTATTAGTAAAGAACACTGAATAGATTATTTTTCCAATTCTTACGTTGCATATAACCCTATTTTTATTAGTGGGTAATAGGAACTATTACACCTAAACACTCTCCTGCTTCTTTCAGGGAGAACATGCTCGTAATTCATTTTTATTTTGAAGACAATTCATTTATGAGATTTACAAAAGGTGAAATCTTTGGTCTAACTGAATTTTTATGTAAGTATTTACCTAAGTACAGTTTTAACGCCCCAAGTTTACCTAATGTATTCCAAGTATTGACGTAGCTTATTCTATAGGTTAAGATTATATTTTTGGAGCCTTAAGAGGCCTTGACTGTTTTAAATAAGCTACTTTTTACAAAATACATACTAGACATTATGGTATAATACTCGACATTTCTATATATTCAACTGCTTCGGTGGTATAGTGGCTAGCATGTACGCAAGTGCACATCTGGAGGTCCTGGGTTCGAATCCCGAGCCCGGAGTTGGGAAAATGGCGGTGTTTCACTCGGAGAGCACTGGTCGTGTCGAGTAGTCGCCCCGTCGGCGTATGAGAGTGACAGGAATAGAGAGTGCACGTTGTGTCTGCGCGCACACGAGCTGCACTATAATATCTCCTGCGCAGTTGGCTAGTCTTACTGATATTGGCCGCCGTAGCTGAAATCGGTCGGGAGGACATTTTCATATTGATTTACCTACAATTTTATTTTGCAGCGAACACTGGCGGACTGTTAGGCCTATGCATGGGATTCAGCATGATGAGCGCCGTTGAACTATTGTACTATTTAACTTTACGCGCTCTATGTGGCGTTCGACAGAAGAAAACCTTGACACCATTTATTAAATAAATATACACTTATCACATAAATATTCACTTTGGCTTTGAAACGTACCCCGAAAAATATCGGCTCATTAATTAAAAGTTCTACTGCATTTCCAATATACATTTAAATAAAAATGAAATGCTTTTCATTGATATCACTAGAGAACTGCTGGACTTTTGTTTTCAAAAAATGTTCGTCATTGGACTTAATCAAAAATAAATATATTGAAATTTGGACAGGACATCTGTCAGGTCAGCATATCAAATAAAGCACTATGTCTTCGAAATCTCAAATCATTTATTTTATAGTACAAACTAGCGACTCATCCTCGCTCCGCTCGGGTTCGTCCCTACTTACGTTTTAATTTTTTTTAAGGATTTCTCAGAGATGAGATATTTTCCCGCAATAAAAAGTATCCTATATGCTGACCCGGATAGCCAGCTACCATCATACAAAATTTCATCAAAATCCCTCCAGTGGTTTTTCCGTGATGCGGTAACAGACAGATAAAAATTCTAACTATAAATTCAGCCTCTGTATCGATAATAATGTCTATTTCAATAAGATTATCCAAAAAATATTTAATGTACAGATTCGGCTTAGTTACAATTTTATTACATGCATAGATAGATGTATCGCTGTAACTACCGTCGGGGTAAAACGAGAATCACCAATCAGACGCCTAAAAGCGCATTTTTGGCCTATTGAAAATTAAAAGCAGACATTGTAAAAAGTGTTTTATTTTCGAACATACATTGTAATCATATTTAGCTATTTACATATAATTATTATTATATTATACAATCAGTCTCAACAATAAATTTTTCACTTATTCTATATACTTAATAACGAAGTGAGTATTCGCCCGATCTACGGATCTACGGGACTTTCCCGTAGCTAATCCTTGGATCCATTAAGTTTAGTTCAAACATTCAGATCAACGGAAATTTTTACATTTGCCTATAAATAAGTTGTCAAAAACAAATTATGTGACGTTTGCTTAAGTATGTTACCGGCTAAACTAGATTTCAGGCCAAACTTGTTTATCCTAGGCCAAACCGGTTCATCCAAAGTGTGTCAGGATATCACTTTAGCCCGGACAAAATACTAAATACTTTCGGCTTAACTAGTTTGACCTAAGCCGAACTGAGTTTGAGGTATTATTCGGCTGTTTAGTATATGGGACGCGACCTCTGGAGGAGTGGGTGGTATTATTATGTGAGGCCTGACTTGGGTAACGTAGGTTGAAAAGGCTAAACCATCTCGTTAATCTAAACTCAATATCATAAGTGTTAAGTTATTGGCCTACGGGTCAGCTATGGGAGAGCTTCCTATAGACCCGTTGTTCGAGCGAATAGTCGAGTCCATATAATAATATATAAAAATGTAACAATGTCATTCCTTGAACATGCTTTAGATTTGATGCATTAAAATGTGTAAAAGAAGAGAATACAGTTGCAGTCTTTCAGACTTTTCATCTATCTCTTTGAACTTTCAGAAGGCGAGAACGGCTGAACAGATTTAAAAAAAAATATTTTGGAACGAAGTTCCTTATGGTACGATGCGGAGGGGTACCCTAGCCGGCAAAAAACGTCCGTAACGTCAATAACGTCCATAACGAAAATGCGTGGAGTATGATTTTTATGTATAGTTGGCGTGTGTTCATTACACAGTGTCTAATGTATGGTTTACGTGATGACTGTTATATTATATATTTTTACAAATCATTGTAAATAAAATAAAAGTGTTAAGATAATTTTGTTAAGTGGTTTTTGATTTATATCGATAAAAAAATTGTAATAAAAAATTTATACCCAAATAATTATTTTCTTTTTACCTCGACTAGAACTTGAAATTAATAATTATATAATAAGGAACTTCGACGATATTTTTTCTTAACAGTGTTTTAATATTACAATTTACAAATACAGAACCTCTTATATTTTCATGTGTGAAACATTTCCAACATGACGACACTTCTCTTACGGTTAAGGTAAACATGGTGAGGAAACCTGCTTGTCTGAAAGAACCTAGCAAGTTCTCAAAAAATACATGGGAAGTCCACCAACCTGCATTTTGCTAGCATGGTGGACTATGGCCTGATCCCACCCGTTATGAAAGGATGGCCATGACCAGCACAGGGACATTAAAAAGGCCTGAATACATGTATAGTCTTTAAAGCATTAGCATTAATCTCCTTATAAGGTTGTATGTTGTATTAATTATACTATTATTCAACTCTGTAAAACAATAAAAGTTCACAAATATTCCTTATTATAATAAAAATTATATTTAGAGAACTGAAACGGAACTGTAAAATTATAATTTCACCACAGCAGACTAAATAAACTTTGTGAACTTATGATGATCATCATCTGTTACATTTTTATATCTATACTGAGTTACTTTACATTTGACAACTATATAATACAATATTGAGTAAAACTCAATTTATGACTGCTGTCTCGGTGGACCTTGTGGAGGTGCTGGAGGAGCAGGTGGAGCAGGAGCATCGGGAGGCTGCAAAGTACGTGTTCTCCGCCGAGTATAGTGTTGCCATAGAAGAATGGCTTGGTCATCCATAAATTTGCATACCTAGAATATTTAATTTAAACTTTGAAATAGGTTACAACACAATGAAAAAATATGTTGCATTGCAAAGGGTTTATGCAATAATATTTACGATACTAGCACTGTATAACCATATTTAATACTATATTTAAGAAAATGAAAGTAAATGGAAGAAAAATCTAGTTAGTTTATTTAGTAACTAAAGTAGTAGTAGTTAGTTTAATCATAGTATTTCTAAAGTTACTTTTATGCATACAATAATAATCAATAAATTAATTTATACATTAATTGATGATAAAGTACTTGTGTTTTATTAACATTTATCAAATTAAATTGAATGGAGCTAAATCTGTTGAACTTAATTTACTTAAAAGTGTCTTGCATGTGAAGTTTACAATAAATGAAAATTACGAATATCTACCTATTAATCAAATGAAAGTGTTAAAAAAAAGCTTGTATTAATTAATATGCAAAAGTTGAAAGTAAATAAAATTTGTCTATATTATGAATATTCTTAGAAGTAAAGTTTTAAATAACTAACCTGTGCTGATACACATTCTCTTCTGAATGCCTCATGTTGTAACAGTTCTAAAAAATGTAAGCACATAGGATACTTGAGGTAGCGAGCATATTCTGGTTCCCTCCAATATTGCAGATACTTCAGATAATTAATAAATGTTTGCTCTTTAAGGTAACCGCGCTGTGCCAGAACTAAAACATTAAATTATAGATATAGTCTTCACAGACATATTTTCTACAAATGTCATACAATACATCCTTCAATAATTTCTCAAACAAGACAAAAAATTCTCCACTTACAGTGAATGTAATTAGGATTAGCCAAACATTGAACAAATTCTAGTTCCACTTGGAATCGTATTCTATTCTGCTCTTCTGTCTCCATTACTAAAAAATAATTAAATAAATCATTAATAGCAGTAATAAAAATTCACTAACAGTAAAATAATATCCTATATTATTACCTTTTCCAGCCATCATTTTGAAATACACTTTTAAATTACAAGATATTTATATTAAAAAAAAAGCACTAATATCTAAAAGTGCATATCAAATTTACAAAAAAGTCAATTTAACATCAGCAAAATATAAACAAAGTTTAGTTGTCACTATCACATGAAAATTAAACAGAATTCAATTTCCTCATTCTAATTTCTAACTGATTATAACAATTAACAAGTAACAACATCAAATCCACAACTTCTTGAGTCTTGACCAGAGACAAGGAACAACAAGGTCTTGACTCTTGTTGTTCCTTGTCTCTGGTCTTGACTTTTGAAGAGGTAACCACAGTTTAGTAGACTACAGAGGTATCTAATAGTCCCCTTAACTATTTTTAAGTATTACATAAGTATACGATTATATATATATATATATATATATATATATATATATATATATAATATGTAAGTTTGTATATTTATCAATTATCATTATATAAATGTATCTTATATTTTTTTTTTTATCTTATTCAAGTATATAATTATTATATTATAATTTTGTCTTAAATCAATTGCACTCTTTTAGGCCCGTCGTATAACACTACTTCTTACTTCCATAGGTTGACTGGAAGAGATTTCTTGTTGAGATAAGTCCACCTTTGCCCACATTAGTCTGTGTACTATCTATGTTACATTGTTAATATGCAATAAAGAATATGTATAATTCTTCGTCATTTTCGGCAGCATTTCTTAATGTTACAGAACTTTTGTTCGCAGCAGTGCCATAGATATCAAGTTTAACGCATACCGACATTTCAATTAAAACTGTCCTAGTAATTTAGCTTGCCTAAATGCAGAGGTAAGTACAGCACCCACAAACACCCACGCGGCAAAGTCACTAGAAAATCCCGTCACCTTCGTCAGCTAGAGCATCCTACTCCTTCAGGTGACGCTAACCTAACTGCATTAGCACCAATGTATTGGTGCTGGTATCGTTCTCTTCTATAAGAGAACAAAATTTGATGGTGGCAATCGAAATCCTAACCATCACTTACTCTAATTAATAAGGTCTCCCCACCATCGCCATACCTGTGGCGATTGCTAAATAATAAGAGCTGAGAAAAATGATGCTAGTGAACTTATATCCGTTCGTTGTTTGTGCTAGCTGACAAATTATCGGTGACACCCAATATTTCTTCATGTGGACGGCACTATGCGTTTTGGAGCTCAGAAGAGATCGGAAATGAAGTAGTCGCACCGCCTGGTGTAATAGTTCTTTCTTAACCCGAGTCACGACGAGTTCTTACACGAGGTAATTGAAACCAGAGTATAAATTAGATTCTTAACTTTTAAACTTTTTCAGTTCAGACGATCCAATGTATTCCTCAGCTTTCAAAAGACAAAGATGATAACCACTACATATTTCTAAGCAACGGCTACATATTTTTAATCATAGGAACGCTGCATAGTGACACTCGTCTAGCTGAAGAACATCTTCTTCCGCACAAGTCACATTCCAAAATTCTGGAAGAAGGTAATGATTATCCTGCTAAAAAAATTTATCAAGATCATCTTGGGGCGCGCAAGCTTTTTCTATCCACGACATCCAACTTCACCTATAACGTAACATCAAGCCACGCTCGGTACAATTTTGATTTCGGGGTCAACCACAACGCAGCCCGGGGGTTACATTTCCTGACTTTGAAATTAAATTAAACAAAACGAAATTAAATTAAACTTTATTCAAGTAGACTTATACAAGCACTTATGAATCGTCAATTAAATTTAAATCGCGTCGCTCAACAGTTGCTCTTTAAATTAATATCATCGAGATCATTTTATTTGTTTTATTAACATTATAGATAGCCCGCATATGAGTCAATATATCTCAATTCCACACATCTTTATCAACAAGAAACTTTTGAACAGAGTGATATGCCCGTTTACGCGTTGAATTATTTTCAACCGACTTCCAAAAGAAGGAGGTTATTAATATTATCTTTAAATTGTTGAAAAGGTAAATCTGAGACAGTTTGTGGAATCTTATTATACATATGTATATAGTATATATTACGTTTTAACGTTTGGTACCTATTCTAAAAACTGTAAATTCGTCCTTTATATCGATAACAATGACTATTTCAATAAGATTTTCCAAAAAATATTTAATGTACAGATTCGACTCGGTTAGAATTCTATTATATGTATAGATTTGCGTATACTCAGGGCCTGAGGTGAATAAATCCTTCAAGGGTCTGAGCCTCAGGCCCATGAAGGATATTTACTCACTTCACCTTTTAGAGTCGACATGTGAACTTAATAAGCTTATTTATCTTTTTTGAAAAATACAGAATTGTCACTGGCCCAAAGTAGTGTCCCATAAGATAAAATACTATGACAATAACTAAAATATACAAGTCGGGCAGTTTTCATGTCCGTTAGGTTTTTAACTTTCCTAATTACAAACGCCGCAGAGCTGAATTTACCTGCAAGTGTTGAGAGATGGGGGTTCCACTGGAGCTTAGTCACTAGACAAGTGTCATGCCTAAAAAACTGTTGGTTCATTTATTTTTAGTGTTTCAATATTCAGAATTAGACTACAATTTTTCCTTTTTACATTAGGCAATGATTCAGTAATAAATTCGATACATTTTGTTTTTAAGCATAATAATATTAAGTTCATGGATGACAAATAAAGATTAAGTTATTTAACTCAAATCAGCGTTTTGTTACTACTAACTAGAGGTAAAATATACTCTATGGCATGTGTAATATAAAATATGTATGCAGTTTAGGTATAAAACACATAGAGTTATAAGAACTCTATGATAAAACATAATATCTAAGGCCGGCCGCACATGTACGGAATCCTGATCCGGTTTCCTGATTCGTAATTCAGATTCGGAGACCCGAATGCATGCCTTACATACAAATTGTTCGATTAGGCGCATATGTTCGTACATTTTCCGTTCGGAAAAAAAACCTGACGTTCGTTTCGGAAACAAACCGTGCGTTCGGGTATTCAGAACGGAAAAAGCCGAATGACGTCATCCCGAATGCAGCGCTCGCATTAATTTTTGCTGATCCGCCGCACACGCACGGAAATTTTCCTTCAGAATAGGGATGTAGGCAGTGAAAAAAAATATCAATACATCGATATATTGATATTTTTTTTCACTGCCGACATCCCTATTCTGAACGAAAATTTCCGTGCGTGTGCGCCGCGCCGTGTGCGGCGGATTCCGTACATGTGCGGCCGGCCTAAGGCATGCATTCGGGTCTCCGAATCTGAATTACGAATCAGGAAACCGGATCAGGATTCCGTACATGTGCGGGCGGCCTAAAACAAAATTTTTTAGTACACTGTGCTAATTATAGTCTGTGGTAAGTGATGAGTGTTGACGAATTCGTCCTCATCCGGATCCGCCCCCCAGTAAATTATTATTGTTCTGTGATTTCATTGTTCTCATTTGTATAAAAATACGTACCTACTAATTTTAAAACTATTTTTAAACTTTTTATATCAAAACAACTCGTTATGTAAAAAGTAAGTGATTGTTCTTAAAATATTTATAACTGTATTTAGTTCAAGCAAGTTACAATGTCGGGACATAGATATATCCAAGGCAAAGATTTATTTGATGATGATGATGTGGACGACGATACTTTCGTTAATAGTTATAGGTCAAGGATTCCACCACCAAAACCAAAAACTAGTTCATCACCTTACATTGCTGACTTAGAAAGACAAAGACAAACTATGCTTGAAAAACAAAAAGAAATTGAACAACGTACTCTGGATTCCTCGACAAGGAGCATTGGTTTGTTGCGCGAATCTGAACAAATTGGAATTGCGACTGCTGAAGAACTTACCCGCCAACGTGAACAGTTGCAAAACACTAGCAGGCGACTTGATGAAATAAATACAAATTTAAACTATAGTCAAAAACATCTAAACGGTATTAAGTCAGTATTTTATGGATTCAAGAATTACTTATCAGGTAAATCAGATCAAACTCCTCCAAAAAGTCAGGCATCTCCTAGCTCTAACAGTTCTAAAGCAGGTACAAGCAGTAGATTAGATGATACTTTAAATACAATGAGTACAAGTGGAGCTGATCATTTTGGTACTCATCCAACAACTCGCTTAAGAGGTCTTGATCAACAAATCACTGCCGAGCCCATATCAGATACTCAACGGATAAATAAAGTGTTAGATGCTAATTTAGATGAAATGGTGACTCATATTTCTAGACTTAAAGGTCTTGGAGTAGCTCTTGGAGAAGAAATTGAACAACAAAACCAGCTTATTGATGAAATTCATGACAAAGTTGATATTGCAGATATAAAAATTGGACATCAAAATAAACAGATGAACAAACTTTTAGGAAAATAATTTACAAAGTGATTAATTTTTAAGTATGGTTTAAATAGGCAATTTATATCCACAGATATGATCTTGGGTTATGTTAATATTGTACACATTATTTTTTGGTATTATTATTGTACAGAATAATATAATATGTATGTATGGTATCGATTTAATTAAACTTGGAAACGATACTCAATTAATATTCTATCCATACAAGGTAAAATGTTATATTTTCAATTAATTAAATATAGCTTATCAATCATATTAATTGTAAACATTTGATAAATTCACTTAATCATTTTTATCTATAATTTAGCTCACTATAATGTCCCACTGTTATGCATTCAATGCAAGGAGAAGTAAGTCATTGTCCATTACTCTGGCAAACACTAACTAGATTCTCTCATGACATACTTACTCTTCCTGTAATATGGTCATGTATGGTAACCATTCAAAATGATATTCATATATAAAGCTTAAAATGCAAGAGCTAGGGCTTGAACTAATTTGCAAGTAGACCATCAACTTAAACTGCTAATAAAGCAACTGCTGTAATTACATTTAATGAATATTACATGTTTATAAAAGTAATTACTAATTTAATTTAAACTTACCTATTTCACTTTGTTACAGATATATTGTATATAAATAGTGTTTTCATTTTGCCTTTACATTCCATGCTGATTATATATTTATTCTATAAAATACAACTATATATTATGTCATATTAGTTTGAAATAAAAATGTTAAATATTATGAACCATTTCTTATTGATTCAACCTTTAAAAACCTAAAATTTAGAAAAATTAAAAAAAATATATTACTATATTTTCTGAATAAGAATGATTAAAGTACAAATAGATGTGAGTAGGTAAATTAATCAACAATGATGAAAAACAAAAGCCCACAACATATACATTTCTTCGATTTTGAAGGAAGTTCTTATATGAATATAATATTTTAGTATTTTAGGTACCATAGGATATAATATTATTTTAAACAAACCACATGTTTTATCCACAATTAATGTAAGGGTTATTATATTACCCTTACTTCAATTTTGGATTAAACATGACAATACCACTTGTGAGGTAAATAGAATTATACATCAATATCAATATTTATTAAAGTTTTTAAGTCATCTGATGTTTTTCTTAATTAATTAATGTTAATAAGTTATATTAGGAATATTATACATACATTATAGATCAATTCTTTTGGTGGGATTTACATTTTGATCATAAAAGAAACAAATAAAAATGAAAAATAAGCTCTTATATTTTTATTTAGCAAATTAAAAATTTTAATTGGACCAGGATATAGTTGATAACATTAGAATTCCCTGCTAACAACTATCAATTGTTCCATTTTCCAAAGAAATATTGCTTTGTAAATTATGGATCTTTATATGCTTTTGTAACACTCTCCTGTTAGCAAGTTTTTTGTTACAAATTCCACATGAAAATTCTTTATTTGTATGGGATTTCATGTGAACTTTTAAGCCAGAAGATGTTGCAAATCCTTTAGAGCAAACATTACATTTATGTGGTCTTTCCATGGTGTGTGAATGAGCAATATGTACTACTAGGGAATATTTTGTAGCAAAACTTCTATCACAATCTTTGTACACACAAGTGAAGGGCTTTGGTTTCTCTTGACCCAAATGAACTAGCTTATGAGCTCTTAAATAAGTTGCTCTCGTATATGTTTTAGAACAGTCAGAACAAGCAAATTCTTTCACACCCTTATGACTTTTAATATGCATCATCAATGTAGATTTTGCAGTAAATCTCTTTCCACATGTAACACAAACAAACAATTTCCGATTACTTGAATGTGCCACACGAAAATGTTCTTTCAATGATTGCTTCGACTTGTAAGTCTTATGACAAAAACCACATTTAAATTGGTTAATTTCAATATGTGATAATAAATGTTGCCTCAACCCACTTGCTGTGTGAAAACCTTTACCACATTTTGGGCACAAAAATCTACGAATATCATTATGCTTCGCCATATGATATCTTAAACTGTAAACTCTGGTAAAAGATTTGGAGCACACACTACAAGAGTATCTTTTATCTCCTTCTTTTCTGCGAAGTTTTTCCGTTGAGGTTATTTCAGTGACTGGTGGTAGAGGTGTTAATTCTTTATTTTCAGGTACATCTGGTTCAAAGTTAACAACTGCATGATTACTAAATAAAGGGACATCATACTCATGATCTTGATACACAACATTTATGTCAATGACATCTACATCAGATCTTTGTTGGTTATTAGGTGTTGATTGAACTGTAAATATTTGAGAAAGGGTGACATTGGCTTTTAAACAGTTAAGCTTAAAATTGTATGCAAGTAAAGCTGTAGAAACACACGAAGCACACATTCCTTGAGGCCAATTTTCCTCATCATTATTCTGAAACAATAATATTAGGACAATTTAATTACGATAAATCTTTAAAAGTATATATATTGATATATAATGATAAATTAGACGTACTTCTAAACAATTCAAAAAAACTAATATATCAATAAGTTTTATTTTATTCATTTCATGTTCAATTAAATCTTGTATGTTCATAAACATTGTAGGATCTCTGGAATCAAATTCGCTTAAGCATGTTCGGCATATATTCTTAGTCAAAGGGAAAATTAAGCAAGTAAACTCCATGCTAAATTTGCTTTAACTCATATAATAAAACGATATTCATCTCAAAAAAGTCCTTTCGCATCATATGCAATTGACCAATCACGTATTATAGATTCATTTTTTATTTTTTCAATAAAATAACTTTTATTCGCGTTAACAAATTATAATTATGTAGTATGTTCTCATCATGGATGACAAATAAAGGTATTCATCATCTAAAATTCACTAATTACTTTAATTTCTTAAATATATAAAGATCGAGCAACGAACATAGTAATAGTATGACACTGGTATGCCATATTATTCTGTTACAGTGTTCACAACCTGAAGTTAGGCAATTATCGTACCTAGAGCCGTAAAATTATCGTACATAGACCAAAATTATCGTACATGGACTAAAATTATCGTACATATTAGGAATGTGCCAAAATAGTCGAGTTTTATACAAATCGATATTTTTTTCTTCTAACCAATCTTTAATAACCGATTCCCTCCGGTCCGCTGAACGGTCGAACGGTCAGCGACAGGCGGAAGAGCAAAAAAAAAAAAAAAAGGGCCTACTTACACACTTTTCTTATCCTACAACTGCAATCCCTACGAACGGAAGAGCAAAAAAAAAAACAGGTATTTTCCCATGCTACAAATTGTTAATACTTAAAATGCATAACGAACCAATTTTCTTTCTAAAACATTTCATAATCCTGACTAAAACTTTTAACCCATCCCACCTTTACAAATTATCGTACATTTGCTATGTATTATCGTACATCGTACACAGTCATGAAATTATCGTACATGTACGATAATTATCGTACGGTTGCGAACACTGTTCTGTTATTGAGAATGTAGTCTCATAATCTGTGATTGAGGATATACATACGAGGATAAAGGCGTGAATAGACGAATCCGGCCTTCCATAAAATTTTGTCCGCGTACGATCAAACTCATCGTAACTAGTATCCACTATCCACAAACTATAAAGAGATTAGAATTGTAAAATATTACGCTCGTACCCTATGATAGACGTGGTCCACTTTAAATAGGATAAGCAAATATACAATTATAATTTCACCCGTAGCGTAAACGGGTCGGTGTTTTTTAAAAACAAATCCGTTTTATACTTAACAAAGATCACACAGTTAAATACAAAGCTATGCGGCTATATAAGCGTATATACCGCTTTGAATAAATATCTATACTAATATTATAAAGAGGTAAATTTTGCGAGTTTGTGAGGTTGTAGGGGCTAATCTCTGGATCTACTGAACCAATTAAGATGAAATTTGGTAAGAAGATAGTTTGAGACCCTCGGAAGGACATAGGATATGTTTAATCCCAGAAAACATCCCTTAAAGAGGTGAAAGTTTGTATGGGGAATCAAGTTAAGGACGAACCCGAGCCAAGCGAGAGCGAATCACTAGTGTTACTATAAAATACACCAGTCCACAGAAAACCATTGTTTTGGTTTTTGTGTATTTTGGCATGCCTTTAACCTTTTAAAGAATCCGTACTGATGTTTGTAAATGTTTATAATTAATTAAACTTTGTTTATCAATTTTATAAAATTAATAAATATAAAAAGACATATCTGGAATCTGGATGAATCTGTTCAATATTCTACTTTATCTGTATACTTCTTTCCCTTTTTGACGTGTAGATTGCGTCGTGGGTACATAAATTATCAAATGTTAATTTTTTAACATTGCACTGTTTTAATGAACACGTAAGGTATAATCATTTTTACTTAAAATAAGTAATTTTAGCATCGATCAAATTTCCTTTGTGTAATACTTAGAATATTTTTATAAAATAAGATTCTAACCTAAAACTAAAATTAAAGCGACATTAAATGCAATAAAACGGCGATAATTTTATTGATAATTTATGTAATCATCAATTTAAGAAATACTGAATGCATTAAGTTTATTTCAGTTACTTACGACTAGAACTATGAGTCGATTTTTTGCAACTGGTACGGACTCTGAGTCCGAGAGTTCGTCTGAAGAAGAGCAGATAGTTCGTGCTCCAGCGCCAGTGTATACGGTACGTATATGTTGTATAAATTATTGTTATTATATTTATAATTTTACTTGTATAGATATATAAACAATAAATATTTTATGTTGTATGAAACTACTTCAGTTTTTCGTATCGAAAGATTAATAATATCTAAATCATCACTTGTTTAAAATAAAAATGACTAGAGGATGTATTGCATTTTTAATAATTAAAAATATAGATATAAGATTATAAATTATGTACATTGTATATTAAAAGCAAGTAGGTATACACATACAGGAAACATCTTATGCAATTATAAATAATAATACTGCAATATTCCAATAACCACTTTACAGTACAGTACTTTACAGTTACAGTAGCAATATATTAAGAATATGAATAACCAAGAAAATAACATCTTACTACAATTAGCACTTGTTTTATTATTAAAAATCTATACCAAATATATAAAATTCTTTGTATGTATGTTTGAACGGATTTAAGCAAAAATCTATCCAACAAAATTCAATGAAACTTTTTTAAATATTGCTTACAATTACAGAAGTGCTAGTATAGGCTATGTTATATTTGATTTTTTTACCTGTTGAGAATCGCGAGCATGCTGGCGTGTCAGTTAACAATTAATTTCTTAGAAATTATCCAGAAGGTGTTAAATAAAATTTGGAAGAGGGAGCAACAGAGTTGTCTGTAATGTTGGACAAATACGTGCAAATGGGCATTATTTTACATTATTTTTAACTAATCCTAGCTATATACATATATAGTATGTATATAAAAAATAAAAAAGTTTGTGTATATGTGTGTTCCCTATGGACTAAAACGGCTGGAGCGATTATGATGAAATTTCCAGGCAATATTCAGATTAGGCTAGCAGGTGATTCTGTGAAGTTTGGTAGCTATCGGAAATTTGAAAGTGGGCAAAATCGCGGGTACTGCTAGTATAAAATATAAAAGGGTATAGAAAATTATCTTAACTTCTGCTATCTTTATTATAAGGGCACACAAATTGTGAATCAAAAATTTAAAAATTATTTTGCCTATTAACTTTGAAATGAAGAGATACTATTATTTTGTAAAATATTTGCAATTATAAAATTATCTTTATATTTTCTATATTTCATATTATTATTATAACCATATATTATTTCTCATAATATATGGTTTTTTGGCACTATAGTTAATGTTGTATAATATGTTAGAATAAGTTTATTTATTTTTTTGCTAAATTATGTTTATTGGTCTTATGCAGTTTAGTGATGATGAAGAAGAAACAAAACGTGTTGTGCGTTCTATGAAAGAAAAGAGATATGAAGAATTGGAAGCAATAATCCATTCTCTCCGTAACCATAAAAAAATTAAAGATTTTTCATCTGCATTGGCTTCATTTGAAGAGCTACAAAGAGCTTATACTAGAGCTGCTCCTGTGGTTCAAAAGGAAGAAAATGGAATCGCACCTAGATTCTTTATTAGAGCATTAATTGAATTAGAAGATTGGGTATCTGGAGCTTGGAATGACCGAGATGCAAGAAAAGCTCTGTCAAAGGGTAATAGCAAAGCCCTAACATCTTTAAGACAAAAGCTTCGAAAATATACAAAAGATTTTGAAGCTGAAGTTTCTAAATTTAGGGAGAATCCTGATTTACCTGATGAAGATGATGAACGCAAAGGTGAGATTTTACCTAATGTACTTGTAATATTTTTAAGTTCTATCTCTTGGTAAGTATTTGAGCAAAGAATATATAATGACTCTGTGATATTCTCTCATTGCATTAAAATACCTGTTTGTTATAAGGGCATTATTATTATTATGTGGCGTGAAAAGGGTGGTGTTAGTTTGTATGGGTAATCAATCATTTCTCAAGTAAAGGATATAAAACTCATCATACCTCCTATGCATATAATATAGTCTATCTATTTCATACTAACTTTCAAAACGAACCTGGGGACGAACCCGAGCGAAGCAAAGGTGAGTCGCTAGTAACTTTATAATCACAAATTGTACTGATGTTTGTTACTCTTTCACGCCAGAATGGCTGAACGGATTTGGATGAAATTCGGCACAGGGATAGATTATAGTGTGGAATAGTGCATAATTTACTTTCTATCCCGGAAAAATGTACGGTTCCCGTGGGATAGATTTGTTTTTATTTGTATTATAACATAATACAAATTGCTTGAATTTTGAACTCATTTATGCCAAGGTACAGAATTCAGCCAGATGAAGTCGGGCGAGACTGCTAGTTTTTTTTATAATAATAATACTATATCATCACAAACATCAATGCTAGAATATGCTATGATGTGATCACTGTTAAATCATAAATATTTCTTTTTTTATTTTAGATACCTCATCCTCTGATGAGTCTGATGATGAAGACAAAGTAAAAGAGAAGCCACGAGTGGCTCATTCGCCTGAACCGCCGCGCAGGCCAATACCACAAGATGATGACTCATCTGACTCCATGGACTGGGGCTCTAGCTCTTCGGATACTAGCTCCAGCTCTGATGACGAAAACCGTGGAGCAGCCACCCTTAGAGAGAAGTTCTTAAAGCGTACTACTGAGAGGGATGAAGAAGAAGAAAGAGATAGGAGGCGCGTGAGACGTGAAAGACGTGAGCGAAGTGGTAAAATAAGCAAGAAAGATCAGGCTGATGATGGAGGCGAGTGGGAAACTGTACGTAAAGGTGCAGCGACGTCCGACAAACCCAAAATGTTTGCTAAGGTATTTATTCAAATTAATATGTTTTAAATATTATTAAATTATTTTCCTGTCTTATATTTCGTTATTCTAATTCCAATTTCTAATTAAAGATTATATACAAATTAGATATTATATGTAAATTAATTGTAACTCTTCTTTTATAGGACAGTGACATTGATGCAGCGTTAGTTGTTAAGAAATTGGGTGAAATTAGTGCTGCGCGTGGACGTAAGAGAACTGATCGTCGGGCACAGCTTGAACTTCTTCATGAATTGCGCACTGTCGCCCAGCAACACAATCTTGGGGACGCTCTGCAACTAAAACTGCGTGCTGCCACCGTCGCAGCACTCTTTGATTACAATCCAAAGGTTTCTGATGCTATGAAGCCTGAGTATTGGTCGAGACTTGTAGAAAACGTGGACCAGATGGTCACTTTACTTCTCGCACACGAAGATATGGTTCTTAGTGAAAATGTCACTGAAGAGAATGAACAACTTGTGACGCCACCGTTTAAAGTGCGTGGTTGCTTGCTCACAGCGTTGG
Organism: Fabriciana adippe; assembly: GCA_905404265.1. NCBI lineage: Eukaryota > Metazoa > Arthropoda > Insecta > Lepidoptera > Nymphalidae > Fabriciana > Fabriciana adippe. The sequence goes on along the minus strand of FR990001.1, from coordinate 8,266,122 downwards.
AACGACTCGATGATGAGTTTACTAAACTCCTCAAGGAATGTGACCCTCATTCTAATGAATATGTAGAAAGATTAAAGGATGAAGTGCGTGTTTCAGCATTGATTGATCGTGTATGTCAAGTCGTTGAACGTGATGGTACGCCTCAAGAAGTCTGTCGCGCTTATCTTCGCAAGATTGACCATCTTTACTACAAGTTTGACCCACGCGCAATTAAGAAAGACCTTCCACCTGGAGAAGAGACAACAATTAAGAAAATGGAGCGTCTGTGCAAATATATTTATGCAAATGACGATACTGATCGTTTGAGAACCAGAGCCATTCTCTCTCATATATACCATCACGCTTTGCATGATAACTGGTTCCAGGCCCGAGATCTACTTCTCATGTCTCACTTACAAGAAAACGTTCAACATTCCGATCCCAGCACTCAGATTTTGTATAACCGTACCATGGCCAATTTGGGATTGTGCGCATTCCGTCGCGGAAACGTGAAGGAAGCCCACGGTTGCTTAGCTGAGCTCATGATGACTGGCAAACCTAAAGAGTTACTTGCACAGGGTCTGCTGCCTCAGCGTCAACACGAACGCTCAAAGGAACAGGAGAAGATCGAGAAGCAACGTCAAATGCCATTCCACATGCATATTAACTTGGAACTACTAGAATGTGTCTACTTGGTGTCTGCCATGTTGATCGAGATCCCATACATGGCGGCTCACGAGTTCGACGCACGTCGTCGTATGATCAGCAAGACGTTTTACCAAAATTTGCGCGCAAGTGAAAGACAAGCGTTGGTGGGGCCACCGGAGTCGATGCGGGAACACGCCGTAGCCGCCGCCAGAGCTATGCGCCGTGGGGACTGGCGCGCCTGTCTTAACTTCATTGTTAATGAAAAAATGAATGCCAAGGTATATGTTTTTATCATGTAATAGTAGTTGTGTAATATTAAATATCGTGAATACAAATACAAATTTATTTGGTATGAATAGCGAGTGTTACTATTCGGATATATGCAGTTCATTTTACAATTAAAATAAATGTTCCTCAGGTCTGGGACTTAATGGTCGGCGCTGACAACGTACGCGCCATGTTGGGACGCCTCATTAGGGAGGAATCGCTTCGCACTTATCTATTCACTTACGCCCACGTTTACGCATCACTATCCCTCCGTTCCTTGGCGGACATGTTTGAGTTGCCAAGACAACGCGTTCACTCTCTTGTATCTAAGATGATCATTAATGAAGAGCTTTTGGCATCTTTAGACGACCCTAGTGAGTGCGCTATTCTACACCGCTCAGAACCCACTAGGATGCAAGCATTGGCACTGCAACTTGCAGATAAGGTGAGTCGTAATAAAATGTCACTCACAAATTTATAAAATATGAAAATGGCTATTTTGATATATTACAAACCAGCAGCTTACCCTATCTTTACTCTTAAGTAAGTGCGTTCTTAGATGCCTAAAAGTAGCCTATGTGTTACTCCAGGTCAGATATTAGTACACTTTCATCCAAATCCGTCCAGTCGTTTAAACGCAAACAAGCACAGAAGTAAAAACACACTCATGTATTTATAATAGTACTCTGATGTTATCCACTTAAAATACCTGTAGCTAAATTTAAGTAGCATTCATCCATACTAATATTATAAAAGTGAAAGTTACTGTGTCTGTGTCTATCTGTTACTTTTCACGCTTAATCGGCTGACCCAATTTAGATAAGAATTGGTATGGAGATAGTTCAAGAGAAGGACATTGGATAGTTTTTATCCCAGAAATCATCCCTTAAGGGGGTGGAAGTTTGTATGGAGAATCAATCATTTTTGAAGTAAGGGATATCTCTTGCTTGAAAATTGAAAAATTCACCATATGTATGTATATAATATAGTCTATCTATTCCATAATAAGTCTCAAAACGTACCTAGAGCGAAGTACCCGAGCGAAGCTAGGTGAGTCGCTGTTAGCTTATAATTTCAAATTAAAATGTTCCTTACGTATTACAGGTGGGCAACTTGGTGGATTCAAACGAGCGAATATTCGAGAAGCAAGGGTCGTTCTTCCAGCGGGGTGGCGCGCCGCGGGGGGAGGGGCGCCAGCGCGAGCGCCCGCGCGACGGCTGGGGGCGGCGCCAGCGCAACCGCCGCCGCGACGACGAGCGCGGACACGAGGACTAGGCCGTGGCGCACACGTCACACCTTACATCTGTAATGGCAAGTGGAATGTACGGGGGAAAACTCAGGATTTTTCAAAGAAACGACGTCTCAGTGAATCTAGTTGTTGCGTTTCTAAGAAGAAGAAGTATCATCATACAACTGAAACGGTTTGTAGTGAATCTAATGTACCCAAAGATGAAATATCTAAACCATCTTGTATAATTGTATCAGTGAAAAATAAATCAAAAGTTTTTCCCAATTTATACACAGTGTTTCCCACTAATAAGTCTGAGAATGAGAATTTCCTTTACTGTAGCTCAGAAAAACTGTGTACAAATTATCCAGCCATATATGATTGTAAGGGTGTCTACACTAACTATTTCATTATAAATACTTTTTATATTGGATTGCAGCGCTCTTCCAAACTGCAAGTAATGGTTACCTCAAAAATATCTCTGCTAAGCAATTTAAAAATAATGAGTCATCAAATTATTACTGTAGTATTAATGAGCAGCAGTGTTTAATGTGCTAACTTATTTGTAGGGCGGAAGAGCGCTACAAATTAATTTGAAAAGATCCATTACCATTTTATATATTGCTTAAAAATACCACAATTATATGTATATTACATTGTCTTCGAAATAGCTTTTTGATGTTATATAAAAATAAAGGTATTTGTTCTGTAATGTAGTTTGTTTCATTATAATATCAATAAAGAAATTGTTAAATGTCACAACTCACAGCAGATAAAATTATCCAGATATTAAGCACTAAAAGTCTATACTAATACTAGTGGCTTATCCTGGCTTCGCTCGGTTGCGCCTCTAAAAGAGAGGGTAGATTAATTATTATTAACCGACTTAAATAAAGGAGGACTTCCTCAAAAAAAAATTTAACTGGCGCAAAAAGGATTCTCAGGATTCAATTCAGCTATATCTTTGCATTTGTAAATATATTTTTTAGCTGTTGTTTTTTTAAATGATATAACTCAAGGATGGTCCCATATATACTCGTATTTAAATAGATACCCCTATGTTGGAGCTTATTTAATTTTGTTGTAACTTTTGTAGGATTGTTTACAGTCCCTAGGATTTTCACGATCACAAGATTGTGTGCCAGCCTGTCTGTGTGAATAACTTTTACACCTCGCGGGCCACCACTCAAAACTCTTCGTCCCCAGCGACGAGACGAATCCGTTCTTTTACGGGCTCAGATGGGAATTAGTCGTGCGTATTTCGGTAACCTCAGTCACCAAATAAAATAAATTCAACATTGGACTAACCTACTTGGATAGTTTGTCCCTGGTAAAAGTACTCATTCACAACTACAAGCGAATAGTTCCCGATACAAACTAGAGTAGTTACAACATCGACATTCAATGTAATTTTCTTTAATCAACTCATTCGAAAGTTTTTCGTCCTCCAGGATCTCAGCCATTACCACTATGTATGTCATCATGAAAGTGAGTGATGTACTCGCCTTTATGTTACCCATTGCCTACCGTTCTAATACAGGACCTTTAAAGTTATTTTTCAATGTTTGTTACAGATATTGCTTGAAAGACACCTTTTATATCTCTAATATATAAAATTCTCGTGTCACAGTTTTCGTTGCCATACTCCTCCGAAACGGCTTGACCGATTTTGATGAAATTTTTTGTGCTTATCCGGTATCTATGAGAATCGGCCAACATCTATTTTTCATACCCCTAAGTGACAAGGGTGGTCCACCCTAGGGACGAACCCGAGCGGAGCGAGGGTGAGTCGCTAGTTTAGGTATATGATTAACAGTTTCAGAGAAATGACTTCGAGCTCCAGTTCTGGAGCCGGTTAACCCTTTTTACATATTGGTGAATTGGCCCCACTGGAGAGACAAGCACAATTCAGATCAACGAATCAAGTCTCCTGTGCACTCGAGAGTTTAAAAAAATGGTTTTACTCCGGATGTGTATGTAGTACCAGTCACAGTAGTTTTGAACAACCCCCCGTTTTTACAAAAAATTTATTTGGTTTTAGAAAAGGATTAAAGAATGAAATGCCCCTAGCGTAAAGCGTGAACAAGTATTCTGCCGTCATAATAAAGAAGGCCGTAACTAACAATTTGGTCAAAAATGACTTATATGCAGATTCGGAATCAGCAAAAAAATGCTACTTGATAGTCTTACTCCATTTCTATATAGGTAGTTGGTGTCTTACTCATAAACATAGGTATAAGTCTCATGAATCCGGAGATACCATAAGCATTTTAATCGTAACTACTTCAAAAGTATTAATAATGTCGACGTAGAAGTAAGACAAAACTTCAAATATCTCGAAATCAACTCTGACGAAGTTACGACCTTCTTTCTTATGACGGCAGTATTGATCGATCGACGATTTGGATCAAATTTTGCTTTTAAGTTTGTTTATATAGGTGTCTTTTCTGAAAAAACTTTTTTTTATTAACTAGTTATAATTAGAGCTTTATTACTTTAGATTTATTATATTTTTCATCTTAAAATACACGTTCGAGCGCAAGTCGATAACTTATAGATATAAGTAAGTAAATAATATTTGCCAAGTTATCGAAATTCGACCATAATCATTTTTAACCCCCGACGCAAAAAGAGGGGTGAGAGGTATAAGTTTGACGTGTCTTTCTGTGTATCTGCCGTGGCATCGTAGCTCCTAACGAATGAATCGATTTTGATGCGGTGTTTTTTTTGTTTGAAAGCTGACGTAATCGAGATGGGCTATAATTTATGAAGATATGTTCAGGCGTTTGATGATCATCAGCTCATTTCCTACTTGACAAAAGGGTCTTGCTAACTCTCACAGATTTGAAGTTTGGTGTACTGTTATTACGGTGATACTTCCCAGACATGCTAACTTTAAGCTGATGCTGTAGCATCATATAGTCTGCGGGATGCTTAATTCCTTAGAATCTTAGGTACAGCATATATAGCGTATTTGGGCTCATAAGAATAGTCTCAATGAGAGTTACATATTAGAATTAGTGTCCATGAGTAATTTAAAAAGAATGAAATAAAAATAGATTTTGAGTAACCCCCGATATAAAAAAAGTAAAAAATATTTTTTTTCTCTTGGCTTTTTAACTTCATTAAAAGACATCTTAACATCACATAACCTTTTGATATTTTGATGATGAGCGTCGCCAATGAATAAATATTTATTGGTTTCTATATGGCTTTTGTCGCTGTTGATGAGATCCTATTGGAGTTTTTCAATAGGGGTGGTCATCAAAACTACTTTGTCAAAGCAGGCTTTGAGAAAAGTAGAACATGGTGCAAGTCCACTTTAATTAACGTCCACATCAAAGTGCGTTTTGCAGTTTGCTGCTCGTTTATAAAATTAAAGTTGCGCCAAACTAGTCGCGGCTTAAAAGTGACTAATGAATGACTTAAATAATTTTCATTTTTGTATTGCAATTTATGTTTTTATTTTAAAATTAAAAATGTAATAAGACTATTAGACATGTCATTGTTTTTTAATGTAAAAATCATTTTTATTATATTATAAAAAAAATATACACTGTGTATTTCTTATAATATTCTGCGTTAAACGGAACAGGTTCGATAATGGCGCCCATCAAATTTGCAGCGGGGACAGAGGTGAATATAGGTATCACTGGACAGTGGACACTGACATTTTACTGAGTCATATTTTCGGTGTTACGAATTATGTTGTTTATGTGGATGTCCATTTAAAATTGTGAAAATCACAGATTTTAGTACATTAAAATAATAGAATTGCAATTTATCAACAAGATAACAGACAATGGCGGCGACACGAAGACTTCAAAAGGTATGAACCTGATAGCAATTTTTCTGAATTTAATGTTAGTGGAGGTATAATAAAAGATAATCGAATTAGCCAGTGTACTTATTTCATAATATTAATTATATTTTATTTAAAGAGTTGGATGTATTTTCATTCCATTACTAATTTAAATAGCTGCATATTATTATAGATAACTTGATAATTCATTCCATTTTCAGGAACTAGGAGATATCAGACAGTCGGGGTTGAAATCTTTTAGAGATATTCAAGTTGATGAATCAAATATCCTAACCTGGCAAGGCCTAATCGTTCCTGTAAGTATGCTTATAAGTATTTTTATGCAGAGGTAATTTATGCTGAATAGGTGTTATCCTAAATAAATAGTTATTGTTTTAGGACAATCCTCCATACAACAAAGGTGCTTTTCGCATTGAGATTAATTTTCCTGCAGAATACCCATTTAAACCTCCTAAAATAAGCTTCAAGACCAAAATCTATCATCCAAACATTGATGAGAAAGGCCAGGTTTGCCTACCTATTATTAGTGCAGAAAATTGGAAGCCGGCTACAAAAACTGATCAAGGTATAGTCCTTAACTCTATCCACTTTAAATGTATAATATAAATATATTATAATTAACAATTATTTGTTTTATTTCAGTGATACAAGCTCTAGTTGCTCTTGTAAATGACCCTGAACCAGAACATCCTCTTCGTGCCGAGCTTGCTGAAGAATTTCTGAAGGATAGGAAAAAATTTACTAAGAATGCAGAAGAGTTTACTAAGAAGCATAGTGAAAAGCGGCCTACAGATTAAATAGTGTAAAATGAATTTACAGCAAAGATTTAAAATACTGGTTAACTTGTATTGCTGCTGTATTAAGCTTTAGAAAAATTGCAGGTCATATTAATAATTAGTTAAAAACATATAAATCTCATTTGAAACAAAATGAGAAATGTTGACTTACTATTGCTCCAAAATTATAAGACTTTTTGTGATGTTTTATGATATTTGCATTTATTAACTGCATAATTTAGCCTTTATTATGCAATGTGCAATACAAGTAAATTTGTTGTAATTGCTGTAGATTCTAAAATATTCTGCTATTAGATATGGATTAATTGTTTTTATAAAAATCCACAAGCTTGCAAAATCAAAGCACCCATAATATGAACAAAAAGTTTTACTTTAATAGATTATCTAAAGATAAGAAGCTTACTAGAACTTTTGATTATTGATTTTGTTTTTTTTTTTTTGTTACTATCAACATTAATTAGGCACTTATTATTTGCTTAATTAAATTTATTTATTTATCACCTTAAATTTTAACATAAAAATGTTACACTGAGTATTAATACTTAAATCTACTGCTTATAAGAATAAATAATGGTTTATATATATTCAAATGTCATCATTATTATATATTTTCAGGTAAACTGATTTTTATTTCATTATCAATAATAGGTTTATAAAATTATTATTTTACTCTGTTGTATGTTGCAGAATAATAAAGAAGATATAAAATTATAGTTTGCACTTTATGGTTATAGGGCAGTACACTATATATTTAAACATTATAGGGAATGCAAATTGTAGGGCTATTTATTTTTGATGTAATTTAAATATTACTTTAGTAGCATATCTCCTATTATATATTTGGGGCAGACTCCCTAATTCTTTTTTTTTATATTAAACATGCATGCGAGCTATTGCATACTTTAGTAACACAGTTAATTTAAGAGTTAACACTATCTAGTATGCACATGTTGAATTGTATGATTTGATACTTAAAAATATTTATAACTTATCCGTTTCTAAAGTAGTGTCATTAACGAATATATTATAAAAAATGGTTTTTCCGTATGCTACAATTGACTCACTTGCCTTTTGTAAACATTTTTTAATAAGTTGCTGTGTCTTCAGTGAGTGAATGTGAAATACATATATCTATTTTTTCCATTTCATAATTTATTATAACTTTTAAATTTTAACCGATGGCGTATAAACCTACATAATATATAACAGAGATGTCCTTTCTTCTTGCTTCATTGATGTTATTTAATCGAGGAACTCATAAGGATCTTTAGACTTATTATTTTGTTCTGATTTTAAGTTTAACTTGCTTTTTAATATTGAATGAATTTTGACATCATTGGCCTCAATTTCCACTTTTCTTTTTTTGGCACATGGTTCTGCATTTTCTTCAATTTCATGAGATTCTAAAAATTTTCTTAAATTTCCTGTAAGCAACTTATACTTTAATATATTTATGTTTGGTAAATACTGTTTAGAAATTAATTAAAATGCATACATACCTCCCACTATGCTTATACAATGCTCTATATATTGTTTTGTATTTAGATCTTTGGCCAATAATGGTTGTACAGTTAATGTATAATCAGGTCCATATTTAGGCCAAAAATGATGCTCAGGAATGTTACTATCTAATTTTATGTCTGTTACCAAAGCTGTGAGTGATGCCCACAGCTTGGCAGTATTTGATATGTTGTATCCTCCTAAAGAAAGTATAAAAAAAGTTTTTTTTTATATACCAAAGGAAATAATTTTATTGTTTTAACATTTATTCATCTAATATTTATTTTCTTACCTCCACCTAAGAGTAAAGTAGGTTTTGACTTGTTAATTACACTGCGAATACAAGATTGGTAGCCATCTAATGTAAGTCCTGCACCACCATGTGGATCCCTTGCAAGTGCATCTGCCCCACATTGTACTACTATTGCATCAGGAACGAAATATGAATACACCATTGAGAAAATGCTAAAAAATATATATTAGTTAACAATAAAAAGAAAATAAATACTTTTTATTTCAATTTAGCTGATATTCCTTGCTTTTCATGGATTCTCTTAAGTAATAAATATATTTAACAATAAAGAATATGACAAACACACTCATTATTGAGACTTCCATTAATATTGTTATTTGAAAAGATATATAGGTAAAATTTCAAATCTTATTTTCCCAAGAAGTATCTCGCGTAAGATTGCTGCTTCTACAACAGATCATATTTAAAAGTCATTTATCAACAGATTCAAACGGTTTAAAATGGGTTATATTCACTTTTTATACTATCTTGGGTCTGAAAGCAGATGTAAGACTCATCAACTCAATACCCAAAACACTTACCTATCAAAAGCATATTTTAAAGTTTTATCAGAATAGTAAGCATGTAAAGGTATATTGCAAACAAAGCCTTTTCCATTTAATGTTCCTATATCATCCAAACTGCCAGTGCCAGGATAAAATCCTGGTTCATACTTATGAAATGACAAGGTAAATACTGATTTACTTATATTGTATGCATCTTGAACTCCATTACCTGAATATTTGTTAATATATTTATGTTAACAGAAATATAATTTAATAAGCAAATATTAAACAGTATTTAGATTTACCATGATGTACATCCATATCTATATACAGTATTTTGGGAAATTTAAATCTAAGTTTTTCAATTGCAATAACAATATCATTTACATAACAAAATCCTTCTGCTCCAAATCTGTAATAAAGTAAAAACGAGAAATTAGTCTATCATTTTTGATTACTTTTGTGATTTGTTTAACTAAAAGAATGTCCAGAATATAATTTACCTATGTGCATGATGCCATCCTCCACACCAATTAATAACGACATCTGCAATATCCAACAATAGACATTTAGCTGCAGTTAAAGAACTACCTGCTATAGTGGAGATGATATTGTACATATCTGATATCGGTGGACAGTCATATCCTGTGAAAATGAATGTGACAATATTTATATAAATACAGTATTTGGTTATATTTCTTTTAGTTTAATATATATTTCTTTATTATATGCCTTTAATATGAATTATAAACTTACCAATACCATACTCTTCATCTTCAGCACTAGGTATAAAGTCGTCACTAACATCATTAAAAGTTTTTAAGTGATCTAAATACAAATCTGAATGGAATAACTTTAGATCAGAATTTGTAGCAGGTATAGATCGTATCACTTTAACATGGTTAAGAAGTCCATATGCACTAATAAGATCATGAACCATTGATGCCTAAAAATAATCAATAAATACTTTTTTTTATAAAAATAGAAATTGTATAATAAAAAATTTATAGAGTGTTATAAAGTGAACTTACTCTACCAATTACTGCAGGTAAACGATCACAATGTTCTATTAAGGTTTGCTCCCAGACGTAAGCTGTTCTTCTTTTATTCATATTAACATTTTATAAACAATAGACTCGTGTAAGTTTAACAAAGTTTTAAAATTTAAAGTTTATTTGTGTTTGAAGTTTGATAAACATGGCGCGAAAATTTATAATCTATAAATATTTATACAGACTAAATGAAACAGAAATACTAAGCGCTTTTATTTATTACGTCTAACCTATTTATCTGAAGATTACTTTCAAATATTTTAAAGCGATTAGGGACATTTACTAAACGAAATAATCTTTAGAAAAAGATTATAATTAATGTTCTTGAATAATGTTTAAATTTATATAATATCTCTAACAAATTAAAGATTTATTTTAAGATTTCAAAAATAAAATTTACTAATTGATATAAATCGTGTAGATATGACCTTATAAATAAATATGATTAAGATTATAATATATCTATGAAATACATCGTGAGCACTGAGCGTTCACGTGGCATGATAAACCCGAAGTTAACCATATTCAACATATTGTGTAATAGTCCATTCAAATAAGGTCTGAAATCAAAATGTTGACAATCAACTTTGCATTTTTGATGTAATGTAGTTTTAATGATACAAAAATAATGTGTAAAGATTTTCGTGTCCGCAACCCCCGGCAAGGGTCCAAAATAAAGTGTCAAAAGTGCTTTTTCGCAATTACTCGAAAACGGTAAAAATTAGACAAAAAAGTTTTAATAAAAATGTGTAAAGCTTAAAATTTTGCATAAAAAAGGTTTCATGGCTTTTTTTCCTCCGGTCAAAATTAACCGAGTTAGGGAGGTTTTTAGACCGATCGGAATCCGTTTATTTTTATAAGAAAATTTTTTAATAAATATTACATAAGTAGATTCTACGGAAAAAAAGACCAAACGACAATTTTTAAATGTAAGCATCCACTTAAAGTTGGAGGTAATTTTCAACCTCCCAAGACCGTAAAATATAAATTTCTCAGAAATGGCTAAATATTTCAATTTCAAATTGTTATTTTTTTCTTGTTATATGTATTTCGAAGATTACAGTCCCTTAGTTTCATGAAAATGAAAAGTTTATTGTAGAAATTAAAAATAAAAAACCAAGAAAAAATTAAAAGCCGAGTTTTTTGCAAATATCTCGAAAATTTTGAGATTATTGTAAAAGTGTCATTTGTAAAAATTGTAGATTTTTAATAGACCTATAACTTTTGTAAAAACATTTTTGGATAGAACGTCACAGTAAGCCGGAAATTCAAAAAAACGATTTTTCAACGTTTTGCGTCCCCTCGTTTTTCGCGGGGGTAGCTGGGCATTGAGAGCATTTTACGAATTTCTATTCCTTATATACCTGCTAATGTTTTAAAACCATAAAACTTCAGGTTTTAATTAAATTTTTTTCTTATAAAAATAAACGGATTCCGATCGGTCTAAAAACCTTCCTAACTCGGTTAATTTTGACCGGACGAAAAAAAGTCATGAAACCTTTTTTATACAAAATTTTAAGCTTTACACATTTTTATTAAAACTTTTTTGTCTAATTTTTACCGTTTTCGAGTAATTGCGAAAAAACACTTTTGACACTTTATTTTGGACCCTTGCCGGGGGTTGCGGACACGAAAATCTTTACACATTGTTTTTGTATCATTAAAACTACATTATACCAAAAATACAAAGTTGAGTGTCAACATTTTGATTTCAGACCTTATTTGACTGGACTAGTAAGTACATGAGGAAATTTTATTGCGACTGATAAATCGATGGAATGACGGACTCGTCTGTGCAAGCCTTTACAAGATAATGTTCGGTTTTAAGTTTTGTATTGATATAATCTATGTCAACCATAAATAATAATTATTTTATAGATTTTACCAAAGATATCAAAGCGTCCATTTTCTAAAAAGAAGTATCAATTTTGACATTTTAGAAAGCAATGTTATCAGAATTTTACTGATTTTAGTGAGTGAATAATTTATAAAACATGCCAGTAAAACTTTAGATAATCATAAATTGGTTTATTAGTAATGCTATTATTATCAATTGTATAAATTTAACATTTTCTTCTACTCTTCTAAAATGACAAGGTCTATTACAAAATATTTGTAATTTAAGAGGTCTTAAATTTTGTTTGTATAAAAATAAGTAAAGTATTTTATCGATGGTGGTCTTGGATTTTGAGTCGGCGTGTGTCAAGTGCAAGTGGAAATGGTTCGAGGTTAGTATAATCAATTTACATAAATAAACATAGCATTCTGCCGTGATATGTTAAATATTTCTTTGTTTGTGAATTACATTTATAGTACAAAACACAATTTTTGAATGAATAAAACATGAATTTACAAAACATAGTGCATTGGTAACTGGTATAAACCTAAAATGTGATAAAATTTTATCTTACCCTCATCAAATAAAATAACGTAAGCATTAAACGAACTATGCGAAACGCTCTTTCAATGAATATAATTGATAATTCTACGAATTTAGTATAATGATATGTTTAGAGCAATGTTTAGACTGCCTAGATATTGTAGTGCGTCGTGGGTGTTCTGCGAGGCACGCACTGATGGTTTTGTTGCTGTCATAAGAAAGAGGATCACATCTCTGAGACAGAGGATAAATGACATCACAAATTCTATCATGCAAGCTGTAGCAGGCAGCTACGACTCTCAAATTTTAAGATTTTCGGCCAAATAGAAGGCATAGTATAATTTAATTTTAGTTTGATTTACCTGCTTCTCAAATTGTATGGAAAAGTGTTCTAAAAGAAAGATTTATTATTATTATTTTGACTGAAATAGACAATTACAAATAAATGAATACATTTCTTGTAAAAACCATCTTCTGATTATCTTAAATATTTTATTTAAATTTAAGTTGTATAAATATGTTTTTTTGATAATAATAGAATGTGTTTTTATATTGTTATGCTGAATAATATATGAAAAGAATTTAATAATTTTGATTTATCAAAATGATTTTCTTAAACATTATTTATAACTATTTATACTCTGACATCTAGCACAATATCTAACTGATATAATTTCACTTATAGTTAATTTCCACCTAAATAAAAAATGTGTTTTATTATCTATATTTTTTAAATCATGGTTTAAAAAAAAATAAACAAGAAATTTTCTCATAGCTTAGCGTAAATTGTAAAGCCGTATTTTGCACTTGAAAATATTACCATAATTATTCTTTCTATTAATAAGTAATGAGTTAGTAGTTCCCATGTAATGTAAATTTTATAGATATGGTCACAGGCAGATGTAAATGTGAAAACTGTTGCCTATACATTGAATAGTTACTCTCACTGGACACTTTGTACTTTGCCTACTTAATTAACTGAATCTATACATATAATAAAACTGTAGAGGTTGAATGTCTGTACATAGAAAAAAAATACTAAAACCCAAATCAGGGGGATATAAGAAGAGAAATAGAACAAACCCAGATTTTTTTTCTATTTTTTTGTTTCTATGTCTGTTTGACTCTTTGTATGGGCTAATCTCCAAAACTGTTGGACAGATTTAAATGAAATTTTGCATGGTGATACCTTATATTGCTGGTCAAACAATGTGTATTATAAAATTTATAAATCCCATAAAAGTGACGGGTTCCCGTGAGAAAGTAAAATATTACTAAAACAGTATCTAGCATAGCGTCTTTCATACTAAATCAACATAGGCTATTTTTTATCCCAGAAAAGTATACGGTTCCCGTGGGAACCCCGCTAGTGTGAACATAAGATCTCATATACAACATAATGAGAGTGTAAAAACATCTGTACTTTTATCTTGCTATTAATTTATTAAAAGGGCACGAGTTTAGTAAATGGAATGCAGTTCACACAGAACCCACTCCTGATTATTTTTTAATAGATGAGACAATTAACAATAGTAATATAACCTTTATTTCTGAACTTTCATACATTTTATGACTTAAAGAACTTAAATATATTTACAATATGTCTCTTTGATCTATGTGCCTTACAGCATAGGCCTTCTCCAATGCCTTCCACTGCTTTTGATCAAAGTCATCAGAAATCAAATCGAAAGGAGACAAAACTAGGGCTTAAATTATAACCCTCCTATAATACTCTGCCTCATGAAGGATTTTTTTTTTCTTTAAAGTCTAATTCAATGACAAATGGTAGCAGTGAATGGTAGCATAGCTTTCATCCTAGCCTTCTTGTTTTATATTTTCTTTTTATTTTGTATCTTGACCCTTATTAGTAGTAGACCCATAATAATATTATACTTTAAATTCAAATTAAGTGATGTATCCAAACCTGAAATGGTAGATGTGGGAAGTTTTAGTTTTAAGGGAGGCTATTACTACTTAATTTGATTCTGATATTTGACTTTTATGTTTTAAGATTTATTAAATGTTTTTTTTTTGTTTTTTTTGTGCTGTAGAATATACTTAATTTAATGTTTAATTAATCTTGTTTGATGGAAACCTTTTCCATAACTCTGGCGGTAACAAAAAAATTACTTGAATAAGTCTTAAGCACCAGAGCCCCCTACAACATAGTGTAGAGTGTATATTGGAATTCTAACTCAATAATGAACATTTGAAATATTTTTGGTACTGTTGTTATTATTGTGTAATTGTCTAATATAAACCTAAAATTTTCAGTAAATAACCCAATTACTGCCCAAGAGGGTGTAAAAACACCTCATCGGATTGAGCTCTGCGAAGAGAAACCAGTAAAACCAGCACGTAATTATAGGAAACGCAGGTAAGATTTCAATGAATTATCTTAGCATTTTAAAAATTGTAGCTTTAACAAAATAGAAAAACACACTTTTGATCAACTGTATTCATTCAATCAGAGCAAAACAAATGAGCTTAAACTCAATGGTTTTATTAGCAGCCATTGAAGAGTTCTACCAACTACCTGGCCCTATTATCAGATCAACTCCATGATTTTATCCACATTTTACGTAGTTAAAATCGATTGTACAGTTACAAGTGGCTTAAAATCGACTTCCATTTTTTCATTATTTAATAGAAGTGATGCTAATAATAGCATGTTAAAACTTAAACTGCTGTATTTCCTATAATTCATTACATTTCTCTAGACATTTATAAAAAAATATATTGTTTTTACTTAAAATAGTAATGTTGTTCTATGCAGAATCGTTGCCCCTGAACCTTTAAGGACTGAGAACGAAGAGCAAGATTCTGAGCCACCAATTAAGAAAACAGAATTAAAATCTAAACCATTGAAGGCATCAAATGGTTTTACAAACATGACAAATGGAAACTTGGCAAAGTCTAGAGCGGCCAGAGCTGCGGCCCGAGCAGCTGACAGCCACAAAATTACTGAATATTTCAAGGAAGAAATAAAAAGTCCTAAAGCGGAAGCACCCCCTCAGCCTCCATCCACAATAGAAAAAAGTGTTAAAGTAGAAACTAAATTAAATGGAAACAATAATAACCAAAAACTAACTGAACATTTCCCAGTGAGGAAAAGTGTTAGGAAGACTTCTAAATGTGTGATGGCTGAAAAAATGAGGGATTTGGAAAAGGCAGTACGAGAACAGAGAGAAGATGGGCTTCAGGTAATGTTTGTTTACTCTGTCATATATTTGAATTTAAAATTGATTAGATATTAGATTAGATTGATTAGATAATTAAAAGTGACTTGTTATAGGTATTGCATAATGTAAGATCACTTCCTATCTATTAATAACTTATTCAAGTGCAATAGATAAGAATCAGAACAGGGCTATAACAATGTAATCATAGTAAGAGTTATGTAGGCACATCCCACGCGAATCAACAAAGTTGTATATATATGATTTTATTATGTAATGTATATGTATATATATGATTTTATTATGTAATGTAAATGTATAATGTAATGTACATCTAACATATTGTAGACATTCAGTATAACGTAAAATTACATACAGAGTATGAACTGCGGTAGGTAACACATAGTCTAATGTTAGGTACTCAAGTCTAACATAAAGAGGAGCTAATATCATGTCGCCCTTATCATCCCCTTATTTAAAATTTCTAACTAATTTTCTCACATCTCAAGGGGTCTTTTAAATAAGTTAGCCTTTGTCCATGTACTTTTCTTTATATTGTGAAACCTACATTTTATCCATACATACATACAGATAAATAAAATTGAAGTGAAATGCATATGAAATTATATATGCTACCTAATACACACAGTTTTGAAATTCTTGTCTGTCTGTTTGTTCCGGTTATTCTCCGAAACGGTTGGACTGATTTTGACTAGACTTTGACTGGTAGATACGGTTTTTCGTGACGATTTCTCATGACGCGGCGACTCTCCCTTGAAATTTTACTCTTGCTCGCAAATAAATTTCACTTCAATAAGTATAATATAATAATAAGTATAATATAATCCAGGTGGCATACTTCGACGGCAAGGGTCGCGGGGTGATCGCGACGCGCGCGTTCGGGCGCGGCCAGTACGTGGTGGAGTACGTGGGCGAGCTGGTCGGCCTCGCGGAGGCGCGCGAGAGGGAGCGCAAGTATGCGCAGGACCCCAGCGCTGGCTGTTACATGTATTATTTTAGACTTCAAGATCAACAGTATTGGTGAGTGTTTATTGTTAGATTTAAGTTAACCTGTTAGTTATTTACATATGTATGTATATTAAAGCGAAATGTCGATCATTGTGTTTTTATTTTTATGTGTTGGGTCCAATGGACATCATAGAATACAATATGAAATTTTTTCAATTTATTTGACCAAATATAAATTATTCAAGAACTGATTTTAACTATTGGCTGCCCATAATTATTAATTAAATATATGAAAGCTGAAATCAGTATGATAATATGTCACTGTTGTTAGTTGTCTATTAAGGTTGTAAGGGAGTAAGGAGAAATAAAGTAATTTATTAAATATATGATGACTTCCTTTTTTTATATGTTGAAAATTGCATTGACGCATATCACCTGTAGATATACAGGTGGTTATTTGGGACTTACCGGCTTAAGAGAAGCCAGTACTACGTATTAAAACCCAACAGAACCTCCTCCGTCTTAATGAGGCGTGCCAGGATTGCTTACACATTCAATCGCGATGCCTTGACGGTATGTCTGCTTAAGTAGACCACACAACCAAGGGGTTGTTCCCACGGTTCACTCTGCTATCAGAGAAGTATTAGGAGCAAATCGCATAGCACACCGCCCAACGAGATGAGTCACCTCCCACCACCTTTTGGCTTCGTGCCTGGCTGGATTGCCGAACGCTAATGAGCCTCCCCACCACGACAAGGTGAACACACATCGGGGAGGATATATGACGACTTCCTGAACTCTGAAGTGACTTTTAAAATAAATGAACAATTTAAAAGTGTTATTAAAACCATAATATATTTCATTACAATTTTAAAGGTCTATTGTTTATATTCTGTTAATTTTACACACACTTCATTAACTAATATATATAAAGACGATACATTTTCACACATTAAAATATAACATACATGATAACGATATATATGTACATGTAATGCCATCCACTTGAATTATTATTTTGTGTTCCTGATGAGACATTAAGGTAGTATATTCGAGTAATGTGTATTAATATTATAACATAATTGTGAGCGTAGTATCGACGCGACGATCGAGTCGGGTCGCCTGGGCCGGCTGGTGAACCACTCGCGCAACGGCAACCTGGTGACCAAGGCGCTGTGGGTGGACGGGCCGCGCCTCGTGCTGCTGGCGGCGCACGACATCGCGCCCGGCGACGAGCTCACCTACGACTACGGCGACCGCTCGCGCGAGTCGCTGCGGCACCATCCCTGGCTCGCGCTATGACCTGGGTCAGTTTCCATCATATACTGCACAACTAGCGTGTGACGCAACTGTGTTCTCTGTTGAATGAATGAAATAAACTTTATTCAATTAGACTTATTACAAGTGCTTTTGAATCGTCAATTTAATTAAGTGCCAGTGTAGTTAGTACGTGAGGAAGTTACCACCGGCACGGAAAGCAGTTCTGAGGAAAGCCGGCAAGAAACTCAATATTTGCTCTTTTAAATATCAAAGTTCGTTTCATTCCATACTCTAGTAGAATGACGACACGATCGTTGAGGGATCGTGCGTAAGGGTGATGGCTTGATGTGTTCTATGAGACTCGATGAAACTGCCAACTACCCAAATACTCGCAGTTACTGAGATTTCTTGACGGAAAAACCAAATGATTTTACTTGACTCGACCCGAGATTCGAATTAACGACCTCCGGATCTGCAGCCGTACATGCTAGCCATTAGACTACAGAGGCAGTTTCTGATTACTATTATTATATTATCAACGTGACGCGACTAGGCTAGGTTCAAACTTTTAGTCATTGATTCACCATCTACGGACTTGTGCATTGACCTTATCATTTTTAATCTTAACTCACAATTACAACTTACTTCAATCTTCAGTAGTCTAACAGCATGGTTTTTTGTGTAAGAGTTCTTATATGTTATAGTAATATGAGAAAAAAATACAAAATTAATTTACTACAGGGATATGACAGTTTGTTGAGAAGTTACAAATATTGGATTTAATGTTTAAGCTTCTGTTCACATTGCCTGTGGGACATCCCATCAGCCTCACTGCGTGCACGTTTAATAATAGCACAATTTTAAATGACTTATTATTTACTTTGTTATCATAGATTTTATATTTATAACTAACACTCTTATCCATGCGCCATCATAATATTAAAGAAGCAATAAGATGAGCTGAGATTTATTTCCTCTGTGTCATGCACACATTTCCATGAACTTAATATGAGCTTAATTGATTGATTAAGGGTATGGATCGCAGAAAGTGATGTAATAATTTGTTTTGAAATTGTAACCACTTTAATTACTTTACAATCTATACATATAACAAAATAGTAACTTAGCGAAATCTGTACATGAAATATTTAAAAAAAATAATGATTTTAACATATTGTGTGCAGAATGTAGACCCCAAAACAATAGTTATTAAATATTTTGTCTTTATACATGTATATCTGTGTGCTTTTCACGCAAAAAGTACTGAGCCTAATTTAACTAAATATTGTGTAGTGATAATTTATTACCCGAGTCAACATTTAAGACACCTGTTACTACACGAAAATCTTTCATTTCCTCAGGAAAACATGTTAACTGTTTCTGTTGAGTTGTCCTTAGAAATTTACATAACTAACGCTGTCTAAACCTTAAGAGAAATATAAAAATAATGTACTAGAAGTGTAGGTCTTAAAAAGGCCTACAGAAAATTCTGCAAAAGCATAAGTCTTTCTCCTAAGGTACACTCGCAATATATTCATATCTATTTAAAACACCTAGGGAAGTCACTAGTTTATAATAATCACAATCATTTTTTTATTTTCAGATCTGTATCAAGAAAACTTAGTTGGACTAATGATGTTTATTTATTAATTTAAAATAATTAATATAATAATAGTTTTATATAAGGTTTGTTTGTGTGAGGACATCATATTTGTTGATAGTGAGACAAGTGGCCTAACACTAGTTTTGATATCGACGGCGCGGACTGTGTGGAGACTGCCTTATGCCACGAGTATCTACCCTCATAGAACAATGTCACATTTGAAACTTACGTTAATTTAAATGAAACACATAGCTTAAATATATCTAGATATATTTAGTGAATAATTTATTGTATTAATTTGCTTAAGTATTTACAACTAAGTTTAAATTTTGTTTTGAAAAAGTTCTTCAAAGGTCTTTGTTCTGCTGAGGGTGTACGACAGTGTTTGTATTGTAACGTACCGATGTCCGATAGTGACTGTGAAGATGTCAATATTCTTTACTAAAAAATACTAAATAATTGGTAATTGATACAGCCACTTATCTGACCCGGTAACGGCGTCGCTGTTGTTGAATTTAGTATTGCCGCTAAATGTAATTTCCGTTGTTTTTAGGGTAAAAATAATAACATAGCTCAAGTCTTCAAGGAGTAATCGAAATGTTAATTTGCTGCTATAGCTAAAAATATTAAAAATTAATTTTTAATGAATTATATTTTCATTGTATAATTATGTTCATATAGATAATCATTTATCTAATTTAGAGACTGGATTCCAAGACCACACTTGACAACAAAATGACATTTCAAAATGGCGACACGTAGTTCCGGTTTTGGCCACCGGGTCAGAACTCAGATAAGTTTGTGGCACTATAGATTGTTTTAGAAGTTGATCGCTACTTGACGTTCGTAATACAGTAAAGGCATCAGTATTTCCTATTTTAGAACTCATAACGTGGAATCGACAAAGTTATTGTACTCTTGAATTAGATTATTAAAATAGAAAATAAATATCAATTGATTAAATAAATCAATCTATTGTTTCCTTATATTTGCTGTATTGTACTAAAATACAGTTCCTCATAGACCATATATATGCGGAGATCCGATACGCATAATGAAGCCAGACATACTGATTAAAAAGGTACAAATAAACGCGCGTGACGCCGTGTTTAGTAGATTCGTAACAATTTTGATACAAATTTTTTGAGAGTTCTGATTTAAATGTTTATTTTTATGAATCGAACTATATTTTTCAATATCCCAAGGTATTTTTATAGCGTATATATGAATTAGTGGTAAAAAATGTCCGTTTCGTACTTGACGGGTTTTTAGATTGCAATAAAGGGTTGATAAAAATATTGTCTACAATAGATGAACATTTATAATTGTGTAACATTAATTTTTAATGTCCATATTATTTAAGAGTAATGCTATTTGAATTGAGAAATTATTGATTCAAATCATGGTCAAAACACAAACTCGAATAGTTAATTACGTTCAATTATGTTAAGTAATTTAATTTTATGAATGCGAGGTTGTAAGTGTTGCTCACAGTAGTGTTTGAATTCACATGAGGAATAATCTATCGTTTCGTGTCATAATTATGAATATAATAATATGTCTTATTAATTTGAACAAACACCCACCGAAACTAGATCGAATTCGGATGCATTTTTGACTTGAGGCTTTTTATTCTCCAATGTATTTGTATAATAAGAAGTTCTAAAGTTAATGCCATCTGTAAAAATAAAATTGAAACTTGTTTGTTCAGTCAAATTTTAATCTCATTTATGTTACAACCCAATTTTTTTATATTTATTATTTAAAAAAATAATGTGTGTGGGAGAACATTTGTAGACTGTCATCATGCTAATGATTTTGGATTACTTTTACATTAAGAAAATTTAAAAAATATATATATTAAAGAGAATATCACTAACGTCCAAATGATTATTGGTTTGACAAGTGGAAATTGATAAGGAACGCAGTATAGATAGATCTCCTTGCATTTCCCTAAATAACACTATTGGACACGAGTCCACCGAAGACTTGTGTTAGCAATTTTATTTTAATAAGCGTTGTGTGATAGAGGCTGCAACTCTTATGTATGTTTAAGAACTATGCGTTTAAGGCCTTAGAATAAATAATTATTTTAATATCTTCAAATGTAATTAAATTTAAATTATGTTACCTATAATGTCATGTATACTGGAGAGTTGAATTATTTTGACATTTCTACGTCATCTTAAATAAATATAATATAACTCGAATATTTATTCCTTGATATTTAAGACTTAGATTCAGATGTCCTTTCTAAGGACATATAAAAATTTAAATGATTTAATAAAGGCCTGGAACGCATAAAATGTCCTAGAACAATTTTGATGTAATAATTTCATATGTAAAATTAGAAGCAATGTAAAGCAGCCGGTGTGAGTGATCACGAAGTTATTAATATTATATAGTTCGTTATAAGTGTTGATAGATATACGAAACGTGGTTTGCCAGTCGTTAAAACCCCTACACTACCTGTAAGTGTCCAAATAAACGATCAAACTGTATGTTAAAGCATCTCCTACACTTTCGTATAAAGTCGCGTTATATTAAGCCAAAAACTTAACGACTGATAGACCTAAAATGATAAGCATTTTTAATCGAACGTGCGATTGATTTATGTATTTAAATATAATAATGATGCTGGATTAAAAATCCGACATGTAATATTGTTTCTTTATTAATTATATAATATAAAAATTAAATTATGTAATAATGTACGTTTAATATTATCAAAGTTACTTCCTCTCTTCAAAATTAGGCATTTTAAGACTGAATTTCAAGCATTTAATCAGCACCACTAAGACCACTAATTAAAATTTCCATCGAAAAATATAATTTCACTCTTCCTATTCACAATCTTCTCTATTTATTATTTTGATAAAATCCAGCAACATTATAGCTATGAATAGTATTGCTTTTTGTAGTTCCTATTCCCAATTTAACCTGTGTGAGCGCCTAACCCTTAATATTACTGCCCATCAAAGGCTAATTTAGACTAATTTGATGACAATTGTAACATTTAGAGTATACTTAACTTTTTAAAACTGCATAAATACTATTGTGTATTGACATTTCAAATGTTAGGTTAGGTGTAATCCATAATCCATAGACATAGAGATTGAACTGAGCAATACTCTCATGAAATTAACCACTTCAGAAAGAGAGAAAGCGAACGTGCGGCCAATACCTGTCTTTTATTCCAATTTGAATTTATAAATAGAATGTAAAAAATTATTTATATATACCTATCTTCATTAATTGTATTTAAATTAATACAGAAGATAACTGACAAAGAAACACTCGATCCACTCTATATGTCTATGGTGTAATCAGAGTGTAATATATTTTGGAAATTGTTTTGCATTTTGTTCAATAAATATGAGTGGCGATATTAAATATTATGTTATATTTGGATTACATGTTGTGTCTGCGCGCACACGCGCTGCACTATAATATCTCATGCGCAGTTGGCTAGTCTCAATGAGATTAGCCGCCGTAGCCGGAGCCGGTCAGGAGGACCTTATATATAATTGGTTATCGTTGCTGTTGACTTTAGTTTTTAAAAAATAATTTTAAATCAATATTGTGGGTTATTAAACAATAATGTGCATACAAATTTCAATATAGAAACATTTACAATGTCGCCTGATATGTTTATCAAGATTGCATCTATATGACGCTTAATCCAAAGTAAATATTTTTTTCCTACAGGGTGACCAAAGCTTTAGAAGACAAAATTTTAAAAGTTAAATGGCACTTCGATATTTTGTAGATTAAAAAATAATATTAATTAGGTAATTGTTTAAAATCATGTTTATATTCGAATTTCAGTTCGAATACTAATTTAACTAAAGTACGCTCTAACTTCTATTATAGCATTAGATCAATTGAATTCTCAAATATTTTCAAATGGTAACAATTAACTTTGCAACTGTTTAATTATAATGAAGTTAAGTAAAACTACGATTTTGAATATGTTTTATTCAATTCATTAATTTATTTTGAATGGGCTATTCAATGCACTGCCCTACTATACATTAGTGATTAAAGAATTTTAAATGTCTTTAAATATTTAGTGTTTTATTTATTTTCCTATTTTTTATAGTATAATTTGCACACGCAACATATATAAAAAAGAAAAAAACAGCATTATTATAATTTAATATTACATTAAATACATCAGTCTGGTTAATTATTGACGCAGTAAATACTGTGTATTGAGGTCTATGCAACAGCGATGTTGTGATGCGCCTTCAAGTAGTACATCTGTGCTTGCGATTCCAACTCCTGCAAGGAACGGACTACTGGCGCCATTTGACTCACGTGGTCCTGTGAAAATGTAACAGCATGGTTCAGGTGGCAATGCAAGTTGAAGTAGAAAAATTTGTTAAGATAATGAATATGTTGGGACATTAACACACAGCACCATCTAGTTCCATAGTAAGCTACGAGGCTTGCGTTACGGATACCAGAAAGTTGATACATTTCACATATATAACTTTAAATACATACATATTATAAATATAAACACCCATGACTGGAGTACAAACATTCGTACTCATCTCACAAATAAATTCCTCGACTCGAACCCGCGACCGTTAGCACATCAAGTAGTGTCACTACAAACTGAGCCAAACGAGTAGTAATGCTAAACACTTCGTCTATCTAATATACTAAATATAAACCAGGCCGGAATTGAATATTATTTTTCTTAGTCAACTTGCCAATCACTACTCCATCCAGAAATGTATGGACCTCAAGGTATCTAACCCAAAGTAAAGCTATTCTTCCTCCAGTACGTGCTTCAATCCCTGAACCATTTTACAAGTCGTATTAAAATTCTAATCGACCCTTTTAAAACAAAACTATTCGTCTTAAAGTGACGACTTACATTATGAGCGCTTTATATTTGTCAAATAAAATATAAATTGTTTTAAATACTCTATAAACTATACTTGCCATCATTTAAATCATTTAGTCACTTAGTCACATAGGTGTTGAACAAAATCACCTGTACTTTAATGGAAGTGAAACCGTGTGTCAAAGTTTAAAAAATTAAACCTGTTAATAAATACCTGGTAACCGGAGCCAACTTGTTTTCGCTTCTGTCCGTAGACTACTTTGCCGTCAAATTCATTGCTTGGCACCTTCATATCGGTTTCAATTTGCTGTATGGTTATATTCAGATGATCTTCGATATCAGCTAGATACTAAAAAATTATAATTTATATAGGCGTCATCTTATTTTATTTAAAACTAGGTATAAAATACGTAGAGGTTTTTTTGAGTAATTTTATTAAAATTTATTTAATTTAATTAGTAATTAATCAATACTCAATTTAATTATTTTCAATGTTTATTTCAACATGCATGCACTTTTTAAATAAGTTAACAATAATAGTATTTATTTATTTAAAAAAAAACATGTATAAATTACCTGTGGCTCGTTATACCACATGCAGCATCCCTTCGGCCTGTCATCAATGAGGTTGGTGTTCCAACAGTTGCGTCCCCGGGACGAGCACCACTCGCCGTGATACCATACCTATTATTATCACACGTACATAATTTATATCATTCTTTTTCAACAGTTGCATATAGTGTAGTAAACGAATAAATATGCTAAAATTTCAAAATTTAGCGCTAGTGCCTTTTAAAAGTTTCACTGCTCTTTATGTTGTACTAAAAAATGGGAAAACTAAACGGCCATTCATGGGTATAAAAGTCGTATTAATCATACACATTTTGTTTTCTCTCGTGCAAAATTACGCAAGGCCCAGATCAATGACGTTTGCACTAAAGCTTATAGGAAATCAAGACAAATATTAAGCGAATTTGCGTCTAAGTGACGTGTGTGTTTATAATTAATTATTGCAACACGATAATTAATTGCATAACCTAAACAATTTAGTATCAATACTTATGATGATTTCGTTAGATATTCCAATATCTTTTCATTTATACATATAATAAAATTCTAATTGAATCGAATCCATAATTAAATATTTTTTAGGAAATCTTTTTGAAAGAGTCATTATTGTCGATACAGAGGCCGAACCTATAGTTTTTAGAATTTTTGATTGTCTATTTCACGAGAAAACCACTGGACAGTTTTGATAAAATTTGGTATGATGATAGCTGGTTATCCGGGTCAACACATAGGATACTTTTTACAGCGGGAAAATATCTCACTTTTGAGAAATCTTTACTAAACGTTAAAACGTAAATAGGGACAAATCCGAGCTGAACGAGGGTGAATCGCTATTATTAATAAAATCGCACTACTTAAAAACTATAAGCTGCACCTTTTATCATTTTTATGTAATATATGTACTCGTACATTACTAAGCAAAATTAAAAACTACCAAAGTACTTATGACTTTAAAATAATTACTTTTAACTTTAAAAGTATGTCTGTCTCCACTCTCCTTGACGGATTTCGATAAAATTTAGTATAATATAAGTATAGAGGCTTTCAAGCAAAGCGAGGATAAATCATCAGTAAGTACAAGGAAGTGTCTACCTTCTCGGGCACGGTGGCCACGAGGCTGATGGCCAGCCCCATGCGCTCGGCGCGCCCAACGCGCCCGATGCGGTGCACGTAGTTGGACTTTTCGTCGGGCAGCGTCACGTTAATCACTACAATACCACATTGTTATATATAGTTTCATTTTAGGCAGCAAATTCGCATGTTATATTTCCCTAGATAAGATATAATAATATTGCTTTATATAAGTTATAAAGTTGAATATAAAACTTTATTTTCCATACTTTTCAGAAGGGTAGTCAAAAAGTGATTTTATAATTTACATACTTTTTTATAACGCTTTGATTTTTCAAATTTTAGAATTGTAATTCAATAAAATATAGAGAAATAATAAAAAAATCAATAAGAAAATTTAAATCTACATAATTAGTTTGAGTTTTAGTTTAGAGTTGATTTGGAGAAATTCGTCATTTTCAAATTAATATATTCTTTAACTAACTGATTAACTTACTATTTTATCATAATTTCAAAAGCCTCTTACATATCATCTAGTACCTACATAATATACAAGAGCCTTAAACATTAACAAAATCTTACTGAAAGGCAGTCCAGAAACGTCGATGCCGCGCGCCGCCACGTCCGTGCATATGAGGAACTTGACCTGGCTCTGCTTGAACTTGTCGAGGTTGGCCTTCCTCTCGGCGGGCTTGCGGTCGCCGTGCAGGCACACGCACGAGAACTCGTTGCCGAACGACTTCAGGTAGCGCTCCATGTTGTCGCAGTCCAGCTTTGTTCGGCAGAAGATTATTGCTCTGAATTGGGATATAAGTAAATGCTATTAATATTACCAATAAACTAGCGACTCGTCCTCGCTTCGCTCGGGTTCGTTCCGTTCGTATCATTAGGTGTAATGTATTAATACTTAGTATGGAGTAGGTAGACTCTATAATTTTAGACATACATAGGTATGATGAGTTGTTGTGGGTCGTATTATAACGTCTTTTCCCACGGGAATGAGATAATCTCGCGCGATAAAAGTCTATGTCACTCTCCAGCCCTCCAACTATCTCCACACAAAAAATCATGCCAATCCATCACTCTATTTCGATGCGAGAGAACGACAAACAAACAAACACACTTTCACATTTATGATATTAAGTGTGAATAATTTACGTACGTAAGGGGTATGCTTTGAAACCACAGATACGATTCAAAAAATTATTTCACTATAAGCTACATTATCACCGAGTGCTATACGCTATTTTTTATTTGACTAACAATATGGTTTCTGCAAAAAATCATAGTAATTTTAACCATTCGGAAGAAATTAACCTTAATGATGTTACTAGGAAATTAAAAAAGTTGTTTTGTTGTTTTTTTTAGTTTGACTTTACGGAAACAAAACCAAGAAAAGGTGTAAACCATTTAATTCATAAATAAAGTCACGAACTTCGAACTGTTAAAAACTTTAATTGCTTTGAAAGCTTCCTAAAACTACCTTTGCATATATAACAATAATTACCTACTACAGGTTAATAATCAAGTTTTAATAAATAAATAATAACTTTCCCAAACAACAAAATCTAACCTGTCCATCTTGTGCTCTCGAATGGCTCTTACACAGTATTCTCCTTTAAGTATCTTCACAGCTTCAGATAATGTCTCGGGGGTGGTGTTTCCGCTGCGGATATTATCCTTAGCGTGGACGCCATCTGTAGTTATCTGCCTAAAATAAAATATTTAGTAGTAACTAGTACTAACCTATGTATAACAAAAATATGTTATAAAAATAAAAAATCCCGACTGCTTAAAAGCTAACTAAAAAAATAAAAGCAAGTTGACGAACGAATGCATGCATATGTTATGCAGTATGAGACGTACACGTCCATCATCATCCTTACTGCAAGATGTATGCACTTATGTATGTCTCCACAGTCAGGTTTTTTATTTTTATAATATATTTTTTTATTTACAGCTTTTTAGTTTTTACCAATTTGAAGTAATACTTAGCAATTTTTTATCCTAAATTACTTTTAAACATACAACTTAAATATATTTTTATAAGCGCCTCTCAAAAACCTTTATTTTGATACCCCACTCGATTAGTTGGGAAGAATTAAAGACACGCAAATTGGCGCCTGAAATATGCCATTTTAATTTTTAACTATTTTTTATAGCCTTTAAACATTTGCGTTATCAAGACAAATCTAACAACGTATGAATCATCAATATCGGCCCACGCGTTTGGTCTCTAGAATGTCATACATATAGGAACAAACATACATAAAGACTGATAAACACATTATCCTCCTTTGCGTCGCGCAGTAGAGTAAAAATTATATAATTTTATTGCTATTTTAAATTTTATTTGATGATTTATTAATAGTAGGAAAAATTAAGTATCTTGGTTAGACTCCACATGAAGTGCTATGCTTAAGTAGCCCGTAAAATTATAATAATAATAGATACTTAAATTGATTTTTTTTTATTTAAAGTAAAAATACTTATTAGTACTTTTTTTCTTTCCTTGTTTGTAATTTCATGAAAGATTCATGTTCTTTTTTGTTGCTTTTAAAATTATATTATTTATATAGCAGAATAAAGACGTTTACTTGCGCAGAGACTCCCAGT
The DNA here is from genome assembly GCA_905404265.1 of Fabriciana adippe. NCBI lineage: Eukaryota > Metazoa > Arthropoda > Insecta > Lepidoptera > Nymphalidae > Fabriciana > Fabriciana adippe. The sequence continues at coordinate 8,237,524 of FR990001.1, read as the reverse complement.
TGCGGTCCTTCTGTGGGTCTACATTAACCACGACGTGGTGCACAGTTTCGGGCACCGCATCTTCACCTTTCAAGTCCACCCATGTTGGAAAGTGCATTAATTTTTCCTGACAAACAGCGAAATATAATTAAATTTATATAAATGCAGAAATAAACATAGTATTCTTAAAAGCAGTATTTATCTATGTCTTAAGTAATTTTTAAGTGGGCATGGACTGTTAACATAAAAACTATAGGGATTGACAGAAAGTGCTTTAGGGTGGTCCCTCACAGAGAGCATTTGCCTATAATGTAACAGTTCAGTTTCGAGCATTACGTAAGTAAATGAGAAGAACTGAGCATACAATACATTTTGTAACATTACATCAGTGAGAGAGAAGAACTGACAGCCTAATTCCATCTTTGACTGTGGTTAAATTTAGGATATTGTGTATTTCGACATTGGTTATAAACCAAATGGTGCATAAGATACAATTTTGTAGCCTTCGTATAATGGTTATGTTAGAGCTACAGGAATGCACCAACTGATGGTATTTTTTTATGAAAAATATTCAATATAAAACTTGACCCTTGTCCTAATCACAACTCAACAACATAATTAATCAATCATCATACTCACTGCCATTTTCTTAACTTCAAAAGCATGTAAAGTAGCAGAGCAAACAACCATCTGTAGTCGTCGACCATCTGATGTAATTTTTGGTATTTGTCTATGTAATCTCTCAATTAATTCCCCACAGCCGGCTTTAAGGAGACCATCAGCCTCATCGAGGACAAAGAATCGACAGTGAGTCAATGCGAGATATCCTGCAAAAGTAATTTCTAAATTAATAACACATTGAAAACCAAGAAATGTAAATTACTAACAATACTAATATTATAAATGTGAAAGTTTGTGAGTATAGATGTTTGTTACTCTTTCACGCCAGAAATGCTGAACTAATCTGGGTGAAATTTGGCACAGAGATAGATTAAAGTCTGGAATAACACATAGGCTACTTTTTATCCCGGAAAAATATACGGTTCTCGAGGGATAGTTTTTTTTTTATTTTTCTAGAGGCGAACTCGGGCAAAGCGAGGGTGAGCCGCTAGTTAACATATATTTAGAATAAGCCACCCTAACGTTTTAAAAAAACCTTTTAGTATACTTAAAATAAATGTATTTAAGGTGTTGTTTTCAATCAAAATGTAGATAATATATTAAAAAAAAGTCAAAACTACTACATTCTCAAAATATATATTCTAGTAACATACAAGTTCTACCAGTCACTTAATAATTATAATAATCTAAACTACAGTGGTAGGGAGCCCAGTGGTAATGCGCTCGCTTGAGAAATCAAGTGAAGCAGGTTCAAATCTCGGGTCCCGCACCTCTGATATTTTCATGTGCAAATAATTTCCAACATGATTACCACTTGTCTTACGGTGAAGGAAAAGATAGTGAGGAAACTTGCATGTCTAAGAGAACCTTACAAGTTTTCAAAAGTCATGTGCAGTCAGCCAACCCGCACTTGACCAACATGGACTGTCTGATCCCCTTCGTATTGAAAGGAGGCCCGTGCCCAGCTGTAGGACAGTAAAAAGGGCTGAATATAATCTTTAATATAATTTATAGATTACCTCCTTGTATTAAATCCTCAAGTCGACCTGGAGTACCAACCACAATGTCCACTCCAGAGTTCAGTTGGTTAATCTGATCCTTAATATTAATACCTCCTACAACCAATAATTCATTCACTTTAGGATTATTCAAATGTTTTTTGAACAAAGTAATCTGCGTACATGTTTGTTCTGCTAATTCTCTTGAGGGCTAAAATTGTAAAACACTTAAATTAAGTAATCTTAAAAATTCTGAATAACACAGATAAATAACACTTAGATAACTGAATTTATGAAACTAGTTTAAGTTATCACATATAACATACCTCAATAATTATAGCTTGTGGTGCGTTATTAACTACTTTAACAGCTCCCGTTGCAGCCACATTGGACACTACATTTTGCTTCACATACTCTTTTGGTGCTTGGCTAATTGCCACATATGGTGCTGCTGGAGGGTACTGTGAAAATATTACAATGTTGAGATATAAAAAAAATCTACTATATCTTCAACATACTTGTAATTAATATGCTAAAAATTTAAAAACAAAATTTAACTTATTGTTGAAATATGTGCTTACCTTAAAAGGTGTGGCTCCAAAGTTGAAACTCATCTCAGCATTTTTAAGAACAACAGCTGGAAAATAGCAGTCAGCACGACGAGATTGGTCTAGCTTAAAGGCTACGCCTAAGTCTTCACCATTCTTGGTATAACGAATTTCACCATTATTTAAATTTAACATACATCCTGCAAAAGTTATTTTACTATGAAAAAGTCAAATATTTCAAAGAACATACTAATTAAATATAGTTCACTATAAAACACACTGAAATAGCTTACCAATAACATCATTTCTCCCATAAGCACTACCATAGTCATCAAATTGCTTAGAATTCGATTTTTTCCCTGTGCCCCCAAATCCATAGCCAAGTCTATCTGTGCCGAGATCCAACCTTGCCTGTGTTTATTAAATATTTTATAATATGATGCAATCACAATAATTACAAAAATAAAATTTAAAAGTTGATAGAATACTTTTTTGCTTTTTTTGTTTTATGAGGAATAACTTACCGCTTGTGAAGACCAGCCAACACGACATAATCCTTCATCGGTAACAGTACTTTCGTAGTAATAAGCACCTTTAGTGTGCACTCCTTTGGTGGCTCTACAACCATGCCATCCAGTTGGATCCCTAGATTGGCATCGCAATCCATCAGGAGTAACAGCTAATGCATCAGTACGATCGAAAAAAGACATCGTCCATTCTGTTGAAGTCTGCAGAATTACTTTACTAGTTTTTCCTTCCTGAATATCTTTTAACGTTTCCCATACTATTTGTAATATCGGCAAGCAAAAAGCACCAGTCTTTCCACTACCGGTCTCTGCTGCCATAAGCACATCTCCACCACCTAATATTAATGGAATAGCTTCTGCCTGTACATCAGTTGGAAGAGTCCAATCCATTTCATCTATTGCTTTTCCCAATTCGGGAAGAACACCGAATTCCTCAAATGCTGTCATTTTCCTAATTCGTATTATAATAAAGAAATTAGAAACCAATAAGATGTTATAGACACAGAATTACGACCTGTCCATCGGTTATTCAGAGTCTCTAGTACGAGTTTTTGACAGTTCTCGAATACGATATGTAGTTTCGTTTTCTTCCATACATTTACGTGCAGCGCCCCTAGCGAAAACGCGGTGGAACTAAATCGGCAGTATGAGTTCAATCGAATCATAGTTAACGAACTCGATGAAAGTTTTCGAGCGTATTATTGCATTTTGGCAGTACGAGTTCCGATTTTGATATTTTAACGATAGTAAACTTTGACGTATTCGAAAACTTTTTTCGTTTTGGCACTCACCAAGTAAATCTCGGTGAGAGCTTGCGACCATTTTTGTTTTTGCGAATATCTGTGAACAATAATTATGTTAGCGAGACGATATCTTGCGTGGAGGTTAGCTGTGGAGGCTGATCATGATGAGGAGCGAAAGGAGCTCGTAAGAAGGCGAATATTAAACGTGCCCAGCCGTATCTCCGATACTCACTTTGTGCAGCGATATCGACTAACCAAGGAGGGATTTGTGTTTCTCTGTAATACCCTAAGGGAAAATACAAATCTTAGGAGTTCACAAAGAATCTCATTGGAGACTAAGGTAGGTACTTAGATATTTTATTTCACCTCCGTATTCGCGCATTGGATAAGGTTTATCGTATGTACTTACATGATTATGTAGGTACCTATTATAACAGCTATTTATCCAAATACCCACCAACCTAGGTGATTATCTAAGTAGGTACTTTAATTAAATTATTTTATATTTTTAGGTACTAAGTGCGTTGTTATTTTACGCGAATGGGGACTACCAGAGAGTGGTTGGGATTGCCAACTCTCTATCTCAAGAGGCAATTAGCCGTTATATACATCAAGTTACGATGGCTCTAAACCATCCAAATATTATTAACAAATTTATTAAATTCCCCAACACACCAGCAGCTAGAGAACTTATCAAGCAAAAGTTTGTACTTTATAATCTATTATCCATATAATCAATCATCTATACATATTATTAACAAAGATATTAAGGTTACAGCCCACAACATAATCCTCAATAATTAAATTATAATTTGTATGTACCTACATGAGAATGGTGACACATTTTTTCCACTCAACTACATTACCATTTACATGAATTGTTCTAATGAATTATATTATATTTTTTATCTTCTAGTTTCTACAATAAGTATGGCATTCCTGGAGTGATAGGCTGTATAGATGGCTGCCACTTTAGGATTTTTAAACCAAATAAAAATCAGGAACATCTGTATTACTGCAGAAAACATTACCATTCTTTGAATGTTCAAATGGTATAACTAATTATTTTCTAGAATTACTACCTACATTAAGTGTTAAGTACATTTAAATGAGTTGTTTTTCACATTACCATACATTTCTGCTATGTAAAGCAAAATAGTTTTTGTTTTAATAATAAGTAATGAATATTTATTTTAGGTTGCAGATGATAAATATAATATTTTGGCCATCAACCCTAAATTTGGGGGTGCTAGCCATGATGCCTTTGTGTGGGAGAACAGCCAGCTCAACACATACATGCAAACGTTGCATCGAAATGGTGAATCTGTGTGGCTTCTAGGTAAATAAACTTTATTTTTGAATACCCTATACTTTTATTGTTGTAATATTAATTATAATTTAATCAATTATACTAATGAAATAATTATCAACAGGTGACTCTGGATACCCACAAAGACCATGGCTTATGACACCATACAATAACCCAGCACCGGGTAGTGCAGCTGAAACGTTTAATAAGTTACACAGTAGGGCTCGTATAACTATTGAAAACACATTTGGGCGCTTGAAGAATAGATGGCGATGTGTGTGTAAGGATAGGGTGCTCCACTACAAGCCGGAAAAATGTGCCCAAATTATTCTGGCGTGTAGTGTGTTGCATAACATAGCACTGGATTTTGGAGTGCCAGATCCTCAAAGGCAAACAATAGGTAACCTATTATAAAATAAAAAAAATATTACAATAGATATAATAAGATTTTATTTATGCAAAATGGGACATACACATATTTTGTTTTCCTTGTATTAAAATTAGGATTGACTGTAATTTACATAACATAAATTATAAATAGGGTTCTTTTATTTTACAGTTAATAATCAAGATTTTCAAAGAAATGAAGAGGTAGGACAGGATGATGTTACTCTGTTGACACTAGGGCGCTTATTGCGTGATCGAGTTGCCAGTAGAGTGCATGCTGAGGCTATTTTACAATAACCATGTAACATACTTGTATTATAAATATGTTAAATAAACCTATACCCTAAATAAACCTAATAAGTAATAAGTGACTGAACTTCCTTCTGAACCTGTGGTAGCTTCAGACTGACATACTGACATTTAACTTAAATTCTACATTTTGTAAATTATAATTTAAAAGAACTTATAAGGGTCTATTTGAATAGAATACATAGTTTCACCATAAATACTGTTACAATTAAAAAGAGCCAAATATTAAAACTCTCCATATGCTTGGTATTAGTCAAATGTTTGTGTACCGGGCTATTGATAGGTACAATTAAATGTATTTATGCTCAAAGCTCTAAGTAAACTTCCCAATTACTCAACAGAGTACAATGTGGGCATTATCCGACTCCAGTGATGGTTTGGTAGGGTGTTAGTTATGAAGGAGTGACTGAGCCATATTTTTGTGAAAGAGGTATCAAAACATTAGCACAAGTGTATCAAGATACCATCCTTGAGAAGGTAGTTAAGCCCCTTAACAACACCATGTTCAATAACCAAGAATGGTCCTTTCAGCAAGACAGCGCCGGGTCATAAAGCTCGATCCATGCAATCTTGGTTAGAAACCCATGTTCTGGACTTCATCAGAGCTGAAGACTGGCCGTCATCTAGTCCCTCAATGTTTACAAGACTATATTACAGTCAATGGAGACTACTTCAAATAAGCTTTATATATTTTTAATGGTTTTATATTAATGTATTAAACTAACACACTGTAATAGTAATAAATGTTACATGCAATAGAAAGTTTTTTCATTTCTAACAATATTTTGGGCAAGACTATGTATACTTTGATTTGATTTAGATTAATATATTTTTATTATAAAGTTTGCAGTGGTGTTGCTTAATGTTTAACTTTAAAATAATCAAAATTCAATTTTTGTTTTAACTTTTAATTGTCTTAAAACTTATATTTTATCTTCAATTTAATCAACACTTAATTAAATTATAACATGCTTAAACAATTTATATTTTAAATTTCTTTACAATATACATATTGTAATAATAGGAACACTAAATAATATTATTGAATAAAAAATATTATAAAAAATTGTAATAATTATAATATTATTAACTTAAGCTAAAAATATTGCCATATTCATGATATATTTTTAAAATTAAATTAAAATGTTTAGAATTAAATTTATTAACTTTATAAGGTACTTTGGTGCCATTTTGATTTTGTAAATTGTGGGTAGACACTGCTGTAACAAGTATATAACCACTTGATCGTGGCGGCCATCTTGCGCGCGCCGGCGCATCTGTGCACGTACTCTTAGGTGACCTCGCGTAATATTGGCACGTACGCATAAAATGACAACATCTCTAAAGTTTTGTACGGGAGCTATAGAAGTAACTTATGTCGTTAAAAAAATAGGGTCTGTTATACTTCAATTCTGAGAACACTGTTGGTCAAGTGGCTTAGGGTTACTAATTTATACTTTAGTTTTGTTCACATACTTATCACAGACAGAGTTTTAGCTGTTTGAAGTGTTTAGTTTACGAGAAATCGAACTACAAACAAGTGTCCCCCGTGACGTGAAGATAGTTTCATTAATATTTAAGTGATAAGTATTATTTAGGAAAATATAACTAATAAAATAAGTAATTTTATTTATTTATTTTATTACTTATATTTTCCATTAAATCTATTAATTTGGCAAACAGAGTTTGCCACTGAGATTGCTGCTGGAGTTCCACATCTCTCTGTTGCAGCTCTCTTTCTCGCAGCCTCAAGTGCTCAGTGACAAACTCTGTTGCCAAATTCCTCCAGTGCTCATCGCTGTTAAGAAATTGTTCTGTGGCACTATAGTGCCTCCGAGGAGCACGGCGAGCACTATGCGGGGGCACTGGTGTCGGCGAAGGGAGCAAGCGGCGTCGCCCCCGGATCGCGCGCCGCGGTCCCGTGTGGCGTTGAGGACTTTGGGCATGGTGTGGTGTGGGAGAAGTGACACTAGCGTCCACCATTTCCGCATTAAAGGTGCTTATTGATTGGCCACCTTCACCAGGCCTGTTCCACTCTTCAATAACTGAAAAAAAAAACACATAGGTACTTGGGAAAAATATACTCGGGAATAAATTACTAAAACAGATTAATGAATTATTAAAAAATGGAATGGTATATTTATGTTGTTATGTTGTTAACTTCCTTCATTGGCTCTACTATATTAAAAGCACAGTTTTGTATTTGAAAAAAAAATGGTAAAAAAAAACTAACTGCTCTCAACTTGGACAACCTCCTCGATTGGTGTGGGTGACACTGCTTCTGGCGGAAGGCCTACAGTTGTTGCTACAGGTGGCTCGTGTGATCTAACCTGAAAGATGAAACAGATATAATTAAAACATAATATTTAGCACATAATAGGTACAAAGACAATAAAAATGTAAGTGTATTACTATTAGGTATTTACAGAAGGAATCCTAGCCAGGGTGTTCTTATGTATACGAGTAAGTACATGTGGGTATTATGTGTATGGATTATATAAAATAAATATCTATGACAAGACAAGATAAATTAGTATAGTCTAAGCAAGCAGTGTCAGAATTTTAGCATGTGAAATTTAATTTGTTTCCAACATTATGTTTCCATAGGAAAAATTAAAATAATTACTTCTAAACCAACTTCCTCGACTGTTAGTAGACCAGTTGCAGCCTGGGGTCCAATGATGTTAAGGACTCGCTGCTCCTGGTCAGTTAAAATTAATTTAGAAGCTGGCCCACCACCTGTGCCACCTGCAGCTCGGTGGATTTTAGAAGCCTTCCGCTTCGTATTATTTTTTAGGTCACTCCACACCTTTAGGTACATGCAAAATAAACTAAATTAGTGCATATCAAACAAAAACTTTTAGGTAATGTAACCCTATGTTTTTGGATCATAGTTAATAAGCAGGATAAACAACTTTCCAACAAAGGAATGCTTGGGAAGGAACGCAGCATGCTACATGCATCGCAAAGTAGTAGTAAGTTGGGTGAAATTGTTACCTTTTTCCATTTTTCGACCGGCTTGGAAGTCCCTGTTGTGTCCAAGTTGAGAACATTAGTCAGTTCCTGCCACTTTTCAATGGCCCTTAGCCTGCCGCTGGGACCATCTGTCGGCTTATTTAAGTCACCATTTCTAAAAAACATTTGTATGTAAATAAAAGAAACTCTCTTAGACATCTTGGTAGACTATACTTAGAAAAGATTGTTACGTACCTCTCCATAAAATCCACCATCACTTCAAATTGCGACGGGCTAGTTCTCATCATTTTAAAAATGTTTAAACTTTAAAATAATGAACTATCAACTAAGTTTTAAAATTCAACACTCAAACTTCTTCTAAAACGTCAATTTAAACAATATCGAAGGACAACATTCATCTCTTTTCGTTTTCCGGTGTGTAAAAGAGATAAAGCGAATAAAGTGAAGTTCGTTCAATCGAGCCAGTCGATGGTCGTCATCGTGTAAACTATATTCGAAAACTTTGACTCGTACTACCGATTACATCGAAAACTATATAGTTTATCGAGCTCACCAAAACTATCATCGTTTCTGTCATTTGTAAACTCGTACTAGGGGCTCAGTTCTGTCAAAATCACAGATTAAAGAACTAGTAAATGTCAAAATAAAATATATGTCTTCTTTTTAATCTGTGCTCAAAATTCAATAAAAATTATAAACCATACTATAGTTAAATTATAAACCAAACTTAGTTCTTACAGCAGAATGTACTGTAACATAACTCATTTGTGCATAACTTCGAGTCTAAATAGAGATAAAAATATCAAAATATAAAATTATTTATACAATTTATCACCACTGACCACAGAACATCATAAAGAGCAAACTTAAGAATTCATTTCACATTTGTCACTTTTATTATTTATAACCTTTATTCTTAGAGTAATAACAAGCATGGAGGAGCTGTATTTAATTGAACATTTACAATATATTTGATTGTGTCCTTCTTATACACTTCTTTACGAGAGGGACAGAGACAGAAATACACAATTTGCCCTTTCTTAAAATCGCAATGAAGCCAAGTATGCTATAGAATTACTATATTTATATATTGACTATTATAGTGATGTGCTAAAGTTTGACGGTTTATAAATCAAAAATACCGTTTCTTTGTAATATTTATAGTAATTATGAAAAACTATTACACGAAACAATACTTCACCTTAGGTGAAAATTAATTATGTTTAATCTTAACTAATTAGATTTTAAGGTTATAACAATTTTTTAACATTATTTAAATTAATTATTTTGGCTAACAGGTGTTGACTTATTATGAATCATTTTTATTGTATTTAAATTGTATTTATTAATTATATAGAAGGGATTTAATATAATTTAATGTATACTTTTGATTATGTAATTATAGCGAATGTTATGTACACTTGTAAAGACATACATATCCGATTAATTATTAATATTGTCTTCTAAATGTGCATAAATGTTTTAATATGTGTGTTGTTAGTATACTTTTTGATAAATAAATAAATAACAAAAATAAATGAAACTCATTCATGGTCTAATCTTGATTATTCATTATTCAAAAATATAACACAAAAAAAATAAGTTAGCCTAGCGCGGGGATTATGGTTAAACCTCTGATTTATAACATACTCATATATTTTAAGAAATTTTATCAACATGTATTCTAAAAACGAATCGGCAAAGTAATAATGAAGGTACGTCATGCCACATCACTATGATTTAAAAAAAAATTAATTTCTCAAATTGACAAGAATTTAGAGATCGATTACACACTATTCTGATATCGTAAGAGTCTTAAAACAATCAATTTAAACATATTTGAATATTTCATAAAAATGTTAACCACTTGAACCCCGCGCTTTTTGACATGCAACACCCGTTAAACACCGAGCCCGCGCGTCATTTTTCCCCGATACAACCATGATTTAAAAAAACACCCATAATTCAAATAATATAGCACCGATTTAAAATGTATAAGCTGTTTTGGGTTTTTAAATAATATGAGCATTTATGACAATATACAAAATACACTTTAAACTATTGATGAATTATAAATAAGGTGACAATATATCAGTGTTAGTTGAAAATGTAGTAGTTGTTGTAATATATTGATTTCTGACAATACCACGGTTTAAACTTACATTAAATTTGAAACACTGTTTTATGAATAAACATGTAATCGCACAAAACCATTTCTTGATTTATTTATATTAGTTGTTAGTTACAATCAAATTCAAAACTTTATAGCACTCGCGGCTTGTTCGTTGTATTTGCGCAGCTCATCGCGCAATTTTCAAATCAATTATCCGAGTTATAGTAGGTGAATTCATAATAAAACTGATACTAAAATACAGAATAATCCTTGCTTTACAAATATGCACTAATAAATCTTGAAAATAAGCCACTGTAATCAAAATTTGGATGGTTTTCTTAAAACATACAAAAATTGAGGTTATTTTTTATAGACGCTCGTGTTGTATTGTAATTAACGTTTCTGTATATAAATTTAGCTCAAATTATAAAAGAACAAGCTAAGCATAATCATCTACATGAAAACTTAACACTTTTTATTCAAAAAACTAAACATTTAAACATGTGAAGTTGACTGTAATAATGTATGTAGTATGTACTGATAATATTTTGGTACGTAGTGATGTACCCCACAACACTAAAAATTATCGATTATTTTCGTGAACCGTTAAACACAAATAAACACAATTACAATTTTTATATTTATTTATGACAATAAAAAATAAGTATTTAAAAAATCAAAATACATAAGTGCAATAAAACAATGTAATTTTTTGGACAAATTAGATAAAAAAACATTAAATAAAGTATAATTTTCATAAAAATATAACAAATAAAATTATTATAAAAACATTAATAAATGCGAGAATAAAAGTTCTGGCCCGCAAGCTTTCGTATCACGAAAAATTTAATTTATGTAAATTAATATATTACGAAAAAGTAACATAATATATTAATTAAATATTAATTAATAAAAAGAGAAATATCTAGCTCAATTTAAAAAATTATACCACTTATATGGTACTTAAATACTATTTTTCACTAGTTCCATGTACTGGCACTCCTATCTTGCTATTTTTAAAATAATTTGATAAAATAATAATATTTAGATGAACATAATATTTATTGATTCAAAGATTTCTTTTAAGAAATTTGCTGTTCTCGAGGATTGTCAACCCTTTTATTATCTTTTCCTCTAATCTAGAGAATCATTTAGATAGTCAAAGAAGACTTTAATTTACTCTAAATGCCTGTGTAATACCTCGCCAATATTCGAAGTAACCATGAATAGTTACGTTACTTAAATGGTAGACACAAGTTTAATACGTATATATTTTTTTGCCAACTGTTTTTGAAGTCCCACGTAACATGAAGCGGGCGTTTTGCAAATTACTTAGTGCTTTTCTAAACTATTATTACTGAGTATTTCCCAGTAGATCAACTCAATAATATACCCTACTACTAAAGCTTTTTACAGTACTATTAGACCGACGAGGCAGTCAGGGAATGCTTATGTTATTTCAGACTAGCGACTCACCCTCGCTTCGCTCAGGTTCGTCACTAGATACGTTTTAACGGTTAGTGTGAAATAGATATAACTTGTTTTCCAGTGGGAACAAGATAGTCTCCCGCGGTAAAAAGTAGCCAATTTCATTCTTCAGCCTTCTATCTTCACACAAAAAAATCACAAATATTCAGCACTTTGTTTCGACGTGAAAGAAGTACAAACAAACAAATAAAGTCAACGTCAAACTGTATATCGTAGAAAGAGAAAGTGTGAAATTTACAAATGTATTCAAGTAGTATATATTAATTTTAAGGTTGCGTTCATAATAATATAGTAATAAGTAAAAAGAAAAATGTGATTTTTACGTTTTTCCGTGATTTTTTTCTATTTTTTCTCTTCATAAGAACCTTCCTAGGACTTCAATGAATATTTGAAAAAAAAAATAGGCTAATTGGTCTAGCCGTCCTGAAGTTTTGCGCTTAGCAACAAATTTAGTCATTCATTTTTGTTTATATAGATATGGATGAACGTCTGTAATAAACTACATTATAATGGGAATACCATTATAGTGTAGTTTATTATGTTTAACTTTGTATTTAGGTTTTTACATATAACTATTATATTTTACAATACATAAAAGTATTTTATTTAGCATTTTATTCCCCACTATGACATATTTATATTAAAATATTGATATTATCGATATCACATATCGACATGTGTCAATGTCTAACTGGTCTTTGATGAGAGTTCAAATATGTCAAATTTGACAGCTTATAGGTAATATCCTCTCATTTGTGTTGCCCACTTATGAAGCTTTATGTCAAAAATGCAGCTTCGTGTAGGGTGGTTTTAAACAACCCCTAAAACTTTCTCGCGGGTGTTTAAAATGACGACATCTGTAAAGTTTTGTATGGGAGCTATAGTAACTTATATCGTTGAAATCGTTATGAAATAACCTAACACATTTAAAAAACCACAATAAAAACTGCCTTACAATGTATTAGTAAATAGACCTGGAAGTCAGGGAACCCGATGTTACCCAAAAATCTACCTAAAAACCTTTATAACTTAAAAATAAAACCATTATTTCAAATTTTTGTTTTTTTATTTCATAAGAACTGTATTATCTCACATTAATAAACAAAAAGAATACACCTCTCCATATATTTTTTTTCACCACACAAGCTTTAGAAAATTTCACCCTTTTTTTTCACCCGCGCGAGTGAAATAAAATAATAAAATCCTTTACTTTTCAATATCGAAAACACTGTAGGTCAAGTGGCTTAGGGTAAGAACTTTTTATGTAATACGATCCACATACTTGTTACAGACAGAGTTTCAAGTGTTTGAAGTGTTTAGTTTACAATAAATCAAACTACAAGCCAAGCACTTGAAATTAAAAACAAAAAAAAAAGGTCTCTCAAATGTTCGCAATAATTGAAAAATTCTTTGCATTTATTTTAAACACTAATTGACCTCCTAAAATATGATTATAATGACAATGTTTTAAGCACAACGATAATATTATACGCTTCCATATTGAAATATTTCTAAAGTAAACAAATAGAATACCCCATCTGTGTAGACATCCTTTAAAATATGGTATTTTTTTATTACAATAATACGAATTATTTTTACATTTGTTTTTAAATGAAATGTTTCGTAAAGATCATAAAAATAATAGACTACGTGTATAATATATTATATATAACGTATATAATACACAATGTTTATAATAAAGTTAACAAAAAATATCGACGAGAATGACGCCATTTTGCCGCGAATAATAGCGGCGATGTTTGTTAAAACCACTATTTCTATACAAAATCTTATTCAATTGTCCTAATCATGTAATTAATATTGATCTTTACTTACTTAGTCATAATGTAAATCCATTTTACGATCACTTTCACTCCACACACAATAGATATTATCACAAAAAGAACACGCGAACAATGCACACGGCTCGCGCGTTTCGACGAAACCGAGGGGCGACTTTGTATAGATTATATCTCAATAATAGTGTATTTTATAAACTTTGTCTTCAGTCTTATGCTATGCTTATTTATTTGAGTATACTGTGTGAAAATTAGAGCGATACAAATAAGATTTGAAAAATGTTATTCACTTACATAGAGGATGCGGAATTTGAATGATAAGCGTGCTTAATATGCACGAACTTTTGACGTTTATTTTGACACACTGCTTCAGAAGCACAGTCTAACACATGAGAGGATATTTGTAAATAAACATATTTTATATAATAAAAATATTGAAATATGCTACAAACAACTGAAAATATGAAATTATATTAGTTTTTCTTTAGCGATTTACCTTTATCAGGCACCAAATCAATGATTAATAGTCAAAATTCATGCTGTAAAATGGCGATTTTTTTTACGAATTTTATACATCCAAATTCGTTGGACCAAAAAACTAATTTTATAACGTGATTATAAACTTATTAGTATCTCAATAGTGGCAAAGAATACTAACAATAAATACTTATACGTTTACGGCACAAATTCACTAGTTTAAATATTTTAAATTACACAAAAACAATAGCGAACCGCGCGCTCTTCACTTGAAATTTGAACAATTTTTGACGCGTTTGTTTTTAACGTTGTCGCCATTTAATTAAAATTTTATTTTATTATATAATTGATAAAACTTCTAAAGTTTGCGTGTATCACTCATTTGGCATAAAATAAACTAATTTCGTCGTGTAATAAGTGATAAAATTGCAGCGGGCGAGGTGGTGCCTATGGGTACCAGCGGGGTTTAACGGTAACGCCGGAAGTGGTACCCATAGGCACCAGCGGGGTTCAAGTGGTTAAGTATTTTAACAGAAAAATCCAAAAAACACTTACCGGTGAAATGTTACATTTTGATTAACTTCACTTTTCTTTGAACTATGGCGATTACAGCCGTAAGCCACACAAGCCATCGAAACAAAATGTTTTTAAGTTTCCTTAAAACTAAGTTTGTTACATCCAATTACTCTTTTATCATTAAAATAATCACAAATATCAAAAACACTGTAAGTCACCAGCTGGTCACTTTGACAAGTAAAAAGTGGCTTCACACCATTGAAGACGATAGTTTCTTTATTATTACGTCTCTCTCTAACTTACGTCATCTTTTAGTAAGATAAAGCAGTGCAAATTATAAATTTATTGGTTCAGTTTAATACGAGTCCTCTATGCTTTAGACGTGGCAAAAATGTATCTTTAGCCAGATTGGAACAATCGCATCTGGAACAGTGCTAAGTTCCGGATCAGTGATATGTTTCATTTGGAACATTTGGAACACTAGATTAATAGAATAATGTTTTAGGTTCAAAATGACCCAATCAATAATAAAATCGATTTTCCTTCATACTTTAACAGGCTTAGGACTGACAGCTAAAACAAAATTATTGTGCTATTATTCTAATAAGTATATATATTCTAATGAGTATAATATTCTAATAATATAATTTAAGTACCTAATTATTCGCACTATTCACATTAGTCTATAGAAGTTTTGCGAGAATCAAATTTCTCAAAAATCTAAATGTCTCAAATGCACCAGCGCAATCAAAACACAAAACAAGACAAAACCTGTTTATACTTTGTTTTGGTTTGCGGTCCGCACGTGCCAGCGTTGGATCGGGAAGTAATCGGCATCGCATCGCGCGATCGAAACTGTCCGAACGCCAACGGTGACTACAGACTATAAATGAGAGAGTTCCAAATGAAACACTTGTACTGACATGAATGTTCCGAATCATTCGGATCACATTGATGTTTCGTAACACTGAGTCGTTTCACTAAAGAGCTACACACGTCTACTATGCTTGTTATTACTCTAAGCCTTTATTTGTCATCCATGTTTATAACCACAGACCAGGAATAAAATTTATTACACATAACCTATAAATTATGTATTACATAAAATGGATTTTGAAATCTCACAAGATACGAACATAAAAAGTATTAATAAAAATTCGTCACTCGGGAAAGCTTTAATATACGCAACAGGTGGCCTGGCTTTAGGCGTGAGCATCATATGTATACCGTTTGTTTCACCTGCATTTCGAAAAATTTGTCTACCTTATGTTCCAGCAACTACAGATCAATTGTTAGGAGTTAAATTAGCGCTGAAAGGCAGATCTGGAAGATTACTAGATGTCGGTTCCGGGGACGGTAGAATAGTATTTACAGCAGCTAAGTTAGGTTTTCAAGCAGATGGAGTAGAATTAAATCCAGTCTTAGTATGGTATTCAAGAATATCAGCTATTCTAAACGGACAATATCGAGAAACCAAATTCTACAGACGAAATTTGTGGTCATTTGACTTGGTGCCCTATGATAATATCGTTATATTTGGAGTGGAACAAATGATGATTGACTTTGAAAAAAAATTATTAAAAGAAGTTAAAGAGGGTACAGTCGTTGTAGCATGTAGATTTCCTTTACCAAATATGATACCAGTTAAAACAATAGGACATGGTGTGGATACAGTTTGGAAATATATTGTTAAAAGATAAGACAATAATATTAAATATTTATTTTAACTTAAAGGTTACATTTACATAAACAAAGTAATATACATTTTAGGTCAAAAACGCCCACTTCTTTTTCGTCCTGTGTACTTAGTGTCTGGTTTAGTCTCTTTACCCTGTTTTCGTCTTCTTTCTTTCTTCTCCAGAAGCCAAGCTCTTGTATTTTTTAAAGGTTTGCCTCTTGCTGCTTTAGAAGCTTCTCTTCTTGCATATTTAATTTGCAAAGAATTCTCACTTTCATCTGTGCCTGTGTATATACATAGTATAAAAATTATGAATGATATGTCTAAACAAACATTGTATTTTATAATAAAATATGGATTATATATTTTGTATTAATAAAAAATCTTAAATGATAAATAACATTTATCCCAGAAAACTAAAATATTACCTAGAGCTTGTGGTAATGGTGCAGCACCTCCTGTCATAAGTACAAGGAAGAATTTTTTAGCTTTGGCAGAATTAGGAAAGTCAATGACAACACCACCATAAAAACCAGCTTTCATAGCCTGAGCTGTCACAAGATCCAATTGATTTTCATTTTCTGGGTAGAATTGGAATACTGCTCTTGCTGATCTTGACTAAATGAAAAAAATAAATATATTTTAAAAATATGTAATACCTTTGCTAATTATTTAAATAAAAATACACACATTGGCTTATTTCTTTTACAAATATTCAAACTTTTTGGCAATATATTATTTTACTCAAGATTTTATAGTTATAATATAACAATGAGTTGAAGAGATAACAATCATACACATAAACTTTCTTATATAAAAATCATATACCTATTCAGAAAATAAAATAATCCTGTTAATATTTCAAAACTTACCAATGAAGCATATAAGGAACTAAAAAATTTATATAATCTCTTGACTGGTTGATGTGATTTTTTATCAGCATTGAATAACCACTGTAGAGCAGATACAGAGACTGCTCCATCAAAACTACCTGCTTTAAAGGGTACTCCTTCACCCATATCTGCAAGAATCAAGTCGCCTTCCGATTCTCTTTCTAAGGCAACATCTGAAAAATAATATCATACAACTATTTTACAACTTATTTTACAACACTTTCATACGTCAAAATGCAAAAACATTTAATTGTATACTCACCCAACATAGATGGAGAAATATCTAAGCCAATCCACATGTGTCCATATTCTTCAAGCACTGCACCGGATAAGCCCGATCCACAGCCAATATCCAACAGAAGACATGGTGTGTCCTCAGGTAATAACAACAATTCGATACATCTTTCTGTCATTTGAGCTTGAATATCTATTATTCGGGAACTGTAATTTTTAAATTATATTTTAGACAAAAAAAAACAATTACAATTTTCTCAAAAGTTTTAAAAATGTACTAACTTTTGCGTATACTTTCTTGCCTCATCGTCATTATAAAACTGTAAAAAAAAATGCGTGTATAACAAATTACTTAAATTTAAAATAAAAGTTTTAATTTAAAAGAATAAAATCAGTTTTTTTACGAGTTCAGGTGGAGCTTGATGTTCAGGTCTTTTAGACATTATTAATATAGTTTAGTTGTTCTAAAAAAGGTATTTAATGTGTTCTCTTATAATTATAACCTTCACTTTATAAACAAACTAACGCACGTCGCACATTGTAATCATATATTATTTCTTTAAACCAGAGACAAGGAACTGCTTTAAGCTGTCAGCTGTCTTCTGTCACGCACGGAAGTCGGAAATTGAAAGGTAGCAGAAGATAAAATATTTCAGTCAATGATCCTAAAGCCGTCTTGACACGATCAAAGTCTACTTTAACAAAATAGATTTTCCTCAATAGTAACATAAAATGACTTTTGTTTATGCCTTGTGTATATTCAATTTACAAATTATAACAGTTCATAAAATCTTGTGTTTATGTTTATTCAATCGGGAACTGTAAAGTCCTATGAACTCACAGATGAACTCTGGATTTAACTATTCAACTCATGAATGAATCAAGTAACTATCTACTCGGATTTATTAGCTCAGCCTTTAGGATAGATCTGCCTTACGCACAGTGCGGCGATCACGTCATCAATCGATTGAACGGGTTGTACGAACAGGGTATTTTTCTGAACAGATCAGTATAGATCTAGATCTTTTAAATTGAACAATTGACACATGTAGGTGACTTATAACATAATATAATATTTAATTTAACATATTTATATATTAAACTTTCCATTTAATAATATTGATATTTTATTTAATTTACGTATTAATATTATATTACACACACACCTACATACACACAACACATAAACTTAATTATTTATATTTATTAATTAATATTTATTCACTTTCCATTAATTCACAAGCATAGCCGCGCGAAACCATAGATATAGAGCACATCGTTTACATTTTGTATCTGGACTTTTATTTGTTTTTTTAGTCTATGCTTCATGTTCGTAAATTTACGCGGGATGTCATGAGAGGGAAAACAACGAAAAAAGATATTTAAATTAAATCTACTTTTTTCAAATGATCTATATTAAAAAAAATACGATAAAAAAGTATATTTAAGAACTTATTTTAATTAATGACTGCGTAGTATTGTCTACTACTTTAAAGGAAGAAGTACAGGTTAAAGAACACAAAATGCCGAAAGCTTTAAGTCTCAAAAAAGTGAGTTTTAAAATACCTACAATATGTTTCATTTCAATATACTTAAATGCCTGCATTAAAAACTGAATTTCTTTTAGCCACAGAATGGTGCAGTAAAAAACCAAAAACCGATAACACAATTTTTTAAAACTACTCAACCGCAGTGCAACGAAGAATCGCAAAATAAATATCAAAAATCAGATAAGTTTGACTTAAAGTACGCTAAAAGGAAAGCATCATCTCCTTCTAAAATACAGCCAATTATGGCAAATCCTCTTAAAAAGTGTAAATTAGATAACGGCTTTGAGAATGGTAACGCCTTTAATTTCTTATATTTTGTTTTCAAATGTATGTTATGAAATAATCTGTATATAAATATTACTTATTATTTCATTACAACATCTCTATATGATTAATTTTTCAACTTTAGGACAATTTATTGAAGTTCCTGACAATAAAACAAGCGCCATTCCTGAATTGAAAGGAAATTGTAGTAGATTGTATGTAACGGAAAAGGAGAATTATGTCAGCAATATTAGTGAAGATGGGATTGTTGATAATGTTTTAAAACCAATTATGAAATCCCCTACTAAAAGCCCAAAAGGTATTTTATCCATTTTTCGTGAGAAATTCAGTTTGTTATTATAGTTGATTAGTAAATATCCAAAGATTTTTAATGGCTCTTTGTTATATCAAATGTATAATCTTATATGTATATAATTTAAAAAAATAGATACATTTAGGGACTGTCAAGTGTAGTATGTCTGTTCATTTGAATTAATAAATAATAAATTTAAAAATAATATTTTTTATATGTTTTTTATATTTCTTAAAGCTAGAAAAGTTATGTCACCTGTTGAATTTGAAAATGAAAGAGCATCTCTGTCTGGATCTACTGAAAAGATGCAAGAGTTTTCAGAAAATGATAAACATTTGGATGATATGTTTGAAGATGACTGGGACCATAATTTAGAGGTAAAATTGTTATTTCAATAACAGTAATGTATTCCTTCACCCAGCCCTGGGATTTGAATTTTGAACTCACTTCACTTGGTTTGCCAACCAAATGTGGGCTGGACCACTGGGCTAGCGTGGCTTTTTTGTTTTTCTGTAATAGTGTTTTAATTAGTTTTTACATTAATTGTATTAAACAAAATTTTACAGCCATTAAAAATTGACTTTCTGCAATTGTTTACTATACTGGAGGTTGTAGTTCACACTAACATTTTCTTTTTGTTTCAGACTGAGGATAATTTAGATTTAAGTGTAATGCAAAGGTGTGAGATTATTTCTGTCGAAAAACTCTCACATAAATTAAAATTAAGACTTCAAAACGATAACAACAATAAGGGTGCCTGTATTGTTGAAGGTGTTTGGTAAGTATTCATTTTTGTGCTCAACTGGTACATTTTAAAGTTAATAACAAGAGAGTTGAACTGAAGTGCTCATTATAATTGTTTTATTAAAATTTTAAAGAGGTATATTGAGAAAGCAAATATTTCTTACTAGAATTATCCAGAATTTTTTATACATTCTTTGACCTAATTCCTTTTTATGTGTATTATCATGTAGTATTTTATAATCATCAAGTGGTTAGAAGTATAGTATAATATTGTTACCAAAATTCTATTGTTATTATATACTAAAATAATTAGTGCAATAAAAAAGATAAAATAATTATTCATTATAAGTATGTATACCAAATGAATATTTTTAATTGATATTAGGATGTTTATGTTACAATTTGTTAAGATAGTCCAGCTGATGGAAAAGTAACACACACAATCACTCATAAACTTTCGCATTGATAAACTTGACAACTTTTTTCTTTCAATAAAGAGTAAATTTTCGATTATCGTTTATATTTAAAAAATTTTGCACTATTTCCTAGGTTACACACACCATTAGAGGCAGGGGAGATAGTGAGTATAATAGCATCGCGTGACGCAGCAGGCCAGTTCAGCGTGAACAACACGTCTGGGCTGCTGGTGCTGCGGCCAGACCACCTCATCTCCACAACAAACGTTGTGGCTGGCGTGTTCTGTAAACGGAAGGCTGTGCTGCAAGAGCGATGGCGAGGAATCGATTCGGCTAATACTGCGGTAGTTATGTTCTTCATAAGTTTTTTTTATTTAAACCCGTCTCAAACTTTGCTGCGGATTTTTTTTTCTGAATTGACTTAAGTTGCCAATAATGATAATAGCATGTAGATCTTTATTTTAATGTTTTTGTAGGCCTTAGGATTTTACTGTTTTATATATTGTTAATTTTTTTATAAATATAATTCCTTTCATTGCAGATGACATTAGGTATTCTAGTCCACGAATTAGTACAGAAAGCTTTAACAAACAATATATCAAATAGGACTCAATTGGGCTTAGAGGCTGATAGTTTATTAAAGGACTCAATTCAAATGTTATATGACTCAGGAATGAATGAGGTTGAAGCGCGATCAAATATGGAAGTGTATATTGGGCCACTGGCTGAATTTATGCAGACATATGTTGTTAACAAACCAAAAAATATGGTGAGAATTTAAATATAGAGGTTGTAACATGTCAAATCGATCAATGGTTGGAATCGCCTCTTTTCAATTTCGATCTTTGGTGGGAAGTTTTCTTTTATTACAAAATGAGGTTCTATCAATGAAATTTTTTTTTCAAAAGTTATGCTAAATTTAAAATTTCATTATATTTCCACTTTTTCAAATTTATTTTTTCCATCCAACCATTTATTGATTGGACATGTAATCACCAAATCCACCACCACCAGCACCAAATGTAAATTAAGTACCATAATTATGTTCAGTATTATTATGAACTATGTGTTTGAGTCAATTGCTTAGAATCTGTGGTATTTGCCACATGAGCGTTAAGATGCATTGCACCATTTGGCGAGCTTACAGAAGGAGAGCTGTCCTTCATGGCCATGAGAGGATTGTATACCAGACCTAATACACTTTGGAAAAATTTTAAAATTTTGTTTGATTAAGTTTGGTATTCTAAGACCTATTTTAAGATCTAATTTAAGGTATTCTATTACCTGTTTAATTCAAATATATTTTTTTGTTACAGAATTCTGGTAATGGTAAATGGAATGGTTTTGTAGACAAAGTTTTAGAAATTGAAGAAAATGTTTGTTGTCCACAATTGGGATTGAAGGGAAAGATTGATGCTACCTTACAAGTTACAATACATGAAAAAGGAAGTAAGTAATTTTAAGGTTTCATATACAAAAGTCTAGGCCAAATAATTTATCTTACAGCATTGAAATAAGCATCTTTAACACTGTATCAAGTGTTATATTTAATATAGAAAATGTTGCTGTTAAAATTAAAGCGTAAAATTTTTAGGATAGTTCTGCTATCAATTTAACACAATTATCAAAAACTGCACAACATGTAGAATGCCATCTGCTGCTATTTAATAAACTAACCCCTTTGTAGATAATATAAGCTCAATTTAAGCTGATATATCAATATAACATTTCAGAGCGTCAGTCAGCAACAGTGCCCCTGGAGTTGAAGAGCGGGCGCGCGACGGCGTCCGCCGAGCACCGCGGACAGCTCGTGCTGTACGGCATGATGCTGAGCCTGCAGCGGCGGGAGGACCCCACCCGCGCGGCGCAGAGGGGACTGCTCTTGTATTTGAAGTTAGTCGATTTGTTTTTCTCGACAATTAATGAGTACTAACGGCAGCTTTCATGTTTTTGACTGAATTTGACTCTAAAGTGATTTCTAAAACTAGTGATCGTTCATAGTTTACTTGAAATTAAAGTTAATATTATAAATTTAAATAGTAATCAAGATTAGAGTAATAAACGAACTTTTATAATTTATATCAATATATATTTTACATGGAACTATTTGTCTTCTGTATTATTACGATGTTAAAACTACGAGCGCTTGTGCAGAGAGCGCGTGGACCTGCGCGAGGTGAGCTGCGGCTACCCGGAGCGGCAGGGGCTGGCCGCGCTGCGCAACGAGCTGGCGCTGCACCTGGCGCCGGGCCCGCGCGCTCGAAGCGATACCGGTAAGTGTTTGTATGTTAAATTTACCACATTGTACATTACTTATTAATTAAACGAGTTACGATTTATTAAACGAAGTAATCTCTGGATCTACTGAACCGATTTAGATGAAATTGGGTAAGAAGATAGTTTGGGACTCTGGGAAGGACATAGGATACTTTTTATTCCGGAAATCATCTCTTAAGGGGGTGAAAATGAGGATGAAAGTTTTTATGGAGAATCAACCTAGGGACGAACCCACAGATATAGATGTATATAGATAACGCAAATGCATGTACTTCGCGTGTCCGAACCCCGACCAAGCGTCCAGGTTGGTCGCCGCCAACTTCAGTCCGTGCGCGTCCATTGTTACAGCCAGACGGCCGCAAAAATTAAAAAAATGCCTCGTTACGTGATAATTAACTGCAATAGCCCAAAAATTTCGAGCACCCAAAGGCAGGAACATATTTCCTATCACAGGTAAGTTATTTTAAAATTATATTATGCGTAAATTCATATTAAAACTGTTTTTTAAGTATTCCAAGCTGTGTGCGAGTCCCAGAATATATATAACTATAAATTAACGTTAAGTAAACGGTATTCACATTACATTGCCGCGTTTGCTTTGGACGTTTGATCTGACGTTGTGTGTTAGGAGACGATGAATATCGGAACAAGGGATACTGTCGCGCATCGCTTCGACTTCGTGATACAGGCAATTTGTCATTCTTCTGTCAAATCTAGCGACTAGTGTTGTTCGTTCTACAACATACATATATCAATAATCGATATCGGACCGACATATTATAAAAAAAAAAACAATTTAGTAGATAAAACAAGCTCATGCGTCACCTAATTTTAAACGACAGCTTTAAAAAAAGGAGGGTAATATTTTTAGGGTTCATGTATTCAATGTGTTTTTGTTTATCCTTTCAACATATACGAGTATGTTTATGTATTTAATGTATTTATAAATTTCTATTGTGTTTAAAAATTGTTTTTTTAGTTTCCCACATGATCCAATCATAAAAGAAAAATGGATTGCGGCCACGGGACGGAAAGACTGGTTCCCGACTAAACACAGTACTATTTGTTCTATATATTTTGAAAATATTAGTTTCATTGAAGGAAAAAAGTTAAATATATGTGTATGAGCGAAACGACCATGGCGGCTGCTCCAGCTGAATCGTAGCGGGGCGGAGGGGAATCGGCGGCATCGATGTCTTTGAATCAGTTTGGATTTTCCGTCACGAAATTTCGGCTGTGACGTCACAGTAGGTGTTAAAAAGTCGGCACGCTTGGTTTCAATACAAATCGTGATACTTGCGTTATCTATTACATCTATATCTGTGTCGAACCTAAGCGAAGCGAGGGTGAGTCGCTATACAGTACCTGCTATTTCTATTTCAGATCACCTAGTGGATATAGAAGACGCGTCGCGCCTGCTGCAGCAGAGCTTGCCGGAGCCAGTCGACCATCACAACGCGTGTTCTAAATGCGCTTACTTAACAATCTGTTCCTTACATTTATGGTAATTTCTTATATAAAAAATTTGCTTTTTTTTAATGTATGCAAGCAGCCTGTCGCCGTCATTTTATTCCAAACAAGTATTTGATATTTTAAAAAAAATCCATCCCAGGCACACAGATGGTCCAAAGGTGTCAGAAACTCATCCTCTATCGAAGTTAAAAGAAGAATCTCTGGGCCATCTCTCCCTGAAGCATATACAATATTTTTTACACTGGACCAGTCTGTTAAAGTTAGAAGAAAAGGCACAAATGACAAATTCTCCATTACATGCTTTATGGACTGAAAGTGAAGAAAAACGGTTAGAAAATGGCTTTTGCACTGTGAAATTAAGCTTATCAATTCAAAAATTCAATACAGCTTCTGGATATTACATAAGTTAAATAATAAAATATTTATTTTTAAATTAAATTTTTATGCCAAAGTTTATTGCACTAATTACTATATTATTTTTAGATCAAAACGAGGGGTGTGTGCTGCTAATCTGAAATTGAAAAATGTTACAAATTCAGGAGATAGATTTTTACATGTCTTTCTTAGAGAACTACCAAGCTCAGGTTATTTTTTTCTAAAAAAATCTGAAAAAAGCATAAAGTTAACAAATATTTTTATATATAAAATTTTTTAATGTAATAGGTTCATTAAATGGAAGTAAAGCAGCAAGTGGACCTCAAGAGGGCGAATTTTCGATAGTGAGCATAGAAAATCGACCCTGGATCGCAGCTGGAGTAGTTACGCTATCAAATAACAATGAATTACATATACTTTTAGAAAGGTAAAAAATATTAAAATTCATATTTTAAATAAAACTATATCCTCGGATTATTTCACGGATTTATTTTCATTTTTGGTTCCCGACGCTTCGAATGCTTTACAGCAATCATCTAAAAAAGTATTACAGTCACATTTATCAAGAATATCAATATTATATAGACAATTTCAATTTTAAAGCTGTATGATTTTTGATAAAGTAATTACAGTAACCCGTCTTGTTAGATTATATAATATGAAAGATGACTAGAAGTTAGTTCGACTCCCATGAAACAAAAATAGGCTATAAGAAAGTTTTTAAAGCTAAATAAAAATACTTCTCATATTTTTTGTATTTAGAGATTTAAGTCGGCGTTTAAGCAAGCAAACTCTATTTCACATGGACACTTACGAATCGTACGCAACTACGGTACAAAATCTTACTAATTTGGGAGTGCTTATGGAAGACAGTGACCGAGCCTTAAAGCTTAGAAAGTAAGTTGAAGTTTTTTAAAATATGCAAAATATATAGAAAATCCATTACTATAATTATATCGCTAACCTTCATAGTCAACTCTATTTTTCTATTGTAATCTAATAGACCCACTAATGCCATTTCTAAACTATTATTATATACCAAATTATATTATATACCATATACCAAAAAGAAAAACTTAAAGAAAAACAACTAAGATATTCACCATATCAGTGGCGAAGGGTGAAATTTTAGCAGAGGTAAGCCGTTCCAAAAAAATAAACAGACAAAAATCATTGATACACTATTTTTATATATCAATGCAAAAAAAAGGCATGTAATTGTGAAGATATTTTTCTTTTTTTTATAAGGCTATTGTGTTTTTTAAATACATGTAAAATATTCAAGCAAAATACATTTAACATTTAATATAATAATAAAACCTCATAAAATATTAATAACGCCATCTATGAAAAATCATTACGCATCACTTAGTACGAGTATTCGTAAGTGAAAATACGGGAATTTGATTTTATTTTTCTTTATTAAAAGTATATTACATCCTATATTTTTTGGGATTTAAATATTATTATTTCTTTTTTTTTTGTTAGTTTTACATAAATATGTTTGATCAATATAATATTTAATATAAATACCGCCATCTTCTTAAATCTCATTGAACTACTTCGTCTTTCTTATTGATGAAATTGATCTATTATTTTATTGTATTTTATTTATCAAGACAAATTGGACGAAAATTATGAAATAATACACAAAAATGAACAATGAGAAGCGCAGGCGTAATATCCTATAGCAATACGTCCGTTTTTAAAATGTCTAAATAACCTATTTAGTATTTAGCTTAATTCGTCAAATTATATTGTTAATTAATGTAACATTTAAAATAACATATTGTTTTTCTCTCTAAACTTAAATAGAATCAGAATATAATAAACATGGAAAACTAAATATTATTTTAATTTAGCACATTCACATATTTTAGCATATCTTTAATAAAAAGTTTTATGAAAATATATAGGTAACTCATTTCATGTAATAATTAAATCATATTTCAATCAAATGAGTATCTTGATGACATGCTTTTTAATTATTGAACAACTAAGTTTATAAAACCAAAGTCAATAGTGTGCAAATGAATGCCATAATGGCTAATCGAACTCACCGAAATTAACAAATATGTGAAACACTCACTTTCCACAAACAAACAGCGCAAAATGTCTATATTACACTAAAATCAAGTTAAAACTCAATAAAACAAAAAAATTCTTAAGCAATGCACTAGTAGACAATAACAATCCGCCGTATTAATTTATATTAAATCTGAAATCATTCAAATAATAACATTGCTCGTCTGACGCTTCGCTTGTCAAATTAGGGACGTTTTGTAATTTTTGACCAATCACAGGCAGGATAAGACGTAAAGAAGCAGCTTTTCGAGCAACAAAAATTTGATAAGTGCGCATGCGTAAAATACTAAAAATGAATGAAGTCACGTGACAATGTTCAATCCAAAACATTGAATGAAACACAATTTTGTATGAACGCGGTAAGCTAAAATACAACGTCTTATCGTCGCATTTCTATGAAGAAACGCGTAAGCAATTTGGAGCGCAAAAATGTATTTTGCATTGCTTGTGATTCTTTGCGTTATATTATTTTCAGAAATTGACGTAGTGATAATAAATAGATTGTTTATTAACTAATTATGTTAATTCAAAAAATAAATATTTATAATGAATGATGGATTATTAGATTTCTAAAAGGTAAGACGGTGGGAATCGTCTTGTATGGACCCTTCGCCACTGCACCATATTCATTCATTCACATTTATGATTTAATTACTGTTTAGTTAACTAGTAACACCAATTTCAAAATCATCTTAAAATATATTATTGAATCCTGCATTTCTTTTCCCAGTACAATAAATCCTATATATTTATATATAGGATATAATAAATAAAATATTATTATTTGTTAGATTGATAATAGACAAAGAGCCGGCGTCGTTCGCAGCAAAGCTGCCGCGCGAAGTGGGGCGGCTGGGCACGCGGCTCATGCGCGCGCTCAACGTGCAGCAGCAGCGCGCCGTGCTGCGCGCGCTGGCCGCCGCGCGCCTGGCGCTGCTGCGCGGCCTGCCCGGCACCGGTGCGACCACATCATTATATATACATTCTTTTTTTAGGCTAGCCATGTACAAAGATGTTGTAGTGCACAATTATCTATCCATCATCTCTTTACTCTATATCCTGCTTTTACGGTTTAAGAATTTATTTCTCAAAAAAAGAATACAATTCACTTAAGTATTTGAGAAAACAAGATACATCTTAATAGTAAATACAAGCATACGGGCGGTACACAAAAATGTAGAACTACAGAAAATAAATTCATCGGTTACAATAATGTGGGTATACAAGAACATCATGCATCATTACGTATTGCCTTAGCGATTGCAATTAGTTAGCAATTTTTGTAAACATTAGTTAGTTGATTTTTGTATAAAAAATATTTAAACCAAGATATTAATCAATATTTGCACAATAAAAATTATAGTAGGATTAAAGCATAATGTATGTATATATTAGGTTCAACTATTTTAGTGCCTTGAAAATTCTTTTAATATCTATATTAATTATTTTGCCCGCGTCTGGTAGGTGTGTATATGCTATCCTAAACTACAAACTTGTATTTATAACACCAATGTAATTTCTAAAGCTGCGGATATTATATGATATTTAGGCATTTGTTTATATTATTGATTTTATTAATCTGCTTATTTACCTAATATTATGGAACTTAAGGCTGCGGACCTGTGCCGTAATTACAATTTAATTGTAATTCTCTTTATAAAATGCATTGATTTGTTTACATACTGTTTGCATTTAAATAAATTTATAATTATCTTAAAAAATCATTAATTAAACTATTTTAACTCTTTATTACTACTAAGAATAAATGAAGGCATTTGTTTATATAGAGACATTAGTTTTATTTGAATTATTATTACAGGAAAAACGCAAACAATCAGCGTGCTCATACAAATGCTCGTAGCTCTTAAACAACGCGTCCTCGTCACCGCGCACACGCACTCCGCCGTCGATAATGTGTTAAGCAGGTTTGTGTGTAAATAAATGAAAATAAATACAACCATGAAAAAACTATATATCCTTGTATGATTTATGATAAATTAGCTATTTATTTTGAGCTAATAGGGACACATGTCCCTAGGTTTTAACAGCCTTTCTTTATGTTTTACTCCAGGTTATAGTCTATTTGTATACTAAATTTCCCAAAAATCTCAGTCATTTCAGCGTAAAGCAGTCAAAAACATACACACATACTTTCGTATTTATAATAAGTCCAATTTTCAATATAAAATGTGATATGAAGGTTACCAAAATCACTCCGAATACTGCGTCTGGGCGCGCCCAGCCGCGTGGCGCCCGAGCTGGCGGCGCGCTGCGAGCACGCCCTGCTCCAGTCCTGCCACACCACAGAACAGCTGGCATCCTTCTACGATTCTATGGTACGTATCATTTTAATTCCTATTTAATTCAATAATGGTACATCTTAGATAGATCCAATCGAAATTTGAATCTTGTTTGTGTTGAGGTTTTTATATCGTTCAGGCAAAAGATCGAATCGTACGATTTTTATTTCTAGGTTTATTATTTTACTAGTGACTCACCCTCGCTTCGCTCCTGTTCGTCCCTAGGTTGATTCCTCAAACTTTCATCCCCATTTTCACCCCCTTAAGGAATGATTTCCGTGATCAAAACTATCCTATATCCTTCCCAGGGTCTCAAACTATCTTCTTACCAAATTTCATCTAAATCAGTTCAGTAGTTTCGGAACCTATTCAGTACAAACAAACGAACAAAAAATCAAATCTTTCCTCTTTATAATAATAGATTGATAAAGCTTAATATTTTACAGGAAGTGGTTGGAGTGACGTGCCTTGGGGCCACGCACCCAATGTTATCCAGAACCATGTTTGATGTGTGCATAGTTGATGAAGCTACACAAGTGAGCATGGTTTTTATTTTGTTTCCGATACGACTTAATGAATTATGAAACTTCCTTTTTCAGAAATATATAACTAGCAGACAGTTTGACGGGAATGTGATAATAGTGATTGTTTTAGCTATAGAATGCTATGTATGTACTCAGCCCTTTTTAACTTCCAACTGCTGGGCACGGGCCTCCCTTCAATACGAAGAGGATCAGGCCATAGTCCACCACGCTGGCCAAGTGCGCGTGGGCGGACTTCACACGTCTTTCGAAAACTTGTTAGGTTCTCTCAGACATGCAGGTTTCCTCACGATGTTTTCCTTCACCATAAGACAAGTTGTAATCATGTTAGAAATGATTCGCACATGAAAAATGAACCCACTTCACTCGGTTCCTCAAGCGAGCGCGTCACCACTGGGCTACCACTGCCTAGAATGCTATATATGAGAAAATTTATTACAAGCCTATTGATTCAATACATGCAAAGTTTTTAATCTTAAATATTACAAGTTCGAAGGTTAATTACCGCAAACATTCCAACTCCCACTTGCAACTAAGAAATTCATAATTGTAACTTGAAACTGCACTTTGTTTATTTATTTATTTTCAACAGGTATTACAATGCACAGTGCTAAGGCCACTTTTTGCTGCTCACCGATTTGTATTGGTTGGAGATCCTGAACAGTTGCCGCCTGTTGTTAAAAGCAAAACGGCTAGGTGTGTTTTGTTATTTAATAAAATATCTATATTAACATTCCGAGTAATGTTTATTTTATGAGTACTAGTTAGCCATATAATTTTTTTTCCGTTAATTTTTCATTTTTTCTGTTTATTAAAACCTTCCGTGGACCTTAAGGAACATACGAAAAAAAAATGACCTGAATTGGGCGAGCCGTTCTCGAGTTTTGCGCTTACCAACATTCATTTTTATTTATATAGATTTTCATCTTTCTTTTTAAATCTGAGAAATGAATTACAATATTTCTAGCTAAGTAATACAGTTAGAAAAAGAACTTATTAGTTATGATATTGAGTATTTTAACCACAATCCATTTCATATAGATACCGATCCATTGGTGGTAATGTTCATACTTATACAATTACTAGCGACTATTAGGTACGTTTTAACGGTTAGTATGGAATAGATACACTATATATTATATCACTGCTCTGCTCCCTTAGGTTGTAGCATGATGATATATAGCCTATAGACTTCCTCAATAAACGGACAATCTAATGCAAAAAAAACTTTTCAAATCGGATTAGTACATCCTGAGATTAGCGCGTTCAATCAAACAAACTCTGCCTTTTTTTGTAATATTAGTATAGATGTTCAAGTAGTATACTAAACACTATAATTTCCTTTATCAGACGGTTAGGGATGGAAGAGAGTCTCTTCCACAGACTTATGAATGAAGAAACGACGACCACTCTACAGCTTCAGTACCGCATGAACCAGCCGCTAGTGGATGTTGCGAACAAGGTGGCATATAATGATTCATTAAAATGTGCTAACCAAAAAGTAGCCGAAGCGTGCTTAAACATAGATATACAGGTATGTTGTGCTATAAAATATTATCACAAAGCATATCAAATAACGTAAAAATAATACTTTCGTTCTCTTTGCAGAAAATATCGGTAAAATATGCGGAATCTCCATGGCTCATTGCCGCATGTTCTCCAGAATTTGAAAATGCCGCGATTTTTCTGAACACGATCCTGAAAAAACAGTCTGTGAATGAGAAAATATATGAGAAAATATTGGCTAATATAGAAGAAGCATGTGTAGTTATGACATTAATAGATACTTTAAAAGAGGTGAGATTTTTTTGTAACAATTTGTGTTTTTTTGTAATAAACCAATAATAATAATTATTATATTATTAAATGTATTTATTTTAGGGTGGCGTCCTTCCATCCGACATAGGTGTCATAGCTCCATACCGTGATCAAGTATCGTTACTGCGGCGTATGTTGGCTGGTAAAGACGTTGAAGCCAGTACGGTGGACCAGTTTCAAGGGAGAGACAAGAGTGTCGTTATATACTCGTGTACCAGACGTGACGAAGATGGGCGGAAAGTTAAGGTGTGTACAGACAGACATACATTTATAATTTTAAATACAAATCTATATTGGGTGTCCGTATGTTTGGGGGTATTGGGTGTTGCCGTGTTTTAGTGAACTACATAAGCTATTAGTATTAAGAATTAATATTTAATAGTATTTTTGTTAGAAGCATTTACAATAAAAAATTAAATTTTAAAATAAAAAATTCTTTTAATATAGATATATAAAAAAATATGAAAGTAAACATTAGTTTAAAAGG
Source organism: Fabriciana adippe (assembly GCA_905404265.1). Classification (NCBI taxonomy): domain Eukaryota; kingdom Metazoa; phylum Arthropoda; class Insecta; order Lepidoptera; family Nymphalidae; genus Fabriciana; species Fabriciana adippe. The sequence goes on along the minus strand of FR990001.1, from coordinate 8,205,285 downwards.
AATGCAGCTGAAAAGTCAGTAAATGTTGCTAAACTATGTTTTTTTTAATAATTATTTATTTTCTATTGTAATTATACATGGATAAAACTTTGATTAACAGGAAAGCGAAGTCCTTAATGATCAAAGGCGTTTAGCAGTGAGTGTGACGCGTGCGAAGCACAAGTTCATCATGGTAGGCGACCTTCGGGCTTTAAAAAAATATACACCTCTTCTACGGCTGATCGAAGTATGCAAAAATGTTGAGATAGACCACGACATGATCGCACAACTAAATATGAAATATGGCTGTGGTTAGTAAGAATAAATGTCGACAATAGAGTAGAAATGATCTGGTATACATATCGGAATTTTGGAATGTAATTGTTATATGTAATTTTAAATTGAGTTTAATCATTTAAAATGTAAATAATTTTATTTGATATTAGCGGCCTACTTTATTTTTTTTTATTAGGAACTTCTACTTCTAATTTGAAGAAGTGAATAGAGTTAGCAAAAGAAGCACAACAATTTCCTTACTACCTCACTATATTTTCTACGAAACCTCTTAAAATATGCCATTTTTTTGTTACTTTTCTGTATTACTATTAGTAACAAATCTCAACTATTATTGCTTAAATTGATATCTTTTTGAAATATTAAAATATTTCTCGTAAAACTAAAAAGTTGACGTAAAAAGGTGCTTTAAAGTATTGCCGCCTAATTTTGTTGGCACAATAAGTTCAATTAGTAATGGTAAGTTAAGTATCGTCTCGATTGTGTTCATTTTTAAGCCACTCATGAATCTACAAAATCATGCAAACCAACTTTATATAATGTTTAATGAATCTAGACATATGTATATTACGGATTTAAATTTTGAAAATATTGCATTTCTATATTGAACGTTTAATATATTTTTTTAAATATTTTTGTACTTTTCGTTTCATTTGATCCCTATTACTTATACAATAATAATATTAATTTTAAACTAGCACACATACAACAATCATTAATTATTTATTAAAGTGCTTAGGTATGCAGTTTAAGCGTAATATATCTTAAATGAATGGAAAACAATGAAATATTTTGTTATTATATTTATTTATTAAGATTAATTTATATTTTTGCAATAACATTTGTGTAAAAAAATTGAGCTTTTTTACCTTTAAACTTGAAGTGTACAGTTATATTTAACTTTTGCTCAAATTGGCTGCTTTTAATTTTTATAAGGTTTTTATACTGCATTATACTAAAGCTTATCAAATTTACGAAAAATTTTAGCTGGTAGGATTAATTTTTAATACCCAAAATCCAAATGCATACTCAATTTATTTCGTTTTATCATAAGTAATTTATAGTTATGTTCAACTGTGGCGATATCGCATAATTTATTCTGTGGTGTCAAGTGTCAACAGCTGATTAGATAGCAGCGGTAAGCACTAAGCGGCTTATTTCAATTCTATGAGCCTGTGTGAGTAGTTGTCAAATCTGCATGTTTACCCTTCACGTATAAATTTATTTATAAATTGTACATCGGTGTTGTTTAATTAAGACAAGTTTGATTTGGATTGGTAATGTTTGTGCTGTTTTTAGATAAGAAGACGACTATACTTTATCTCATATGTAGACAAAAAATCACTCAGTGCCAAACTATTTGATAGTTCTATTAATAAAATTTTAATAGTTATTCGTGCATGATTTAAGTTTTTGGTTTTATTTCATGTATTTTTACGTACAGTTTTAAGTTATTGGTAGCGTTATATTTTTATCATATTCTTGTTTTTTTTTTTTTCAGTGTGTTTTTATAAATTTTAGGGATCATTTTATATTATAATGTTACAAATTTGAAGAAACTCGGATGAGTTTTACATTTTTATTGAAGATTATTTAAATATAACAAGGTAAGTCCAATTTAATTTATTTTAATAATATATACTTTTGTTATAAGAACAAGTAACCTATAAGAATAAAATAATAATTCATATAGTTGTCCTTAATTAAATAATTATTAAATATTATAGATGGTGAAAGCAGTTGCAATTATTACTGTCAGCGACAGTTGTTTTAAAGATAATTCTAAAGACACATCTGGACCTGCAATATTTAACTTTATACAAGATAAGTTTCCAGAGGCCAATATTCATACAATAATAGTGCCTGATGAAAAAGAAATTATAGAACGAGAACTAAAATATTTCTGTGATTCTAATATTGATCTTATATTAACTACTGGGGGTACAGGCCTAAGTCCCAGAGATGTGACTCCGGAAGCAACAAAATCTGTAATTCAAAGAGAAGTCCCAGCAATAAGTACTGCCATGACAATCGAGAGTTTAAAAAAGACTCCAATGGCCATGCTTTCTCGAGCTGTAGCTGGTATTAGAGATAGAACCCTCATTATTAACTTTCCTGGCAGTCAAAAAGCGGTAAATGAATGTATTCAGGTCGTAAAATCTGTTTTGTCACATGCCATTTCATTAATTGGTAATGAATTAAATGAAGTTAGGACTGCCCATGATAAAATGCAATCTGCATCAGAACATGTTTGTCCTCACAAAGTATTTAGTAAAGTTGATATATCAAAAGTTGCCTTAAGACCACGAGAATCACCATTTCCTATGATTGAAATGTCAGAAGCGTTTAATATTATTGATGCTGTGATGATGAAATGGAATGAGCGTATAGAAGTTATTCCAATAGAAGACTCTGTGGGTCGTGTTGTAGCTCAAGATGTTATAGCTAAAGAGCCGATGCCTCCTTTTCCTGCATCTGTTAAGGATGGTAAGTTGATACAGATATGATTCAGAATTTATGTATATTACTTGAGTAGTATTATTCAAAATATCTTAACTATTATTTTATTTATATATAAATATATAATATATTTATTTATATATAAATAAAATAATAATATATTTCTAATGTAATCTTTAGATATAAAATCCATTGTGTGTGTTGATCATAAACCAGATCTGCTAGTATACACCTAAATTCACATAACATAAAATTTCTTTTTCAAGATTTTAATTAAGAGCCTAACTTTTTTTAGATTTTATTTAAATATTATTTAATGTTCTTTTATGGCTCCACTACACTTAAATTCGGGTAATGTAAACATGTATGTAAAGTTTCAGATAACTAAAGTGAGGATGATATGGCGTAAATAATTGTGTTCATATTTCTAGTATTGTGTTTTCAAGGCTGCTACTATTTGATTGGGTTCTAATGTTATATTATGTTAATATACCGTTATTATCTAGGCTATGCTGTACTATTAATTATACACTAAAATTACTTTATCCACTTTACTTATACTTATTATTATAACTACACTAGTATAGTATTATATGATCTGTGTTACTACTAAATTTTCAACTTGAATGGATTCTTATTTAATTTTCTATTTTGAAATTTAAAGCTATGTACATTTTTTAATGTACTTATTTGCTACGCGGTACCGTTTTATTATATTAACAGGTACCTATATATTGTAGTAAAATATTATATAATATATTGTATTGTAGCACGTAGAGTAGGTTGGGAACTCTATGTAGCTATATTTTTTATATGGACTATTATATTACCTAAACAACAAAAAAATACATTATGAGCTTTGATGTCTGTAAAAGCAAGAATAGCCGTTTTATCAGAGGTTAAAGACCTTAAGTAACAGATGACTATATTCATAATTCATATAGCTTAAATCGTGGGCGATACGTTTTATTAATATGAGGTATAAATTTTATTTAACTACAAACCTACTTTGAGGTATAACAAATTCTTACAGACCTGCGTAATTTAAGTTTTTTTCCCTTCAAATAATTATATTTTTTAGTGGTTTGGATATGTTGTATTGAAATACAGTGCTGTTTTTTAAAATAGCACATCGAGATTTTTTTCTTATTGAAAACATGCCAGCATATTTTACAGATTTTCAAACAATTTTAGTTTTTAATACCCACCGAAATCGTTTAAAGGGAATATCCATTTTAGGGGAAATCATCTAATCACACGGGGTCTAAATAAACATTACAACATTTTATTTTCTTAGGATATGCATGTCTTAGTTTGGACGGAGCTGGTATACGAAAAGTTCGCAGCGTTGTGACTGCAGGGGAGACCCCGTATATGCCGTTAACACCTGGCGAATGCGCTAGAGTTAATACTGGAGCCCCATTACCATTAGGAGCCGATTGTGTGGTACAGGTAAAGAATTACAAAACTATTTTTAGTGATATTAGCGATATTAATACTAGCGACTCACCCTCGGGTTCGTCCCTAGAAACGTTTTAACGGTTAGTATAGATTTCTCAGAGATGAGATATTTTCCCGCAGTAAAAAGTATCCTATATGTTGACCAGGATATCAGGCTATCATCATATCAAATTTCACAAAAATTTCCAGTGGTTTTCTCGTGATGCGTTCCTAGACAGACAGACAGATAAACATTTTAAAAACTATAGATTCGACCTCGATAATAATGACTATTTCGATAAGATTTTCCAAAAAATATTTAATGTACAGATTCGACTCAGATTTTTATTATATGTATAGATTACATGCGGAATTATTAAAATTATCTATTCACCAAGTTTTTATTACATTTATTAACTACCTACCTATCTACATTTATTCACTTGCTTGCTGGGTTTCAAAAAGCTGGCAAATGAACTACACTTTGCAGGTTTTACAATTAAAAAATAAGACTATTCATTATAATTATGACTTGCATTATATATTTCCGTACCTTTATAAATATAATATCATATGGTATATGGCTATAATAAATTTATTGAAATTTGAAAATTCTAGATATTTTTTATTATTAGCTGATGTATAAATAAATAAATAAATAAATCTTTTATTTCATTTGACAACAAGTACATGATAGTAACAAGGTTGAATTAATCCTCTTTAAGTAACAATACCTGTGTCAGAGGATTTCGCTCTTCCATAAATATTAAATTTTAGCTTAAATTAGTTGAGATGAAATAATTTAACGATAAAATAACTAATTGAGAAAAAGTATCTTACAAAAATATAAAGAAACTATATTTTCTGATGTGTTATTAAGTGTATTATAATTTATAAGGATACGTATATGAATGTTTTATTTGTTGCATGTGTATGAATGAAAGTGTGTGAAATTTTATGCGATTTTATGTGTGTGCGTATGGTTTCAAACCATATTTGACGTTTTTAATTGTACGATATTGACATTTTATTTTATTTTATTAGTTATTTTTAATTTATGCAGGTAGAGGATACTAAGTTAATAAAAGCCTCAGCAGATCACCAGACTGAACTAGAAATCGAAGTGCTCGTAGCGCCTCAGGCTCACCAGGATGTACGCCCCATAGGATTCGACATTCCTCTTGGATCTGTATTGGCTGAAAAAGGTTATTAAATCGATATTGTTATATTAGGTATAATTGAAAGATTAATCTCTGTGGTCTAGTGGCTAACATTCACAGCTGCAGATGAAAAGGTCCTAGGTTAGAGCCCCGGATCGGGTCTAAGTAGGATTTAGGGCGGGCTGGCTTTTTCTTTTACGAAATTCTCAATAACAGCCTGAGGTTGGGAAGTTGTCAGTGTTACTACTCCCGAGCGTCGAAGAGTCTTAGTGAGTTAGACCGCCGTAACTCAAATTCGGTTCACATTCAGAACAGCATTGTACTTGTAAGATATTACTTTTGAATAAACGAATATCAAGTGCAAACTTATAAAATGTATTGTTATATAGTAATTTTTAAAAATAACATTTTTTTTTGTAAAGTATTTATCTATTTATCTTTTACAGGTGATGTCATTGACGCAGCACAAATTGGAGTACTAGCCGGCGCTGGTATTCAGCGTATTGCCGTCAGAGCGAATCCCAAAGTATTGTTCTATAACTTTTTTATATTACTCAAAGTCTAATCAATTTATTTTACATCCACTAAATACTCATCCACTAAAGGTCCCTATCATCTGTACAATAAAAATATTACATAATCCCATCTCGTTAAAACGGACGGACGGACAAGAAGAAATATAAAACTTCAACTATGCCAATGGATAACATTTTCGACAGATATTTAAGATGATTAAAGGAGTCTGCCCACTACCCCGTCTCATACCATGACCGTGCTAGGAGCGTATCAGGCAAAAAAATATTCTTTGTATTGAAATGTATGAGACTCTGCCCACTAGACCGTTCCGTCACCGACCGGCACCGTCTCGTGCCGTGCGCAGAGCGTCAACAATTGTCGGCGAGAATATTTTGCCGGTGCCGGTACGCTCCGTGCCTGACACGCGACGGTGTTGAACCGGTGAGCATACGGGTTATAAACGCGTATGATGACCGTTATAACCGCGTATGATGATCGTTCCAAGCCCGTTACGTATTGCCGCTCGTCTTGTAGAGATGGGCGATAATCGTTATTAAAGATGGGTTAGTACCAATATTTCTCAGGATTAGGTAATATTAATATATTCATCTGGCAATATTATAATATTGTAACTAATACTTCAATATTAGTGATATTTATCTAGAAACAACAGGTAATACTAAACGGGAACCATACGGATATGACACGCGGATGATACGCGGTTGATACGCGGATGATACGCGGTTGATACGCGGTTGATACGGGGATGATACGCGGATGCTACGGCCACTATAACCGTTATGTACGGACATGATACGCTGTTGATACGGTCTAGTGGGCATAGTAGTCCGTGCCGTGCTCGTTTCCGTTCCTGATACGTTCATAGCACGGTCATGGTATGAGACGGTGTAGTGGGCAGAGACCCTAACATTCAAATCAAATTATATTTTATTCAAACAGACTTTTACAAGCAATTTTAAATCGTCACTTTTTACATTTTCGAAATTAAAATTAAAATGTGTAATCTATGTAGTAAGTCCATGAGGAATCTACCAACGGCTCGGAAAGCAGTTCTGCTAAGAGCCGGCGAGAAACTCAACAGTTGCTCTTTTAAAATAATATTTAATACAATATTGCTATATACAATAATAATTATCTACTTATCCTACGTGAGACCCAACCAATTCAATTCAATTTTATTATTAATGACTTCAAACGATGACACGTTTGGCTCAATTTGTAGTGACCCTACTCGCTGTGCCAGAGGTCGCGGGTTCGAGTCCCGCCGGGGGTATTCATTTGTGTGATGAGCACGAATGTTCGTACTCAGTCATGGGTGTTTATATTTAAAAATATATATAATAAACATATGTATGTATTTAAAGTTATATATGTGTAGCGTATCGACTATCTGGTATCCATAACACAAGCCTCGTAGCTTACCATGGAACTAGATGGTGCTGTGTGTTAATGTCCCAACATATTTATTTATTTATTCAAAGCGTGCCAATTGAGCACAGGAAATCCAATCAGAAATTAATCCCACACTGACACCTTATAATATTATCTGGGCTTAATAATTATAGATGTGTTATATATGTTTACATAAAATTAATTTTATCCAGGTCGCCATCATGTCAACGGGTAACGAACTACAAGAACGTTCAGATGAAACGTTACGGCCTTCTCATATCAGAGATTCAAATAGAATTATGCTCAAGTTATTGCTTAAGTAAGTTTTTTTTTTGCTTAGTTTTGAGAAAAATATATTTTATAATATAGGTTATTTTCTTAAACTGATCATATTTAGTATTACTTATCCCGGTTAAGTGAGAATATTGCATTAGGAGCCGACACTGTCAACTCAATGAGCATTATGAGCTATTTATGACGTTGAGGTTGGCATTATTTTCATTGTACTACACGTTCTAATTGCGTAGGTGGTCTAGTGGCTATCATGACAGTTGTAGATTAGAAGGTTCCGGGTTCTAGTCTCGGGTCGGGCGAAATTTAGTATATGGAGATTTTATGTTAACAAAATTCTCGGTAATAACCCAGAGTTGGGAAGATAGGGCTGTGTTTACTCGCGCCTATATCTGTGTGCCTTTCCACCGGAATTCCCAATTTTCTACTATAAAAACCGCACTCCTCCTCCTTAACAAATCGGCCCAGTCTATCTCTATTTAACACCAGTATACCTACTAATGAACAGCATGTACTTCCTATTCTAGATTGAGATATTAAAAAAGTCATACTTTTTTATATTTTTGCGTATATTTAATATTTTAAATAAAACCATCTTTTCAAATAAAAAAGTCTTTAATCAGTCTTTACGGTGTCTCTCCTGTGGGCCGTGACCATGATTGCTGAAAAGCATTCGAAGTATCGGGAAAGAAATAAAAATAAATTCACGAAAAATATTCGAAAAGACAGTTTTATTTAAGAGTAGCGACTTACCCTCGCTTCGTTTGGGTGCGTCCCTAGGTAAGTTTTAATTTTTTGACCGGAACCCTAATCCTTTTTCTAAAATAAAAGTAGCCTAAGTTACTTCTTATAATATCAGTTATCTGCCAGTAAAAGTCCCTTTAAAATTAGTCAAGCCATTTCGGAGATTAGCCGGAACAAACAGACAGATAAACAAAAAAATTAAAAATTGTATTTTTCTTATAAGTACCGCATAAAATTCCATATGCATTTAGTATAAAGCTGTTATTTTGACATTACAAACAGACACTTCAATTTTATTTATCCGTATAGATATATAAAAAACTAATAAGTGATATATGTACATATATGCAGAGAGCACGGGTACGAGAGCGTGGAGTGCGGCATCGCGCGCGACGAGCCCGCGGCGCTGGCGGCCGCGCTGGCGCAGGCGCTGCCGCGCGCCGACGTGCTCGTGTGCTCGGGCGGCGTGTCCATGGGCGAGCGCGACCTGCTCAAGCCCGTGCTGGTCAATGTAAGATGGACCAGTTTACTTATTTACCTTGTTTAATTGACTTATTATATATATTATATATAGTTTCCAAAAAGAAAATTTAAGAATTAATTTAATACGAAATTAAAATTTTATTCTATCGAAATTTCCATATTTGGGCTTAAACTATTAATCCTAAATCTAGAATATTTGAATTTGTATATTTCTAACTGGACTAAAGGTTAGTGAAATCTGTTATCAAGAAAATTTAAATACTAGTTAAAATAAATAATAGTTACTAATCATAGAAAGAATCCTTTTTGAATTCTGTCAAAATATAATAAAAAAATAAAGAGAATAATTTCAACATTGGGAATGTTTATTGATTAGTATAAATCTTTACTAAAGTATATTTTTAGGACTTCGGAGCGACAATACATTTCGGTCGCGTTCGCATGAAGCCTGGGAAACCTAGTACCTTTGCTACCTGCGAGATCGAAGGAAAGACGAAGTTTATATTCGCTTTACCCGGTAAGAAAAATATATACCTATTGTAAACTTAAATTAACCAATTGAATTAAAATTTAAAAAATCTAAGACTTATTTATAAATTAGTATAGTTAAGAAGTTTATATGATAGATGTTTCTAAAAGGTGACTCAGATTAGTTTCAGCTCGAAAAAGTAATACTGAACTTTAACTGATTCAAAAATGAATCAGACCGGGCTAATAAGTATATATGTTTTTTACTCTTTCACGGAACGATTGAACGGATTTGAATAAAGTTAAGTAAAAAATAAAAATATAAACCATGACTTGGAGTAACACATTACTACTTATCAGAGTATGAAATTATCAAGATTAATGTCTATTGATAAATATCGTAATAATTATTCGATAATTATCCAACAGATATAAACTTAGCAATCCTTAAAAAACTTAGCAATGTGTAGGTATTGTTATTTGACTCCTTGTCTGTCATGATAATTATCAATGATAATTATCGTTTCGAACCCTGCTACATATATGGCATAACGAGACGTACACGTACCGAAACCGAAAAAGTAACTAAAGCAAAACAACATCGTACAGGCAACCCGGTGTCCGCGTACGTGTGCTGCCTGGTGTTCGTGGTGCGCGCGCTGCGGCAGAGCACGCGCCACGCCAGCGAGTTCGCGCGCGTGGCCGTGCGCCTGGCGCACGACGTGGCGCTGGACGCGCGCCCCGAGTACGCGCGCGCCGTGCTGCGCTTCCCGCGCGCCGACGACCTGCCGCACGCCACGCTGCTCGGCAATCAGGTAAGGTAACATAAAAAAAAAACAAAGTTACTTAGCCTACGTTACTGTTAGTCATTTAGAGACGCAATCAAGTAACAATAAGTAGCTAATTATACATAATATAATTCTTATTTTCTCACTTCTGATGTGTTTCTGGAAGAAATTAAAGAGTGCGTGTATGAATTTGTACACGCGCAAGAAGTAAAACTTCTGTAGGATATCGATACTCTTTGTGGGGTAAACCTTCTTTAGTTGTATAACCTCGGATTGGATCTACACCCTGGGTTGTAGGAATTTTAGGTCGCTGGTATTTAAAAGCTATACGCGATACTTAGATTACCTTGGCGGCACGTGTTAAGATGAAAAATACCAGAAAATAATAAATATATATTGAATTATATCTAAACTCACCCCTTTGGCTGCGTTTATCTATATAGTGCGCACTAACACTGACTCAACTGAAATTATGCATGGTTTTCTAATTTTTAAAGTCCACATAAAGTTTTGCACAACATCGTAACTTTGTAACGGCGGCCATTGTGTCCATGCTTTCTTCTAGCCAATTAACACACGCGAGCGTGGCGGATAACCAATCCCCGTTAAGTAGTGGGAGGGAAATAGATATATTATATACAATATAAAATAAATGAGACAAGTGTATAATGTGTGTTGCATTAAAATAATAATAATGGTAACAAAACTAAACATCCTCCCCCCGAGAAAGGCTGGATTAGCCTTTATCAAAACCAAACAGTATGATCAGAGAATAAAAAAAATAAAAAATAATGAAAAATAATAATAATAAACCAATTATATTAACTTAATTTAGTTACTATGAATAAGCTATTCTATTTATTCATTTAATCAAGAGGCAATCTACAAATCTTAACAACTGGTCGAGTCAGAATACCTGAAGCAGTTCTTAATTTAACTACTCGAATTACATTATCTTTCCCAGGCAATAATTCTAAAATTCTAGCCATCTTCCATCTTAATGGAGGCAGATTGTCCTCTTTTATTAACACCAGATCCCCTACTTTAGGAGGATCAGTAACTAAGGTCCATTTGTGACGCATCTGAAGTGTGTGAAGATATTGTTCACTCCACTTGATCCAAAACCGTTGAGAAATTGCATGTACTAATTGGTATCGTCCCAGTCGAGAATTAGGAATCTGGTCCCATTTATACTCTGGTACGGAAAACAAAGGTCGGCCTATTAAAAAATGGGCAGGGGTTAACACCTCAAATTCTTCTGGGTCGTGAGATAAAGGAGACAAAGGTCTCGAGTTCAACACTGCTTCTATGCGGGTAAAAACTGTGGAGAGCTCCTCATAAGTGAGAACCTGTTCTCCAATAACACGCTTTAACAAAGTCTTAGCCGATTTTACAACCGCTTCGAATAATCCTCCAAAATGAGAAGCTGCAGGTGGATTAAATTTCCAAGTAATACCCTGAGCCCCGGCCTTATCTGCTAGCGCTTCTTGGACGTTCCGATCACGTAAATATTTCTGAATTTCGTTTAAATGTCTACTACTACCAATATAATTGGTTCCACAGTCCGATCGAACTACACTGGGCAAACCACGTCTAGAAGTAAATCTGGAGAGCGCCGCTAAAAACGCTTCCGTCGATAGATCACCTACGACTTCTAAATGAACTGCTTTAGTAGCAGAGCAAATAAAAACACACAAATAAACTTTAAAAGATTTTGCCTGTCGGAGCCGAGAGGCTTTTATGAGAAAAGGTCCGGAAAAATCAGTTTGCACCGTATGGAAAACGCCAGTAGCATTCACCCTATCCGCTGGCAAGTCTGACATAACAGGCTCAACTGATTTGGCCTTAGTCCTAAAACATGAAATGCATTTAAACAAATGACTTCGAATAACCTGACGTGCAGAAATAATCCAAAATTTAGTTTGCAATATAGCCTGAAGGGCAGTTGTCCCAGCATGACAATGTAATTTGTGATAATAAATCACGATTAATGAGGTAAGAGCATGCGATTTAGGCAATAACAATGGATGCTTAGAGTTAAAGGTTAAATTAGATCTCTCGAGACGACCGCCGACTCGAAGCAAGCCAACCTCATCAAAAAATGGCTTCAACCTTCTTAATGAAACTGAACAAACTTTATTTTTCTTTAATAAATCAATATCTTTCGAAAAGGCTTGAGCTTGAACAATTTGCACCAGTCTTTCCAAAGCGTGATTACGCTCTTTCACTGATAAAGGACCGAAAATTTTATGTTTAAGGTTAAGAGTGTTATGACAAAACCGTAAACAATAAGCAACTACGGAAATTAAAGTTGATAACGAACTATATTTCTCCATAAATGACGTATCCACCACAGCAATCGACGAAACAACTTTAGAAGATTGCTTTCGTAACCCTGGCAATGGTTCTGCCATTTTAACCATATTACATGGCCAAGAATCCAGGCTTGATTTCAACCAATTTGGCCCCCACCAAAGGTTATGCGACAGGAGCTCTTTCCCTGTACAACCACGGCTTGCAACATCCGCTGGATTTAGCTCTGAAGGAACATATCGCCAATTTAATTTTAAATTACTATTGTTAATCTGCAAAACACGATTTCCTTCAAATGTCTGCAACATATGAGGTGGATATTTCAACCATGAAAGCACAATAGTACTGTCAGACCAACAGAATATGTCGTCGACAGAAATTTTATCTTGTATAGCTTCTATCACGTATGCAACTAGTTTAACCAGCAAAGCCGCACCGGATAATTCCAATTTGGGAATAGTCAATTTAGATTTAATAGGTGCCACCTTAGATTTGGCCATCACTAGACTTATCTTAACTTGACCACACTTATCTACCACCCGTAAGTAGACTGAAACTCCATACGCTTTCTCTGAAGCATCAGCAAACCCATGAAGCGAACAATTAACTATTTCATCTGCTAGGATAAAACGATCTATTCTAATAGATTCCAAAAATGTTAAATTTTTGAAAATAGTTTCCCACTGATTCAAAATTTCTGGCGGTGGACATTCATCCCACGCCAGCCTTAACATCCAAAGCTGTTGAAGCAAAATTTTTCCTTGTAAAATAACCGGAGTGATCCAGCCCATAGGATCAAACATCCGGGCAAGAGTAGACAGTATAGATCTTTTAGTCCAAACCTTATCAGGACTCAAATGAGTATTATAGGTGAAGTTATCCGTTACAGGATTCCATTGTATTCCCAGGATTTTAAAGTAACCCGGTCCATCCGTCTCAAATACGTGAGGTTTTTCATGATATTCAGCCGGTATATCTTCAAGTAACCGTTTATCATTGGACACCCATTTGCGTAATTCAAACCCGCCTGACGCAAGTATATCTATCAATTCTTGTTTCAATTGTCGTGCATCTGATAAGCTGGAAGCACCACTTAAAATATCATCCATGTAAACCGAATTCCGGAGAACATTAGCAGCATTTTCATACTGACAGGTATCCAGGGGAGATCCACTGTTGACTGTTACATCATCAGCCAGTTGGTGCAACGTGCGTATAGCCAAATACGGACTACATTTCATTCCATATGTAACAGTTCGAAGTTCGTAAAGTTGTACTGGCAATTCCGCTGATTCGCGCCAAAAAATTAATTGAAACTTTCTATCCTCCTCCTGAATGTTTATCATTCTATACATCATCCGAATATCCGTAGAGAAAGCAATCTTAGGTAACCTAAACCGGGAAATCACCTGCATAACATCCTGCTGCAACTTTGGTCCAGCGTGCAGACAATCGTTAAGCGAATAACCCGATGAAGTAATACAACTAGCATCAAACACGACCCTAATTTTCTCGGAACCTGATTTAAATATGCCATGATGCGGAATCACATAATACGGTTCTTGAGGATCTCCAACATAAGGTGCCATGTGCCCCATATCTTCGTATTCCCTCATGAACTCTACGTATTTTTCTTTTAATCTTGCATCAGATTGTAGACGTTTTTCCATAGAAAAGAATCTCTTCAAAGCTTGTGTCCGGGAATCACCTAACACCGGCCCTTCAGAGAGAAATGGCAAACGCACTTGGTAGCGTCCTGACTGTTCGCGTTTATAAGATTTTTTAAAAATAGCCTCACATTCTTCATCCTTAGGATTTACAATCTGCGAAGGAACCTCCTCAATTTCCCAAAATTTTTCCAAAATAGAATTAGTATTAACAAGAAAAGACTGTGTTTTATTCAAAGTATTTTCTAAATTATAATTGTAAGGACCCTGTAAAATATATCCAAAAACAGTATTCATAGCATATGGTAATCCTTTGGTACGGATAATGTCACCACCTAACAGAATATCCCCTAAGACATCTGCACCTATAAGAATATCAATCTTACCACTTCTATAAAATTGTTTATCTGCCAATTGCAGTCCTTTATAACAGTTAATTAATGAACTTGGTAACGAATAAGCAGGAAGCTTATCTGAAACTTTATTTAAAACTAATCCTGTAGTGGAAATCAATGGTTCAGGTGTATGCTGTGGCACCATTCTCAAAGTCACCTGACCTCTACATCCAGACAATTCATTACCTCCAATACCCTTGATCTCAATACAACCAGACCCACGAACACACAACCCTAACCGAGATGCACATTTCTCAGTAATAAAAGTGGATTGACTACCGCCATCTATTAAAGCCCTGGCCTCTTGAAAATTACCATATTTATCTGCCACACGAATAACTGCCGTGGACAACAAAACAACGCACCTAGTATTATCCGCAGCAGCATGTAAAACATTAGACACAGAGTTTAACTCTTTATTAGGAGATAATAAATTTGTCTCCGGCAAGCCCGTCTTTGCCTGAGACACAATACCTACAGTAGGACCGTCCACTACTGCCCCATTTTCAACCTGGGTTTCCAAATGAATTAACGAATGATGTCTATTAGAATTACATTTAGTACATGTCAATTTAACCCTGCAATCATGAATACTATGGTTATTTAAGCAACGGAAACATAATTTATTTCCAATAATAAACCTTTTCCGGGTCATTGGATTCATTTTAATAAATTTCTCACACTTATTAAGATAATGAGAACCATTACAACATAAACATTTTATTACCTGCTTCTGAGAAATACTATGAGAATAAGAAACATGTACTTTATGTGAAGTACCTCTATGACCCTCTGTAGTCTCCAAAATTTGTACTTCTCTTGTTAAAAATGAAATAAAGTTATCAAAAGTAGGTAGCTCCGAAGTCCCTCCATACTTGTCTTCAAATTGTCTTTTTAAAGATAAATCAATTTTATTTAAATTAATATACAACAATAAATATGACCATTCTCCAATAGGAAATTTTAATTTTTCTAATCCTTTAGAAGTCTCTAATAAAATATTTAAAAAAGATTTAAGTGAATTTAAATTTTTACCAATATGATTTATTGACAATAAAGTATGAAGTAATTTATCAGCTTGGAATCTCTTATTTCCATACCTATTTTTTAATATGTCAAGCAATACTGAATAATTTTCACCTGTTATGGACAAATGTTGAACTAATGACCTTGCCTCCCCTTTCAAAGATCCATATAAATAATACATTTTTTGAGACTCAGATATATTATCATCACTACCAATCATAGATTCAAAAAGGTCAATGAAATGGACATATTCCTCAATTTTACCAGTAAACACAGGTAATTGCACACTTGGCAACATAATATTTGACCTAGCTTTATGAGCTTGGGTTGAAGATATATTTGCTTTAGGTAGATCACTAGTTTGGAACAACTCAGCATACTTAGCTTTAGAAATATAGTAAATATCATTAATATATTTAAATTTTTCCATGTGTTCTTCCGGACTTAAATCTAAGCCTGAATCTGATGCCAACTGTATATGCAATTCTTGAAATTCTTGAAATACCGATTCTAAATCCAAACATCTGGTTTTAAATAGTAAGGCATTCTCATTAGAATCCAACGCCGTATGGGAAAGAGAATGTATGGCTTCTATATTTGTAATGGTTATATCATAACGCAATTTAGACATTAACCTTTTACCGCCCATCTTTAAAAACTACGTTTTAAAAAATGTAAATAATAAGAATAACTTTATAAACTGCCTATGTATGTCTGTCTCAACACAACAAAATTATACCCAAACACTATAATCGTTAAAAGTAGTCAATATTATCCGATTATTGAACAATACCTTTAACCCAATTTATAGGTAAATATATAAAACTACAACTTATTACAAGAATGCTTACTTTTGTTACCATCTGAACCTCAAGACATGTAACAACGTGCGCGTGTAATAGTATGATGCAATAATGTTGGTATAGACTACATAGACTTATAACTTTATAGCGGGACTTTTATAAACTTAAACACAATATATGTAATATAAATATATTGGTGAATATTACGTGTAGTGTAAATTATGCACTTTAATTCGATAAACCAATCCCACAAAGGAGTATTCTTTGTAAGGCTGCCAAAGCAAACTAAGTAGGTATATATTTAAAACTTCGAATGGACGTCCGACTCGAAGGAACAAAAAGTATGTGGGGTAAACCTTCTTTAGTTGTATAACCTCGGATTGGATCTACACCCTGGGTTGTAGGAATTTTAGGTCGCTGGTATTTAAAAGCTATACGCGATACTTAGATTACCTTGGCGGCACGTGTTAAGATGAAAAATACCAGAAAATAATAAATATATATTGAATTATATCTAAACTCACCCCTTTGGCTGCGTTTATCTATATAGTGCGCACTAACACTGACTCAACTGAAATTATGCATGGTTTTCTAATTTTTAAAGTCCACATAAAGTTTTGCACAACATCGTAACTTTGTAACGGCGGCCATTGTGTCCATGCTTTCTTCTAGCCAATTAACACACGCGAGCGTGGCGGATAACCAATCCCCGTTAAGTAGTGGGAGGGAAATAGATATATTATATACAATATAAAATAAATGAGACAAGTGTATAATGTGTGTTGCATTAAATGGTAACAAAACTAAACACTCTTTATGAAATTCAATTTATGTTTTAAATAATTAGGATAGGTGAGATGCTAAAAATAACGCATATTAGACATAATAAAATCATACATTTATAGAATATAATTTAAGGAAAGAATATAATATTATAAATCATTTGTCAGACAATAACAACGGTTACCATGGCAAACAAATGTACGTACATTGTTTCGTAACGCATTCACCAGTTTACCCCCCAAGCCAAGCGTGCGTAAAGTTTTACTTCAATAATGTAATGTGATCTCCAACTGCCCCAACAGTGCAGCAGCCGGCTGCTGAGCGCGTGCGGCGCCAGCGTGCTGCTGGAGCTGCCAGCGCGCGGCGACGTGGCGCGCCTGGCCGCCGGCGCCGTGGTGTCCGCGCTCGTCACCGGCCGGATCGATCTCACTAGGCTTTAGACTTTTGCTTTTTTAGCATTCATTTGGGTAGCTGACACTAGCAATCAATTGACATACTTTTTATGAGCTATCAAATATATACCCCCATAGATTTTATATGACCAATCAGCAATCTCCTTAAGAGTCTTTTCCATACTACGTGACACTGGCGAAGTAAGTTTTGCTTAACTGGCTCGCTTTGAAGCCATCAAAAAGAAAATTGAATTGTATTGTAGAACAACTTAATCCTATTAATTAATTAATATTATAGATGCGAAAGTTTTTTGGATAAATGTATGTTAATCATGTCAGAACGGCTGAACGGATCTGAATGGGCACAGAGGTTAGAGATAGTGTGAACTACCCATACGACGCAAGTTAGAAAGAGACAAAATAATGCATTCGTTAAGCAACGTTTATAGGCAATAGGCAACCGCTACACGACAAGACAATGGTTACAGTTGATTTTGCTATTATAAAAGATAATGTAAATAAATAATAAAATAACAGTCTGCGAGCATGGTCGAGGGTTCAGTGCCAAACAAACCTAATGTTCTGACGACTTTATTTATATAAATGTTGATTAATAAAACGTTAAATATTCTTATCTAACTTGCCTTATTTTAATGTAAAAAATCTAAAATTTAGCAAAGTTTATAAAAGTTCATAAATTTATAAAAGATATTGATTTTCAACTATTTCGCGCCTATCTGGTGCGGCCAGTATGTAAAACTTAATATACTTGCCTATGAACAAAAGGTGTCCAAGCAAATATATACGTCTATATAAGTAAAAAGCGTGTAGAGTGGGTCGGACAGACGGACCCACCGGCGGGCCGGCGACCGCCACGCGGAACTTAATGCGTGACCTCACCGGCCCGCCGGTGAGCCGGCGCTAGACTAGGTATAAATATTTTTTATATAACTAATTATAGAGATTTTAGCAACTTAATATTATAATCGAAATCAATTATCAAGATCATAATTAACTGAGCACTATATAGGTATTTTTTGATGGTTATTGCATAATACACAGTTTAGTTTTATTTATGATTTTTTTTTTTTATTAAAGAAATTCTCATATTATACAGTAAGATAGTTAAGGGTATGGTTTATTGTGTTTTACTTACACATACAATTTTTAAATCAGGAGAAGTAATTTCGTTATTGGTAGGTTTGGTTTAGTCCCTTAAGAACTGCTTTACACATTAACTGATGCCCTTCTATATGGCTGTCTGATCTGTAGTCCACATACTATGCAACATTGTTTTATATTATACCAGCGACTAATCCTCGCTCCGCTCGGTTTCGTCCCTACTTACGTTTTAACGTTTCGTATGGATTTCACAGAGATGATATATTTTTCCCACAATAAAAAGTATCCTATATGTTGACCCGGATAACCAACTATCACATACCAAATTTCATCAAAATCCCTCCGGTGGTTTTTCCGTTATGCGGTAACAGACAGACAGACAAAAATTCTAAAAACTATATTGTTGTATTTTAGATTTATATACCTTATACTTTTATCATTATGAATGTTTATTTATAAAATAATAAGGGATTTAGGACATTTTTTTTTCTGTTGTTTGTACATTCCCCTTTCTAGATTATATGTAGATGCATAATATGTTAGGTATATTAGAATCTCTTGCTCAATTGTTAAGAAATGTTCCTGTTTATTAGAAAAATTGAAAGTTAATTTTTTTTATCCCAATGGAGTTACTTTTATGTAGGCTTAGTTAAATTTATTTTAAAAGTTATATATTGTTATGTAATATAAATTGTAAATTATAGGTATAATAAAATGTTTGAGTTATAAATCGGCTGTCCCATTTCAAAACCTAGTAAGGACTTAAAACTAAATTTTACAGGAGAGCGCATAAACGTAAATAATGTCAGCCTTTACAAAATATTTATGTAAAGTAAAATAAATGCTATTAGTTGTATATAATACTAAATAATGAACGCATAGCACTACAAATATTGTAATTTTAGTGTATATTACATTTTTTAAACCCCTTACTAACTTTGATAATTGACACGTGATGGTGAGGTTCATGTAGTAATGAATTTCATAACATAGTAAGAGCACTTGCTAGGTTTTGCTATGGTTTATGAAATATTTAGTCAATTTTTCTCATGCATTACATTGTAGTAACTATATAAATAGGTATGTAAAAAAATATTTCATTGAATAGAAAAGTTTATTATAAAAGTTATTTATAATTAAGAGCTATTCAGCTGTAGACATTTGTCCATCATTTATTAAATCGACAGACGAGTCATTGACGGGTAAATTATTCCAAAATGTCTTTCTTGATTCGGGCATCAAACATACCAATTTATTAATAATTTCTTCTTTTTTATTTTGTTTAATGCCCCTTGGAATTAAAATACGTTTAGGAAGCACAGCGCAATCAAATTTTTTCATTAGAAAGTCTAGTTCCTGGAGGGGTTCATCAAATCTGAAAAATAAATTTACAAGTTCAGTCCAACAAAGTAATACAAACCTGACTTAAAATTGTATTTAAATATATAAGTTATAAGTAACACCTTGTCTTGTAAAATAGGTTTCTTGATCCAGCGATAAATTCGACTTGTACAACAGAGTTTAAATTAAATTGTTTTAAGGGTTCATTAAGACGTGCCACCCTCTTCTTTTTTGGCCAATCATATCTGCAATTGATTTCAATAGCTTTTATATTTTTCCTTGATTGCATCACTATATCTTTAAAATCCTGAAAATCATATATAGTCTTTTGCCTCCTCATTTTCTTCTCTATATTACCATGAACAGCATCCGCAGACATGTGAGTATGGCCTTTTGTTAAATAGCTAATTGTTATTGATTTAAGATCATTTAAGGAGTTGTTGTTTACTATCATAATCATTGCTGTGTAAAGGGTCCAATTTTTATTTTGGGCTATACAATTATCCGTCCATATATGCAAGTACTCCAAATCCCGATTAGCCTGAATGAAAGCATATAGAGCGTTCACAATATCGCTTGCCTCTCGTCCAGCTTGAGCTTCATGCCAAAGGACACATGTGGCTAAATCGCTAGACTTCTTTTCAATTGGAGCAAATGTTAAATTAAAAGTCACCAAACGACTCATGAAAAACGCATGTTTAATATCAGGCATCTCTGGTAAAATAATAACTTTCTGCAAATCCATTGATACATATTTAACTCTATTTGAGTTTTTGCACGTTCCGTCCAATCTGTATTTTTGTAAAGCCAAGTCAGCTTTAAACTTATGATTTTCATATTCTTTTCTTATTTGTTCAGGCATCGAGTTAACATCGCCGTATTTCTTCAGATCTTCTTCATACATCGAGCATTCTACACACCTATCGCCTTTCGGCATGTGAAATGATATTTTTAATTCTTTTATTTTTTGCCTATATAATTCAATCCCACACTTAAAATTTGGATTTTTTTGTTTAAAATCTTTATACATTTGTTGTAATGTTAAATGTCTTGGCAAATATTTAGTAAATGGCGCATTATGACGGCGATAATGACTGACGGTTGGCTGAAAAGTCATGATATGTTCGGTTATTATTCTGCCATCAACTTTTCTTCTTTTGCCACCTCTGTTTTCTTTGCAAGCAGATGCATTCAACATTCCTTTTTTAATAGCTTTACTTAGCTCTGTTATCACGCCATCAGTTTTATATCCAAGAGTTGCCAGAAAAAAGTTACGACACACGGAAATTAATTTGTTGTCTTTATTTGGCAAAGAAAAATAACGACCTTCGTTCTTTCTGAAAGTTGCATCAGAATTTGAGATCTGAATCTTACGTCGCTTTATTGAAGAGATAGTTATGCATTTATTTAGAAAACTACGTCTTGAAACAAAACTTTGATCCCAATATTTATCCCAAATTTCTTTCCGACTTTCAAGTGAAAATGTAGCACATTGTCTCTTACATTTGCCATCACAACTGTTCACTATCATTGGATGCTTTATTTTGTTTTTATTTTGTTTCATAACATTTGGTACAGTGAAATCTATAGATTGAGTGTTAGTATTTTGTGTTGTATTGATTTTTGATATATTATTAATATGTTCATTATAAGTAAAGACTGGACCGGGATATGCAGCTACAAAATGTACTTCAGGATGTCTATTTTGCGGTGGAGAATCAGCGGTAGACTGGGATATTTTTAATGTAGAATCCAATAAGAAGTCCCGTAATGTTAAATCAGTATCAGAAGAAGTATCTTTTACCGATTCAGGCAATTCAAAATCAGGATCTTCAACTGAATCGTCCAGATCGCTTAATGTAATTAATTCTTCAGAGTCGGATCGAATATTAGTTGTAAAAGCAGTGTTATTTTGTGAAGAGGAAGTAGATGGTTCATTAGGTTCAAGTAAGCAGTTATGAGCAGGCAAACTGAAGCAAAGAAAAGGAAAAATGCAACACACATAAACAAGCTGCAAGTATTTTTTAAAGTAATGGTATTTTCAACGACAACAATAACTCTTATTTCAAGCCAAAACCAATAACTTACCCTTGGTCTAAAAGCCCAAAGCCTTGGTAATTAAACATACGTACAACCCGTTCACGCTAAATTTTTGGCTGACGATATAATACCACTCAAAAAAGTCGCTTAAAAACAAAACAAAAGTTTATTTTTATAATATTTTATATTTTGTAAATAATAACATTCTTTTTAAATTATTATTTACATTTATTAGTCAATATAAATGAGTGAAAGTTAATAATTACGCAAATCATCGGTGGGCACTCCACGAATCGGCAAACTTAGCGTGAACGGATAATACCTACCAAACCGCAAACAAAAAAAATCACGCACAGAGGTTAAAATATGAATGTTAGTATCATTACTTTATAATATACATATAATATATCATATCAGTGCACGTGTATTATATAATAAGCCAAAAGAATTCATATTGTAGGTAACTTACCTGCACTTCTCCATCTCTGAATCACAGTCTGTATTGTTATTTTTATTAGCGGCCGCCACAAGCTTTTTTGCACGGTAAAACTGCATTCGGCGATTCATTTTTATAAAGAACAATCCAATATAACGTTGCCAAAAGAAGTTACTTCGTTCGCGCGTCGACGCCGATTGAAACGAGAGCTGCAGCAGTGCAGCTTACATGTTGTGACTTGCTGCGGCCCCCGCACACTCTTCCCTCTCTCTTCTTTCGTGTTCAACCATTTCAAAAACCTAGTAAGACGCATCAACCATATGAAAACCTAGTAAGTCTCTGAAACTTACTAGGTTTTGAAATGGTTAAAGTAACTTACTAGGTTTTTAAGTGGTCTCAATGCAGTGAATGGTGCACTTACTAGGTATCGATGCTTTAATATACCTGATAATTTTTGAGTTTTCAATGCTGATTTTTTTATATTGGGAGGGGCTCACTACGTTAGCATGATTTTCGCAATAAAACGATTTTTGTAAAAATTGTCCCTTACTGTGTTTTGAAATGGGACAGCCGAAATTTATATTAACTTCTAACATGTGTTGAAAAAATATTTTATAGCTAATAAGTTTTGCAGCACAACTAATAAACTGTCTATTTACAAAAGAAAATCTATATTAAAAATATATTTTATAAAAGATTATATTTCTTCAAGATGTCAGAATGACTATTAGTGGATTAAATACATTTAATAGTTAATGTATTAGATATGCTATTGCTGAACTTTTGGTTTAGAGGTTTGTCTAAGGATCTGGGTTGTATCATGTACGGTAGAATATAAAGGAATATAAATTATATTCCTATCACTATGCATTATAAATATTTCAATTTTTAAATGTGTCTGAACTAATACTGATCATTTACCTGTCACTTCTTTCCCATAATAATGTATTATAGGAAAAGATTTGTTTCGAGTTCACTGTTTTGAGACTACTGAATATTTATTTATAGCATGAATTGAATGTTGATTTATGTAATTGATAAAAATAAAGCAAAGTGTATTGAAACATTATTATGAGGGTTTTTTTTGCATCCCATTCTATCATCTCATACAGTGTTTATTCAAATAAAGATGTTCTTTTAACACAAAAATAAACAACATCAGTATTAAAGAAATATTTTTACTATATACAAAAAGGAAATAGAAAGAAGCAGGTAATTACAAATAGTAATTTTATTTAACACTCAAAAATAAACACTGTAATTATTTTAGTTCTGCTATAATATGCTTAATTATTTATGTAATTCAATATGAAGTATTATTTTGTTGAACATATAAATTTAAATTTGAAGCTAACACAAACAGATCTTTACACAAAATATTTTAATATTATCCAAAATACTAAATTTAAGATTGAAGATTTAAGGTTGCCACCAAAAATATGAACTTGTGATGTCATAAAAACAACCAAAATTAATAAATAGTACTCTGTATTCACAAAACATCAGAACACTGCACACCAAATTGGTTTCGTACTTTTCAGTCATTGATATAAAAAATTATTAAATACTATTAACTTCCTATGTAATAGCAACAAATGTTAGACAACACGTTGCACTTCAAAAAATCTTTTTAGGTAGTAGACCTGTCCCAGGGTCATTACAAGTAGTACAGAAGCCTCAAAGATTGACCACAACACTACACGTGAGTTTGTGCTTTCGTTGATAGCACGGTGGATGCGGTCTCGGACCTGTAACAAGCAAATAGTATACATATTTAGCAAAAGTAAACAGACCAGTGTGTATTTAACATAGTCTGAGAAAATTATTACTCTGATTTCTCCTCCCTAAATAAAAAATAAATATAATAAACTGCACTAATTATTTATTTATTATTTAATATAACAGTTAAACATAACAATGAGCTCAATTTTGGATCAAGCTCGCAATAAGAGAAACCACTAACAAGACAATTGAATTGAAAAAATAAATCAAATGTAATTTTTATTTTTTAGTAATAACAATAAAATGTACGCAAGCCAACTGCACAGGAGATAAGTGCGAAAACAAAAGTGCACTCTTTAATCCTTTTAAAGTTAAATAAGATGGCAAACTGACATGTAGGTCAGTGATTAGACTGATGGCTTTAAATGCTGCCCGAGGCATGGGAGTGTTAGATTGCCAAACCGTGTCTCGATTTGGGCCATGGTGTGTTCATTAATGAATCGCATACTAATGGATAGGGGTTCATTAGCACATTCACGGAAAAATAGTTTCATTGTTATTGCAACGGGTGTATGATTATAGGCAATCCAACACTGGTGACTAATTGACGTTTATATTTGTGAAGATTCTTCATCAGTACTGTTAAATCTCACATTTTTGTTAATTGAGGTTTTATTGGCTGTGTCAGATGCCTTGCATACCCTAAATACCAAATAATAGTTGCTATGTAAGCGCAACAGCCTACTGTTTAAACCCCATTTTTGCAGGTACAAAAGAATTTATTGAGTTAAGATTTTATTGAGCCTTTTCCTTGTATGTTTTTGTCGGCAAGGACGTAAACATAGTATTTTATTTTATTTACATGTCTAGATTGAATCTTTCCTTTAAGAAATACTATATAACAATAATATTTTCACCAATGAAATGGGTTTCTACCATCCTAATGTAACACAATTGACTTTCTTGCTAACAAGGTATGCCCACCAAATAAGCTCATAAGTACGATATATTCTATTGATATAGGCTATGAACTATCTAATTATGTATGAGCTACTTTGGAACTCATCATGGCCCAAAACCCGTACTATCCGGGGCACAGTTCTTTCCAAATTTGTTCTACTATTAATATTTTTTTAACAGATTAACCCAATTAGACATAACCTGACAGCAGCTGAAATGCTAATTATTGTTAGACTAACATAGCAGTTACAAGTACTGATACATATAATATAACAATCAAATTTATTGTAGTGTATAAGAATACAATATTATACCTGCATATATTCCTGTTCATGTTTGACTGTTTTAAGTGTTGTACCGAGCTCTTTTATCATGTCCTCCAGCTTATTATGGTTTACTTCATCATCTTTTTCATCTGTCTTCTTGTGTGGTG
This sequence comes from Fabriciana adippe, assembly GCA_905404265.1. Classification (NCBI taxonomy): domain Eukaryota; kingdom Metazoa; phylum Arthropoda; class Insecta; order Lepidoptera; family Nymphalidae; genus Fabriciana; species Fabriciana adippe. The sequence continues at coordinate 8,179,816 of FR990001.1, read as the reverse complement.
CCTCCCCTACTTCCAAATTAAACATTACTACCTGTAATTCACAAATAAATTAGAGAATGCATGCATAACAATAGATATCAACATTTTTAAAATCAAAAATTATTTATTTAAGTATACAACTGGAAACTTTGACATTTAGGATCTCTTCCTTTCTCTGTGTCATATTATATCACTCATGCAACATAATGTCCTTTAGCCAATCTTTGATTATTGTTTTTAATTGTATTATCTATATTCTACACAAATTCTTATCAGAAATAAAACACAATTTTGAAAATTTTTGTCTATCTATGTGACTTTCACTGGCAAATAGCTGATGTTATATGTAGTACTTAGGCTATAATGGAGAAAAAGATTTAGGATTGTGTGCAAAAAAATTAAAACTCATGAAATTGTGAAAAAAATGTGCATACTTAGGGATGCACACAAGCAAAGCAAGGGTAAGTCTTAAGTGTTTAAATAGATCCTTTTTGTAGAGAGAGAGCGAGTGTAATGATTTATAAATTAACTTTCTATCAAACAACATAGAGTATCAAGTCACCTTAGGAGTCATAGTTGACATTTGATTGCTGAAGCAGTATGTGTATCGACCTGCTGTAGGTGCAGAAAATGTGTACATCCCAGAAGATTCTCTTTCGCCTTTATATATGACGGCACCATCTGGGCCAGTTATTTTAACATCTATATCTAAGAATCCTCCTTCAGCTATTTCAAATGTTAAACCTGAAAGAAAGAATTAAATTTATATTATAAAGTATCTAAAACTATGCACTCACAATAATGATATTTAAGAGTATTGTAAAAATTTATTTAGCTTTTTTTAAGGGAAGTTTAAATAAATATTTAACGAATTAATAATGAACGATTATATATTAAATACCCATTTTAGTGTCGGCATCGACGTTTTCAAAAAAACACTCTTCGGCGTGTGCGTCTACTGTTATAGTGTAGCCTTTGGTAATTGTTATTAAAGCTGCTAGAAAAGTTGAAAGAACCCATAATGTTTTATATGAATTACACATTGTTGCAAATATATATGGGATTATTCTCCTCAATCTAACTAGAGGCTGTACTTAATAATGAAACAGCTTGTTATTTTTCAGTAAAACAGACTATATTCGATATTCTATTTTTCAAAGGCCACGTAATGACTTTATTTGTCATCCATGGTACTGACACATGCCTGACACTTCATCTGTGTCATATATTTTGACATAATACATTAGAATGCGTTCAAGTTTATTATAGTATTTTTATATTCAGCTATTTAGACACGATCAACATTTTTTAATAATCATATTTTAGCCAGCTTGTGTAGCTGTTGTGAATATCATGGTAACTTAGAAAAAAGTTTGGCACAAGTTTAGTTTACGGGACAAAGCTCCTAGAGAAGTGGCTGTTATTTTTAGATGGGGGAAGTGATAGGGAGTCAAAATATATTAAAATTATTTTGAGGAGACGAAGGAGTCAAAAGTTAAGTATATTTTAAACAAAATAATCTTAAATTTTGACAAAACTGTCAAATTTCTGTTTTAGATACTGCTTTAATGATACAACAGATTATCGCAATAATGAGTACGAATTTTGACTTTTTCTCCCGCCAGATGTCGCGATCACTTTAGCCCTCAGTATATTGTAACGCTCTACAGCGACAATGGTTTTTTTTTTCATTATATTTAAAATTTAATTAAAATGTCAAATTGTACAATGCCAGGATGCAAAGAAAAAAGATATCATTTCCCAAACGACAAAAACTGAAGAAATTGTGGGCTAAAGCAATAAAACGACCAACATAGGTGAAATCACAATCTTTATATGTAAGGCTATGTGGACATCATTTTAAAGAAAGTAATTTTAAAACTCTTAAATCGTCTACAGGTGAATATATTTTTTTTTTACTTTTTGTACTTTTTTACACATTAATTACAGTTTCATACAAACTTTAGTCCCGCATTTTCACCCCCTTATGGGACTGAATTTCGAAAAATGCTAAAAGACGTATTTTTTTAATTGTATTGAAGAGCATTAATACCAAGTTTCAAATAATTCTGATCATAAATAAGTCTTTGCCCATATAAACTTTATTACCCCCTTTCACCGTTTAAAGGGATGAATTTCGAATAAATAAATAAATATATATTTCTTATTTTTTAACTTAAAGCTAAACACCACTTTTTGTGTATTTCGCATTAGGAATGACACAATTTCACTTTACGAATAAATAATACGTCAGGAAATATAATTGCGTTAAAAAAAATGATTCAACAAAAGTCGTGTTCAAGCGGGCGGGGCTTAAAAGTCGTTTCCGCTTAAATTTTCGCGTACATTTTTTATCATTGTGAACTACAGCCACGGTAATGTAATATATCTTTACTGTGCTACAGCTGTAAATCATCATGCCAGCATGTTTTGAGAAGTGATGCAGGAGCCATACAAGATTAAAATGCCCACGAATCACTTTTCACTAGCAAGAAGTAGCAAAAATCAAAAATATAATTATATTCAAAGATGTTCAAATACGTTGTCAAACCGATATGGTCAATACTATGCAAAATAATGTCAATAAATTTTTAAACTAATTTAGAAAGCATTTTTTTTCTTCTTAATGAAATATTGAAATGTAAATCGATATTTTTTTTTATAATAGTAATGTATTTTGCTTATTTTGATTTTTTTTAGTTTCCCTGCCCATCCAATTTTGCAAAAGAAGTGGATAGGTGCAGTTAAGCTAGAAAGACAAGAGTATGACTGGGTGCTTGTGAAAGCCAGAACATGCCCCGTTCATTTTGACGAAAAATACCGCAGTACCAGTTCATGTACGGACTACGGAGGAGGATGAGCTTTGGCATAGTTAAAGTTTATATAGAGAGGGACTGCAGAAAGCCAAAATATATTGACTTTCTTTTACCCGCGAAACCGCTCGCGTACTTTTATATAATTACTTTACTGCTAAAAGATGTAGTATGATGTGAGATAACCTTCATCAATATTATACGAGTATTTACATAATATATAGGTGAAAAGTTTATTATCTATTCGTGCAAACCTCTGAATCTATGGGCCCGTTTGAAAATTCTTTTGCATTTTATACGTTATCTATATGGCGATCACTAGTTAGTTGTAATTAAACATATTTTATATTATAAAACTATTGAAATATGCTACCAACAACTGAAAATATTATATAAATTTTCCTAAGTGATTTATCTCTATCAGGCATCATCAACGAGTAGGTAATAGTCAAAATTAATGTTATAAAATGGCGATTTAATTTAGGAAATTTATACATCAAAATTCGCTCGACCGAAAAACGAATTTTATAACGTTATTATAGACTTATTAGTATCTAAATAGTGGCAAAGAATACTAAAAATAAATATTCGTACTATTTCACTAGTTTAAATATTTTAAATGACACGAAAACAACAGCGAATAGCGCGCGCTCCACTTGAAATTTATACAATTTTTGACGAGTTTGGTTTTAACGTTGTCGGCATTTAGTTAAAATTTTATCTATAGGTACCTACATTTAATAAAATTGTAACTAAGCCGAATCTGTACGTTAAATATTTTTTGGAAAATCTTATTGAAATAGACATTATTATCAATAGAGGCCGAATCTATAGTTTTTAGAATTTTTGTATGTCTGTCTGTGATCGCATGACAAGAAAACCACTGAACAGATTTTAATAAAATTTGGTGTTAAAACGCAAGTGGGGACGAACCCAAGCGGAGCGAAGGTGAGTCGCTACTCGCTAGTAAGTGATAAAAGTGCACTGGGTGAGGTAGTACCTTTGGGTACCAGCGGGGTTTGACGGTAACTCTAAAAGTGGTGCCTATAGGCACCAGCGGGGTTCTAGTCGTTTAAATTCCGAACACATAAAATTTGAACATTTTTTTACTCGGGGTATTATGATTAAAATCTGCTATGGATATAGCATAAACTGGAAATTGAAAAAAAAGTTGCAATTTATGAAGCACACGGGCGTTGACATTTTGCTTGTAAACCTTAGGCTTATTATGTAGGACTGGTTTATAGTTCGATTTTTATTTATATATAGATTTATTGTAGCATGTATAAATAAATAAAAATCGGACAAGTGCGAGTCTGACTCGCACACCGAGATTTCTATAGCCACAAAACATTAAAATAAGGTAATAATCACGAAAAAACAATTATTTTTTGGTTATATAACGATGGTTTTCGGATTTTTACCTTTACTTGTGCTATAAGACATTGCTTCCTTCCTCATGATTTTAGATCAAAGAGTGTCAAAATATGCGGCATAAACGGCCTTATCTTTACGTTGACTTAGAAGTTTGATTTTGTCTCAGCTCCAAGGGTTGCAGATCTGAGTATTTTATATTAAACTAGCGACTCATCCTCGCTCCGCTCGGGTTTCTCCCTAGTTACTTTTTAACGTTTAGTATAGATTTCTCAGAGATGAAATATTTTCCCGCTGTAAAAAGTATCCTATACGTTGATCCGGATAACCAGCTATCATCATACGAAATTTCATTAAAATGCCTTCAGTGGTTTTTCCTTCATGCGGTCACAGACAGACAGATAAACAAAAATTCTAAAAACTATAGATTCGGCCTCTGTATCGATAATAATGTCTATTTCAATAAGATTTTCCAAAAAAATATTCAATGTACAGATTTGGCTTAGTTACAATTTTATTATATACAATACCTATACATAAAATTTTAATTAAATGCCGACAATGTTAACAACAAATGCGTAAAAAATTGTATAAATTTCAAGTGAAGCGCGCACTATTCGCTGTTTTATTGTCCGTATGTCTTGACAGACAGACAGACAGAGAGACAGACGGACAACGATGTGTTCCTATAAGGGTTCCTTTTTTCCTTTTGAGGTACGGAACCCTTAATTAAGTTTAAAAAATAAAATATTTTATCTCAAATAACTAATAGTGTTTTAAATGTTTGTTTAATCAAAAATATCCCATAATACCTAAAGGAAAGCTACGGGTGAAGACATTTTATATGTTTAAACGAGTTGTAGAATATTAAATTGTCGTCCAACTAGTTTTTCGACCGATTGTATGTGAGTGAGATAGGCGCTACTACTAGGTATATCTCTTTCTTCTTCTACATTACATATTTTGGTGCTAAAAAAACTCTAAAAAGTAAAAAAATAAAATTTCTGCCTTGGCCTTTTAACTTCATTAAAAGTACCTATAAATATTTTGATGATGAGCGTCGCCGCATCGGGGAACCGCTAAGGAAATAAAATAAAAACCAGAATATAAATAAAACGAAGATTGATAATGATAAAATATTAGCAGTCAGCAGTACAGAAATTTTATTTCTATTTTTTTTAGTTTTTTTTTGTGTCGGAGGTTACTCAATTTTTTTTATTTTATTTTTATTTTATTCATTTGAAATTACTCAAGGACACTAATTCTAATAGATAGCTCTCAGTGAGACTATTCGTTTGAGCTCAAACACGCTTATGCAAGGCAAGGCAGTGGTAGCTCAGTGGTAACGCGGTCGCTTGGGAAACTGAGTGAAGCGAGTTCAAATCCCGGGTCTCGCACCTCTGATATTTTCATGTGCGAATCATTTCCAACATGATTACCACTTGTCTTAACGTTGAAGGAAAACATCGTGAGGAAACCTGCATGTCTGAGAGCACCTAGCCAGTTTTCAAAAGACGTGAAAACCGACTTCCAGGCACTAAAAAGTAAAAAATAACTAAACGGGGGTTTTTATTTAGAATAGATACCTAATTAGATATTTTCGAAGTCGGTGTGCTTTGATTTGTATCGGCTGGCACCGACTTCGAAAATATCTGATTAGGTATCTATTCTAAATGAAATACACTGTTTAGTTATTTTTTACTTTTAGTGCCTTGAAGTCGGTTTTATTTGTATTATTTTTCTATTTTTAGTTTAGACGTAGTAAGCAGGTATTTTTTTAAGAAGAAAGTTTTTTAATAACATATTCGATTAAGCCATTTATTTAAAAATAATATATTGTCGATTTTTTTAAAAGCGCTGGACCGATTTAGATAAAATTTAAATGGGACCTCCTGGGAAGTATACCCCTTGAAATAAAACAAAGAATTTTCCAAATCGATTCAGGCGTCTACAAGTAATCGGTGAACATACATAAAAAAAAAGATTCCGACGAATTGAGAACCTCCTCCTTTTTTGAAGAAGTCGGTTAATTAATCGCTTAAATTTGTAATTAACGTATTATTTTGATTCTTTATAACTTATAATATGCTTTGCTCTAAGGGCTCAAAAATGATAAATTATTATTAGATAATTAATAATTTGTAGTGAGTATTTATTCCATACCTCTAAACTACCTACGCCGCGCCGCGCCTCCGCGTCGTACAAAAAAATAAATAAAACAACCTTAAGTTGGTTCGCAATTTAACTTAATTTGATACGTATTATTAAACTGTACATTTCCATTGGACTTGTTTGCTCTCGACTTCTAGAAAACTCAACAATTTAATTATAGTGACTTGCTTTGCGTAATATAGAGATATTAACTGCGTCAGAAAAAAAAATGTATTTGTGTATATACCCATTATAATATTACAGATATAAAAAATAGTTATTAATAAATTAATAAAATGTTCGGCTCAACTTTATAATGAGGAATTAGTAGTAGACTCTTGATTGTTTTTTTGTGCAAAGTACTTATTATTTTAAGTAAGCCCACAAAGTTTCAACTTAATAGGGTAAATACTTTCGGAAATAAAAAATATCAAAGTTTGATAAATATAACCTCAATCTGCATTATTTTATTGCTTTTGACGTAATTTTGACAGTAGTGTTGCCATTTTAGGAACTTAATTATGCGTTTTAATTTTGTAAATAATAAGTTGACGCACTTTTTAATTTTTATTTGAAGATTCTTAATGTTTTATTTGGTTTAATAAGTCATTAATTTTGACTAGTTAGGTAAGAAGTTTGTGGTTAGGTTAGGTTACAACTTAGGTAATTATCATCAGATTTTGGTTAGGTTAGGTTAGAACAGTTTTCATAACACTATACACACATGTCATAAACTCTAAATGTTATAAAACTAGAACACTAGAAAGATCAAATTTCACGCAAAATCGAAGTACACACTTAACAAAACATAACCTCAAAATAAGATTTTTAAAAATTCATAAAAAAAAAATATGCAACCTATTAACTTGTATTTTTTGGGGGGTGATTTACACCCCCTACCGACCCCCCTACCCCAAAAATATATAGATTTTATGAATTCCTCTTTCAAAAGTCCTTCCAAATGTTCATTCAAAATAATAGAACGTTGAAATATTGAAATTAAACTATTATTTGATAAAATATTATGTTATTATTATGTCTATAGGATGATGATATATTATGATTATTGACATTTTTTTAAATATGCTTACAATTTAACCTCTACTTAATTGCATCGAAAAAATATCGGTCTTAATTTTATTGATCTAATTCTATTTTACGTAAGTATTTTAGTAAGTATATAAAAAAATACATTTCCGATATTCCTAAATCTGTGTAAAAACTATCGTAATCCATGATTTAGACTTTTGTTGTTTTTTTTTTTTTAATTTTGCAAGCTTGTATTTACGTGTATAAATTATAAAACTTAATGCCTAGTCACTACTTACTGTCCGTAATAGGTATGTAAATATCAGTCATACTAATATCACAGATCATATATAGTAATAATATTTTAGTATTCACTTCAAGGAAACAATCAGTTTTGGTAGGTGGATTTTTAAAAATGTAGATATTTTTGTTTTTCTCAAATATACAAACATATTAACAGACAAATATTTTAATTAAATCTAATAATTATTAGAAAAGAGGAGGAGTAACTAGTTTGCGTATGCTAATTTATTTATATAACAGAATAACAGAATAATAATACCTACGTAAATTATTAGAAACCAGTATATAAAGACGTCATACGATCCATTCACTAAATTCTATAATAATTCAATTGATTCACATAAACAAATCTACCTACCGCATTATCAATCATCGATTTTTTTGATAATTTGATACTAAGGCACGTATGTCGTATAATATGTTTTATATGGTAGCGTTTAAACTGAAAACTTGTCTATTCTTGTTCAAAATTGATTCCAAAATTTTATTTAAATTACTATCTGTATACACTGCATACACATACTAATGGACTTATAAAACTTGATTTACTGACTATTATATCTGAAGTTCAACAACCAACAAGTTCACCTTGTTGCAATTTAATTATAATAGGTATTATTAATATTATTATTGATTGTATTACCTATTTCAAACTGTGACTATGTATAGTATAATAAAATTAAAGTTTCCACAAATTAAACGATAACAATTTAAACTTTTGTATTTAGAGTTTTTGAGTAGAAAGAATGATCATATTGTGATGAGCGATGGACAATGTTTGTGTTTGTCTAATATAATATTTTCTAATTCAATATGTATACATATATCAACAACAGCTGGACATGAATTACCACATAAATTAGTATGTTATTGTCGTCTGCTCATGAACAGTTTCTGTTTTATTAATAAATATTAGTTTATATAGACTAGGCACGGCAACTACGTCATACAAATTTACTATACTTGTATTATTTACAGATACATTTTAAAATATTATTTACTAAAGATTAAAAAAAATTAAAATGCCATAAAAAATAAACACCCAATAACAAAATCCAATGTCTAAGTCATTTTCATTATCATTTTTATTTCCATCATCATTATAATTTTTATTTCCATACATACATATGGGGGATTTCCACGCCGAATCGGAAGGTTACAAAAATTTTTATTTTTGATTTTCTTAATTTATTGATATTTTTAGTACCCCTCAAAAGAGGCTTTCTGGTAAATTTAGAGATTTTTTGATCACTGATTCAAAAAATTTCGAATGTTTAAAAAAACCGCTCTCTTTTCGGGTTTTTGCTCATAACTTTCTTAATAATGGTCGAAATTCAATTTTTTTTTCATCAAAATTATTGTTTTTGGATGACCTTTACAAAAAAAAATATATTTAAAATGTTTTTAATGGAGATTTTTGAATTTGAAGTTTCTAATCATGTTTTTAAAACTATGTATCCTTCGATTTTTTTGAAAATCTATCCATTCTATTCTATACATTCTATCCATCCTGCAACTTTTAAGCCCGGTCCGGTAGCGGGCCTTCCATAATAACATTTTTTTTCCGATTTTTAAAAATTAATATATTTTTTTTAATTTTAAATAAAACTATCTTTTCGCTATAAATTAATTTATATAAGTATCGATTATTGACACTGTATACATTTTTTTACTTATTATAAATTGATTTCGACATTTTTTTGTACTGAGTCGGGATTGAAAAGCAGTGAGTAAAAATTTGTTTTATTTATGAGCGATTATAACAAATGTTTTTATTTATTTTTGTGTTCTTTCAAAAATTGTTTTATAATTATACTAATGACTCACCTCGCTTCGCTCGGGTTCGTCCCTAGCTTGCTTCCCCATACAAACTTTCATCCCCGTTTTCAACCCCTTAAGGGATGATTTCCGGAATAAAAAATATCCTATGTCCTTCCCAGGGTGTCAAACTATCTTTTTACCAAATTTCATCTAAATCAGTCCAGTAGTTTTTGAGTTCATTCATTACAAACATACAAAAAATAGCTAAACAGTAGGCAAGACGGTGCGGGGGGAGGGTCGGCCATTGCATCAAGCGAAGCGAGGCGCTTGAATTTTATTCTCGCGTCCGTAATTTTTTTGCGATTACTCCTAAGATATTCATTTAAATTATATGGTGTAAAATAGAAAAACAATGTACATGAAATGCTTAAAGCCTTTAGCTTATTTAAAGTGATTGATGATGATATATTCAAATATCTTTGAATAATAAAAATCCGTGTTTTTATAAGTTTTTATCCAATCTTAAAAAGTTGCATACGTTGATAACTTCCTTATGTGGTGGCGCTACTGATTGTTTATACTGGTGATGAGTAAAAAACCAAAAATAGAGCGGTTTTTTTTTTGAAAATTCGATATTTTTTGAACCGGTGATCAAAACAATCTCAAAATTTACCAAGAAGCCTCTTTTGAGGGGTACTAAAATTACTAAAAAATTAAGAAAATCAAAAATATTTTTTTGAAACCGTCCGATTTGGAGTGGAATGCCCCATATACATAATTACGTACATAGTAATATGGTTGCAAGCACAAATATAATAATACATTATATCTATGGTTGCAACGTTGTAGCTAGGTACCTAAAATATCTGTTACTACTATTGTAAATACACTGACCTATTTCCTAGTTCATGTATAGAGATTTAATACATTATCTGTACATTTAAAATTTCAATCATGTCCAGCGCATTATAAGGAAGCGTCTAAGGAAGATCATGTTTAGACAGTAAATAACCTATTTAGATCAGTGTGCATTATTCAAATACCTTATCTCATGATAAAATGTAAACAAGTTGCCAAGTTCTATGTTAAGTACGTAATTATTAACATAATGTTTACTATAAATGTATTTGATTTCTAATAGATACCTACTTTATTATTATATGAAAGGCCTCACAAGTTTGTTTTATTAAGAAAAATCCTCGATAGGTATATCTAACTGCCTAAGAAAAGAAAATTTACAAATATTTATACTATTTATGTACTATATTTTATTTTATCGATAGTAAAATACCTGTTAATATTGTGAATACTGGTTAACGATACGAGTTATAGCAACAAGTGCTATTTTATCGTCGTATATTCTAACTTGATTTTAACAAGAATTAGCACTTTAAAGCTTAATATTTCACAATCAGAATAATCGAAGAATTTTTTTTACGAACTAGCAATATTTTTGAAAGACCTACACAATGGGGTTGACGAAACAAAAAAAATATAGTCACTTTACGTGCAGAGAAGATAAGTACCCTAAAAAAATTTTTTTTCTAAGATTTTATTTTACCACTTACGTAGTCCTTTAAAATACGTAATGAAAAAAATTTACAACGCACTAGTCGCCACTATGATTTTCGAAGGTTTCCCTCGATTTCTCTGGGATGCCATCATCAGATCCTTGTTTTCTTATTATGGTACCACTCTTGGGATATCTACTTTCCAACAAAAAAAGAATCAACAAAATCGGTTTATAAACGACGAAGAAATCCATGAAAACACATAAAAAAAAAGAAATATATATACAGTCGAATTGAGAACCTCCTCCTTTTTGGAAGTCGGTTGAAAATAATGGGTTTAAACAATACAGTATTAATCTTTATCAAATTAAATAGATTTAGATACGTTGTGCATGTTATGTAGATCAAAATTATTGCCCTTAACAGTATGTCATTGAAATGAATATGTTAGAAGATATCACAGATTTAGAATTATTAATCGGTCACTTCGAAACAACTAGCACGTCATCAAAGCAACGTGGTAGAAAATTGTAGGCCTTAAAAATTCTGCAGAAATTTCCGTGATATCTATTTTTATCTATTTAAAATTTCAATTTTAAAACATACCTAAAGACGCACCCGAGCGAAGCGACGATAACTCGCTATTTTTATTTAAGTGCGTTTCTGAATCATGTTTCGAGTGTTCCGTACCAAATAGTCTAAGAAATCGGTTTTATCTTTACGGTACCTATAGTAATTTCTTACATGGAAATTATAATTGAATAGTAAGAAATACATTTGCTTTTCACAATATTTGTCAAAGATTATGAAGCTTTATGAAGTTCATGATGCATCATGGTGCAAACATTATGCTCACGAAATGCCGAAACGATTAATTTTAATTTTAAAGTTGTAAATTGAATCGCAATAAGACCCCTCAGATCTACAGAGACACATAGATCCAAAAACAGGTTTTGATTATTTAATAATTTGAGGACGAAGAAGACATTATGTTATTACATAACAACTGACTAGCCATGACGACGACCGACGTCACCTTTTATGGAATTTGCAGATAATTTTTGGGCAAATAAGAAAAATCACACAGTGCAAAGTTCGTGTATTTTTTATAATTTACAATATGCTAATACATATAGCCAATTTAAGCACTAAGTACTAGTTGACACAATATTCCTAGAAACCGTCATTTATGTTTTTAATAAAAAAAAAAAACTATATCTAACTATAACTCACTTTATTGTAAGTTGTAGTTATTAATAAGCACTATAGACTACTCCTCGAAGACTTACAAATATGTACACAGTATATTGTACAATCGTCAATCACCGTACTTATACGAGTAATGTAACAATATCCATAATTTTAAATGGTACTGCGTTTAATTCCTTCCAAATTACATAAGTCATTTGTCAGTTATAAAAGATCTACCTGTTTAGATCTATCATATCTATATCTAAAAAGGATTTTTTCTCACTCCTTACAATCATCCTTTTCCACTAGTAGGTAATAAGCTTATACATTGAAAAATGATAAATGTAAACTACGATTAGTAGAATAAGACAGTCTATTCTTTCAGATTCACAATATTAATAAAAACTAAAATTAACTAATCGATATCTAATTTCCTGAAGGATCCAACAACGCCATAGATGTCACTGTCGTATTGTGGATCCGGGCATACATTGCATATTTCGCTTAAGTTACGAAGATAATCTCTCGATTCATCTACTCGACGACGCCATTTCTTATTCAGTATTTCGATCGATTCTTCCTCACCTCCCCACTCAATGGGCAACACTCGCGCTGGAAAATGTTCCAACAGCTCCTCCGTTTTCGAATGCAAGTAGTACTAGAAAAAATATACTCTTTATCATCTCATTTCATCAAGGTTGATTAGTCATTTCAATAGCAATAGATTTACGATGATTTGAATTTATAATTTTTATACATTTAATAACGACTTCGATCATTGAGTTCATTATCAAGGCTACCTCCGACGTTTAAATACAAATAAGTTTTTATATTTTCGATTTTTTATTTAACTGTTTCCTATAAATAAAATAAAATTTATTTTATACAATATAAAAAATGATGGTACATACCCGTTTTCTAATTTTCTCATTGACGCACGCACGCATAAGGTTCAAGGAGGACGCGACTAACGTAGGTGCTCCAACAACGTGAATACGGCGCATTCGTTGCGGGTAGGCAGCTTGCGCCAAATGTATGCTGCGGCGCACTGCGCTCGCCGCGGCCGCCACGCGGGCGGCGGCGGATGCCCGTATGTGAGAGGCCTGCACAAAGATTCACTCAGTATATTTCTTGCTAAAACAACCTTAACTAAACTTCCTAATATAAATACTAAACATTACTGTATTAATTGCTTTGTGTTTTAACTATACTCTCTTAATTTAGCCAAAATTAAGAGAGCATAGTGAAAGGTACCTAAATATTAATGTCATATATGATGTTATTGATCCATCAATAACGAATGAAAATAATTATGTAATATTAGGTAGCTCGGCTACAAATGATGTGGTCCTGGACGCGAGCTGAACTAGTCAAGTAACCAGACTTGGGTTATGTGTCACAAAATTGTAATATGTTAGGAAGCTGATAGTGTGTTCATGCTGATCGACTATGTCAGAGAAACTAAATTATGAGTATTTCATATTTTAAAGATATTTGAGGCTGATCCATTATTGATTATGTCATCTAAGAAAATATTGTCAAATGTATTACAAAAAAATCATTACACAAACTAAGAGTTCATTGCTCTTACCTCCCATATAAAAACATCACCGGCGATTAGTGTTTCATCATGCAAGCGAACATCGCATATGAGGAGAATCGCGCGAACAGCTGCGTTAATTTCTGCTGCGCTTTCCGGGTAGTTTGGCCGCACTCTAAAGATCGTCACCCGAAGCCCCTCGTCTGTCAGTTTGGGAAGAGGCACTATGTCTCTGTTGGTAAAAAAATGTTACACTTTTATAAAAATTTAAAATAATAACGTTAAGAGTGATTTATCTAGACCTGCCGTCAGGGTGTCGTGGATAAGTGCGTAAGCGATCCTGCGACGTCCCATTAAGACGGGGGAGTTTCGATTGGGTTTTAGTGGGTAGTACCTTTCTCTTTACCGGTAAGTCCCACATTTCGTACCTAAATGCATTTCCCAACGATAAAAAAAAGGGGTTGAAGGTGAGGGCGTGCGACAGGGCGCTAATCTCATGTTCGGCACTGCACTCATGGATTTAGCAGCCAATACCCACTACCAACCGCCTCTTGCACCGCAGGCGATACGCCAGTTGAGCGGTGGAACCGTAGAACAATAGAACTAGCTTATTTAGAAGTATTTTGTATGTGTTAGGGTCAAAAACTTTAAACGCTTATTGTGCGATGAAAGTATCCACAACTCGTTGTAGCTAACTAAAAACGTGGTAACGACATGAATTTGGTGTCGTGGCCGTTTTAAGTTAGCCATGACGGATTATGAGCGCATTTTTCGCACAATGAGCGTTTCAGATATGGACCCTAACATGTAACTATACGAGTATATGTATTTCTAATAACATATGCATTATACATATATAAAATACTTTTTATTTGTAATTAATATGTAATATCTAATTTGGCATTTAAACAAAATAATTGAGAATGATAAATTTGTAGTTACTACTATCTCCACTTTATTGAAGATAATAAATAGCAAAGAAAAATACTGAGAAAGCAATAATTCCCTTGACCTGCATCTTGAGGAAAAATTAAAATATATTAGTTTAGTCAGCAGTAGAGCATCAAATTGCAAAACATGGATTGAAATAGCAAATATTTATAGATTAGCCTCTCCCCGCGGTTTTGTTTGAAGTGTTTTCGTTTATTTTCAACCGACTTCTTCAAAAAGGAGTAGGTTCTCAACTCGGCTGCTTTTTATGTTTGTTTTCTCAGAACTCCGTCATTTATTAACCGATTTGGAAATTTTTTGTTTTGTTTGAAAGTGTAAGTATAATTCCAATTTGGTCAAATTTAAATTTGAAAAAAAAATCGTCAGGTTGGAAAAATGAAAATTTTACCTACTTCTAATTGTCATATTGACTAGTAACTTTGCAAGTGAATCTATTTCCGTTGATAGGGCTGTGGTTCAGTATCGTTGACCTGATTTGATGGTAAGGTCAAAAGATGGATAGGTGGAACTCTTTAACGCCTATTAGTACGAGTAGATACTTTGAGATTGGGTTTATTTTGTTTGATTTGATGAGCCCAATACGTTAGAATTGGATTTTATATTTCAGTCAGATGTTTTAGTGTTTTTTGTTTTTTTTTGTTCTTTGTTCTGTGGCTTATGTTTTAGTGTTACTAATAAAAGCGAATTTTATTTCGTCAGTCTTCATATAAAAATTGGCATCAAACTAACTTAAACGGATTAAGCGAATATTTTATTAAAATACTTTCTTCTTACATTGTTACTACTTTGTCTACATTAAAAAGGAAAAAATAATAACTTTAAAAAAAAAGTGAATTAAAAAAAATACACTAAAAAGTAAAAAATAACTGATTGGTAGTTTTTATTTACTTTAGATTACATTTACCTAATCAAATATTTTCAAAGTCGGTGCCAGCGGATACAAATCAAAGCACGCCAACTTCAAAAATATCTGATTGGGTATCTAATATCTGTAGGGTAAATGAAAACTACCAATCAGTATTTTTTTTTCTTTTCAATGTTTTTTTTTGAAATCGGTCGTTTCTTTTTAAGTTTTTATCTTTGATGTTCTTGAACAACAATTAATTTAAAAAAGTTTGAAATGATTATACAGTTGTTCATATTATTATAATTTTGGAAGCGCCTTATTCAGCAATTATTTATTTATTTGAAAAAAGTCACTTAGAGCTTAGAAGCATCTATTATATTTTTTTATGTTGTATAATGGCTGTGATTAATTGATATATATGTATATATCCGTGGTAAAGGGCATGACGAAATTAAAAGGGGATCGTTTTTGTTATCGTTGTGCAGTATGTTTAAGTATTCTTAGATTAAATAAATATGCATAAAAATATGTGTTTAGCCCTTTTTAACGTCCCACTGCTGGGCACGGGCCTTCCTTCAATAGGGGGATCAGGCCATAGTCCACCACACTGACTAAGTGCGGGTCGGCGGACATTAAAATATAATCTGTGATATTATTATATACACGAACACATGTCTGCATAGTGCATACTTATATGTTAATATAATGTTGACGTAATATTTTAAATCGATACCCCTTTTAAATTATGTATGCTATTAGGAAGATATCTTTTAACAAATCCAAACAGGGAAGTCTGCACTTGATTTATATGTGACCATGAATTTCTTAAATTAACGTACACTACTTAGGTATTGCCTAATGGCCGTGGTTAAAAAAAATATCAAAATATTTATCTTTCTATAAACCAAAATGTTCGATATTATACGATAATTTGAGACATAGTTCTTAAAAGTTAACAATATATTAACTAGCATTAATGACTAATGTACAATAGATGGTGCACATGTAGAATCCGATAAAAAAATCCATTAGTTTGGGGCAAATACTGGAACACAACATTTACGCTCGTAATTTGTATTTTATTGTGACTTTTATTGCTTTTTGTTCTTTGGTTTGATTTTGTTTGTGATAAAAACAGTATGTCCCCGACGCATACATTAATATTAATCTATATATAATAAAATTCTGAGTCGAATCTGTACATTAAATATTTTTTGGAAAATCTTATTGAAATAGTCATTATTATCGATAGGTACTAAAGTTTTTAGATTTTTTTTCTGTCTGTCTAAGAACTCATCACGAGAAAACCACTGGACAGATTTGATGAGGTATGATGATAGCTGGTTATCCAGGTCAACTTATAGGATAGGTATTTTTTACTGCGGGAAAATATCTCATGTTTGAGAAATCTATACTAACAGTTAAAACGTACATTAGAGACGAACCCGAGCGGATCGAGGTGAGTCGCTAGTATTTTAATAAAGTAAAATGAGTATCTATTTATTATTCATTAAAATTATTATTATTCCGACAAATTTAGAATAATAAAGCTATTAATTTACTAATTTCCTATTAGGAAAATTACCTAATTAATAATTGAGAAACGGAAACCTAGTTATTGAACTCCTAACTAGTTTCAGTCTAAATGTTAGTTCCTCCTTAAATTGCCTTGAATCAATGATAATTTATGTGCATCGCATGTTTTGTAATATTGCATGTTGCTTACGACAGCGGGCGCATCGGTGTTTCTATTATAAATTTCAAACTTAAAAAATAGTATCTCAGTGTCTGCCATTAATTATCACCACAGTAATTAGTGAATTTATGGATCATTAATGAGTCTTTCATGTGATACCATTAAGTCATTAACTAATCAGACAATATTTATAGTTCGATAACTTCTATTTTAATAAGGTACCCGCGGGTATTAAGGCCTGTCGGGCAATAAGGCCTAAGTAACAAAAAACGTACGAAATACAGTAATTGACGATTAAGGTTACACTCACACAAGCTCAGAGCGTATACAAATCGCTGCGAAGTGGCGGACGAACGCTTGCACTTCTCCCCTCGCCAGTGTCGTCGAAATCATTCAGCGGTGCGGTCACGCGGCACGAATTATAAAAATTGGCTCCAGTAAAACGTAAGTTATTTTGAAAATATCATATTTGCAAACCTGTATTGACTGTCCGTTTATTAGTTAATGTATGCTTGTTCCTAGGTTACCGTATTAAAGGACTTGTAGTTATTAAATTTTTATAATTTTTTTTTCCGTATCCACGTGGTTGGCGGATATTAAGGCCTATAAAATTTTACTATAGGCCTTATTAAACTCCTATTTTTTTAAACTGCTATATAAGTAGGAGCGTGTTTTAAAATGTTTGTTGATGGGTAGTATGTACGTAGTTATACATTTTCAATTTATTTATCATTGTTTTCAGTGCTTACGGTGACGATGCCTCCCAAACGGGCATTGTGGTCAGAAGACGATCTGATCGCAGCTGTTAGAGCAGTACAAAGAGGAATTTTGAGTACGTATAAGGCTGCAGAGAGATATAAGGTTCCTAGAAGAACAATCAGAAATCATCTGCAGTCTGGCAGTTTAAATAAAAGTTTGGGACGTAAACCTATATTAAATGATGAAGAGGAAGCTCAACTTGTGCAAAGGATAATCCGGTATTCTGAAATGGGCTTGCCTGTGACACCAAGAATATTGCGTCGATTGGTGTATAAATATTGTGAGCAAAATAATATAAAACACAATTTTAATGATGAGGGCAAATGCGCAGGCAAAGACTGGTTCAAAGCGTTCATGAAAAGACACCATGAAATATCCGTAAGAAAAGCGCAATTCATGAACCCAGCTAGAGCCCAAAAGCTAAATAAATTTATTGTTGATGACCATTTTAAAAAACTGAGAGATATCTACGATAAATTTGACTTATATAATCATCCCGAGAAAATTTATAATATGGATGAGAAAGGATGCCGTCTCACTATCCACCACCAGCAAAGTGTTTTGGCTAATAAAGGGGCTAAAAGGGTTCATTTGCAGTCTTCTGAACATGCTGAAAGCGTTACCATTGCAGGATGTGTTAATGCTCTTGGCACAGCCATACCACCTATGGTCATATTTAAAGGAAAACGTTTGAAACCAGAATTGTACGATAATTTGCCTCAAGGATCTTTAGTAGAAAAATCAGCAAAGGGATATATGACCAATGAACTTTTCAAAATATTTTTAAAACACTTGTCTAGATACAAAAGCCAGGGACCATGCCTTTTGATATTTGATGGAGCAGCATGTCATTTAGATCTTTCCATAGTTGATATATCCGATTCACTTGGCATTAATTTGTACTGCCTACCTTCAAACACAACCCATGAGTTACAGCCCCTCGACAAAGCCGTATATCGATCATTCGAGCACCACTGGGATGCAGAATTGTTATCATTTTTGGATCAAAACAGAGACAAAAAACTCACTAAAGCACGCTTTAATATCATTCTTTCAAGCGTTTGGTCTAAATGTATGACACACAGCAATATCACGAGTGGCTTTAAAGCGACTGGCTTGTATCCCTTCAACCCACAGGCCATACCAGAAACAGCTTTTGCCCCTTCCATATTAACGGAAGCTCCTGCACCAGATGGTGCACAAGAAAACGCACAAGCTTTCGAACATCGTCATGCACAAGTTTCAGAATCCGGAGATACAACACCGTCAATTTTATCGGAAGCCCCAACGCCTGATCGTGATCAAGAAAATATACCACCTATTAATAGTGATCAACAGAAGAGTTCAGAATCTGCTGCTAGTTCACCATCAATTTTGAAACAGATTCCAATACCAGATGTCTTGCTTGGAAATATTTCACCTGTTGATTATCTTCGACTAGCGACTCCAGAACAAACTAAGCAATCACCAGCTATAGCATCAACATCCACAGGTCAGGTCTCAAGAGAATCAATCGTGCAACGCATCTATTATCGCACAGTTTATGGAACAAGCTCTAGTTCAGATGAATCTGATGATTTACCACTCAGTCGGTTGAAAAGAAATGATTTTTATGATCTTCTGCCTACACCTGTTAAAGTTCAAACATGCACACCGACTGTTAGACGAAAAGCCATTAATTATCGAGGTACTCCAGTCACAAAAGATCTATTTAATAAATATAATCAAGATAAAATAAATAGTAAAAAAGTGAAAGTTAACAAAAGAAAGAAAAATAAACAAGACGAAAACTTTACTGATGTTAAAACAGGTAGAAAAGAAAAAACGAAGTTTAAAAAGACTTTAAATCCTAAGAAAGATAAAATCGTAACTGCAAAAAAGTCTACTACCGTCAAAGGTAAATCACAAAAACAAGTGAGTTGGTACTGTCATGCCTGCGAAGAAGATAGAATGGACGATGCAATGAGGCAATGCTCGCGATGCTCCAAGTGGTACCACGAAGAGTGTGTCGGTTTGACTGCAGACGATACTGATGCCTTTCAATGTCCTGATGAATGCGAATAAAGGATTGCCTTTATTCGCATTCATCAGGACATTGTAATTTTCTAAGACTACTATGCTTCCTATTGCTTTATATTAATGATTATTGATCTCAAGATTACCAATTTACGTAGTATAAGTTGATTTTTAGATAGTTAAAAGTATAAGATTTTTGACCCTTTTAACGCAGTCTGTAGGCCTTATTATACTAGGGTAGTATAATAAGGCCTACAGACTGCGTTTTTAAAAAAGTTATATATTGTTTTAGTTTTAAGCTAGAGAAACTATTTTTTGTTTAAACTTTGTAGTAATTTAAGTACATGACTGATTTATAATAAAACTTGTTGATTATGTTGGATATTTTTAATTTTATTACAAATTTCCCTTAGCTAGGCCTTAATACCCTCGGGTACCTTACTTAATTTTAAGAGTGATATTAGATTTAATAAAAATATATAAATTATAATTTTATTTTTAACTTTTTCGGTACTACGAGTATGTACTAGTATGTATTCAATGGCTCAAAACGCCGCGCCTATTTTGTGCCGATGATACGACCGCCTCTTTGTATCATAGCACCGCATGCACCGTCCTGATACATCCATTAACACGAAATGGCAACGAAAGGTGAGAAGGATGAAAACACACTCAAATATGCAATGATATCATCTCCTGGGATAAATAAAAGCTGGTTATTGAAATTTAAACCTTATATACGTATATACGTATAATGTATGTTTTGTTAGTCCTCCAATAAATTGTATAGAAGATCGTCTTTGGCCTTATCTGGCCCATAAAAACAGATTATTTGCAGAATATCCTTTATAACTTTTACATTAATTTAAATAAAATTAATAGTTAATCCAATATTCATGCTAGATACGGTCTATATTAACATCTGGATAGCAAACCAAAAATAAATTAAGTATGAAGTTCGTTACATTTTGGGGAAAAACAAGTAGGTACTACTACTACGTACCTACTAAGTACCTACTTACCTATGCCTACAGCAGTAGTTAAGTTGAAGCCATAATAACCAGTAAGAAGTCTGAAATTATCATACTCTGCGAGGGTTATACAAGGTCACCTGCGCTATTTGCAATTAACAAGACTACATTCAGATTTCAGAAGCCAGTATACCGCTAGGATAGTCTGATAGACATAATATATTAGCTATAAACCCACGCCACATCTTAAATTAATTATACAGTTATAAATAAATGACTCCATATTATATTTTCCATAGGTAGATGTGCTCAGAACATTTATTTTTATCGGGTCTCGACTCTCGACAACAAACCCGTTTGCAGGGAGCCATATATATATAGATGTTTGCCCACTTCATAAGTACGATACATGTTTAGCAATTGGCTCAGTTTGTAGTAACCCTACATGCTGCGCAGCGGTCGCGGGTTCGAGTCCCGCTGAGGCCATTCATTTGTGTGATAAGCAAGAATGTTTGTACTCCAGTAAGTTATATATGTGTAGTGTATCAACTATCTGGTATCCATAATACAAGACTCGTTGTTTACCATGGAACTAGATGGTGCTGTGTTAATGTTCCAACATATTGTTTATATTTATAAATGGATACTGCCGTTCAATTCTCCTACCACTGGCCCCAGTGATATGCTTAATATCATTCACCTGGTGCGAGTATTGAACCCACGACTTTAAGGGTCGTATACCGAACTGACAGACATATACCCTTAGCGCTAATGATAGTCATCGATGGCTTACTTACAAAAATTTGCAAACTTCATTTAGCGGTGGTTCCGTAAGAGATCTGTATTCGTAAAGATCCCTGAAGCGTGAACGTGCGTAACAAAATGTTTCTAGTTTTTTCCGAGCTCTCTCAAAGTCCATACGGCATCCCCTTAGAAATACTTGCAGCAACTGCGTTTCTGTGGACAAGATAAATGGAATTATATTACACGTACATAGTATGTAGGTATGTTAAGCTTAAATAGTAAATAATATATAAATTTCGCTCCGATTAGGCAACCTAAAACCATGAGATCGTTTGAGTATCATTCGTATTCTAACCGGGTCGTCATAAATATTGTTAAGCTAAACAAAAATAATATTCAATTAACCTAAGGTCGTATTATTAATTACACAAGGTATTGTGTAAATTCTTTAACGTCATAATGTGTTTAAAAATGCATAGATGATAGGTACATAATACGCAATATTTTATAACTTATGAAATAGGTAGTACAGTGCTACAAGAATCATTTGGCACATTGGTGGCATTGACATGAGGGCGTGGGTGTGAAGTTAGGGTTTTTCTTTTATAAAAAAAAAAAACCTCCTAATTTCTCTAACACCACTTCATATTTTGAAATATTTTTATTGAAATAAAAACACGAAATATCCACAACAAACATTAACTCCAACTTCTCTCAAAAGTGACGCTTTATAGGATGGCGGTGTAAGGTGTTAGTTCTGATTTCGGCCACATGCCAAATGATCCTTGTAGCACTGTACTAACAACGTAACTATGAAGAACTTATTAATTAGATAATATTATTATGCATAATACATAATATTCATTACTAGCGACTCACCCTCGCTCCACTCGGGTTCGTCCCTACTTACGTTTTAACGTTTAGTATAGATCTCTCAGAGATGAAATATAGTTCCGCAGTAAAAAGTATCCTATGTGTTGACCCGGATAACTATCTATCACCATACCAAATTTCATCACAATCTGTCCAATGGTTTTACCGTGATGCGGTCACAGACAGACAGACAGACAAAAATTCTAAAAACTATAGATTCGGCATCTGCATCGATAATAATGAATTTCAATGAGAGTTTCCAATAATACTTTCTTAATATCTTTTTTAAAAGATTTTCCAAAAAATATTTTACTAATATTATAAATGTTAAAAAATTAAATAAAAAAATAATAAAATAAATGTGAAAGTTTATGAGTATAGATGTTTGTTACTCTTTCACGCCAGAACGGCTGAACAGATTTGGATGAAATTTGGCACAGATATAGATTATAATCTGGAATAACACACAGTCTACTTTTTATCCCGAAAAAATGTACAGTTTCCGTGGGATAGGTTTGCTCTTGTTTTCCTAGAGGTGAACCCGAACGAAGCGAGGGTGAGCCGCTAGTTTAATATACCTAAAGATTCGGCTTAGTTACAATCTTATTGTATGTGTAGATATTGTACGCGGTGGTGCATTACCCATTTATTAACATACATACATCCTACTAATATGATAAATGCGAAAATTTGTGAGAATGTATGGAAAGCTGGATGTATAGATGTATGATATGCTTGTTACTCTTTTACGCAAATACTACTGAATGGTTTTTAATGAAACTTTGCAATAATATAGTTGTATGAACAACAGAATAATATATAGGCTACTTTTTGTCCCGGAAAAATGTACGGTGCCCGTGGGATAGATTTGTTTTTTTTTCTAGAGGCGAGCCCGAGGGAAGCGAGGGTGAGCCGTTAGTATTTATATATGTGGGTACTAGCCTTATTTTATTCAATTAATTGAAATGTTACATTAAGTACTCGTTCGATCACGTACTAAATAAATATCAATTTATAAAAATTGCATAGTGAATTCTTGAATCAAATAAACATAAACGAACATCAAGCAAGGTCTTCCATTTAAATATCCTGTTGTTAACGATACATGACATTTCAAACAGAATCTAGGTACATATAATAAAATTAAATTGAAAATTAAAACTAAATACTAACTACACTAACGACACTAAATAATAACGGCCATATATTTTTTTAATTAAATAAATTACAAAAATAGCTTAACAAAATAAATATATAATAATAGATTTTTTATAGACTGTTGATAATAATCATTTAGTTTTTTATGACATTAAAACTCAGAAAAGGATTAAATTTAGGTCGAAATTAATACTAAAAAAATATTTTAGCATAAAGTTTAGTATTAATACGTAAATTAAGTAAGGATATTCTTTTCTATTATAAACTGGAATCGAAAATAGCATTCGATGAAATACTTATATAATATGAAACTAGCGACTCACCCTCGGGTTCGTCCCTAGGTTGATTCCCCATACATATTTTCATCCCCATTTTCACCCCCTAAGTTGTGATTTCCGGGATAAAAAGTATCCTATGTCCTTCCCAGGGTCTCAAACTATCTTCTTACCAAATTTCATCTAAATCGGTTCACAACCTCACAAACTTTACCTCTTTATAATATTAGTATAGATGAGTATAAAAATAAAAGTTTAGGTAATTCTTACTAGATTCCCGTCAAAAAAGCGATTCGATTAATTATACTTATTACTCCAATATTTTTACCAATTAATCAAATACTTATGAAACTGAAATTGTCGCAACACTATTGTAAAGAGTTTATTGACGTAAAATTGTATTATTGTTTAATTTATAATTTGAGATATTATTCTCTTTGTTTTTAATTAGTTTTCCGAGATTCATTCTTAATGATAATTATTATGTAAATAACTTAATAACATGTGTAACGTTTGAATAAGATATTTGCGTAATAAAAATTACCAAAACGTCAAAATGTATTTCTTACATTTGTTGTTGGACTTTAACCAACCACATTAAAAACAAAACATGTAAAAAAATGCAAGTCGCGCAACGCAGTTCTTCTTCTGCAAAAAGTTTTTAGATCTAATGTAAAACCAAGTCGGTTACTTTATTCAGTACCTATATTTGGAAGCCAATTACTAATTCGTTAAATAACAACATTTTATAGAGACCATATCAATATTAGATATCTTTATTTCTTTAATAAATACAATGACTTGGCCATCGCACACGGCATTATTTGACCCGCTAGCGGTATGTTCACCTAGACTATTTAAAATAGTAAATCATTCTTATGTGATTATGTTTCCGTCAGATTATTTATTATCAACATACTTAAATAAATTATGCTTGACAATCATTTGAAATATATGTTTTTACTTACTAAAACTTAATATGTAAAAATCTGGGTACCTATCTAAATTTAAACACAAAATTTTGATATTTGATTTACTGTGTATACAAAATACTAAGATATAGGTACCTACCGTTACTTGTAATTAATTATGATGATAATTAATTTGATCATAACCCGGCCGAATCTCTTACAGCTGCCTAACTAGCCATCAGGTCGAATAAAGGCGAATGCCGAATATTGACCTTAAAAACCAGAATAGATTATTATATGATACAATGATTATGGAGACGAATGTATATTTGTGATAATTATCATAGTATAATAGTTATAGTCGGTATAGATGTTAGATACTATTATTATAATATCACAAAAGTCAGGTTTTCGCTGCGTCGCGGGCGCTACGGCAATAAGATTAAAATTAAAAAAAACCGGCTTCTAGACACTGAAAAGTAAAAAATAACTGAACGGAGCTTTTCGTTTACTATAGATACCTAATCAGATAGTTTCGAGGTCGGTGACAGGTGATGCAAAACAAAGTAAACACTATTTTCGATATATGTGTTTTATACTGTATACATTTGTGATGTAACTACATGTATGTATAACATTTTAACTATAATTAAAGTTCATATCGTGTTATATTTACCTATTTCATTCATATCTTAAAACATCCGGCTTCGAATTTGATGGAAGTCGGGTTTTTTCAGTTTTTATTTTTCCAAAAATAAGGCTCTAAAATCCAATTCGAACGTATTGAGAGATTTGACAATCAAACCAAATATTTATTCAAAATATTTATTATTAGCTGTTTAAGAGTTTCACTATCCACCCTCTGGCCTCACCGTCAGATCGATGATACCAAATTACTGTACTATCACCGGAATTTAAAACACTTGCAAAGTTTCTAGTCGATATGATATTTAGACTTAGGCAAAAAAAAGACTAATTATATGTGTTATAACATACTTCATATTTGGTTCAATTTGGTCTCGAGGTATTATAAATTTTCTTTGACATAGAGTAGACAGTTTTTGAGAAAATTAGGATAAAGCATGTCCTAATTTTCTCGAAAACGGTCTACTCTTTGTGACAGAAACCTAACTTTATTTTAATACACTTTAAAGTAGCAAAATCGGTTATATCGTCTCCGAGAAATCGGTGATATAAAAGATAACATGAAGAACAATATATACTTTAAAAAATACACACAGACGTACATATCACCTCCTCTATTTTGAAAGTCGGCTATTTCTTAAATGTTTGATATTAAAAAAATCAAACACTAACACCATATTCCTTGTGATGTCATTATAGTGGAAAGAACAAAATTGCCAAAATATTTAAATTACGTATTTGCCTATTCAATATTCATAGTGACCGTCTGGCTGAATTAATTATTATTATTTATTATTATTAGTACCTGTTTTGATCAATACCACTTACACCTAAAGATTAATGAATATTTTTGTTTAATATTGACTTACAATTTGATTTATTATTTCTCTTGGATACAGCACTTTAGAGAATTGTAAAACCATTAAATAAGAAAGAAAAGAAAAATTATCACATATTATATACATCTAATACATTTAAACGAGCATTTCTTGAATATTTATATCTTTATTTATTTATATCGGCGATCTCGGAAACGGCTCTAACGATTTCGCTAAAATTTGGTACGTGCCGGCTTTCGGGGGCGAAAAATCGATCTAGATTAGTCTCATGTCTGGGAAAACGCGTATTTTCAATGCGTTTTCATGCAGTTTTCTTTTGAATTATTCTATGCAGAATATGCTCGATAATTTTTTACACTGAAGCATAAACATCATGGTCAAGCGACCAAGGTGCACGATTATCAATCAATATGTGTCCCCGAGTTCGAATCTCTATTATTCAGGTTTTTAGTTTTTTTTTAATCTAAAAAATACGATATAACAAAAAAGAACTCCGAGTGACGCTCGGTCGCCCAGATACTACAGCAATTCTTGTACAAATATAAATTAAATCCGTGTGTCTTGAAAACGGCTCTAACGATTTAGCTCAAATTTTGTATTTAGATTGTTTTTTAAGTTTATCTGTATAAGTGTGTTTTCTGAAAAAACGCAATTTTTATGTCATGGTCGAAAAACGCCAAGCGAAGCTCGGTCGCCCAGATACTAACATTAAAATTAAATAGAGTTACTATGTAAAACAAATCGTATTTTTCACAAGTTGATGTTTATAAATGAATAAATTTTACTTGGAGATCCGACCATATTGAAATCACATAATACAACAATCAGATGCTCCTGGCATAGTTCTGCTCAATAGCATTTACGAAAGCGTTTCACCATTGAATACTAATAGAGGGAGCTTGTATTAAGATCATTGGGTATTGCAACATTTCACACAAAAAGAATAAAATGCAAGCTAGTACTTTTTATGCATACGAAGTAATAAAAGTAAATGAACAAGGCGTGTTAGTCATTATTTACCTTAAGAATGACCTGCATTTAATTTATATTGGTAAAAGTGAAGTTTATATATTATTATTTACTTATTTTGTTCACTTGATATTATTTTATCAAACAACATTATATTAGCCCTTCATATTAGTTTTAATCAAAAAACTACTTTAATAAAATAATTTACTTTAAACCAATTTTGGTAGCGTATTTAAGAATGACCTATTAGATAGGAAACGACTAAGGACATATATTTTTATGAAACTATACTTAGTAACAATGTCATTACCATATAGAATCATTTATTATATTAAATTTGTGGAGCTGTTATTACTTAGAGCCTAAAAATTACAAAAAATAGTATTTAAAGCCTAAAAATTACAAAAAATAATGACTTTTTGTTTAAAATGTTAAATTTAATGCAAGACATTCTGAATGAGGGAAACTTTCGAAGCCTATTTGTTAAAAAAAAGAATTATATATAACAGTTAACATAGTCTACGTGATGTACCCGAATTAAGAATTTCTTTTTATTAAGTCGGTTAAAAATAAACTTTATTGACTTTAATTTTTTAACTTATAGGAAAAAACACATAATGGCATCAAAAAATATTCTGTATTGTTTCGCTTTTTAAAACGTTAATAAATATTTTACCATTAGTGGACTGCAAGCAGGAATTCATTTCAAATTCTTCGTACTTGTTATTCTTATATATAAAGTCTATTTGTGTATACCTACTTAATTTGCCGTAAAAAATAAAAATAATCGTAACTAATTAAAATAAATGTTGAAATGAATAGAAATTTAATAAAAAAAATATTTTTATATTAATAAAAAAAATATTATACCTAAAGCTTCTGGTTGTGGCAAATAAGGGTTGGCTGCACACATACTTCGGAGGTCCCTAACACCCCTCTCTAGATCGTCGGGCCCTTCCCCAAGCTCCTGTTTTATCATTTCTGCCTGTTTTAAAGATGGTCCTTCAAGGAACGCCATAATTTTCACACCACAGGAAAACTTGATATTAAAATATAAACTGATCAAATTAGAATGCTACACAACGAACTCTAGCAAAGCAAGAACAAAACTGCTAATAAATTCTACTCAACATCTTTTATAAACCAGCGCTATTGCTTACACACTAACCGCGGTCTACATTATGAATGAATCTACATAGTTTATTATTTTTCCATTTTAATTTAGACGGCGAGAAATTTATGGGCACAGTATATATTCCTTAATAATATCTTTACATTGAATATAAACTTACAGTATAATGGAGAAGTTTCATGATGTTGTTAATATTATATTTAACGCAATGGAATTATAATAAAGAGCTAAACTGATAAATCAGTAAAAAAAATTGAAATCTGTCAATAAATGACTGAGAAATTAATTCAAATTAAAAAAAAAGCCGGGCCATTACAAGCGCAACTTTAAAGTTTTATAACTTTGTCATTTTTTGAGATATTTCAACAGATCTTTCATATTTTTGTTATATTTTATATATTTTCTATAACAACATGATGTATTAACATAAAAAAGTGGAAACTTTTCCATTTAAATATTTTGTTATTATTATAAGTACCTACTAATAATCCTGGTATTAATAAACTGTAAATAAAGTCCTAAATAGAAAAAAATAAACAAATACAATAGATAGATTATAAATATTTTTTTGTTTTTATTTTAGAAGATAAGAATATAGATACAATATTATATAACCTATATAAATAAAGTATAACGAAGTAAAAAAAATATTGTTATTAATTATTATAAATGGACTCAAAGCCTATGTATTACTCCTGTTCGTAGTCTATCAGTGCTCTAAATTTTATCCAAATGCGTTCAGTCGTATCAGTATCTAGAAACAACAAAATATACACACACAAATACATATATATACAACTTACATATTTTTAATATGATGTAGTTTACTAAAACCCGGAACTCTAAATGAAGCTTTAAATACACGAGTAAAACATTAAACGAAAAATGAACAAAACACATTCTGTATTAAAACCTTGATATTACATACTTAATAATTACTTGGTATGTTACAAATTACAGTTAAAAAAATATAAAAGTAATTCGGTTAGTGTATACGCTTCTTATACTATAGTTAAACGATTTTGATGACTAATTAAATATAACAAATTATGCAGTCTAAGTAAAAACATTGTTAATATAATATAATGTTATTAAAAAGTACATTTCATTATTGATATAGATGATAATAATTATCATTTTATAACATTATAGTCCAAGCGAAATGCAGTTTGGGAACAAAATATCGAAAACCTGAAGTTTTGTGATTTTAAAATGTTGGCAGGTATATTGTATAAGGAATAGAAATTCATAAAATGCCCCCGATGCCCAGCCACCCTCGAGAAATGGGGGGACGCAAAGCGTTGAAAAATAGTTTTTTTCAATTTCCGGCTTACTGTGACGTTCTATCGAAAAATGTTTTCTACAAAAGTTGTAGGTCTAGTAAAAATCTACAACTTTTATTTATAACACTTTTTACAAAAACCTCAAAGTTTTCGAGATATTTGCAAAAAACTCAGTTTTTAATTTTTTCTTGGTTTTTTATTTTTAATTTCTAGAATATTCTTTTAATTCTCATGAAACTAAGGTAATGTAATCTACAATATATATAGAATAAATAAAAAAAAAATTGAAATTGAAATGGTCAGACATTTCTGAGAAAAGTATGTTTTATGGTCTCGAGAGGCCGAAAATCACCCCCAACTTCAAGTGGATGTTTACATTTAAAAATTTTTTTGTACAATTTTCAGATAGAGCTCATTCTTTTCGTCTTGAACTCTACTTTTTGAAGAAATATAAACATTGTATGGTCGGCCTGTAAGAACACTCTTAAAAATTGAAAACATTGGAGAATTCGATAACTTTTACTTTTTAAACTACATTTTTTTTAATTATCATTGGAAAAGTGTACTTTATTAACCAAATTTTTATAAACTGACTATACCAGTGTATTTTTCGGGAAAAAACGAAAGAAATGGTATTCTTAAGTTTTTAATTTGACGCTTATTATTTATACAATATCGTCGTAAATATTCCAACTTTGCAATTTGACGAGTCGTGAAGAAATAACAAAAATTGGAATTCACGTAAAGTACACCTACTTCTTTTGTATTTTTTCCAGTAGAATCTATTTATGTTATTATTTTTTTGAATTCATCGATGTTTTATTAATGTTTGATCGATTTTGGAATTAAATTTATTGTTTTTTTCTAAAAATATATATTTTAAGGTAATTACAGAAAGAAATGAAATTCATTCGTAGTCTAATCTTGTTTATTCATTAGTTAAAAGTGTAATTTAAAAAAAAATAGGTTGATATTTACAAAATGTTGTCATAGTTTTGTTAAATAATCATAAAAAAAAGTATAAAATGAAAAAAAAAGGTTTTACTAAACTCTTTACGTCGATTTTTTCCTGAAATATTCGACTTTCAATAAAAAGGCATCCTTTTCTTTTTTATCATCAATATCTAAGCATTTGATGGATGCACAGTACATTAAAGAGTAATTTTAAAAATTTAAATCTTTTTAAAATTACCCTGTAATGTACTTTTTTTTTTGTTTTTATTTTTTTTTCATTTTTTACATTTTTTATGATTTTTTTAATAAAACGATGACAAAATTTTGTAAACATCAACTTAATTTTTTTAAATTTTACTTTTAACTAATGAATAAACAAGATTAGACTACGAATGAATTTCATTTCTTTCTGTAATTACCTTAAAATATATTTTTTTAGAAAAAAACAATAAATTTAACTCCAAAATCGATCAAACATTAATAAAACATCGATAAATTCAAAAAAATAATAACATAAATAGATTCTACTGGAAAAAATACAAAAGAAGTAGGTGTACTTTACGTGAATTCCAATTTTTGTTATTTCTTCACGACTCGTCAAATTGCAAAGTTGGAATGTTTACGACGATATTGTATAAATAATAAGCGTCAAATTAAAAACTTAAGAATACCATTTCTTTCGTTTTTTCCCGAAAAATACACTGGTATAGTCAGTTTATAAAAATTTGGTTAATAAAGTACACTTTTCCAATGATAATTAAAAAAAAAGTAGTTTAAAAAGTAAAAATTATCGAATTCTCCAATGTTTTCAATTTTTAAGAGTGTTCTTACAGGCCGACCATACAATGTTTATATTTCTTCAAAAAGTAGAGTTCAAGACGAAAAGAATGAGCTCTATCTGAAAATTGTACAAAAAAATTTTTAAATGTAAACATCCACTTGAAGTTGGAGTTGATTTTCGGCCTCTCGAGACCATAAAACATACTTTTCTCAGAAATGGCTGAACATTTCGATTTCAATTTTTTTTTATTTATTCTATATATATTGTAGATTACATTACCTTAGTTTCATGAGAATTAAAAGATTATTCTAGAAATTAAAAATAAAAAACCAAGAAAAAATTAAAAACTGAGTTTTTTGCAAATATCTCGAAAACTTTGAGGTTTTTGTAAAAAGTGTTATAAATAAAAGTTGTAGATTTTTACTAGACCTACAACTTTTGTAGAAAACATTTTTCGATAGAACGTCACAGTAAGCCGGAAATTGAAAAAAACTATTTTTCAACGCTTTGCGTCCCCCCATTTCTCGGGGGTGGCTGGGCAGCGGGGGCATTTTATGAATTTCTATTCCTTATATACCTGCCAACATTTTAAAATCATAAAACTTCAGGTTTTCAATATTTTATTTTTTCTTAAAAATAACTGCATTTCGCTTGGACTATTACGATTTTTGTAAATAATAATTTTAATTGTCACAAAAGAATTAAAACGTCTAATTGTCACAAAAGAATTAAAACGTGTCTACAACTTTTATTTAGTTTATTTTTATTTAAATGTCATGTAATTCCACGACCAGCGGTAGTAAATATTGAAATAGTGCAGGAATAAATACGAGTATAATATCTTTCCGTCTATCCGTCGGGGGCTGCCATTAATTACTAGATTTGCATTTTTATAGTAACGTGAATAATTTGAGATTTTTTAGCGCTATACTTACACCTTTAATGGGTAGGCCGTGCCCCTACAGTGGAGACCTTTAGAATTTGATGATGATACTTACATATTTTTACTTACGATGAAATTTAAAATAGTGATGACAGCCCCCGACGAATATTCATGGGTTTTTTATTAGGTTATAGGTAGTTCAATATGTTATTGCCACATCTACAATCATTGAGAACCAAATAGGTAGGTACGTAAGGAAATGCTATGAAAACTGATACTCTATTGTTTACATATATGACCGACTCCGCGAGAGATCAACAGTCTACTTATAATTTTTTTTTACGTTTATTATTTCGCGTTACATTTATTTTTTAAGGCCAGGTGTTTTTAATTATTTTATCCTTTTTCAATTACTTTTTTACCGTCGTTGGTTTTTTCAGAATTTTTAATTTTGCTTTTTATTTTAAACTTTTTAGAGAGCATAGATATTATTTCCGCTTAAATCGTGTACGACGTACGTGTGCATTAATATGTGACTAGTAGTTTTGGAGAAAAATGGCAACATGGATTTGCACAAATAAACAAAGAAACAAACTTCCTCTCACCCCAAACGCATACCTATACCGTCTCCGTTCCGTCGTGGGTAAAAAATAAAACTTACCTAACTTAACCTAACGAGAAGGTTAATGGGGCATTTTTCTCCTAAACTACATGCTCTACACGAAAAACGTATTGAACAAAAAATATCAATCTTTTTTTGACCTACAACTTTCTTTCTTTTTTTTTAATCAATATTTATCACGATAAACGTGAAAAACATTGTAAACATTTTTTCTAGATTTGACCTTAAAAATAAAATATTCACGTATTTTGAATACAACGTCGAAATACATATTATGTATATCAAAATTCAAATTATGGGCTATTCAGAAGTACACCCATTTTTCTGTTTACAAATAGGTTTCTTGGCACGTGTAATGTGTTAACGTTATTTATAAACTCTACCGTTGCTTCCGTGTCATTGAATTTGGAGGAAGTCGGTAACTCGTTATAAAGTAATTAATATGCTTTAGCCTTTAACAACAGTTTTGCTAAGCAATTGAGTCGCAAGTTTTACTTTCATTATTTCATTCCTAAAATATATGTCTCTCGGACAATTTATTTGAAAAATTAAGGCCTTGATTAACCTGACGCTTGTTAAGGTTAATTAAAAACAGCCATCTAATCAAGTTATCTTCATTGTTAAATATTGTCCTCTTTGCTTCAAAGGTATTTCGTACCAATTTTACTATGTGGCAAGGATCAAGGAGCATAGCAACTTCTTTATCACAAGAAGGATACAAATTTTAAGCAGCTCAGCCCGAGTTTGACCTGTCAAGCTGTTGACAAAAAAAAATAACCAACAGGAATTTACCAACACTCGTTAAAACTAATACTAGGACATAAACTTTTGTGGCAATTGAAGTGGGAACCACAAGCAAAATCTACAAGTCCGTAGTCTTTTTACTTTTTAGGTTTGATGTCTTAAGGCAATTTCATTAGCCACAAGGGTGCATAAATATCCTTTTTTTCGATAGTTGATTTTTATTTTTTAATATTAGTAGGTACCTGGCGACCGAGCTTCGCTCGGAGTTATTTTGTGTTATATCGTATTTTTTAGATAAAAAGAACTAAAAACTTGAATAAATACAAAAAAAAAAGTAAAACTTTGTATCCGATCGAGATTCGATCTCAGACAGACCTATTGATTCGTTAATCTTGCACCTTGGTCGCTTGACCACGATGCTTATGTCTGAATTCAAGAAATTATCGACCATATTCTACGTAGAATAATGCAAAAGAAAACTGCATGAAAACTCGAAAACACGCGTTTTTCCAGACATGAAACTAATCTAGATCGATTTTTCGCCCCCGAAAGCCCCCACATACCAAATTTCAGCGAAATCGTTAGAGTCGTTTCCGAGATCACTGGTATAAATAAATAAAGATATAAAGATATAAATATACAAGAATTACTCGTTTAAATTTTTAAAATATTATAAACGTTTGATTAGTAAAATCGAGTGAGATAGACGTGTTCTCAAACCATTTTCGAAATACTCTCGGGTGTGGTAAAGCTTCATGAAATACACGTCTCACATACTTCTAGACTGCCTGCAGAATAAAAATTTTAAAAGTCGGCGCAAATTTCCTTAGCGATGGGGAATACTTTGGTCGGAAGCATTTTTTTTATTTTTCCTTGTTATTTATTTATTTAATTAGGATCACCAACATGATATACAGTAACTTAACAAAATACACAATTGTACAAAGGAGGTCTAAATCCAACTGTTATCATACTTATAGGTAACCACGACATACGTAAACAGTTACACGGAACATTTAATAATTAAAAATTAACAGTTATATAAATTATAAAAAATAATAATTAAAAGATACTATTATAATTATCGCTACCTAAAGCACCAAAAAAAAAGAAAGAAAAAAGCAATGCCTATTGTATTCTATTATTTCAAGTTTTAGGTTCAGTTCCAAAAAGTGTTCAGATTTATATAAGTACATAGTTTAGATATAATTTTTATTTTTTGAACACTGTTCAACTTAAGTACCGAAATATTCTGATAAAATAATATGATTAATTACTCATAAAAAACAACAAAAATGTGACACGGCTAGCTTTAATCACAATGTCGCTTCTGTCTTTAGAATAAGTTGATCTATGATCGCGAGCTTTGCATCTATAATATTACAAAAACAATACAAATATCATATAATAATTCAATTTTTTTAAGAGTAAGTTAAGACTATTAAATATTATAATTCATTTTTTTAAGATTTGCTGAAAGGTATGCTTACACCGTTTAAAACTACATTAGGCATAGAGTTGAACTCGATTTTGGATATAAGCTTAGAACTGCCAATAATTATTACTTGCGTTTTTGTAGGATTTAATTGCAGCCCAAACGACTCACTCCAAGTGGTTATATTAAATAGGTTGTTATTAATAACGTCAATAGCTGTAGGTAGATCAGCAATATGTGTTTGGCTATAAATTTGCAACAGAGGCTGCGTAGAGATGCTAGAGAGAGGAGATATGTTGACAATTGTTATTACTATGAAAATTGAAAATAAGAGAGGAGACAACACGCCACCCTGAGGAACGCCAACTTTGACTGGGAGCCAATCGGAATACATATCTTAGACAAGTATACGCTGACGATGTTCATACAGATAACCACGAACCAGTCAATAACATTAGGTGATATGTTTAAAAAACCTAAAGACGCAAGCAAAATATTAAAATTTTCAGTACGAAACACACTACTAAAGTCTAACAATGGTCGTAGGTGACTTGCTGTGTATCCATGCCCATGCTAATGCAGTAGTCGTATTATGACCTGGATGTAAGCCGGAATGTAAAAGATTATGAAAGTTATGTTTACAAAGAATTAAGTCAGTTGATGTTGAACAAGACGCTCAAGGACTTTGGATAGTAATTGAAAGATTGAGCCCACTTCGGTGAGCGGTGTACCATGCGGGTTGCTCCTGGTACTTCTCTGATAGCAGAGTGGACTGTGGAGCAACCCCATGGTTGTTGTGATCTGCTTTGGTAGACCTGCCGTCGGGGCGTCGTGGTTGAGTGCGTTGGCGATCCTGCGACGCCCCATTAAGACAGGAGAGGTTTTGTTGGGTTTTAGTGGGTAGTACTGGCTTTTCTAGCTAGTGAGCCCCACATAACCACCTGTATGTCTACAGGTGGTATGCGTAAATGCATTTCCCAACATTAAAAAAAAAGAAAAGAAAGGCGGACGTCCGATAGTCTCATTCAGTAGCCCGTTTTTAGTTCATCCAAACTCCATTCCATAACCCTATTTAGTTTTCCATATTTTCCATAGTCCCTACGCATTATCCGGAGGTCATCTTTAGGCAATTCCCTATGGGTTACTTAGAAATGGATCCCGGCTGATGCGTCACATTAAACAAACTTGAATCTCTTAAGGGGCCTCTACGTGTTGGAGCAGTATCCCCACGCAAGCCATCCAAAGGACCGGGCTCATTTGAACCCGTGAATTCGAAAGAGATACAAATAATAATCATAATTGTTAGCGCGAAAACAGTTCTATTAGGATTTTAAATAATTAATCATACCTACCCAAATGAATAAAATATTGACTTTTCCTTAACTTCTTCTTTTAAAGGAATAAGATTTATTGAGCCATATCGGGTCTGCCATAATTAATCAGGAATGGCATAATCTTAACAATAATCATAAAATTTATGATTGAAAATCCGGAAAAGCTCGCAAACAGTGCACGTTCAGTGTCATTTGACATTTCTATAGAGTAGAGACCTCAATCTCACCCTACAGTAACGCCCTCTCGCGGCGAATTCAAACGCTGTACCCCTCATTAATCTGTGTTATATTTTAGTCTTACTAATCTATGGTTATTAAAGGAGCAACATTGGAGTCTTTTAATGTCACTTTAAGTTTTCGATTTTCAAAAAATAACGGCAACAGTACCGGGCTATGGAGACAATGCTTTTTGATAATAAAAAAGTAATATAAACAAACGGACCGAGTAAAATGTTTGAGATTCTTTAAAATTTTATTGACCTATTTAAATCATTATGGAGCCATCAAAAGAAGCTATTGCTATTCGTATTACTCGATTAAATAGACAAATAATAGGCAAAGTGACGAGTGGTACAACTAAACTCAGTAGAAAAATTGATCGAGAAACTCTATTAGATGCTTTAACAGTTTTATACGACGAGTGTAATGATGATCCTGTTAAAAAGTGCGATGAACTCGTTCGCACTTTCCTCGATAAATGTAAGTTGAATATAAAACCATACACCGCAAACACTTGTCCATGTTCAAAGATTTCTTTATTTATTGTATAAATAAACTGTATAAAAAATCAACATAAGAATAAGCACGGAAATGTTTAATTTTAATAATGAATTTAGTTAAAGACTTCTGTTTATCCAAGTTGGTAATAATTATTACAAAATGATGTCTGCTTCTGATTTAAATTTCAAATTTTATTATAGGGCTCATAATAATATGCCTATGGCTATGTGTGTCACTTATTCAATTTCATCAATGAACTAAATTTCATGAATTATAAGAAAATCATGAAAATCACATATCCTGCTGAGACCTTTTTTTTCCAGGATAATTATACCCTTCTGAGAATAATGACAGTATTCAACAATGATTTCGGCTATTTTTATATAATTTTGCAGTAATTTCACAAAACTAGGATAATATGAATACAATTTTCTATCAACTATCTAACAGCACTATCATTTATTTTCAGAGATAGAAATGGCATATAATGTTCCTAAATTTTATCACAACTTAATATTAAGATGTTGAAATTGACTAAATTGTATCAATAGTTGTTTAGAATTTACACAATTTGTGAAATAAACTATTGACATTTAAATATTGAACAATGATTTATAATTGATGGATTGAAGGACATACATAGACATTACACTTCAAATAAAACAACCATAAAATTTTAAACACTATATTATTTTTAAAACATTAACAATAGCCTTGCATGCTTGTACTTTGGAATTTTATGTATAAATGAAAAAAAAAAATAAACCCTTAAACACTGTGAACCAAAAAATACTGTTAATTAAAAACTCACAATACAAATATATTTTATAGTACTCAAGGATAATTTAGCTATCAGTATACAAAATCCAGAATTGTATTATTAGTACCCAAGTTTGCCCCGCTACATACAAATTCACAAATTTCATCTCTGTAATGGTCTAACTAATATAACTAAGAGACAAAATAGAATATCCTTTAGCTAACACAATTTTGAATTGTTTCAAACAATTCCTGCACTAGTGATATGATAATAATAAACATCTCTAATAGCATAATACCATTTTCCTTTTTTAACTGTTCCCTTCTGTTTAATTCACATTTTAAAACAGGTTTTTTTATTTTTATAATTGAGATCTGTTTTTTAAGTTTCGTTAATAATACATGCTATCTATTGTACTTTATTTAAACCAATTTTTGTTCCTAATGAGAACCTGTGAATTTTATCAATAATTCTTAATTCTTAATAATTCTTCATTAAAATTACTAAGGATGAAAGGCTTTGCGTTTTAAAATGAAGTGAACTGTGAGTGAAGGGAGAGAATAATCATAAGTGTTCCCAAGTTATTCAATATCATAGTTTACTAATACACACAGTCTACAGTCATTGAAAGGTAGATGGAAAAATTGCAGCAATTTAACAACAAAAATCTTCGGCATGAGAAATCATAAATTTTAACATGCCTTGCATTTGGCGAGGTTTCAGGTAAAATTAAAGACGAGGAGGATTTTAAGACTGTGGCAATATTCTTTTCTTGTAAGATCAATAATGCAACTGAACCAAAAATATATGAAGTACATTATTAGAATGATTGCACTATATCTTCTAGTAGAAAAATATTATTGACAATTTATGAACTTTCCCTTCGCTTGGGTTTATCATATTGAACAGAAGCATACATATGTCACTGTCGAAGCCTATCTCCATCCATACAGAAAAAGCCTTCTGAGCCTTCAGTTAAATTTTCCCGTCAAATAAATGTGATCTTTCCCCGCGCTTATTTTAACCTCCAACTTTCCAACTATCTACTATCTAACAAAAGAAACTTCAATCCGTTGCACCACTTCAGTGTAAAATTCAGCCCTTTCATATTTACTTATATTGTTACTAGTCTATATACATATATAAAAATCAATTGCTGTTCGTTAGTCTCGCTAAAACTCAAAAACGGCTGGACCGATTTGAATAATTCTTATTTTGTTTTGTTGGGGGTGTGTCAGGGGTGGTTTAAATATTAAAAAAATAATAGAGAAAACAAAAAAAAACAGCTGGAAAGTCAAAAAGTTCTGAAATGTTTATATGGTATGGGAATCACTAACCGTTAAAACATACCTAGGGACGAACCCGAGCGATGCGAGGGTGAGTCGCTAGTCATAAATATTATTACAGTGAATATAATAAAATCCTTGCAATTATCTATTTTATTACATAGTTACAGAAGTAATAATCACGCAAAACTATAAGTAGAGATTGAATAATATATTTATTACCCATATAAAAATGTTGTTAATCAATAATGATTTATAATAACAAAACTTTGCAAACTAAACAGATACATTTCAGATAGAATTATTTTTTGTTTTTTTCAGATCGCAGTACATTGGCAGATTTACGAAGGACTCGTGTTTGTCTTACAGACTTTGAGACTATCCAGATGATTGGACGTGGTCATTATGGAGAAGTGCATGTAATATATTAACATCGTTAAATTTTATTGACTATAAATATATATATGTTTTTTTAATTAAACACTTATACTTCTGTAGGGTTGACACACAAATGACTATATAGAATCATCAAAATCATTTCTCACTTTCTTTTCTCCTCATACATTTTCTCCTTTAATATGTATCCTCAGATTTAAGACAATACTTTTCTTGAAAATCGAACCAGCGGTCATCCACATTGTAGGCAATGATATCCAAACACATCTACTGTACCACTACTGTTATTCATTTGAAATAAATCTGATTAAAATTTAGAAGTAAATATTTTTCCATTTTTCTAGATGGTAAGAGAAAAGCAAACGGGTGATGTATATGCTCTGAAAAGTGTCCGTAAAGAACAGGCTCGCAAACGAGTTACAGGTGCAGAGGACGAACGGGATATATTGGCAAATGCAACAGGTCATTGGATACCACGACTACAATATGCTTTTCAGGTTTGTTAATTTGTTTTTTTTTAATATAAAAAATATTTATATCTGTTTTTTTTACACCAATGTTGATAGTTTGCAGAGCAAGAAGAACTTTAAATATATCTGCATGACCATTATATGAATTAGCCCAGAGTAGGATTCGAACAATTGATTGTTTAAAATAGTTTATTTACATACTATATTTTTACAGGACAACAGCAATCTTTACCTTGTTATGGAATTATGTAATGGCGGTGACTTGGCAGGCTTACTTGCTCGCCGCAATAACCCGCTCTCCGAGAGGGATGCGGCATTTTATATTGCTGAAGTAGCGCACGCTCTTAAAACGTTACATGCTATGGGCTACGTACATAGAGATGTCAAACCTCAAAATATATTCTTGGATAGGTATGTACATAGTAGTTTGCATAGAACAAAATACACACATGTTTACAATATATCACAATCCATTTCAAATCTTTTAATGCCTTGTTATGGACTGAAAATATTTATTGTTACATCTTACACTAGCAGAACCCGCCGCTTTGCTCGCGATCAAACTATGAAAAACACGAAATTTTATGCAAATATGTCCCAAGAATAAAAACTTCATGCAAACTTATCCCCTATTTCAACCCCCTTTTGGGTTGAATTTTGAAAAATCCTTGGTGGATGCCTACGTCATAAGAGGAATACGTGTGCGAAATTTTAAATTTCTAGCACTAAGGGTTTGGCCTGTCCGTTTATTTAATACTTTCATCCCCTATTTTATCCTCTTAGGGGTTGAATTTTAGAAAATGCTGAAATACGTAACTCATTATGTTTGCCGTAATCAATTCATACGAAATTTCATACAAGCAAATATGTCCAAGGAATAAAAAGTTTCATACAATCTTTTATCCTCTATTTCACCACCTTGGGGGTTGAATTTTGAAAAATCCTTCCTTAGTGGATGCCTTCGTCATATGAGAAATACGTCATGTGCGAAATTTCTATTTTCTAGCCTTAGGATTTGGCCAGTGCGTTGATACATTATACATCATCCAACAAAAACTAACGTGTCTAATAATATTACTATATTATATTTATTATTTGTTATAATATACTTGTTATTTACAGATGCGGCCACGTAAAGTTAGGCGACTTCGGAACCTGCGCGCGTCTGTCAGAGGGCGGATGCGTGGCGGGCGGCACGGCGGATTACGTGGCGCCCGAGCTGCTGGGCGACTGCTCCGCCGCGCACTCTGTGTGTCTCGAGTACTGCCGCCGGGTTAACACGGCCATTGTGGGTGTTGCACGGACTAACGCTTTTGTGATTACTTCGTGGGCTTTACTAATTTTGATATTTTTTTGTTCATTCGTTTGGTACTACAGTTACAACCACAGTATAAAATTGATACAGTAGCGCCAGGCGATTGTCTATTGATTTTAACGGAAATGCTGTCAAAAATACCCACGTTCATGGCGAACGATGTGCCATCTTGATAAGCAAGTTACAGTTATATTCATCTACCCTAAAGCCGTTGCCCAACTGTCATATGAAAGTCAGTATTCCAGACGGGTGCGCTTCACTCGCGTCTCACCTCGTGAACCCCGCATGATTATCCCGTTCAGACGCCTATGTTACTGTATGGTTTAGTAAACCGTCCTTCTATGTCATAATTTCTGTGAAGCCCACGTCAAGTTATCATAGTATATTAAAATTTAGAGATTGGTTTATATGATTGTACTTATACTAAAAGAATAAAAATAATTTAAATATTAGTAAATTTTTTATATTACTTTTATAAGCACATCTATAGCACGCAAAAGAAAGAAATGTAAAGCACGATAACACTAGAACATGGATTTGTGGGATTTTATTTAAATAACCTAATTAATTTCTTGGAATTTGGATACTTATTTTTTTATTTGGTAAAATAAGATTTTTGATTGCCTTAGGAGGTTTATCTGTTGTAGTTTCAATTCGTGTGTATGTAGTTAGTTTCAAAAATCTTGCATGGGGTATGTTAATTGAATGAATAACTTTTTTGATAATTTCTATATAATGAGTAATGACTGTCTACATAATTAATATGTATCTTTTTTAATTGTTATTATTTACAATATTACATTTTACGTCTTGTAAATTTTTTTCTTTAATTTAATTAATATTAATTACTTGCTGACCTAGCAGGCCTCGTTCTGTCAAATCTAGCGTGTAGCAGTATTAGAAAAATGGTGTTTTTACGTTTTCTAGATATTTTTTTGATTTATGTCTTCATAAGAACCTTTCTTAGACTATCGAATATTTGAATTAAAAAATTTTTTTTACAG
Organism: Fabriciana adippe; assembly: GCA_905404265.1. NCBI lineage: Eukaryota > Metazoa > Arthropoda > Insecta > Lepidoptera > Nymphalidae > Fabriciana > Fabriciana adippe. The sequence continues at coordinate 8,137,391 of FR990001.1, read as the reverse complement.
TTATTCTCGAGTTTTAAGCTTAACAACACGTTTAGCGATTCATTTTTATTTATATATAGATTAGTAATATAAAAAAAAAAATTTTGTGGTCTAATAAAACAGTATTTTAAAGATGACAACATATTGTATATTTTTATTTAATTAAAGAGATAATGCAATATAATGGGGTCATTTTGTTAACAGTCGGCTTGCGACTACTGGTCGCTAGGCGTGGTGGCGTTTGAACTAGTGACACTCAAGAGGCCATTTTCTTCAAGTGACGATGACACTACAGCACAAATTCTTAGTAACATACAAAAGTAAGATATTTTATTGTTTTTTAAAAGCATACGATTTATTGTATTTTCATGAGTAATTAGAAAATACTGTGAGACTTCTACAACTGATTTTATAATATTTTAATTTGTTATTTAATATTAAGTGCGCGAAAATTTAATTGCAATAAGTTCACGACTCTTTTCATAATGATTGGGGCCAAGCAGGTAAAAATAAATTCTCAAAAGTACCATAATACTTTGTAATCAGAAGGAATAAATTATATGTGTATGAAACTTGATTATTTTATAACGATGACGCTTAATCAGATATGAACGAGAGCCCAATTCGGAGCCGCCGTTCGACCCGCTGCCCGCGGGCCCGACGGCGGCGTGGCGCGCGCTGGTGGGCGGCCTGCTGCGCGTGGCGCCTGCGCGCCGCTTCAACTACCTCGACACGCTGCAGCACCCCGCGCTCGCGCATCTGGCTCTGCACTCTATACGCGATCAGGTCAGCTTTATGTCCTCTATATGATAAACTGACTTGGTGGTCTATTGGATACTGGATAGTATGTTGGAGATTGGACTTGGGTCTTAGTCCTGGGTCGGGCTAGGTTGCGGTTTGCTGTCAAAATTCTCAACCCTAAAGCTCTGAAGTCATGTCGAGTTATGGTTCCAGCGGAGTTTGAAAGTAATAGTAATGCCCTTTTGTTTGTAATATAATATCTCCTGCGCGTGGCTAATTTCAACGAAGTTGTTTATCATGTAATGTAAAAATAAATGAGAGTATAGCTGTTTTCAGTTCTTAATTTTTCAAACAAATTCGCAATTTCTTCATAATTAAAATTTAAATATTTATATTTATATATATATATATATATATATATATATATATATATATATATATATATTCTTCTCAGTAGTTAATTAACATAAAACAAAATTGTTAAGGTCCCGCCATGGGTGCCACATCTCCGTGGACCAGAGGACACTACATTCTTGCCCTGTCCAACGCGAGAGCCCTCTCCACCATCAGCCGCGCCCTTTCGCACTCGACCACCTTTTGCTGGACATCTTCCCTTTGTGGGTAAGTAATACACACAGATTTTACCTAATTTATGTTCATTTGTTAATAATTATCTGTATATATTTTCATAATATGTTTTTTTAGGATACTCATATGTAGCTCTTGAGGAAAATGAAGACAGCAGCGGTGGATTCAACGCATCTCATGATTGTACAGCTATAGACCTAGCTACATTCAAGTAGGTGTATTTTAACAGACAAATAATTAGTAATAGAATATAATTTCGATTTTGGCTATATATTGAGTATACTTGTAAATAAAAAGTAGTAATATTTTTTTATATATTATTATTGTTACTTAGTGGTGACTCCCTGACAGACCAAACCAATGATGCATGATTACTATTAAATAATCACATTATTGCAAATTGTATTATTAATGCGACAGTTTGTGTTTGTATGTGTTTATTATTCTAAAAAACTAAGCTGTTGGACGAATTTAGTTGAAATTTAGTACACAGATAAAGTACGATATGGAGTAATACGTAGGCCAAGCTTAGCTGTAAAACACCTATTGATACACTCGAGCTATGCGAAGTTATATCGCTAGTATACAAAAAAATAAACCAATTATGTTTAACTGTACCAGGTCAGCAGAAAAGCTAGCAGCCATGCGCGGGCGTGAGGTCGCGTCGCTGCAGAGCAAGCTGGCGGCGGCGGAGGCGGCGAGCGGCGCGGCGGCCGAGCGCGCCCGACGCGCCGCCGACGCCGAGGCCGAGCGCCTGCGCGCTGCGCTGCAGGCCGACATCACTGCGCTCACTTTGCAGAATAAGTGAGGGTTATTTATATAATTGACTACCGATGACCACGGCTTCGCCTGCGTTCAAACTTCCGATCGCTACCGAACTTCACTGAATCTCTGGGCTAATCTGAAGATTACCTGAAAATTTCATCAAAGTCGCTCCAGCAATTTTTTAGTCCATAGGGTATATACATACACACATCGATTTATATATATATATAGATTTATGATTTATGCTCATTATTATAGTTAATTCGTTAACATATTCATGTTTTGTTATGATAATCATTTATTTCAGAATTACCAATAGCATATTTTGTTATTAATTCATATTACTCATAAACTGTAGTAATTTTATCACAGTGTCAATGAAAGTGTTTAATATCTTTAGAATCTTATGATCTTAGAATATTACAAATGTTTTTTTTTTAATCTTTACAATCAACAAAGTACATAAAATAGGAAAATTAATATTTTGTATCTTGAAATATTGCTTTAACTTACTCTCATAACTAAAAAATAATAATATTAGCATAATATCATTTCCATCAGACGTTTAGAAAGACAGATAGAAGTAGAAAAAGAAGAACGCATGGCATTGCAACGCACCAACCAAGAACTAAGCATGGGGATCACAGAGCGGAGTAACTCTGAGCTGCGGAACGCTCAAGCACAGGCATCACAATTGCAGTCTGAACGAGACTTACTGAGAGAGGACCTGGCGAGGGTTGAGGCGAGGATGAAGGAGCTGCAGATGGAATGTTCCAATGCCTTGGCGGCCGCTGATAACGCGCGGGCCCAGCATAAACATTATAAGGTAACAATAATGTACATGTTTTTTTACGAATTAGATAGATGGTTATCAATATTACCTATCACATATACGTGTGATTTAAATAAAGTTGAAATGTTTTTTTATAATCTTTATCGCTTCTTTTTTTTTTTTTTTTTTAACGTTGGGGAATGCATTTACGCACCGTCCACCTATAACCCCAGGTGGGTGTGTGGGACTCACCAGCTAGAAGAGCCGGTACTACCCACTAAACCCCAACGATCCCCACCCCTCCGCCATAATGGGACGCCGCAGGATCGCTTGCGCATTCCACTACGACGCCCCGGCATCTTTATCGCTTCTGAATTAAGCCTATATTAATATTTTTTATGTAATTATTGAAAAGTGCAAAAATAGGTGGGAAATTCAAAGAAATTAAAACGCAACGCTATTGGTCAGACCGACTGTGACGTCAATCTAATCAGAGCGTTGTTGTTTGGGATCGGTACTAACAATCCGATGTGACATCACATATTTTTAAATTATTTTTTTTGTACTAAATTTTGGTTTTTTGGAGCTGGATATTATTTCAATATAACGATGTAAGGTATTCTGTATATATATATATATATATATATATATATATATATATATATACAAACACACACACATATTCCGTATTTCATTATTTTCAACCTGAAACTCTTTCAAATGTTGTTGAAAGAATGTCCATGTCCATTAAATATAAAAAGAAATTCGCAAATATAGACTAACCAGTGGTCGCGGAGTGGTCGAAACTCGACCATAATCTTTATTGAAAATTGAAGGGATACTTTATGAATAAAATTTACTTATCTCATAAAAAAGTTTTTTTTTTTGATAACACTAAAGAAAATGGGGTGATAAACAAAGGAGAAAAAAGTACTGAACTGTTTTGTCTTTACTTATTTAGATATAGATTTTATAATAAGCCCAATATAATATGATATATGAACAAATATAATATGATTTTTATATATAACTTGGAAGTAAGAAGAGTAAATTATTATGTTATTTAAAATAGGACATTATACATCATGTGCAAGATTTAAGTCATAGATGGCTCACAGAAATCAACGTGAAGTGTGTTGTAAGTGCTTTCAAAAGTTGATACCTTATAAAAGTTAGTAGCACAGTAAATTTTAGCTAGCTTTTTTTAGTTATATTTATTTTATTATTGCATTTAGATTCAAAGTATTGTTAAAGTTTTATTTAAATATAGAATAATGTAGCAGTAGTTAAACATAATTATTGATTTTATAGATTTAGCTTAGATTTTAGTTTTAATGTAAAATAAGTAAATTTATCTTTTATCTACTAATTATATAGGTAGATATTCTTTATTTTACACCACAAAAGAAGAAATAAATAAATGTTGCACAAGTGGCTGTCTTATCGCTATAAGCGATCTCTTCCAGGCAACCTTAGGGCGTATGAGTAATTATATGAAATGGAAGGCGGTGTATTTTGCTTGGTGTACATGTAAAGATTAGTTTATGAGAGTATACTCCTTTAATTTTATAGTACCTGGGCGACCGAGCTTTGCTCGGAGTTCTTTTTTCTTATATCGTATTTTTAAATCAAAAAATAACTATAAACTTGAATAAATAAAAAAAAAAAAAAACAAAAGTAAAACCTTTGTATCCGACCGGGACTCGAACCCGAACACCTGTGATTGTCAATCTTGCGCCTTGGCCGATTGACCACGATGCTTATTCCCGAGCGTGCGAAATTAGCGATCATAATATTTTGTGTCGAATAATGCGAAAGATAACCGCATGAAAACTTGAAAACACGCGTTTTCCCTTAGACATAAGACTAATCTAGATCCATTTTTCGCGCCCGAAGACACCCTTTTGGATATGGATTAATAAACTTTAAATGTCGTTTCTTTAAATTGCAGGTAATATTTTATTTTATATAATGTTATTATAGGTTTTTATTATATATTCTTTATTGCACAAATAAGTTATAATAAAGTAAAAATTAATAAATTTATTATATTGTTAATTTGCTATTAATAGATTAAAACTTTAAATTTCAGCAACACGAAGTTTTATTGCTTAATATCGATGTATGAAAGTGTATAAGAAATATCATATTATGTATATAGATGCATAAATAAATAATAAGCAAACACATAAGATGATAATAGATTTAATATTAATATGTAGTGAGGGATTACATAATTTAGTTTTAGAGGGTCGACATGCATAATGTATAAGAACTTAATATAAAGAAATATTTTAGTAATTTACTCTCTAGCACTTACTCTTCCTAGTGTTTACATTAAAATTCTTTAGAGTATTTACAAAATAGTTACTCTAACCCCAGGACACAGTAGCAAAAGAGCGCGCCCTCCGTCGGCAAACACTAAGCGGCGGGGAAGCGGAGGGCGCCCGCCTCGCCACGGCGGAGGCGCAGGCGGCGCGAGAGGCGCGCGCGCGCAAGGACGCGGAGCAGCGCCTGGCCGCCGCGGAGCTGCAGGTGCAACAGCTGCGCGCCGCCCTTGACGATCAGCGGGAACAAGTGGCGCGTGCGCAGGTATGGACTTGTCTTGTAAGGCTTTCTCAGCAGAACTGCCTTCCGAGACGGTGTTAAAAGGGGATCAGAGCAACGCCTTGCCGCCGTAGAGCTGCAGGTGCAGCAGCTACGCTTCTAAACTCTCATATACAATACTAGCAATTTAACCGCGGTTCTGTCTTTAAAATAATGGATTGTCATACAAAATTACCTTTCTTAGGGAGATATACATGAGGAGTAGGTATATATTACTTATTTCATTCCTCGTAATCATGTTAATGTAGCATTAGTTTTTCGTTTCGGTATTGCATATATCATGTCTCAATATATTGTAGGACTCGGCGCGAGATAAGGAGCGTGTAGCGACGGCCACCAGCCAGCAGCTGAGCGAGGCGCAGGTGCAGCTGGCGCAGGAGCGCATGCGCATCGCGTCGCTCACCGCGCAAGTACAGGTTAGTGCTGTGTCTATTACAAATGTACACATTATATTATATTGAGTAACAAGGTTTTTAATATTTGTTTCGCAAATTTTCACAAATATGTATTTAACTTCTCCTAGTTAAAGTAGTTCGGCACCTAGGGACATATTCTAGTGTACTTCACTCATACGGGGTATGGCGCAAGTAAAATATTAAATACATTAAACAATGATATAGGAACTGGAGCGCGGCATCAGCGAGGCGGGCGCGCGGGAGGCGGCGCTGGAGGAGCAGTGCGCGCGCACCGAGGCGCGCCTGCAGCAGCGGCTCGAGGCCGCGGAGGCGCGCGCCTCGGCCGCGCTGCACGACGACGCGCGCTACCGGGAGAAGGTACTTGTATTATTTACAAATATTAATCTTATTTTCCGAAAATACCAACGTGATATGGTACTAAGCATCCAAAGTAAAGAAAGTGTAATAATAATGTATAATAAGTCGACCTAATCTTAAAAATTGTTTTAAAGTAAGATCTGTTTCAAGTAAACATGGAAAGTTACAGTGTGTATGTTTCGATATCCCGCTTTGTTTTCTAGATCGCGATACTTAAAAAACGAAAAAAAAAAAAACAAATTGTTTTTACTTTTTTTTGACGGAATCCGATACATTTGTGGCTTTGGCAAATGTTACACTTCGTTAGCTACGTTATCCAAGTCGGCCCTGTTTTTTTTTTTCAGTATTTGAGTATCGATATCTCAGAAACAAAGCGAGATATCGAAAAATGTTATTCTTCTTTTTCGTTTATTCTTTCAAGATCTATAAGAATTCATCGTCAAATTACGGCGCCTCGGAAATTAAAATATTTCCAATCAAATTAATGTACTATATTATTTACTCTTAGGTGAGCACGTTAGAGCAACTGGTACGGCAGCTCGAACGCGAGGTGGGTGCGTTAGAGAGCCGCGCGTGCGGCCGTTGCGCGCGCGCCGACGCGGAGGAGGCCGCTCGCGACGCGCGCAGCGACACGGAGAGCGTGCCCGACGCGCACGCGCACGACACGCACGCGCACGACGCGCACGCGCACGACGCACGCGGCGCGCAAGCGCAGGTGGCGCTGCTCAAGGAGCAGCTTGAACGCGCTGAGGCTCAACTACAGGTAAATTTGTACTTACCATCACTCCGTAAAAATGTTCTGTTTTATAGTAAATAAAATAAACTAATATAACACTACAAGTTACGCATTTGTCATTTATTAAGATATTAAGTTATAATCAAATATAAATAAAAATTACTATTGTATTTTTAAAGCTATCACTTGATACTAATTCTGATATAAAAAATACATGTTATAGAATTAAAGTACGAAATTGTTTTTTTTTTTTATTTAACAAAAATTTTCATAAAATACGCGTAATATAATTGACAGGCGCGTGCTGAAGAGATAGCTTCACTTCGTCAAGAAACTAGAGCTGCAAATTTGGCGAGATGGCGTAAGGTAAATAAAAAAGCATATAACTAATTTGCAACATTTTACATCCTTTAAGATATTATTGTACATTAAATTTAACATTTAATTTTAACAGGAAAAAGAGTTTGAAGACGTATCATTAAACTTGAAAATACAAACTAGAGATTTAAAGAAACTTGAAGAACGTTTCAATTCAGCAATAGAAGCACGAAGATCAGCTGAAGAAAAGGCCGCCTTAGTCCATAAAGAAATAACCACATTGAAGCCACAGTATGAACTGGTTAAGAAAGAAGCTGAGAAACTCAAAGAATTAGTGGAGAAATTGAAGAAAAGTAATGAAACACTTCAAACCGAAGTAGACAGGTAAGTGAAATATAAATCATGTGAATAACATATATTATTTATTTGTATAAAATTCAGGTCTATTCTGACCTACTAAATTAGTCTTTTACACTTACTTTTTGTTTATTTTCTTACTCTTCAAGTACAACACAGCAGCAGCAGCATTGTAACTATTAATAATAGTAATGTCCTCCCGACCGACTTCGGCCACGGCGGCCAGTCTCATTGAGACTAGCCATCAGGAGATATTATCATGCACAAGTGTACGCGCAGACACAAGAGCACTCTCTATTCCTGTCACTTTCATACTCCGGTGGGACGACACGAGACACGACCGGTGAGAGTTAAGGCGCAGGACCGACGGCTTTACGCGCTTTCCGAGGCACGGGTGTGTAAACACCGCCAACTTCCCAACTCCGGGCTGTTACTGAGACTTACGAAACAGAGAGACTCAATAACTAAACTTGGCCCGACCCGGGACTTGAACCCGTAACCTCTCGATGTGGAGCCGTACTTGCTTGCCCCTACACCACCGAGGCAGTTAACTTTATATAAAAAACAAGAATCAAATTGATGACAAACATTTTTGAGCTAAAAATTCTATATGAGTAAGCATTAAAAATGCTAGTCTTCCTCACAAATGCTGTTTTGATCTTCGAAAATGAAATCCTGATATTTGAATTTTCTTTCTTGGTACTCTATAGTGGCAGTATATTACTACTTAACTATAGTGCCAGGTGGCATAGTACAGTTTAGCCACAGATGAAAAAAATACTTAACTTGAACAGACCCCATCTTATACATAGAAATAGGACTGCTCTTAATATGGTTATAGTACGGGCTATGTATATATTGTACAGGCTATTTTATTTGTATTACTGTTTAACAAATCGCGTTACGATATATACATATACGAATTTGTCTAATAAATCACGTAAAGATCTATAGATATACAATTTTATTTAACAGATCGCGTAACGATATTCGCAAACTGAAAAGCGAAGTGCAATACAGCGAGAAGAGGAGACTTCACGCGGAGGAACAGGAAGAGTTGTCCTCGCGCGAGCGCGCGCAGTTGCGGGACGAGCTGGCGCCCTTACGCGCTATCAACAACGATTTGGTGCAAGTAAGTGGAGTCGTTTATCTATGAAATAGTAATAGTCTGTAGGTGTACAAATATTAATAATTTTTAATTATTCATTTAGAGAGTACTAATTATGTAGTAGACATTTTTATTAATTTTTTTTTATTTAGTAGGGAATAGATATACTATTATATCTCTAACTTGAGAAATGATTGATTCCCCATACAAACTTCCACCCCTTTTAAGCCCCTTAAGAGATGATTACGAGGGTAAAAACTATTTTATTCCTTCCCAGAGTCTCAAACTATCTCCATACCCATTTAAATCGGTTCAGAGGATTAAGCGTGAAAAGGTAACAGACAGGCGGACAAAGTTACTTTCGCATATATATTATTAGTATGGATTAGTTAGTAGTTATCACAAAAATGCTGCAACAGATTTGTTTATCCAATTCAGATACTATTTATAAACACTATGAAAACAAATCACCATTTATTAAACAACATTGTATTCTTATTTAGCAAACATAGGTAACAAAATCGTCGCACCCGTATTGTCTACAATACTGTCTTCAAGAATGAGTGTTGCAAATGGATGTACCGATCAGGAGACTAAATCGTTTTATTGATAAATTATGAACGTACTGAAAATGTGTGAAATAAACTGTATGTTATTAAATTTAAATCGCGTCTTTGTAAAATAATAAAAATAAATAATTACTAAATATGGCGTATCCATATCGTCGTGCTACGAAGTCCCTCGGAGACAAGCCGATGCTGTGGCCCAAGCCGGCGTACTTGCGCAGTGCTATATGGGCAACTCGTATGCGTTTCGCGCTCGCGGCAGACTTGCTGCGCGGACGTTGCCGTGCCGTGGACTCGGCGCTAGTCGCTTCACACGCACATATGACCACAGTAACTAATAATTCAAAAATAATATTTACTATAGTCAAGTAAAGTGTATTCAATTTAAAAACTTAATTTCAGAATAACAAAGCGTTGCAGGAAGCCTGTAGTCTTCTGGAGGAGCAACTGACCGATCTTGAGAAGCTTGCAGATCTCCATGAACTCAAAAACAAAGACCTTGAGGTACTCTTTCATTATTATATATTTATTTTTCTTTATACTGGGTATGTTTTCAGGTCATTTATGACGTCTATGCCAAAATTCAATAGAGAAAAAAAAAACACTCAATTTCTTCCGAATTTCCAATTTTATTAAAAATGTCATTCGAATTATCATGAACGATTTTAAAAATGACATTAGCAAAGATCTAGCGATTCTTAAGTAATGCGCTTACTAAGATGCAGCATTTCATATTTATTTATATCGATTAACAATTAATTTAACATATTGTAGTCAATCATTGGATGCTTTATTTCACTTTTTAGAATGAATTAGCTCGCACACGATCGGAACTGGAGTCGACCAGAGCCAAGCTGTCGGAGAGCGAGCGCGTGTCGGCGTCGCGCGCGGCGGAGGCGGCGCGGGCCGCGCAGCGCGCCGACGAGGCGGAGGAGCAGCTGCGGCTGGCCACCTCACAGTTGCAGATCATGCGGGTACTATATTACTAAATATTTTGTTAATTATGTACTATTTTGCTTCATTTCATTATCAATTTTTAAAACAAAATTCCATATCGCACGTTATACTCGGCATACTTAGTGAATGAGAGCTAGACGTCAAATAGTTATAGGCTCGTCATTTATGAGCATTTTGCGAAAATAACCTACAGGTATTATGATAATAGTAAATTAAATCTATAGAAAATTAAATATTATATATAAATGCGAAGGCTCCCTAGGGATACTAGTATTTTAATATTTCAAAAGTATGCACTTAATAATTAAAAACATGTTTTGATGGTTACCTGCTATATCACTTTATTTATCTACTAACATCACAGGAGCGGTTAGACAATCGCGAGAGTCTGATATCCGAGCTGGAGGGTCAGGCGGCGCGCGCTGCGGACGAGGCGGCGGCGCGCGCGGCGGCGCTGGACAGCGCGGCGCGGCGCCTGCGCGACCTGCAGGAGGAGGCGGCGGCGCTGCGCACGCGCGCGCACCACCACCACGCGCACGCGCTGCAGCTGCAGGCCGCGCTCGCCGACGCGCAGGTACACGCGCACACTATTGCTATGGCAAAAATTATATCACTTTTGATTTTTTATCGGCTATAAGAATGTTTTATTTGTAAATTTTATTAATAGCAACCTCTGGTAGCCTAGGCAGTCTTTCACGGCACGTCAAAATCGCCTTTGTCAATTCAGGCTCTATATTTAAAACCGCGATGCCGTTGCAGTTTGAAAAAGTAACACGTACTTCGAAACATTCACATAAGTACGATGTGATATTCGTAACATATTGTTGCTATTTATATGTAGTTAACCAGACTGATTTCAGTAAATGTGTATGTTATCAATTATCAATATAAAAAATCAAGCCTCATATAATGTTGTGCGTGTGCTGGCAGGAGGAGGCGGAGGCGGCGCGCGAGGCGCACGCGGCGGCCACGGCGTGGTGGCGCACGCGCGAGACCAAGGCCGACGCCACGCTGCGCCAGCAGGCTAAGCTCATCGACTTCTTGCAGGTATATTAGATATTATTTTTCTATATTTGATGATCACTCCAACCATATAAGTGTTTGCAATCTTTACTCAGATTTAAATTTTAAATTTAATATAAATTTAATGACTTAAAAATGTTTTTTATTATATTATAATTAAAACTTAAAAATTAAAGCTACAAATCATTAGATAGCTTATTTCATTATTCTATTTTAATTTACTAAGTTTTTAACTCAAACGTTTTTGAGTCATGTAAAAATTTTTTTTATATGACAATGTTTACAGCAAAATTAAATTATAATTATGAAAACAATCATTGTAAATTTATAAAGGATAAATTTTAAGTTAATACTGACAACAAAAAAAACGCAAAATTGCAAAATAAATTTTATTTCGACGATTCGATGTCATAGTAAGTTACAAATGAAACTAATATAAGCGTATTAAAACCCGTCAGGCGAAGGTAGAGGAGGCAGGTCGTAAGAAGTGTTCGCTGGGCAACAAGCTGTTCGGCCGGTCCGGCCGCCGCGCCGCCGCCTCGCCGCCGCTGCTCAGGGTCAATAGGTAATTTATATTTTATATCAGACCAATATCGTGTTACGTACTAGCGACTCACCCTCGCTTCGCTTCGGGTTCGTCTCTAGGCAAAAACAAATCTATCCCAAGGGCACCATACATTTTTCCGGGATGATATATAAGCCTATAGCCTTCCTTAGTTAATGGGATATCTAATGCAAAAAGGATTTTTCAAATCGGCTTAGTAGTTCCTGAGATTAGTGCGTTCAACCAAACTTTATAATATTAGTATAGATATGTGAAATTTTGTATGTATGTTTATTACTCCTTTACGCTAAAATAGCTGAACGGGTTTGGATAAAATTTAGTACAAAGATAAGATATGAACTAATTTAACGAATAGGCCGCTGTTAAGCACCATGGGACATATCCAAGGGAATCCAGAGAAATCGCTGGTTTTTATATATGCATAATACATTACATAAACTGCCTTACTTATAGATGCTTTGCGTCACTAAATAACATTTTGTATAAAAATAGAAAATGTTGAAATCGTTGATTGATTAAAGATGAGAAACATATCTCAAAGTAAAGGGGAATATAATTTTTTAATAAATTTGCATAATTTAATGTAAAAATTGGTATATATTTATTAAAATGTGAAATTATTTTAAATTTATATTTTGATATACTGTTTTTATTTCAGAGAGTTAAGGGAAGAAGTTGAGCGTCTAAGAGCAAAACTTGCCGCTGCAAATGCTAATTGCGAAGCAAAGTATGTATTATGACATTTTTATGGTTTATTTTGAATGATACAGTAAATGTTTTTATTTGAAAACTCTTTATACAAATTTTATTTTCTAGTTTCCCACCAACGCCGAGACGTGATCGTCGATCTGATAAACCAAAGAAAATTGTACCTAGGTAATAAATGTTTTCAGTAAATACATTAATTTAATGTTTTAGATTTTTTTATATCAAAAAAAACCATTGCTTGTTTGCAGCACATTTGACTTTGACATGCCAGAAGACACGAAGGATACTTTACTCATAATATGGTAAGAAAATTTCATTTAATTAATAATAATACTTGTCCATTTTAATGCTTTATTTCAAACTGTTTAAGGCGGCGACGATAAAGCAACGGCTAGTTTTTCTCCGATTTTAAAGATATTATGAAGAGAAGTTAACTCATTTTTATCGAAATAAAAAACAACCTATAACACTCGGCAGTAATTCTTTCTATTAGTGAAAAATTTTTAGAATCGAACCAAAAGGTAGATTATAACCATCATCGAAAACTTACAAACATACAAAATGCACATCAATGTAGATAGATGACAAAGCGAGCTTGAAAATACTAAATCTATAAATATCCCAGGTCAGACGGGTCCCGCGAGCGCATGCAGGCGCGCTTCGCCGACGGCGCGCTGGAGCTGTGCAGCGGGGAGCGGCGGCTGCGCGCGCGCCTCGTCTCTGCCGACGTTAAGAACTTGCCCCACAATGAAGCCAACCGTGCATTTACTGTAAGTATTGCCTAAAAATGTCATTATTGTCACATCTCAAAATAAAACAGTTTCATTTAGTTTTGTTTTAGACATACGAAAATAATAAAAAATATAAAGTTTGACTGATCATACTATTTTTCAATGTGGAGCCCGTTTTTTAATATTAACAAAATAATAGATTGTAGCTGCTAATAAATACTTTTTAAACTAGCAATAATAATAATATTATTAATTTATATTTCAAGTCAAAACCGTTTTTACTGTACAGGTAAGGTTCGAGCACTGTGACCGTGGGGATGATGCAGCAATAGTGTGCTCGACCATAGAGGAACGTTCTCAGTGGATAAAAAAGCTCACCCCCAGCCCTGCCGCCGGGTACAATCCACCAGCTATATTGCAATCAAAAGCAGAACCTACCACTGCTCTGTACGTCGCACCTAACGCTATAGCCATAGGTGGGTACAGTTCATATTAATAGATTTATATTTTTATATCATTACAATGAAGTGTAATAATTTCTTGACTAAATTAATAGAGGTAACTGAAATTATTTTTATTTTTAAATAAATAATATTTGAATATTTTTGAATGAACTCAAATAAATCATATTACATTATATAGGAATAAGAAATACTTATGTAAAAAATAAAATTGCACGGCCGTTACAATTATTATATTAACAGACTGACGGCTCACCCTCGCTTCGCTCAGGTTTGTCTCTAGATACGTTGTAACGGTTAGTACTGAATAGATAGACTATATATTATATCACTGCTCTGGTCCCTTGGATAGTAGCATGATGATAAAGCTTATATGTAAATGTAAATGTAAGGTGGACTCAATTTTCCGCACTTAGACTCCATTATTGGTCCGTTGTGCGTCTTGAATCCTGGCTATTCTAGCCAGCCAAGCTCCGCCCAGAAGCGCAGAAGTTTCCTGGGGACTTCACAGGCTTCGCGAAGCGACCTCGTTGATCCGAGGATTTCTTTGCGTTGATGAGCCACTGCCTCGCATTCCAGGATCACGTGGGTGACTGTTTCTTCGGCACTGAAACATCCTCTACATAGAGGACTATCAGTCCCGCCAGTTATGAATAAATGTTTGTTTAGGTGACAATGGCCCGTAATTGTCCCTATCATTGTTTTTAAGTTGGTTCTGTTTAGACTTAGTAGTCGTTTTGTCAGTCGCAGGTTTACTGCAGGCAATGCTAGTCTAGCTTGCCTGCATTCTGTGGTTTGCGACCATCTAAGGTTTTGTAGCTCTGTAGATCTTTGGCGGATCCAGGTTCGAACTTGCGAGAAAGGTAGAGGAAGGAGTGGATACGGGCCGTCCACTCTCATCTCAGATCCTCTCTTTGCTAGTTCATCTGCTGCATCGTTGCCAAGAGATCCACTGTGTCCCTTTATCCACTGGAGAGTAACTCGATTGGTCGAGGATATTGCGTCCAGTGCATAATGACACTCAGCGATTAGTTTGCTGTTTGTTTGTTTACTTTCTAGTGCCGTCAATACCGCAGCGCTATCAGACAGGAATCTTATACAATAGTTTTCCACCCCTCGTCTGTGCACTGCTCTTGCAGCTTCTGTTATGGCGGCACATTCACATTGGAAGATAGTGCTGTATGTGCCTAGCGGTAAGTATATGTTGATGTTGAGGTCAGAGGAATATACCCCTGCTCCTGATCCATTTTGGGTTTTGGAGCCGTCAGTATATATACGTAACTCATTCGCAACTGACTGGTCACGTTCCTCTTCACTCAACTGTATGTGATATTTTTTGTTGAAAATAAATTGGTTGGGGATTCTATCACACGGGGCAGCTATGAGTGATTGGTACTCTATTGCCCTATCCAGGATGGATGTGTGTGGACTGTGGTGGTTTTTGCCCCATAGTCCTAAGTGCATAAGCCTGATGGCAGCCATTGCTGCCTCTTGCTGTATGTATAGGTCTAGGGGTGTGGTTTTTAAGGCTATTTCCAGAGCTGCTGTGGGGGTTGATTTCATACATCCACTAGCAGCAGATAATGCCAGCCTTTGGAAGCGTCCCAATTTGGTACTAGTGGTCCGAAGTTCGGTTCTAGTCCACCAGACTAGGGCTCCGTAGGTTAGCATTGGTCTTATCACGGACGTATATAGCCATAGTGTTATTTTTGGGGAAAGACCCCACTTATTGCCTAGCATCTTTTTACATTGATAGAAGGCAATGGTTGATTTGTTTAGTTTGTAGTCAAGGTGCTTATTCCAGAGCAATTTGCTGTCTAGAATTACACCCAAGTATTTGACTTCATTTTTAAGTTTCAGTTCAGTGTTGAAGAGTTTCGGGAGCCTATAGGTTCCAGGAGCTCTTCGGTTAGTAAACATGATTAGTTCCGTTTTCGTAGGATTGACAGAGAGCTCATGCTTAGCGCACCAGTTCTCGATTATTCTGAAAGCTTTCCTCATGAGATCACATAAGGTGCTCTCAAAATTCCCAGATATTAAGATAGCTATATCGTCAGCATAGCCTACCGTGTAGAGGTTGTTTCCATTGAGCTCTGTAATGAGCTCATTTACAACTAAGTTCCACAGTAGTGGGGATAGGACACCTCCCTGTGGACAGCCTCTACTTACAATACCCCGCGTGGTGGTATTAACAGTAAACTGTATAGCTCGTTGTTTTAGCATGTTATTTGTCCATTCGATAAGAGTTGGGGTTATTCCACTTAAACGTAGCGCGTGGTTTATGCTAGAAAAGTTCGTTTTATCAAAAGCTCCTTCTATGTCAATGAAGGCACCCAGGGTCGGTTGTTTCGCTTTCAGCGAGTTTCCTACCCGGGATACCACATTGTGGAGCGCTGATTCTGTTGATTTGCCTGCACTGTATGCATGTTGGTTTGGGTGTAGGTATTTGGATAGGGATATCTGGTTTCTTATCTCTCGGTCCACTAGCCTCTCCAGCGTTTTTAATAGAAACGAGGTGAGGCTTATAGGCCTGAAAGATTTCGCCTGAGTATAATCCGCCCTACCTGGTTTTGGAATGAAGATAATTTTTACTTCCCGCCATTTCAGAGGTATGTAGCGGTGTGCTATGCAGGCTTGAAACACCTTGACAAGGTGCTCTGCTATAATACATCCGCTCCATTTTAGCAGTCCTGGAAAAATGCCATCCAGGCCTGCTGCTTTGAATGGTAGGAATGTGTTTATTGCCCATAGTATTTTTTCTTTGTTAACTATGTTTTGGGCTACGTTCCAGTCTGAACTGCTGATTGTCCGTTCTTTGTATGGTTCCCATTTTGACTCGGTGGCAATCTGGCAACCAGGAAAGTGGGACGTAAGGAGCAGTTCATTTGTTTCTGCGTCGGTTTTGGTATATGTATTGTCAGGTTTTTTGAGGCATCCGATTGAGTGGTCCGCCTCTTTTGAGAGGCAGGATTTCACTTTGATTGCCTGGTTGTTATTTTCGATGCTGGTGCAAAAGTGTCTCCAGCATTCCCGCCTCCTATGGCGTATCAATTTTTTGTATTGTTTCCTGGCTGTCGTATATCTGTCCCAGTCGAAGTCCGACCGTGTGTTCCTGGCTCTATTAAACAGTTTCCTGACCTTCCGACGGTGTCTCTCCAGTTCGGGACACCACCAGTGTTGCCTCCGTCCCCACTTCGGTACAGTGAGGGGGCAGGACTGCTCATAGCTCGTCAGGAGTAGGGACGTTAGATTGTCGACGTATTGATCTATGTCGTTTACATTAATGGTTTCTGGTATTGTGGGTTGGTTACCTATCCCAGAGCTGACTAACCTAATAAATTTTGATTTGTCTGTCTTGTGAGGTAACCTTTTTGGTTCTGGTTTCGGTAGATTCATATTAATAGAAAATCGAATCCATCGGTGGTCCGAGCATGATAACTCATCTGATACCCTCCAATCACGGATATAGTTTGTCATGCATGCTGTTACCATCGTTAGATCGATTATGGATTGGGATCGTGCGTTTATAAATGTTGGTTCTGAACCTTTGTTTAATAGTGTGAGGTTGTTACTAAAAATGTAGTTCAGCATGTCCTCACCTCGGTTGTTGGTGTCCACATTACCCCATAGCTTGTGATGTGCATTGGAGTCTGCAGCCACGATAAGATCCAGATTATCCCGCTCGCAGTACTCAGCCAGGGATACGAGTTCCGGTGTAGGTACCTCCTCGTCACCTGGCAAGTAGGCGGAAGCAAGGACTATATCTGGTAGTTTTTCTTCAGCCCTGGTGAGCCTGACTGCTGTTAGGTCCCTTGAACATAATTCGTTTATTAGTAAGGTTGGTACATGTTTTGGCATGAATATGCAAGTTCTCGGGTTACTTACGGAGGTGTCTAGTAAGAGTTTTCCTCCTATGTTTCCGAGGCCGCATATTCTGCCATTCCTGATCCACGGCTCTTGGATCAAGGCAATGGTCTTTAGGTTGCATTCCAGCACCCTGCGTAATGATGCCGACGCAGTTTGGCTGTGCTGGAGGTTGGTTTGGATGAAGTTAACAGTCCGGTATTGGGGAGGAGCGGATACAGCTGTCGCTGAGTTCACTCCCCCCTGTTTCCGGAAAGCACTCCTCATCCGTAGTGTTAGGTAAAGGTGAAGGTGAGTGCACCACCTCCATCGGGGCCGGGGTCCTTGCTTCCCCGCTGGCCGATTCAGCGGCCTCCACCAGAGGTGGTGGTGGACGTGTCGCCTGCGGAGAGCCTGGTTCCGGTGCCGTGGCTGTGGTTGTGGCAGCATTATCGTCCTGTATGGGGTCATCTTTATCCAAGACGCGGACATAGATGTTCCCCATTAGATAATAAATGCGCCTTTCCTGCGCCTTGAGCTTTGCTACGTCCGTCTCTGGCACACGGAAGAAGAGTTGGGTTCCTGGAGGATCCTGTTTGCTCCTCTCGTGCTTCAGAATCCAGGACTTCATGTTAAGGTGCCGGTTCTGCCTCGCAAGAAGTTTTCTTAGCGCCTCCGTGTTTCCGGTGTGTCCCGGAACATGGAGCATGCATGGAATCTTCTTTGGTATGGCCGATTGAGGCAGAACTACCAGCTTTGTGTTGTTTATTGGTGATGTTATGTTTCCCACCGTGTTAATTAGCCATTTGTGCGTGTAGGCATCCTCGCACCAGGTTTTGAGGACGCCATCCGCGAAATGGGCTCTGCCTCGGAATCTGATGTCGTTCGGTTCGGCTTGGAGGGTGGCTTCAGGATCAGCCATAAGGTCATCCCGTAGCTTCCCCTCGATTGCAGCGCGAACGTCTTCAGCCTGCTCTTGCGTCATGTCCATGAAAGGTTCGGTCATGACGGCCACACAGAGCTCATTTGCTATGTAGGACGCCGCTGCTTCCGCGTAACTGGCCGAGACTCCACCCATCGTCCGGGGTTTGCTAGGTTTCACCCTCTTGCTTTCCCCGGTCGGTGTGACGGTATCTTCTGGCCGTATGCGTTTCTTGCCTGTGGTTGCGGGTTCGTTTGTTTGATTGGTATTTGGTGGTTTCTTACGTCCTCTTGGCTTCATGCTGCGCTTGCGCACACTTTGCACAGGCGCGGCCATTGGCTTTGTCTGAGGTGCTCCGATCGTTGGCGCTGGAGCTGTAGCCACTGCGGGACGGAGGTTGGGAACCTCGACGTTTCTCGCAGCATCGGCCATTATAGCACGTTGCGCCGCCGCTCTGGCTTTCTTCAGACGACGTTTTTTTGAGGCTGTCATCGGCTCTGTAAAGACGGGTTCCAGTTGAATGGCGTCTTGTAGAGCGGACATATCCATTGTTGTTGTTTGTTTTTGTTTCCTTGTTGGCGGCATACTCCCTGGTACAGTCTGGGTCGGCCCTATCGGGTTCGCCGCGGATGCCGCACCTTCGGACGCAGACGTTTCCGTCGCATCCTTAGGCGCAGCTTTCTTTGGCTTACCCGTGGTAGGAACCATCCCAGGTGCCCTGGTGTGCATGTCCTTGTATTTTGTTGGTACAGACGTCGACGCAGAGTCCACAGTCTGAGACGCAGCCTGGTTTGGCGCATCTCTGACCTTAGTCCTCGTTGTCGGGTCTGTGGACGCAGCCTGGTTAGGCGCATCCTTGATGTTTGAAGGTCTAGGGGCATCTCGAAATGTCGCTTCAGGCGATTTTCGCCTTGGCGTATCTCGGGACGCAGCCCTTGACCTAAGTGTTTGTGGCGCATCTGTCGACGCTGCCTGTGTTTGGTTGGTTGTTGTTGATTTTCTTGCCTCTTTATCCATTGAGGTTTTTGAAAAACTTCACCGTTGGAGCTCTCCACCCGCCACGGAGTCCTCAAGTCGGGGACGTCATCTGCTCAGCAGATGATCGCCAGAGCTACTCCTCCGGTATAGAGCCAGTGTAATGGGAAATTGACGAGTCCGCACGCAGCAAGGAAACTCAGAGTTGCACGCATCACGAGACGATGACGCGCGCTCGCCCCGAGCCCCGTGCCGCGCCGACTGCCTCCCCCCCAAAACCCGACTCTCGCTTGATAGCCCGCTTATGGGATATCGCAGCCGATTGACCATGGTTAGCTACTCCATGGCCTCCCGTGTGAAGAGAAATCCAGACCAAAGAAGTGTGTTGTGTGCAGCGTGCAACTGTTGCCGGCCCACTGCTCCACTCAACTTCCAGGACTCCTTCATCCTCCGGTACGGGTCCCCGCGCACGGCACAAACACGCGGGAGGTCATTGGCTATCCACCCTCTTGTCATTTTAGATGATGGACTCGCAAGGACATGACCTCGGCATCCCTGCAATGAGGCGTCTGGAGGTTTTAGTTGCGTCTAGTGCTTAAGGCATTAGACCAATAACAGGGCCGGCAACCTCGTGAAGGATAGTCCTCCAGACTTGCCTTGGGGATCTCAGCGACCTGCGCTACTCCCAAGACCACGCCTCCCCACTGCCTCTGAAGGAGGCAGTGAGGTGGGCCTGCGCCTATACAACCATGCAAAGCAAAGCGAAGCAAAGCAGAACATGTCTAGATGGTAATAGCAAAAGCATAGACCTAGGCCCGCCCTAATAAAGCTTATATAAAGCCTTCCTCAATAAACGGGCTATGTAATGCAAAAAGAACTTTTCAAATCGGATTAGTAGTTCCTGAGGTTCGTGTGTTCAAACAAACTTAATAAGGGTTTCTCATAATCTAAACGCCTTTTTAAAGTCCACCAAGCGCTCATCAAGCATAAGGCTAGTCTAGGTAATCGCTAATTATGTTGAAAATGATTTGTACATGAAAATGTCAGAGGTGCAAAATTCAGGATTTAAATCCACTTCATTTAATTTTCTAAGCAAGGGCCTTATAAATAAATAAATATGTAAAGAAAAATAGCCTTTAATTCTCTGACCAATGTTTACCTTATACCTTGTAACATATATTTTAGTAGTGAGCTTATACCTAATTTGCAGATTTTTAGTAAATATACATATATTTTAATCTATAAGATAAGCTTAACGTAACATTTTCTGAACGAATTAATTATGCCATTATAAGTTAATAAAGCAAAGGCCTTACCAAATCGATAATCCAAGTAACAGTAAAGTAAAATGTGCAAATAAATATACTCTTCATATACACGTAGGTAGCTCCGACGGGCTCCATTCGCTGCGCGGCCCGATCGCCCTCGAGTGCGAGGAGGAGGGGTCCCCCGCGGGCGCGGCGAGCGCGGCGGGCGCGGCGGGCGTGCCGGGCGTGCAGCTGCTGGCGGCGGGGGCGGGGCGCGCGCTGCTGCGGCGCGGCGCGCGGCTGGCGCAGGCCGCGCTGCCCGCGCTCGCCTCCGTGCTGCGCCGCGCCGCGCCGCTGCACGCCGCCTTGCCGCTCGCGCGCGTGCGGCTGCCGGACAACGCGGCGCCGCACATACTCACTGTTAGTGTACACTTTGTTTTTGTTTAGAAGAAATTGCTGAACACTCATCATTTAATTTGAATTTTATTCAACGGCTTCTACTTTATATATTAGGCTAATAATTAATATGTAGCCTATGTTACTTTACATAATTTTGAATAGTTTCTACCCATTGCTGCATCCACTTCAACGTTCAAGTTAAATTAGTATCCCAAAAAGATAAATTACCGGAATTCTATAAACCTTATCTTAGTCAGGAACTTGGACTATGTGTGTGCCAATTTTCATTATCAAACGTTTATATTTACAGTAATAAATAGGATTTAAATATTTACGATAATTAGTAACAACAGTTACAAGTTTTTAAGTATTTTATGAATTGTTAACATACCATTTTGAATAACTAACTGCAGGGACTTCCCGAGGCAACAGACGGTCTGTGCGCGGCCGTCGCCTGCGGTCGCCGCGTGTATCTCCTGCGCTTCGACGCGAGCTCCGCCGAGTTCAAGACGGCGCGCTCGCTCACCGTCGACCGTCCGCCGAACTCGCTGCTCCTCACTAATCAAGCACTATATATTGCTGGGGAAAAACCTTTAAAAATTAACCTGCCTTCGGGAGCTTTAGAGTCTTTTGGAATGGAAGAACCCATAGTAGCTGCTGCCTTTAAGAAACGCTCCCCGCCAAAAGCCATAATACAAATTCGTAGCAAACCTATAGAAATACTGCTTTGTTACGCGGAGTGTGGCGTTTTTGTCGATGAAAACGGAAAACGAACAAGAAACGAAGATCCTAAATGGAGCTCTGCAGTTCATGGATGGGAATATGTTAGTCCATTCTTGTACGCCGCGGGCGAAGATAAAGTCACCATTATTTATATTAATGACGAAACGTACAGAGCGCCGCCTTGCACCTGCGATACGGCCTCCCTCACGTCGAGCGCATCAGAATGCTATCAACCTGAAATATTTAATTTTAAAGTCAACGAGCCATGTTTGTTGGGAACAACTACTAACGGTGTCATAATAAGATCAAAGGTTGACGATGAGTACAAAGTGATAATTGTTGAAGGTGCGGCGGCTTTTCGTAGTATAGGCACGTCGCTGGAATCACTAGACACGTTCTCCGACTCGAAAGGTTCCTCGTCCGACTTGGCACAATCTCTCACAGATTTATCCCCACATGATGATTCTAAAGAAAGTGTAGAATTGACCACTGGATTTCTAGCTGATATAAGACAGAGGGCGCGACAACTACGGACGAAACAACGAGAGAACATATCGCCTGACGACGTCATAAAGCAAATTTTGACTTCAGAAGTTGGTTTGAAGCGAACATCTAATGGAAGGAAATCCCCAGCTGTTATATCGGAATGTGACACTGAATCGGAATTTGAGAGCGAAGAGGGGACCGGCTCCAGCAAATGTACCGCAGATGTGTGCGCTGAAATGTTCACCAGACAGGTACGCTTCCAGTAATGGATTTAAATAACGTACTTAGATATATTGTTTTCTCTATGTAACTTTTGACAAACATAAAACTTATACAAAAACTAATTGGTTTAACAAAAGCACAATTAATTTTAAGAATTTTGGTATACTTTATTAATTAATACTTTAATCGTTTTGTACTTAAAGGTCACTAAATGCAAACAATAGCTGGAATCTATCAAAAAATGTGAAAAGCGTTGGTATTTAAATGTTTCTATTTGAATTATTTGATAGGTCGGTTTTATTTATTTTTAGATTTTCTTACTGTATTCATGTATAGTTAATTTATGCCACTTTACTATTATAAAATCGTACTTAAGAATTAAGTATTGTACGTGTGTAATTTCGTTTCTAAGAATATGTATCTTTCGATATTTTATGTATTTTTACTTAAATTATTATGGAAAATATTAATTTTACGTTATTTTTAATTTTAATGTTTACCAATTGCCACTGATTACGGTAAATATAGTATGTAGTTAATACATTCATTTATACTGTGATTTGATATGTAATGTTTTTTTAATATTTAATAGATTTAATAATACTTAATAAATATTTTTTAATAACATCTTATTTTTTTTTTCTTTTAAAACTTCCTTAATAAATACAAGTATTGTAACAAACACAGTTTTACTACATGTTCTAAAGATCGTCGAGTATAGTGTTATTAATTATTATAATTACTTGAAGGTTTTTACTATCATATAATAAAGTATAAAAATAATACAGTAAGTGATCCCCTTTGATCTTAACAGAAATGACGCTAAATGCATGGTTTGTCAAACGAAATCAACTTTCTTGGCCAATACAAGAAAAAGCATTGTAATGCCATCTCGTACACAGTACAATAAATTATTGCATAAAAAAAAAGTGAAATGAAAGTAAACGTAATCTCCGACTCGATGATGATGATGATTGGCGAAGAAGACAGGCCAATCTTCCTCGCCTTTCTTTTTAGCCTGTCTTCTTTGCCTTTTTTGTCTTTTCTTCTCGCCTCGCGTCTCCTGTCCTCCCCTCTCGTCTCCGTTTCTCTCCTCCCCTTTTTCTTTTTTTTCCTACAGTAAAAGATATCCTAAATGTTGACCCGAGTATCACTACACAAAATTTAGTTAAAATCGGTTCAGTACTTTTTTCGTGAAATGCGCACACCCAAAAAGAAACAAACATACAGACAATTTTTTTAATAACTATTGTTTTGGGGAAACAATACGCTACAGTTTGGTCTTATTTTGCTCGATTTGACAAGCCCAATACGCTCGAATTGGATTTTAGAGCCAGACTAAAATAGTGTTACTAATAAAAGCGAATTTTAGTTTGTCAATCTTTATATAAAATTTGGTATTAAAGTAACTTAAACGGCATAAGCGAATATTTAATAAAATACTTTCTTCTTACTATGATACTACTATGTCTACACTAGAAAGGGAAAAAAAACTTTTTAACAAAAAAAATAAAGACCGACTTAAAAAAAACACTAAAAAGTAAAAAAAATAACTGATTGGTCGTTTTCATTTATTATAGATAGCTAATCAAATATTTTCAAAGTAGGTGCCAGCCAGTTCAAATCAAAGCACACCGACTTCGAAAATATCTGATTAGGTATCTATAATAAATGAAAATTACCATTCAGTTATTTTTTTACTTTTTAGTGGTTTTTTTTGAAGTTGATTTGTGTTCTTTTTTATTAAAAAGTTTTTTATTCAAATGGTTTGAAATAATGAAATGAAGTGTATGGCAGAAGAGACCTAGGGACGAACCCGAGCAAACCAAGCTAAGTCGCTAATATTAAAAAAAAAAGCTAATTTTAAAAGCATTTTACATTTTTAGATATAGTATTATTTTAACATGAACTCCTCAATATTTCCTTGAGGCACGTGTTTAATTAAGTCGAATGCATCTGTCTTTCACATTTTAGAATTGTGTAAAATTGAGAAAAATTTAAGTCATTTGCGGTATAGCTATAATGTATTAAATACTGTAATTTGATTTGTATAAAGAGCACTGCCTCGGTAGTGTAGTGGCTAGCATGTACGGCTGCACACCCGGAGGTCCTGGGTTCGAGTCCCGGGTCGGGCCAAGTTTAGTTATTGAGTCTTTCTGTCTAGTAAGCTTCAATAGCAGCCCGGAGTTGGGAAGTTGGCGGTGTTTCACCCCCGTGCCTCGGAGAGCACGTAAAGCCGTCGGTCCTGCGCCTTAACTCTCACCGGTCGTGTCGAGTAGTCGTCCCACCGGAGTATGAGAGTGACAGGAATAGAGAGTGCACTTGTGTCTGCGCGTACACTTGTGCACTATAATATCTCCTGCGCAGTTGGCTAGTCTCAATGAGATTGGCCGCCGTGGCCGGAATCGGTCAGGAGGACATCAAAGAGCACAAGTTTATTCCGGCGATGCTCTACTCAGCAAAACTGCCTTCCGCGCCAAGGTAGCTTCCTCACAGATAACTGTTAAATTAATTGGACAATTCAAAAGTGCTAAATCTAATTGCATAAACTTAATTTTTATTTTATCGTTCACATTTTTTTAACTTTCTAAAGGGACCCAAAATTGATGTGTGCCCAAGGGTCCCTGTGTGGCTTAAGACGGCCCTGCTCCGATTGCATATTACTATGTTCTTTGTCAACTTGTTGCCATTTTTTTAGTCCATTTTTTACGCAGTAGTTTTTTTCTTTACAGTTTTTTAGTTTTTCAGAAATTGACCTTTCAGTTTTATTATTTACAATTTCTTATCCCAAAACACTTAAATATATAAGTTGTATATATTTTTATAATGGTCTCTTAAAGAACTTCATTTTGATAGACCCCTTCATAAGATAGATTTGGAAGAAAAAATAATTATATAGATTCACAAATTTATAATAATACCCTTATGTCCTATGACACTCGCGTTATCATCAAAATCGGTTCAGTTATTTTATTGATTACGTTCGTTCATTGATTACGAGAGAACAGGATCGGACATACATACAAACATATATACAGGTCAGACACAACCACCCTTTGGGCTTCCCCGCAGTCGGGTAAAAACTTTCAATCACGCGTCATACTAGAAAAGCCTTTTATGGTTAAAGAATATTTTTGATAAGTGAATCAATATTACCAGCTGAAACATAAAAAACAAAACCGACAATTTTTTTGCCATTTACAACGAGTGTTTATCACAGTAAATCAATTGCAATTTTTCAATTTATGAAATATTTAGCCAATTTTAAATTTAATTAAAATTACAAATTTATGGTTCTACCTTGGCATACGTTATTAAAATGAATGTTTTTCACTAGGTCGCTTAAGTTGTGTGCCTGTAGTTAGTGGAAATAGGGGCCATGTCTAGACTCTAGCAAGAGATAAAAATAAGATCCCAGTTAATCAATAGTATATAATTTATTTAAATACCTCCCAGATAAAATAATACAACCATTTTGTCAATAGATGCTGAGTAGTCAGTAGAGAATTAGTAGTATTTTTGAAAATTATGACAAATGAATAAGTATATGTTTAAAATAAGTAGATATTACTGGATTAATAAAAAAAATTGCATTTAAATTCCTGAAATCTTTTATTTACATTCTTATACATTTTACATTATATAGTAAAAAGTGCATTTGGAAGGACTTAAGCCCCATATAGGATTTAAATTATGATGAATTCTTTTGAAATACTTTATTTTATAAAAAAAATGTATGTTAAATCATTATACATATAGGGACAACAATGTGTGGTCACGCACATTAGACAAATGTACTCGAACACTGTACTACATAAATCTGACAAGCAGCAGAGATCCTTTTATTAACAAACGCAATGTATATCACAATTTATACAGTATGTAAATCGTGACTTCCTACGCTTAATGAATTATATCTTAAAATCAGTCAAAATGGTATAATACAAGACTCATTACAAATTCAGTTTTCAATTACATACAAGGGCACGGCTTCTCATTAATATGCGCATCGAACACAAAACCTCACGAGCACACATATTTTTTATTATATTTATACATTATGTCAATTATTTGAGGCAGTTGTATATTACGCTAATCGATCAGGCTCAAAATCAGCACTTTTGCGCTATTGAAAACAAGACTTTCATAAATATTATATAAAAATGTATATAATAAGGCTCTTACCTTCTACTATTCAAATAATTTTATAGGCAATAAGATTTCACAATCTAGTCTTTCTCTGAGCATTATTCTATTTTTAAACAGGCGATGGTCGCAGACAAACATTTTACGTCAAGACAACACGTCTATACGTACGAATTGGTGTAGTAGCCTAATTCTAAATGACCTTTTTCTAAAATCAGCGAGGATAAGATTTCGTAAATAGATGATATTCAATAAGATACATAATTTTAGTTCTAAAGTTTAACTTTTGAACGGTTTGACAAAAAATATTTGAGTTCTTTACTGGACAATATCAACATTTAAATAAAATAGCTAAGTTTGCTTCCATAATCTATTATTGCTTTTTTTAATTAATGACCTGATGAGCTTTAGGGATCAATTTTAGACTTACACATTTATCCTAAATATTTTCCATACCAACTGAATAGGATACTTATTTACTTAAAATGTTATAATAACCAAAAGAATGATTATAAAATAAAATACAGATTACCCATGTAACCTTCAATATAACATCCGAATTCAAAGCACTAATATTTCGCCTGCAAAAAAATAGATAATATTAATCAAACTCAAATGCATCGTCGAGCCGAGAACTGAGTGTCTATTGAACAGGTAAGGATAGCTGAGATTTATATACAATTTGAAGGTTTTTGATAATACAATATTTGCAGTCGAACCCCGCCCCGCAGTGCCGGCGCGCTAGTTGAGGTACCCGCGGCACTGCGGCGCGCCGCACAGACAGGGGATCTTCTCGTCCTCGAGCGGGAACTTGTAGTCGTATGTAATCTCCTCGTCCACGCCGATGGGCTGCTTCGAATATATTACTATTTTCTTCTGTGATTCAATTGTTATGATCTTCGCGTAGCAGTTGGGCTAGAAATGTATAGGTACAAGTTTAGTCATAGTTTAATGATATTTTTTTTATACTACAAACATAGTAAACATGTTTCATGGTAAAACAAAGATCGTAGTTTAGGTATTTGTATTACCGAGGTATTATTGGAGCCTACTTGAAGATGCAAAAAGAAAAAAAAGGAACAGAAATGTGAGGAGTTAGAATAGAGTGTCCTTATTCATCGAACGAAATACTACTAACACTTTATATCGATACTTCATAAGAGGATTGAGTAGTACTCGTAGTCAATACATACTCGTACAGTATTGTAAAGATAAACTCACATTACAACTATGGTTGATGAAGCGCGCCAGGTTGCCGCACTTGGTGGCGTCGATGATGGTGTCGAGGTCGATGCGGAAGAGGTAGGAGCTGCCGATGCCGGTGGCCTCGTAGTGCGCCTCGCGCACGTCCGCCACCACGGGCCGCACCATCTGCCCCACGTACTCGATCACCATCTCGTCCGCCGCTATCGGCTCCTGTCACACACACACAACATTTATTTATTAGCTTGGTATGTCGATAAACTGACTTCATTCTATATTTCACTTATCTATTATAGGCTTAATAATTTAAAAAATACATTCATTATTATGACCATACAGACCTGTAAAAAATAAACTTTCAGTATGTTTATAGTACTTAGTCTTACCTGAGCGAACAGACCCCAGTCGTGAATACCGGATTTGGCGAACTTAAGTTGTTTCTTTCTGAATTTAAGTTGATTGAACTTAAGAAGATCAGAATCCGTATCCGTTCCTGAAAAAAAATGATATTATATTTTAGTTTATTTTACATCTGTTATAAATATTGGACTTTGGCTTAAGTTACCTCGCCCGCGTACAAATCGACCACGACTATGGTCATAGAAAATTACTATTCACATGACAATTGTCGTCATGTTGGTCACATAGTGTGCCGTATTTAGTATAACATAAAATAAGAATTTTTTCATTGCGGTCGTGGTCACTTGTGATATAAATTAAAACAAAAAGAAATAGATATAAAAGTTTTAAAATTTAATAACGTTTTAATAAAGCATCACACGTTGAAAATGAACTTAAACTTATTTAAAGATTTAGATTAGTTAATTTAAGTACCATATTAGGACTCAAATTTAAATATTATTTTATATTTTTCTGTCTTACGTCATTGTCATTTTCTCATTGCAAAAAAAACCAAAGATAATTTACAATAATGTATAAAATGACAAACTAACCAAAGGCGGTGAGCAGGCGGCGCTGGTTGGAGCGCGCCTCGCGCGACAGCAGCTGCATCTTGGAGGCCTTCTTGTCGTCGGGCGGCGCGGGCAGCGCGGCGGCGCGCCCGTGGTGGTACTTGTACTTGGCCTTCAGCCGCGCGTCCATCTTGTAGTAGCCCTCCGTGCGCGCCGATCCGCTCGAGTGACCCTGAAGACATATACATTTGTTTTTGTTAAGCATTATTACACATTATTTCTACACAATATAATACAATTCGGGAAACATTTGAACTTTTAATTCGGAAAACATTTAATTTTGTAAATACAATGAATTTTTTTTTCTTTCTGTATTAGCTAGTGGTAATCATGTTAAATATGTTAGTACATAAAATTCTCAGAGGTGCGAGGCCCGGGATTTGAACCCTCATCTTTTACTTTTTCAAGCGTGCGTGTTACCACTGGGCTACCACTCGGAGAATAAATGTTTTTTATTTTTCGCTTTCTGTTTATATGCCTTACATCCTGATTGAATCGTCGTCCATAGGTCGATAAAGGGCTCAAAAACGGGGAATGCAACCCGAATAACTTAGAACTTAGAAGTATAACAAGCGTGCCAGCGTTACAGCGCGGCGGGTAATCACCTGCAAGTCCTCATATATATTGGAGTGTCGCTTGGACTTCTTGCGCGGCGGCGAGTAGGTGAGGTCGGTGGGCGGGTGGTCGACCCAGTGCGTGTCGTTGAGCCAGTAGCCCTGCGCGTCCTCGGCCAGCAGCGCTTCATAGGCGCGGCGCAGGAACTCCACGTCCTCGCGGTCGATGCCGCGCGTCAGGAACGAGTACATGATCTGCATCTCCGCCATCAGGTCGCGCGGCGCGAACGCAGAGCTGCTCTTGTACTCCGCGCGCGGCGAGTGCAGTCTGCCACCAAGGCGATGGGGGATTCATTAATATTATAATATTTACTGACTGACTTTATAATATTTCTATGGTATAAAAGAATTTTTATGGCGACGTGAATTTTGAATTACAATTTAATTTTAATATAAAAAAAACTATTCAAATGTCCCTTATATAAATTGCAAAAAAAGATTACAGGAGTGATAGTATCGATTTTGGAAAAACTAAAATTGAATAACTAAGTTATTTTTTCCTTATTGACTCATTTTTTTAATATTTACATTTGGAATTATTTTGCTAACATATAGAATAGGTTAGGTAACTTATATATAACGTACTTATTTTGTATCTCCGCCAACTTTTTAGTTTCATGTTTTCTCTTGTACGGCCTCTTCGTCTCCTTCTGTGGCTTGACTTCTTCCGGCTCGATACGCGGCGACTCGATTTCAGGTTCTGCCATCCACGTGTAACCTATAATAATTTTGAATTTTAGTATATTAATACTTGTAAGTACAGTAAAAAATATATCTCTAATGACAAATATTAATATAACAATAACAATAAACTACTAGAACATCGTGAAAAAACTCGAACAAATAAGCACATCTCGCTAAGTGCGAAAAAAGCCGTGCTAGAAGAAGAATAGCACAACACTAATAATAATGATTATTATTTCTATTAACTTATCTACGTCGAGTGAAATTAGTAGAAGCTACCAAGAGAGAGATAGAGGTAGATAAGAGTGAGAGAAAGAGACAGAGGTAGATGATAGTAAGAGAGAGAGACAGATATGTGTGTATGAGCACTCACCGTGGTCGTGCTGCAGGTGGTTGGGGCGCGGCGCGTCGCGCGGCGGCGGGCGGCAGTAGGAGTGGTCCAGCGCCACCTGCGACGCCTGCGACGCTTGCGACGCCTGCGACTGCGGCGACGACGTCTCCGACACCGCGCTGCTCGCGTTCTGACGATGTTGTTTTTTTTAGATATATTAATTTCATTATAAAATCATGGGACATTATTTAGATATAATATCTGGCAATTACTAGTATATTAAATAATATTTTTTTAACTAACTAATACAATAAATATATCCCGTGGGACGTAAATAAATTATAACGAATTATGGAGAAATGAAATAAGTGAAATGAATGTAATAAGCTTCAAAAAGGTGTCAGTTAAAAAAATACCTCGTAATTTATGAAATACATGCAAAGTTTTTTATTAAAACAGATCATCATTTATTTGACTGAATACAATTATTTCTATCCCCAGAATAAAATATTCTATCTTTGCTTTAACAGTACTCCTTTATTGCAGACATACCTCTTTAACACCATTGACACTAACAGCGGACTCCGTGTAACTATGGTCACTGACAGACACAATCCTTTGCCTCTTGTCCTGCTTCTTCTTCTGCCGCCGGTCCTTCTTCCGTCTGGTCTCCAGCGGCTCTTCTTCTGAGCTGATCTCGCCATCTTCAACGTCAGCTTCTGGTTTACTCTTTTCGGGCGACTTCAAATGGTTCTTGACAGGACTACTTCTTGAATCTTCTTGCTTTGATTCCGTTTTACTAGAAAATTAATTTCATTCTAATTTATGATGCACAATTAATTGTATTTAAATTTTAATATCGCATGATCAAATGATATATTTTTATTAATAACATGACTTATACTATGCTTAATACCTTTCATCTGGTGGTTTATCAGATGGCTGTCCGGTATCCACCTCCATTGTGCGTCTTTGCTCTTCTAAGAATTCCCTTTCAATTTGCTCCATGTACTCTGTATTTCGCCTTCTTCTTTCCTAAACATTATACATTTAAATGAATATATTGGCTTTAAATAAATTTTATTATAATTATTATCTGATGAATTCTAAATTTTTATTTAATTAATATGCATATTACGATAAATAAAAACAGGAATAATATATATTACTAACCTGGTACTCCCTTTCCTCTTCTGAATCCGAGTAAACTCGATCCAGCAACAGATCTCTGGGCTCTTCTTCTGGAGACAGTATGGGTGAACCGAGCCGGTCATCCGACGCTTCTACTGGAGGTATCGGCGTTTTTTCTGAATGAATTTAAAAAAAAACAATACACTGTCATAGTTTGAACCATTATAGTCTTAAAAAATACAAAAAATATTTATTCAACATATAAAAGACAAAGTTTTATATAAAATAAGACTTAGAATTAATTTTACCTCTTCTCCTCTGTTCCTCTTCACTGTCTGACGACGACGAGTACACTCTTCTTAGCCTCTCTTTATTTGACACAACCTTGAACTGTAATAATTAATTAATACAACATAAAGACATAAAATTAAAGAGGTATGTTATTACATTTATTTTGGTATGTTATCTATACAGATAAATAAAATTGAATGTTTCTATGGTCGAAATAAAAGCTTGTAATTAAATGCATAAAAAATTATATAATACTTATAAGAAAAACATAATTTTTAAAATGTTTGTCTGTCTGTCTGTTCCGGCTAATCTCCAAAACAGCTGGACTAACTTTGACAGAACTTTCACTCGCAGATAGCTGATGTTATAAGAACTAACTTAAGCTACTTTAATTGTAGAAGAAGAATTAGGATTCCGCTCAAAAAAATTAAAACGTACCTAGTAGGACGTCGCTATTGTTACATACATATATTTTATTGTATTGGAGTGGACATTGAGATAAAATAAACATAATGAAAACTTAAGATAAAACATGAATGAATTTAGTTACACTCACATAATCTATACTAATATTATAAAGAGGTAAAGTTAGTGAGTTTGTGAGGTTGTAGAGGATAATCTCTGGATCTACTGAACCAATTAGATGAAATTTGGTAAGAAGATAGTTTGAGACCCTGGGAAGAACATAGGATACTTTTTATCCCGGATTTCATCCCTTAAAGGGGTGAAAATGAAAGTTTCTATGGGGAATCACGCTAGGGACAAACCCGAGCGAAGCGAGAGTGAGTCGCTAGTATATAATATACAACAATATTAAACTAATAGGTAGAGTAAATCAGTACTGCGTACCTCAGCCTCGTCCAGCTCGGAGTCGTCGGTGTCGGAGTAGATACGCGGCGCCGCGCCCTTGCCGAGGCGGCCCGAGCGCTCCGACCCCGACCACGACGACCGCGACGACGACGACGACGAACTCCTGCGAACGGTACAGAACATATCACTTTATTTGTATAGTTTTGTTTATATTAAATAAGTTTAAATTTATATTAAGATGACACGTTTGGCTCAGTTTGTAGCAGCCCTACTTGCTGTGCCAGCAGTCGCGGTAAATAACAAAATAATAAAATATATAAACTATATAACAAAATATATAAACTACAAACCTGGACGAACTGCTGGATTGCCGCCGTCTGCCCGTCGATAAATATGATCCGGTTGTTCTATTTCTAGGACTCGTAGGCACCTCTTTCTCTTCATCTGAGTTCTGCACAATTTCCTCCTACATAAACAAAAAAACGTAAAAAAAAAATACATCAGTTCAAAAATAACCTTAAAAGCAATTATTTTGTCCTTGAGGCAGGAATATTATACGTTATTTACTTTATTTGTTCTAATGAATAAGATGTAGCAAAGTATGTAACACTTTTGAACATTTGTACCTGATCACTAAGTCGTTTAGAGGAGTCTTCATCCATAACGACAGGCGAGGGTATTTTCCGTTTCTTCCTGAAGCTAGGCATCTTAGGTATGGTGGCGCGCAGGCCCAGGCCGATGCCGACACTGTACCCGCCTAGGTCTAGACCTAGTTCCCGAGATTCCATGATAGATTTTATAGAGTCCACTGTCTCCTCTTTCTTGTTCGAGATATCCTGAAATGCATTCAAAATATGTATTCTAAAACTTGTTATTTAAAACAACGTTGATACATAATCAGATGTAAACTAAACATATTATTATTATTTATAATTTTTTGATAATTATAACTTTTAATTAAAGAGATCAAGAAAAAATATCACATAACTTTATAAATGTTTATATTTCGATTGGACAACAATCTAATAATATTTTTTTAAGAATAACTTACTTTTTTAATAATAATAATGTAACTTATAACAAGTTGTAGAAACGTTATTCAATTACGAAATATAAAGTTCAGTATATCCACACAAAATACCTGCAATGGTTGTCCCGCTTCTTCTTTCTGAGGTTTAACAGTTTGCCTCGTCTTGCGACTTTGCTCGTCCCACCACACTTCGAAGTTTTTAAAGGCAGTACTTTCAATCATTTTCTTATTAAAATCTTTCTTTAAAATTTGTTTTAACTCCGTCGTAACTCGTTCTATTACACTGTTTATTGTGGGATAGTATGGGTTGTCTAATTCCTAAAAAGAAAAATTGTATCTGTTTTATTGTTTAAGTTTTAAAATTGCATAGAACTTATTATAAGTATACTTATTTATTTATTTATTTATTTATTTATTAGATTCACCAGTGGTAATTACAATATTACAAGTTATTATTATATTCGAGTACTATAGTTTAATAGCTAATTGCATTACCTTTTAAGGTGAATACCACATGCAAAGATGGAGATTTTATAAAATGTTTACATTATATCTATTACAATGGTAAACTACTATTACAAAAAGATTACAATTGGAATCAAAAAAAAACAGAAAGAATTACATAAGAAATTATAGGATTTTTTTTACATTTTTTTGGAACTTAGCTAGCGAGTCTCCGAATGGATCCAAGGTGCTATGATTATTAATAATATTACATAAACGTGACAAGGGTGAGTGATTACCTAAAACAGATCTACGAGTAGGCGCTACGAGAATGTTGATCGGCTTGCGTGGACATCTAGGCACTTTTAGATTGAACGATGATACTAGCGATGGACTGTCATACATACTGTTAATAGTTTTATATAGGAAACTTAAATCCAATATATCTCTTCTTTTTTCCAGACTATACATCCTAAAATACGTAAGCCTTTCTGTATAAGTTGCAAGGGA
Organism: Fabriciana adippe; assembly: GCA_905404265.1. Taxonomy (NCBI): domain Eukaryota; kingdom Metazoa; phylum Arthropoda; class Insecta; order Lepidoptera; family Nymphalidae; genus Fabriciana; species Fabriciana adippe. The sequence continues at coordinate 8,102,654 of FR990001.1, read as the reverse complement.
TCTAGATTTGCCCAATGAGAAAGCCAGATGATATAAAAAACGCTTTTGGAGCCTTTCTATTCTCAAACAGTGGGTAGCATAATGGGGTCTCCAGACAACACTTCCATACTCCAAAATACTCAGAACTAAACTTTTATAAAGAGTAATTTTTGTTCGAATATTTTTAAAAACCCTACAATTTCGGATCACGAACCCTAGCATTTTACTGGCCTTACTGACGATACTATCTATATGTGGTACAAAAGTAAGTTTTTTGTCAAATAGAATACCCAAATCTCTGATAACATCTACAGTACTCAAAGGCATGTCATTCAAATAATATTTTGTACTTATTTTTGTTTTTTTCTTTGTAAAGGTTATGTGAAAACACTTCCTTGAGTTCAATATCATACCATTAAGCTTACACCAATTATTTAAGCTTGTCAAATCCTCCTGTAGTGAAATAATATCATTAGGATTATTGATCGTTTTAAGAAGTTTGAGATCATCTGCAAACATAAATGGCGTGGAGCAAGAGAAGCAATTTGGTAAGTCGTTTATAAAAACATTGAACAGAAGAGGACCCAAATGCGAGCCTTGGGGTACTCCAGAAGTTATGTTACATTTTGTAGATTCGAAGCCATTAGCCACGACGTAGAAATGTCTGCCAGTTAGGTACGATTTCAGCCAATTCAACACAGAATTAACAACGCCATATACTGATAGTTTATAGAGTAATATAGAAATAGGTACTAGGTCAAATGCCTTACTCAAATCAGTATAAATGACATCGACTCTTTTCCTTTTGTCTACTGCATCTATTAACATTTCAGAAAATTGAACTAAATTTGTACATGTAGACCTTCCAGTAATAAAACCATGTTGATGAATGCTAAAGACGTGTTTGAGATGACTATAAACCCTCAAGTAGACAAGGGATTCAAGAATTTTGCCAAACAAAGAAAGTATGGATATAGGCCTGTAGTTTTTAACACAATTTTTATCTCCACTTTTAAACACGGGAACGACCTTTGCAACCTTCCACTTAGTAGGAAATACTCCAAATTTAAGGGAGTTGTTAAAAATTATTTCTAATGGTAGTGCAAGTTCTTCAGCACAATTAATTAAGTAAATAGGTGATATGTTGTCAGGCCCGGCTCCTTTGTGACGATTGAGATTTTTTAATTTTTTAATTATTTCATCATGGTCAATGTTTATACATGATAAGCTACGACTATCGAATTCATCAAAAGTTATATTTTCTAGAATACTAGCATAATCGTAACGTAAATCGCTATTCTGCATATAGACAGACGAAAAATGTGATGCAAATAAGTTACAAATACTTTCCCCATCAGAAGCGCTTGCGTTATCACTACTCATTTCAGCTGGATACGAATTGGCATTGCTTTGTTTTTTGCGTTTCATGAATGTCCAAAAAAACTTAGAATTCGAAGTTATCATATCCTCAGTTAATTGAATGTATGTATTATAACATTGCAACGACAGCTTGTCACATCTTTTTTCTAGCAACGATAATACTACCTCGTCCATTGGATTTTTGTATTTTTTGTATCTTAATCTAACGGTTTCTTTTTCCCTGATGCGTTTAATCAGAGTTTTGGTAAACCACGGAGGATACTTAAAATTATGCGCAATTGGTATTTTTGGAATATAAAGGTCCATCGAGTTATAAATCACGTCATACAAAACATCTACCATCTCATTAACATCCTTACACGTCGAAAGCTTGATATTCCAGTCTACATTAGAAAGATATTCGTTAATTAATTTAAAATTCGCTTTATTGTAACTATATTTTACACCTGAATCTTTCATATTTAAAATTGGGGTAGAACTTCTTCTGAGACTCATATTTATTAGTAGGGGTGGATGTAGTGGATCGATTCGACTTAGCGCAGTTGTTGAGGGTTCAACTGATATTAGTGGTTGATCATTATTAAAGAGTACAAGGTCCAAAATTTTATTTTGACTGTTTTTGATGCGATTAAATTGAGTGAAATTGTTAACACGGCAAAAATCGACCAACGTTTTAGCCACATTGGACAAACGGAATCCATTACAGATATCATTAACTAAGCTCCAATCTATACAACTTAAATTGAAGTCACCGACAATAAGTGTGCTAAAGCTTTTTGTTTCAACAATACGATTAAAATTGTCTATAAAACTACTAAGTAACGTTTTATTGACTGGTGGAGGAATATAGGCTGCACAAATTGCAACTTTTTCATTTCTATTTAATTCTAAGATGATCCACAAGTCTTCACAACTACTTTCCCAGTTTATCATACGTTTTGAACTCAATTTATTGGAAACTGCAACCAATACCCCTCCACCGTCTTTCTTTACAGAGTTAGTTAGATCTCGGTCCCTTCTATAAATATTGTAGTTATTGCCAAATATTTCGGAATTATAGATACCAGTACATAGCCAAGTTTCAGTAAGTATGATAAGGTCATAGTTATTACAACAAATATTTCTAAATAGATCATGAGTTTTGGTACGTAAGCCTTTTACATTTTGATAATAAATATTTAACTTATCGAATTCTACAATGTTAAACATAATTTCATTCACTTCAAAACAAAAACTTTAAATTAGTTTGTTTAAATAATCCATATTCATAATCACTTTATAGTCAGAGTCATCCGTTTTTCTCATAAATATCCTTCCATTACGTACCCAAACATGCTTGTAATTCAACTCTTTAGCCTTACGCCGCGCAGCCGCATGAAGTAATTTGTTCGTAGATGAAAGATGTTCACAGACGTAAATAGGGGACTTACTTCCACCAATACCCAGATGGGAAGTGTTTAATTTTTCAATAGAATTATTTTTATTGAATTTTATTACAGCTGCTAAAAGATGATCACGTATTAAAGGTGTGCTAAGTTGAACTACTATAGATCGTGGTCGCGTAGATTTCGAATTGATTTTAGCAATACGAGTACAATGAGAAATGCTGCTATCCCCTATATCATACCCGACAGTCTTAGACAATTGCTTTACAATTGAAATTAAGTTTTCATTTTTTGATTCGGGGACACACTGAATCTCGATGTTATTAGATCGGGCTTGTTGTTCCATTAGATTTACTTTGTTAGAAAGACTTGCTACGATGCTCTGCAGGGATTCATTTTCCTGTTTTTGCTTATTAATTATGTCAGAATACGTGTCAATTTGCTTCTTCATGTCATCATATTGGGCGCTCATAAATGAGATCGAGTGCTGCAGGTCCTCAATTTTGCTATCAATACTTTTTAAGTAAGAGCTGACAGTAGAAGTTATAGTTTTGTTGATATTGACTAATAAACTTGACATCTCCTTTTCAAAGACTTCGTTGACAATTGCACGTACCTGCTCTAACGTAATGGTCGTAGATGAATTAGGTGATGTTGGGGAACTTAGGGCCTGTCTTTTATACGATCTTTTAGTGACGTTGGAATCGCTGACGTTTGTATTGGACCGATTATTGCTTGAACGTATAGGCGTTTCATCATTATTACCTTTCTTAGATTTACTACACTTCAAACAATTCCAATTTTTTTGTATTCTTGTGTTAGAGTTAATGCCCAAACAACCATAGTGATATACGTTACAACATTTTGAACATTGAATATAATCATCTTCATTTTTACCTGTGTTGCAACATCCCCAAGAGAGCTGCCTATCAGCCATATTTACGTATAAATGTAAATTCTGCTCAAAATAAGAAATAAACAAATTGCTTGGATTTGAACTCAGGATACATGGAATGTCTTTAGCGAGTTATGCCGCTGGGCCAACTGTGACGTACTGATTATTTCTAAATTGTCGTTCTTGTGTATCTAAATTGTAATAACAATTATCAAAGTCGGTGGTCGCATAAAAATTTGTTAAACTGATCACTAGCTGTGAATTACCTTCATAAACACTACACAATTTCATCGATTTTATAACAATTTCACTTAATTATGATAATTTAACGTATAAAATATCGGAATCCTTTACTCAAATACTACAAGTTATTGTTCATTAAGCACATTTTACACGTTTTCTATTTTTTAAGATATAAACTAAACAGAGCAACAAGGAACACGTCTATCTCCACGGATGACAGATGACAATTGTCTTATATTAATTGGAATATAAACTTTTGTTACTTTATAATTCGTATTACTAAATGCTTCAGGTTAAATTGAATCAGGTTCACACTATTTTAAGTAAACACATTACTTTATTTCTATAGACTATTTCGTTCCTCCCGAATAGACTAGACCTTTTCTTCGGATATGGAACCCTAATAAAAAAATAATTAAATAATAACACTCGCAAAAGTAAATGACTTTATCTATACTAATATTTTAAAGAGGCAGAGTTTGTTTGTTTGAACGCGCTAATCTCAGGAACCACTAATCCGATTTGAAAAATTATTTTTGCATTAGATAGCCCGTTTATTGAGGAAGGCTATAGGTTATATCATTATGCTACTACCCAAGAGAGCGAAACATTCATCAGAAATGTCAACAAATCGGGCAGACTTCCATACATTATTATAAAAACAATTTTTTTTTGCAGATTAAACGCGGGCAAAGCCGCGGGTTCCGCTAGTAGCATAATATAAACAAAAGTAAAGCAATGGCAGTAACTAAAGCACCTGGTGCGCGGCGTGCGGGTCCGCGTGCGGCGCGTAGTGCGGCAGCAGCGGCGGCGCGGCGAAGGCGCCCGCGCCGTACGCCAGCATGTCCACGCCGGGGTACGCCGTCGCCGCCGCCGGGTACGCTGCGACCGACACGATACGACTATTTATATTACACTCTTTCCAACTCAATATATCTGTGGAAACTATTCTTCTTAAAAAAAATTAAACTAGACTAAACAAGCAATAGCGCTAAGGTACATTTTAATTTTATATATGCCAGTCATTAAATAATACAAATATTTATTCAAAGTGTTTTCCCTTTATATTACTAATCTATTACAATAAAATAAACACAAAGCTTAAGAGACCTATTTTATTATAACACTTTTTTTATTTTTGTAAAGAACATTAAACAATGTTCATTTTAACTAAAACTATGTTTTCGGATTATTTCACAGATTTATTATGATTTTTATCTTATTTGTACAAAATTTTACAAAAAATAATTTTACAATGATTTGGAAAATTCACAACATGGCACCAAAGTACCTTACAATATTTGTTGATTTTAATTATAAAATTTTTTTTTAATAAGTATTATATTTAAATACAGCGATATTATTTATTTCAGCTATTATTATTATAAATATTTCAATTTTTTTTAAAACTTTATTAATTGATAATATTATTTAGTGTTGCTATTACTATAATATATATAACCACAAAGAAACTTAAAAATTAAAAAAAATAATTGTTTATATTAGCAATATTATTGTTTTACATGTAATTTAAAAAAATTAAAATATTAATTTAGATCGCTATTATTTAAAATTAATACATTATTATTAATTATTGCTACCTTTATAGATTAAAAAGTATTTACATTAATCTGAGTTTTTGTTACTCCCAAAAATCATAATAAATCCGCGAAATAATCCGAAAAGATAGTTTTATTTAAAATGTCAAATATTCGCGTAAATCTAAGAAAGTATAATGTCCATTTTATTAAAAATAACAGGACATTTACTAGCAATATTCAACCACTACCTGTGGTGGGCCACACCGGCTGGTAGTAGTGCGGGTGCGGCGCCGGCGGGTAGTAGTACGCCTCGGCCGGCACTTGCTCTTCTATCTTCGCCTCCGTCGACGACAGCGACGATAGAGACATCTGCGGTAACATATTAATTTAGAAATGTTTCCACTTGGTCCTTCGTGCCGGAGTAAATTGTAATCTATACAGATAAATAAATTGAAGTATCCGTTTGTAATGTCATAATAACAGCTTTATACTAAATGCATATGAAATTATATACAGTACTTATAAGAAAAACTCAATTTTTAAAATTTTTACTGTCTGTTTGTTCCGAATAATCTCCAAAACGGCTGCAACAATTTAAATGGGACTTTCACTGGCAGATAGCTGATATTATAAGGACTTACGCTACCTTTGTTTTAGAAAAAAATTAGGGTTTTCCTCAAAAAAATTAAAACGTACCTAGGGACGCATCCGAGCGAAGCGGGGGTAAATCGCTAGTTACTAATAAAGTAAAATATATTAAGTATATATAAATTAGGATAAAACAATACGTTAACGGAGGCGCAACCGCAATCCCTAAATCATCTTTCTCAGTATTCTCCTTCCTAGCTTTTCTGAACGATGCATTAGTGTTGCAAGTGCCTAATGAAAGCCTTTGTAGCTACGACTAAATTTTATCTTCTGCCTTTTTCATTATTTGTGATTAGAATTGTAAAAATAACATAGAAATCTCACTTGGTCGTCATCTAAATTATCCTGGTCTTTTTCAAGCGGCGCGGGCGACCGCCTCGGCTCCTCCCCTGTCAGTAGCTCATCTTCAGAAGACGATATATCTGATCCGATTTTATCTATTTGAGGCATTCTTTTGCGTTCTTCTTCTTTAGCTTTCTGTACAGAATATATTTTTTAATTTAGATTTTTATTAGTACATAATTTCAAAATAATAAACTTAGTTATATTCAAATGTACACTTTACCTTTTCTACAGTAATTTTCAGGCATTCAAGGTAAAATTCTCTACTCAGATATGGGGATGGTGTGGTTGATAGGGGCTCAGGGTCTACTTCATTTCTTTGTTCAAAGGATATTATGCTTTCTCTGTCTTCGCTGCCTGAAACTATATAAATATTTCAATTATTAAACGCACTTGAAATATTTTTTTCTATTATGGCAACATTTAAACCTTTACATTTATTAATTAATTTTCCTATAAGACTATAATATGTTGAATAAAAAGGATAAAATTGGTTAGCTGTAAGGTATTTACCTATTACTTTATTATATTTGCATTTGTTAGTCTTGATTTTATCCTAATTATGCATTAGGCGTCGTCACAGTATGTACATTTCACCCTTACATCTCTATCATTCACTCAGTTCACCCCCTTTTTTCCTTCTATAAAATTCATTCATACCTTAACCGATTACATACCTTACCGGACCGAAGTTAATTCTACAGTTTTTTAACGAACATGCCAAAAACGAATCCGACAAAACAATTATAATAAAGCATCACGAATGAATGAATGAAATCTTTGTTTTTATCGGGGTGCATATTGTGTACTCGTAGAACTGAGAACACCTGATGGAGATTGATCGGTACGTAAGTCGATAAGTATATAAATGAATGAGTACATATATAAAAAAATGTTAAAGAACGTTTGTATGCTAAAGACTATTATACAATAAATGATTTTATAAAAGATGGCACGCCTTGGGAATGAAGTGATCGCCTCCAGGCTACTTCAACTTTATAGAAATATTGTAAATTATAATTTAACTTTATAAAAAATATAATTAAATAATATTAGTCCTGCTGAGTTTCTTATGCCAGTTCTTCTCGGGTCTGAGGCTTCTTCTTTTCGAACCGATGGTAGACTCATGTTCAGTAAAAAAATGTAATAACTAATGCTGGACAAAATATTTAGAATTTGAATTTGAAAATAGATGAGTAGGGCGTGTAGTAGGCGGTGGGGCGTACCCTCGTCGTCGGAGGGCGGCTGGTGCGCGTCGAGGTCGGGCATGTGCGCGGGCAGGCGCTCGTCGTCCTCCTCCTCCGACGACATGCCCAGCGACAGGAAGGGCGGCGCCAGCCCGCCGCCGCCGCTCGCGCCTTTCAATAGCATCGCGATTCTGGATCGAACAATGTTTTTATTATACTACTAATTCGACGACACGTTTGGCTCACTTTGTAGTGACCCCACATGCTGTGCCAGCGGTCGCGGGTTCGACTCCCGCTGGGGGCATTCATTTGTGTGATGAGCACGAATGTTCGTACTCCAGTCATGGGTGTTTATATTTATAAATTATAATTATAATATATACATATGTATTTAAAGTTATATATGTATGCGTAGTGTATCAACTATATTCTGGTATCCCTAACACAAGCCTCGTAGTTTACGATGGAACTAGATGGTGCTGTGTGTTAATGTCCCAACATATTTATTATTATTAATTTTTACACGTGACTTTACTTATAGTACGTGTCGATATAGATGCCGATTTGTAAATATAGATCGTAGTTTTCAAAGATAAAAGGTAAAGACGACCTTATTGCTAAATAAACGGTTTTTTCCAGGCAACCTTTAAGTAAAGGAGAATTTAAAAAGGAAAACACAATGCGGTATGTACACTCAAAATCACTAAAAAGTAAAATATATATTCCCCTATTGGTGAAATTTATTTTACCTACTATTTAAAAAAAATCAATTCATGAATGCTAATAGATTGCTAAGATATTAAGTAATTAATATAACTCCAAAAAATACAGACAAATTGCGTAAATTCTCCTTTTTGAAAAAAAAAAACTGAAGAAACATTAGTTTAAAAAGAAATTTGCTTTGAAACCATTAACAATCAATGCGAGTAATCATACCTAGTGTCCAAATCAACATTCTTCGGCTCTTCGGCAGGTGGAGGAGGTTTTGGCTCTGGCTCTTTCACTACAGCCGTTTCCTGCGGCGGCACTGGCTCTTCAGTTTTACTTTTCACCTCCTGTCATAGTTTATTTTTACATAAACATGATTCACTTTTATTTTTAATAATTTGCTTTAATTTAATTTAATTTGTTACATTACATCACAATGTGCTTATCATAGTTAAAATACAAAGGTTGTGCAAGAAAAAAGTTCTTATTCGTCTAATTTAAAAATATAATCTGTGTAAGTATAAAAAATTATACATTAGTTCAAAACTAACTATTACAACAACAAGACACATGCGTTTTGTAAAAATCACATAATTGTAACTATATATCATAAACAAACAAAACAAATATAAAGATAATGCGGATGAAATATGATGTACAAAACATGCATGATATCATACACAAACTTTATTACTTCTAACATCTGAGAGACTAAGTAACCGACTTAATCAATTATAATATCCTATAACAACTACAATAAAACTATAAACCAAACAATTATAACAATTTAAATCAGAGTTCCAACTAATATAAGTTACCATTTATTAATTAATGACTACATAAGTGTACTGGTGTGCACTAGCGATGTAACGAACGTTCGATCTTTCACATTCGCGAATGCGAATATTCATCTCCAATATTCGCGAATACGACTGCGAATGCGAATGGTGACTTTTAAACAAAGCGCGCGTTAAATGTTAAACAGACAGCTTTGATATTTCGTGTCGGCCATATTTAAACCGAACATAACCGAGCCGATACAGTTTGAATGAACGAAGTTAGTCACATAAAGTTCGTCTGAAAAGATTTGTTGTGATTTGAGGTTAGTTTAATATTATTGCATTTGTCAAATTTAACTAATATCTAGTCAAATTGACAAAGTGATATAAAAACATGAGTAAAGCAGTTTTATTATCATTCCATATCCGTTCATTCCTTATATAATTTCGTTTTTGTTTGTCAAATACATTCGCCAAGCATTCGCATCGTTTCTTGCGAATACGAATGCTGATGTCAAATAATATGCGAATATTCGCGAATGCGAATATTCGTTACATCACTAGTGTGCACATCACTAAGCACAAATGTAATTTTCACACATACACAGTTTCCATGTAAACGAACCCATCATAATTGTATAGTTGACACCACCTACAAATTGATATACTTTTTATGAGCTATCAAATCGCGATTCCCCCATAGATTTTGTTTGTCAATAACAACAACTAGTGACGCCACTGATTTGCCAACTCAATTGACTAAAGTATTTATCGAAACTTAATCGGGTTTATATAAGAGTTATAGCTTATAATTATTGGTTAATGATGTCAACTACCCAAATCAGTAATGTAGGTAAAACAAAGTCGGGACAATGTGTGAGTGTCCATATGCTCACACTACTGAACAGTCCTAGGTACTGTTTACGCGAAAACTGTATATGTGTAAACAGGGCGAAAGACTAGTCGAACCTTATCATTGTGCGCATGTGCGGAGGCGAGCGCGGGCGCGAGGGCGGGCGCTAGGGCGGGCGCGAGGGCGGGCGCGAGGGCGGGCGCGAGGACGGGCGCGTGGGCGGGCGCGAGGACGGGCGCGTGGGCGGGCGCGTGGGCGGGCGCGAGGGCGGGCGTGGGCGCGGGCGTGACGGGCGCGGCGGGCGTGAGCGGCGCGCGGGGCGAGGGATCTCGCCCACTCCAAGCGCTTGATGACTCCGACTTTATGCCAAATATGTACCAATTTTTAGCTTCCACCTTATGCCCGCGTTTTACATCATAAGTTGCAATTTTAAAAAGTCTTTACCATTACATTTATCAAAAAAAGTAAGAATATTCCATTAATTATAATGTATGGTTGCATTAGGAGCGTTAGGGATTGTTTATCAGTGAATATAAAAGCCTTAAAATTAGTGAATTATAATGATCACAAAACAACTTCACAAATGAACAATGGATGAATAAAAGCATGAAATGGTTACTACACATCTTGTAAGTAGGCGTTACATTCAACAATTAACTTATTAACACTCATGTAACACTCAAATTGTGTAACAATTATTATTAATTGAACATTTTTTAATTGTTGTATTAAACAATAAAAATCATCTTAACAGTAGGACATTGTATATTATAACTGACTTTGCCTACTGTGACAGAAATCAGGGTTCGATTCTGGCACATTATGAATGTCCATCCATAAGAAAACGACGAAATCACAAATCACATTCTCTTAGTTCCACAAAACAAAAAAAGTGTGTAAATAAGAATAAATAAATAATAACAATAAACTCACGTGGTGATGGTGCGAGGCGTGCGGCGGCTGGCGCCAGTCCCCCCACCACAGGCCTGAGCCCGCGCCGCCGCCGTACCCGTACCCGTAACTTACAAACATATATATTATAAATAGGATATAGGATAGTTTTTACCCCGGAAATCATTCCTTAAGGGGATGAAAAGGGGCGTGTAAGTTTGTATGAGGAATTAAACATTTCTCAAGTGATATAAAACTCATCATACCTATGTATGTATATATATATAGTCTATCTATTCCATACTAACCGTCAGAACGTACTTAGAACGTCATTCGCTAGTTTTTTATAAGTGTTATAGAAATAGTACTATGATATATTTTCTAGCTCTTTATCTACCATACTCCTTAATTATACACATATTGTGATATAAAAATCATATCGTACAAACCTATACATATATTTCTTTATTCCTCATAATTCGATTCTAACTTCATACACACACAAACATACAATGATATTAAACGTCCACACATCTGCTGTCCCGGTCTACGTTGTAAGATTTAAAATGAGATTCAAAACGGCTATATTTGTTGAAAATATAATATAAATATTCACCTGGGCTGGTAGTAGGGGTCGTAGGGCATGGGCGTAGGCGCGGGCGCGGGCGCGGGCGTGTACGGCATCTCCGCCACGTGCGCGCTCGCGTACGTCTCGCTAGACTCCCGGCTATATCTCTCCCTGTGCCTACATAAAATACCAAAAAAGATTTATAAAACATGTAGGTGCATATATCACCTTTATATATATTGTATAAAGAGATACATATCAATTTATATGTTTTTTTATTTTCTATCTGTTTAAAAGATGGTGGGAACTAAAACCGTATCTCTAATTTCTACGTACGAGGCTTAGTTGATATGATTACGTGAACATTTTATCAAGAGCAAACTTTTATAGCACTTCACAATTCATTAAATATAACACATGTGTACTTTAACAGTATAAAGATTTTAATTTTTCACTTGCTAATCGAGCACGAATAAGCTAATGTGATAAAGTTTTATGTGGAAAACAATTTTTATGGTACGCTAATTATATTTTACAATCCTACATGCTACTGTATCAAATTTTATAATACATTACAGTAGCTTTGGATATATTTGTTGTTTAAATTTACATCTGCTAAAAGAGTCTGCCCACTACACCGTCTCGGGCAAAAAAAATTCTTTATATTGAAAAATATGAAACTGCCCACTAGACCGTTCCGTCACCGACCGGCGCCGTCGCGCGCCGCGCGCGTAGCAGCAGCGACGGTGCGGGTACGCTCCGTGCCTGGCGCGCGACGCGGCGGGACCGGGCGATGGTGAGCATACGCAGCACTAACACCGTTATGTACGGGTATAATACGCTGTTGATACGTTCTAGTCGGCATAGTTGTAAGTGGCATGATCGTTTCCGTGCCGGATACGTTCATAGCACGGTCATGGTATGAGACGGTGTTGTGGGCAGACACCTTAAATCTTCAAGAAAACATGAACACTGGTACTGTAACAAACGCGACATGAATTTAAAAAAAAAGATTTTTCATACAGAATATATTTATAATATACTTTATTCGAATTAAATAATTTTATATTAAAACGTGATACTTTTGTACGTGAAAAAGCTACTGGCTCGGAAGGAAAAATAAGTAGTCGAAAAACTCAACAGTGGTTCTCATATAAAAAGACACAAAAATTATAAAAAAAATAATACATCAGTAAAAATTTTATTTTAAGAATAACAAATTATCTAATAATAAACTAATCATAGTATGTAAAGGAACACAAACATTTAAACAGTAGGAATAAAAGTATCTAAAATATTGCTAAGCAATAAACTAGAAACTATAAATTTACTACATGAATTAAAAAAAAGTTGAATAAATACCTTCTCTTACATTTCCTTTTACAATGACGGCTTGTAAAAAAAGATTTTTCATACATATATATTGTATATTAATAATATTCTTCTAAACGATTCCATTTACAAGTCAACTTTAATAAAACTAGCCAATTAAAATGCTGGCTTTTGCAGACTTCACCCTGATACTCTCCATACATTGCCGAAGTGAGAGATCAGGTGCAGAAAAGCTTCACTTACTTTTTCAAGCACGGTGTTATACACACTGCATATTTGTCATCTATGGGCTAGACTAAGCCGTCTATGAGAATCTCTTGACAGAAAACTCAATAACTTTTTTGATCTGACTCAGGTTTTGAACCCAAGGCTGCATTAACAAGCTTTAATAAGCTCACCACAACATGAATGAAAAGTTTTTTTTATAATGGAGTATTATATTTGAATTCTGAGCACTTGAATTTCAGTATTTATAATAATCTTCTTTCTCCTCTAACAATTTTGCATTTAATAAATCATAATGGCCACAAAAAGAAATATCTCTAAAATCATATTGTTATAAATGTATTATCCCAACTTACCTCTCTCTATCCCTATCTCTGTCTCTGTCTCTATCTCTATCCCTGTCCCTGTCTATGTCTCTGTCCCGCTCACCACGGTTACGATGGCGATGTCTGTACTCTCTCTCTTCATCAGACCAACGAGAATTACTATCATTGTGTTCTATATCTTTGTAGCGAGCATAGGGATCCTAAAAGTTAAATATATTTTTTTGTTGTAACATTTCATGTATGGTATGGTATAAACGGGCTAGTTTCCGCAACTCGACGCCTTTGCGCCTATTTTGCGTGAACATTTCATGTAAATAGTGGAACAAATAGTCTGACTAGTATTTGCCTGCAACTTCATTCCCATGTAGGTATGTTGAATGTAGCCTAGAAGTTAATCTAGGAAGCTTTCGAAGCACCCAAAATACATTGAGCTCTTATAGTATGAAGGTCTCATACACAAACTTTATATTATCATAAATAAAATTATGTAATACTACTCTATCAGTGTTTTAAAACTTCTGTTTTCTATGGAATAAAATAGGCTATATTACTCTTGCCCAAAGCATATATTATTACCACCAGAAAAAGCTCTTTTGAGATTAACGGACACAAACAGACAGACAAAATTAATATTAACAGTTGTTTGAACTTTACTATTGTGAGAACAATTTAAATAGCCATATAACATATATATGATCTAGAATAACTATTTTAAATAACTATTTACTGCTTACATTTATACTAGATTTTCATAAAATATCATTTCATTTCACAATCAGTTTTACATGTGTAAAATTGTAAAAATATTAATTTATTAATGAGAATCATATGGGCACCTAACTTCAACCTGTGTTCTTGTGGTACACTTATAATTGAACGAGAACTCTCACTGTAATTTATTTTACTATCTTAACCAAAAGGAAAGAGATTAAAGACAAACCTTTTCAGTCAATTTAGTATCCTCTAATCTCTTACTAAGTGAAGGGTCCAATTTTGGAGCTCGTATATCATCCATTATGCCAGGTACTTTCACACTAGATGTAGCTGGTTGTGGTTTCCTTTCCATTGTTTTTTCTTCAAACATTTCTTGACATCTCTTTCCAAAAGGATCATGAAATACCTCCAGCACCTAAAATATATATTATAAAATAAATATTACACATACATAAAATATATTGCATACATGCAAAAACAGAAATACTGTCATATAATTACAATTTTGGTTAATTTAATATACATACCTGACCCATAACAGATTTGCCATTATATTTTTCAACACATATCTTAGAATATTTAACATCTTGAAATACAATTCGTGCAAATCCCAAATGCCTGTTTGTAATTGGATGGTAAAATATTGTTAATTCCTCACAAGGCCCAACTTTATTCATCATTTCAGCTAAAAAGGCTTTGTCAATGTTATCATTAAGATTTCCAATAGTTATTTCTAGCTGTGGAGGTACACCTACATAGTTTTTGTCTATTTTAAATCTGAAAATAATTAAAAATTTAAAATTCCCGCCATCCGTCATCTGTCAAATTATAGTGTTGGTAGAAGTGATTCTAATGGCATAATAAAAACAAAGGAGATTAAAACCAAATCTTACAGCAAGTATATATTTATTGGTAGTTTTTAATCATAATTTAGCTAATATTTAATATTGTATAGATAGAATAATAAAATTTGTCGGGATAAGAAGTAAAAGGAGACAAATATTAAGATAAAATTCAATACATCTCAATACAACCACAAAACCTTAGAATGATATTTTAACTCTAATGATGTATCATTAAAGTAAGTCCATGTAACACTAGAATTTTGATAAGTCAACTTTTAAATGTATAATTAAAAATAAAAGTATGATTTATTGTGTTATTAAGTTATTGTCAAATAATTGTAACCTTATTAATTAACATCAAAGCAATATTTTTATACCTTGGGACTGGTAAATCTGCAGGTTCTAGCTTATTCCATATTCTTGAAAGTTGAGATCTCGGATCCCTACATTGTACAGGAGGATATGATGGATCTCCAGGAACAACTCCATCATATCTATATAATTTAGTTGCTCCCTTTACAAGGAATGGATCTATTAACAGTTTATAGTTTTTGGGTGCTTTGTGAAGCACTGCGTTATGTCCAGGGGTTTTGTGCTCCATTCCTCCATTCATTCTGAAAAACAAAATAGCAAACAATGTTTTATTAAACATAACCTTAAAATTACATATTTTATTAATAAACATTCAGGCATAATGCTTAAATTTATAGAGCTAACATTTAAGATTAGTTTTAACTATTGTAATTATCTCAATAATTTAAAAAACAAACCTGAAATGTTATTAAAACAATATGTTAAAAAATAAAAAAATGTCGTTTTAAGAGAAATCCAATAAGGTAATAAATTAACATTATATAGGCGTAAAAATACAACAATTATACTTGAAGTAATATTTTACAAAAACGATATTTACTAAGCTAACACAATGATATCGAATTAAAAAATATTTTTTTACAGCAAGCACTCTCCATGGTGACGGCTACTCGACTATGATGAAATGTAACACACATCAAACATAAAATTAATTATCCTTTATTCATGATATACAAATGTATTAATTTTCAGTGAAAAATATAATAATCGAGATAATTTATATTTTTAAACTTATTTATATCAAAATAAACAATTAAAAAGATGCTGATTTGACTATATAGATAACATGTACCATAAAGCATATTTTTATTTTTTTGCTAGCTTGTAATTTAAATAGCATACGAAATATTGTAGTCAGTAGAATTTTTAGGATAAGTATACACAAACAGCTAGTCTAGTGTTAAATAAAATTAGCAATATAAAACATTATGTAATCATTATTTTGTTTTTGTATCTATATCAAATTTAATCATAAACTATTACGATTATTATTATTATTATTTATATTATAATGAAATTGTTATAAATATAATGAAAAGACTAATAAATGACAAAGTATTCATATGTTTTTTAATATTAATTATTTCATTTAAAGGCTAACACAGACGTGTTCAACCATCCATCGAATTTCATTCGAGATAAAACCAATTTGTTCGTGTGAATGTGTGCGCTATTCCAAACTTTATTCCTCTATCTAAGCATGTACTTAGACACCCGCTCTAGATATTTTAAAATAAACCTATTTAAAACTTCATCATGGACCTATAAGACCACTTATTGGGCAATATCAGAATTTCAAGAATAATTTTTTTAATTTTTTTTTTTGTTAAAACGCGTAATAATTTACAAATCATCTAATTTTTATTAACTAAATTATGATACCATATTTATGATTGATTTTGTTTTTAAAATTTTGTAAATTAACACATATAAAAAGAAAAGCTAAATTTAATACAAAGTTTTATGTACTTAAATATGAACAGGATATATACATTACAAATTGTCTTGCCTTCATCCTCCAGATAGCGAATAAATTAAAAAACGAGCGAGCCTTACAGTAGTCGCCTATGATGTGTAACATCTGACATCTCACTTTATTAAGTTTATTTTTTTCTAATTAGACTATTTAACTTAAATTTGGTATTGAATTTGATTTCCTATTGTAATCTAATTAGAAAGACTAAAGTAAGTTTGAAGAGAATTTGAATATAGTTAGATTTTTTGTATAATTACGTAAGTTGAAAGTAAGAATTTTTGTTTGTTGAGATATTTTAATAATTTTAGCTTTAAAAGATAGTTTTAGGTCTAGAACTAATATTCCAATTGGTATTATGAAAATCGTATTGTATAAGAGAAATGTGAAAAACTGTATTATTTAAACTGTATGTTTTAAAACTTTTTAGTTATTGTAGTTATTTGAAAAATATTTGTTTTATATAAGAAAGGGAAAATAATAAGGCTTAGGGGTACAATTGGGTCAGTCAGGACTCCAGCACTCGTAAAAGCAGCAACAAGGAAGAAAAAAAGTGTATGTGTACTTATGCACGCACGTAGGAAGTTATGTTTCTTTGCCTTTTTTACAGCATTTAAATAAAAGCTTGTTTTTTTATTGATTAAACTTTTTTTAATGTTTTCTACTTTTTTCGTATTCTTCTCAGAAAACCTTTCATTTGACATTCATATCATAGGGGTACATAAAAAAATAGTCGCCTTTGGAAGTCCGACATATTGGATTTACAACGACGTCACTTTGGTTATTGTTAGTCGCTCATCAAGCCCTTTCATTTAATATCCATATCATCAGGGTTCATAAAAAAAAATAGTCCGCCATCTTTGGGAGTCGCCAAATTTGATTTACAATGACGTAATTTTGCGTATTGTTTTTCGCTCATCAAATTCATTGGTCAAATCAAATAGCGCGCGCTTCGACGGCTTTCTTTTACATACACACTTCCGTTCCTTTTCACGAAATCACTCCCACAAATTGCAGGAAAGCGAATGTAAAGATGTTACACATCAAAAAGAAAACTATATTCTATAACATTTTTTAACGAACTTTGTAGCGTCCTGTGGTATGCAGTAAACAGCGGATTTACGCTTGAATAATCTCGAATCCGGTCCTAGTGCATATGAATTATAAAATTCGATCATTCATTTGTACCGTAAAGATACTACGTTTTTCATTTATGGTATTTTTCTAATCTCTATAGTCTATGCAAATAAGGGCAGCAAATAGCAACACTACACGTACACGATAAGATTTTCGATTTTGGTTGTTGCATCATCGATCTCGATTCTAGGTATAATTTAAAAGAACTTGATTATTATATTCTAAATTTATACTGAAAAATAATTTTATTTATACTTGTATCAAACAATTTGTACTTATATTGTGTTCCTATTATTGCAGATAAAATGTCTGGAAAAGTGATCCCTGTGGTTAGGGCTGAAGAAGAAGAGGAGGAAGAGCTCGTTGATCCACAGACACAATTACGAGTATGTAATAAATAAAGTTTATTAATTTATATTTATCATTCCTTTACAATCGCATTAAACATTTTAGTCATATAATATAAACATTCATTATAATTATATTTTCTAACCTATAATAATAATATATTAATTAATTAAATATATAATAAAAAGATATACATAACATAACTCTCAAAATACTTGCTGAAATTAAAACTTTTTTTTTGTTTATCAACTTCAATGTTATGTCATATTATAATACTATTTTAATGTTAATCGATACATATAATAAAACAGAAAAAATGCCAAAAACCGAGTCAGGGGGATGTAAGAAGAGAAATAGAACAAATCCACATTTTTTTCAATTTTTTTTTCTCAGTCTGTTTCTACGGGCTAATCTCCGAAACTGTTGACCCGTTTTAAATGAATTTTTGTATGGTGGTACCTTATATCCTCGGTCAACATTTCAGATACTTTTTATCCCGGAAAATTAAAGAGTTCCCGTGGGATACTTAATAAACTATAGTTACTTATACAGCTTAGTGCACAAAAACTACTGATTGGATTATAAGGAAACTTTACAATAATATAGTTCATATATCAGAATAACAAATAGACTACTTTTGTATCCCGGAAAAATGTACGGTTCCCGTGGGATAGATTTGTTTTTGTTTGTCTAGAGGTGAACGCGAGCGAAGCGACGATGAGTCTCTATAATAATAATAATATATTTTTTTATACATAGAATACTAATTTAAAATAATTTTATTATTACAAGATTTAACTACTAAAATACTTCACAGTAGAAATGTCTTTATGGTACCAAAAAATCAAATAGTTGAATTGAAAAATTTTTAGATGTCATTGGAATCTTATTTTTGTAAATTCCAAAACCATTTTAAGAAATATATAGATTTATTTAGTAGCCACTTGAAATTTTGCAAGTTTTGTTTTGCTTAGTACATGTTATTATTTCAGCACCAACATGATAACATTAATACATTAATGTTTTTATTTTCTTTTATTTTAGGAACAATGTAGCCAGAAACCAGATGCTCAAAACATGTGGTCTAAGTATCAGGAATGCAACGACCGTGTTAACTCCAGATCTAATACTGCAGAGACCTGTGAAGAAGAACTGAGGGACTATTTGCACGTCCTAGATCATTGTGTCACTAAAGACCTGTTTAAAAGGCTTAAGTAGATTTATTTTGTAGAAAGATTTTTAAACCCGCCTTATCTAAAAAAATAACCCATCTGTTTTATTACAAAAAATATGAGAAAATGTTTTGTTGGCGGCATGTAGTTTAATTGTTAAATTATTTTACCTAATAATGCAGTATGGTCAGTGCTGGAAGTGTTGTAAATAAATGATACAGTTTATTATTTCATTGTGGTTTTTGTGCATTATCCTCCTATTACAATGAAATTATCTAAAAATAGTTGACACAATTTAAATTTTATTGCTATTTATTGTCCTAATACAATGGTGCAAAAATATACTTTATTGATTTAAAAAAAAATGTTTTAACTGTGGTTAACATTGTGTATTATTATTCTTATTTTAAAATTTTTTTGGGATTCTGGTGATATCCCAAAAAAGTAAAAATTGTAATGCTTGTTAATACATGTTTTCTTGGTTTTCAAGTTATTTTTGTGTTAATAAAAGTGATACTTCACTACTATCTTAGAGTAGATTAATAGTATTAACATATATGTATCTGAAGGTCCATATACATTTTACATCAATGTGAGAAATTTTGTTAAAGCCAACTGAAGCAATCTACTTAATTTTGTATTCATGATTGGACTGTTTTTCAAAAATAATCCAGATATCTATGCATATAACATAATATTATATTATTTTAAAATATGTTAAGATAATCCTAAATTTAAAGTTTATACTGCACGGTAATGAACATTTTATAAATCTGCAAGAATAAAAATCTTGAATTGTCTAATTTACATTAGTTAAGACAAATATGTATCTATACATATAATAAAACGGTAACTTAGCGAAATCTATATGCGCGTTTCACGCAAAAAGTACTGAACCGATTTCAACTAAATTTTGTGTAATGATAATTTATTAAGTATCTTTAAGGTGTAAGTAGATGACCGAATTTCATTTGCCGTAGGAACGGATTCGGGATTATTCTAACGTAAATCCATTGTTTACTGCACAACAGGACGCCACAAAGTACGTTAGAAATGTTATAGAATAGTTTTAATGTGTAATATCTTGACTTTCGCTTTCCTGCAATTTGTGGGAGTGATTTCGTTAAAAGGTACCGAAGTGTGTAAAAGGATGCAGTGTTGAAGAGAGCGCTAATTGATATGATCAATGAGCGCGCGCGGTGGTAGTTTGCCGTCGGAATTCGGATGGTAAAAACTAAAAAGTGTAAATTCAATATGGCGGACTCCGAAAGATGGATTTGTGGGTAAGGATACCTTTTACTACAGTAAAATCTTTCATTCCCATGGGAAAACACAACGACTCGTTCTATCGAGTCATTCTTAGACATTTACATGTCTAACGCTGGCTAAACCTTAAGAGATACATCAAAACAATGTACTAGAAAATTGTACGTCTAAATGGAGCCTACAGAAAAAATTGCAATAGCATAAGTTTTTTTCCTAAGGTACACTGTACCTTAAATCGCAATAACTATTCATATCTATTTAAAACATACGTAGGGACGAACCCACGTAAAGCAAGGGAAAGTAAGTTACTAGTAGGAAAATAAAACAATAGATTTATAAATAATGACATTATATTTATAATGTAAGAAATTGAAAAACAAAAATAATTGGATATATTTAATTAAATGTAATTTTTTGCATAGACCAAAAAATTGCACTTAAAAAAATATTTGTGATCAAAAAATTATAGTTCTCTTCTCATTGCTAAAATATATTTGGAATGATAAACAAATGCAATTTAAATCTTGCCTTATAAATTTATATGCAATAATAAAATTAATAAATAGGCAAATACATAATATCAATACAGATACAATTTTATCTTGCCTAATTAAGTTTATCAAAAATAAAATAATAACTATTCGTATTAACAAAGATATAATAATGTTTTTTAAATTCAATAAATAACATAGTTACTTAAACTTTAAAGCTATAAAAGTCAAAAGAAATAAAAGCACTCTATGGCTTTGGCAAAATATAATTATTTTCCTTCTATAAGAAAGAAGTAATGTAATTTATTTGTAAGTCCATTTAAAATCGTGAAGGTAAAATTCGTAATATATCTAAAAATTAAAAATATTTCTTATCTATTACAAGTTTATGTTTCAGAATTAAAATAATTTAAAGTAATCCTAACTTGGACATATTTCGTAGGTTATGCCTAAGGCCCTAATTAAATGTGAAAGAGAATATTTGCTCGAAACTACGTGAATATTGTGATAACAGAAAATGATTAAAATACAAAGTCGTTTATTCTTTGAACATACATATAGCGGTAAACTTCAGTCATGGATTAAAAATGTATGAACATTTTTTGAAACAAAAAGCCAAATATTGAGACCCATTTTCATTTATGGCAACATTTACCATCATAATTGTATTATGAACTTATTACTGTATAAAATCTGTAACGTTAATTGATTTTTCACTTTGTAGTGTTGTTCGGTACTACGTTGCAAAGAATTTAAGACTATGAAGCAAAAATTATACTCCTTTTATATCCGAACTATTTATCACACATTTTTGCCTAAACAAAATTTATAACTAACTGGCGCCGACTTGTAATACGTTGAAACATATTTCGCAGACTCGTTGTGGTTTGTTCATCCCAAACTTAAGAATAGGTATATCTTGGCTTGAACATTTGTTACATAACATTCTTCCACAGTGGCGGCTGAAACAAAGGAAATATTTTATATATAAGTTTTGTTATATTTTTTTGATAAAACCTAAAATAATAATAAAGTAAAAATCTCAATTTACATTAAAGAAAAGAAAACAAAATAACAGCAGTAAATGTCGGAAGCAGGTAAACTATTTCATAAAGCAAGTTTATGAGAAAAATAAATTATAATCTTTATAAACCTAATTAGAAAAAAAGATCAAAATATCATGTTATTAAATTAATTAGTAGATAGTTACTTTTTAATTAAAAAAGCACAAATTTACTTTAAAAGGGAAAGTAAAGAAAAAATATCGTAAGTTAGTATAGAGTGGAAGCTAGCAATACCAGTGATGCTTGCGCATAGTGAGAGTGAACTTGGTGCCGCACTCCTGGCAGAGGTCGCTCTCGGCCCACGGCGCCTCCGCCGGCAGCGCGTCCAGCAGCCGGTGCAGCAGCTGCTTCGTCGCCACCTGCATCGTAGCGTTAGTTAGATCGTGTTATACTCGTATGTATGTATCGACTATGCTCTCATAGCAATATCACATTCTACTAATCCATACAGGTTTCCGAGAAAGGTGTTTAGGCAGGGCAGTCATATAAACATTTTAAAATTATAAATCTTTAAAAGTTTGGGTAAAAGCCGAAAAAAAGTTTGGAAAATATAATATACAAAAAAAAAAAATAATACTAAAACAGTATACTTTAGTATTTGCAACTTTACATATTTTTAAGAAATTTTCATTATATTTAATGAGACATGACATTAAAAAACATATTCAGAGGTGGTAACGTTAACAACAGCGTGTACCTGGTAGTTGAATATCGAGATGCCGTCCTTGTTCTCGTGCGCGAGGCAGGCGCCGGCGCGCACCAGCACGCGGCACAGCGCGCCCTGCCCGTTCATGTACGCCAGCAGCAGCGCCGTGTTGCCCTTATGTTGTAATGTATTCATATTAATTTTTATATTACAAATTTTTCACAAGTTCTTGACTATTTCTAATAAAAATAAATGTTAGAATATGTTTTAAAATTTTCTTAGGTTTTATCATATATACAAATTAAAAACTTTTGCTTAACAAAACTTCGATATACACATTTTGAAACTTAAAAGGCTGTTATAAAAGCCATGCAAAAAACGTGTAGGGGGTCATTCATTAATTACTTAAGGGTCTTGAGGGTAAGGGTATTCTGAAAATCTCTACATGCCCTTATCTCGAGAGGTGTTTGGGATTAGGTTAGGTTAGGGGGTTTGGGTAAAACCCATTCTTAATAATATTTTATAAGTCAAATGTCCGATTTCTAGCATGGAGTGATGGGTGTTCGAGAGCTAAGGGTTGGGGAAAACAACTCTGAGATCTATTTTTTCTTTTTTAATGTATTAATTACAAAAATGAAATTCTTTGATTTACGTCAACTTATGAGTTTTAGTGCAATTGATCCTTTTCACCAGATAAAATCTTACATAAGAAGGGGGAGAGGGAGTACGGGAAATCTTATGTGCTCTTACATGGGATGGGATTAAAAATTTTAATTAATGAATAGTCCCTACGTATATTTTATGTTATAAGAAATGAGGCTGCTTTCTTTCATAAATTTTACATAATTATGTTTCAGATCATATAATACTTATTTAATGCTTTTAAAATGCAAGTAATTAACTCTACGGTTATCCTTTATAATTTTAATTAAACTTCATTAAAAATGAGTAATTAAAATAATCATTATTCTAAAATACATAAACAGTCACAGTTAAATTTGTACCTACCTGCAAGTCAGTCCTATTAATTGGATAGTCGGGCATAAACTCGAGGAAAATTTCACATATAGTAGCTGCATTATCCTTCTTACACCAGCACAACTCGTGTAACGGGTTACGACCTAAAATACATGTACATATTTTAATAATAAGAGAATATTTAATGTTTTTGTATTACATACATACATATTTAAATGTTCCAGGTTAATAATCTCTGAATATATGAATTTGACAATTTCATTTTTTTTACTGACAACAACATTTCAAAATAACTGAATGATTTATGTCAGTTAATTATTATAACTTTGTTTAATTGTATGTATATAGTTTTTTTCTTTTGTACTTTTTTTTCACATATTGACGTCATTTCAAGTAGTGTCAATGTCCTAAATATAAGCTACCTACTTTTTTTGCTGGTCCACCAATGACCAAATGTTTCTTATGCATTTCTTGTCTATTGCAAAAACAAACCAACTGTACTTTTTGAAACAAATGAGCGTCAAAGTGAAGATTTTATTAGTAGCCATTAAGAGTTCTACTATTTGATGATGAGAGATGAGTAATAAAAATATGATAAACCAACAAACTTTAAAATAGATACAACAATTAGAATAATTTAAAATATAACCAAGATTTGACTACATACTTCCAAGTGTAGGCAATAAAGTGTTTAAAATTAAAAATATATAAATACTAGCGACATATCCTCATATCGGGACACGTATACGTGTACCAAACATCCGAATACATCCAAATGTTTTAGCGTGAAGAACTAACACACACACACATACACACACGCGCACACGCACATACCCACACACACATACGCGCGCATACGCACACGCACACACACAGTACCTTTCAAGTTGGTGGCAGCGGCGTCTATGTCTGTGTCGGCGAGCAGCGCGCGCGCGGCGGCGGCGTGCCCCTCGCGCGCGGCCACGTGCAGCGCGTTGTCGCCGGCCGCGTCCGCCGCGCCGCACTCCGCGCCGCCGCCCGCCAGCGCGCTCACGATGCCCGCCTGCCCCGTGCCCGCCGCCACGTGCAGCGCCGTGCGTCTGGGAGTTATACTATACTAGTACACACGTCCCATATTATATGAACAAACCGGACAGCGCTAATTCGAACCATTTTTGTTTGTTTCAATTGATATATTATAATAACTAGATCGCGTCGATCCGTCATGTATGTGTAAACTAAAATATGTTAACTATTGCTAAATTCATCATTTATTTAAATTAACTAACTTCAATTACATTAACAGGTTTTAACGGTGAAAAACTTAAATAACAAATAGATATAAAGTATGCCATTTATTGAAATTTATTTGAAGTTATTTTTCTTTATTGATCAGGCCATAATCTACCTGTATCAAGCTGGCCAAGTACGGAACTTCACATGTCCTTTGAAAACTTGATATATGTCTCAGACATGCAGATTTATCGTCTAAACAACCATGTGTATTTCCATATATACTTGTTTGGCAACTTATATAGCAATAAAACAAGCAAATGAGCAGGTAGTTTACCTAATAATAAATTATTACCGCGGCTATTAATTTACGGTTTACAGATTATAACAAACTGAAATGAGAAAATAAAAAATATTCCATTGATGACTAGCGTTGCGTCCTGCGCGCACGAATCGACATCCACCTTTACTAACAGAAATGATCGTATAGCCAGAAAGCAAAAAATATATTGCACTCATGGGCACTGCCGACATAAGTGAACACTTATAGCTTTGGGATAACTGTTTTTTTTTTTTAATTAATTGTAGTATGAATAAATAAAAATTCATAATCTGTAAATTGAAATTATTATTAGTCTGGTTTTCACATCTATTGAAACTACGAGGAATAATTATTTACCTTTCAATATAGTTTATTTATTAATCAAAACATACGACGCTACCCGTCGCCTGACTGCGTCGATACGTCACATGTCACACGTAGCATGTCGGTGACGCGAACCCATAAGTTTTGACCCTGCCAAAAATCGCTCAACGCGGCTGAAGAAGTTTTCACTTCAAAAAAAGTGCGTGTGTGTGCAATTCACACACGGTAGAAGTGAAACTTCAGAAAAGTAACCTACGAGAGAATGAGATGAATATAGAGTATCAGGAGTGGAGGAGACTTTTGCCAAAGTGCTTGTAAAAGTCTATTTGAATAAAGTATATTTGGATTTGATTTAATTTGAGTCGGATAATTATAAAGTTTATATTTTTTTATATATTTTGCCATGTTTAAAAGTTATTTTACATTTTATTTGACGTAATTATACAATATAGATTACATATTATTCAGTTATTATTTTTATCAATTTTCACTTCCTGTGTATTGTATTCGGTCTCAAATAACAACGGTTACCATGGCAACAAGGCAATGTATTCTATCTCATTCTCTCGCCGACTTAATCCTATATATTTATGTGTTTGTCTCTCTTTAATGTTGCATTTCCGTTTCATCGAGTTTCAAATCGATCAACGATCCTAAAGAAGTTTCACTAGACAAAAGAAACCGAAGACATACTTATGCGCATCCCTATCGTTGGGCCTCGCGCCGGCCAGCAGCAGACTGCGCAGCAGCACCTCGTTGCCGACGGCGGCCGCCAGGTGCAGCGGCGGCGCCAGCGTGGCGTCCTGCACGCGCGAGTTCACGTCCACCTCCACCGACAGCAGGAACATCACGCTCTCCATGTCGCACGTCTGGATGGCTACGTGCAGGAAGTTGCGACCCTTTTTGTCCACCTTTCATGGGAAACGAGACG
This sequence comes from Fabriciana adippe, assembly GCA_905404265.1. Lineage (NCBI taxonomy): Eukaryota > Metazoa > Arthropoda > Insecta > Lepidoptera > Nymphalidae > Fabriciana > Fabriciana adippe. The sequence goes on along the minus strand of FR990001.1, from coordinate 8,076,076 downwards.
ATGCAGTTATTAATATTTACATTTTATTGTGCAATTAGAAGAATTATGGATTTCCAGAAATATTTTTTCTTTTCTTTATTTGCATCGTATTTTTAACATAATCTTTGTAATTCTTAAATCAATGATAAAGATCGTTTCCTGGATAGAGCTATAAAGTCAAAGAAAAGTGATTTATTTAGTATCAATGTTATTATCAATTAAATAACTCAACTCATTCATTAACAACAATTAACTTAATTTATTTCTTTAAATGGGAATATTAAATAGACGTATTTATTATATTGTTTCTTTATATGAGTTTTTGCATATGAAAATATTCCTACATAGGAGAATTGGGTTTGATGTGAATATCTTCATAAAGATAGTTTACAAGCCAAAGAATAAATCTAGGCTAACTGCTGGAACAAACCACTTTCAGTTATCTAAAGTTTTCCCTAAAAATCTTAATCGGACTCGGACCAAACCCAGTTCAGCCAACCAAGTCCAAAGCCCTTACCAACAAACAACATTTCATTTTTATTATATTGGACTATTATAATTGCAAAAAGTTAGTTTGTATATAGGTTACTATTGTCAATTCTTAAAACAAACGCTAACCTGTTCAGCGGCTGAAGGATTCTTCTCCAATATAGCCTGAGCGGCCTTATTGTTGCGCGCCGTGAGCGCGGCGGCGAAGGGCGTGACGCCGCGGCTGTCGCGCGCCGACAGGTCGATGCCGGGCTGCGACAGCAGCAGCGATATGATCGCCGCGTGCTGGTTCTCTATCGCGATGTGCAGCGGCGTCTTGCCTTCTGCGTCCTTGGAGTTTATGTTGGCCCCGTGCTCGAGTAGAGTCTGGATTATTAGTTTTTGATGTAACTTTATATTTATTTGATACCATATTAGAGTTAGTCAGTGGTAGCCAAGTTACGCGTTCGTTTGGGAAACCGAGTGAAGCGGGTTTAAATTCGGGTCTCGCAATTCTGATATTTTCATGCGCGAATAATTTCCAACATTATTACCGCTTGTCTTACGGTGAAGAAAACTACATACATGTCTGAGAGAACCTAGCAAGCTTCGAAAGTTAACGTAAAGTCCGCCAACCCGCTCTTGGGTAGCGAGGTGGACTATCGCCTGATCGCCTCGTATTGAAAGGAGGCCTGTGCCCAATAGACCGTTAAAAAGGTACATATTAGGATTACTATTTAGTGATAATGGTTATTTTCCCCCAAAACTAACAGTTTGATAATTTGAATAAATAAGCTATTTACTATTCTGCTTATTTATAGACAATGTTATTATTCGAACTGACATAAGGTTATTATTCAAACTAACATAGACATTGTCATGCTGCTCATTAAAATAAATCGTGTATAAAATTAATAGTAACCAGTCCTTTTAAATAATTCCATATGCATTATACATAATTTAAAAATCTTACATTTGAATTTATAGTCACTTGTTTTCAAATACTACCAAAAAAAACTTCCCTGATTGGACTGCATAAATAATACAGTTCAATGGATAAAAAGTAATATAGGTAATTAATAATATCTTATTACTAGCTTATATATATTATATAATACTCTATTTGTTTGGATGCGTACCTAAGTTTCTAAAAGTAGTCCCTATCATAGTATGTATTACTGTCTAATGATACACTGTACTTGTTCTATGAACTAAATTTCATACAAATCAGTCCAGCGGTTTCAGTGTAAAGGGGTTATACACATACCTACATACGTGTATGTACATACACACACACTTAACACCACGCAACACTCAGAACACACATAATATTTCTCATATACAAGAGTAGTTCTACAAATACATGCCTGTATAACTTCAGTGAGTCCCCACGTGCAGCACAGGTGCAGCGGCGCCTGGCGGTCGGCCGCCACCTCCGCGCCTTCGCCGTTGGGTCCCGTCTTTCTAGGACTTTCCACATCACAGCCAGATCGTATCAAAAATGTAGCTAATGACTCCTTGTTTTCGTCTATTGCCCTGTTTTAAATTAGAGTTTCTCCTTTAGTATGAAAATTGTTGCCAAATATACTTTTATCATTATAATATTTTAACAATTCTGTAATTTTTCAAAGTAGTATTTCAAAACTTTAACTTTAAGTCTTACTTGTGTAATAAAGTTTGTATGCATCCATCAGGACCTGGACCCCAGCAGTCTGCGTCCGCACCATTGCGAACTAAAATCTATATAAAAAAACATTTTCAAATATCAAATAAATTTTTACTTACGATTTACACCAAATTTCATAATTAATTACCATAATTATAATTCAACGATAGTAGTTATCGGTATGTATTGATATAACATACAATCAAATTTCTTTTAAACCGACTTCCAAAAAGGAGGAAGTTCTCAATTCGTCGGATTATTCAATTACTATTCCACTTTTAAGGATATGTTTTTTTTGTAATTTATATGGTATTATCCTTAAAACATAATTATGAAAATTGATTCATAAATGGCAATAACATACATAAAAAAAATAACATATAATGCATTATTATAAATTATAATGTTTTTTAGGGAAATTTTATGATAATGGGACAAGTAATGTCTGGCCCACATTCGCAACATTCACTTAACCAATAATAAATGTATAAAATCCACTTATAAAACAAGACAACTTACACTGGCAACCTCCTCCTGCCCGGAGTCGAGCGCGGCCCACAGCGGCGGCACACCGTGCGCGTCGAGGCGGCTCATGTCCACGCCGCGCACGCACAGCGCCTCCACCACCAGGCCCAGCCGGCAGTGGATGGCTAGCTGCAGGGGCGTCTCCCCTGCATCGGTTCTGTTTACAATGACGCTCTTAATATTGATTAGTTACCAAAGAGAAACTTCAGTCATATTATAAATATATTTTTTTAAAGACTTCTGGATATTTCACATGCGTAAACTCTAGAACGGATGCACACATGTGATACCTTTTAAGTATTAACCCAAAAATAGGTTCCCATGGATAATAATATTATTATTATAATTAACCTTAAATTTTATTTTATTAAAAATTCATTTCTGAACGTCATTTAAACACGCTGCCCCAAAACGTTGAAAAACTTAAAGGAAACAATTTTCTCGCGTGCGAAGCCGCAGGCGAAATCTAGCATATATTTTTATAGCGATCCCACAAACTAATTAAACTAAACCACAAAATAAATAAATATAGAAATACTTAGTTATTTACATAAATACTCTTCTTACTAATTAGTGTAGCATGGATCGGAATGCTGACGTCATATCTATACATAGCATAGTCTTAGTACTTACATGATATAATTAGTTATTGATACTTATTTGATATTTCAACTATCAAAAATAATTAAGTGTTTAAATTATATTTACAAAGCATTCATATCTGCGCCGTGGTCAAGCAGGTATATAGAAGTTCTAGAATCTTCTTCGACAATAGCTTGATGTAACAACGTGAAGCCTTTTCCATTGCGAATATTCGGGTCTGCGCCGCCTTCGATAAGTGGCGCTACCAGATGCTTGTGGCCTATAATATAATGCAATAGTTATATTTATCCTACATAAAAAGATACTTGAAATACTGTATATCTACCACTGATATATAAAACATATATAGATGCATATTTCCTAACAAATATCTCTTCAAAAAGTTCGACGACATACGACGTTAAGTCACACCAAATTATAAAATTCAAAAAATGAAAGTTCTAACTGTTTAAACACAAATTCGAACTTACGCATACTACATAAAGTACTTTTTTAAACGAAACAATATACGTTTTAATTTTGTCATCCGAAAAGCAATGAACAAAAGAGATCTAAAAAAAATGTAATTCAATAGTATATTTCTTTTTGAGGACACTTTTGAGACTAATTATTTACCTCGAGTTTTGGTATATCAAGGATACTTAATATAATAGGGTAAGTCCGGGAGAGAGGCCCATAAGGGAGAGACGCCTAATAAATTAAAAAAAATAATTAATTAATGTTGCGTGATTCGGAACGCGTCCATAATACGTCAGTCGATAGTCAATGTCAGTGTGGAAGTTTTTACACAAAGACATATTACTTATAATTAATATTTTGGTATTAATTTGTAAAATAAGATAAGTGTAGTTAACTTTTACGTTAGAATATAATCTTTGATAGTTTGCAGTAATTTTTTCCCCTAAACTCTTTAGTTAAATAGTATTAAATTGTTTCATAATGTAACATTGTGATCTTGTTTTGTTAACAATCCACCATTTTCTATTGTAAATGCTTTAGGGTGTGTTCAGAGTCGATAGGCATCTCTCCCGATCATTAGGGAACCAATAATATTTCGGGGTTAGATGCTCAGTATATTAATTGGTTCCCCCCAACGTGCGTTCATCTTGTCGTGGTGGGGGAGCTCATTAGCGTTCGGCAGTTCATCCGGACGCTAATTAAGGCAGTGGTAGCCCAGTGGGTCACACGCTCGTTTGGGAAAGCGAGTGAAGTGAGATCCCGGGTCTCGCACTTGTGTTATTTTCATGTGCGAATAATTTCAAACATGATTACCACTTGCCTTACGTTGAAGGAAAACATCGCGAGGAAACCTGCGTATCTGAGAAAAACTAGCAAATTTTCGAAAGATATTATGAAGTTCGCCAACCCGCACTTGGCCAGGGTGGTGGATTATGGCTAATCCCCCTCTTGTTGAAGGGAGGTCCGTGACAGTGGAGGCAGTAGGATGTTAAAAAGGGCTGAATACATACAGTTCAGCCGGGCACGAAGCCAAGAAACGCATTGGGAGATGGCCCACTTTGGTGGGCATTGTACCATGTGGGTTGCTCTTGGTACTTCTCTGACGGCAAAGTGGACCATGAGAGCAACCTCACGGTTGTTGTAGTCTGCCTCGGCAGATCTGCCGTCGAGGTGCCCCATTAAGACGGGGGAGGTTTTGTTGGGTTTTATTGGGTAGTACTGGCTTTTCTAGCCGGTGAGTCCCACATAACCACCTGTACATCTACAGGTAGTATGTATAAATGCATAAAAAAAAGGATTTTTGCGTCACTACGCAAAGTACGTCTGATTATGCACTAATTACTGGTCCTATACCTATACCTGATATCTAAAGGCAACTAACCCATATGTCTGGGTGAGATGCCTATTTTCTATTATTTTTATAAAACATTTTTTAATCTAGAATATCGTCGTTGATAGTCCAATTCCGCGTAACTAGCATTGTTAAATACCGCGCATCTACAAAAAAAATCAAATTTGAGATTTCGTGGCTGTAGGTAGCTGATTGTGATTGGCATCGACGCATTTGACAAATTTTTGAATCGATCAATTGGATGATTAGTTATTTTAAAATAGCGATACTGCGGAACTACCGTCTAACAAGTTACAATATGAATTACCGCGTATCTGCTCATTTGCTTAGAAGTGCGACTGGATTAGTGGGGGCGCACCGACTAAAAATTGTTTTTTTTTTTTTAAATATATTTAGTTGACTATTCATAATGTAAGTATAAAGTACTGATTCTTTATTATATCTTTTATCTTTTTATGTTTGAAACATTTTGGTCTATGTCATAGAAAGAGAAGAAGATGTATCTTCTATTGTAGAGAAAAAATCAACTAACAGGAAAACAACTGAAAATATCTTCTGTACGCTACTCTCGCATCTTCTGTACGACGCTTCTGTAGTAAACTATATTACCTAAAATAAAATGACATAAAAGAGGGTTTTTCTTAAGACATTTCTTTCTACGCTAGGCATCAAAGAATGGACAGTCCGTTACTGGTTGGGTGATAGAAATCAAGAACGACGTAATACCGAACATTCAATATATTTCACATGATACTGAAACTACACGAAATTCTGTTAAAAGTTACCTAACTGCTTTACATTGAGGTCATTGAGAGGAAATTAAAAAATGTAGAGTTTTTCTGCTGTCTCATTATGAATCTCTAACTAAAGCAGCTAGGAGGAGAAGATTTCCATACGCAGCCATACAGCCAGACCATACATTCATTAAAGAATATAGCGCTAAAAAGTGCCAAATATACGACTTAATAAGACCTGGACGAGGGATTGGTGACGGTTGCGTTGTTGATCTAAGCGTGTTGAAGTATAACCCGAACGGAACAATTGCATACAAGAATAATTTTCAAGCTGATTTTAGTCCATTACTTCGCAGGCTTAAAACCATTTCACCACCCTTATCCAGCATTTCTCTACTTTATTCATCCAGATTACCAACGCAAGAGACAAAATATGAACACCTTCAATAGTTAAAAAGTGTAATACCCCGTGATTGCCATGCACTTTATGATAATTTGACTTTTAAAAGGAATTAATTACTTTATTGTCTTTTTATTATTTGTAATGGATCTCTACCTATCATAATATGTTGTGTTTTATTTAAGTATATTGATTTTATTTGGATCGTTTTATCGTTCTAAGTTACTTGTCTACTACATACTAATTTTGAGACTAATTGATTAGTTCCTCAAGAATTATGACATCTAATTACTTTGACACTTAGTTGTTTTAAAATTACTTTTGATGATTGTATTATTATTGACTACCTCTAAAATACAATAAGCTGCACATAAAAGACCACTTTTTGATATTTTTTTTCATATTTTTGGGGGTTTTCTTTTATTTTTAACATGTGCCAAAATGATCATGATTATAATAATTAAGTAAAATGACTGAAATAGTTGAAAATTTTAAATAAATGATTATTTTATTTTATTTGCAATTTCGCGTATCTACTGATAATGTTATGGAACATATTGAGACTATACAGCGTAAGTGATTTTTTATAAAAACTACAGTGAATACTAACTGAAAACTGAGTTCTATAGCTAAAGCTGAACGAAATTATCCTTAAAACCAGTTCATTCAAAAATCGGCCGATTGGTTTTGTAATAAATCAGTTTTTTGGCCCTCCTGTAAAATTTGCGATAGTGTACATTCGCGGTATTTAACAATGCTAGTTACGCGGCATTGGACTATCAACGACGATATATTGCACAATAGTTTCAAATTTAATCTGAATGGCATAAGTAAATATTGAATTAAAATAAACTATGCTTATTTTATGTAGTATCTTACACATATAATTAATATTGATCGTTTTTTAAAACTATAGGCAACTCTCCCGGACTTACCATATATGAAAAATGATAATTATTTTTTTATTTTCTATAAACATTATTTATAACAAAAATAAAACAATAATTATCAAAAGCTGTAGGAATTCTTTCTAAAAAATACACATATTAGGTATATAATTTTTTACAATATATATTAAATAGAAACAAAGATGAAACTAGTTTTGTATTCAGTTACCTTCAGTAAGTGCAAGACTAACTGGTGTATCTCCCTCGGAGTTCTTCAGGTTTAAGTTTGGTAAGAGGCTCACATTAGACCTATCGGTCGCTGGAAGATCGCCTTTTTCTACCAATCTCTTGTGATCTATTATGGCAGTTACAGAACCTTCATGGTTGTTTAATACTGCTAAGTGAAGAGGAGTTTGTCTGAAAAGTAATCATATACTTATGTATATAAAATATGAAAAATATTATTTTATTATTGTAAATAAAAAAAAAGTCGGATTTTTTCGCAAATTTATTTTGGATTTTGGTTCCCGAGGTTTTGAATGCTTTTCAGCAAACATGGTCATGGGAAAATCCGCAAAGATTGATTGTTTTTTAAAATGTCAAATATTCCCGTAAATACGTATTAAATATTTTATTAATCAAAAATTTGAAAGTACCCATTACAGATAAGTCTACTGTTTTAACCCTAAAGATGTGTGTGCGTACATATGTATAATATATATTTCTTTTATGCATGTATGTTCACGTAGATTTTAGAACTTGTACCTATGTACAATCCAATATTGTCCGTGGGAGAAGGACTTCCTCTGGCCTTAGAATAAAAGTTCCTAAGAAGTTCAGTGATTGGCTTGTGGTTAAAAATTTAATTTCTCCAACATTACTTATATAAAACATCTTAACCTCTAATTCCATCTATTACAAATATATTTACAATTATAATATATTTAAATTTTGAACATAGAATTTACACATATATCTTATTAACTTATATAGAAACTTATACAACCTATATATTTATTTTTTTGAGCGGAAACCTAATTCTTTTTCTGTAATAAAAGTAGCCTTAGTTACTCCTTATAACATCAGCTATCCGCCAGTGAAAGCCCCGTCAAAATCGGTCCAGCCGTTTCGGAGATTAGCCGGAACAAATAGACAGACAGACCGAGAAACAAACAGACAGACACACAGACAAAAATTCTAAAAAATGTTGTATTGGTATATGTACCGTGTATACGTCCATATGCATTTAGTAAAAAGCAGTTATTTTAATATTACAAACAGACACTCCAATTTTATTTATCTATATAGATTTTACTATGTTAATTACAGGATTCCACGATGATGGTAGTACCCAGCTATCTTCAGTATTGAAGTTTGGATGTTACTTAATTTTAATAGCTTCGCAAATCATCCTAGTACGATAACGGTTCTCTTTCGCGAGTATTTGTGGACTATCAATGCGAATGTAGTGGCTTTGTCTTGGCTATGTTTGAGAAGTCTAAAACCTTAGTCTCTCCCGTGACTATGATTGCTGTAAAGCATTCGAAACGTCGGGAACCAAAAATCAAAATAAATCCGCGAAAAAATCCAAAAAGTTAGTTTTATTTAAAATGTCAAATATTCGCGTAAACCTACGAAAGTATTGAACGTTGTGTTGTCAAGGATACGAAAATCTGTTATCTGATCGTTGATATTTAAGGTTTTGTAATGGTAAATTCACAGATCAAGCTCAAAATACAATTATACATGGTAGATACATTGCATATTAGTTAAGTGTTTTTATTAATAAGCAATAAAATGACACTTAATTATTATTTACTGTTTGATAATATAAAATTTTATCTGTCTCATTATGGCGAAAATGACACTTTTTTCCATTATATTCTTTAAAAGGGTTAAAAATATAAGCTTTTCTAAATAAAGTTTCCAATACTTGACTATCGCTTAACTCTTGTAATTTTCTAATTTTCTACTTCTATATTAGATTTATTATACTATGTTAGATTTTAAACGTTTATTGTTTGTATTTGAATGTTCAAGTAATCTTAAGCTTTTAACTTTATGGACTTTCGAAGGTTATTGTGGTAATGAATAGCTGACTGCGGTCGTTAAGACAGGCCTATTAACCACTCCATGTAATGACTACCGCAGAAGAATTTATAATTGTCTTGGACACAGAAATAAATACTTACTTGTATTTTTACCCGACTGGTGCGAAGCCTAAAGGAGGGTTATGTATTTGACCTGTATGTATGTAATTATGTATGTCCCATTCTATGTTCCCTCATAATTACTGAAGGACTTAACCGATTTTGATGATTCATACGTCATTCGTTTTGATTACGCGAGTGTCATACGATATATAGATATCATTAAAAATCAACATGGCAGATCTTTGGCACCAATTTGTATGTCTTGAAAAAAAAATATTTTGTCTGAATCAATTGAGTGTGCATCAAAATACAGATTATTAAGAGGCGATTAAAAAAATAATAAATATACAACTCATATGTTTAAAAGTAATTTAGGATAAGAAATTGTTACACAAAACTAAAAATATCGAACTGACCAAAACTAAAAAGCTGTAAATAATAAAAATATTTACAAAAATAAATGTAGGTATATGTTCTTTCGTACACTCGTTCTCTTCTTTTTAGAATTTTTGTAAATATTTTTTATACAATCTAGATAGCGTACACATCTATTAGCAAATAGCTTAGTACAGCCTACATCACTATTCATTTTTTCGAAATGTATCTCGCAACATTGCCCATGTCATTCTTATACCATAACAATATGGCAGTGTAAGATGTTATAAATAAGAAATAATTGAAATAACACCGACAATTACATATACATAATCGAATTTATTTGACGTATAAACGAATAATTTTGATAGTGTATTAAAACGTATACAGTTATATAAAAAATACTAAGGTTCAAAGTTTCTTAATTATTATATAACACTTACGTAATCACTTTTTATTTAATTTTGTGTTTGAAACAATGAAATTAAAGAGTAATTTATATATATACAATTTACTTTTACATTGCATAACCCAACCCACTCGGATACAGTTTCAAAATTTGTAAGTTGTTCTGTGGTGTAAAATTAAGATCAGTCAGTCGTTTCAAGGCCTATAATATTTTTTTAAGAATTGTACCTACTCTCGGGTCAGTTGAAAATATTTTACTGAATCTTTATTACTTGAGCAATAAGTATACTCACGCAACGAAGTAATTACAACATGTAAATTATTAGTGCAAAGATAGCTTAAAATATTCGCTATAACCCAAAAACCCGTCTTAAAACCTCCGTCCGTTTTTTCGGTCAATTTATTTATATCAATTTAGTAACTGCAAATTAGAGTAATCAATTAAATATAGAACTAACATACCTATACACAGTATCCTCGTGTTCCCCGTACGCTGTTTGTAAGTTAGGCCTTGCGCCGTGCTCCAGTAGCGCGGCGGTGAGGCGCGTGAGGCCGTTGGCGCATGCCGCGTGCAGCGCCGACAGGCCCGCTTCGTTGCTGTGGTTCAGGTCACCGTTGAGATGCGATGTTAGGAACACTGCCGAGTCCTGCGTATTGTTTAGTTCGGTGTTTAATATGATACCAATGATAGAGGGCTATCTGAGATGGATGGTGGATCTGATAAAAGGCGCAGGAATCCACTCGATGCTCATACATATAGATTGCTCATGATCGATTAGCGTAAAAATCTTTGAAGGAGGTACCTATATATTCAGTAATGAACGTTTTTCGACTAAGTCAAATAAATAATAACTAATAATAATAGTCAATGCTTAATATATAACAAAAAAAAAACGAAAAGCAGGAATATAATGTTTTATTCTTTACTAGCGGCTCATTTTTGGTTCGCTCGCATTCGCCTCTAGACAAACAAAAACATATCTATCTCACGGGAACCGAACATTTTTCCGGGATAAAAAGTAGCCTATTTGTTATTCTGATGTATGAACTATATTATTGTAAAGTTTCATTATAATTCTATCAGTAGTTTTTGTGTATTAAGCTTTACAAGTTACTATAGTTTTTTAACTATTTACTATCCCACGGGAACTCTTGAATTTTCCGGGATGAAAAGTGTCTAAAATGTTGACCGGGGATATAAGGTACTACCATACAAAATTTCATTTAAATCGGTCCAACAGTTTCGAAGATTAGCCCGTACAAACAGACAAACAGAAAAACAAAAAATTAGAAAAAATCTGGATTTGTTCTATTTCTCTTCTTACATCCCCCTGACTCGATTTTTAGCATTTTTTTTCTATGTGCAGACATTCGACCTCTACAATTTTATTATATGTAGGTATAGATAAGTATTTTGTCGTTTATCAACTTTTAATGTTTACTATTTTTAAATTTACCTCAAACCATCCTTGCGCCAATATGTGGAGTAAACTGTCGCCTGATCCGGAATATAAAGGATTTGGTTGACATCCTTTTTCTAATAACTTTGCAGCAAAACCTCTTTCCACAATATTCTCTGACTTTCCTTCTACTGGATCTTCAGTGAATGCATTTTTGTTTGTTACAGGAGTGTCAAAAGGATTAGAGCCATTCATTACTAAAGTTTCACTTGAAGATATGGACGCTCTCCGATCGTCTACGAGAGCATAGTAAAGTGGAGGGTGCTCATCAGATATCGTCCTCAAATTAGTGTCTAAGTTGGGTTGTTTCAATAAAAGGTCAAATATCCTTTGATTTCTAGCTATCACAGCTTGATGGAGGGGTGTGCTGTAATAAAATAAAGCTGTAAGATATATTATGTTATATTTTTTTCTAATCTATACTATAGTTTTTTTTTCACTAAGTTGCTTTATTATATAAAGCAACAATTCTGTAAACGAAATATTTTTAAAAACAATAACTGTAACGTATTATGTACACAATATAGATCCCAAAACAATAGTTATTAAAATTTAGGTCTGTCTGTGTGTGCGCGTTTCACGCAAAAAGTAATAAACCGATTTCAACGAAATCTTCAAGTGATAACTTATTACTCGGGTCAACATTTAAGATACCGTTTACTTCAGGAAAATATTTCTTTCCCACAGGAAATCACAATAACTGGTTTTATTGAGTTCTCCTTAGAAATCGTTGCTGGCTAAACCTTAAGACATACATCAAAACAATGTACTTAAAAATTGTAGGTCTTGAATGGGCCTACAGAAAAATCTGCAATAGTATAATATGTCTATCTTTTAAGGTACACTCGCAATACCTATTCTTATCTATACCTATAATAAAACTAACTTAGTCAAATCGATGTGCGCATTTCACGCAAAAAGTACTGAACCGACTTTAATTACATTTTATAGTAATAATAACTTATTACTCGGGTTAACATTTAGGATACCTTTTACTACAGGTAAATTTTTTATTTCCACGTGAAAACGGAATAACTGGTTCTATCGAGTCGTCCTTAGAAATTTATATGGCTAACGTTGGCTAATCCTTAAGAGATACATCAAAACAATGAACTAAAAAATTGTAGGTCTTAAAAAAGTCTACAGACAAGTCCGCAATAGTATATGCCTATCTCCTAAGGTACATTCGCAATTACTATTAAAGGCAATGTCGCGACTCATTTATCAACGTTCAGCCCAAGCCGATGATGATAGACCAACATCACTAAGAAAGCCAGTTTTATATATCCATACTAATATTAAATGCGAAAGTAACCGCTAACCCGATTTAGATGAAATTTGGTTTAGAAACAGTTTGAGACTCTGGGAATGTAATGTAATTAATGGAAAAATAGGATAGTTTTCAACCCGGAAAACATATCATATGTAAGGAGGTGAAAAGGGTGGTGGAAGATTGAATGGGAAATCAATCATTTCTCAAGTAAGGGATATATATATTTTTTATAATACTTACCTACTTTTCTATACCAATGTATGTACATTGTACATATATGTATAAATACTTACCGTTAAAACGTACCTAGGAAAGCCGAGCGAAGCGAGGGTGAGTCGCTAGTGTAAAATAAGTCCTAATATAGTATGTAATCAAGTCATAAAGATATCTTTGTGTTAACGAATGTATAGTAATTAACACAGTTCTTCAGCATACCTTCTAAAGTAACTTTTAAGTTAAACAATTATGAAACGAACAGTATTTATAACTTGGGAAGTGTTAAGTAACTAAAAGATAAATATAAGCTTACGACGGTATATCCATATTATAATACAATACGTTCGTATTACTAATTACGTAACAAAAGAAAGAGGTTAAAAAGTTAAACTACTAACCCAAATATGTGTGATAAAGCTGATTAAAAAGTAACATTATATAATGATAAAGAACGTATGTTATTTATACTCTAAGTATGTAGGTCGATTGTTATTTGCCTATAATTTAAAAATTTAATCTTATTTTATACACAAATATATCACGGTCCAAACGAATTAACATATTGTTTAATTTAATAAATATTTTGCAGACATATAGTTTGTGTAATGTGTGCATGAAACACACTACGCATTTATAATGTATGTATGTATGTATTCAGCCCTTTTTTAACATTCCACTGCAAGGCACGGGCCTTTCTTCAATACGAGGGGGATCAGGCCATCATCCACCACGTTGGCCAAGTGCGGATTAGTAGACTTCACATGTCTTTCGAAAACTTGCTAGGTTCTTTCAGACAAGCAGGTTTCCTCACGATGTTTTCTTTCACCATAAACATGTGGTAGAAAATGATTCGCACATGAAAATATCATAGGTGCGAGACCCGGAATTTGAACCAGCACCACTTGGTTTCCCAAGTGAGCGCGTTACCACTGGGCATTACAATATTATTAGAAAATATCTGTAGGTACTAAAATTATTATTGAACAATTGCGGTTGCAAATTGGAATCGCAAAACACTTGTGTTACGTTTCTTAATGTGTACTCTAATTGCTACTTGTTTTTGTAGCCTTCCCGAATCCCAATCAATTTAGCGTGAAAATTAAGCAAATGTAAAAATACTAAAAGCACGTTTTTTTCATAAGCACAGGTATTCATAGCCTATTGGAATGAAATTTTAATAAATGTTTATTGGAAGTATTTAGTAATTATTTAAGCACCTGGCCTGTTTAAATGCATTTTTTCAAATGAAGCCTTAGTTTTAGATAAATATGCAGGGTTTATTCTTCATAAATCGATACAGTTTTTAAAAAAGGTTGTAGAACAAAATCACCATTAAAAACTTTTTTAAGGACTCTGAAAATTAAAGACAAGATTTTCAATTACCGAAGTTGTTCATGATGTTTTATTTTTATTTGGACTTTAAGAAGATCCTTACAAAAACTATTAGAATAGTAAAAAGGCCCCACTCTGAGACTATTTTAGAAAAAAAAACCACTATCATATACCTGATACTTTGGCAATACTTGTGAAGTTTAGTCTAAAATCTGGTTTTTACTATTTATTCTTTAAAATTCAAATAACTTTGGAATCACTAAGACTCGCTGACCTCGAACCCTGCCAGCTCTGACTCATCAGTTATCTTACACACCGTATAATTATATACATTAATAACGTCAAATAGTAAAACAAAAAATCGGCTAAAGTAATATGTTATTAAATATTATTTTATTTAAGCTGCACAAGAAATCCTATATACTTTATGTTATAGATATTATACCCAATAAATTATGAAAAAATATATAAATATCACAAATGCACCTCCTTACAGTGCAATTATAAGATTACAATATGCCATACTTACTATCCTTTCCTGTTTTGCCGATTGATATCTGCTCCTTTATTAACAGCAGTTTCTGCAATTTCAACCATCTGTTCCATAATTTCTGGATCGCAAGAACTTGATGTAAGTGCTGCTATTAAATGAAGTACTGTGTCTCCCTCTTCCCTGAATGGATGTAAAAAGCAATTATTCTTATATTATTAACTTTAATTTAAAGATTTCTTTTAATTTATATCTAGGTACACTTTATTTTTAAAAACTTTATGTTGGTCTATGATCAAAGAGTGAAGCAGAAGAAAAATAATAGCATTCAAATGTTTATCTGTTAAATGAATCTGATGTGAAAATACTAAGCAGTGATGCGATTATCGATGTGACTGAAAATGAGCTAGATACTACGTGTGTATATGATTTCATATAAAGCGGGTGTAAAGTTTGATTGCGATTGTTAAGTAAATAAAGGATAATTCATTGTTATTTTTTATAACATTATTGGACGTAACCGGTTTGAAGAATCCGAACAAATGAGGCTGACATTATATACGTGGGCAGGGAATTTAGTTTCATTGGGGTTTTATTAGGTATTCACATATACAATTATATGATTTTAAGCTAAAATTTTTAACAAAATGTTCTTTCACAGTTAAGTCACCAATAAAGAAATTTTTATTATTGAAATAATTATATAACCCTTTTTATATTCTTACCTTTACTTAACTTTAATTCCTAAGAAAACTAATAAATGGACTAGTAAAGGAAACTTTAGTTCTAGTATTATTTTTGTCATTATATTAACGACAGTACAGAAAGGAAGTATGTTAAATATAGTGTTCATGTTATTTACGTAAAGCGATTTCTGTTTATGTAGAAAACTGTATAAAGATCATTTTATAATTGAAGTTTTCCTTATCTATACATATAATAAAATTCTGAGTCGAATCTGTACATTAAATATTTTTTGGAAAATCTTATTGAAATAGTCATTATTATCGATACAGAGGCCGAAACTAGTTTTTAGAATTTTTGTCTGTCTGTATACCTGTCTGTCTGGGTACGCATCACGAGAAGACTACTGGACAGATTTGATGAAACTTAGTATGATGGTAGCTGTTTAATCTGATCAACATATAGGATACTTTTTATTGCGGGAAAATATCTCATCTCTGAGAAATCTATAGTACCTAATCGTTAAAACGTATCTAGGGGCGAACCCGAGCGGAGTGAGGGTGAGTCACTAGTACTCTTATATTATTATACAAAGGTAAATGATAATTGCCAAATAATTAAAGTAAAGCATTGATATACATTTATAAAAGTAGTAGGTATGTATATGATTACTTCGTAGTAAGGCTAGGATCTGCTCCATTGTCGACCAAAAATTTTGCGGAGAAGGCATCTCTGGCGTCGACTGCCCTGTGTAACAATGTTCTTCCACGAGGACCGCGCGCGTCGGGGTCAGCAGAGTGCTGCAAAAGCGTCGTAGCGATCGATGAACTTCGCCCACGGAGTGCCAGTTCCAATGGCAATTCTCCTCGTGACGACATCGCATTTACTATATCTGTCAACTGTAAAGTACAAAGAAATCTTAGCTATAAAAAAATACATACTAATATTATAAAAGTGTGTTTGTTTGTCCTTCTTTCACGGCGAAACAGAGTGACGGATTGGCGTTATTTTTTATGTGGAAATAGTTGGAGAGCTGGAGAGTGACAAATGCTACATTTTACAGAGGGAGATATCTCATTCTCACGGGAAAACACTATATAATACAACCCACAATAACTCAACATACCTACGACTATGTACGTCGTACCTATGTACATATATAATATAATATAGTCTACATATCTATTCCATACTAACAGTTAAAACGTACCTAGGGACGAAACCGAGCGAAGCGAGGATGAGGCGTTAGTATAGTCATTAAAGAAATTTAACTTGAGTTAATTATACAAACAATTATTCAATTTGATTACCGATTTGCTTCCTATGTAAAGCGAAAATGCCTAACGCAATATTTTACGTAAACTTGTAATATTATTTTGTGTAGAAGGAAAAGAAATTGTTACTTATACAACTAACAATCCTGTAAGTGCTTATGCTTACAAGTATTGTAACTTTTACTTAAGATTTGCATATTCTATAATAGTTATAGTATATCATATCTAGCAGATCTATGTAAAATAGTAAGTAATTGATCCATACTAATATTATAAAGGTGAAAGTTTGCGAGGATGGATGGATGGACGTTTGTGACTCTTTTACGCCAGAACAGCTGAATGGATCTGGATGAAATTTGGCACAGAGATAGATTATAGACTGAAATAGCACATAGGTTACTTTTTATCCTGAAAATATGTACGGTTCCCGTGGGATAGATTTGTTTTTGTTTTTCTAGAGGCGAATCCGAACGTAGCGAGGGTAGGCTCAGTAGTAAAAACCCAAACGTGTACATAAGTTTAATCCCTATATCTATTTGTGTATATGTAATGTGTATCCATTTGTTGGTGGCATCGAAGATCTTAAACGGGTAGAACGATTTCGATGCGGTTTTCTTTAATATATAAATACATGATGTAGTTGCATTATTAAATTGCATAAAATGACTAAAGAACTAAGATGTAATTAGAGCCTGACCGAAGCTATGTCCAATTAACAATTAAACATTACTTATCATATTAATTATATAGATATTATTTTCAAAAGATAACTTCTCAGCATCTCATCCTTATTTACAAACAGAACAATGACACGCTTGAGTAAGCATTTGCAAAATTTTCGAACAGGTCAAATTTCGCGTAGGCTGTTACATTAGATGTAAGTTATAAAATTATGAAAATATCTCACGTCATGCTTGCTCAAGCATTAAGTAATCATCGCGGAAACAATGACGCAGGTGAAGTAACGGAAGCGTGGCATTTTGTCATTACAGATGCGTATGCAACTACAATTAGTTGCATGACACAAGGTAACGAAGTACACGCCAAATCGGATCAATGAAATATGTACCGCCTTCTTGACGATGCAAGGAACAGCACATCGCGATGTTCACAGCAAATGTGATGAATGACAATGGTTAACTTTCACGGTTACACAATTATTTTGCTTGACAATTTCATACTGAATAGATTAATTATTTATTGTTCGCTCGTTGATTCATAGTATTACAAAATATGCAATTTTCTTTCCCAGGAAGCGTAATTAATGTATTAACTACTAGCGACTCACCCTCGCTTCGCTTCGGGTTCGTCTCTAGATAAAAACAAATCTATACCACGGGAACCGTACATTTTTCCGGGATGATATATAGCCTATAGCCTTCCTCAGTTAACGGGCTATCTAATGCAAAAATATTTTTTCAAATCGGATTAGTAATTCCTGAGATTAGCGCGTTCAACCAAACAAACAAACAAACTCTTCAGCTTTATAATATTAAGTATAGATTAACCATAATACCACAGTGTACTAAAAAATTACAGTGGGCTATCGCCTTTGATGTTTGACGAAAAGCCGACACTGCGTAGCGTACTTCGCATTACGCAGGGTTGTCACAATTTTTTTTTTTGTAATTTAATTAAAATATAATATTATTATTTAGTTATTTATCGAAGTTCTTCATAGCAAAGAATACAAAAAGACATTTCGCGGAGGCAAATTCAAATAGAGTTTTACAATGTTTCATATAATAATAATATGCCTTTTATTTCTTTAATAAAAAATAAAATATAGGTACAATTGGTTTAACGATTATTTGATTTGATTAAATGAATATTTCTATGTAACATTATAATTAATTTAATGAATAACTAGATAATTAGAATGAAATAAATTAAATTATAATAAAAATAAATTAAATCTAGCAAATTATATTACATAAGTCAAATTGAATTTAGTTATATATAAATTTATCATTATTTTCAATTTTTTAATAAATTTCCAAATCACCTATTATAAACGGGCAACGGACAAATATTTTCGGTTTCTAGATTAACTGGATTTGAAATTTCTGTTATTAAACTTAATTATGTAAAAAATCCTCATCCTAATAAATAATTTTAACAAAAAATACATAATATAGCACAGGTAGTATGAACCATTTTAATTGCTTACAAATTAAAATAAACGCGCGATAGCCCTTAAAGTCGTGTCCCGAGCTGCTAACTAATTCGGGCGGCAGAAATGTATGCAGCTCGGGCTCGCCTACCCGCGTCTCACCCCTCACACCCCGCACGATTGCCCTGTCTAGACGGCTTCGTTGGATGACTGTATTGTTTTATAGACTGTGATAATACTATGTAGCTTGTCTATTGATTGTAAGCTTGTCTATTTGATAAGAAAACACGACATGGCAACATTTATGACTAATAAAATATATATATCATGTCACATAAAGAAGACCTAACTCAATACACTATTAGTAGGTACCTACTCGTAAACTTTACGTCTAGGAAATCTCTATATATAAATAGGCAAAAACAAAACAGTTCAATACGTTTTTCTCCTCAATTTATCCACCGATTTTCTTAATTTTTTTTGTTTAGTAGTATGTTGATAACAACAAAAAAAAATTGGAAACAGGTAGTCTTTTTGGTTCGAAGTTACTTGCACTAGAGCACTTGGCGAATGAGGAGAGCCAGACAGAACAAACAGTACCTAATTTCGCCCGTCACGACACTTTTTATTTTTTACTAAAAGCACCTCCTGCGAGTTGTGATGTCATTACAAGTATCATGGTATGTGTTAAGGAGTGTATGTAGTAAAAAAAACGTGTGCACTCTTTTGTAGGCCTTTATTCGATGAGCTTCAACTTGTACAATATACGTTGCTTGACATTTATGATACCCTAGTACCTACTGGTGACAATTTTTAAGATCTAATTTATTTCCTAATCTAATAGTTTTCCACAACACCTCTCGACTTTTATGATATTATGATTATGGTCAAATTTTGACCACTGGGTGAACCCTAGTATTGTTAAAGTTATAGAGTTGGAGTTTCCATTGTCTAGTCAAACATTTTGCAATGGATTTTTATAATGTACCTATATTCTTCAGCTCATAAATTATCTCTATGCAAAAATCTACGTTGTTCCGATGTTCCTTTGCCGATCGAAAAAATATCAATCAAAAAAACCACTTTAATATTTATTATACTATATTAGGAAAGGCTACGATAGGATATTCATCATTTACCTGTAATATTATCTTTAATATAAAATCTTTGGAAAAAGTTCGGTTAGTTTAGCATTTCTCTACTAGGTAATAGAGACAGAGAAGATATATTTACTAAAATAGACTACGGAAAGCTCATCGTTGTACTCGTTAACAAATAAATAGACATAAAAACGTGGTAACAGAAGCCACAGACAAAAATGACTAAATTTGTAAGCAAATATTTATAATGTCCACTTAAATAACCACTTCAAAACTTTTTATAATAAGTCTATTTGAATAAAGTTTCATTTCATTTCACTTAAAGCGAAGATCCTAACGAGGCATAGGTTCGCTTTCAATTGTTAAATTACTCTCGTGTAATTCCTGGATGTTAAGGAACGACAACTTAATGTAAAATGAATTAGTTACAAGCATCCTTTAAGAGACTAATACAAGACGAACAGCTAAATAACTCTATATACCTATTTGTAACTATAGAACATTTATCTGTATACATATCTGTATATAAATATTATATATGTGAAAGTTTGTGAGTATGGATGTTTGTTACTCTTTCACGCCAAAACGGCAAAAAATTTGGCACTACTCTTTATCCCGGAAAAAATATACGGTTCCCGAGGGATAGGTTTGTTTTCGTTTTTCTAGAGGCGAAACCTAACGAAGCGAGGGTGAGCCGCTAGTAATTTTACAATTCTTTATCAGCTTACCTTAAAATACTAAAAGAGAGGTTGGTCGCTAATGTATATTATAATTCTCTTTATTAATAACATTTTATTCAAATTTGACCATATTATTATTATCATAATTGTTTACTTTAGTTAGTAGTAATAAGTAAAGAATAAACCTTTTACATCAGACTTAAATTTTAATGGTCATTACGTTATGGTAAAGAATAGTTTTAAAATGTTTTTAATCGAGTTTTTAGTCGCCATTGAACCGGTCTCGCGAGCAACGTACATGGAGATCGATATTATTTTTGTGAAAAAAAAAATAAGTAAGCGAGGATCGAGGAATTCGTTTACAAACATACTCCGCCGCCAGTTCGCACAAGGTTTAAATTGTCTCTTTTTAGAGCGGTCAAGTACACTGCATGTTACGTAGAATGACACAAATCCTTGCTAGTATGCCGCGAGTCAGCGGTCGACTATATTGCCATTGCCTTGCCCAGTGAAGACTTTACTACGCACAGAGACGCGCGTCCCTTGATCGCTCTCATATGGATTTACGATACCGGTAACGATAAAATTATTTGTTATGAGTTGATGTTTTATGTATTGCAAATAGTGCCAAAGGTGAGATATTAATACACCTTTCTAATATTGAGTTCTTTAAACTTGACTTTGTTGATTATCTGTGTCCCTATTATTATTTGGCTAGCTTGCAAGTGTTGTTTCAATAAATCTATATCAATAAATGGATTTACAAGTGTATTGAAAAAGGTATACAGAGTTAAGTGCGTTTTCAAACTATAATAAACTATAATATTAATTTAATACAATACCTATGAAGTATCATTTTTTTATTACTGGACAAGTTTGTTATGCGATTATTAAATCGAACAAACAACACATGATTAGGAATAGTAGATAAATTAGCTTCGCATAACTGAAACAGGTAAGACTGTATTATATAATTATTTATTGTATAAAAAACGGAAATTATAGGCGATGCAAAGCAAATAATTATTAATTTTATTGATCTTATATAAAAAATCTTATTTGATAAGTATAGTAATTAGTTACGCATAAAATCGATGTTTCATAGTCAATGTTAAGTCATTGAAATCTATGTCACTGTTAATGCGAAAATTATTCAAAAAATAGTGACATAAGATTGGATTAATCCAACCAACGCAATCGATGCCAGTTTAACGATATACATATGTAAATATTTAAATTCTCAATTTATTTGCAAGTAACTTATGACCGCGACTTTTTACACGTAAAATTTTAAATGCTTTGATGTGCTTAATGCTATAAAATATAGAAAAAAAAATTACACAAAATATACTTTGTATGATATTTCTTGATTCTTGATTTCCAATAAATTCTGAACTGCTGTTTCTTTAACTAATTTATGACATAGGCACCTACTATTTACTTTATCGTCTGAGTGTGCGGTGTGACTTTAGATCTATGGCTTTTTAAGTATCATTCACAGACTAAACCGTAACTTTACCTACTGTAAGTTAATTTTACGCTGACGCTAGGGAATCTTCTCAACAGCCAATTCTAACAAGAATTTTAAGATATCAGCATACCTGTTACTGATATATAATATATGTACATACACAGATATCCGTTTCTTTATTACAATATATGTTCATTAGAATAAACGTATGGTGAAAAATAAGCCCTCAAAATGTATGTTTACACACTATAGGTATATAATCAAATATACGTCATCATTTTGCATTTAGTTCGATAACTCATTTTAAAGGGAAACTAAAACTGAACTAACAAAACAATTATAAAGTAGCTAAGCTTTAAGACAAACTTTGTAACAGTATTTTTATCTTATAATTTATAATAATTTATAAATTTTAATTTCTATACATCTATCTATAAGCATCTTTAATAATTCAAGTTATGTTTTCAAAAGTATTCTATAGAGATTTCCTGGTTTTACCAGAAGTTATGATGCCTTGCTATTTCGAAAATTCAACCGAATTTAAAATTTAAATTGAATTCTCTCAACATCAAATACATAATATTTAAACTATTTTCCTTTGTATTATAAAATATTTTATAATTATAAATTCCGACATATGTTCAAAAATTGGATATTTAAAGCTCAAACGAGAAATAAAATTCCAATTTATTGAAATTCTTAAATCGGTAATATCAACAAGTCGAGAACTAGTTTTTTGTTGAGCCTTTGGCTAAAAAAAATAAACCACTTTTACTAAAGACATGCCTACTTTTTATATTGTCTGGATAAAAATAAGCAAAGTGGGCCATTATCCTTCTTATTCACACAAGTTGATGTAAAAGTTTTGTTTAAAGAAAATAAAAAGTTGCTTAATTCATTGTTTATTACACAGGAAATCTTCATAGTAAAAATTTGTAGGTTGTGAATTTCGTTGAATTTAATTACTTAATTAAAAAAAAATGCATATTTTTTTGTTTGTAACTATGTATTAATAAATTTTTTCACCGATTCCGAAACTTGGTGAGTTATCTTGTAGGTACTCCGAGTATGTTTCAAGCGTAGTTTCTCTTTATAATAAAATTTAAAAGTTTATTGACTATATTAAATAAAACAAATATCGATATAATTTATAAACCAACACTTCTTACGGAAATCAAATTCAACCTCTAAAAATTCAGTGCCAGTTAGGCTCATCAATAAGCAATTTATTTTAAGGCCTTGAGATGGCTATTTCAACATAGGTCATTTTACGGTAGAACTGTGTTTAGCTTTATCATCATAATTGTTTTAACCTTGTAATTTAAAGATTAGTTTTATAATTTTTAAAATATTTAACCTACAAAGAAAGATTTGCTCAGTAGATAAATTGTATTTGTATTAATTTTTTTTTCAATGTTGAATCAAACTAGTCCAAGGCAACTAACTTTATTGCTCCTTGGATTATTTATCCTTTAAATAAACATAGACAAACATCACTATATACCTAAAGTTAATATGCTGGAAAATTTTTGGTCTTATTTGCTGAATGTTTATTAACCTACTACCTACTACATATCTCCTGAAACATGTCAGCGCAGTATGTCGCAATAGCGAGCGGTTTGGTTAGGGCAGACCTTGAAATAAGCACAATGCACTTAGATTTAGCGAGATATATAACGTGTTCGCAATGACATAAAAATTTGAAAGTAGACAATATACTTGATAAATAATATAATTAGCAAAAAATATACTTTAATTTTTAATAATCAAAAAAATAATAACCGAATTGTATTTATTATATGTTTATGTTTCAAATAATAATATTATTACTGTCTCAAACTATGTAAAAAGTTATTTATTTCTAAAATAATAAATAAGTTTGCTTAAATATATTTTTTTTATAAAGAGTGAAATTGGATATTTTATTTAATTATGCTGTTTTACCGTTTGCAGTTCTTATATAACAAAGTTGATTCTTCATACGAATATTTTTATAAGTAGAGCACAAAGATATCAGACTCTACAGATTTCGTATTTCCCAATTGGCACTAACAAGTTATGAATTATTAGAAACGAAATAAATAATGTAATTTTAATAATAAAATGATAAAAAGTACATATTATTATTGCAGGTTTGATGAAAGCGAGAAGCCTTCAAATTGTAACCAATGGAACAGGAACGGCTGACTCAATGATAAGGTCTATTACGAAAACGTAAACTGGACCAAACGACTTTTCGCGACAGCGATTTATAACCATGGAGCAACTCATTCTGGTCATAGCGATTGTCATTTCATTTATAAGTACAGGTGTGTAATTATTCTAATTATATTAATTAATTGTCGTGTGTTCATCTAAACTTAAGATTGGGTTTGATTCCTATACGAGAAAAAAAAATTAGCTATGGACTATCAAACTATAGGTGTGGTTGCCACAAGAATAACTTGACAGTTTCAGTGACATATTAGTCAGTTTTAAATAATGTTTACTTAAAATATAAACATACACAGTAAGTAATTATCCTATTGAAGATATGTATAACTCGTTTGTTGATATACCGTTATAATACAAAAGAAATTAAAATATGCGTAAGCTCAACGAATATCTTACAATAACACCTTTTCGTTTTCTGAAATCAGAAAATGAAAACAAGATACTATACAAAACCAGTAGTAATAAAAATATTGAATTTGTATAATAAATAAAAAAAACAACTGTTTACGAAAAGTAGGTAAGCAAATATTTGTATCGAAAACGAAGTACAAACATGGAATATTCTTTAGACTACATACAAATTATTATTGTAAATTTTCCTCGTAACACATTTGAACCTGCATCCGGTATTTTTTCATGATATGTAAAATTAACAGTCATGAGTATTACATTATACTAGCGACTCCCCTACATCCCTACTTACCTTTTAACGTTTAGTATGGATTTCTAAGAAATGAGATATTTTCTCGCAGTAAAAAGTATCCTATATTATGTTGAACCGGATAACCAGCTATCATCATACCAAATTTTATCAAAACCCCTCCAGTGGTTTTTCCGTGGTACGTTCACAGACAGACAGAATTATATGATAAAAATTCTAAAAACTATAGATTCGGCCTCTGTATCGATAATAATGTCTATTTTAATAAGATTTTCCAAAAAATATTTAATGTACCTACAGATTCGACTCAGAATTTTATTATATGTATAGATAAACTACTATAAGTTTATTGCCGAATTTTATTTCAAGCTATTGTTTTAATTTTAAAATGTAAAATAAGTTTTAAATTAGGTATATAAAGTCTAAAAATAAAAATGTTATCTTATTAAATTAGATTTCAATGTTGTCAGTCGTCAGGAAGCTGCCGACGGCCACCACCATTGTTGTAATGTACCATAAGTTAAAAGTAGGTCGCACATATGCTAAACTAAAATAGAATATGTTTAAGAATTTCATAAGTTTTTATTTTTTGCAATTTTGTGACTTGTAGTCAATAATTGATTGATTGATTATTGCAATAATTGATCAAATCAAATAGGACATTATACACGAGCACATTTTTCGCTTTAATATTGTTATTATAAATTATAATATTATAATTAGCAATCTATTTAAATTGTAATGCATATTAAAGTGAAATACCACTTACTCACTGCTTAATAATGGAATCTCTGAAAATGTAAATGCTACATTATGAAAGGATCTTTATAAATGCAACCTTTGTATAAAAACGCGTAAATATCATTTTTAAAGTTAGAATAGCCAAATTGGAAATAATAATTTATATTAAAAGTGACGACAAATAAAGAACGTGAGCAAAGCCGCGGAGAAACGTTACTAGATTAATATAATGAATGTAAATTTGACTAAATTTTCATTGATTAATTGTGTTGGGACTTTAGATTGCTGATTGCTCAATTTATCTTAATTCCGGAATAACCGCAGTTTCGTCTCCTACTGTGGACGTTATTTTTATATTAAATTAAGCTTTTAGAACTTGAATTGCCACCAATGCTTTTTTTTATTACATATACTTACTATAAACATTTATTTTAAACTAGCGAATCATCCTCGCTTCGCTCGGTTGCGTCCCTAAGTGTTTTTGTAAATTGACATAACTTTTTTATTTATAAAACGATTTAAGTAAAACAAATACTAAATATTAAGAGAGGCTTATACGCACCTAATATATGCGCACCTAAATCGGTTAAGCCGTTTCTGAGATTAGCGCGCACAAACGTACAGACAAACATTCTAAAAATCATTATTTTGGATTCTATTGCGTTAAGAAAGTCCCTCAATAATGTTTTTTCTCAAATATCTTCCATGTACGGACAGCGATCAGTTACATTATAATTACATTGTATACCTATATAGATTACGATATTGAAATTTTCATTTATTTAAGTTTGATGGTTTCTATGGTTTTATATTCCATAAAAAATTTAAGTTTAAATTATTTCACTTTTAAATATGTACAATGATTTTTTTACAAACAGAATGTAATATAGTACCTACGTCACATTCCAATAAATCTAATCGGACTTGCGGAATTTCCGTGAGTCATAGTTCGTATGTACTTGATAATGTTATAAGCGAGCAACTTTTAAAATTATAATTAACAATTATATAACGGTAATGAATCTTGCTGAATGATGTGAGTCATTTCAAGAGCATCAGTTAAAAAAATTGAATAAATTTTTAATTACTTAGAAATAAATGGAGACTGGATATGTGATTTAAATTAATAAAATAGTGGCAAGCTTAGTTACCGTTTGGTCACAAAACTAATATTTATATTTAAAAAAAAAGGATTTTTAAAAATAATGGCTGTGGTTTGGTTTCTAAAAAACTGATAAAGCTTCAAGATGAACATAATATAATATAATAAATAACTTTAATGAAATATATTTGCAAAATATTTATTTATTGTTTTATTCAATACAAACTACACTCGGGTTACTCGACCAAGTACAAATTATGCGACGAAATACACTTATGGATTTCTGATATCTGTTAAATTGTTGGATATATTAAAATAATAACATAATAAATTATTATTAATAATTTGTTTGTCTTACAACGCCACTAAAAAGATCATATAATATTAAGGAGAAAAGAGCTATAGGAGCAGCTATGGCTATCACTCTATATCCTGGTGTAGGATCTCCAAAGTCATAACATAATCCAGTGTAAGTTCTTCCATTCTCGATGCAAGAAGATCCAGGAGATCCTACTTCGTATATTGACTCGCCAGAGTCACACCTCGACTCACTTTCATCAATAAATGTGTATTTTGCAACCAACCTAGCAATCATACTCCTTGTACCGTTGACTCCATCATCGAGCTGTTCTCTTACCCAACCCTCTTTATAAACTTTAGTTAGACTATCTAAGCCCCATGACGACTCTGTTGTTTGCATGATCTCTGTTGTTAATTCTCCGTTATTCAACTTTGTTCCTCTTTGTATTGAAATATTTATGAATGATTTTTCTGTAATACGAATATGGTTCCATTTTATTCCTAAAGAAGATAAAAAATTTAAATCTGTTAAGTTTTTATTATTACGCATATATGATATATCTTTGTGATTTATGACGCCACAAAATAATTTTGTCTCCAAGTGAAATGGTGCCCCTGGAGAAAATTCACAGAGAACTCTAATATCACCATTAGATTGTTCGCCGTAAGCGCACCCGATTTTACTTGTCTCAGCCCAAAGCAGCTGAACTGTGTTGAACGTGTTTACGGTCGTCCGGCCACATTGAATATCCGTTATCGTTAAATCCTTTCCAGCACTTGAAAACCAAACGTGAATACATCCAATAACAGGGTGGACAAAGCATTCAGGCCTAGGCGTGCTAAAATCATAAATAAATACAAAGGATATGTCACTAAATATGTTACAACTTACAATTTACTTATGCATTATCTTACCTACCATTGTGAGATAGCTTCTGATTTCTTTAAGCAACAATATTGCATATATTTTGAACATTCTAGTTGGGAAACCATTTGTCCATCGATAGCAGAACAAGGCGCTGCTCCTGGTAAACATTGGCGCAACCACGCTTCTGCTATCTTTTCTAGATCATAATCGTAGTTAATTTGTTTCATATTTGCAGCAGTAGGCAAATGAGAATATTTATTAACTAATCTGTGAGCGACACGATTTCGCATTGAATTAATAGTATTTGTAATAGTAATTTGGTCCAAAATTGTAGGCACGTGAACTTTATATTTTTTATGACATATATTTGAGTTATCGTTATTTGGAAACAAGCAGAGAGTATGATCTCCATAGCATGGTTGTACTCCACACCATTTATTAATAACGTGCGACATTGGCGGATCTCCTGCTTTATAAGCAGTTTGTTTTTTTGTCCAATGATCAATAACATTAATTAATTTCCCTCCATAAATTAAAAATACATCAGATTTCTTTTTCTTTTCTCCTAGCTCGCCATAAATAATAGGTAATTCCCAACAAGGAAACTCTTGAGGGACATACCAGATATTATTATCCAATGATTTATTATATTTTGTTTTAATATTAATCTTGGCGATCGCCGGTTCTAAATTATAAAACTTTGCATATGGTGTCTTATTTATTTCTGTCTTGTTTAGTTTATTAGGTATATTATTATTCTGATTTTTTACTTGATTGATTTCTTCACGTAATATTAGTGACAAATCATCGTTTACAGTATAATCATAATCATATTCTGTAAAGGATTTTAAGTCAAATATGGCCTTAAGACTTGCTTTTGTACATTTCTTTTCATTTACAGAAAGATTTTTAGTTGTTTTAGGATCTGCATAGCTTTCTACATTACGAACAACACTTTTATAAGGTCTTTTTCCTTTTCTAATTTGATAAGACAATATTATATTTTCTTTTTCATTAGTAGTATCATAATCATTTCTTTTTGGTAAACTGCTGAATGTTACATGAGATAAATGATGTTTTACAATTAATCTTCGGGCATTAGAATCATTAAGTACGGTTTCATTTTTATTATTTAATAAATAGTCATCGTTGTAATAATCTTCACTGATACTAACACATGCATGTAGTAATACACAATATATAAATAAAATAATATTTATAATACATTTTGGCATGTTAATATTTGCAAATCCAACTAGATTACTGTTTTTATGTAGCTATTTTTATTTTTCTTTGGCAAAAGGTTTTTATACGTTTTTAAAAGACGTAATGAAAAAGTTCCAAGTAAAACATTATAATCTCTTATCAAAAAATTGTACTAAATAGCTTAAAACAACATATTTGAATACATATTAATACATATCAATATTATACTTCATTTTAATATTCTTTAGTGAATAAGATGCAAAGGAGGCAAAATTCAAAGAACAATCACCTACCGAAGCATGTGTAATGCAAATGCGTGTGGGCGTCAAAGAAAATGTATGATTCATACCACAGCCGGCAATACAATGGATCATGTTGAATATTTTATTTCTAAGCATGTAAAAGTACCTAATTCACTTCGGTCCATATTGAAGATTATAAATCTATTAGCGGCTCGCTCGGGTTCGTCTCTAGAAAAGCAAAAACAAATCGATCCAACGGGAACCGTACATTTTTTTCGAATAAAAAGTAGCCTATGTGCTATTCCAGATTATAATCTATCTCTGTGCCAAAATTCATCCAGATGCGTTCAGACCAGACTCGACATACTTGGTGAATGAGAGCTAGACGGAAAAACATTGTAATAGTTATATCGTCACGACACTTTATTATTTACTAAGAGCACTCCATGTAACGTGATCATACGTACCAGGCGATCATAAGTGTTAATATTTGTTGTAAGAAATACGTGTGCACTCTGTGCAGGCCTTTCTTCGATGAGCTTTAACATGTACATTGTACAATGCACATTGCTTAATGTTCATGATAACCATAGTACTCGTAACAATTTTTATGACCTAATTTATGAGACAAGGGCAGACAGCGAAAGAAAGTTGTCCCTACCGGGTGTCCCACAACACCTCTCGACTTTTCATTTACCTTCCGCTGTGTCCATATTAATAATATGTTATTTTGAATAATTAATTTTTAAACATAAATCTGATTTAAGAACTTACTTAGTTTTGAAGTTGGTTAAATCTTAAAACATATTGCTATTCTTATGTATTAACAATTATTATATATTTTTAGCATATCCTGTTAACTTTGTAATATGTCATCCAAGTATAAACAAAGTTTTTCATATATAACCTTTATCGTTAGAAAAAAAATCAATAGTATTTGAATTTAAAAAACCCATAAGTTTAAGTACTATTTAAATTTATTTTCAGAGGTATCATCATTGCAGTGTTATCAATGTTTAATCAACCCACCGCCTGGCCAGTACTATAACACAACGAAAAGGCTTTGTGTGCATTTCGACCAGTCCGAAAAATTCATCGTTGACTGTCCGTTTTCCACTATGTGCATGAAGCAAGAGTTTCATCTTGATATACAAGATGGAGGTAAATTTTATGTTTAATTTATTATGATTGAATGAAATAGATTTTATACTTACTACTAAATACAACAAAATAAAAGAACTGCTATCATTTACATATTAATGTATAATAATAATATTTAGTGTTGTATTATTTGTAAATCGTAAAAGAATAATTTTATTTTAATTTTACATAAACAATTCCGTATATTTTTATTTTCTTATTCCTTTTAAGACTTATTATACTAGTAAATATTAGAACAAACATGTTAAATTTTAATACATTTTCAGTAAGAATCACTGGTGTACTTCGAGATTGCGCTCCACAGAAAAACGAATACCAGGATTACAAAAATGGGAGGTGGTCACCTAAGACGGAAATTTTAGAGCCATATGAAGAAGGCTGTTCTCAAATCGATAGTAAGGGAGAGAGAACCACTTCGACGAGGTAGTTAATTTTATATTTTTAAGTGTTAGGATTTTTCATCAGGACAGTACCTAATTATAAAAAAACTTTGACCGACAGATGCCCACAAGGCACAATCTCAAATATATTTACTTGTTAATTATATTTTAAAATGCCTTTTCTAATTAACCTTCATAGTCACACATATTTAAGGTCGTATAGAGGAATGTACGGTCAGTTGTGACGAGCGCATTAATAGTTGTATTTACAGTAAGTTCTATCTTGTATCACGATGATACAAGATATAGCTAATTGATATTTTGGTCATTTCCTAAACATAACGTTTATATGAACGTTATAATAAAAAATATAACATATTATGTATAAAGAGAGGGATTAGAAATAGTGGTTTTTTGATTTGTGGCCTCTATTGTTAGCAAACTACGCGATAATTTATTTTAGTAATTATAGTAAAAATATATAATAAAAATCTTATTGTACATATTATATTTCAACGTTTTGAATGCTTTACAATAGACATGGTCACGAGAAAGACAAATATTTTAGACATCTCTAATGTTATATTATATATGCGTAGTTGTTACAGACAGTAGACACAAAATTATACAATAGTTTGTAAGAAATAGAAAAATGGCATCGAAGTCACCTTACAATTATAATTGCTAATTTTAAAATTATAATATTAGTTAGATAAAGATGTAATTGAAGAAGGTACATACGAGTATATACATTATACATACCTCCATTTTTTTTTAGATTTCCATAATATTTGGTTTTATTCTAAAAACTTTTTCAACGAAATTTAAATTGCTTTTCTCTTTGAAATAGAAGCTAAACACGAATGCTGATGAATTATTATCTCCTTTCAGATATTGCTATTGTCGTCAAAGTCTATGCAACTCATCACCTACTTCTAACCACGAGGGTTACACGGACATTATGGGTGTGATAATGGTTTTTAACCTTATGAAATATATTAATAGCCTTAGGTAGTCTGTTGTTAAATATTAATAGTTAGGACAATCAAATAAGTGTAATTATTATAAAATATGTGCTTCCAAAATAAAATTTGAAATTAAAATCAATCATCAATTTTTAACAGCGACACTGTGACTAATTGTGGTTTAAGTTCTATATTTATATATTCCAATTTAATAGAGGAAAATGTACGGTTTATGTTATACCTCATGTTAAGCATAAGTACATATTGTATATGTATATGCATTCTGCATATAAATGTTTTAATAAAATGCCATCTGCATATTGTGTAGGTGTAACAACTTCAATGTAAAAAAGTTTCGATTCCAACGCAGTACCTACTTTTGTATCCTTATGTGAGGTTAAGCTAGCAATATTTTATACACGCTTTTCTGATTTACTTATTAGATATTATAATAAATATAAGAAAGCTAAAAGCTATGAGCTAATATGTGATACTATGTGATGTTACTGAAGCAGTGATGTAAATGTTGTATGTCATTTTTTGTTTTTTAGTTTAATAAACAATATTAAATTATTTTTTTTTTGATAGCTTTATATGTACATACTAATAGATAATATTTAATTATTTTGTTTCGCTAGCCAATTTACTTTAATTTCAACTTAAAGAAATGCTTTTGTATTGTCATATTTGTAATATTCATACATATAATATGTATAATTATTAATTATAAAGACCTTCACGAAGCTCTAGACTGAGGTCTATCTCTAAATAAAACAATTATGTTATTTTAAATATTTAAATTTCATGATAGTACCTAACCTATATTAAAATTTAATAAATATATGTATAAGTTCATTATTGAGTGTTCCAGTCATATTAAACTATAAAGATTTTTTGGCCAAATTAAAATAAGTTTTTTAATAGTACGGACTACAGACTCCTCGTGAGTAGTGAATAAATCGAATAAATAAAAACATTTTTATTGTTTTATTATAGCCGCTATAGAATTCGTCATTCTCATATTATCCTAAAGAAGTGACATCGCAATCCGGGAGTGTTTGGAACATAACTATATTAATGTTTTTGTGTTAATATTTTTTTTAATTCATCAAACACTATCTAGATATGCATATTTAAATAAAAAAATTAATGAATGCGTTTATGAATGCGTACACGCGCAAGAAGTAAAACTTCTGTAGGTTATCGGTACTCTTTACGAAATTCAATTTATGTTTTAAATAATTTGGATAGGTAAGATACTAAAAATAACGCATATTAGGCATATTACAATCATATATTTATAGAATATCATTTAAGGAAAGAATATAATATTATATGTATATCATTTGTCAGATAATAACAACGGTTACCATGGCAACAAACATACGTACATTTTTTCCTAACACATTCACCAGCTTACCCCCCAAATCAAGCGTACGTAATGAAGTTTTAATTCAAAAAATATATTTTAGCAGGTAAATTACAAACTCTAAAACCTTTATCACGTAAAGCGAAAAGACGTACAGTAAAATATACGAGTAGATAGAAAAATGTAAAAATTGTTCATAAATAATAACCTTAGATTTTTTTAAATCTATTGACTACGATTTTAATCTCCGACAGTATTAAGCTGTTAACGACCATACCGGCTTAACTGAATGGTCGAGTGCGCACACCAGCTAATTGCAAACCACCACTTGTAAGCGGTTTCCATACATATTTAAATTTAAATCTTGTTCAAAATTGTAAAAATTGACTGACTATTGGCTGGTCATAATAACTTATGTATCTTTAACAATTTGTTGAAATTATTACAACATGTAGCTTATGTCATATTTTGGGTTTCAATAAACGAAGATGGTAACAAAGCTATCTTTGACACTGATCTATTTTTCTCATTTACCGCTTACCAAAGTTAATAAACGCATAGAAAATTGACAGAGAGGGTTTCAATATTTTTTAAAAGCTAATTTTTATTAGTTTGACATACTGATTTGTCTATCCCTCGGCCGATAATAATTAATCAACGGATAACAGGGTTTTATACGTAAAAAATAAATAGTCTTATTTAGCGATGAGAGTGATAGTGAGATTTAGGAGCGGGTTAATCCATTGTAAATCTGGTTTCTATGGAATTAGAAAATAACCGAAATAACTGTTGTATAGCGAAAGGAAATTTTTAGATCTTAAATTTACATGTCAAACTGAATAAAATAATAATAGTAATAACAAATAATTGGCCCGCAAGACAGCTCGTGGAAAGATGTTGATGAGTGGGGAAGGCGAATTACCGTCCGCCAAATATTCAATCTGAGACTGTTGAGCAGGCGAACACGTCCGACAGTCTCATCTAATAGCCTTGTTTTTAGTCCATCCAAACCTCAATCCATAAGCCTATTTAGTTTTCCACATTTTCCATAGTCCATACGCATTATCCGGAGGCCACCTTTGTGCAATTCCCTATGGGTTACTCAGAGATGGATCCCGGATGACGCGTCACATTAAATAAACTTGAATCTCTTAAGCGACCTCTACGTGTTGGTGTTGTGTCCCCACGCAAGCCTTTCAAAGGACCCGTCTCCTTCAAGCCCGTGAATACCAAAGAGATACAAATAGCTATAAGCCAGTATGATATATGTATGTATTTTTAACAAATTAAATATTTATAATGAAATTAAACTGACATACAGTTTTTTGAAATGCAATAACAATACGTTGCCAAGGGTTGAAGACGATTACCAAAGATAAGAAACCTAACAAAAATTTTTATATTTTATTAATATTATTATTAAAACGCCAGTAAGAGATAATTTAAATGTCATCCGAGTTTAACTGCTGGTAGATTATTGAGATCGGCCATTTACCCACCCCCCGCAAAGAAATTTAAAAAAATCAAACTATCAATTTAATAGTAATTTAATGATAGCATCTTTTGTTTTGAATTTTAAATTTGCGTATACAAATGCCGCGTGTAATAAACAAGCAACAAATTGTAAAAGACAAAGGCAAAGAGAACGTCATTGATAATGCTTCTGAAGGTGAACAAGATCAAGTAGTTTTACGCAGTGACCGTGACAATGAATCTCAAAATGCAAGTTAGGCGGGCGACCATATAAATTAGCGAAGGTATTACCACAAATCTAAGCCAGTTTTTTACAAAGTCAAAAAAGACGTAACGAATCATTTTACCTTGGAAAAGGTAAGCAATACTAGGGTTAACAATCTACGTAATGTTGTTACTGACGCTGTTGAAGCGAAGCATCTTGCTAGGAATACTACGACAAACAAAAGGGCAGGTATTCTTAAGTGTTTTTTAAAGAAAAGTAATACAACTTGCATTCAAACACAAGGGAGTATACTCTATGTATACAAAATATTTTTAGATCGTTACTCTAAAATTCTTACATAGAAGAGTTAGACGATATTTTGGCTGCTTTATCCATCTGAAGTTCTTATTTGAATTATTATCTAGATTAACAGGCCATTGACGGCACCGAGATAGATTTTTTCAAATACAATAAGCTACTCAATAGCTTATTAAATGCCGAAGACAAGAGAGCCGTCGAGTCTTTCGGCGCGCGGGAGAGCTATGTGCGGCGATGTATATAGTTCATACCCGGCTCTTGAGAGTTTACATCGAGGCACAACAGATGGCGCTACGGTCGATTTAAATCGCGTTGTTGTTTGGTTCAGTAGAATAGTCCATAGGCATTTTTTTTTTATTAAACGAAAACTGAAGGTCAAGATTGAGGAATATCACTTGTTTTATTACTTTCAAGTGGCTCCAGATATTACTAATAGATATCTCAGGCTGTAGGCATTTTGGGGACACAGCTGTAACTAGCAAGAAGTGTCGAAAAAAAGTCTTATCACACTATTTCGCGATAATTAACTTCGTTCCAAAAAAAGGCATTACATGCTTGTATTAAACTCGATAGACTACTTGTTACCTTTAAAGCAGGTGTCTTTAAACCCAAATTAAACTTTTATTCACAATTCAACACATTACGTATTTACCAATACAAGAAATCGAAGAAAGTCCTTTTTACAGGTAAATAAGTACATAAGACAAATACATAGGTATATTATTACGTGGCAACAAGGATGCTTCAGTGCGCAAGTGCGACTCACACTTTGCCAATTTTTAGATTTTTCTTATATACACGTTTTAGAATTTTGATATTAATAAATTAAAATATATTTTGCATAAAAAAGAAAATCAATTAGGTACTAACAAATCCTCGGGCCATTTCCAGAATTTGCGTTACTTACCTACTGTACTTTTTCTTGAAATAAATATATATATATATACATATTCCAACTAATATAAAACGCGTGCGCTATATAAAAATTGCCAGATCATAATATCATGTAGGCATATTATCGGCATATGTAAAGGATGTGACATATTATACTGATATCAAGAGAAACGTTTCACAACAAAGCAATTAGCTCGCATATTAACTAAGTATAAGTAATCTTTTCAATTGTATACATAGTTTCCATCGAAATACAAATTGAAAACTATACTTTCTACCTGCTACAATATACACAATATCATTTTGTTTAGTCTTCCCAGTAAATAACATTATATAAAATAGTTAATTCATAATAAAAACATTAATATCTGATGGAATTATAAAATTATCCATCCATCTAATGCAATCAGTATGTTTATAAAAAAACTGATTTTATAAATAAGATAAGATTTTATAAAATTGAATTTAAATATGTATGTCGAAATACCTTTTGTAAAAGAATAGTGTCATCTTGTTAAAAATTGTATACAATGCAATTGTCAACTGTTATCGAGAGATAAAATGTAAAAATTTATAATTATTATCTTTGACGTAAAACGTTGATAAAAGACAAAACAAAATGAGAAACGTTTGAAGTGCGAGCAACAAAAATACAAATAAAGTGGGATCGCCAAAAGTTGGCCAGTGTCGCGCCGGCGCCAGCATCGATCGCGTGACTCAAGCGTTATTGTGCGAGTCTTAAGAACCTTATTTTGACGATACATGAACATGTCCCGTTTTGCCACTGGGCTTCCTTCCTGTGAATCATGGTTTAAGCGTTCGTATCCCCACAACAACTTCTGTCAGTAAAGCACATGGAGCCATATGCGCCAAGTGTGCGGCAGAAGCGCACGGTATTACGCGCACTTCATGTAATTTTTCACATTTCAAAACTTGTTCGCAGTTAGTGAGGAGTTTTAAAATTGGCTTTATCGAAAACAACTAAAGTGTCACACATAAATAATGGAGTTATCAATTTATTTTTTAGCGTTGTCGCTATTTATTAAAAGTGAGTTAATTATGATTATAATATAATTATTTATTATTTTACTAAGGTAACAAATATTTTAAATAATATTGGCAAGAAAAACAAATAAATCAATATTTATTGTGGACTTACAAAAATAAGCAGTTATTTCAAAAAACAATTTATATTCTAAACCTATAATATAGTCGTAGCACATTATGAATATTTTAAGCAACTAGACTTCCTTATACTCACGATTTAGTTTCTACGTTTACTATATAATATAAATAAACTGGCCTTCAAATTTTTATCAATCACGTACAAAAAAAAATTAGGTTCAATAATTTTGCATTAAGCATTTGTAATACAGCTGAGTATAATATTTTGTAATTACATTTTAGCATAGATAGGTAGATAATTTTTTCAATGAAAATTATTTTTCTACATTTAGCAATTACTATAATAATTAATATGTGAATAAATGAAATATATTTTAACATGTAATTCCCACTATATATGTAAATGACTAATAGGGAAAGTAATCCCATTAAACCCATTAATATTATAAATAGTTTAGTCAATAAGTGCCTTTTAGGTCAACTTTTTTCAGCAGTCTCGGATAAATATGAACGAGGTGTCATTCGATTCGGAATGGTATGTAGATGATTTTTTAAAAAAAATATGTTCCGCTTGCAAAAATTGCAAAAATTATAAACAATTAACTAAAAATAAAAAAGCAGATTAGTTTTTTGCAAAGATCTCAAAAACTAATTAAGATTTTTCAAATCTAAAGAAAGATTTAAAAAGAGAAGAAAAAATCCTAAAAAAAAAAGCTCAACTCCCGGAACTGTAGGACCCATATTCATAATTTTCTCAAAGGGATGAACATACGGCGTAAAACGGTTGCTCTGGCTTTCGTAAGCTACGCTTACTTCGGACACTTAATCAATAAATATTATTTAAACTTATAAAATATGAAAATTAAGAATTGAAAAAATTCAGACATCTACTGGATAGATAAATGAACAATAATCCGCGGTCAAAAAAATTTTATCGTGATTTTTCTATTAATTATGCATTAGTTAATTAATAACT
This sequence comes from Fabriciana adippe, assembly GCA_905404265.1. NCBI lineage: Eukaryota > Metazoa > Arthropoda > Insecta > Lepidoptera > Nymphalidae > Fabriciana > Fabriciana adippe. Next base: position 8,037,775 of record FR990001.1, on the reverse strand, counting down.
TCTTCCTACTTGAACATGAATATTGCAAGTGCGATAATTGTTAAATAACAAATCTGAGATTTTTTGCCTTTTTAATATTGGAGCTTGGTTGTTCGTTTTTAAAGGTCGTTTATAGGTTTAGCGTTTAGTATAGATTTCTCGGAGATGAGATATTTTCCCGCAGTAAAAAATATCCTATATGTTAACCCGGACAACCAGCTATCATCATATCAAATTTCATCAAAATCCCTCCAGTGGTTTTTCCGTGATACGGTCACAGACAGACAAACAAAAAAAATTTTAAAAACTATAGATTCGGTCTCTGTATCGATAATATCTATTTCAATAAGATTTTCCAAAAAATATTTGATGTACAGGTTCGGCTTAGCTAGAATTTTATTATACATATGTATAGATGAGGCAAGCGCTATTCAATTACGAAAGAAACTAGTCGCCTAGTTTATCACTAATAAAAAGGCAGACAGAAATATGATTTTTAATAGGCTAAAAGCCATTTAGCCAAAGAGCTTAATTTGTTGTAATTAAAAAATAGGTTTATTTATAAAAGTCTCGTTTTTTGGTTTCTACAAAAGAATTGCAAGTATTATCTATACAGATACATAAATAAAATTGGAGTGTCTGTTTGTGATATTAAAATAACCGCTTTTTACTAAATGCATATGGATGTATACACGGTACATATACCAAAACAACATTTTTTTACAATTTTTGTCTGCCTGTCTGTTTGTTCCGGCTAATCTCTGAAATGGCTGGACCGATTTTGACGGGACTTTCGCTGGCAGATAGCTGATGTAATAAGGGGTAACTCAGGCTATTTTTATTTTAGAAAAAAAATAGGGTCCCACGAAAAAAAATTAAAACCAAATTAATTAATTAATTTTGTTTTGGGAAGCAACCTAGGGACGAACCCGAGCGAAGCGAGGGTGAGTCGCTAGTGTATACTAATGTTAGAAAGAGGTAAAATTTGTGAGTTTGTTACGTTGTAGGGGGTATTCTCTGGATCTACTGAACCGATTTAGATGAAATTTGGTAAGAAGATAGTTTGAGACCTTGGGAAGGATATAACAGACTTTTTATTCAAAAAAATTGTAGGGGGAATCAAGCTAGGGACGAACCCGAGCGAAGCGAGGGTGAGTCGCTAGTAATTAATACATCGATAATAATGATTTTTTTATAAAATAGTATACTATATTACCTTAAAAACTTAGCAGATTTATTTTTATAAATAGATTCAATTGCAAATTCAAAACCAATAAATTGCATATAAAAAGTCTCATTTAATTATATACTTAAAATAAATATGCATTTAACGGTTGTCGAACCTGTAAGTAAACACGCATCACGATTCACGGTTAAACAATGTAAAGTAAAGATAGAGACAAAAAATCTAAGGGTTATTCGTCTTACAATAAGTTTAATTTTCTTTTGAAATAAAATCGAATTAAGACATTTTGTTGTAGAAAAATAACATTTCTAAAAGAAATAATCAACTAGACACACGTGAAACACTAAAAATACCTGTTCATGGCGAGATTTAGGAATATAGTAAGTAATCAGATTCTATTTAAAAATTATGACGCATTTTTAATAGGTTAAATTAGATTGCTTCGATTCTAGGCTAGTATGAAATTCTTTAAATTTTTTGTATGTACCTATACACTACTATCAAACGATTTATAACGAAACATTAGAAAGTCGTTCCGTCAAATGTCTGCAGACTTATGTCTTCTGTATTAATTAGTTAATTCTGTATTATTTAGTTTTTTTTAATTTCAAAAACATTTTATTGATTAATACGTCTAGGTCTGTGTACATTTAATTAATTATGTCTGTTGCGTGACTACTATTTCGCAGTCCTTGACATCGCAAAATGGTTCTTTGTCAAAACCTTATTAACATTCAACGACACCATTATAGTCTAGTCCTCCCACAGCATAAAAATATATTTTATGGTTTACTATTTACATCTATTAAAGACACAGTTGATGAACTTGTTATAAATATTAAAAAGAAAGACTAAAATTATCACACATTTAATTTGTTAGTATACAATAATATTTATTTATTATATTCAATTTAAAATATTTTAGACTTGAGGTATTTCTTCTATTTCTATGCTAACCTAAATGTATTAGATCTTTGCGTAAGAAATTGCCGATTTTAATACTGGCTAGGGTGGTGACCAATCTCTTGAATTGAATTTCATAAAAGCCCTATGACATTTCTTTTTGAAATCAGTTTTTTATATTGCAGTTCGCTTTTTTTTATATAACTATTTTTGTGACCATCGAAAGTCGAACGTGCGCGTATTTTTGAATATTATTCGCATTATAAATACTAAACAACGCAACAAAGACGGTACGCAATAACGAAGTGTATGGGCCAGATGCCGCAAGAGAATGCACGGTGCTTCCATTCTGAAAATTTTGATTTCAACAATGAGCCCTGTGGCCGATAGGGGACAACGATAACCGGGTACGAACTAACAACCGTCCCCAACGAACGTAACGATACTGATTCATTGACATCTTTGGAAGATAAAAAAAGCAGAGGTGTATACTCTGAAGAACTGCAAATATGTTGATGGACAAGTCTCGTCAAACAAACGAGACTTGTCAATTGGTCTAGTCTAGTCTTTTTTAAAAATAACACACAACTGCACACCGCACTCGAAATTTAATTCATTAATATTGGCCTATACTTCTGTTAATTACATATACATATTTTTTGTGAACAAGAGTGTTTGTTTTTTTTTTCAATTTAAAACGGCAATTTTATAGACGAGGTCGTAATGTGTATTATGCCTAGCACATGATCAATGCGTTAAAATAAGTAAAAACTTATAAATATTGTACATTATTCAATGTTTCAAACTTTCAGTTGCATCGTGTATTCATTGTTTTAAATGTGAAGAAGAAGCAATAGACGGATCGTTGTTATGCAAACATTTTGATGGCGGCGACAAATTCTTAGTAGACTGTGTACATTCTACCATGTGTTTTAAAAGAGAGACAACCCATACATTTGGAGATGAAAGTAAGTATATATAACAGTATTAAAAATTAATAATTAATTTATGATAGAAATAAGCAGAAGTATGTACGTGCATATGAAGAATGATTAAGGATAAATAAAAGACTTATAATACCTATAATTGAGGTCCACATTCTGAAATATATGTTTTTTTTTAAATCTGTTCTATTATTCACGTATATACTTACAAAGTTTTAACTTTACGGCTCATTAAGGTCAAACGAGTGAGAGACAGATAAGCGAGTAAGCCCGGGTTTCTTTTTTTACTTTTCAGCCCCCAAAAAATTTAAAACCCAAAACGTTGCACACTTCTTAGAGATAAGTTAGCCATATAAAAATATGTTGATATTCTATAATTATTAAATTGAAATATGTAAGCTAGTTTACCACATATAATTGTGGTGGTTCTTTCACATTAGACAAGATACGATAGCTACGAAACCTAAGTATTTACCTACTTAGTATCCAGTCTCTGTATATGTCATATTCCGACGGATAGGTATCTCTAATAAACATTGAACAACAAAACTTAAAATGGCAATAATCTAGTTTCTGCTTTTCTAGTAAGCGCTAACTCATAAGGTCTATCGCATTTTAAAGCTCATATTAAGTGTCGCTGACAAATCTTTATATGGTCCCTTGACACCATTTCGAAATATATGTATATGTAAATGTTCCTAGAGCTAATAAATAAGAGAATTAATTCTGATTTCAAAGTGTAATAATTTTTGATAGAGTAAATCGAATTTAATAAAATAAAACTTTTTAAATAAAACCATCTTCTCAGATTTTGAAAAAAATTTTTAAGAGAGAATTGAAATGATTTTCTTTATTGATTGTTGTAAAGCATTCGAAACGTCGGAAACCGACAATCAAAATAAATCCGCGAAAAAAACCGAAAAGATTTTATTTTGTCAAATATTTGCGTAAATGTAAGAAAGTAAAATAAAGCTTACATGTTACCTCGAAATACTGTAACTATTTTATGGATTAAAAATGTAAGTATTTTATGGATTAAACTCTATTCGGGAGTTTTGATTTTGGTGAAACACAGACAAAAAATGTAAAAACGATAGGAATTTCTTTTATTACCTATCAGCCCTCCAAACATTTTTTTTTGCAAATATACGCTATGTACATGCACGTGAAACTTTCATTCTTATTATATCTAGCAGAACCCGCGGCTTTGCTCGCGCAAAAACATCAAAAAAACTCTTTGGCTTTATGCTATTAGTATGGAGGTATTAGTAATGTATGGAGGTCTGCCCGATATGTTAATATTTATGATTACTGCTCAGCTCCCTTGGGTAGTAGCAAGATATATAGCTTATAGCCTTCCAGAATAAACGGGCTATCTAATGGAAAAAAAATATTCAAATCCGATTAGTAGTTCCTGAGATTAGCGCGTTTAATCAAACAAAACAAACAAAAAAAACTCTGCTTCTTTATAATATTAGTATACATGAGTACCTTATTCATTATTATTTTAAAGGATAAATACTTTATATTTTCATACTTAATTCATATTGCTATAGGTAATATCAATGTGACCAACCAAAATTAATAATTAAAAAGGGTCAAATCTGTAACGTTTCATTGCAACCGTTGAGAACATTGAGCAATTAACATCTTTGAGTTACATCACTGCACTGGTTATTACTTATTAACCACTTACTGTCCATTAGCTAAAACTAGACTCACGCTTTCACATGTAAGTATGTCGATTTTGTTTAGAGCAAGCTGTGTTTGATAATATCGACTAGACATTTTTGATTTCAGTATTCACTAGGGGAAAATATTTGCTTCATTTTAAACGGTTTGATCTATTGTGCACTTTTGTTAATGAACGATCTCTTCGGTTTTCATTTGAACTATTATTTAAGATGATGTAATTAGCTAGATTAGATGTACGAGTATTAAGTTTAAACATAGAAAAGTACTATTTGGCAATTAAACAATTTTTGATCCTCTTTTTTTTTGATTGTTTAATTGATACTTTAATACTGATCTTCTAATAAATATATAAAGGTTTACAGTACAATAGAGAATGATTCCAAAAAACGATGTTTTTTAGAATTTTTAAACATTGGCAATCGATTTTGTTATAGGCTGTCGGTCCGTATAGTCGAGTGCATGCTTTTATTAAATTTATCTTTAGGCTTTCGCTCTTTTAACTTTTATCTATTCAGTTATAAAAATTAGAATTGAAGCTAAGTAAGACGAAATTATAAACGCGTCTATTTTCTGGATTAATTGACTGCGCTTTAACAAATTCAATTTTAGTCATTTTAACTAATGATTACACACAACATTTAACAGGGTGAATTGTAAAAAATTAAAATAATCTTAGTTATAAAACTAGCTAAACAATAATAATAAAGATTATAAAACACATTATTTGAGCCAAATAAAAATTTTATACCTACATAATATCCTACTATGTTTACTTAGTTTAGTACTAATTAATCGTAATTAACATACGTACATTAGTATTTGTATTTCAAGTTTTATACATAAGTTTTCCTTTTTCATTTACAAATGCAGGATAATTACTAATTAAAATTAGTAGTATATATGAATCGTGATCCGCCCTGATTTCGCTCAGTTCGAATTATGACAGCAGCATCTTTTTGAAACTAAAAATAATATCAATTAATTTAAACCCTATCCATATAATATAAATCATAAGTTGTACCGACGTAAATAGAATAACATATTATGTCAAAAAAAAATTTACTCGAGACGAGAAAAATGACAAGAAAAACAAACCTGCAATAAAATATCGTATTTAGATTTTTTTTGTTTGTTGCAAAACGTTACTGTTTTTAAGGACGTTCGATTCAGTTTAATTTTGTTATTTCCTAAAGGGAGTTCTCAATGTGTCAATTTCAGAATAATTATTGACTCATTGTTTTTGTTACAATTATTTAAAGTTATCTCATAGTATAGTCGTATTATTACCGTACGAATTTAAAATGAAATTAGAATAGAGTACAGTCAATATGGGTAACTTTGTCCTTCCGTATACCATAGTCCATAGGCCCACACTTACACACTACCAAGTTTAATTAATTTACTGCTACAGTGCTTAGATAATGTATTTCAAATTTAAAAAAATATATTATTTAGCTATCCTTGTAAATTATCTCTAAGAATAAGATAAGAAACTTCAAGGGTTGAAGATTTCCGTTATCAAAAAGCTTCTGTTGGGTGGAAATGGCCATCTAAACCTGATTTCGTGAATTGTAACGCTAAAGATATTGTGAAGTATTTAGATCACAAGCAAATAGTCCTAAAAAGCAGATACTACGAAATACGTGATGACTTTCTATACCTACATGGAGTGGGGAGACTAACACTAATTTCATCATTTTTCACAACTGATTTTTTAATTTTTTTTTTCTGTTGGTTTACGTATTTGATCTCGTTTCACTTAGAAAGAGTATTTCTTATTTTAGATTTAGGTAGATCTAAGCGTAATTTTAATTGATAAATACAAAAAATATTGTTTTAAACGGATCCGTAAAAACATACACTAGGTATGCAAATTTTCTAGTCTATTTTAAGGCAACCCTAAACTTTTTGTTATATTTTTATTATCTATGGCGTAAGTTCACTTCTTCAAAGCTCTGAATTAGGAGGTTAAAGTTACCCATAATCTTGATATTAAAAGATACGTAGTGAAATCCAGGACCAGACATAGGTGGTACAAAGTAACCCAAGTTTCCGCAAAACTTTGGCCCAGCCGAAATTCGCAAAATTTTTCTTTACTGTATTTAATTGATACAGTAAAGAAAAATTTTGCGAGATATTGGATCCTCACAAGAAAGAGAATACATGTTTTTAACAACATAAATTGATCAAAGAGAAATATTTGGTGATAAACTTATGTAAATCGACATTACTTTCTTCCCTGCGTGGAAAACATTAAGAAAAAAAAAATATTAAAAAAATAACATTCCAGTATTAAACGAAGTTTTCCCTCCTGATATAATACACTAATTTCGTTGTATTTAATGTTTAAAAGGGACAAAGTCGCGGGTTTTACTAGTTTATTACATGTGTTAAATATGTTACATTACAGTGTCGTCAGTGACAATAGTTCAAAGGGGATGCGCGCCACAAACATTAGACGGTGACCAGGCGAAAATAAACGGAAAATGGCGGCTAGTGAACACTACATATGAAGTGTACGAGGAAGCTTGTAAGGAAGATGTTTCAGAGTTACGAGTCGCTAAAATCATAAACTGCTATTGTAGGGGACATCTTTGTAATAACTCTAAAGCAGTTCTAAGTAATTTCAGCATCGTATATTTATTAATAATTTTCATGTATACCGTAAGTTAATATACGTCGTCATAATCTTAGTTAATTACACAATACAATTATGCAAAAACTACAAAATTTAAATATTGCATTTACAGTACCTATGAAGTTAAAAACTAAATTGTCAGTTATAAAACTTTCACCATCACGTATATCTCTGAGACTTGCGAATGCGAGTTTTAATGACAGTCGAAAATGAATTCCATACTGCCCATTACGAACTATGGATATGAATTCGAAACTAAATTCGTCCGCAATAAATATATGGTCTTCGTTCACGTATCCAGGGCATTGTACTTATAATATTTATTTAACTTAAACTTAATCTATACAGATAAAATTGAATTGTCTGTTTGTAACGTCAAAATAACAGCTTTTTACTAAATGCATATTAAAATATATACGGTACTTATAAGAAAAACTCAATTTTTAAAATTTTTGTCTGTCTGTTTGTTCCGGATAATCTCCGAAACGGCTAGATTGATTTTGATGGGACTTTTACTGGCAGATAGCTGATGTTGTTATAAGTAATTTAGGCTACTTTTATTTTAGAAAAAGAATTAAGGTTTCGCTCAAAAAAAAATAAAATGTACCTAGGGACGCACCCACGCGAAGCGAGGGTAAGTCGCTAGTATTCAATCAAATAAGAGTTCAACTCGTATCATCTGGCTTAGAAAAAAACATTGTCTGGCTATCTAGCTTCGTTTGATATTATTACAATCATTAATGCTCGTTTTATGTATTACTGTAAATTATAATATACCTTTAGGGAACATATTTATGCCCCATCCATTTTAAAATCCAGTAAGTATACAAATATACCTACTGAAAACGTTCAAAGTTTCGTTGAAACATTTATTTGCTTCAATGAACTCTATGATCCAAAGAAAAAAATAATAATTTGTTATCACTTCAATATCGCTAGTCATACTTTAGATGATAATTTTAAATGAAAAATCACATTTTTTTTGCAACTTACTGCCATTTTTGTGTCTTTAAGTATAACGATTATGTAAATATTTTTACGCTATTTTTATAACGCTAATGATAATAATATATGAACAAAGTTCACTGTTAATTTTATAGTCATTATTATAAATTATACCTATTACAAATTTTAAATGTTTTATTACCCCACCATATGTTCAAGAATATGAATGATCATTAATATAGGTACGATTAATATTCAATAAGATTAAGTCGAGAATGTCTAAAGATGTAGGTATACACTATACAGTATTATATAGAGCCAGTTTTATTGGCTTTTGAGTTTGGACTTTGGAGAATGTAAAGCACGATTTTGTTCAACCATTTCTATGTGATTGATGCATAAGCAAGTTGACGAAATTAAAAAAAAAAAGTATTCACTTGTAATCAATACCGAACACACACACACACTAACGCTGTTTAATCATACAAAACAAAACTAAAAACTGTTATACTGTAATCAGCTTTAATGTAAAAAACGTTAGATAATGATTTTTACAATGTTGTCAATTAGTTGTTTAATAAAATATTGCAATATAAAATATGTAATAATCGTAATTGGGGTCAGCAAAAAAAATGTTTATTTTAATATACCTAATCTAAATTATCGTTATCTCAGACGCCAAAATAAAAAATAAAATACGTACTAACATGAAAAGTACAATGTAAATGTAGGATAATAATTATAATTCATTTGAATACGTTTAACAGGAAAGCCACTAAAAATAACAGCATTGTTTTATTTACATTTGTTTCAATGTACACATCGTTCGATATTTATCGTAGCAATCGAGTTTACACAGTCTATATGTATTTTACATAATACATATAACATATTTTACATATTAACTTTTACAACAATTGTATTCAACCCTTTTTAACGTCCTACGGCTGGGCACGGGCCTCCCTTCAATACGAGGGAGATCAGGCCATAGTCCACCACGCTGGCCAAGTGCGGGTGGGCGGACTTCACACGTCTTTCGAAAACTTGCTAGGTTCTCTTAGACATGCAGGTTTCCTCGCGATGTTTTTTTCACCGTTTACAACAATAAGTTTTACATATACCTACATATTATAAATTAATGTCTACCTTGTTTGGACTAATCCCAGAAACTACTGTATGGATCTTTCTAATGCTTTCACCAATAAAACGAGGGATTAACTAGGAAGGAACTGTAATTTATGAATATTCTTCAAAGAGATTGCCTAATATTTTAAGTGCGATGGGAATCAAAAGAGACCGCTAGTGCCTATATAATGTAAACTTTAATCAACTTTCAATATCAATCAAAATATATTTGAACTTTAACATAATCTACCTTTTAAGAATAATTAAAACATAATTAATTATTAAGTTATTTTTAAGAGAGAAGTCTCGTTTTTATTGGCCCCTTTAAGTTGACATAGATTTAGATTACTTTGAAACTGATTTAAAGTTGGCGTAAAAAAAATCTTTAGTACTAACGAAAAAAGAATTAAGTGTTTTTTGTTCAATATTTTATGAAAATTCGATAAATTATATAGTTTCTATTTGATTCTATATTTTTAGCAAATATTAAGAAATATGAACGTGACTGAATATACATCATCTTTCTTAGCCGTAATTAGACCGGGGTAGTACATTTAAATATTCAATAGGATATGAACCGCGCGTCACTCAGACAAGTCAGGTACATGCACATTAACTATAATGTTTTGCAGCTATTATTATATATTTAGTCTTTGGCGTTTCTCTTTCAATTATTGACCGTGTAACTTTTGAAGGACTAATGGATCAAGATCCGGCTGCAAGATTGCTACGTTCATAGCGTATTTAATCAAAATCAATTTTTTATTTACAATAATAAAAGGGACAATATGTTTTGACCGGGGTGCCTATTAAAATGTGCCCGCTAGTATGTTTAATTAAATAAATAATAATTGACTTTTTGGAACAAAATCGATGCACATGTTATTTAAATGAATTATACTCCACTTTACAGAAATACACGTAGAGAACTTGAAAAGTGATAGCTGTCGATGCGCACTTGGCCGAAACCTCTTCGCAGCCAGGTGTAAACAGGTCATATTTTGGTACATTTAAACGTTCATGGCGTATGTTCATTATTTATATATCAAATTAAAGCTAATTTTTTTCTGTACCTGATAAACTACGGCTGCCTATGTAAAAGTGGTATTTGTTTTGTTGTGACGTTTCATGGTTGTGCTACGAGTCGATAGATAGCACTGTAGTCATGTTATTGATAAAATCTGTATTATGGAGCAAAATGGCTTATATTCATAAGAAAAAGGAAAACACCAGATAAGGACATAAGGCACCCTCTTATATCCAGATTGTGTCGCATGTGTTTGTGTATGAGTTGTAAAAGAATCTTATATGCTAGAAGATAGAATTTCAAATTTCACATAATCGTAAAATCTTTTTTGTATCATAAATCAAACATATCAATATTCTAATAGCCCTAATCCGACTAAGATAAGATATTGCGTATCTTTATTGATTTATATTGTTACAAAATAACAACACTGTACTAAGGTATATACATAGTAAAATTACTTACATTAGCATGGTTTTCAACAAGGCACAGAAATACGACGTCCTCCCGCAACAGCCTGACGGCACCATGTAGGGGTTGTGGCGTTTTACTTTTCAGCATGCGATATAAAAGTGCAGATGACATGTGGGCGAAATCTTCACCTGTTCCAAGAGTATACATTATTTTTATAAAATGAATATAAAAAAAATATGAATATAAATGAAGTCGCAAATACATTTCGTAAATATTATAAATGCGAAAGTTTGGATGGATGTATTTTTGTTACTCAATCATATCAGAATGGCTGAACGGATCTGGATGAAATTTGGCACAGAGATAGATTTATAGTCTAGAATAGTACATAGGTTACTTTTATCCCGGAAAAATGTACGGTTCCCGTGGATAGACTTGTTTTTCAGTAAGGACAAACCCAAAGCAAAGCGAGCGTGAGTTGCTAGTAGTGAATAATTTTTTAAGTACAATAGTTACATCTGTAACTGTAGTGAAAATAACTCAATTTCAATTCATAAGGCTGAATCTAGCCTTGACATTGTGTTCATTACTGGAAACTAGAAAATCATAGGCCCAGGCATAGATTTTACCAGCCGGTAACATCACTCACTATAAAATAAAAATAATGATGCTAATAAATTTTCATAGCAGGGCAACAAACTCATTGCTTTTGTATTATCGCTCACTTCTTCTAAGAATTATGTACACATATTAATACTTATAAATAATTTAGATTTACATTTTTGTTAAAACTGTCTATTAAAAAGCAAATATTAGGCATATTGTAAAAAAGTATATTTACATATTATAACATGATTACATAGCTCTACCATAAGACATTATTTCACAATGAAAGGCCAATGTAATAAAGTATATATGATAAATAATAACCTGTGAGATCATCCCAATGTGCTGATATTAATCCAGAACAATGCTCTTTCAGTGCTGAGGCACCAATTTCATCAGCAGCTGAATAAAATTTCACACAAGTTCTGAAAAACAAAACAAGATATTTATAATCATGAATTCATTACTTTTCTTATTATATTTATCTATTTATATTAAATTCACAATTAACTCCACCAATATCATAAAAATTTAACAACACAGTGGAAAGTAGTATAATCATTCAATATTATAGAAAAATCAGTATTATAGAAAAATCAATATGTTTTGATAAAACATTTATTTCGTATACCAAAACAAATATTTTAATAAACTGACATATTTTCCACAAAGCATTTATTTTCAGAAATACTGTTACTCCAAAAAAATTCAAGATAAAAATAAATAATTGTCATCTTCTTTTTATATATGTTATTTAATAACAATTACAATTAAATATGTTAAGCAAAATACATCTTCTGATAAAATTACAACAAATTTACCTAACTCCAACAGAGGCAATTAATGCTTGTTCACATTTTCCAACTAATCCATGAAGCTTGAAATTAGCTGCTGATTTCATTAGTTGAAGAGCAAATGAGTCACCACGAGACAAATCTACCACATCTGTATACAACCATTTCAGTAAAGCTGAACCAACATCATCTGGCAGATTTGACCAATCTAGAATAAATTTAGATAGAATTTGATAAGTACCTCATATTATGTTTATTTATTGTTACAAACATGATAGCTTAATTACCGACAAGGTAAAACTGAAAAATTATTCTTATTATAAAATAAAATGCAATTCATATACACTTTTAGTATTACCTAGCTCCGTCAGATCTTTAAGAGCTTCTTCATTCCAATCATCAGAGCGAGCATTCAGGACAAATTTATGCCCAGGAACTGTCTTATTATGCAGTTTAACTACGATATCTGAATAAGTTTCTCTGCCATATAAAGTAGATACAGTCATAAGAAGTCTGGCAACAAAACTGGTTTCGCTTAAGTCACCAGCTGAAGCTGCGGCGAGCGTATATTTTCGCTCCACTTCTGAACAATGGCTTTGCAACTTCCCATACTCTTCTTTCAGAAGCGCCAAATGCTGTTGAAGCTTTGTCACTTCACTCGATGCTGTATAAACAGAAATTACTGTATAGTTCAATCATTTACAATTAGAGACTCTGACAACACCGCCCACTTAAGCAAATATCCAAGAAAATAATAAGCCTTCCTTATACTTACCCATAACGGGGCCACTCTATTCAATTATCAGAGTAATAAAACACCAAGATTTTTAATACTTTTAATTATCAAAATAAAAATAGAAAACTACTTCCAAGTAAACGAAGAAAATGACATTTAAGTTTTGACAATATTTTTTTTAAACGTTAAATAAAGTCTTTTGTCAAACTTCAAATAATGACATCGATTTATTATGATATCTAGAATACAGAACTAATAAAATATTATTCATCTATACATATATATTTTAGGTCATGTACACACGATTACATTTCGAAAACTAATGAAACTAAAAATACAGCCAAACGGGCTTCAACTTCTAATAAAAAGAACAATTGCTAAAATAATACAACATAGTTAATTATTATTTTTTTTGAATGATGGTATATGTACGAATTTTTCTTCAATGTCTTGTTTAAGGCTTTTAAGCTAAGTAGATATTATGATAATATTTTCCACATTATTTTTAATTACTGGTAATTTTGATATGAGCCGTCAAACTTGTTATCATTGTTTAGGGTCATCTGCAATAGATGTCACTTATTTACCGAATTCTATTTTTGAGATAACCTTCAAGTGATTTCGTCAAATGAATTGATAACAGCAAGTAGAAGTAGCGGCTTCATATTCAATAAATTGTGCATAATATTTACGGCGTTTGAACTTCGTCAAGATGAATTCTCTAAATAGGGTTTTAATATTAAGTTCAGCGATACCTAAAAGTTCAAGGTACAACTTTCTATAATATGTTTTATTTTATTCAAATATGGAAGAACAGTGTATATAGCTTTTATTATTGTAGATTAATATCGACAACGAGTACGAGATTGAACGCTGATGATGGCTGGCTATCGAAGTTATTAGTACGAAAAATAGAACCAACGAAGGAATCCCATAGTCGTATGCTTAGCGACAAAGAAATAATATATGCTTTGCATACTCATAACATTCGACCTGATTCTGTGGATAAATACTTAAAAAACTAGTACGTATATTATACACATATTATTAATAGATATTGCACTAAACGCTCAGTAAATAAGTTGACGATTATGCAACAATCTGTAAATAGATCTACCGGACGTTTGTATGAAATAGACTCTAAGATTGCAAATATTATGAACGATTTCATTATCTCAAGAAAGCCTTGAACTACACGACAAATAGTAACTAATAAAGCTCATGTATATATTATATAGTATATTTATCAGGGTATTGACAATAAATAATTACTATATGCATTTTATAAATATAAATACAAGTTTATATTTTACTAGCATTGCCCGCGGCTCCGCCCGCGTTCAGATGATCAAAAACCAAATTCTTAGGTTTTATATATTAGTATACTCTTACATATACCAATTCCATTTCGCACCGTATGATTGGTAAATAATGGCGGTGATTGACAATGCCACAAAGGTTGCTCCGTTAATCTCATATTTGATTTAGTAATATTGCACTTTTTGTTTTATCAATAACATTTATGAACATATGTCTATACTTCTGTTTTGTTTGTTTATTTAGTTTTGGGCGATAAACTCTCACACTACGGAATTAATTTTAATCATTTTTAGGAATTGACAGCCATTGATTAATTTAATATGTAGCTGATTATTTAAATAACATAATGAAAACTTTTCTTAATGTTAATTTGTCGCGCAACTTGGGATGGGTTAGCGCTAATTACTAATATTGTCCAAAACGATTTTCAAAAGAAAATGTAATAAGTAAATAATTCTAAGCAAATACTTTTTATTATTTCACATGGCTCGGCTAATATGATAAAAGTCGTAAGCATTTTATTGTGTCCTTTAAGCCTTTACCTTCCAAGAAATGGTGTCAAAAAAAAACTGAATAAGTTGAGGTATAACAGTTCTTAATTTACTTTTTCATAGTTTTTGAGATATGGAATATTTTTAGTTACTCGCTTCGTCAGTTTAACAGCCATAAACTTGTTTCCCATTAAATGTTATAAAATAATATGAATCGAACGTATTTTTACGTATAATAAAATGAGTCAATATTGTGGAAACGTAAATATTATTCGTTTTTTTTTAGTGTTAACCTAACAAAACACGTAACTAAGAAAAACAACACAGCATTCTGCTATACGAAACCTATAATGCGCGAGTTGGATTTGCATTTGCCCAATTTTTACATTAAAAGATAAAAAAATATTAACATTATTTACTAAACAATAAAAATTTACAAATATTTTAATTTGAAAATTGTTTCTGCCAAAAAAATATTACTAATATGTTACTAACTTATAAAGCCAAAAAGTTTGCTTTACTGATAATTTGAACATGGGCGGGGCCGCGGGTAATTTAGTAGTAATTCTAATAAAATTGTAGAAAGGAGAATCATACCTGTACATTCATTTTTTTGGAATTAAAACTACGTATTTTAAAAACACATGGCGACATCTATTGTCGAATATTTAATTTAAATAACTGTTTTAATGGATAAAAATAGCGCTTTTGATAATTTGATTTTCAAGATAAGCTATTTTTATAGGTTTTACCATATTTTGTAAGTTACCTTGCTAAACTGTTTACAAATAGTATCGTCGTGGTTTTGTACCTACCAGTTTTTGTATTTTTTTTCAGAAATGAGATATTTTCTTGCGGTAAAAAGTATCCTATATGTTGACCCGGATACCCAGCTATCATCATACCAAATTTCATCAAAATCCCTCCAGTGGTTTTTCTGTGATGCGGTAACAGACAGACAGACAGACAGACAGACAGACAAAAATTCTAAAAACTATAGATTCGGCCTCTGCATCGATAATAATGTCTATTTCAATAAGATTTTCCAAAAAATATTTAATGTACAGATTCGACTTAGTTAGAATTTTATAATATGTATAGATTGACTTCAATTTAAATGAGTTAGTTATATATTCATTTAAACCTTATTTATGATTGACTATATAGACATGTATCCAATTTGAAAGAAGACAAACTATTATTTTACACATATTATCTTAACATAGATTAATCATCAAAGAAGAGATTGAGGTTCCATACCTGCATGAAATTTAACACCAAACTATACTTACACTATACATAGTCACTTTCACAGTACTATTATTTAATGCAGATATATCAGTATGTAATGTTAAAATGTTATTTTTAACATAAAGATATTTAATTAAATAGCGAAACTTCAGTGGCCTTTGTGGAATCCCAAAAATCAGAACTCGGATGTGAGTTAGTTGGATCATGGACAGTATCTGTAGGTGATATGGATCAAGCACTCCATCTGTGGCGCTATGTTGGTGGATTTGAAAAAATTGATAAGGCAAAAATATTATTCAAAGAAAACCCAGTAAGTGGTATAAGTATAGATTTTAAATAATGCTACTTTTATTTCATTTTAGTAAATTTTGCATAATAACAAGACTGACTCTGTGAATGTATTCTGGATGGATGGAGTGGCTTGTTAATAAAAGTATAAAGTCCACAATGCAACCTATTGCATTTTTAATATTTAACTCTTTATTTTGATTACACTTTAATTAGATAAACTTTTTTTATATCAGGAAGATTTTATTATAAAATAATATTCAAATACTAAAAGAAGAAACTTTTTTTTTTTAAATATTGTCTACATTTGATTAAACTGCAGGTAACATTTTAATATTTTTGAACAGGAATACCGTGCATTAGAAAAAGAACGTGGAAACTATGTGAGATCTCGTCATTTGCAGTATTTGCTTGCTTTTAGTTTCTGGCCCACGGGAGATCCCCGTCCTGGCAAAAATATATATGAGATTAGATCTTACAGGTAATCTTTGTGTGAACTGTCCATAGTTTATTCTTACAAAAGAATACTAATTATTAAACATCACGTGTATTTCATAAAAATAAATTTTACAGCCTCAAACCAGGCACCATGATCGAATGGGGAAATAACTGGGCGCGCGGTCTCACATATCGGCGTTCACAAAACGAAGCATTTGCGGGATACTTTTCACAAATTGGCAGACTTTACAATGTTCATCATATTTGGTGTAAGTAGTTCAAGAGATCTTATTTTATTACCACAGACATTGATCAAAAAAGTACTAGATACACAATCTCATTCAAAATTTCTCTTTAAAGTGTCACCAATTGTGTTTAGGTAATTATTCCAGTTGAAATAAATATACAACAATGTAAATTGAACCTTAAATGTAATGACTAAGTTGTTTTCGCAAAAAAAAAATTAAAAGCACGCTCAAACGTTCAATTGAGCGCTCATTCGGTTAGGACGTTTTTTGTCTCTGATTTTGTATTTAGTACTTTTTTGATCGATGACCACAGATTACAAATCTGTAACAGTGCAGTATATCCCAAACCTTACAAAAAATTTGAACTTCATTAATATAGATCACTATTTTACCTTAGCTTTTGCATACCGATTGTCAACTAAGACACGCCCCCTACGCTGACGTCACTGAATAAGGTGCCGTACGACAATTTGACACAGTTATCGATAAAAATATAGAAAGTCATATATTATAAAAAGAAAAATAATCGATTATAACAGACAGCGTGTAATAAAAAGCAACTTATCCTCGTTTCGCTTGGATGCGATTAATTACTTTTTTCAAAATTCTGAGAAGTTCGGGAAATTTTCCCATGGATCTGAAAGCTTGAGCCTTGAACTAAATTCAATCGATCCACGGGCTAGTTACGAGGAAGCTTCCCGTAGACCCGTATTTCAGGCGAATAGTCGCGTCCTTAAGAAATACATTCAGAATTGATGAACATATCGCGTATAAACAAAAAAGAGATATTATTCATATATTTTAATTTACAAGTATTAGTAAAAAAATATGTAGATGTATATGATAATAAAATTTAAAGAGTAACAAAACTCGTTCAGTACCCTTTGTGAGCCAACTTGCAAGATTCATTCTTGCTTTCAACATTTTACAAATATTTATATTTAAAAAAATCATATTAATCACAACTATATGATTAAATTACAGGCTATAAAGATTTGCAAGCACGTCGCGAGACCCGTGAAAGCACGTGGCGAAATCCTGGTTGGGACGAGTGCGTGGCCTACACCGTGCCGCTTATCCGCGAAATGCACTGCCGTATCCTCGAACCTACTGAATTTTCCCCCACCCAATAAACACGGTCTAAAACTATAGATTTCGCCGTACTAGCGTTTTTTAAAACTTTACAAAGTCATATTAAGACATTTTTCCAACATTTGCCTGAGTCTATATGTGTTCTTACAAATCGACGGTTACTTGCATTTATATGAATTGCCAATTTTTTCACTTGAAAGTGCTAGTATGGTTATTTTTCATCAACATCGCATGTCAACCCTACTGGGAACAAAGTCAATGTAAATAATTTGTAAAATTGTATGAAATAAAGATGTTTACAGTTATCACAGAGCCAAGTATGGATAGCTGGCATTTTTTCTTTAGCTGATTACGAAATTATATATTTAAGTATATTACAACACGAAATTTGATTTTTATTTCTAATTATTATAATGCCGTTATTTTAATAAAATCCATAAATTCATTTACTGTAATTTAATGGTGCAAACTGCACCGTCTAAGTGTATTTCACCCAGTAATATACAAAATCTAAAAGCATAAAATGTTTTAAAGTTCTAAAAGGGAATGAGAGTTTGTATTGAAGTCCCTTAATTGTAATTATAAATAAGTAAATTGATACCTCTGTTCATATTGCCGATGGGTAATCTCATTGAGCTCATTAGTAGAGTGCAATTAATCATTATAAATAAAAAATGAATGGAACCCAGTTATAATAAATGGATTTGAATGTTTTTTTTCTTCTTTGAGTTTTTGATACAATAAACTAAAGTTTACCAATTAAAAATTACCGCTGTTTTGAAAATCCGTAAATTAAAAAAAAAACAACTTTTCTAGAAATCTCCACAAAAATACAAATATCGGAATTTTATAAATATTTATTTCAAGAAAGTAATAACTGTTATACTTAGTTTTTAAAGTTGTTTATACAAGATTTCTTATACAATTTTTTTTATAATTAACAAGGTTCTGTCAAGTCTTCCTAAGAAATTTATAACCTTAAAAAATATACCAAAATAATGTACTAGAAAATTGTAGGTCTTAAAAAACCCACAACAAATTCCACAATAGCATATGTCTATTGTCTATTTCCTAAGGTATACTCGTAATACCTACTTTTATCTATACATATTATAATAAAAAAGTAACTTAGGTATTATAGTGAAATCGATGTGCGCGTTTCACGCAAAAAAAAAACTGAACCGATTTTACTCAATTTTGTAGTTATACCTTATTTCTGGGGTCAACAGTTAGCCCTGTTGAAAACCTCCAATAGGATCCCATCAAAAGCGACATAAGCCACATAGAAACCAATAAATATTTATTGGTTTCTATGTGGCTTTTGTCGCTTTTGATGGGATCCTATTGGAGTTTTTCAACAGGGAGGATACCTTTTACTACTGGAAAATCTTTAATTCCCAAGGGAGAACACAAGAACTGGTTTTGTCCAGTCGTCCTTAGAAATTTTCATGTCTAACGCTGGATAAACATAAAGATAAATTAAAACAATGTACTAAAAATTGTAAGTCTTACTTAATAAGGCCTACAGAAAAATCTGCAATAGCATAAGTCTTTCTCCTAAGAATACACTCGCCATAACTATTCATATCTATAATGTACCTAGGAACGCACCCGAACGAAGCAAGAGTAAATCACTTCATTTTATATAGAAACTGAGTTATTCTCGAAAGAAAAAGTAAATATAGCTGTAAAAGGAATGTACTAAACTAAAAGTAGCATCATTTTCATGGGACAACCCTTAAAAAAAAACAATATCGGAAGATTTTAAAAGGTAAAGTTTTTAGTATAAGAAATCCAAAAAATCCAAAATCAGCCAAATCCATTTATTACAGCTGCGTTCCGAGGTATTAACCTAATTGCACTCTACTACATTCAACATTGCTTATCCTATATATAACATAACTAGCGACTCATCCTCGCTTCGCTCGGGTTCGTTCCTAGGTTGCTTTCCAAAACGAACTTTTTTTATTTATTTTTTTCGTGGGACTCTACTTTTTTTCTAAAATAAAAGTAGCCTAACTTACTCCTTATTACATCAGCTATCTGCCAGTGACAGTCCCGTCAAAATTGGTCCAGTCATTTCAGAGATTAGCCGGAACAAACACAAACAGACAAAAATTATAAAAAATGTTGTTTTGGTATATGTACCGTGTATACATATGCATCCAATTTTATTTATTTGTATAGATTATGATCATAGAGTATGTAACTACTTTGATTATTATGACAAATAAGTACAAAAATTTCAAATTATTCTTGGATGTTATTCTGCAAATAAAATTCAACCAATAAGAAATAAACTTGCTTATATTATACTTATTTTTATTGCAGCGATATTTTTTCAAATTTCAAATTCAAAATATTTTATTCAGCATTAAATTATTACAATTTTTTACTGAACGTCATGAGTCTACTACCAGTTCGGAAAGAAGAAGCCTCAGACCTGAGAAGAACTGGCGAAAGAAACTCAGCGGGACTAATATTTTTTTAATAAATTATAATTTACAATATTACTATAAAGTTGAAGTAGCCTGGAGGCGATCACTTCATTCCCAAGGCGTGCTATCTTCTATAAAATCATTTATTGCCTTTAGCACACAAACGTTCTTTAACAATTTTTTTGAATTTAGCGATGGAGGCTTTTTGAACATTTTCTGGGATCCTGTTGTACAAGCGTATACATTGTCCATAAAAAGAATTACTGACTCTCTGTAGACGAGTCACAGGCATTACAAGTTTGTGTTTGCTCCTAGTATTAATGTTATGCATGTCACAATTCTTGGGAAATTCGTGTATATTTTTACGAACATACATAACATTTTCGTACACGTACTGAGAAGCAACAGTCAATATTTTTATTTCTTTAAACTTATCTCTTAATGACACTCTAGGACCTAAACTATAAATTGCACGAATAGCTCTTTTCTGCAGGACAAAGACCGTATTAATAGTTGCTGCATTTCCCCATAATAAGATACCGTAGGACATAATACTATGAAAATAACTGAAATATACTATGCGAGCTGTATCTACATCAGTAAGAAGTCTTATTTTTTTTACCGCGAACGCTGCAGAGCTGAGTCTATTCGCTAGTCCCTCAATATGGGGGCCCCACTGCAGTTTGGAATCTATGATAATACCTAAGAATTTAGTTGACTCTACCGGTTTCAACACTTCTCCATTTAATATTACACCATTATCAACAAGTTTAATATTGGGTGTTGAAAATTTTATTAATTTTGTCTTTTTATTATTTAATAATAAATTATTTGAATCAAACCAATAGACAACCTTTGAGAGAGCATCGTTTACATCGTCGTACATTGGCAAATTTCGCTTCACTTTAAAATAAGCGAAGTGTCATCAGCGAACAATACTATCTCATGTTTGTCCTGTACAAAAAATGGCAAATCATTAATATAAATTAGAAAAAGAAAGGGGCCGAGAATAGACCCTTGTGGAACCCCCATATCTAATGGAGCTCCAGGAGATCTCTTACCATTAACATCAACCCTCTGTATTTTTTTTTTTAAATACGAATTTAAAAGGTCGAGTGCCTTATTTCTAATACCATAATGGTGCAGTTATTATAAGGTTTGCTATATTCTAATAAAAAAAACGATTTAGCAAATATTTTTTATTGCATGTACACTTAGATCTAATCAATATGTCTAATTTTTTACTTATGAATGTAATTATTTCGTAGATAATTAATATGTCATCATATATTTTTTTTTTGACAATAGGTAGTTTCTATATCCTATTTTTGAGATGCATCTGAACACGGAAGATAAAGAACAAGGGAAGTGCTAAAGGAGCGTGACGCGCGTCACAATTAGGCGCAACAACGCTTATTAGATGCCAGTTGTGTTCTGCGCGCTGGATTCCACGTCCATGGATATGCTTTAATTTTCCGTAACTATGCCATTTTGTTCCATTTTATAGTGCAAATATGATAGTAGAAGGAAAAATCTTAGCAATGGATATGTTAAGTATACTGATCCGCACGGAAGTCTAGCGGTGACCGTTACTACGCAGAAGTTGAAAATAAGGTATCGTGTAGGAGTTAGCGGGGCGCTGGGCGGCCGTTTGTATCGGTCGTAAGCGCTGAATGGCTCGCAAATCGCATTACGTCTCCCGCACCGATACGACGCCCTGCGAACTTCTGTAGTAGCCGGGTTCGTTTCAATTGTTTAACATTTCGATGTTTTGGTTTTTTGTTGGTGATCAAACAGAGAATATGCCTAGGAAAATACTGTTTTAAGAAAATAAAAACGAAAAATGATGTATATTGTGCGTTGTCAGACCAGCTGATGGAAGAATTGAGGAGAGATGCATCCTGTGGTGGTCCTGATGAATCAACACAGCCTCAACCGCTGGTCGCAGAAACGATAAATTTGGAGGACGTATTCCTTATATGATGTAGACATCCGATAAAAGAATATTTTTTTTGAAATTTATCCCTTACGTGGTTAAAATAAGGGATTAAAGATTTTATGAAACTCTGTCATTCTTAATGTGCAATACACAGAAAGTGGTGTTTAGCTTTAAAGTAAAAAATAAGAAATATTTTTTTTTCTCTCGAAATTCATCCCTTAAACGGGTAAAAGGGACCATTTAACTGTTAAAATCTCTCTCTCTCTCTCTGCAAAATGATGTTCACATAGCCTTAAATATAAAGATTGTGATTTTGCCAACTTTGGTCGTCTTATTGCTTTAGCCCAGAATTTCTTCAGTTTTTTGTCTTTTGGGAACAAATGATATCCATTTTCTTTGCATCTTGGCACTGCACAATTTGTCATTTTAATTAAATTTTAAATAAAATGAAAAAAGCGTGGATGGCTAAGCTATAGTGCTTTACAATATACTGAGGGCCATAGTGATCGCGACATCTGGCGGGAGAAAAAGGCAAAATTCTTCCCCAATGCCTACTAAATCAATAGACCTAATAGGTTCAATTTACACAATTGGTCATTAGTACAAAAAAGATTTATTACAAAAATACTTGCAATCATTGATAAGAATAAGTAATTTGTAGAGATAATAATTGCGTGCGTGACTGTACCCATGCGGAGATATTCCTTCCACATTTCCTTCACCGCTAGACTTCCATGCCGTGGCCTGTACCATCAGTTAACATGATTTTGTTTTCTAAAGAAACTTAGTTAATTTCAAAATATGAATTATTTGTTACAATGTCAATTTAAATTCAACTTTATTACATCAAGATAAGGTATATTTGTGTATAGTAGGTTGATTGGACGTATTCAGTTTATATTTCCCAGTGGTGTAAGTCAAATCAGAATGCCGATTTTATCGATATAATATTTTAACAATCAGTGATTGGAATATTATCTATATAATACCCGTAATATACTAAAATTGGATAGATAAATACCATATTGTGGTTAAAAGTTAAAACTATGTAAATTTAAATCCATTTAACCTTGGAAATTATTTCTTGATACATATAAAATTATACATAATATTGAATTCCATAGAAAATAACGTTTAAAAAATGCACTTAGTGATTGCTTTGGAAGTTTATAAAATATGAAAATAATGTTTGAAGTCCGGCTTGTAGTTCCAGAGTTTTACGCGTCCAAACAAAAAACAATTCTGGTTTTTCAATTACTTTAGATAAATATATATTTATTAAATTTAAGTAATACTTAAATTACAGTATTTTTAACTAGTCCTATATTTTTAAATTTAATAATAACACGGATTTATCGATGTATCATAATGTAATAGAAGTTTCAATGTGTTACAACAACAACAACCTACGATACGAATGTATACCTTATATGTAATGAAATTGCTTTCATAATTATGTGCATTGAAGATTACAGTTATCTTTATTAGAATACAAAATGTTATTATTACGTATAACTCGCGTCTTGTAAAAAGAACGCTGGAAGAAAGTGGAGCGGGTATGTTTGCGCATGGGTGTACTCGCGCACAAAAGTACTAAGCCTATTATTTTATTTTTCATAGCATTTCGCTCGCGGCTTCATATATTAGTTATTGGTTGAGACATTGAAAAATATATTAGATAGAATATCATTAAATAGAATTCTATTCATTATTAAAATACATTCCACTGAATCAAACAGATTCAGTGGAATGTTTAATCTTCTTGCAAAAAATTAAATTAATAGGTTTAATTCATTTTTTAAATTATTAACTGCATTATTATCAGACTCTCTTTATAAAACAATATACGTCAAAAATAATTTTTCTCTCTTTTCTATATATAAAACCATTTCGTAATTAAAACTTTTGTGTGCGCGATGGTATTTTGAACTGACGATCCAATAGCGCACCGGCAAGCAAGCTGCGCGTGCCCCGCCGCCCCGCGCCCCACCTCTTACCATCAATTTGACCGATAAATCGCTTCTGCGCAGCTTTACAGCCAGCGTTCTTTTTAGATGACGCGAGTTATACTACAGCATAGCAAAATAAATCTTATTTATAGTGGAAAAAGATTTTTTTTTAATTATGGTAGATAATTATGCTAGTTTTGACTAAAATGAAACACCAATGTTTTATTGGTTGTTTGTTTGTAGTGCAATATATGATTAATAGTGTATTTGTGTTAGTTTGTCAACACAGGTTTTGATACAAATGTGGTCACATCACACTTTCTTTGTTTTTTATCTTCCGTGCATCTGAATGTTTACTATTTTGTTAAGTATTAATCAACCTATAGGTTTCATTTAAAGGAAAACATATATAAAAATCAATTCAGAAGTTATGAGATAGCAACAACTTGAATTTCCATGAGTTAAAATTTTGTTTACATTTTCAGTTCTACATATAGTTCAGTCATTTGGTGCTCAAAAAAGAGGTTACCTGGAAAGTTTTCCAGGACTTTAGAAAATTGGTGATTTTATAGATTTCAATGGATCAAGTTGATATTGAATTGATTGATATCGAAAAAAAAGTGGCAAAGTAGAAATTCAGAAAGAGCTCATCAAAATCTACAAAATTACCAATTTCCAAAACTCCCGGAAAACTTTCCAGGTCAACTACTAAATGACTGTACTAATATGTTTTATATGTATATTGACTGACACCGGTCAAAATATTTAAATAAGTCTTTACTGTGGACAATGAGGACTCATTTTTTACATTAGCATTTATTTTAATGAACATAATTGCGAAATTTAAACAAGTG
Organism: Fabriciana adippe; assembly: GCA_905404265.1. Taxonomy (NCBI): domain Eukaryota; kingdom Metazoa; phylum Arthropoda; class Insecta; order Lepidoptera; family Nymphalidae; genus Fabriciana; species Fabriciana adippe. The sequence goes on along the minus strand of FR990001.1, from coordinate 8,012,475 downwards.
CCAATAATATTGTTGTAAGTAATTAAAATTAGGTCCACTTCATAATTAACGCATTATGAATTTGGTCACCCACTGGGCGTAGTCTACACAATATGCAGCACATATCAATTATAATGAAAATAAAATATGTTCCTCACTTTTGTTGTGCAAAAATGCGCTTATAAAAATAATGTTAAAAATTGTCTGCTTCTTACAATGAACTTTCTTTTGTGTGAGATATTCTTGCAGAATTGCATACCTAAAACACAAAATATAACTATATACATATAAACAATTTATGAACAGTGAACAGACTAGTGATATAAGCTCAGCCTTCGCATAGGATAGAGTTGAATTCAAAACACATTTTTAGTTTTATTTGTATACTTAATTGCAAACTGTATGAGTGACAACTGAACGGATATTGATGAAATTACACTAAGTAAGAAAATAAGTATTAAAATATAAAAGAAAAAACTAATAAGTTCAATAAATGTATGTAATATATAATAAATGCATGTAATATAATAGGGAATATGCATGTAATTTAAATAAAGGTGAAATACATATATTTCTAATTTTTATTACTTTTGAATTAAGCTGATTTCAATATTTTTTAATATAATTTCCTTTTGATTAAGAAAATAATTATTAAAAATGCAAATAAAAGTGTGAAATTCAAAGTACATAGTTAAAACGCACGCCATTGGCCAGACCGAAAATGACAAACTAAAGTCGTTATTTTTCTATGTATAATACTTTGACGTCACGCCAAGCGTGCGAAAAGGCGGGCGTTTAAAGTATCTGTATAATAAAAAAAAAATTTTACTAAATATTAGTTTTTTGGAGTTAGATATAATTTTTTACAAATATATAACGATGTTAGCTATTGTATAGAAAATAAAAAAAAAATCACGCATATTCCATATTAATGTTTCAATTTCACACACAATAATAAAATGGCAACAATTACTGATTAAATGATACACTACTGCAATTTGGGTGTTAAATTAATGCAAATTATAGTGACATATATATTTTTTTGTAATAAATAAAATTTATAATATTACAATTTCATTTATAGACTAAAAGACAATATAGTATGAAAATATAATAATGATTATTATTATTTAAAAAAATTAATGTATTATATGTATTCAGCCCTTTTTAACGTCCCACTGCTGGGCATGGGCCTCCCTTCAGTATGAGGGAGATCAGGCCATAGACCACCACGCTGGCCAGTGCGCGTTGGCGGACTTCACATGTCTTTTGAAAACTTGCTAGGTTTTTTCAGACATGCAGGTTTCCTCACGATGTTTTCCTTCACATGATTCACACATGAAAATATCAGGGGTGTGAGACCCAGGATTTGAACCAGCTTTACTCAAACCCAGTTTCCCAAGCGAGCATGTTACCACTGGACTACCACTGCCTAACAATTTAAAAAATTACCTTCACTAATCCTCAGCATTGGCTTCATCTGCTGCTGGTGTATGCCATGTTAGTCTCTCTTCATAGAACTGTATCACAACCTGTGGACATCTAACATTAGCCTGCTTAGCTGGCACTAAGTCTGCTTCATCCGTACCTTGCCATTTCATTAGGAACATTAATTCTCCACTGCTATCTGTGGCACCTATAAAATGAAAAAATTGTACGATTAATTTCTGTTATATAAAATAATTATACTGTGATCAAATGAATAAATGTTAGCTTTATAAAAGGATACCTAAAATTAACCATATAACGCTCTAATACTTTCTTAATACTTTCTTAGATTTACATGAATATTTGACATTTTGAATAAAACTATCTTTTCGGATTATTTCGGCTATTTAAAATAACATTTTTTTTTTTTTTAATTTAAAACTAGCGACTTACCCTCCCTTCACTTGGGTGCATCCCTAGGTATGTTTTAATTTTTTTGAACAAAACCCTAATTCTTTTTCTAAAATAAAAGTAGCCAAGTTACTCCTTATAATATCAGCTATCTGCCAGTGAAAGTTGCGTTAAAATTGGTCTAGCTGTTTCGGAGAGTAGCCGGAACAAAGAGACAGACAAACAAAAAATTAAAAAAAACTGAGTTTTTCTTATAAGTACCATATATAATTCCATATGCATTTAGTAAAGAGCTCTTATTTTGACATTACAAACAGACACTTCAATTTTACTTATCTGTAGATAACATATGACACTATTATACTTATTAACATTATTTACCATTTTGAGTTCAGAATCAGATATTATGTTATCTAGAGGTGACTAGTATTTACTATTTTTATATATAATATCACAGAATACATAAAGATGGTAAACAGGAAATAAATCGCAAAGCAAACACCAGTTTATTTATGTGGCTAGTTTAACTCAAGGCCTCTTCTTGCATGATGGTCTTGCATCTGGTATAAAAGTTATCTTTATTCTGAATTTCATTCAATTCTGTTGTACCAATGTTTAAAATGTTGCTCAATTTAAAAAAAAAAAAACATACTTTTATGTTTCAAATGATAGTAAAATTGTATGAACTATCCTAAATCATGGTCTACATATTAATGAAATAGTATTTTTATATCAATCTGTATTAATAGTTATTAATTGCTTATTGTAGCAGCAAATATTTTAACTTACCAATAATTTTCTCTGGTTCAAGCCCGCGATCAAATCCAGAAGCCTTCTTGTCATCACTTTTACTTTTTTTAGCACCTTTCAAATCTGGAGTGGCAGCACTTAATTTTCTTTTCTTTGGATCTTTTTCAATTTTCCCTTTACCCTCTAAAAAAAAATTAGTATCACAATAGAAATCAACATCTTAAATAAAGTTTAGTCTTAAATAAAACATATTAATGTAAACTATAAATACCTGCTTCTTTCTTTTTTCTTGCCTCTTCAAAGGCTTGTATAAGATCAGGACAATCAAGATTTTCTTCAGGTTCCCATGTGTTGTCTTCATCACTATAACCTTTCCACTTTAAATAGTACTCCACCTAAATAAATTAATTATAATTCGCAAATTCAATTTTTAGTGAGTGTTTTATGAGAAAGCAAGTAATTATACTGTACAACTTATAACAATATTTTTATAGTTTATACTTAATTAACCTTTCCATTTCTCACGCGTCGATCTAACACTTTTTCAACAGAAAATTCTTCTTCGCCTTCTGGCTCAGTGCCATCTTTTTTCTTGTCTGCCATCTGTATTTTATTCATTAGTTCAATGCTAAAACGTACCTAAAACTAAGAAGTAACAGCAATAACAATTAATAAAAAAACAATTTTAGTACTTAGGTTTCTACTATACAAATTATGGCGCGCAAATTTACTGCATTATACTTGTCGTTTGTATGAATCAAATATTTTTAATTACGTTTACTTCTTTAAAAGACATACATATATGTAATAACAATCCAAATAACATTCTAATTAATATATAAGATATTGTTGTATAAATGTCTAACTTAATACCGCCATTTTGGTTACATCTAAGCAAAGCTAACCAAATTACTTTTGCTGATTGAAACATTGAATTATTATTTCGTAAGTACCACTTTTACAGTACACAAAAACAAGTTGAACTATAAATGTAAGCCTTACCTTTTATATTATGTACAATATTTATTTTTAAACAAGAAAACAAAACAACCCGGCAAATCGTTGCGCTGTCCAAGTCAATTTCAACTTTTTTTTCGGGTAACAATAATGCTTCTTAGTGAGGTGAAAAAATAGTCGATTATAAAAAACTTAATAGTTTAGGAAACCAATTATCTGTAGAATTGATAAATTATATCATCTGTGAGTATTCGATTTGTTATTTTACAATATTATCGTATTATAAATTCTATACTTCTAAATTCGGTCGTCTTTCGACTAATCTCATATTATTATGTGATTTTATAAGTCATTTTATATTTCTTCTTGTAATTAATACTATGTTAGAACTTTTATGGTTCAGCGTTAATAACTTTTACTAAGTGTTTATTTTTTAAAGCTTAAAATAATTAATGAACTATTGTAATGAAGAGAGAAAACTTTTATTGAATCAATAAAACTTGGAATATTTATAAGTTATTATTACTAAACTTGCGTAGTCTTAATATTGAAATTTATTACATAAGTTTGAATTTACATTTACATTGTAAATATAAATATATTTGTTAGTATAAGATATTTACAATAAAACTATTTATGATATAAAAACGAGTAAAATATAAAATTTTAAATATAGATTCTATTTGAGCACGGCCTTTGCAGAAGGCCGAGAATGGTCTATATAGTTGATATCCAAATCATAATGTTCATTATGTAAGTGTAAAAAAATCGATGAATAACAAATCGACTTTCAGCACCCTACACTTCCCTAGTAAATTAATATTTTGTTAAATGCACCTAAGCACTTAAATGTTACCATAATACTATTTAAAGGATACCTAATATGTATATACATGAAAGTAAAAAAAATATTACTAAATCTCAAATTATTAAGTAACCAAATAAAATTAAGTATGCTTAAGATTTATTTAAGTTCGACATAAATGCGAAAGTATAAATATTGCTGTTTACTCACCGACAGCAGAGTTGACTTGAATGAAATGAAAAAAGATATTTTTGCTCTTTGATAAAACTGTGTAGTTATACCTAAGTATGTGTAGCGTTTACCTGCGCAGGGTTCAATTTAAGAAATATTTTAATATATGTATTATATAACTAATATTATAAAGCTGAAGAGTTTGTTTGATTGTTCGTTTGTTTGTTTGTTTGGTTGAACGCGCTAATCTCAGGAACTACTGGTTGGAATTGAAAAATTCTTTTTGTGTTGGATAGTCCATTTATCGAGGAAGGCTTTAGGCTATATAACATCAAACTACGACCAATAGGAGCGGAGTATAAATGAAAAATGTTGTAAAAACGGGAAAAAATGATTCCTTTTAAGAGCTTCCGTTGCGTGCGCTGCGTAAACGGTTGAAGTTACGCAAAAATCGTGTATGACGGAATTGTTTCCCTTTAAAAGTTCTAAAAAAAAGTCCGCGACAGCATATGTCTATCTTTTAAGGTTGACTCAATATAACCCTTTTTATGGTAATCAAATTTGCTCTAAAATAATGCATTACTTCCGAAGGTGTTTTTATAAACATAATATAAATCCTTATCCAAATAAATACGTTATTCATCACAAGTATTTAATTTTGAACAAAATTGCCCTTGACATTATTGGATTTCAATGAATATCTAAGGAGATATCATAGTTTTAAAATATCCATATTTAACTTTACGCGGACTATGGTTGAGCGCGCTCTCAGTCCGATGCAAGGCGAGGGCGGGGCGGTCGTGAGGGGGGAGGGCGCTGGCCGCCGCCCGGTAGCTCTGCGAGCAAGTTACTATTCCACGCGGACGAAGTCGCGGGCAAAAGCTAGTGTATTATATGCATATGGGTTAGAGCAGACAAATGATCTAAGAGCAGCCCATAATGTAATGTCATCATATGTATCAGGCGATCTTGTGTTAAGGAATGTTGTAAGAAACTCGTGAGCACTCTGTGCAAACTTTTCTTCAGATGAGCTTCAACATGTAAAATATACTTTACTCGATATTTATAATACTCTAGTACTCGTTACAATTTTTATGAACCAATTTGTGAGCCAAGGGCAGACGACAAAAGGATCTTTGTTCTTATTGGATTTCCCAAGACATCTCTCGACTTTTTTATTTTATTTTAGTTATTTTAATCGGTATCTATGATTTGAATTATATTAAAAAGCTTTTACATTCCGCAGTAGTTACGGTTATGCCTACAATAAAATAAATCGATATTATTTTTTTTTTTTATGTGAAACATCTATTGTCGCGCGTTGGCAGTAAAACCGACCCGTATGCTGTGACGGCAAATGGCATGACGCTGTCATGCCATCATGCTCCATCTACGCCGCTCTCGACTTCGATAATAAACACAATTAACCTAAAAATGTTTTATCAGTATCAAGTGCAGCTCTTGAGAGTATCAGTCATGGTTTTGATGAAAAACTTGTACAGGTTTACCACTATAGTATATGTATAAGTTTCATGGAGCCGGGGCTAACGCGCACTAACTGTGCAGTAAAATCACAGCGTGTATATCCACCTTTATAGTTATATAGATATACTATGTCAAATTGTTGAAATTTCTTTGAAAATAACGATTAAAGATATAAATAATCAATAAGAAGTTACGATAAGGATACTTTTCGTCTGTATTTTGAATACTGCATGTACAGGAAAATATCCAAGTATGCAATGACAAGGCAATAGATAAACAAGGAACACTGTTTTGCAGGATTAACATTACTTTTTATACGATATTAATAGATGATATTTTGAATCTGCTCGCTCACTCTAATCTAGAGCTCAACAACTCAATCGTAGTGGTTACAGAGTACAAACTCTTTGAACTCAATCTTCATATATAATGTATCCATCCTGGTATAAGATTTTTCTAAAATATATTTAGTTATATTTTTCTTTCACACAAATTAAAACTATGGCAAATAAACAGCATCACCACTTAACATAATTTGATACAGTCAATTGTAATATTTAAAAATAATTATAAAACAATTATCTTATAAATAAAACGTGTGAAGTAGTGACCCTAGTCTGATTAAAAAAAATATGTATATGTCAAATTTGTAATATGCGACAAAAGAGGGCGCTCATAACCGAAGTCATTGAGAGAGATTATTTTCCAGTACGGGAAAGTTGTAAATAGTTTTCAATAAAATTTGAATATATCGTTCGTACCAAATGAGTATGATAAATAAAAAGTGATCAAAAGTGTAGTAAGTGAGTGACGAAAGTGATGGAAAACTATAAAGTGTGTGCCTTATAAAACAAAAAGCTATCTTCGCATACTTTACCCCAACGCCATTTTGAGGCGAAATTTTGTATTGTAAGTGCCAAGTATTTCGCAATATTTTCTTTTCTAACCCTCGTTAAGGGTATTATTCGCTAATATTTATATTAATGAGTGTGAAAGGTGTTTGTGGCGGTTCCTGCCTTTTAGGAAGTGCATCAGTGTTGGGTCGGGATCGTGGACGTCCCGAGGTAGGTTGGTTTCAGACTGACTGGAGATACGTCTTAATTTGATTATAGAAGATTCCTGTTTGTGGGTTAATTAAGTACTTAATAAATACGAATTCATTGTTTTTTTTACTTTTTATATTGTAAGAAAAAAATATTGAAATTTGGCGTGGCCTGTTATCTGTGTCGTTTCCGACTGTTGCAGATAGCGGGTGCGGAGGATGGCCCGAGGCGGTAGAATTGCTCTAATTAACTGACGGACACCGCCGGCTCTCAGCTGGCACAAGTAGTATGTTTTATCCCCTTTTATCTTGTTTTCTACATTAAAATGTCAGTATAGTTTGCAAGTTTGTATATTTTTTTATTTATAAAATGTATATAGATATTTATTATTTACATTTATTTATAAGTAAGAAAAATATATGAGACTGATATATATAAAAATGATGTCACTTCATATATATGTAAACATTTTTGGGAATCAAGTGAAATGTGAACTATAATAGTTTTGGAGTAAAGTATAAAATTGTTGAATTGATAATTTTATACAAAAGGAATAATGAATTTACTTTATATTTTCATTCATAAATCAAATGTGTGAGCTAATTTAGACTAATTATTTTCAATTGTCTCTGTCTATGTTAAAATACTTAGTTACAGAGAAAGAGAGAGAGAGAATATATATACAAAAACTTATATTTTCGAGTTAAATTAAATAAGGAACTAAAATAAATCTTGCAGACTATATGATTATATAAAAAAATGTAATTGTCAAGGTAAAATTGTAATTGTTTTACCTATCAAGCAATTTTTGTTACTATTAAAATGTGTTAAAATTTTCATGTACATATCTGAAGTGTGTGTGTATGTCTGGCCCATCTTATTTTTTCATAAAAGCATACTTGATTTTAGTAATCATAATTTAAATGTAAAAATATTATTCATATTGATTATAATCATCAATATTTTTCTTCTGCATACAATTTAAAACAGAATGAAAGTAAATTGATATTTATATAAATTACCTTTTCCCTTTTTTAAAGGTAAATCATCTAAACCTGTATATTGCTAAAACCAACAATAGTGGTGTTAAGGAAAATGTTATTGTTTATATAAATCTTGGTATATTACTTATATTTAAAAATTAAAGATACTACTTTTGGATATTAGAAAAATAAAATCAATTCATTATTCACTAGTTATTTTATATGCTACATTTATTCAAATAATAATATTAATCAGCAATTTGATTATAGTTTACATGTTGTAGAGAAAAATGCCTCGTCCTGGCAGTCTCAAGGACCCTGACATAGCTGAGTTATTCAGCAAGCATGATCCTGATAAAATTTTTGAAGATCTTCGTGAAATCGGCCATGGCTCCTTTGGAGCTGTGTACTATGCCCGCTGCAATCTTACCAAGGAGATTGTGGCTATTAAGAAAATGTCTTACCTTGGGAAGCAGAGTGAAGAAAAATGGCAGGACATTTTGAAAGAGATCAAGTGAGTTTTATTTTAACACTGATAGATTCATGCATTAACATTTTATAAAGTAATTTATTATCTTTATATATTATACTATTAATCTATATATTTTAATTTACTAGTTATTAAAATTTAGTTAAATTAAAAGTAAATTATGAAATAGCTAAAAATGTTTAAGCATATCTACAAATTAGCAGTAACCATTAATATCTAGATATATTAAAATGAATTTTTTCAACATTATTATAGTGGAAATAGCTGTGACAAAAGTAGAATATTTTGAGTAAAATATATATTTTAGTAAGAAATAATAACTTTAATTTTGATAAAATGTTGATTTAACCATACATCATAGAAGAATATATCCATGATCCAGAAAATGGGAAATAATTAGATCAATCAAATAATAATCTGATTAGAAATTATCATATATAATAGAATGTACTACATACATTTTTTTGCAAAAGTGTAAATTGAATAAAGTTTAATTTAATTTTGTTTCTAATTTTCTTAATTATTATAATATATATATATATATATATATATATATATATATATATATATATATATATATAATATCAATTTTTCTGTCCATTTATTGAAACACCATAGGTATATTTTTAGATAGTCTTACAAATATATTTTGAATTTCATCATAGGTTCTTGAAGCAACTGGACCACCCTAATACCATAGAATACAAGGGTTGCTACAAAAGAGAGCACACAGCATGGCTTGTTATGGAATACTGTGTTGGCTCTGCCTCTGATATAATTGAGGTAAGATTTCCAATTTTTTATATAAAAATGAATTTAAACACGCCAGACGTGCATTTTTTCAGTAGGCACATGATACATTTTTTTTAATTTGGTAATGCCTATCAGAAAGATTTGTTTTATAACTAGGATGACACGTTTAACTCAGTTTGTAATGATCTTACTTGCTGTGCCAGCGGTCGCGGGTTCGAGTCCCGCTGGGGGCATTCATTTGTGTGGTGAATATGAATGTTTGTACTCCAGTCATGGGTGTTTATATATATAATATGTATGTATTTACAGTCATATATGTGTAGTGTATCAACTATCTGGTATCCATAACACAAGCCTCGAAGCTTACCATGGAACTAGATGGTGCTGTGTGTTAATGTCCTAACATATTTATTATTTATAACTTTTAATTGCTATGTATTTAATGACTATATTAAATACTTGAAGGAATATAAAGGCATTATTGAACATCATTATTTTATTGGAATTTACTTGGATTCAGGTTTATGCAGAAACAAAATATGTGCAATTTCCGAATGAGGTCATTTATTTCTTGGAAGGAGACGTGATTTAAAAGAAGGTTTACACGAGCTTTTGAGTCATCTCGAAATCATAATCGTAACTGTTATTAAATCATGTTATCAATAGATATTCTATGTATCATCAATTTATCAAAATTCCACCTTATGAAAGATAACTGGTATTGAACGCATTTGATTCATCTTTTTTATAAGCATTTCTTATTCAGACTGCGATTTTAAAGGCTCAATTTGAATACAAAACTACGAGGTTATAGTGATAACATTCTAACTACCTATATCGTTTATTTTGTGATATCTCGTATAGTATTTCTATGTCACTGTCTAAAGAATAGATTAAATTGAATCTGAAAAAGACAATATTTATATATAAATATAATAAAACTCTTACTGAGTCGAATCTGTATATTAAATATTTATTGGAACATTTCATTGCAATAATCATTATTATCGATATAGAGACCGAACTGTCTGAGACCGCATCACAAGAAAACCACTGGACAGATTTCGATGAAATTTGTTATGATGATAGCTGGTTATCTGGGTCAACATATAGGATACTTTTTACTGTGGGAAAATATCTCATTTCTGAGAAATCTTTAGTAAACGTCAAAGCGTACTACAAGGAACGCCGCTAGTTTATAATATTTAAATACCTAAATAGGTATTTCCTTGATTAATTGCATGTTAACACCTCGAGGACCGCGAGCACACCGGTGTGCTAGATAACAATTGAATTCTCGGAAATTCGCACGGATTTCTTAGAATTTGTCCGGGAGGGATAGTAATATCAAATAATGAATACCACATAAGATTGACAAAGATTTTTGGAAAGGATGACAAGACAGACACAATATCAATTTTGTTACCTTTTTATTACGTGTATTATTACAGATATTATGTATATGATACTTTTCTCTGAAAGTGATGTTAACGAAAAATTCTAATAATACATTTACATAATATGTAACGTGTACATAGTAGTGTTATTTATTCTATGGTTTAAGCCAATAACGATCTTCTGTTTTTATTTCTCGCTCGCTTAATCATATAATTGGATAATTAAATCCAGTAATTGGACTTAATTATGTTAAAATATACACGTAATGAACCATATATTAATGTGAAAATAAATTTTCATTCAACGTTCGCCTACAGCTATGAACAAAAATAATAACTTGTATTATAATGTACGTACATTATAAACTAGTAGCAGTAATAATGAAAAAGCAGAAAAGTACGTAATTATTGTTATTTTGTATTTTTGGGTATCCATAATAATTTAAGAATACCATACATAGTAATATCTGTATATTGAAGTTTTTAAATACTAGGGACTTACCCTCACTCTGCTCGGGTGCCTAACAGCCAACAGGCACATTAGAACGCACCTGAGTTTAGCCTATGTGTTACACCAGGTCATAGTCTCTATCAGTGTACTGAACTTCATTCAAATCCGTCCAGCATTTTTCCCGTGAAGAGGTAGTCTTTTAAATATGCCAAGTTGTCATCCCAGACGTAAGTATAATCTCAAATGTAGAACTCGTATCTTGACTGCTATTACTCGAATATTTTACATTGAATGAGTAAAGATATTATTTTATTCAGTGTATTCTAACAAATTAATGAATAATTTCTCTGTACGTCGTTACAAAGTAAAATTATGAATTATATAATCGTGAAAATGTAACTTGTTTGTTCAAATTTATTATAGATTTTTTATTTAATTATAGAATTTTGGCTTATAAATCCTTGACAGTTTCGCGTAGTTGCGATTTTTATGCGAATCCTAGGTAATTAGGCAGAAGCCAGATAACGTAATTCCACTTTAAAAAAGTGATTCTTTTTAAATTGAAGCATTCTCGTTTTGAGTTGGAAACTTGCAAACAAACAGACAGACGTTGTTATATATTTTTAATAACTTTATAATACTCTTAATACTCTTAGGTAAATTATAAAACTACAAGCGTTATCGATTTCTATATAATTAATGCAAGACACATTTCGATGGACCCGATAAATGCTAATTACGTAATTATTATTATTATAATGTTGAGTTTATTTCCTGTTTATTTTACACAGGAAATGAGTTGAGCTTTCGACCTACAAGGGGACATGTCACTTTTTATTTGTTTACTAATCGTTACATTATGCGAACAGCTTAAATATATTGTGGTTTCGATTTCATGGTCCAATAATTTATATTTATTTCAGCATCTCATATAAATGAAGCTAGCTTATAACGCGATTATATCTTTATTTGGCTTTATTTTCACTTCTGCCACACTTATTATTCTCTTAATGCATAAGGTTTTTTTTTTAATTATTGCCAAACAAGTTGTTTATTTACATAACACTTAATATAACCACACTAACGTTATTAATGCGAATGTGAGTGATCTTTGTTACTTCTTTACACTGCAATGGCTAATGATTGAAATACAGTATAGTTTATATCCTGAATCAACAGATACAATATTTGTTTAAAATACAAATCACGTAAGCGAAGCCGTGAATAAAAGATAGTAGTTTTTCTTTTACTTTTTCTTTTCGAACTGGAAGTAGACGTATGAACGTTCAGTAAAAAATGTAGTAATTTAATGCTGAAAAAAATATTTTGAATTTGAACAGGTTTATCATACTACTTGGCATCTTTAGCGTTAAACTTTTGATACTTGGATGTCATTAGTTTGACGGTCTTTTAATTGTAACAAAATATAATAACTAACCAGGTCCATAAACGTCCGTTGCGTGAGGAAGAAATAGCGGCAATATGCGAAGGCGTAGTGTGCGGTCTGTCGTACCTGCACAGTCTAGGGCGCATTCATCGCGACATCAAAGCCGGGAACATTCTGCTGACGGAGAATGGTACAGTGAAGCTGGCGGACTTTGGTAGTGCGAGTATAAAATGCCCAGCGAACAGTTTCGTTGGCACTCCGTATTGGATGGCCCCCGAAGTGATTCTGGCTATGGATGAAGGACAGTATGATGGAAAGGTTTGTTTGTTTTTCTGTGTATATAATTTTTTGGTTTTTAATAGGTAGAAGATGAATGGGTCTTGTTTTTTTATTAATTATAAATGGTCGTTGTTTCTTAATTTTGGTATTTCTATCTCTACTTTTATTGGTACAAGTTACTTTACCTATTCTACTGTTTAATTACAGGTTACATTATAATAACATACACGTGACTGGAAGAATAATAATTATTATTCAACCATGTTCCATCATGCTAACTAAAAGTGGGTTGGTGGATTCATACGCCTTTCGAAAAATAATGTATTCGAGAGAATATATTAGTTTTAGAAATTCAGTTAAGGTAGAAAATCATGTGGGAATTATTTTTCATTCAACAAGAGTGCGAAAGCTCGCTTTACTTTCCAAGGCGTAATCATTTTTTAAGCGAGTACCAACAGTTTTCCATTACTTATAAATTCCCTATTTCTTACAAAACCAAATATGTCCATACAAATTTCGTGTTTAAGTAGAATTTTTAATTGAACGTCTTGTCAATTTACAGGTGGACGTATGGTCGCTCGGTATAACATGTATCGAGCTGGCAGAGAGAAAACCTCCCTATTTTAATATGAATGCCATGTCTGCTCTCTATCACATTGCGCAAAATGATTCGCCTACATTACAAGTGAGTATAAAAATATGGCTCTTTTTAAAAACATAACACTTGGTAGCATTTAGGGATACTTGATGTAAAAGAATTATAAACATACCTAAATGATTTTTTTAAAGATAGTTACACAATGATATCTCACTGAATGCATGTGACTAGTTTATTACCAGATTGTGGTGAAGGCCAAAAGACTAAAGGATTGTGGTATGACCTGTATGTTTGTATGTACATATGTCTGATCCTATATTCGTGATTTCTAAATGGCTTAACCAATTTGGATTATTCTTATATAATTGCGAGTGTCATAGGCTATATGGATAATATTAAAAATCTGAATAGCGGATCTCAGGCGCCCATTAAGGTCTATCATTACTAAGGGCATACGTGTTCTATACACATATGACGACAGTTTACCTTTGTACTGCCACGATATGTAAATTGTAACTAAATATAATTTTAGGCGCCAGAATGGACGGATACGTTTCGATATTTCGTCGAGGCGTGTCTACAAAAGAATCCTCAAGACCGGCCCTCGTCCACCAAACTGCTATCCCATCCGTACATAACGCGGCCGCGGTCGCCTAACGTTCTTGTAGATCTTATACAGAGGACGAAAGCAGCGGTGAGAGATCTGGACAACTTGAACTACAGGAAGATGAAGAAGATCCTTATGGTTGATGCTGACAATGAGAGTGCTATAGGTAAGATGAAACGTTGTAAATGCAGACGGCTGTGTATTTTAATTATTTGTATGTCAGTCTCCATAAACTATAACACAAAATATTCGATTAATACCCGTTGCTGCGTGTGAGAGGGACAGGTCAACAAATAAATATTTAACCACAATATAAAACCCATACAATAGGCGATCTTCTTTGGTTTCGACGGAAATGCTATCAACTGCAAGAATTGTCAAATTTACTAAATTCCATGGAGAACAGTTGTAAAGTTAAAGGCAAAAACAATATGGTACTTTAGAGGTGCCATATTGTGGCAGGTTACATTTATATGGGTAGTACTATCTTTTCTAGCCAATGAATCCCCTATAACCACTTGTATGTAAGCAAGTAGTATACGTAAATTCATTTCCTAACATAAAAAATGTTACTTATATATATCAACTCTAAATCCGTTCTCCGACTGTCTTTTAAACACTACGTTTTTTACTATGTATTTACTATGTAAAATATTACGTTGATCCGTTGCTTCATATAAGAGGGACAAACAAACCTACTTTCGTACCTATAATATATTAAATAAGGCTTTACGTACACGTGTCACTGATGAATACTAAAAACTGTCTACCCACCAGGTGACAGTGAGGAGACGGCAGAGGAGCGGTCGGGCGGCGACAGCTCCAAGTCGAACTCGGCGACGTCCGAGCACAGCGCTGCCGGCGCCTCCAGCCAGAGCTCTTCGTCGGGCAGCCTTAGGAGGCGGCCGCGTCCGGTAAATATTAACTTTTATATATAAAATAAGGCACTTGGAAAAGCAAGTGAAGCAGGTTCGAATCCTCGCATTCCAATCTCGCACCTCTGACATTTTCATGTGCGAATCATTTTCAACATGATTACCACTTGTCTTATGGTGAAGGAATATATTGTGAGGGAAACTGTATTTCTGAGAGAACCTAACTAGTTTTCGGAAGATATGTGAAGTCCGCCAACTCGCACTTGACCGGTGTGGTGGATTATGGTCTGATGCCCCATGATATAATGTTAAAGGGAAGCCCATGCTTAGAAAAGGGTTGTTAAAAAAAGTTGGATATGCACAATAATCTGACAACTATTATAAATGTAAAAATGTATATGACATATAATATATTTTTGTGTGTGTGTTGTGTATGTTTGTTACTTTGTCATGCTGCAATGGTTGGACAGGTGGATGAAAACATTTTAAAACGAGGGTGATCAGACTATGGCCTGTACTAGTATTGCGTTTTGTGTTCTTTTGAACATTAATGTCTTACTAGTGTTTTTATTCAGTTTCCATCGGTTTATGATTGTAGTATGTGGAGATATGCCATGAATTTTAAATGTTATTAACTTTGTTCCACTTGCTCAGAACAGCAGCAGTAAGATAATAAATATTATATTATACTAGCGACTGACGAGATATTTTCGCGCAGTAAAAAGTATCCTATATTTTGACCCAGATAACCAGCTACCATCATATCAAATTTCATCAAAATCCCTCCAGTGATTCCGTGTTTTTCCGTGATGCAGTAACAGTCATACAGACAGACAAAAATTCTAAAAACTATAAATTCGGCCTCTGTATCGATAATAATGTCTATATCAATAAGATTTTCCAAAAAATATTTAATGTACAGATTCGGCTTAGTTACAATTTTATTATATGTATAGATGATTTTGTCATATTGACACAACAATTTTGTGTTATATTTCTGGCTATTATATAATATTCTTCATAAAACACATTTTTTTGTTCTATTGATTTCATTTTATTTTTAGTATTAGTAGTATTCTTTTCTTTTTCACTCTTCATATTATAACATTGACCATATATTATTTTCCTGTTATTTTTTATTTATACATGGATATCACTAAACATGTTACAAATCTGACAACAAATATATTCTTGCAGCTGAACGCAAACCACCAAAACCAGCAACAGCCGACATACCAGCAATACAACCACCAACCAGCTCACTCGGCCAGGTACCACTTGATATCCCATTCTAGCATTAACTCATCCATTGTAAATAGAACATTATTTATTATAGCTTCGACAACTTTATAATATAATATAACTGATAATATAATCTAGTAAGTTATTCTAAACAGTTGTGTGATTTAGTTTTAAATTTTATTTTCATAATATACTCAAAATAATTTCCTATTTATAATGGATCCACTAATTTACTAACGCATTCATACTCATCCGCACTAACACCCTATCCATTGTACACTCATTTCAATTGATTGCTTTTTTTTTTCTTTATCACCGCTATACTTGCACATAAACGATTGTATCTATCACTACCGAGCTTGACCCATCACGTACGCACCTCACGCATTAGTTAGAGTTCTTCCTTTCAGAGCACGCAAGCGTTGGCTTTATTCATGTTGCTGTTTCATACGCAGAGAGAGCGAGAGCCCGGTGCCGGGGTCGCACGACGACTACGTCAACAGGGAGGTCCTCCGGGACTATGCGAACCGGGACTCCCTGTGCGACGACTATGGGGACGATTACGCTAACCGTGAGGCAATAAGGGAGGCCCAGAGGGAGAGGGAGCGCGAGAAGCAAGCGAATGAGTATAGAGAGTACGTGAATGCGCCCTCCACGTGGCAGCAGGACAGCGGTGATGATAATAGGAACACTCAGCGTAGGCAGTCTCATAGAGGTTAGTTTATTATGAAGCTACTTTTATTAAGTTTCTAAAAAGAAAAAGTTCTTCTATAAGAAGAGAAAAAAATCTTATTATATTTTATTTTGTATATCCAAAAAGGAATATATGAAGCTTGATTATTAAATCTTATTTTGCGCATTTGTATTCTGTAAATTGAATATATCTGCCATTCAGATAGCTACGTGCTGTATTAGCATGTATAAAGATTACTACATCAATATGCCACTTATGTCTCTGTATGCTTGATAATGATATAGAAATAAAAGGACATTGCTTTTTAATTCCAGGTGTGAGCAATAATGTTTCGGCCGCGATATCTCTGGTATCAGAGCACGGCGCGAACAATTTCGCTACGATACGAACCACTAGTATTGTTACGAAGCAACAGAAAGAACACAATCAGGTAATTAATATTGTCAAGTTTCATTAAGTAATATATTTTCTAATATCTCATATGTAGTCTACTTTAATTTTGGTAAATAATAGGTGTAATAAATTAGCCGTACTTATAGTTTTATTATGCTTATAGCTATATTTTTAAACAGTATTTTATTTTGAGATTTTATATAAGTACATCCAATTTTTATATGTGACTAGCGACTCACCCTCGCTTCGTTCGGGTTCGTCCCTAGTTTGCTCCTCAAAACAAAATTAATTAATTAATTTGGTTTTAATTTTTTTTCATGGGATCCTATTTTTTCTAAAATAAAAGTAACCTAAGTTACTCTTTATAACATCAGCTATCTGCCAGTGAAAGTCCCGTCAAAATCGGTCCAGCCATTTCAGAGATTAGCCGGAACAAACAGACAGACAGACAGATAGACAGATAGATAGACAGACAGACAGACAGACAGACAAAAATTGTAAAAAATGTTGTTTTGGCATATGTACCGTGTCTACATCTATATGCATTTAGTAAAAAGCGGTTATTTTAATATTACAAACAGACACTCCAATTTTATTTATCTGTATAGATTATATTTTACTCAAGATTTCGATTGCTCGTTCTATAACAACCTTATTAATTATAATAAATACAAAAGTGTATTCGTCAGTTTATCCTTTTACACGCGCGACGCAGCAAAGAACTGGCATGATTTTTTACTTAGACAGATATATACTCATACTTTCAAATATGATTTTAAAATATTTATCTATACTATAATATACTATACTTATAAAGAGGCAGAGTGTGTTTGTTTGTTTGAACGCGCTTATCTCAGGAACTACTCATCCGATTTGAAAAATTCTTTTTGCATTATATAGCCCATTTATTGATGAAGGCTATATATCATCATGCTATTATCTAAGGCAGCAGAGCAGTAATATAATATATAGTCTATCTATTCTATACTAACTGTTAATTTTTTTTAATATATAAAAATGTTTTCCAAATACAGGAGATGCATGAGCAAATGTCCGGGTACAAGCGTATGCGGCGCGAGCACCAGGCGGCCTTGCTCAAGCTGGAGGAGCGCTGCAAGGCGGACGTGGAGGCGCACAAGGCGCAGCTCGACCGCGAGTACGACTCGCTGTTGCAGCAACTGTGCCGCGAGCTGGAACGGTTGCAGGTAATGTGGGGTTCGGTGTTTATATTATTATTAGATTTAAGTTATGGACATTTTGTGATCGTTTTTCGGTTAGTCGAGTATAGCGGATATGTATATGAAGTAGGTGAGAACGAGTCACAATCTATTCTTTTTACTTTTATAGTTCTTACCTAAGAATAAAATCATAAGCAAACACAGTTTAGCTAATATATAGATAGCTTAACTGCGATTTTACATCACCTTTGGCTTATAATCTGCACGTTTTTATAAGCTAGGTAGTAAAAAAAAAGAAAAACATATATGTACAATGCAATAAAATATACGTTCACAAATTTATAGTATATTTATATGTCCGTTTTAGACAAAACACGCACAAGAACTTGAAAGGAAACAAAAACAAAACGCAGCGGCTGAAAAGAAGCTCGTAAAAGATATAACAGCTCGTCAAGAACAAGAGCGGAAGGCGTTCGAGACGCAGCGCAAGCGCGAGTACAAGGCTAACAAGGAGAGATGGAAAAAGGAGCTCAGTATGGATGACGCCACGCCTAAGCGGCAGAGGGATGCTACACTACAGTAAGTTAACATCATTTTTTACTTAATATAATAAATGTTAAAGTGTTTTTCTTTTCAAGTCCGTTGCTATTAAAATAAATTTAAGATATAGTAGCGGAGCGCCGTAAGGCATAAAAATTGTAAAATCTCGGAATGCAGGGACAGTCATTCTCGAAAGAAAAAATAAATAAAGCTGTAAAAGAAATGTGCTATACTAGAAGTAGCATTATTTTCATGTGACAACTCTTAAAAAAACATTAGTGGAAGGTAAACTTTTTAGTTTTTAGTAAGAAATAAAAAATAAAAAGTATAAGAAATTCAAAAAATCCTAAATCAGCCAAATCCATCCATATAAATTGGTGTTCCTTAGTTCTACCTTCCATACTTTTTCATAGTGAATGGTTTCGAAGTTAAAAATCTGTAATGTCTTCTCGTGGCAAATTACAGTTATACCGATGAACCCTAAAGCAGTTTACAGACTGTCATATAAACATATGTATGAAAATCTGGAGCGACTCACCCGCTTGTTCCCCATACGACAGCACGATTACCCTGTCTAGACGCATTCATTAGACAACAATTTAAAGAAAATAAAGTTAAAACTTTAGAGTAAACAAAAGAACTGTGCTGTGTGCAGACTTGATACTATCCATTCTGCCTTGATAATCTGCAAGCGAAATGTATTATAATGTATTTATAGCCTTAACTTTTCGTAACCACAGGTCCCAGAAGGACAACCTGAAGCAGGCGGAGGCGGTGGAGGAGGCGCGGCTGGTGCGCTCGCAGCGTGAATACCTCGAGCTCGAGCTGCGGCGCTTCCGTCGTCGCCGCATGCTCGCGCTACATCATAAGGAGCAGGAGCTGCTTAGAGAGGTACTGGGGGTTTGTTTGTGATGTTGTGCCTGTTTGATAATAATCCTAGTAATTTGGACTTTTTAACGTCCCATCGTTGGGCACTTGCATTTCCTGATTGTGAGGAGTTTAAGCCATAGTTCACCATGCTAGCGAAATGCGAGTTGGCAGAGTAGATTCTCTCAGATAGGCAGGTTCTCACACCATGTTGGAAAGCATGAGATAAGCATTTAAATTTTTTAACTATTTTAGATAAAGTTAGGACTGTAATCAAAATATTTTTTTTCTTTAATTTTGTACTTTTTTATATATCAAAACGTATCTTGAATTGACTAATACCTAGACTGTATATAATGCTACTCACTGAAGAAATGAGCTACACGTCGAATTATTGATTCGTTGTCAGTGTTTCTTATATTAATTTGTGTTTTACAGGAGTTGAACAAGCGACAAACGCAATTGGAGCAAGCACACTCAATGCTTCTTCGTCACCATGAAAAAACGCAAGAACTCGAGTACAGGCAACAGAAAGGCGTTCATGCATTAAGGTATCTAAATTTTGTTTATAATAGTATTTACTACACTTATGTATGTTATTCAAACTAATTTGACAGAATGAACTTAATATCTTTACTTAGTAAGAAAAAAATTTAGTAATGAAATTTTTTTTCACGAAAATTATTTTTGTTTGTTTTGACTGTATTTCTACCCAAATATAATAATGTAAATATATCACAGGGAAGAACAACTAGCCAACCAGCATGCGACGGAGCTGGCGAACCAGCGCGACTACATGCAGCGCGCTGAGCACGAGCTGCGCAAAAAGCATGCTTTACAGCTTAAACAACAACCTAAGAGCTTAAAGGTATAAATATAACATTATGTATTAATTTTCCATTAGTGCGATTTTTCGAAACGTAAATATAGTCCTCTTATATAACGAAACCTTTAAAATATTTGAAAATACAATTAATTGTAGTTGTTGACCATCTACACTACTATCTTAAAGAGAAAAGGTTTCTATTTTTGTATGTTTGTAATGAATAAACTAAAAAAACTACTGGACTGATTTCGATGAAATTTGGTAAGAAGATAGTTTCGGACCCTGGGAAGAACATAGGACATCTTTTATTCCGGAAATCATCCCTTAAGGGGGTGAAAATCGGGATGAAAGTTTGTATGGGGAATCAACCTAGGGACGAACCCAAGCGAAGCGAGGGTGAGTCGCTAGTATTTTTATAAATGTATTTTTTATATGTTTGTTTCAACAGCAAAAAGAAATGCAGATTCGTAAGCAGTTCCGTGAGACGTGCAAAATACAGACGCGCCAGTACAAAGCACTCAAAGCGCAGATATTGCAAATGACGCCTAAGGTAGTCCTTTCTTATGTAAACTAAACATAAATAGGTTAATTATTTTACATTAATACTTCGTTATAGAACTTCTAATAGAATTAAGAAAACTACTGATGGCTTATGCTAGCAACTAATCTATGAAACATAATGTAACTCCTTATTTTTATTAACTATTAGATTACATAATATATTACTTACCCTAAAATTGAAATATAAATTAAACGAAATCTTAGTATGAATATTCTTTTATACTGTAAAATTCTATAGGAGCAACAAAAAGAAGTAATAAAATCGTTAAAAGACGAGAAACGTCGCAAGCTTGTTCTTCTTGGAGAGCAATATGACCAGAGCATCAGTGAAATGTTGCAGAAACAAACCGTACGCCTCGATGAGAGTCAGATGGTAAGAATATTTTATATTTGCTTTAGCAATACTAATTTATCATGATGAAATATTTTTTTTATTTTCAATATTTTTACTTAGAACTAGAAATGTGTGTGCTTTATGTTGTGGAATACGAAGGTTATGTTTATATTATTTTTTAATTATCATCAAACAAAAATAATCTATTAAATAAAATTATTACAATGCGACTGAACATATGAGTGAGAATAAATGAACTATTATATTTATTAGTGTTAATTTTTTTTCTATGAATAGCTCTTATCTAAATGCACACCACGTTTGCCAAGCGCGCTGATGAAATCGTATCACGACGAACGCGCGTCGTCATGTGGGCTTCTGTCTTCGCTTCTTTGCATTCTGCGCTGATAAACTTAAAAAATGTAAATTACTTGCGTTCGTATCGATAAAACACGTGATTGGCGCGCATCGACACCGTATAAAAAGTCGTATACATAGATCCTGAAACAAAAAAAAAATAGCACTAAAGTATCGTAATATGGTCACAGATGGAATGCCAGCAGCTGAAGATGCAACTGGTTCACGAGTTGGATATGCTAACCGCGTACCAGAGTAAGAGCAAGATGCAGGCGGAGGCGCAGCGCAACCGCGAGCGGCGCGAGCTGGAGGAGCGCGTGGCGGTGCGGCGCGCGCTGCTTGAGGCTAAAGTAATAAAAAACATTTTTTTTTGTAGATTTAATGAGGATAAATGAACATACGATCTACTTTATGTAAGTAATTATCGTTGGTTATACGTAACTGCAAAATAGTGAGAGTTGTGAATGCGTTGGAAGCTCTTAAGAGGTTGGCTAGAGGTAACCGACCGTGGTAGCATCCTCACGGGCCGAGTACACTATTTTTAAATGAAACTGACGATTCAAAACTACTCTAATATAATAGTATAAGTCTACTTAAATAAAGTTGGTTTTTATTTTCATTTTATAACACGACTCATGAAGAACTCTATATGAGCTCGTGAAAATAAATATTTTGTTTTACGAAATTAGGAATAGCGTTTTCTTTAGGTATTGTGTGTTTTATGTTGTCTTGAGTAGAACATATCCAGTCTAGATTAAGTAATATACAATATTATAAGGATATGTATTAATAGAAGCGTGTTTGACTACACAAATCTCAAGAACTATCAGTCTGATTAGAAAATTGATACTTAAATTAGCCTGCTTATTTTTGCAAGAGAAGTAGTTTCGATAAAAGTTCACTAAGGTATGTGACGTAAAAACAGCAATAGGTGATCGGGTTACTGAACTTACGCTTCTAAAATCGCAAGCACCAGCTCAGTTATATCCTAAAATCATCAATATCAGTATATATCTTAAAATATATAAAACGATTGGAAAACAGATGGAGTCGGAAGGCGCCCAGTTCGTGGCGGAGCGGGCCGAGCGCACGCGGATGCTGCACGAGCGTCACGAGCGCGAACTTGAGCACTTTGACAGCGAGAGTGCACGTCTTGGCTTCAGGTATGAATTGTTGTAAAAAACACTATTCCTTTTGATAACACTTGTTTTATTTTATGTTATATGAGATTATACGTGTGAGAATTGAGATGGCTGTTGCTCACTTTGAGTAATGGTTATACTATATTAATTCAAATATTTGATCTTCAAAACGAAAATGAAGATTGTTGTCAATCATCGTTCGAAACTTCTACCTATTCGAGCTCAGTTCTTATCCTGATTGTTATGTACTCACATGCTTGTTGAATAATGGCCTGACCGCTGTTTCTCCATTACCCTCGCCTTTTCACTTTTTATATTAATATTTAAATGTCACTAAATATATTCACTACCCTACATACATGACATACCTTCCCCCCAAGTATAAGTATAATCTAAACCTAATCCTACCCAACACCCCCTAATACTAATAACCTATAATAAGAATATTAATGCTCGAGTACATCCCCTTTATATGAGACTATAGCATCATGTGGTATACCCAGCATCTCTCGCATGTCCTCACTAGCTTTTGGAATGTGTAGTTCTCTTTTCCTTATTTGATTTAAATGTCTAGTCACTATTGGTCCATTTTCCATTTTTACTAAAAATCTGACCGGTCCTTTTATTCTAAATACCTCCCCTTTTACCCACTTTGCTCCTTTAGAATAATTCCTTATCCATACTTTGTCTGCAGTTTTAAAAATTCTTACTGGGACCGCAGTATTATTTTCAATCTGTTTCTCCGCCTCAGGTCTAACTGAGAAGGGATGTATCATATCAAATCTTGTTCTAAATCGTCTCCTGTTTAATAACTCAGCCGGTGTTTTGCCTGTAACGGTACTTGGTGTGGTTCTCAAACCAAACAATAACCTTGGTAATTTTGAATCTATATCATTAATTGCAATTTTTTTAAATTTATTTTTCACTGTTTGCACAGTTCTCTCTGCTTGACCATTAGAAGCTGGACAATATGGTGGGGTCAAAATATGTTTTATCCCATTATTTTGCAAGAACAATTTAAATTCCAGAGAAGTGAACGCTGTTCCATTGTCTGAGACAAGGACCTCTGGTAATCCTTGTTCTGCAAATATCTCTCTCAAAGCTCTAATAGCACACTCACTTGAAGTTGTTCTAACAATTTTTACTTCAGGCCATTTTGAATGTGGGTCTATCACTATTAAAAACATTTTTCCCTCCACTGGCCCTGCAAAATCAACATGTAGTCTCTGCCATGGATTCGCTGGAGTAACCCATGAATGTGCAGTACTTGGTGGCATATTTCTGTTTACTTGACACTTATCACACATTGCAATCACATTTTCTATTTCATGATCTAAGCCTGGCCACCAGAAATAACTCCTGGCTATCGATTTTGACACCACAATACCATCATGTGTTTCATGCAAAGCTTTCAAAATGTGCTCTCTCATTCCTGGCGGTATGACCACTCGATTTCCCCATATAATACAATCATTACATATTGATAATTCTTTCTTCTTCATCCAATATATCTTAAGATCTGCTTCATCAACTTTATCTGGCCATCCATGTAAAATCCAATACCTCACTCTTGACATTATTTTATCCTTTAATGTCTGTTCTGCAATATCTTTAGGTGAAAATTCAATAGCACTCGGCTTCTCTGCTAATAACAAGAGTTCAGGTAAAATTTCTTCTTTCTCTTCCTTTGTTACTTCTTCTATTGGCCATCTACTCAGTGCGTCTGCTCCCACTATACTTACTCCTCTCTTATACTGTAGATCATAATCATATGAATTTAACTTTAATGCCCATCGCATCATTTTAGGTGATAATACTTTGGGAATAGCTTTATTTGGACTGAAAATTCCCAATAGTGGCTTATGATCAGTATATATTAGCACATGTCGACCATATACGTATTGATTAAATTTTTCCAAACCAAACATAATAGCAGCAGCTTCTTTATCGATTTGACTGTAATTTCTTTCTGTTCTTGTTAATGTTCTCGAGCTCATGGCTATTGGTCTTTCCCTTCCATCTGTCATTTTGTGCGCTTAGCACCGCACCTACACCATATTCTGATGCATCACATGTCAACAGGATTGGTTTTGTACTGTCAAAATGAATTAAGGTTTGATCACTTGACAGTGCCCATTTTGCTTTTTCAAAAACAACTTCCTCTTTTTTACCCCATGTCCACTTTGCATTTTTATCCAAAAGTCTATGGAGAGGTTCCAAAAGCGTCGCTTTATCTTTAATAAATCTTTCATAAAAATTTAATAATCCGAGAAATGCCTGAAGCTCTTTTATATTCTTAGGTGCTCTTGCATTTCTTATCATATTTATCTTCTTTACACTTGGATGAATGCCCCTACTGTCCACTACATATCTAACACCTAAAAATTCAACCTGATTCTTGCCTATCTCACATTTTCTTTTATTCAATCTTAATCCCACTTTTTTTAAACACTCTAATACCTTCTCTAACTTCTTATTATGCTCTTCCATTGTTCTACCGGATATTAGAATGTCATCAATCAAGACTGCCACCCGACTTATGCCAGCTAATGTGGTCGACATTAACCTTTGAAATATCCCTGGGCATGCCTTCAATCCATATGGTAATCTTTTCATTTTATATAATCCTTTTGGAGTGTTTATAGTTAACAGTCGAGAGGTCTCGTCCGTAACCTTAACTTGGGTATAAGCTTCTTTTAAATCTAATTTCGAAAATACAGTGCCACCTGCTAACTCTGATAAAGCCTCATTAATTGTCGGTTGCGGATATGTGTCGTTTTCTGTAGCCATATTAACAGTCAGTCGGTAGTCCCCACACAATCTAATATTTCCATCTGCTTTAACCACTGGGACAATTGGAGTCGCCCAATCTGAGTATGGTATAGGTTCAAGAACTCCCTATTATTACTAATCTATCTATCTCATGGCAAACTCTATCTCTGAGAGCAAATGGAATTGGCCGACTTCTCATGAACTTGGGTTGAACATTTTCTTTGCATGCAATATTAATTTTTGGTCCAACATATTCACCTAATCCTTCTTCAAATAATATACTATATTTATTCAATATTGCTGACCATACCTCATTGTTTGGATATATTACAGCATCCCTACTAATCACATTAACTCCTTCTATTGTAATTCCCAATGATTTAAACCAATTCCTTCCTAACAAGTTTTGTCCTTTTCCTTGGGCAATCAATAGCATTAGACTATTTCTTACTGATCCATATTCAATATTAACCTCAATGCTACCCAGTAACTGTACTTTGTTGTAAGTCCAAGTATGCAAATTTAAATGACTTTGCTTTAGCTGGGGTAGTTTATCACCCCAGATCAATCTGGCTTGTTTTTCACAAATAATTGTATATGAACACCCAGAACCTACTTCAAATATCACAGGTTTCCCGTTCACCTTGATCTCAATCATTAAGGGTACCCGGTTAGATCCATTTACACAGTACATTCCATTCATAAATTCATCCACTTCTTTCACTTCCGCCTGTTTAGTTTTAATTTTGCCACACATTTTAGCTATATGACCTATTCTATTGCATTGAAAACACTTAGCTGAAACAAATTGACACTTTTGGTACATATGGCTTCCACCACATCTATAACAGTACAATTTTTTCTTCTTACCTTCTGTAACTTTGCTCACCTCCATTGGCTCAGATTCATCGTTTCTAGTAAAAACTAAATTGTGGTCTACCTTTTGCTCAGGTATTTTCATAATCGTTAAATCTGCCTCCCGTTTCTAAGCCTGTAATGACATTTCAACGGCTAACTCATAAGTCAAACCTGACTTCTTTAATAGGTTTTCCTGTAATTTTATATCATTTACTCCACATACTAGTCTATCCCTTAAAGTCCTCTCTAAATCCACAAAGTTACAAAATCGACTCATTCTTCTCAACTCTGCTATGTAAACCTGCATTGGTTCCTCCTTACCTTGTTTCCTCATATGAAATTTATATGACTCAACAATTTCATTTGGCCGTGGACTAAAATGATTATTCAACTTATTTATCACCTCTACTAACGTTATCTGGCTTACTCTGCTAGGATAAATTAATGATTTTACCAAACTAAACAACTCATTACCACATGATGCGAAAAAAATTGCTTTTTGTCGGGTTATGTCAGTTACACCATGTGCTTCTACGAAAAATCCAAATCGTTCAATATAAGTTTCCCAATCGTCACTTATCATATTAAATGAATCAAATCTAAGATCCCCCATAATGAACTACCACTTTAAACACTCGATTTCGCAATACTTTTAAAATTTTCCTCGTCGCCAAATGTTATGTACTCACACGCTTGTTGAATAATGGCCTGACCGCTGTTTCTCCATTACCCTCGCCTTTTCACTTTTTATATTAATATTTAAATGTCACTAAATATATTCACTACCCTACATACATGACACTGATGAAGAGAAAGACTATGATAGACAAATTTTAAGTTAATATAACTTCTTTTAATCGATTGAAATCCGTTCTCATTAAAATAATAAAGCTACCATGATAATTTTAAAGTTTTGGTTTTTTTATTAATAATATTAATTGAACTGAGTTTTCATTGGTCAATTTCAGAAAATTGTGTTAATAATTATAATATTTTTAAAATATAATTCTTCCAGTGCGATGGCGATCGCGGAGGGAAGCCGAGAGGGCTACGGAGAGGAAGAGCAGTCGCTCTCCGGCTCAATGCTGTCGCTCGCCCACAGCAACTCCTCGGCCAGCTTTCCCGCCGGCTCACTCTAACCCATCACACTCGTACACTGCTGATAGTGTTGCCAGATACAAATTATATATCCATTATTATACCCAATAGACACGTTTTGACATTATATTCGATATAGACAATATTCATTTTATTGTACTCTATGGAATGTGCAAACTTTTTATATATTTTTTTTTATCTGGCACCACTATTTACAAAACTGTAGTTTGTTAGACTGCAAATTTAAATAGAAGATCAGTTGTTCTTGTTTTTAATAGAAATATTGCTTATATTCGTTTAGGCAAATGTTCTGTAGTCGTTAACTGCAGTTTTCTAAAGCAGCCTTTAGAGACCACACAATCTCACAGCTCACAACCACACCTCAACCTCCGCTCATCTCATACACGCTGCCCAGTTAGTGCTGTCGCTACTAGTGCCTATAGTGACAATAGTTATAGACATATTCACAACTTACGAAAAAATACACATTATTCAAAGTGTCTCATGAGTTCTCAATGGCATTTTAAAATAACATGATATATTAGTAATAAGAATTGTAAGAAAGAAAATTCGAATGATTTGCGTGGAATGGATTTTTAAGTACGCTAAGAGTTGTCTTTACGCTGTATCCATAGCTGACGAGTACTGAACGTGAATCGTTTATATAATAGTGCAATTGTAAAGTAAAATGTAATGTCTTGTCTGCTTACTTATGTACATAACGTACACGAAATTCTACAATATGTTAGAATTATATTAAATGCTTACAAACTGTAGATATTTGAAAAATATTTGTAGCTCTTAATGTTTGTTTAGCGCAAAGTCCTTTGTTTTAGTATATAGTCATATATATATATAACAAATTATTTGAAACTTAGCTAGTTTTCTTTGAGGCAGTGCCTACTAAAATAAATACAGCTGGCAAGTTGATAAGCGCTGTTTTATCTAAAACAAAACTAGGGCTTAGAATATTTTAAATATGTCATGATTATGACACAAAGATGAAAAAAATATATATTTTTAATTTCGTCGGGTTTTAAAAATATCTTTGATATTCGATTATGTTATATCATTTTAAACTAATGTTGTAATTAAACAAAAATAGCACAATGACACATGCAATCTAATGAATTTAACCTATTGTAAGTTTTTAAAATTCCTACAGATATTATAAATCACTTCGCATAATATTAATTAAAGCAATAAGGATCACTTCTAGCGGCAGCGTCATTTCACCTTCTCCATTTATTACTGAGACTGTCCAGCCCTCCCGCTATCTGCCTTCTCATTTCATTCAGACAAAGACTAATCATTCGAATTTACTCTCCATCGCGATACAGGCAGAGCCACTACCACGGGTCTGTTAGAGTTCATTTAGTGACGTTACGTCGTTTTTAACATGAGTGACTCGTGGTAGTGGTAATATTGTCTCACTGCCACCGGCGATAGTATATTTATATCATAGTTTCGAAAAGTATCTTTCGTTAATATTATATTTTTTTAAGTCTTCCATGAATACGACAGTATTTGATTTAGACAATTAATAGGGTCCGGGAGGGCGTTTCCTATATAAAATATTAAGTTTGTAGTACTTCAAGGTAATTTCTTTTTAATTGAATGCAATGGTGTGTTTATGACACTAAGATAGGAATTTAAAATGTTCCATATTAATAGATTAATTTATGACTAAATAATAAAAACCAAATAAATCGTATATATTATAATGTAATAAGAAATTGGTTTTAAAAACAGACTTTTATTAATATAAAAATAAAAATGCAGGAGATAATTTAGTGACCTGTCTTTAAATAGCATACATGATTGTTTTATATATTATGACTAACATTACAAAAATCATGCTGCCGTATGTATATGACAAATGTTAGAAAAATCACAATATAGATTATCTTTTCACGATTACTGTCAAAGAATTGTGAGTAATTCATGTAAATTTGCTTTATAATATTTATAATAATAAAAAAAAACGGGATTCTTAATATAAGTGCAGGAGATTATTTGATGACCAACTTTAGGAAACATGCCAATCTATGCAGATGTTTTATATATGACTGCTTTAGTGTCAAAAATGCAGTTCCAAGTATAAATGATATTTGTATGTTGATAAGAGGTTATTCGCGATTGCCGAGCATGTTAAATGTAACAATGATGTGAGCATGAGACGCTTTTATTAGAGGTTTACTAAAGTTACTTCGCTCTGTTTGTTTATATTTATATTGTATGCACCTATTGTCACTAAATTCGCAGTCTACTAATCCATACAGCCGTTTAACGAAGGCGTCTAGACAGGGCACACGTGCGGGGTGAGATGCGGTAAAAGCGCTCCCGACTCTCATACATATTTTTATATAACAGTCGGGAAACACGTTCAGGGTTGACGGGTATAACTGTAACTTACCAATATGGCACAACAGCGTTAACTCTGAAACCATTTGCCATGAAATTGATAATTTTTGACAATCCTCGCATTGGGCGGGATATTAGATAAGATCAAAGGCGGTCCTACTGTATGGATTTTTATACTGTGCTAAAATGTACCATTGTCAATTTTTTTTAATCTGTTAATAATAATTGAGCCAAAAATGTTAACACAGTATTATTTAATGTTTAGATAAATACAGCCTCAGTGTAGATTGGTGGCCCAGTCTGTATGTATACATTAATATTTTAATATTAAATTAACTCTCTCTTTTTTAATAATTTTACACGTTTCATTTTTACACTGGGTTTATTGTAATTAGATATTTTGATTTGAAATTATTTATCTCTGACAGTTTGATCAGCCTTATTTATGTAGAATTTAAGTTTGAAATGATGACAAGTTAAAGGTTAACAAAGTTATTAGGCCGTCCATCATTATACTGTGCATACGCGATATAAAGACAGAGCGGAGTCCAGTCGTAGGCATGATTTAAACTATAAATCTAGTACTTTCGATCTACTCTTGTATAATATGTAGTCTATTGTAAGTTTCTATAGTGGTTTTAGCTGGTTTTTCATCTTGATCCTTCTAACAAATAATTCAAGATCGAAAAATTCCTGAATAGAAAACCCGTTGAATGATATTGTAAGGTAAACTTTGTAGTGTATCCGGGGAATTGCGATTCTCACAGAGTACGCTAAGGCTCCCTCGGGAGCCGGCCGCGCGCCTCCCTCACGCTTGCGACTATCGGACAGAGGTATATTATTATTTATAACATTAGATAGTCAAAATTCTTGTATTCATATCATTAGTTTTTAATTTAGGCGTTATTTTTGCATATATGAGTATGTTAAATTTTTTAAAACATTTATTCGCGTTCGATCTGGCCTAGACATTGTGTATCCAGGTTGCTCACGGAGCGAGTGTACCGCGCTTACGATGATTGTTTATAAAATTTTATACGCGACACGCTTTATAGTATCAGAAGTGCCGGTGCTGTGGATATCGTAATAACTGACTGCCATTTATTATTTGTAAATATTTATTATATATGTATATGTAATATATGAGCACGAGATTTGCCTTACCGGTGGTGGAACGCGCGCGGCTCGGCGTTCTGTATATAGTCGACTACTATACATAGTTTGTTACTTTTGTAAGGTGCGAGTGCGATGTCGTGTACGTGTAGCGTGACGCGTGATGCGTGATCCCCACCCGGGGACGACAGTGCTATTTTTCTTTATTTAGTGTTCTAATACATTATTGTATTTTCGACTAAGCTTACCAGTCATAATATATGTATAGACGAATACATATTATTTAATTTAACGAGGATTTTAGTCATAAATATCCAAATTTAGTTAATTATTTTATTTGTACTCTCTTTTTGTCTATCTTAAGTGTATGTATTGCTCGTGAGCAATCACGCAATGTGATCTGTTTCATATTTATCGAATCCTTAAGTGGTTATATTGTTTAGATGTTTCCAGATTCCAGAGGTTAACGAAAATAAATGTAAAAATGTTAGGGGTATTTTACTATTTTTGACAATAACGTCGATATGCAATTTTGGATTATTTCTAAATATTTCGAGTGACACATTTGTTTTGCTCACTGTCTGATAAATCGATGTATAATATATGTTGTACCTGCGTGAGAGTACTCGACACTATCCTCCCGAGCTGACCAAAATTAATGACAATAATTTCTAGAGACAGCCTAACTAGACTCGTCATCTTGTCTCCATACTCCTTCAACGGACCACGCGTGAAAGTGCAGCGGTGGTCATAATCTCTTAGTTGAAATTTATATTATTTGTTAAATTAACGCTTTATATCTTTCATTTTTTCAAATGTGTAAATGTAAATCGTTTAAATATTTTTTCTATACAAAATACAGACATTTATTCTAAATTCTACAAATAGCAACGAAATTATATGCAGGTATATAACTGTTTTTAAATATTCGTTAACTTCATTAGCTGTGTAAGTCCAGTGATATTTTTATATATAGGATAGTAATATATAAACGCTGTTATATATGCGGAAACAAATAGTATCTGTATCACCACCGTTGTACACTACAAAGGTCGTAGCAATATCTGGAAGCGAAGCACTAAGGAATTGATTTGTAAGCTGTAACTTAGCTTGAGTGCATTAGATGGTTGGTACTTAAAGTTAGGCGCGTAGCTTTTCATTGTCGTAATGCGTTTGAATAAGCCGTGCGGTCGAAATTTGTTAGCCTAAAATCTAAACACCCAACTATAGAGATAATTTAATCGAGTAAGATGTTAACGTTCCGTACAAATAGCTGCATCGGCAAGAGGTACAAGTGTAGAGCGTAGGTGCATCGGTTCTCCTCTTCCAACCTCCCACCACTTGCTAGTTGGACTAAGAATATTATTACCTATTATGTCGCCATTGACATAAAATCAATACTATAGAAGTACCAAACTAGTAGATAGCGATCACGTATTATGTACATTGTAACTATTATTTTTATATTTTACCATTGTATAGTCATCAACATCGCAGGTAGTTAGCAACGTTTGTGCGAGGTGCGACAAGAACCGCGGGCGGCGGGGGGCGCGTCACGCCCGGCGCGCCTCGCGGCGACACGCGCACTGTTGTTGTTTTCTTTTTAAATTTTTTGTTATATATTTAAATAACACAATCGACTTCTAGTTTTAATAATTATTATCATTAATTATTATATTGTAATATAATCTTATTAATGAAAAAATCAAACAAAATAAATAATAGAAAAGAAATTTACACGTTTATTTATTTTATTAATAATCCCTGGTATATCTATTTTTAATACAGGAAAAAATCTGTATATGAGAAATCAGAATGTGCAGGCAATAAATACAAATATACAGGTATGTTTATAATACAAATATATTACATTATTATTATTATCATTGTAGGTATTGTAGCTAGTGACATTGGACCTGGAGAATGGACTGAGACCACTGTAGAAAGAGACAAAATGAGTCTAACCCAGGACCTCTGTATCTGCAGCCATGCATGTTGGCCACCATAGAAAATTAGTAAAATGTCATGAGTCAACTATGCCCGTTAAATGATAATTTATAATCTAAAATACATACATACATACATCCATCCATACATCATACATGACGTTTATTACAATTTAGCCTTTTGCGCAATATTTCTGTAAAGCAATTTAATTTTAATTCAAAACGCGTGAAAAATGTCAAAAATCTAAAAGTAGAAAAAGTTTCAATATGGCTTTTATTGGTTTCTATG
Source organism: Fabriciana adippe (assembly GCA_905404265.1). Taxonomy (NCBI): domain Eukaryota; kingdom Metazoa; phylum Arthropoda; class Insecta; order Lepidoptera; family Nymphalidae; genus Fabriciana; species Fabriciana adippe. Next base: position 7,979,052 of record FR990001.1, on the reverse strand, counting down.
TGGCTTTTGTCACTTTTGATGAGATCCTATTCGAGTTTTTCAATAGGGTAGTTGACGTGACAAACGTTATCCCGCCTTAATTAATTATTTTAATACCAAATGTTTTTTTTTAGTATATATTATTATATGATCTGTGGTAATACAATTAGTCAATTCGCTCAAGTGATGTGGTTACGAACGAACAGATTAAGTAAGTATGTATAATAATGCGAAGGAAGATATTGTAGATGGGTTGCCCATTGCCTAATCAAAATAAAGGGACATTGAGGATAATTCTGTTTAGTTATTTTTAAGATGATGGGTAGAATTGAAGAGTAATTGGTATTACTTTGTAGGACGCTTGTGTTATGGATACCAGATAATTGATATACCACATAGGTATATAGCTTTAAATACATACATATTATAAATCTATACATCCATGACTGGAGTACAAACATTCGTGCTCATCACACAAATGAATGCCCCCAGCGGGGCTCGAACCTGCGACCACTGGCGCAGCAAGTAGGGTCACTACAAACTGAGCCAAACGTGTCGTTAAATTAAAAAAAAAATAGATTCCTATTATTGTTTATGAATATTGACTATTGTAATTAAAATTTAGAAAAGCTGTTGAAGGTGCATTAAAGACAATGGTGCACCTACAACAGGTTTTCTAAAGTAGCATGAGTCATTTAAAGAAGCCTTCCGAGGTATAATGTAATTGAATACAGGCGTTACTGCTATATGAGTGACTCATTTGATAAAACTGACTATGAATTAACGGTAAGAATGAAGAAAACAAATCCCTGATAATAAAATATAATTCGATTCTTTTTTTTTTAATTTACCATTTTTCATGCAGTAATCTTACTAATATCATAGATCATATAATACGCTAATATTATAAAGTAGCGACTCACCCTCGCTTCGCTCGGGTACGTTTTACTGCTGAACTGAGCTGAACGTTGATAAGTCAGTCAGTGAATCGCGAGTAGTGAATAAAAATAGTAATTGCGAATGTACCTTAGGTGATAGACATATAATATTGCGAACTTGCCCGTATAACTTTTTAAGACCTACAATTCTCTAGTAGGTACATTGTTTTGATGTATCTATGGTTCAGCCAGCGTTAGCGATATAAATTTCTAAGGACGACTCGATAGAACCAGTCATTGCGTTTTCCCGCGGGAACGAAAAATGTGCCTGTAGTAAAAGGTATCCTAAATGTTGACCCGAGTGATAAGCTATCACTATACAAAATTTTGTTAAAATCGGTTCAGTACTTTTTGCGTGAAACGCGCACATCGATTTGACTAAGTCAGTTTTATTATAGGTATAGATAAGAATAGGTATTGCGAGTGTACCTTAAGAGATTGACATACACTGTTGCAGATTTTGCTGTTGACCTTTTCAAGACCTACAATTTTTTAGTACATTGTTTTGATGTATGTCTTAAGGTTTAGCCAGCGGAAGGTTTCTAAGGAGGACTCGATAAAACCAGTTATTTCGATTTCCCGTGGGAAAGAAAGATTTTTCTGAAATAAAGGGTATCCTAAATGTTGACCCGAGTAATAAGTTATCACTTCACCAAAATTCGTTGTAATCGGTTCATTACTTTTTGCGTGAAACGCGTACAGACAAAGTGACAAACAGACAAAAAATTTAATAACTATTGTTTTGGGGTCTATATTGTATACATAATACGTTACTATCATTGTTTTTAAAAAATATTTAATGTACAGATTTCGCTAAGTTACTGCTTTATTATAGTATAGATGTGAACGTTTAGATGTTTGAATGTATGTTATTTAATCATACCAGAACGGCTGAACGGATCTGGATGAAATTTGGCACAGAGATAGATTATAGTCTGGAATACCACATACATTACTTTTTATCCCTGAAGAATGCAAAGAATTGTTTTTGTTTTTCTAGAGGCAGACACGAGCGAGGCGAGGGTGAGCCTCTAGTAGAGCAATAAAATAACATGTTTTGATACAATAGTACGTAATAGGTATGTAAAATACTTAATTTCATAAAGCAAGAACTTTATAAATGTTGCTTTCCCACTATAGTGTAATAAATAGACTATTTATCTGAGACCTAATAATTCACTTGCGAGATGTGAAAACCGTAGCAATTTAGTACACCTACCTAAAGGCTAAAGTGTTAAATAATCGTGATTATTATAACGATTCTAGTGCAGCGTCACATAATGTGTATGTGACTTCGTCTGTCGTCTGCATCAGAGGTGACAGTTTAAGTTTTTTATGACTTAAAATTCCGTGCGAAAAAGTTATAATTTAAAATTTTCGTTAAATTTAAACTTGCTTTCAAGGAAAATTGTAAGTAAATTGTGCTTTTATTTTTATATGCGTATTCAATACTAGTGGCAGTGAATTGAAGTAACTCTACATAGGTACTCGATTTACTTTTGAGTATTTATAAGAATCGCTGGAAACCTATTTTAAAATCATGGTTTGTATTATTTTTAAATCATTTATATAGCACCTTAGGTTTATAGGGATGTAATTAAGTAATTAGTTTACATATTTAAGTAACTTTTTCATTGTAGTCTACTTAATAATGTACCAACTGTCTGGAACGTTCATAATAGAATAGAAGGCGGGACACACCCATTCCCGCGTTCTTGCCCTAATATCTTTTGATTACACTCAGTAAGACCACATTAAATGGAAGGTACCTATCTCCCGTTCACTGTTAGGGTTGTCTACTTTATTTTATAAGTAATATTCTTAATTTGTGATACGTAAAACTAATCTAATATATTTGAACGAGCAATTCGTGTATATTTATTTAGACCGGCGATCTCGAAAACGGCTCTAACGATTTCGCTGAAATATGGTATGTGGGGGTTTTTGGGGGCAAAAAATCGATCTAGATTAGTCTTATGTCTGGGAAATCACGCGTTTTCGAGTTTTCATGCGGTTTTCTTTCGCATTATTCCACGCACAATATGGTCGCTAATTTCTTACGCTCGGGTATAAGTATCGTGGTCAAGCGGTCAAAGTGCAAGATTAACAATCACAGGTGTCCGGGTTCGAATCCCGGTCGAATACAAAGTTTTTACTTTTGTTTTTTTTGTATTTATTCAAGTTTTTAGTTTTTTTTTTTATCTAAAAAATACGATATAAAAAAAGGAATCTGAGTGAAGCTCGGTCGCCCAGGTACATAAATTTATAATGAGAATTAATAATGACATCGGTACTTAATAGAAAATTACATTTTCTTCCATTCTTTAAAATATTTATCTTTTTTTTGTTAAGCTATATTGCCGATTCTGATAGATTTGGATGCAATTTAGTACACAGATATAACCCGGTGTGACTATAGGTTACTAGGCGTAAAGAAAACTGTATATACTATTATAAATACATGTAGGCGAACCCGGGCGAAGCGAGAGTAAGTACGTATATACCTATATTATTTTAATTAAGTTATAGTTATGTATGTCAAGAAGATACTAGGAAAAATGATTGAGACTATTTTAAAAATGGTCTTGAACAACGTGGGGCAACGTAAACACGGTATTTATTTCCTCAACCGCTATGATTTATTACGTTTTATGAAATTATATATTGTATTATAAGCAGTATCATAGTATGATAAATCCAAATAGTTGGATATGAAGCAAGGGTAACTAAATGTTATTTCTTCATACGGGTATTTCTTAATAGAATTAGTGTACAAAAATAGCTTATGAAAGCTTTTTATATATCTATACTATAATAAAGCAGTAACTTAGCGAAATCTGTACATGAAATATTTTTTAAAAACAATGACTGTAACGTATTATGTATACGATATAGACCCCAAAACAATAGTTATTAATTTTTTTGTCTGTTTGTCTGTTTATATGTTTGTCTTTTTGTCTGTTTGTCTGTACGCGTTTCACGCAAAAAGTAATGAACCGATTTCAACGAAATTTTGTGAACTGATAACTTATTACTCGGGTCAACATTTAGGATAACTTTTACTTTTGGAAAATCTTTGTTTCCCGCGGGAAATCGCAATAACTGGTTTTATCGAGTCCTCCTTAGGAACCCTCCGCTGGCTAAACCTAAAGACATACATCAAAACAATGTACTAAAAAATTGTAGATCTTGAAAAGGCCAACAGAAATATCTACAACAGTATAATATGTCTATCTCTCAAGGTACACTCGCAATACCTATTCTTATCTATACCTATAGCAAAACTAACATAGTTAAATCGATGTGCGCGTTTCACGCAAAAAGTACTGAACCGATTTCAATTAAATTTTGTATAGTGATAGCTTATCACTCGAGTCAACATTTAGGATACCTTTTACTACAGGCACATTTTTCGTTCCCGCGGGAAAACGCAATGACTGGTTCTATCGAGTCGTCCTTAGAAGTTTATATGGCTAACGCTGGCTGAACCTTAAGAGATAAATCAAAACAATGTACTAGAAAATTGTAGGTCTTAAAAAGTTCTACAGAAAAGTTCTCAACGGTATATGTCTATCTCCTAAAGTACACTCGCTATAACTATTTTTATTAAATGATATTACTGTTTTCTTATACGAGTACGTTATCTATACTATAATAAAGCAGTAACTTAGCGAAATCTGTACATGAAATATTTTTTAAAAACAATGACTGTAACGTATTATGTATACGATATAGACCCCAAAACAATAGTTATTAATTTTTTTGTCTGTTTGTCTGTTTATCTGTTTGTCTTTTTGTCTGTTTGTCTGTACGCGTTTCACGCAAAAAGTAATGAACCGATTTCAACGAAATTTTGTGAACTGATAACTTATTACTCGGGTCAACATTTAGGATAACTTTTACTTTTGGAAAATCTTTGTTTCCCGCGGGAAATCGCAATAACTGGTTTTATCGAGTCCTCCTTAGGAACCCTCCGCTGGCTAAACCTAAAGACATACATCAAAACAATGTACTAAAAAATTGTAGATCTTGAAAAGGCCAACAGAAATATCTACAACAGTATAATATGTCTATCTCTCAAGGTACACTCGCAATACCTATTCTTATCTATACCTATAGCAAAACTAACATAGTTAAATCGATGTGCGCGTTTCACGCAAAAAGTACTGAACCGATTTCAATTAAATTTTGTATAGTGATAGCTTATCACTCGAGTCAACATTTAGGATACCTTTTACTACAGGCACATTTTTCGTTCCCGCGGGAAAACGCAATGACTGGTTCTATCGAGTCGTCCTTAGAAGTTTATATGGCTAACGCTGGCTGAACCTTAAGAGATAAATCAAAACAATGTATTAGAAAATTGTAGGTCTTAAAAAGTTCTACAGAAAAGTTCTCAACGGTATATGTCTATCTCCTAAAGTACACTCGCTATAACTATTTTTATTAAATGATATTACTGTTTTCTTATACGAGTACGTTATCTATACTATAATAAAGCAGTAACTTAGCGAAATCTGTACATGAAATATTTTTTAAAAACAATGACTGTAACGTATTATGTATACGATATAGACCCCAAAACAATAGTTATTAATTTTTTTGTCTGTTTGTCTGTTTATCTGTTTGTCTTTTTGTCTGTTTGTCTGTACGCGTTTCACGCAAAAAGTAATGAACCGATTTCAACGAAATTTTGTGAACTGATAACTTATTACTCGGGTCAACATTTAGGATAACTTTTACTTTTGGGAAATCTTTGTTTCCCGCGGGAAATCGCAATAACTGGTTTTATCGAGTCCTCCTTAGGAACCCTCCGCTGGCTAAACCTAAAGACATACATCAAAACAATGTACTAAAAAATTGTAGATCTTGAAAAGGCCAACAGAAATATCTACAACAGTATAATATGTCTATCTCTCAAGGTACACTCGCAATACCTATTCTTATCTATACCTATAGCAAAACTAACATAGTTAAATCGATGTGCGCGTTTCACGCAAAAAGTACTGAACCGATTTCAATTAAATTTTGTATAGTGATAGCTTATCACTCGAGTCAACATTTAGGATACCTTTTACTACAGGCACATTTTTCGTTCCCGCGGGAAAACGCAATGACTGGTTCTATCGAGTCGTCCTTAGAAGTTTATATGGCTAACGCTGGCTGAACCTTAAGAGATAAATCAAAACAATGTACTAGAAAATTGTAGGTCTTAAAAAGTTATACAGGGAAGTTCGCAATATTATATGTCTATCACCTAAGGTACACTCGCAATAACTATTTTTATTCACTACTCGCGACTCACAGGCTGACTTATCAACGTTTAGCTCAGTTCAGCAGTGAAACGTAACTTAGGGACGAACCCGAGCGAAGCGAGGGTGAGTCGCTAGTATTTAATATAGCGACTCATCCTCGCTTCGCTTCGGGTTCGTCTCTAGACAAAAACAAATTATCCCACGGGAACCGTATATTTTTCCGGGACGATAAATAGCCTATAGCCTTCCTCAGTTAAAGGAATATCTAATACAAAAAGAATTTTTCAAATCGGATTAGTACTTCCTGAGATTTGCGCGTTTAACCAACCAAACAAACAAACTCTTCAGCTTTATAATATTAAGTACTGATATATACTTTTTTATAATATACATAATAAGTATGTGATAAATTTTTGCGTTCATTTTAAACAGGAGTAGGTCACGTCGTTTAGTGCTCATGACTCATGAGAATTATAATAACTTTTTCATAGACTAGGTACATTGTATCCATTAAGATATTGAAGTTTAGTTCGTTATCACGATCTTAACCTCTTGTCTTTAAGACTATAAACAGTCATAGGTAATTATATAAATCTTGTAACAGGAAATATATAGTCGTAAGCTGTAAATATTGGAGAATAAACTATAATTTGTAAATGGTTGTCGTACGAATCTGGAAAATGGATATAATGCATACCTAAGTATTTTATGTTTTTCTTTATAGATGAAGTGCCTAATTTGATATATTTTTTAGGTATTCAACGGGAATTTTTGCCAAATTAGAACTTGTATTCATGATTCTTTCTTTAATGAATGAATTTCCAAAAAGTGCAATAATAAATTTTAAAATAATTTTGATATTATTTGTCTTTTTATTTAAAATATAATTCATTGATCATTTGAAGTACCTAATTATAAAAAATTGCTCTAATTAAAGCACGATTACTCTGTTAAAATTAGTAGAATAGGAGTGGGTTATTATTACTACACTATTTAAGGATTACAAAAGCTTTTCTTGTATTTTATAAATATATTAAATTTCATTTAACATTTACTCAAATTAATATAATATAGTACCTACTTGGGCAACCGAGCTACCCTCGGAGTTCTTTTTTGTTATATCCTATTTTTTAGATTAAAAAATCTATAAACTTGAATAAATAAAAAAAAAAAACAAAAGTGAAAACTTTGTATCCGACCGGGATTCAAACCGAAATTCTGCCTAGAATAATGCGAAAGAAAACCGCATGAAAACTCGAAAACACGCGTTTTCCCAGACATAAGACTAATCTAGATCGTTTTTTTGCCCCCGAAAACATCCACATACCAAATTTCAGCGAAATCGTTAGAGCCGTTTCCGAGATCGCCGGTATAAATAAATAAATATATAAATATACAAGAATTGCTCGTTTAAATATATTAGATAGATTAAAAAAGTATTTCTATTCAAGTACATCAGATATTTTCCTACTAAATACTTTGCGATGAGCGATCTAGTTGTCGATAGGATATGATATGAGTGATTTAGATCAAAGATGGATGAGAAAATAATTACTTTATATCAGAAGTAAATTTGATCATAGATTTAAATAGATAAAAAAATATTTGTATTAGCACTTTTGATGACGAAGGAAAGTTTGTTTATGTTGCATAATCCAAGTTATTTTGTTACACCATAACTGTAACAATTGTTTTGGGTAATGTTGCTAACAAAAGTCATTAAATGTGTGCGATTGCGAAAAATATTTTTAAACTGAATACTGAATATGAAACTTTTGTAATATGTAGATGTTAATAGAATCGCATATTTTTAAAATTGCTACATATGAAGGGATTTCGCGACAGTTAAACTGAAAGTACTACTAAAGATCCTTTTATTTTAACTATGATTCTTAAACATTCCCAATTACTTTAGCCTATTAATTGTTATGCAATGTTATGTAAAGGATGTAAAAAAAAAATTAAATTATTTTACTTTTAGTAGAAATTCTGCATATTTTTTTTTAAAACAGATCTCTAATTAAGATTGCATAAACATAATTAGATATCATAAAAATATTTTAACTATGTTAATAGTAGGTATAAGAAAAACTTCATATTAATCGTTTTCTGCAAATATTTAGAGATATGACTTCGTACATTGTAAATATACAATTACGTTGTGTGCCGGTATCCAGATTTTAACAAGGCGTTAAGATTAAAGTATCTATGAAGTTATACGTTTGGTCATTCGTCGTCGATATTTAATTATAGTTTCCTTAGTTTGTAATATACTCTTAGTCTTGCAATAATATATTATTTTTAAAATTAGTAGTAACATTCATATTTTTCCGTATGATGTTGGGTTTTGTTAAAAAAAATCTCTACTAATATAATAAAGCTGAAGAAGGGTTTGAATGCGCTTATCTTTGGAACTAAGTCGGATTTGAAAAATTTTTTTTGTATTTGTTAGCTCGGTTCTTGAGAAAAGTTATAGGCTATCTATCATCACCCTACGACTTTTAAGATTGAAACAGTTATACACTAATAGACTACGTGAGCGGAGCCAATAAAACAAACACTATCAGTTTCTCTCGAAATTTTACAATTTACGCGTGCAACTATTCCAATTTTTTTCTCCCTGTAACCTGATACTATTACGAACATTTTAAAGAAAAACTAAAACCTTGGCTTACCAACGAACAATATTTCGTTTTAATTATATAGATACTAGCAGAACTCGCGGCTTCGCTCGTGTTAAAACTACAAAAAAAGAAATTATTTGACTTTCTATTGTAAGTAATTAATACAGAAACATCCCCCCACCCCCGCATGCTCTGCTAAAGCCTGCGCGCCATGCGCCCGTCTACCATGTCGTGTAGCATTTTCGAAGCAATATTTGCCACGTGTCACATAATTTTAGTTGGAGAATCTGTGTACCAATTTTCAAGTCAATCGACTCAGAGAATAAAAAGTTTCACCTTCTTAGGGGTGGCATTTCAAAAAATCCTTACTTAGTGTATACCTACACTTCACAAAGAACATATCCTCCGAATTCATGTCTCTAGGACCAGCGGCTTAGGTTGTGCATTGATATATTATATTAGTCAGTCAGGACTAAAAAAATGTGCTTGTATTAATTAGGTAACTAGCAAAAATAAATTTTTGTCACAGTTATGTAAATATAGATGTCAGCTATATAATTACAATACACTTAGACATTAAATATTGCATTTTAAATGAATATTAAGCATGCGTTTAAATCATTACCGTTTATTGCTTCGAGTTTGTACATGCCTTTAAAATAGGCTTTACTACTATTTTAATATTAAACTACTCAGTAGTTCAATCTTAAATACAGCTTTTAATTGACATTACAACTAAAATTGATTTAAGTTGTTACATTTTTATGCTGATAACTGCTAACCGTTTTTAGAGCCGGACTATAAAACTTTACAAGTGATTTTATTAAAATCGCTAATGTGTAGGTATTGGCAGTTTAAGTATCTGTGCAACCGAGCTTTTTCAGCGTATTTTCGGACAAGATATAAAAACTGCATTTTTTCAGAAAAGTCACCTACCTATAAAGATAAACTTAAAAATCAAAACCTTATCTAAACACAAAATTTGATCCAAATCGTTAGAGCCGTTTGCGAGATACACGAAATAAAATAGGTATATCTAAATAGAAGAATTTGCTCATTTTATAAGATTTGTTAGCTATAATTGGAGAAAATGTTATTCGATTCTGATCTTGAAAATGAATAACAACTTGGAGATCTATTTATTTTCTTATTGAGTGTACAAAGAGAATGTTACAAGTGGGCGCGGTGGGCCCATATCAGAGAATTGTGTTTTACCACTTACACTATTACTTTTAATATAAGATCGCGTGCAGACTGCGCGAAAGTCTTTAAAATAATGCTAACTTGAATAATTAGTGACATCCGCATTCATATATCTATCAATTAATTTTTATTTTTTATTTTGGCGTTTGAAACAATATTTTATAAGCGTCTTTGCCACGAATCTTACTTAGTAAAAACATAAATTTTCAAAAGCTTAGCAATAATTAGTTTTTTTGGGTGGATCAAGTTCTAATATATGACGAGACAATGAAATTTAAACTAAAATGTCCATATAGATGTGGTGTAGGTAATTTGATCAGTGTTTAATATGAGATTCTATTTTAATATTATTATTAACAATAACTAATAACTCCACTAACCACTAACCCGAGAATGAAACATAGTAACTAGTAAGATATTTTGTATGAATCTTCATCTTGAAAGTGTCATAAAATAGTGGATATCTTTCTTCCTTTACTCTAAATATCTGCTGTATCAGTTTCCATGAGTATAAATATTTATAAGACTGCTATTAAATCGACTCACGAAATCTATCGACCCGTATCAGATTTATCTTGCGAAAAATAACCTCAAAGTTAGGTAACAACAGTCTATAAGTCCATCTTCTCTTGGAGAGTCGTCTAAATATATTATGAGGACTACTGTGGGGGGTCTTCACAGATCTCGTCGTCATCGATAGTCTGTCTCATGAGATGCCATTCATCTCATGCAAACTAATTCATCTTATTCAAAACGTGTCACATTATTTGTCGGTGATTGTCCAGCCTCTCGACTGACTCTGAAATCAATATTTTACCCAAAAGCAGGAATTGTATCTCCAAAAATCTACAAATTTATTTATGGTTAGATCTAGTAAGCAAACGGCAAAAGAACTATCGATATCTTCTGCGAGACAACAGTCTGGTGCTACAAAGGTTGAAAAGCTACAGACACCTAGAATTATAATAACAGACTTCGAGTTCAAACGTCGTGCTATATAAGTTATAACATTCCCTTAGATACCGATATTGTATACTAAAAATTAAATAAAGATATAGTAGAGTTAATGAATACACTTTTTTTAAAACATGTATGACGTACATATGTGTCCGTTCTGTGTCAGCCTTAACGCGTGCTGAACTAGCTGGTAATGGCACAATTACGATAAACGCATTGTCATTATTGCGTACAGGCCTTTTTATTTAGCTGTCTCAGTTCGTAAATATAGACATAATAATTACATAAATACCATTGCTTCCATTTCATACATATTGATTTGAACTGATTGAAAATATAATTACAGTGCCTAGTATTTCTGTCACAAATTACATATTTGTCGCTTTATAAGATTTATATCGCGTATACTTTGATTTTAATTATGTTTTATGAGTTGTCAGTAATTCTTAGAAAGTTATAAGACAATGCTTATGATATTTTTTATTAACCGACTTCAAAAAGGAGGAGGTTCTCAATTCGATTGGTATTTTTTTTATGTATGTACACCGATTACGCTGAAATTTATGATTCGATTTACATTATTCTTTTTTAGTTTAATGCGGAATAGTTGCCATTTGGTCCCATAAAAATTTAACATAGTTTGGTCCTATAGTTTTCATTTTGTTTGATTTGACAAGCCCAGTACGTTAGAATCGGATTTTAGAGTCAGAATTTTTAGTGTTACTAATAAAAGCAAAATTTAGTTTGTCAGTCTTCATACATTGCTACTACTATTATTATGTCTACACTAAAAAGGGAAAAATAAAAACTTTAAAAGAAAAAAAAAACCGACTTCAAAAAAGCATTAAAAAGTAAAAAAATAACCGATTGGTAGCTTTCATCTATACATATTATAAAATTCTAACTAAGTCGAATCTGTACATTAAATATTTTTTGGAAAATCTTATTGAAATAGACATTATTATCGATGCAGAGGCCGAATCTATAGTTTTTAAAATTTTTGTCTGTCTGTCTGTCTGTCTGTCTGTCTGTCTGTCTGTCTGTCTGTTACCGCATCACAGAAAAACCACTTGAGGGATTTTGATGAAATTTGGTATGATGATAGCTGGTGATCCGGGTCAACATATAGGATACTTTTTACCGCGGGAAAATATCTAATTTCTGAGAAAAAATACAAAAACTGGTTGGAACAAACCACGATGATACTATCTGTAACCAGTTTAGCAAGGTAACTTACTAAATATGGTAAAAACTATTAAAAGTAGCTTATCTTGAAAATCAAGTTATCAATAGCGCTATTTTACAGATATCCATTAAAATAGTTTTTTTTTAATTAATATATACTTATGTGTTATTTAGGTACCTATTCGACAATAGATGTCGCCATGTGTTTTTAAAATACGTAGTTTTAATTACCAAAAAAATGAATGTACAGATATGACCTTTCTACGATTTTATAAGAATTACTACTAAATTACCCGCGACCCCGCCCGTGTTCAAATTATCAGTAAAGCAAACTTTTTGGCTTTATAAATTCGTAACTATACATATAATTAAATTGTAACTAAGCCGAAGCCATAAATTCAATATTTTTTGGAAAATCTTATTGGAATATTCATTATTAATAGCGATATAGAGGCCGAATCTATAGTTTTTACAATTCTGTCTGTCTGTATGAAACGACCGCATCACAGAAAAATCACTGGAGGGATTTTGTATGGTGATAGCAAATTGTCCGGGTCAACATATAGGATACTTTTTACCGCAAGAAAATATCTCATTTCTGAGAAAAAATACAAAAACTGGTTAAAATAAAAGCACGATGATACTTTTAAAATTTCAGCAAGGTAACTTACTTATATAAATATGTTAAAACTATTAAAAAAGCTTATCTTAAAGGAAATATCAATAGCGCTACTTTATTCATTAAAATAGTTATTTTAATGAAAATTTATTTGTGTTATTTAGGTATTTGACAATAGATGTCGCCATGTGTTTTTAAAATACGTAATTATAATCCAAAAAAAATAATGTACAGATATAACCTTTCTATGACTTTATTAGAATTACTACTAAATTACCCGCGGTTCCACCCGTGTTCCGCCTGGGTTCAAATTTTCAATAAAACAAACTTTTTGGTTTTTGTAAGTTAGTAACATATTACATAGTAATATTTTTTTGGCAGAAACAATTTTCAAATTAAAATATTTGTAAATTTTTATTGTTTAGTAAATACTGTTAATATTTTTTTAATCTTTTAATGTAAAAATTGGGCAAATGCAAATCCAACTCGCGCATTATAGGTTCCGTATAGCAAAATACTGTGTTGTTTTTCTTACGTACGTGTTTTGTAAGGTTAACACTAAAATAAATACGAATAATATTTACGTTTTCACAATATCGACTCATTTTATCAACCGTAAAAATACGTTCGATTCATATTATTTTATAACATTTTATGGGAAACAAGTTTATGGCTGTTAAGCTGACAAAGCGGGTAACTAAAAATATTCCATATCTCAAAAACTATGAAAAAGTAATTTAGGAACTGTTATACCTCAACTTTTTCAGTTTTTTTTTGACACCATTTCTTGGAAGGTAAAGGCCTAAAGGACACAATATAATGCTTACGACTTTAATCATATTAGCCGAGACATATGAAATAATAAAAAGTATTTGCTTAGAATTATTTACTAATCACATTTTCTTTTGAAAATCGTTTTGGACAATATTAGTAACTAGCGCTAACCAATCCCTGATGCGCGACAAATTAACATTAAGAAAAGTTGTCATTATGTAATTTAAATAATCAGCTAAATATTAAATTAATCAATAGCTGTCTATTAGTAAAATATGATTAAAATTAATTCCGTAGTTTGAGAGTATATCGCCCAAAACTAAACAAACAAACAAAACAGAAATATAGACATATGTTCATAAATATTATTGCTAAAACAAAAAGTGCAATATTAGGTACTAAATCAAATATGAGATTAACGGAGCAACCTTTGTGACATTGTCAATCACTTGCCATTATTCACCAATCATACGGTGCGCAATGAAAGTGGTATATGTAAGAGTATACTAATGTGTAAAACCTAAGAATTTGGTTTTTGATCATTTGAACGCGGGCGGAGCCGCGGGCAATGCTAGTTTATTATAGATACCTAATCAGATATTTTCGAAGTTGGTGCCAGCCGACACAAATCAAAGTATTTTTTTGAAATCGGTTTTTATTTTTTTCTTAAAAAGTTTTTATGTTAATTAATGCTCTTATGCATCCGCAAAATTTAAACCGGTAATTACGTTATCCTGTCAATTTTACTATATTACGGCACAGACGACAAACAACCTGAGGCTTCGAAGAATTTTTGAAATTATAGTAATGGTTTCCATGGCAACATAAAGAGATACAAATACCGGCTTTTAAGACCCCTACTTTATCCTTAGGCAATAAGCCTAAATATCATACTAGTAATAGGAGTAGTATTACAATAGTCATATTGGATAGGTTTAATTACTAAACTGTGTTGACGGTATATTATATTAACTAAATTATATATATTTATGTGAAGTTAATAAACTAAAGCCATCACCTGTCACCATCTGTCATTTCGCCTTCCTATTTGTACAGAAATCGGAAACTGATTACAATGCAACACTTGATGATAGTTTAATCCAATTATAAATGCAACTCCGGGGTGCATTGGAGCGTATACCACGCGACCCAAGAATGTCGATTAATTACTATATGTGTAATAAGCTACTATAATAAAACTTTAGATTTCATGTAAATACTGTGTGTGCAAAAACTATATGAAAAACGTCATTACTATCGGTAGTTTTTTGAAAGAATTTGATTAAATAAAAAGGGTATCTAGGTAACCCTTGGCTATTTAGTGTTGTTTATTTTAATAGACCTATTTTATTAAATTTTTAACTAGATTTTAAAATTAAATAGCTAAATTCAAATACATAATATTCAGGGCGGTAGGCAATGTTAATTTATACGTAATATTTACATCTTAGTTGCGAAACCCTTACCTTGCTTAGTTAGACTACTGACTCATTAAAAGTAATAAGGGAAAATCATAATAATATTAATTAACTTAGTTCTTGAAAGGCTTAAATAAGTTACAAGTAAAGAAAACGTTTCAATTATAACGTAAGTAACATAATATATAATTATTGTTACTTTTTATTAGAGTTATTGTATATATCAAGCACAACAGATCCAATATGTACTAGTGAATTATTCATAGTTGCACCCACTTGTGTTTTTGTTGATAGAAGGATTTGTCTTTAAACACTGGTCTTATATCTACTAATTTATATTTATTTATGTAATCCATAACCCAACCCAGCAGTTTAAACTCAGTCGCATTACGATGTTCTTTTCTACCATCTGGCGAAGTAATAGCTTACTAAAATCAAAGTCGTAGA
The DNA here is from genome assembly GCA_905404265.1 of Fabriciana adippe. Classification (NCBI taxonomy): domain Eukaryota; kingdom Metazoa; phylum Arthropoda; class Insecta; order Lepidoptera; family Nymphalidae; genus Fabriciana; species Fabriciana adippe. The sequence goes on along the minus strand of FR990001.1, from coordinate 7,963,653 downwards.
TTCTATTTTGCTTAGAATAAATGTTTATACAGATTATATTTTTAATATGAAGTACACATTAACAAATCGAGGTACAGATAAAATAATGCAGCAGATGTGTTTTTAAATAAAAAAAATTATCGCAAACACCTCATGCTTAAAAGACTAATTCCTAAAAGCGACATTAAGAAGTAAAAATACTACACTTAAAATTAATTTAAAGTGTCATTATATTTTTTTAAATTAAAGTAATTAATTTTAAACAAGAAACTTAAATTTCATCAACATAATAAATTAATCAGCAACATGCACGCTTGAATTTTTTTTTCCATTAGATCATTTATTAGAACATACTTATATCAAGGTTAGCAAATTACAAGTTATAATTGTAGAAACATTTATTTTTTATTTTTTTTGGACAAATTAAAATTACTTTTCGCGGAAGTATTCTAACTGAACTAAATATTTGATAATATCTAGAACAGTTTATTGAGCAATTGTTTTCAACGATGTTGGGAAACTTACAGAGGTAGACCAGTGGTAACGAGCACGCTTGAAGTCGTAAATGAAGTGAGTTCAAACCTCGGGCCTCGCAACGCTAAAATTTTCATATGTTAATTTTCTTTTCACCATGATGACTTGCTAATACGGTGAAGGAAAACATCGCGAGGAAACCTGCATGACATAGAGAATTTTACTAACTAGTTTTCTATCTTCTTTAGTAGTATTTACATATATTCTATTGCATTTAGCCAGCACGGTAAATTCATGGCCTACCCTCACGTATTATAGGGAGACACGTGCCCAGCAGTGGGATGTACCTACATTAGGATTGAATTACATGAAAACTGACAATAGTCTAACGAAATAAATGCTTTATATTTTTATTGTATATATGAGGCAACAACTAATATGGTTATAGGTCGCCCGTAAAGTTTTATTGCATAATACCTTAAATGGTGGTCTAATTATATAAAATGAGTAATTAGGAGATTGAATCGCAGGTATGATTGCAATGATGTAGATCGGAGGGCAAAGCAGCACACGAATAAGGGCTTCTGTGATTTGTTCTCCATGGCATTGTTATGTTGGTAAATCTGAAATTACTTGTTATTCTTTAATCGAAAATAACAGCTTCTTTAAATGCATTAAAATAATTGCGTTATATTTGTTCATCATATTGCATTAATGTTTTGAAGTACTTAAAGATAAAGGATTTAAGAAGTTTGTCAAAGATCTTTTGTAGCTATTGCCCAGATATTGCTAATTAAGTAAATTTTAGCGTATTAAGATATATTCTGTTTAGGTATATTTATATTTTATGTTTTGATCTCTATTAATAGCTTTTAACCTGCCTCGGTGGTTTAATGGCTAGCATGTACGGTCGCCGATATGGAGGTCCTGGATTCGAGTCCCGGGTGGGGGTAAGTTTAGCTATTGAGTTTTTCTGTTAAGAAATACTCAGTAACAGCTCGGAGTTGAGGAGTTGGTGGTGTTTCACCCCCGTGCCTCGGAGAGCAAGTAAAGCCGTGGGTCATGCGTTTTAATTTTCATTGGTCGTGTCGAGTAATCGTCCCATTGGAGTATGAGAGTGACAGGACTAGAGAGCGTACTTGGGTTTGTGCGCATACTTGTGCACTATATTACTATCTTTTGCGCGGATGGATAAACCCAATGAAATTGGCCGCCGTGGCCGAAATCGGCCAGGAGGTCATTATTATTATATAATAGTTTTTAGTTATTTGCCTGTAATAAATATAGGTGTATGGTTTATATTATTTTAATTAATTTATATTATATACGGCAATTTACCCGTTCATTTGTTCCACCTTGTATTTAATGCTATATTACTACTATTATAGACATATTTTATTGGAATTTAAATGCACATTAAGAAGTAAGCAGGTATATAATAAGACAATAAATCTATTCTTAGAATAAGTCACTATTTGTAATTGTTAAGTAAGTCATAAAATAACTACTATCTAAATTCTAAATAATTATATACCTATAAAGTTAAGAATTATATATATGTATAGGTTTAAAATAAAATATCATTATGCAGTTCCGTTTAGAACACTTAAAATATTGTAGTAATAAACTTAACATTTTATTTGAACATAAATCTATTTATTATATCTTTACTTAAATGATTTGACACAATTATTGTATCTTTGTTACATATATTGAAGTAATATGTAGGTACTTTGAGATCAGCTGGGGGCAATTATAACAGTATAACTTCACTACGTATTCCTGGTTACGACGTGGTTAGTACGTCGATAAAAATGGCTTGTGTTATTCAATGAGATGCATTGAGAGGCAGTGGGTTGCTTCTGGTAGGTACTTCTTTGAAAGTAGGGTGGACCATGATGGCAACCCCTTTTTTTTTTTAACGTTCGTTGGGGAATGCATTTACGCACCGTCCACCTATACCCCAGGTGGGTGTGTGGGACTCACCAGCTAGAAGAGCCGGTACTACCCACTAAACCCCAACGATCCCCTCCCCTCCGCCTTAGTGGGACGCCGCAGGATCGCTTGCGCATTCGACTACGGCGCCCCGGCGGTAGGCCCGAAGGCCACCATCAGGTGAGGCCCCCGTAGGAACCTCACAGCGACTGCAGAGGTCAGGGCCCGAAACACCGGCCCTCTCCCCTGCAGCCCCACCGCGTCCGCCATCAAACGGTGGCGGCCCCGTCTGGGCCGCGGAAGGAGGAGACTGGCAAATACCACGACTCCCCTCCTGCCGCGGCCCACCCTTCTACATGATGGCAACCCCTCGTTGTTGTCAATGGTGGAGGAATCTGCCTAGATAAGGCAGTCGTCTGGGCGTTGTGGTTCTTACAAATCAAACAAACTTCAGTAGATGTAGTGAATACAAAAAAAGAAAAATAAAATATTTTTATTGTAAAATTCGTTATCGTATAAGGCACATTATCATATAGTAGCATATTGCAATCGAAACCATGCAAGGATGCTACAATCTGTAAAACATCAGAGGATATTACGATAGTACACGCTTTACATTAAAAGATGAATATTATTTTGAATTTATAATATGGTATTGTTTATAGTATGTACATGTTTATACATCAAGATAATATATAATTTTTTAATTAACATTAGTATGTATTAGTAAGCATAAAATAATAAAATAAAGCAAACAAATGCGACGAAAATATAGCACAATAGATTGACTTGGCAATATCATTGCTTTTATTACAAATTCTTCACAAGTTTTTACCCTACATAAAATTTACAAACAAAATATGTAATTATTAGCGACTTATCCTAGATTCGTTCGGGTACACCCCTAGGTGCTTAATAGGCCTGTTTATCCGTGTACTAAATTTCATCCAAATCCGGTTCAACCATTATACACAAATTTTTGCATTACAATAGTAGTCCGATTTATCAGTACGGCCATCTACTTGAATGATAGCATCTGTAAGCCCTATGTAATGCTTTTAGCATGGTGTCAATCAAACTTTAATCCCTTACTGGGCACATACTTGTATTGACCTTACAAATGTTTGTCCTGGTCATAAATTAAATCACATTATTAATTTGTATTACGCAGACTCATTAAGCATATCCATTAAAACACTTCAAAGTCTCGTATGTTAATGTCGACATTCACATAATAGCTTCTTAATCAAATTTAATTGTCCATGCCTCTGGCCAAATATAATGTTTTCTATCGTGATTTTAGTTCTAATTGTGTGTAAATTGATTAGCCTTTTATTACAATTAAATGTCTTAAAAACAATCAATAACCATTGCTGCGTTCATACTAATATTTAATTTACATGTCCAAAAAGCGCGCAACTTAAATAAAACTATTTTTTGAGCCGACTCTTACATGTTTGTATGGTAGAGGCTAGTTACAATATGTAGTGTTAATATATTACGATTAGGAAGGCAGGCAAGATCTTAAATCATTTGAGTGGTAGGAAACGCAACACTTAGAATCATAATTACTGGTTATTTGACCTGGTTTTATTATGCCAATTATTTAAAATTTGTAAATAAGTTGAGGAAGGGCAGTGTAAATTTGAGGATAGTTGTATACTAATTTGATCCAAATTGATAGCTACAAACTGATATATCTGATTATATTATACTATCTTCTGCTTAAGTCTCTACTCGTGTTTTTTTATCAGTTTGTAACAAGTCGACTTGACTCTTGAATATTAATTTCCATTGAATAAAAATTAAAGATGTATTTAAAAAAAATAGTAAAAGAATAAAATTCAAAATAGTATGTAATGTTATATTTTAATTTTACACCTTAAGCTCATCTCTCAAACCTCGACGGCGCTGTCAAATCCACAAGGGACAACAACCTAATCTTAATCCAAAAAATATAGGTGACTTGTAGATATATGGGTTGCGCACACATAAGTGAAGTTTTCCATTTAAATTTTGCTCTCTGCCTCTCTCTGCTCGGTGGTGTAGTGGTTAGCATGTACGGCTGCACATTCGGAGATCCTGAGTTCGACTCCAGGGTCGTGCTAAGTTTAGATGTTGAGTGTTTCTGTTTAGAAATGTCTCAGTAGCAGCCCGAAGTTAGGAACTTGGCGGTATTTGGCCCCTCTGCCTCGAAGAGCATGCAAAGTTGTCAGTCCGGCACCTAATTTTACTAGCGTGACAGGAATAGAGACTGCACTTGTACACTATAATATCTCCTGCGCAGTTGGTTAGTCTCAGCGAGATTGGCCGTTGTGGCCGGAAACAGGGCGACATCATAAGCTAAGTAGCGTACTAAAATTATTAGTAATTCTATTCTGTGATTATTAGTAATTTTATTATGTGAGATTTCTTTTTTATTTTTTAATATAGACATAATTTAAAAATGATAATCTTCGAAGTTTGAAAGTACTTGAGGAGGAGAAAAATGATAATTCCATCAATTCTCATAATCTACCATGTACACATGTACACATTACTTATAAAAATATATGTGCATAATTTTGAATAAAAACAACAGTAACAAAAAATATTAAAAATAAATTGTAACTTGGGTGGACGTTAATTTATTGCATTAAAATCACCGGTAATGATCTCACGGTACTTGGGAATTGAGAAAGGTCACACAAGACTAGATCCTAGATGTATTAAACCATATATTTTAGAGCATAAATAAAGCATAGCCTAGATCTTAGACAATAAAATTATATTTTAAGTATTCATTAAGCATTTACTCAATGTTCTAAAATATACTCTACATTCCTTATGGTCCATAAGTTATGGAATGCACTAATTTTACGGACTTGAAGTAACTACCATTGTTTTGTTTTGAAGTAATAAAGTAGTAATTCGACGTTTACGTATATACATAAATATGTATATTATACACTACTCGCGACTTCTCCTCGCTTCGCTTAAGTGCGTCCCTAGGTAGGTTTTAGGGCACGTCCACACTATAGTGCCACATTCCATTCTCGGTTCTAATGATTGCAACCCGGCGTCATTTTCAGTCCGGCCGGATCCGACCGGATTCCCATCGATCCGGCCGGTTCACATGATTGATACACATGATCAAATGAGGATAATTTCCGCTTTTTGGTTCAAACTGAACTATTAGTAAGTTAATCAAGTGTGATTGTACTTAATATAGGTAGTTTATAAAAAATAAAACATATATAAAAACAACTTTGACGCCTTGGTGACTTTGGATGGCCACGACAGACGTCCATCGCCTTTGCCGCACCCACCACATTTCGATAGCTCTTATAAAAGTATTTCATTATGGATTATCTTGAATTGATTATAGAAGAGGAAGAAGATGATAACCTTTTAATTCGATACTATCTCAGTGTAGAAAGGGCCTCCACTCATCCAATTTTCATCAAAAAGTCGAAACAATGAAGGTTTCTACAACGTTATTAATTATAAAACAATATAAAAAATAAATTATAAAACAATGGATGCCGAGCCACCAGTGTAATTAAAATTTCATCATCTTCTTCAGTAAACGCCTCAACAGATGCCATTTTATGATTTTTTATTGAAAATACCTCAAAATACACGTGGGCGGCGGCGACACTGCGAACATGAGCGCGGCAGTAACGCTAGGGTCTAACGTCACAGTCGCACAGACACTGACACGGCGTCAGTGACGCTGCGCTCGAATGTCGTTCCCTATATTTACATAGTGCATTAATCTGCCGCCCTGTCGCGACGTCACTGACGCTACTGATGCTTGCACTATGTAAATGTAGGGAATGACATTCGAGCGCAGCGTCACTGTCAGAAATACTTTTGAAAGAGCTATCGAGATGTGGTGGGCGCGGCAAACACGATACGATGATGGACGTCTTTCGTGGCCATCCAAAGTCACCAAGGCGTCACTGACACCAGTCAACTTACGCGGCGTCGGTAACGCTATAAACGCCGCATTATTGACGCTTGTTTCGAAAGTCTAACTTTAACAGGGTCGAATCTCTTCTGCATAGGGCCTCTACATGCAACATCTCTATTATTTTGCCAAAAATTGCTAGCACCGGATCCGGTATATTGGTACCGGATCCGGTGAGCGTTTAATGATGCCGGATCCGCCGGATTACCGGATCCGTTTTTCCGGATTGCAATCCCTACTCGGTTCGATATTGGTCTGGTAAAGTATTTTTATACAAGAAACGTTGCTGGAACGTGATTCGAACGGAAGTGAGTTTTACTGATACTGTGAACTCATTGTTTTTTGTATAACAATACTTTACCAGACCGATATCGGACTGAAAGCGAACCGTAATCGGCACTATAGTGTGGATTGTTCCTTATATTGATAAAATAGTTATTGTGAGCATACCTTAGGAGATAGATACATACAATTGTGGACTTTCCTGTAGGCATTTTTAAGACTTACAATTTTCGAGAATATTGTTTTGATATATCTCTAAAGGTTTAGCCGTTTAGCCAGCGCTAGTCATGGAATCGTACGAAAAAAGTTTTTTTTTGACAAAACACCGTCTGGGGTCAGCTCAGCTTTGTACACAATATTTACCAAGTTATATATATATATATATATATATATATATAAACCTTTCTCGTTTATATCGTTGAGCGCTCTTTCTATTAGTGAAAACCGTTGCGTGGTTTAAAGAAGTAAGCGGAGAAACAGATAGACGCAGAAAGCGACTTTGTTTTTATACTATGTATAAATATTTATATTCTAAAAAAAATATGTAATTACCTTCTACAAAAAAATCTGTCAGTGTTACTGCTATGTTTATTTGACGATTCATAACATTTTAATTTTGGACTTGACAACCAAACCAGTTTTAAGATCAATAAATAGATAGTGGTTTATTGTTAAAAAAAACGTGCTGTATTAGAACTCAGAATTTAGCTGTTTACTGAATAGATTAATATTGCACGTAGCGATATTAATCTAGGTATTTCATCAAAGTGTCATAATAAAAATTTTATGAGAGTAATTAAGGCATGAAGGACTCAACAAGTTACAGTTTTAAAATAACTACGCTTTTTTGAATGAAAACAATTATTATGTTTATGATAGAAAATGTTATCGTTATTTAAAAAGAAAATAAGTTGGGAGAATACAAAGAATGAATTGATTACGGTTTATAAGATTATTGAGAACGAATAACTTTCATAGATTAGACTTCAACGCGCTTCTTGCCTTATTTATGCGTTACTACTTATATACTAGTATATAGTATTATGTGATCTGTGCTTGTATGGTATGTGTTTTGCTATATCAACCAGTTATGATCCTTTGTAGCTCTGTATGTAGTATTACTATAATATACTCGTACAATATATTGCACTGTATTTTACTTAAATAATCTGTGAAGATTTATTTATTATAAAGTAGATGATTTATCAATTAATTATATATAAAAGAGACGTATGAAAAAAATGTTTGAATATAATTTTATACGTTTAATTATGACCTTTTTTATTTTATTATTTTTAGTTTACATAAAAATTGAGGGGGAAGAATAAATATGTATTATTTTCATAGACCACATAAATCTATCGAAATATCCAGAAGTTGGGTGAAAGGGCTACGCGCACCGACACCGTGCAAGGTTAAGTACACAATACGATAACACTGGCTTAATGCACCAGTTGCTTGCGCAGCTTGTTACACATATACGTGGTTATAGAGTAGTATCGTTTGCTTAACTTGGTGCATATGCTTAAATAATTACAGGTGGATTTTGTTATGATAGTTCAACGTAAGTATTACGTTATATGTATAAAAAAATCATAAAAAATACAAATTATCCATACATAGTATAAAACAAAATCTTACTATATATATTTCTTTTTAAACAAAATAGTAAAACTATGACGGTGTTTTGTCAAAAAAAATATTTTCGCAGGTTTAAATAGAACACATCAAAACAGTGTTCTAGAAAATTGTAGGTCTTAAAAAGGCCTACAGAAAAGTTCGCATACGTATATCTCCTGAGGTACATTCATATTAACTATTTTTATCTATGTAAGACTAGGGACGCAACCCGAGCAAATCGAGGGTAAATCGCTATTAATAATATACATAAGTACATAATTGAAATAGTACGTAATTGAAACCATCATCTGACAGTGACATGATAGTGTAATGGACTAGTAAGATAATCTAATAGGGTTTCTATTTCCAAGAATTCTGTATATTATATATTTTTAGTAAAATATTATAAAGCAACGAAGAAGTATAATGGAGTCGAAATTAATGATAGATTAATATTTGAATGAGATGATTGATGTATTATTCTATATTTTCGTTACCCCGCTAACGTTAATCTGCACTACGTTTAAAATGTTAAAAACTATTTGGAATGGGATATATTAGCATTAACTCTGTATAATTTACTGTCGTGCTGTATACATGTACTACGAGTATAGTTGCTTCCCTATACAAAATTTTACCCCCATTTTAACCCCCTTAAGGGATGATTTCCGGGATATAAACTATTCTATGTTCTTACCAGGGTCTCAAACTTTCTTATTATCAATTTTCGGAGTTTATTTGGTACAAACAAACAAACAAATCATTCCTCTTTATAATACTAGTATAGATTGTCTGGACCCATCTCAAATCCAATGACCGCTGACCTCTGTAGCAAATAAATAAATTATAATCGCAGAAATGACTTTTAGTACTACTGTGTGATTACGTACGCCTCTTAAAAATATCTATTTGTACCTATATTAAGTTCTAAGTTACTTTACAGATTCATTTTTTTTTAATCATACCATTTTGCAGTGATAAAAAAAGTTCAATCAATTGAAGGTTAAAAATATAGTATAATTAACCCGTTTTGGATTTTTTATATTTCTTTTAATATAATAAATAATATTATTATGGAGAGCCGCATCGAAGTCAGTGACTGTTGTTCTTTTTTTGCTTTTTTTTCCGTCCACCAGTTCTAAAAATAATCAAGATCGCTGTATGTACCAAAAAATCTTTTATGTAATAACTTAAAAAAATATCGCTATTAGCGTGATACAAACTGACACCTTATACTCATAGTTTTCGTTTAAAATCGAATTTCACTTACATCGCACTCACACACTAGAAATAGAAATAAATTAGAATTACCAAAAACTAGAAGTAAATACGGTATAAAAATTCTCTTTGAAGGAACACAGCTGTACAATTCTTTACTAAAAGATGGAGAAGATGCAAAATCTATTAATATATTTAAGAAGAAATTAAAGAACTACTATATAAAGGTCCGATTTTTTTTATATAATAGTTTTTTATTATATAATTAGAGACTCACCCTCGCTCGGGTTCGTCCCTAGATTGATTCTCCATACAAACTTTCATCAACATTTTCACTCCCTTAAGGGATGATTTCCGGCATAAAAAGTATCCTATGTCCTTTTCAGGGTCTCAAACTATCTTCTTACCAAACTTTATCTAAATCGGTTCGGTAGATCCAGAGATTACCCCCTACAACCTCACAAACTCACAAACTTTACCTCTTTATAATATTGGTATACATTATCATATTATTAAGTGACCTATGTTCTTTTTTGGGAAATAAATGTCTTTGAGCCTGTATGTATGTCAATTTCCACTATCATTGTCATTATGTTTGCTGCTTGGGTGAATATTTAGTTTATCCTTGAATGTCATGGGCGATCGATTTCAAACGTTACATGATTTATTGACTGATTTTTAATAATTTGACTTGTGTAATATAGGAAATTAAATTATTTATTTTATTTGAAAAATTTGAATTATAACTGTAAGCAAAGTTTCCGATTTGCAGGATAGATATATTTTTATTGTATCTAAATGATGCTATTGCTTATGCTTTGAGTAAAATTGTGCCTAAAATTTCAGATTCTCTATAAATTAGTTAAAATCAGGGCGTAATATAATTTTCTATAGGTGTAACAATGTTTAGAATCGGTATAGTAATTTTTAAATTCACCCCATAATTCAAACTAAACTAAACTTTACCTCTTTGTAATATTAGTTTAGATATGTATCTATATTTTAGGGTCATGATTTATTTGATTGCTATGCGGAAGCGGAGTTATTTGTGACAAGGACGGAATGGTGTACTCGGGGAATTTTCGAGAAAACATCCGAAATAAATTATTTCTTATACTTTCACTGAACTAAAGACAAACCTTGAAATATGAAACTTTGTAATTATAGTGTAGGTGGATTGAATTCAAGTGAAGTACGTCATTTCATCACCTTTTCCCCATTTGTCTCCATAACTTGTCATTCTTGTTTCTTAATTGCAAATTATTTGCGCCAATAAATTTCGTAGACTTCATAACCTTCACCTAATTATTTTAATAGACTTCATTAAATAGGCATTGTATTATATTAATTTGATTTTCGGCGACATTTTTGTATGTAGATTTCAATTATGTATATTTTCAAACATTTTATATTTTATTTTCCATATGCAATGCTAAGAAAAATTTGACAAAAGGAAATGTGATGAACTTGAAAAGCCCACTTCTAAACGTATCTGTGTACAGTTTCATTGGAGTACAGGACTTTTTGGACTTTTATATTCATTTGAGATATACCTGGTTTGTTAAAGTCAGAGAGACATAAATCTAAATAATTGCATAAATGAGTAATCAAATCTCCAACTAAAATACTTCGAGTAGAAGTGTACTAGACTGTTGTAAAAATAAAACAGAAGGTTACATGTATATGACGAACGTTTACGTGACTGTTGACGTGAGATTAGATGGCGACATGCTATTTTTTTGCATTCTTTTAATTATTAGACGGTGACTATTAATTTCTAGAAATATATTTTATAATCTCATGATTGTTTCAAGCGAGTCTTAGAAAATCCGAAAGCAAGTAAGAAGAAAATAATATTGACTAATAACATCTATGAACTCTCAGTTCATGTAATTTGACAAAATGTTTGAAATATTTGAGGTTACTGTGCCATTTTTAATCGTTTTCGTCAGCACACATAAAAAATATTTCGGGAAAAACGATTGATCTTATATTCTCCATTATGTAGAGGCTTCGGGATAATATGAAACTAAAACTAACAGTAGGTACGTATATGAATATTTAACAATCTAACTTATTATAATTACAGGGTGTTTGTTATTATAAAATCTAAATGTTTTTATTGTGAAATATTTCAAAAACACTTCAATTTCCAGTTCCTGCAAGGCAAGCAATACTACAGTAAACAACTTGTCACTTTAATAATAGACAAATAAAGGTCCTTACTAACCCGTGGCATGCCGCACAACCAGTTTGGGAATTACGATTTCAGTGAGATTAATATCGGTAAAGTGTGTTAATGCTCTGCTAACAGTGTTCGACGGCCGAAGTCTATGTCCTGAATACTGAATAGTCCCGTAAATATATAATTAAAATGTTTCTTTATTTATTTCCTTACTTAAGTTTAGAAAATATTTAATTACTTATATTTTTATTAATTAATGTAAGTTAACTTAGCAGTATTGGCAGTCTTTGCGGCTACCACCGGATCGAAACTTTGTCTTACTTAGAAGAATCGGCGATTTACCTAACAGCTTTTCTTTTATATTTTAGCGATTTACCCTCGCTTTGTCCCTCGATGCCTAACAGTAACCTGAATCTCTCTTCAGGTCATACACACACAGGTCTATCCGTGTAACACATTTCATCCAAATTAACGGTCACTCTTTTGAGTGTAAAGAAGTGACATATGTGCACACACGTATATAAACTTTCGTTTTTATAATATTAGTTAGATTATGTCTCACAGAATATGATAGTTTTTATGGATTAGACTTTATTTTTTTACAATTTCCTACATTCCTATCTATATGCATTTTCCGACTCAGACTTTGGTACATTCATAGTATACATATGTATAATATACTAGCGATTCACCGTCGCTGCGCTCAGGTTCGTCCCTAGGTTAATTCTCCATACAAACTCTCATCCCCATTTTCACCCCCTTAAGGGATGATTTCTGAGATAAAAAGTATCATATGTTCTTCCTAGGGTCTCAAACTATCTTCTTACATATTTCATCTAAATCGGTTCAGTAGATCCAGAGATTACCCCCCTACAACCTCACAAATTCACAAACTTTGCCTCTTTATGATATTAGTATAGATATGTATGTATAACTGTAACGATAATTTCTGGTTATGGTCCATGGTTTCGATCGTGAAAATGGTATAGCCAGTAGCAGAGTGGACAGTCAGAACAACTCCAATCGGCTTAATTTTGTGGTGCTTTTATAGAGGACGGGACGAGGTAGACTCGATAGGCAGCCGACGGGGCAACGTTGTTGATTGTACAAGTGATTCTGCAAAGCACATTTAAAATGCGGATATTTCCATTAGGTTTTAGTGGGTAGTATTGGCTTTTCTAGTCGGCCAGTCACCACATAACCACCTGTTGTACAGGTTGTAAGTTACAAGTTACAACTTGTAACGTACAGCAGGTGGTTAAATTGTAAATGCATTTCCTAACTTTCATTCGTTTTTCGTTTCGTTCCTTTAATTCGTAATGCACGTACGTACATCTACACTACTATTATAAAGAGGAAAGATTCGTATTTTTGTATGTTTGTAACGAATAAACTCAAAAACTACTGAAGCGATTTACGGTAAGAAGATAGTTTGAGACCCTGGAAAGGACATAGGATATTTTTTTATTCCGGAAATCACCCCTTAAGGGGGTGAAAATGGGGATAAAAATTTGTATGAGGAATCAACCTAGGGACGAACCCGAGCGAAGCGAGGATGAATCGCCAGTATTAGATAAATACAAACATCAAAATAATTGAACATGATTACATCAAATGACGCTAATATATAATTACCAGTGGTAAAATAATACGATTACGCTTTTATATGGAGCTAGAAAACATCTGTTTAGTTTAAATTAGTAGTGTTATGTATTTGTGAAATCAAAGCTAATTAAGGCTTGTATTATTATATTGCTCAACATTTCATACGTCAAACTGTTTTATAGCCTACAACACCCAGTCATGCAGATTCTATTCCCGTGACAAGCATACGGTAAACAATCATAGAAAAAATACGCAGAAGTGTCATATTATTGTACGAATGTAGTTAGGCAGAAATAACTAATAAGATTATTTTATTAGACCCTTATAAACGCAGTACCTAATTGACAGATACTGCCTGAAATACGGAAAGCTACAAGTTGATTCCCGATGGATGCTAAGATTACTAGATGCATCACGAGTATCGCCGCTTAGTGATAAGTTTATTCATTTCATTCAATTCAATTCTTTATTATGTAGCTATTAGGCGTGCCAGTTGGGCACAGATTACTTCGCTAATATTGTGTAGAATAGAAAATATACGACGGAGATAAGGTTTAACTACTCAATTCATGTATCCTATGGAATAATGTGCGTGAACATAAAGCGAAGTAAAGTTCCTAAAATTTTGTTTATGTCATTTCCATTATCCTTTTAGCTCTTAGTCGTGTACTGTCGGTATTCCAAATTACTAGTGAATGGTATAAGGTATGTTTGATGGCTGTTTGTCTATTGAGTCATACTGATAGACAGCTAGATGTAGTTCGGAGACAATTGTAGTCGACATTATAAAATGAGGCTCAATTTGATACGTATGTAATAAAATTTATGTCATTCTTTATGACTGACGGCAAAATCTAGATTTATTTGTAATTTTAATATATCTATTCTAGTGAGTCTGGTATTGTACGTTCTTTTGGATATTATAATATTTATGTAAATGCGAGTGCATTTATACATAAATGATATATTATGTATAATTTTAACGACATCACTAATTTTTACAATTTCAGACACAACAAATACGTATTCAAATATGAACATTAAAAAATTATAATCAAGCATCGTTCAATGAATCGGCTAAGAGTAGATTGCGTTCAAAATTTTCTCTGATTATCCTCGTATATACTACATTCCCACATATAAATATAAATAAATAAATATGTTGGGACATTAAAACACAACACCATCTAGTTCCATAGTAAGCTATGAGGCCTGTGTTATGGATACCAGATAGTTGATACACTGCACATACAGGGTGGAACAAATCGATGGGACATGGAAGAAAAGTACCTTAAATATTGAAGTTATCAAGATTTACTCAAAGGAAACATTTCTTTATTTTTAAAAATAATAATAACTGCAATTAATTTTTTTTAAAAAAAGCTTACCTGAACCGGGAATCGAACAAAATAAAAATGCAAAAAAGGACACCGTCACTATTTTATCGAATTAATCGATAGGGTCTATGGTAAGGATAAAATCTCTCGAACAAACATTGCGTCTTAGAATTAAAGAAAACGATGAAAACTTACAAATTATACATATCGACTCTAACTTCGTGGAACAAAAGCATAAGACATGGAAGAAAAGTGTTTTAAACACTGAAAATATCAAGTTTCACTCCAAAGAAACATTATTTTATTTTTAAGAGATATGATAAACTGCATTTTTTTTTTTAAAAGAGGTGACCCGAACCGGTAATCGAACCAACGAAATATGCAAAAAGGTTCACCGTCACTGTTTTATCGGATTAGTAGATAGAGAGAATGAAATGTTTCGAACGAAAATTGTATGTTACAATTGATGAAAACGATGAAATCTTACAATTTATACATACATATCGACTTTAATTAACATTGTGGAACAAACGCATAGAAAGTGGAAAACACTTTTCTTCAATTTTCTACAATTTTCGTCGATAAAATAGTAACAGTGTACCTTTTTGCATTTTTCGCTGGTTTGATTACCGGTTCAGGTCCTCTCATAAAAAAAAAATTAAATCCAGTTTATCATATTCTTAAAAATAAAATAATGTTTCTTTGGAGTGAAACGTGATATTTTCAGTGGAGGAAAACACTTTTCCTCCATGTCTTATGTTTTTGTTCCACGATGTTAGAGTTGATATGTATAATTTGTAAGATTTCATCGTTTTCTTTAATTCTAAGACGCAATGTTTGTTCGAGAGATTTTATCCTTACCATAGTCCCTATCGATTAATTCGATAAAATAGTGACGGTGTCCTTTTTTGCATTTTTATTTTGTTCGATTCCCGGTTCAGGTAAGCTTTTTTTAAAAAAAATTTAAATGCAGTTATTATTACTTTTAAAAATAAAGAAATGTTTCCTTTGAGTAAATCTTGATAACTTTAATATTTAAGGTACTTTTCTTCCATGTCCCATCGATTTGTTCCACCCTGTATATAACTTTAAATACATATGTACATATTATAAATATAAACTTATGTTATACTCGCAGATAAAAACAACAAATTATAAACTTATTTAATCATACTCGTATTTTCGTGAAATAATATTTGTTGACACGCTGGATAGATTCACGAAGTAGATAGAGTCAGCATCCAGAATAACTGTCAAGATGACCAAAGAATTCAGACAAGGTCTGACCTTAAGTCCTATTCTAATTCTTTTCTTTTTATATGTTTTGTATTGGATTGGCTGAAATCGGTCAGGAGGATATTATTATTAGATATATAATATTATTAGATATACTAGCATTTCCCGCGGCTTCGCCCGCGTTCAGATGATCAAAAACCAAATTCTTAGGTTTTACACATTAGTATACTCTTACATTATACCTACATTACTTTCATTGCGCACCGCATGATTGGTAAATAATGGCAGTGATTGACAATGCCACAAAGGTTCCTCCGTTAAATTGAACTTTTTGTTTTAGAAATAACATTTATGTATGTCTATACTTCTGTTTTGTTTGTTTTTTTAGTTTTTCACGATAAACTCTCAAACTACGGAATTAATTTTAATCATTTTTTACTAATAGACAGCTATAGATTAATTTAATATATAGCTGATTATTTAAATTACATAATGATAACTTTTCTTAATTAGCGCTAGTTAGTAATATTTTCCAAAACGATTTTCAAAAGAAAGTGTAATAAGTAAATAATTCTAAGCGAATACATTTTTTTATTTCATATGGCTCTGCTAATATGATTAAAGTCGTAAGCATTTTATTGTGTCTTTTAAGCCTTTGCCTTCCAAGAAAAGGTGTCAAGAAAAAAGTGAAAAAGTTGAGGTATAACAGTTCCTAAAATACTTTTTCATAGTTTTTGAGATATGAAATATTTTTAGTTACCCGCTTTGGCAGTTTAACAGCCATAGACTTGTTTTCCATAAAATGTTATAAAATAATATAAATTGAACTTATTTTTACGGTGCAAAAAATGAGTAAGTATTGTGGAAACGTAAATATTATTCGTATTTATTTTAGTGTTAACCATACAAAACACGTAAGTAAGAAAAACAACATAGCATTTTGCTATACGAAACCTAAAATGCGCGAGTTGGATTTACATTTGCCCAATTTTTACATTAAAAGATTAAAAAACATTAATATTATTTACTAAACAATAAAAATTTACAAATATTCTCTTTTGAAAATTGTTTCGGCCAACAAAATATTACTAATATGTTACTAATTTATAAAGCCAAAAAGTTTGTTTTATTAAAAATTTAAGCACGGGCAGGGCCGCGGGTAATTTAGTAGTAATTATAGTAAAGTCATAGAAAGGTTATATCTGTACATTTTTTTTTTTGGATAAAACTACGTATTTTAAAAACACATGGCGACATCTATTGTCAAATAGCTAAATAACACATGAATAAATTTTCATTAAAATAACTATTTTAATAAATAAAATAGCACTGTTAATATTTCTTTTAAGATAAGTTTTTTTTAATAGTTTTAACATAATATATATGTAAGTAAGTTACCTTGCTAAAATATTAATAGCATCATCGTGCTTTTACTTTAACCAGTTTTTGTATTTTTTCTCAGAAATGAGATATTTTCCTGCGGTAAAAAGAATCCTATGTGTTGAGCCGGATAACCTGCTATTACCATACAAAATTTCATAAAAATCCCTCTAATGGTTTTTCTGTGATGCGGTCACATACAGGCAGACAGAAAAAATTCTAAAAACTATATATTCGGGCTCTATATCGCTAATAATGAATATTTCAATAAGATTTTCCGAAAAAATATTGAATTTAGGGGTTCGGCTTAGTTACAATTTTATTGTATGTATAGTTACTAATTTATGAAGCGAAAAAGTTTGCTTTACTGATAATTTAAACACGGTCGGAGCCGCGGGTGATTTAGTAGTAATTCTAATAAATTCGAAAAAAGGTCATATCTGTACATTAATTTTTTTGGGATTAAAACTATGTACTTTATAAACACATGGCGACATCTATTGTCGAATATCTAAATAACACATAAATAAATATTAATTAAAATAACTATTTTAATGGATAAAATAGCGCTATTGATAATTTGATTTTCAAGATAAGCTATTTTTAATAGTTTTTACCATATTTAGTAAGTTACCTCGCCAAACTGTTTACAGATAGTATCATCGTGATTTTGTTCCAACCGGTTTTTGTACTTTTTCTCAGAAATGAGATATTTTCTCGCGGTAAAAAGTATCCTATATGTTGACCCGGATAACCAGCTATCATCATACCAAATTTCATCCAAATCCCTCCAGTGGTTTTTCTGTGATGCGGTAACAGACAGACAGACAGACAGACAGACAGACAGACAGACAGACAGACAGACAGACAAAAATTCTAAAAACTATAGATTCGGCCTCTGCATCGATAATAATGTCTATTTCAATAAGATTTTCCAAAAAATATTTAATGTACAGATTCGGCTTAGTTAGAATTTTATAATATGTATAGATTAGAGTAATATGTCGTGTATTTTGTTTACTATAAATCTTGTTTACTTGATGAAATCTTGTTTACTTGTTGATTACTTGTTGGTGGTGCACCTTGCAATCTTTCTTGCTTAACCTCTCATACATAGAAGATAACATGTATGTTTATTTTTTCTTTTATAGTGTGAAATTTCAAGACTTAAAGACTATTTCTTTTAAAGGCTTACGTGCATGATTTAATATATTGTATATAAGTATGTATAAACATGAATTTAAAGTTTTTGAGTCTTATCTCCAGAAAAGGGTTCATGATTTAATTGAACTGTCATGAAATGCTGTCATGAAGCTTCACGTAGTTAATGTATGTATGTGAAAGTAAGTACCTGAAGTGAACATAAAAAAATACGACTCTTATTCTTATAAATTATCTATATATCTTCCTTATATGGAGCCACCGGGTCCTATAATAAATATTGCAAGTGAGATATTGATAAAGTTATTTATTATTATTATAAAGACTGTACCTACTGTCGATATTCGTATCGTGAGGAAAAACATTGATCATATCGTAGATTGCTTTTTTTAAATCCATTTATATGTACTCAGACTTACAAATAATCTATAACTTATTATTTTTAAAATCATGGTAGGTACAGTTTATAAGTTTTAGAATTTACTTTAAAGTATATCTGACATTTATGTAAATTAAATGATTTTCCTACAGGTCTTCTTGACACTTAGAGGAGATAAAACTTTAATTTATTTAATTACAAGTATATAACAAGTATATAATGTTTTCTATGTAATATGTTTTTTTTTAATTGTGAATAAATAAATACTGTTCCTATAAGGATTCTAAGTGTTGATATAAAAAAAAGTAGTTACTGAAACAATTAAAAACTATTTTAAATGTTTAAAGACTAAGAAATAAATAGACCGAAAAATCAGCGTCTGGGCACGCATATATTTTATACCAGACCAAGAAAGAACAATTCGATATTACTTTTTGCTCTGTGTCAAAAGTAAATTTAGCCTTAAGTTCGTATGTTTTAAGTCTATTTTTGTGTGGAGGAGGAAAATGAATTAGTCTTGATGTTATTGACGGTCGAAAATTGTAATGCCATAGTTTGTAAAGTGCACAGCAATAATGCATGAAAATTTGCAATAGTAAAAGGTGAGCCTAAACAAAAAATCCACAAAAATGAACAGAATATAAACTTTTGTCGGTGAACAATTTTGAAGTTATAAGTATTTCCGTTTGCATACTAATTCTGTTCATTAAAATTTATCACTTTACAGAGCGTGAAGATGCTACGTGCAATGAATGCCTAGCTTAATGGTGAAGATAATGATAAGATAATACGTTAATGATATTATTTTATTTATTCATTAAGATATTTATAGAATCGAGCTCTTTCACTTGCGAGAAAGATAGTTAATTTTTTACTTTTGCTAATTTTGTTTTTGCTTTCAACTCTCCAATTTATTTTCATCAAACCGAGAGAGCGTATGGATGTGTACCACCTATACATTATACATAGATAGTCGATACGATTCGTATTAAATAAATTAGAAGGATAACCTGGCATTTAGGAGTAAAAGGAATATATATATATATATATATATATATATATATATATATATATATATATATTTCTGAAATTCATTAAATTAAGTATAAGCATAGGTACTGACAGAGAATTATATATACTATATTAGTAAATAAAAACGAGCTAGTTTTTTTTTTCAATTATAATAGTTCGCAACTACGTTCCGTAAGTGGATAAGTTTGATAAATTGCTTCTTTAGTTCTTTGACATGTTCTGTATCGAAACAAATTTAATTAGTGTATTAATAAATATAACTTCATATATCATTTTTGTAATTGTCAACATTTCGTTACGTCAGGAAATACTTTTTTTTGTTTTAGTGATTAATATGTTATTTTTAGACAATTAATTAGTGATTTATTATTAAGTTAGAGTATGTACTAAAACTGTTATTCAATTGCTTTATTAATTATTAAAAAAAGTAAAACAAAAATGTTTTTTATTAATATCTACTAAATGTTTGTATTAAACTTTTGAGAAGCGCGAGCACACAGGTGTGCCAGTTACCAATTAATTTCTTGGAAATTAACCAGGAGGTGTTAAAAGATATTTCCTTGTTTACTTCGAATTTAACAGTATGATTGGACTGAACGTGTCTTAATTAATTTTTTTTAAATTAAAGTATTTTATTTTCAGTTTTTCAAAGTGTTTTGGGAACGTGAAACAATTATAGATATCTTATATCATAATTAGAATATCAACTCCCAATACTAATATATTAAAACCGCCATAAATATCGAAATCGAGATCGTTACTTAAGTTTTTTAATCTCCCACTTTACATCCCATAAACTAACTAACCTCGCTATAGAATACCGTCTGTTTTCTATAGCGACATACGTTAATAATAATAATAATAATATATAAGTTCATCATTTATTAATTTATGTAATTATGTTTAGTTAAACTTTCTTGTTATTTAGGTTACAGTGCTTATAGTATTTTATATATTTTATATTGGTATGAATATAGTTTTAGTAATAACATCATTAGTAACTATTTCTATTACAAGTTTAATAAGAGGTTATGATAGGGACTTAAATAAAAAGTTTGAGTCTGAATATAAAGTTTGAGAAACATTGGTCAAAATAATACCGTATACTTTTTTTTAGTCACGGGTTCGATTCCTACGGCACGAATACCGAGCACGTAATAACTGGTGTTATTGCTAGTAAGAAGAGTATGAGGAGTTTACATATTAATTCATCTCGCAACGGAAAGAGCGTGAAATATAATAATAACAAACGACTTACCCTCGCTTCGCTCGGGTGCGACCGTTACGTTATACGTTTTATTTTTTTTAAGATGAACCTTAAGAGCTATCCCTTACCAAATCTGCGCTAAACGCATTTTACGACGATATTTCGAAGCTAAAAAAAATTATCATAATATTGTTATTATATCTTCAACATTTTGCGGTCATTTATACGATCAATATAGTTTTTTAGGTCCTCACTAGTAAAGAAATAAAATTCTAAAGTATTGCTGTAATCATAAAAATTTTTCTTATTCTTTGCATCTACACATGAATTACAACTCATATGGTTAACACCATTTGATAGATCATTTCAAAATTGATATTTCATACGTTTAATTTTTTTTAAAAGATCAATTTCAATTTTGTTTTGGACCAATATTCAGAAATTATAAGAACATTTTCGAGTGAGATACTGCGCGGGGGCCGGGCGGCACGCAGCAGTCAGCAGCCACCTTTCGTACGTGGTATCCGCGTCGTGCGTGTCCGCCTCCGGCTGTTATGATGTTTCGCTTATGAAAAAAGAATACTTGCAATTTGAGTACATGTAATATAAGTGACAAAAGCAATAAATAATGTTATATAATAAATAAATTAAATATTATACATTTACAAAAAATAATTTTATAAAATAAAAAATAATATTATATAACAGGTATAAGCAGCCACTTTCAATAACTTGTGACTCAGTTATTCATTGGCATTAAATAACAGTAATGTTCAAAGAACGCTTGGTCAGTACCGGCATTACTGTAATTTGGTTATTTTTCGTTGTATAAAAATATTATAACTACATATCAATAGTTTTATTTAATTTTTCCATCTCAAAATTCTATACTGCATTCTCTAACGACAAATATTGCTGGAACATAAATATTATATCACTTTGTGTGTGTGATTGACATGATCTAGCCGAGGTAGTAAATCTATACAGATGAATAAAATAGGAGTGTCTGTTTGTAATATTAAAATAACCGCTTTTTACTAAATGCATATGGATGTATACAAGTTACATATACCAAAACAACATTTTTTACAATTTTTGTCTGTTTGTCTGTCTGTCCGTCTGTCCGTTTGTCTGTCTGTCTGTTTGTTCCAGCTAATCTCTGTAAGGCTGGATCAATTTTGACGGGACTTTCACTGGCAGATAGCTGATATAATAAGGAGTAACTTAGGCTACTTTTATTTTAGAAAAAAAAATAGAGTCCCACGAAAAAAATTAAAACCAATGAAAAATTGAATAATATCCGACTCAAATAGGGAAGTTGTATACATACATTATATTTTTTCTATATTTCTTCTATTTAAACTATAAACTATATATAATATACCTAGAGACGAACCCGAGCGAAGCGAAGGTGAGTCGCTAGTAAATAAATGAAATAATAATAAAGTATTTCTGTTTCGGTTCACCGGTAAATACAGTACCGGACTATAAATTCTATGGTATGTGTTTTATGACATGCGCAATATTGTTTTAACTATTATTCCATAGATGCCGCTAGTATTTATTACAACCTTTTCTAGAGGCGAGGTGGGGAAGGAAGAAGCCGAATGTTAAAGATCGTTTGTTCGGAGGATGGCCTCTTTTTCTAAAACAAAAGTTGCCTAATTTCAGCTATCTGCCAGTGAAAGTCCCGTCAAAATCAATCCCGACTGGATTTTTTCGGAGATTAGCCGGAACAAGTAGATTGTCTATCTTACAATATTTGAATAAATATCAACAGACAAAAAAAATGTGTTTTTCTTATAAGTACCATATATTTGTATGACATCTGCTTCTACATGCAGAGGTTGACTGGAAGAGATCTCTTTTAGAGATAGGTCCACCTTTGTGAACTATGTTTATTGTTGTTTATTTTTCTGTATCACATTTAAAGTGCAATAAAGAATATAATAATTTCATGTGCATTTAGTAAAAAAAGCTGTTATTTTGACATTACAAACAGGTACTTCAATTTTATTTAGGTATCTGTATAGATGAGACTATTGATTAAGTTATTTTTTAGTAATATAGCTTTATAAAACAAACACTTAATGATTAAGATTATTAATATAGTAATGAGAATATTATAGACTTGTAATTTACAGATCCGTTTCTAGAATCCTATGGTTGTACCTTTCACTTAGTGGTTTTTACAAATAATTTTCCTTCCGTCATCCTTGAGAACTGTACACTGTGTCTTAATAAATATTTGTCTAATTTAATATATAGCTTCAAATTGATTAATATAATCAAAATGGAAAACATAAATATATCTTGTCACTGAACTGATTGAGTGGCTTATGTTAGAAAATATATTAGTAGTTGACTATTCAATGCATGGATGCAATCCCGTCATATATCAGTTTTTGAAACAGATACATATAGACAGAAATTAAATATCAATTGATCTTTTAGCACGCAGGCAGTTGCTATATAGTAGGTATATTATAAGTCTAGTGAATGAGATAGCGATTACTTATACATGCAAAGTTAGCGCTCGCCGCTCAGTCTCAATTGTAGTAACGAAAACGAAAGTATCTTTACGTTTTGAATGAAATTAATCATACCCCCTCCCGGACAAATTCTAAGAAATCTGTGCGAATTTCCGAGAATTCAATAATTTGTTATCGTACACGCCGGCGTGTACGCGGTCCTCGAGGGATTAATAAATATTTAAAACTTGTAAAGAAAAGCTTCACAATATACCGTTTATAAAAACAGAGTGATACATAAGTTTTTTCTTATATTTTTATATATATGTACCTATAGCAGGAACAAAGTATACGCTATGACTGTACTCATGACGCAACCTATGTTCTTGCTAATTATTTATTTGCACATTTATAATATTAATATGGACTAAGAACTTATATGAGTCAATTTTTTTTTTCAACAAAAAAATTATGGCATGTAGCCAAAAAAAAGATGAATGGTAAAATAAACTTGTCGATCGAAATACATTTATTTCTATGAGGGTTAAGAAAAATATAATTATAAGTCCTTGATTGAAGAAAGAAGTGCTCTGTATTTATCGAAGTAATGTATTCTCTTAATATCTTGTTTTGGTCTTATTTTTAGGTCAAACATATATAATACAATCATACTGTATGGTTACTAAAGAAAAATGTGTGATGTCCTCCTGACCGATTCCGGCCACGGCGGCCAATCTCATTGAGACTAGCCAACTGCGCAGGAGATATTATAGTGCACAAGTGTACGCGCAGACATAAGTGCACTCTCTATTCCTGTCACTCTCATACTCCGGTGGGACGACTATTCGACACGACCGGTGAGAGTTAAGGCGTAGGACCGACGGCTTTACGTGCTCTTCGAGGCACGGGGGTGAAACACCGCCAACTTCCCAACTCCGGGCTGCTAATGAGGCTTACTAGAGAGAAAGACTCAATAACTAAACTTGGCAAAACCCGGGACTCGAACCCAGGACCTCCGGGTGTGCAGCCGTACATGCTAGCCACTACACCACCGAGGCAGTTAAAGAAAAATATTCATAATGTAAATCAAATGCGTAAATCGTTTAATTTACGCATTTCTTATTACTCATTTGCTTCTGCATGCTACGATATTCGCCAACTAAATATCAAACATAGCAAATATACAATGTAGTTGTTTGTTCAATAAATAATTATCTACTAACGTTAATACGTCTGCTTTAGTTCTTTTTCTCCCATTTATGTAAACTATTAATATAATGGGCTTAAATTAAAGCACTCAGTAAGCTTATTATCCTATTAAAATAAACATTTTCATAGTAAATAAACTATATGAAAAATTACTTTTGCATAATTTAACATTAAATCCAATTAATGTTTCGATTAATTTGAATATTGTATTAATGAGAGCAAATCCTCGTTCTATATTCCAGTCAATTCATATCCTAATCTATAACATTATTGATAGTGACAGTTGGCAACTAATATTAATAAATGTTATATACATATGGATATTGTATAATATGTCGCAGTCCAATCGTTAAATTTGCCAGATCGTGATCTGCCCAGACTAATCGTGATACATCGCCATTTCGTGATTTGGCTGGATGATTTATTTATATATCAAAAGATTTTTTTTCTGCCGAGGCCGATCAATAAGTATTTATCGTTATTTTTAAGTAAACACATCGCCACTTTGTGATATTTATATTGGCATCATACTTTTTCATCGCCAGTAGAAGGCGGTTGCTTTTTTTAAAAGCACGTTATATGTTAAATTTTTAGCGACACGTTTTATTACACGTTTGGCTCAGTTTGTAGTGACCCTACTTGCTGTCCCAGCGGTTGCGGGTTCGAGTCCCGCTGGGGGCATTCATTTGTGTGATGCGCACGAATGTTTGTGCTCCTGTCATGGGTGTTTATATTTATAGTATGTATATATATTTAAAAAATATATATATTATGTGTAGTGTATCAACTGTCTGGTATCCATAACACAGGCCTCGTAGCTTACCATGGAATTAGATGGTGGTGTGTGATAGTGTCCCAACATATTTATTTATTTATTTAGCTTTTTAATAGATAGTCGATATGATAAGTGAGAAAACTAAAGCAGAACTGAATCATATAGCATAGCTTACTTAGCCTTCTTATTAGTGGTTTTTGAATTCAATGATCGATATGCCTAAACATAATATAAGGTAATTCAACGATTAGTATTGAACGATAGTTGTAGCTAAATCATAAAATGACGACTTATCACGAAAAGCCTAGGCAGATCGTGATCAGGTGAATTTAATGATCTCACTTTAAGATATAGATTTATTATGTATTTATATGACTCGTTACTGTCGACTACCGCCTACTGTTCGCCTGATGAATGGAGTGCAGAGTGCAGAAATATGAGAAACTTCGCCACATTATAAGCTAATTTAAATATTGATGCAAATAAAACGAATATTATTTTCAATAGTAAAATATTTTTTTTATCCGTCTGCCATCAGGCATAATTACAACTAAAACTGCAAGGCTACACTTTAACCAGTACTAATTATGATCATTTCTTTTATAGAAATGATTACAATTTTAACTTATAGTATACTCTATCTTATACTTTGATATATATGAGTGATCTTTTTACTTGCCTATCCCTGCAAATAAAAATATCTCATCTCATCAAAAATGCTGCTTCTATGTAATCTGTATGAAATATATTTTTTGTGCTGGCTTAATTGTTTCTTTAAAATACGTGTTAATCTTAATCTGATTCTCGTTATACCGTGAAACTTAGTAGTTTAGTTTTAACAAACTTAGCTTGGTTTTAACAATATTAAATGATTTTTATTTATTTCTGTTTACTTTTAATTACAACCTAAATATGTTAAATGTTGGGTCGTTAAAGTATTTAACTTTAATTATTCAATTCTAGAGTATCAAGGCGGGTCGCTAGTCATCAAACTAATACTACTTGTCCGGTATCCAGACAAGCCTACATAACCTTAAATTAAAATATGTATTCAATAAACTGCTTAAGATTGATATATTATACAGTTGAATACACAATCATCTATCTCCAAATTTTGGAATTAATGTTTTGTGTGAATGTGTTGTGTACAAAAATCGTCACCTGAATGACATTGTTATGTAATTTAGAATCGTTACTAATATTATAAATGCAAACGTAAGTTTGTTGTGTGGTCTTTCTTTCACGCAGCGACGATTCAAGGCCGATAGGCGATATGTGATTTAAGGATACTAGTATATTGTAATATATGTATTATGTATGAGTTTAAATGCAGAGGGAGGTTTCGGAGGTTCCGGGTTCGACACCTAGGTCAGGCCATGTATATTTGTAGGTTTTTCTTGTCATGAAATTCTTAGTAACGGAAGTTAGCAATGTCTGTGGTTGCACTACCGTGCCTGGAAGAGCATGTAAAGCCGTTGATTCTGCGTATGATCTCTCACCGGTTGTGTCAAATTATCCTCCCACCAGACTTTGAGAGTAAAATGAAATTAATGTTTGTACACACTTGGACACTATAATAACTCCTGGCACATTATTACAAAGATGGAATATTTAAGTAACTTTATGTTATAGTCTATTTTCTCTAAATGTAGAGGATATTTTTTTTGAATTTGACGCATTTATAGAGTTTAGTGACTCGATAGCTATAATGAAAATGATTAAAATTAACCTTAATTTATCAAGTGCTTAGAGTTCTTAAATTATTTTAAATTCACATAATATAAAGTGGTTTGGAAGCCATCTTGACGTAAGTCCGGCTCGCACCTTAAGATTTTATAAGTTTAAAAGAATTGTATGCTCTAATTTGACTTACCTTGATTTATTACAGGAAATTATTTATTTAATTGGTTGTAAAATATAAAGGTAAGTATAAAATACAAAATATAATCTCTATCGTGATTAGTATGTGTTTTTAATTATGAATTGCGTAATCATCTGCCGTAGACGGACGGACGTATAACATGATTGAAATGAATGAGATTTTGCCTATCTAAACAATGAAGCTAAACTAAGAGAAATGCGACACTTAGTATTTAGTAATTTCTACATTATACATAAGAAATGGAGTTACTTTTATAAATGAATAATAATTAGTTAATTTTAACATTACTTCATACGAGTAGTCCTCAATATTCCTTTAAAATTTTAAATGCAACTTTTTACCGATTTCAAAAAAAAAATGTTACTCAATTCATGTATGTGTTTATTTATTGCGTATGTAAAGTAATGGCTACTTGCAAAATTCATAATTATCTTTTTTAATAAATACACGGGTTGTTAGGATGGTCTTATATTAATTGCATATTGTTTTAACCAAACACTTATACATTACATTGCTTAAAATTTATAATTATAAGCTAACCTGCGTTTAAATAAAGCAAATAGAGGCGAAGTGGCTGTTTACAAGTTATCTACCCGATAATCGTCTAGTCACTAGAGGCGTCACGATTTAGATTTAGGCTACAACTTGACATTTGACATGGTTATTAAATTATTTCAACGTTTTACACTTGCTCAAATGTATAAAACTAGATTTACTTAAGCCATAAGACTAAAAAAATAGGTTGTCCAAAAATGTAGGTTTACCTTTTATGATAAACTCAATATAGCTGAATTCAATGGATTATAATACTTAAAATATTTTTTATGGATGATTGGTATTCATTGACACCCCCCCCGAATTTGGTTCCTGGATCTATATCTAACAATGGACTGAAAGACAATATATCTGGTTGGGGTGATATTTACATATTGTATAGAATCCCAAATTTTAATTTATGGGCAATGTTAATTGGGACTAGTGATTGCAATCCGGCGTCATTTTCAGTCCGGCCGGATCCGGACCGGATTCCCATCGATAAGACCGGATCGGACCGGATCCGGTCGGATTGATCAAGTCGGGATGATTTTCGCTTTTCGGTTCAAAATGAACTGTTAGTAAGTTAATCAAGTGTCATTGTACTTAATATATGTAGTTTATAAAAAATAAAACATATATAAAAACAACTTTGGTTAAAACAACGCCTTGGTGACTTTGGATAGCCAAGACAGACTTACATCGCCTTTGCCGCACCCACCACATTTCGATAGCTCTTATAAAAGTATTTCATTATAGATTATCTTGAATTGATTATAGAAGAGGAAGAAGATGATGACCTTTTAATTCGATACTATCTCAGTGTAAAAAGGGCCTTCCACTCATTCAATTTTCATCAAAAAGTCGAAACAATGAAGGTTTCTACGTTATTAATTATAAAACTATATAAAAAATAAATTATAAAGCAATGGATGCCGAGACACCAGTGTAATTAAAATTTCATCATCTTCTTCGGTAAAGGCTTCAACAGATGCCATTTTATGATTTTTTATTGAAAATACCTCAAAATACACGTGGGCGGCGGCGACACTGCGAACATGAGCGCGGCAGTAACGCTAGGGTCTAACATCACAGTCGCAGCGACACTGACACGGCGTCAGTGACGCTGCGCTCGAATGTCGTTTCCTACATATACATAGTGCATTAATCTGCCGCCCGGCCGCGACCTCACTGACGATACTGACGCTTGCACTATGTAAATGTAGGGAACGATATTCGAGCACAGCGTCACTGACGGAAATACTTTTAAAAGAGCTGTTGAGATGTGGTGGGCGCGGCAAAGGCGATACGATGATGGACGTCTGTCGTGGCCATCTAAAGTCACCAAGGCGTCACTGACACCAGTCAACTTATGCGGCGTCGGTAACGCTATAAACGCCGCTTTATTGACTGTTGCTTCGAAAGTCTACCTTTAACAGGGTCGAATCTCTTCTGCATAGGGCCTATACATGCAACATCTCTATAATTTTGCCAAAAATTGCTAGCACCGGATCCGGTCGCCGGATCCGGTATATTTGTACCGGATCCGGTAAATGTTCAATGATGCCGGATCCGCCGGATTACCGGATCCGTTTTTCCGGATTGCAATCCCTAATTGGGACATTTGAATTTAGCGTTCGGAAGTCACTTGAATCTTTTATCGTACACTAGCGACTCACCCTCGCTTCGCTTCGGGTTCGTCTCTAGACAAAAACAACTCTATCCCACGGGAACCGTACATTTTTCCGGGATGATATATAGCCTAAAGCCTTCCTCGATAAATGGACTATCCAACACAAAAAGAATTTTTCAATTCCATCCAGTAGTTCCTGAGATTAGCGCGTTCAACCAAACAAACAAACAAACAAACAAACAAGCAAACAAACAAACAAACAATCAAACAAACTCTTCAGCTTTATAATATTAGTATAGATTTTGTAACTTTGTGATTTAATTTAGGAAAAGCTGTTTTCAAAAATATTTTTTATATATTATAATTATGTAAAAATGCATTTTCATGTACTACTTTTTTATTAAATTTATTTCGGGTAGCGAAGAATATGCAGTAGGTAATATAAAAAATACAAAAAATCGATAGTAATAATAAAAGTTTTTTTTTTAATTTATTTTATGAAGATTAATTTATGAAAAGTATAATTTTTGTTATTTATTTAGCGACTTTCATACCTTAATTCAAGTGTAGGATAGATTTATGGAATATTATTAGGTTATTTTGCTAAGCTTATTTTTAGTAAGTTGTATATTGTAGCCTACGACTTGTAAAACAATTACTCATTATTATACATTGATTGACTTGCTAAGTAGTAATAGAGAATAGATTTTTCTGACAATTATAGAATACATTACACTAAAGGTATTTTTTCTTACGAACTATCCCACGTGATTGAATAAATATGTTTCATTTTAATTGGTTCGATAAGGCCTAAAACAGTTTGATCTTCCTTTACTTTTTTTTTCATACAGGATATTTTGAAGTGAAACTTCTTTGCGCTCATTAGAGTAAAATTTGAAGGTCGCATCACGAGAAATCGTAACGAAAAACCATCATGGTTGCCATAGTAACCGCTTGCATTAGGTTGCCATAGTAAGCGTTGTTATTGTCTGAAAAATGATATATATGATATTTTTTCTGTTGCTATCTTCAAAAATTACTGTTTTTACTAATTTATTTTCAAATATGCAAAATATTTATAATAAGCGCTAAATATTTATAACTAGCTCACCCTAGCTTCGCTTAGGTCCGTTCCTTAGAGTATATGTGATACATGTAAGAATCCAGCTAGATAGAAAGAGATAAAATATTATTCTTCCCTTTTTGTGTGATATTCGTTTGAATCATATTTTTGTCAAAGTGTAATATTAAAAGTTTTTATTAATTTATTAATCTTACCCTTTTTTTGTCGCTGGGAAATGCTTTTGCTCATATTTTCCCTGGTATAATTTCCGGCACAAATGCGTGTTGTTATATGGGGCTCTCCGGATAGAGCAGTATTCAATAAAATCATACGGTGCTATCATCATCTCACTGGGATGCTGTAGGTCCACCTCCTCGCCGTCCCCCGATGAAGCCGATGAAATAAACTTTGGAGGCGACCTACCTCTTTTGGCATTGTACTATGCGGGTTTCCCCTTTTACTTCTGCGATAGAAGATTACACGGTGGGAGCAACCCCGTGGTTTTTGTAGCCTGTCTCGGCAGGCAGGTGTCAGGGCATTGTGGTGAGTGTGTAAGCGATTTTGCACCGCTCCATTAAGACGGGGAGATTCAGTGTGTAGTACTGGATTTTCTGATCGGTGAATCCTACATAACTTCCTGTATGTATGCGTACAGGTGGAAAGCATAAATGCGTTTCCCAACTTTAAAAAAGGATCTTAATCCTGGTAAGAAGGAGTACATGCATACTGCATGGTGGTTATCAACTTAAAGAAAATACCCACGCGTGTGAGTAATTATCGTGTTATTGTATTGCTACTTAAAGTTAACTAAAAGGCAATATACTCCTATAATATATTTTTGTATTTTAATATTCGTTACTAGCGATGAGCCTCGGCTTATTAATACGTTTTGTATTTAGCCATTTTAGTATTCTTGTAAGTAATATTGTTTTTTATCGGGAATCACTTGTTAGCTGAGAAATATAGATTTTTTATTTTTTGTATACAAAAGGAAGCATAAGCCAGTATGTACAGAGCTAAAATCTAAGGCAGAACTCAATGGCTCTCACGAAAATGAGGACTTTATCGGACTCACGGCAAGAGATGCTGCTACTTGGTATGACGACTGAAGTCAAGGGAGGACTGAACTAAAACCAGATAACCCATAAAAACGGATCTCTAGTCTGGTATACAGAAAGTTCTAAATAGGAGCAAAGGTTGGCTGTACGATACATGGAGAGCGACCGAGGTTCAGCCAAAGTATACACCTCGGACAGTTCGCCTCTATTTTCCAAGCAGAAGTCTATGCTATTCTAGAATGTGTAGAAGCTAATCTGTGTAAACATTACACTTATCAAACTATTTATATAAATTCGGACAGCCAAGCTGCACTACTAGTATTAGACTCAAACACAGTCTCATTAAAGCTAGTAGAGCAGTACATGGGCCGATTAAACCTCTTAGCAAAAAGGAATAAAGTAGTGTTAAGAGTGTTAAGGGTACCGGGTCATGCAGGCGTAATTGGCAACGAATGTGCCGATAAGCTCGCTAGAGAGGGAGCTCTTGGTATGCAGCAGGGTCCTGAGCCCTTCTGCGGAATACCCAAGAGCTTAGCTCAAAGAACTATAATGACAGCATGTCTCAAGACTGCAAACAAAGTCTAGACTGAATCAAATAGAATGATTCACTCCAAGACACTAATTAAAGCCTACGACAAAAGGTTTAACAACCTTATGCTAGCGCTAAATAGAAAAACCTTACGAATACTGGTAAGGAGCTTTACTGGACACTGCTGCTTAAATAAGCACATATTCAATCTGGGGCTGAGCAAAACGCGAACCTGCAGAATATGCATTGAGGCAGACGAAACGCCGCGCCGCTTCATCTTCTATGGGAATGTAGACCGCTCATGCACAAACGCAGTATTCATCTAGGAAATCAATTTCTATGCCTAGATGAAATAAAATAGTGTAACCCTAAGAAAGTCCTGCAGTTTTTAACGTGCATTGTTTAGTGGTTCACTCTAGTATAAAATGTGGTGATCACAATAGACCAGAAATGGTCGCAGTGACACTATTTAGCCACAAAAGTGGAACAAAAAAGTAATACCATTTTTTATCGGAAATCACTTGTTAGCTAAGAAATATAGATTTTTAATTTTTTGTATACTACGACAATACACCAATTGGTCGTTTTTTTATTACTAGAGACATAGTGGCAGAACAAATATTTTAAACAAACAAAATCACTTAGTTATTAAAAGTTTTCGTTAAATTATTATTATTATTTTATATTTAACTAAGTTTAAGAAAAATGATAATAATTTAAATAATAAATATAAATAAAAATTTATTCGACGTCGACATACATATATTTATATTGTATATATGTAAGAATATAACATTGTACACTTAATCGACCGGAACACAAGTTGTAAGGCTACAAGGGTGAGAGAGGAGACGGGACGCCAAGGCCAAGTGAATCCAGTATCTGTATCGTTTTTATTGATATCACTTGACATTTCGATCAAGGGATTTTTTTGACTGTTGAGAGATGTTAATTAAAATACTAGCAGTTGCCCGTTGCTTTGTGTACAACCATCATTTTTTTTGTAAAGAAAATAAAGAAATATAATTTGTAGTTTTATAGTATTTCTTTTTTAAGGAAATGGCATTAAAATGTTTTATTTAAACATCAAATTCATTTTAATTTTATGGGTATTGTATGTTTTTAAGTAAAATACGAACAATACTTTTGTTAGATTGGTGATAAAAGTTAAACTTTAACGGACATAGTCATAGGGCTAGAGCCTTGATCTATAAGAATAGTATTGGGCCGAGAGACCCACCTCAATTTGCAAAAGTTAAGAGAAATATATGAATAACGGTTGAATATCTACGTATAAATGCACCTTTATTTAATTTCGAAAAAATATTTTTATCTTAATCTTTAACCACTCAAAGATTTTAAATAAAATTCCATTTATAACATTTAATCACGTTTTAATGATAAAGTAAAAAGAAATATAAAAAAATAATATTTATAAAATATTTTATTTCAATGATAAATAAAAAGTATTAATTATAAAAGTTTCAAAGCCTAAAATAAAGAAATTTAACTAAAACTAAAAAAAAAATACGTAAGTATTACTGATATCAAGTGGGTGGGACAAATCTGCTTAAGACAGTTGACTAAAGAATAGTAATTATATTAGAAAAATTATGAATATGACAATTACTTCTCATTTATATATATAACTGTTATATGTTATGGGGTTGATTCCCCATACAAAATTTCGTCCCCATTTTCACCCCCTTAAAGGATGACTTCCGGGATAAAAACTATCCTATATCCTTTCCAAGGTCTTAAAATATCTACTTACCAAATTTCATGTAAATCGGTTCAGTAGTTTCGGAGCCTACAACAAGCCTACAACTTTCGGTACAACCAAACAAACAAACCTTTCCTCTTTATAATATTAGTATAGATATTATAAAAAAAAATGAATGTACAAGATTACGGATCTCGATTTTATTAAAACTATGTATGCATTAATTTGAACTATTCGAAATATCCATCAGTATGAGATCAATAACACCGTCGAGACACAAAACCAGTTCATTAAGCGCATGCTACTGCAATTAGTGCAGAATAAAATATTAACTACATATTGTGTTAAATATAGAAATAAATAATTAATATATTTCTACTGAATGTTTTCCTTACATATTCAGTGCAGAGCGAATGGACTTACATAATTAAACTTATATAGAAATAATAATAATTAATTAAATATTAATGGGTTATGCTTAATAAAAATTGTAATAAAATTATGGAAATATTACATTTAGTATTATATATTCAGTAAATCGCTAGGTACTTTTAGATAAAACGAAAGTATTAAATCTTAATTAACATACTAAATTATTAAAAAATAGTCAAATAATGTGAGATGAATTCACTTAATAAAGATTTTCTTTTGGGGAAATATTTTTTTTCTTTTGTATTTATGTCTGTCATATCTCAAGTTTGACGATTGAAGTTTCAGTATGGAGATATTTTATAGACATTGTTTAACATTTTTATTTAGACCTAATAAAAATCTATAGCTTTCTTAAAGAAGTTATTATATTTATTTATTTTTTTAATTTTTAGTTCATAGGTATAATATATTTTTATTTCTTATTTTATCAATGACGGACGGTATTTAAGTAAATATAAAATATAGAATACATAAAAAACCTCTACACATAAGAAAGAAATATTTTATTTCAAAACTAAGAGATTGAAGTTGAATTATGATTTTTAAATTCATTTATAATCATTTTTGTCCGCATGGTCCACTTATCATGTAAGTTATCATTACCTCTACCGTAGAAAAGACATCAACGCGTCCCGCTCTTTGTTCGACCCGTATTGTTCTTCGCCTTTTACTTAAGGAATTCCATTGAAAAAATATTACACTTACAAATGCTAGAACAGGTCATAGTTAAAAAAATACATTTATAGTTTTACTTTTTTTCAATTATACCTACATATAAAATATATTTTACGATAAAAGTGATAAGGATTATAGAGATTTTATAAGCACATAAAAAGTTGTCGTCAAACTAATACTTAAATAGTTTAAAGGAGAATATTTTAAAATATGTAGATAAAAATAATTTTCACCCTTAAAAACATCCCTCGTGTCAAAAAAATGTTCACGCATTACAATTAAAATTACGGCATTGCACTTAATTGTTTCCAATTACGTACCACCTAGCGGGGTGTTACATATATAAGGGGGCGGTCTCAGGCCAACAGCATTCCGACTTTGGAGATTGTTGTGTACACACGCTTAGGCGAAAATTTCTAGGCGAGTACTGGATACAGTAGCGTTTAGTCAGTTCGTTTGAGATCTCCCGATTTAGTTTAAGAATATCATCATGCAGTCGATGGTAAGAATCTCATTTTTTATATTATTATAATATACATTTTATATAATACATCAAAATATATTTAGGTTCTCATATGTAAGTATACATTTATTGAAATTATAATCAAGCCTATTTTTTTATTTTTTCCAAAATGCTATTTGAAAAAAATATTTAATATTTTTTAAAATAGCTCATTTTTATAATCTTTTTTCAATACATATGAGACAAAAAGACTAACAATCTTATTCTATTCAAATAAAACTTTCTTTTCGGATTTTTCCGCGGAAAAATCTAGAAAGATAGTTTTATTTATAATCTTAACAGTATAGTTGCAATTTTATCATATAGTATAAATGGCGATAAAATATGACATTATGTGGAATCTAATAAATCTACCGTAACAAAAGCTTATAAGAAAATAGCCCACAATTTAATTGATGTAACAAACGTACAATTTCTTTGAAGTCTTAATTGTATAATTTGTGTCGGTTTTAGCTGCTTAACAAAATTTTATATATGTATATCTAAAATCGTACACTATAAAATTATATAGAATGATAATATATGTTAAGTAATATTTTTTTAAAGTACATATATACATATATTATGGTATAAGAGTACCAAAGGCGGCGGATAGAAGGCGGATTTACATCTAACAAATGCATTAACATGATTTCAAGGCCGATTTTAAGAAAATAGAAGGTATTTGTTTGAAGATTAACCAATTAATTCATGTATCCGGCTAATTGTCGCCTACGGCCGTATCCAACGGAATTAACTCTTAGTCATTGTTTCATAATGCATTTCAATTACAATCGAATAGTACGTAGGATCTAATAATGATTGTTACATTCAAAAATTTTTATATATATATATATATAACAATTATAGTTTTCCTTTAATATTTTAACGACACTTAAACTGGTAGGAGATATCCTGAAATGAATTGCGCTCAATTATGGGCGGGCGCGACGCGATCATCTTCACGCTTCAGTTGAAGTGCTTATTTGCGTAGGCAGATTATCTTCCTAATTTAAAATATCTCTATATAATAATATGAAGCCTAACTGTCTATTCTAAAAAAAATATATATACACCTAAGCTTATATATTGTTAGATTCGGTGACTGGGTGCAATAAATGTGCAAAACACCCAGATCCGTTGGCTTTCTCTACCCGGTCATAGCATTCATGCAACGTTGACCGCAAATTGGTCCAACACACAAACTCCGCTTGAGCGTGACGCGCGGTAATAATAGTTTCCATCAGAAATTTTACTTATGACCTTCGTAACCATAGCACTTCCTCACGCCTACCGCTTCCCCTCTTGAGTAATGCAGTGCAACAGGCTTGTTGTGCACCAGTTCGCTGAATGATAATTCCGAACTGTTGCAACATATCTTTTGCAATAGAATGCAAAGGCGCTCGATATGAGGTTCCCGCCTTAAATTATACACTTGCTTTGTTACCCATGAAACGATGTAATCGTTTTCCAAACGATATATAGTTTAGTTTTCAAACAATACTTATTGATTTCGATCGAACTTAACAGTCGATGGACTTAAAAATATTAGAATGGAAAATGGTTATTTCTAGATCTTTTTCCCGCAGTTCCGTCAGATAAGACGCAGACTTCGAACCTTCGATATTCTCAAAGGTTAAAGGATCTTTTACGAGTCACGCCGCTCCTAATGGGAATTAGATCAGACCTTTACTTTGACCGTAGCTATTGACATTTCAAACGGTCGATTTTCTGAGAAGTGGGCCCTTCCACTTGTCAAACAGTAGAGATAATTTAAGCAATTCAGGCCGGATATGCTCGTATACATACGTAAATTTTAATACGAATATTCTCAATAAGTACGAACGCAATGTTACTTCTAAAATCTAGCATATGTTTTATTTATTAAAATTTTATTATTACATAAGTATGTACAGTTTTTATTTCTATAATAGATTTGGTCACAGTTCGACGTTTTTAAACCCCAGTTACATATTCATGGTGCGCAATAAGTGGCTAAAAGCGAATTGCCTGTAGTGTAAGCTGGCCTAATTTTCTAATTAAAATTATAATTGTACATGTAAAAAACTTAATTGCTATTATGTAACTTGCTTTGTGTAGTATTTCGTTATCAGTATATATAAATTATAACCGAAATAGGCTGCAGTCATCAAATAGGTTTATTGCCTCAGAATTACGTTATTTTGATATAAAAATATAAATAAGAGAAATGAAGGAAAATATTTTCAGATTAATATAAAATACTTTTGATTAATATAAAATAGATTATAGCCAGACATTTTATTATAATCATAGTTTCATCAGTATTACCAATTCGTCGTACATTCGCAATGGGGACTAACTATACAATATTGGTTTGAACCACTTCGCAAATAAGTAGTTCGTATAAACGTAACGCTTCCTACAAAACTTAGGATAACAAACAGTTTACTATTTAAAAAGACCCTGTTTTTAGAAAGTTTTTATAAATAGATAAATGTTTAAAATAATTGAAATAATATAATATTTTTCATTCAATATAGAGAGCTGACTTATGTGGTTAGGATTATAATAAGGTTTCAATAAGCGGCGGATTTTGTAATATGATATACTGTATAGTCGCGGTGTAATACAAGTTAATATAGGCTTTGTTGATAATAGTGTTGTTAATGATCTAGTTCGCCGCTATCGCTGTCTGTATCTAGGTGATAATTAATCAGTTAAGTTTATCGGATATGCTAAATCTAGATCTTGTTTAAAATTTTCAAACATTTTATATTTTATAATGAATAATATTAGTTATGATTCATACTATGTTAATAATGCTCTATTTCTTACGTAAAGTTTCATGCTTAATCTGAGGTAGATTAACGATCATTGTTTAAATTTACAGGTTTCTTGGCTTCCCTGTTATGTTTATCTCGTTACACGATACCACGCCTTTGGTATTTTATAATATTCTGTATAGCTGTTCTAAATTATCTGTCTGAATTATTTTAATTAATTACTTAATAAATTTCATTTTCATTGATTCATTTACATAATATATAGTAAAAATTTACATAATATATCAATAGGAAAATGTAAAACGTTTTTAAGCATAATATTATTATTATTTCTAGCTTATTCCACTTTCTTATTTCGTATTAAATTTTTTTAAAACAATTTACTTTTCGTCACGTTTCTTCATTGCTTCCAATTTCACAACAATTACTCAGTTAACTTTTAACGATGATTGTTCATTCACACACAGAGCTCTAGTTTAGTGTTGAAACAAGATTATCAGAAAACAAAGTGCACAATTAGACATTTACATCAGATGCATTGCAATAATT
This sequence comes from Fabriciana adippe, assembly GCA_905404265.1. Lineage (NCBI taxonomy): Eukaryota > Metazoa > Arthropoda > Insecta > Lepidoptera > Nymphalidae > Fabriciana > Fabriciana adippe. The sequence goes on along the minus strand of FR990001.1, from coordinate 7,924,871 downwards.
GTGTGAAAACTCTTGAAGCATAATAATGATATTTCAAGCATAACGTAAGAATCTTTTGCCAAATGATTGTTGTTTGAAAAAATAAACTTTTTATTTACATTTCAAAATTGTCATTTTTAATTTTTTATCTATTAGACGTAACAGATACCTACTTTTCGCAAAATAATAATTACATTGATTTACGTCTAGTGAACCGTGCTAAATAGAATATCCTCTAAAAACTCACCGAAGCCTAAATATAGCCTTAAACTTAGTGATTTAATTAATATATCTTAGTGAATTCGAAGTTCTCATGCTGGCATTTGAGTTATGGTATTTCTGTCATGTTTACTCGAGACAGTTATCAATAAATATCACAGCCGTTGTCGATTACGTGTAATTGACCGAGGTCCATAATAGCTCAGTCTTGTTTCCGAGAAAAAGATTGATTACACTGGTATTTTACACATAAGTATTGAAAATATATTTAATATTTTTATAGCCACAAAAACCTAAATAATCTTATAATTTATCTTACATTTTATAATGAATATTACATGTATAACTAAGTAATACATGTATAATTTCTTTGAAACAGATCATCCTTGCCGCTTTCTTCTGCCTCGCGCAAGCATCCTTCTACGCGGGCCCTCCCGCGCACGTACAGCTCAGCCCTGATGGCAAGTATGTGCTGGACACGCCCGAGGTAGCGCACGCTAAGGCCGCCCACCTGGCCGCACACGCACAGGCCGCCACCAACGTACACGGTGCCTGGGCTCCCGCCGGCGCGTACGCCTCAGGACCTGCTTACGGTGCCGGTGCCCACTACGGAGCGCCCGCTGCTGGTATGTTTACCATAAATATATTTAACTATTGACTTCCCCTTGCTTCGCTCTGGTCACAACCCAAGTTGCCTAATAGTGTTTTACTCCAGGTCCTAGTCTATCTCATTTCAACGGAAATTTTCGTGTTCATAATAGTAGTCTATCTAAATAATTTTACACCATTTACATTGTGGGAGGGTATTTGGTGTCTCATTCATCGTTTATGTTAAAATATTAAGTGTTGTTGTAAATAAATTAAAATAAAATGCAGTGTCTACTACTGCCATTAACCAATTTTACAAATAATTTACTTCCTCTCATAAATATGTTAATTATGATTAAATAACTATTAGAAAAAGAATGTCAAGCTATCACAACTATATATAAGTATGGAAAACGAACTGGATAAATAAGAACGTGTTACTTTATATACAGGTCTCCTGAAATACGGCCCCGCTCCTCTCGCTCACGACGGTCGCGTCATTGACACTCCCGAGGTCGCCCACCTGAAGGCCGCTCACATCGCCGCCCTCTCGGCAGCTGCCGCTAAAGCCGCTCACGGTGGATACGCCGGAGCTGGTGCTGGTTTAGGAGCCGGTCTTGGTGCTGGTTACGGTGCTGGCTATGGCGCCGGTTACGCTGGTGGATACGGAAAGTGGACTGGACCTCAGGCCCACATCCAGCTCACCCACGATGGTCAATACGTTGTAGATACCCCTGAAGTACAACACGCGCGTGCTGCCCACTTCTCTCAATACGCGCACGCCGCGCAAGCCGCCGCCGCCGCACCCGAAGAACCCTGGGACGCCCACAGTTCCCACGGCTGGCACTAACTTCTACCTCTGACTCGGCCTCCGCACTGCCTAAAACTATTTTTATACAAAACAGAAAAAAACCAAAAAAAATGTTAAGCTGTATAAAGTTGAATGACCTGTGTATAGCGATGCTAGAGCGATTTTTGTACTTAAAATAAAAATAAAAATCTTATAATGTTACAAAATATTGCATTTTCTGTTTCTCACCTTAACCCTAATATTGTTTACTGAAATTCATATTACATATGTATGTTGTATGCTCAAGGTGTAGTTATAGTTCAAATTACGAGTATATATAGTCTTATGGACTAATTTGTTAACAAATAATTTATCTATTTAAAAATAAATCATAAATAAATTAAAACTAAAGAGAAATAATTTTACAAGCAATAAATAATCATGATATACATATATAGATATAGTATATTACTAATAAATAGTTTTTTTTTATTTACAAATAAATAGTTAAATATTTATGAAGTTAACTTATAAATTATAAAATAAAATATTGCGATCATAAATCCCCTCTTGTTAATGGATAAGATTGCTGAATGTGAATTAACAAGAACTTTAGATAACATTAAAGGCCTATTTATTACAATAAAATATAATTTTATTACAATACCTGTTGGATACCCACTGAGTAAAATTCTAAAATAGTAAGATGAAATCATAATAATCTATATCTATACTATAATAAAGCAGTAACTTAGCGAAATTTGCACACGATTTTTTTTAAAACAATAACTGTAACATAATAAGTCCACAGTACAGATCTCAAAACAATAGTTATAAATTTCTTTGTCTGTTTGTTTGTGCGCGTTTCACACAAAAAGTAATGGACCAATTTCAACGAAATTTGGTGAAGGAATAACTTATTAGTCGGGTCAACATTTAGGACCTTTTACTACAGGTAAGTTTTTCATTCCCACGGGAAAACACAATAACTGGTTTTATGGAGTCGTCCTTAGAAATTTATATAAGAGATATGATAAACCTTAAGAGAAATGAGCACTAATTTTTGGACTTAATTTTAAGCGATTCTACTCACTCAGGTGTCACTTTTTTACTAGTTAAATTAGCAAGTTTTGTTATATAAAAATTAGAAAAAAAAACTATAATTTTTTATATTTTTCTTCATGCATGGCCAGCACTAATAGAACACTAAATTAATGCTAGATTGATTTGATTCTGTGTTATGCGGTTGGCGTATTAGAAGGCAGTACACTGCTAGCTTAATTAAAAGTTAGCAGTTTTCTTATTTTCTGTCAATCTATAAGAGCATCAAATTTTAGCTTTTGACACTAAATTAGCACTAAATGAGCACTAACTTTTGCACTTATTTTTAAGGGATTCTGCTCATTTTGCCATGCTAGGTTTACATACATAACTGTTTTTATCTAGTTAATATTAGGATGATTTAATACCATATGATACGATGATGATCAGACTTATCATAACTTATAAACAATGATTTGATTATAACTAGAGACCGGATTATATGCAATATAAAAAGCTTGTTATATGCAGCAAATATGCATGAAAAATACTTTAGATATGCACGAAAAGTGGCAGAATATGAAAAATTAAATGATAAATTTTAGGAACCCAAAAAAAGAAAAAAAGGAAGTTTTCATTTTTTTTATTTCAAAATCAGCATACAATTAGTAAATTATCCTTTGATAGGCGATAATAGGTACAGTAACAAACATCGCCGCCATTTTGCGCGGCGATATGGTATCATTCTCGTCGATATTTTTTGTTAACTTTATTATAAACGTTACATATTACATGCATTATGTATAATATATTATATACGTAGCTTATTATTGTTATTATTGTTACTAAGCATTTAATTTAAAAATTACATCACGGAATTTTCGTATTATTGAAATAAAAAAATAAATTTAAAAGCGGTATACACAGATGCGGTATTTCATTTGTTTATTTTAGAAATATTTGACTAAGGAAGCATATCTTTCTGTTGTGCTTAACGATTTGTTAATATTATCATATTTTAGAATGTTAATTACTTGTGACTATTAAATTTAGTCAGATTCGCGATATTATCACTTTTAGCGCATTTCGGAACGCAGAGTCAGTGCACTGCACTCAGAAAAATAAACAGTAAATGTACCGATAATATGCATCATAACTAGATCTTAGGTAAAATGTGCTATTACCGCTGAGGATGGCCTAAATATGCAAATGCATATGCAAATATGCAAATGCATATAATCCGGTCTCTAATTATAACTAAAACACAATGAGGTAAAAGGAATTATTGCATCTTTATTTTTAAATGCCAAAGTATGTTGGTTGTAAGTAGTTAATTGATCTGTCCTTATTTCATGCGGAAACGAAGCAAATGCTTTACGTGATTTATTGCATAGAGATGCTTTATGAGACATGTTATCTCGGAACATCGAGTGGTTCATAGGATTACAGATTATGTTAGGCCCAAACGTAAAAAAATGTGCGAGACCTATTAGGTAACTTAGCCTGAGTATTGTTTAGTATGACTCCGAATGTCTGCAATCCTTCCTCTAATCTAAATAGTAAGTTAAACAACAGAAATGGATGAAGAAGTCTGTGTTCGGTTTCATTAACCTGAAGGAAACATAAAAAACTACGTACGATACGAGTATATACATATTTAGGTTTTCAAAATCATCACAGAAAGAAGATTGGTAGAAAATTGTCATTTATTCCAGGTTCACAAAGTGCTGATGGACGAAGATAACGAATATTTTACCCGTTTTTTGAATAATGATGATGTTTTTATTTTGCACCACAGATTTAGAGACGCTGAAGAATTTTAACAAATACACGGCTATTTAGATGCAGATGCCTGAAGCGCGATATATAAACCAAAACCAATGAAAAACAAAACGGGCGCATAAATCTCGTTATTTACCATGTGCTGATGAGTTATCATATTCAGCCTGCTTTCGTCCATTGCCTCTCCAATGGCACGCCACTGAGCTTAATCTTCAGCGATACGTATCCCACCGCTGCCAGCCACATAAGATAATTGAAGTAACTTGCCGATGGGTAATTGAAGTTAGTCACGGACATTTTACAAGCGATTTTCGGCTGTTTAGAAATATTTACCTTAATTTCTTAACTTAACTTTGTAGAGATATAACTTTATTGAATGTCTATCTTGTATTGATAGAAGATAATGTGCGAGCCTTATTAATTCGAAAATGAGATCCTTTGATTTCTCAACAGTTTTCCGATCTAGTTAGTTAGTCTAGATCTAGTTAGAGTAAATGGTTAATAGACCGGATATGTTAATTAGAATTTGTTAACACGGATATGCTAGTCCAGATATGTTAGCCGGATATACTTATACAGAAATGAAAACCCGGATATGTTAAATCGATTATGTTTCCACGGATATGTTTAAGCTAAAATAATAGCATATCAATGTTTAAAAACTTTAAAAAAAAAAATAAAAACCGACTTCCTGGCACTGAAAAGTAAAAAATAACTAAACAGAGGTTTTCATTTAAAATAGATACCTAATCAGATATTTTCGAAGTCGGTGTGCTTTGATTTGTATTGGCTGGCACCGACTTCGAAAATATCTGATTAGGTATCTATTTTAAATGAAAACCTCTGTTTAGTTATTTTTTACTTTTCAGTGCCAGGAAGTCGGGTTTTATTTTTTTTTTTTAAAAAGTTTTTATTTTTCCATTTTTAGTGTAGACGTAATAAGCAAGTAATTTGTAAGAAGAAAGATTTTTAATAAAAACATAATATTCGATTAAGCCATTTATTTAAAAACCGCTTGACCGATTTCGATAAAATTTATATGGGACCACCGGGGAAGAATACTCTTTGAAACAAAAAAAAAATTTTTCCAAATCGGTTCAGCCGTCTTCGAGAAATCCGTGAATATACATAAAAAAAATAAAAAAAAAAAGATTCCGACGAATTGAGAACCTCCTCCTTTTTGGAAGTCGGTTAAAAAAAATATAGCACGGTTATGTTTTCACTCCACCATTCTTTTCTGGATATACCAAAATAGTTCCTCCTGTTTCATATAGGTTCACGATACCAAAAAGGTTACGTTTATTTATCCATTGCGATCAATACAACTGAGTATATATAATAAAAATAAGACACAACATAATAGCCGAAGGAATGGTTGTAGAGATTCGATGCAAAATGCCTTGACTGAGCTTCCTAACACGTTGCACGCATTTTTTTTCGTTGGCTGGCATTTTTACTTAGTATGAAACCATTTAGTTTCCTTCATCAAGAACACTGATCCGAAACAAAATTAATATATTATGTAATATACTTGTACCAAAAATAAATATCTTTATGAGAGTCTTGATAAATAGGGAGATTATAGTCAAGGGAATTTCGCCGTGGGCGCTACATAATAGCTTTATTCTGTATTGTAAGTTGTAACATTAAAAAGAAAAATGAATTGTCGTAAATCATTCTAGTTGTTAATATACGAAGGCTAAATTGATTACAAATTTTATAAAATATGTATTTAAATGTTATAATAAAAGATACAACTATAATTCTACACGACTGATATATCAAGAGGAACAGGAAGACCTAGGACCTCAATGCCTATCTATTAAACCTTTTTATACATAGTGAATTTAACAATTTTTAGTGGTTCAAAAGAAATTTGAATTTTAAGAAAACATAGTGAAAACTAGATTTGACACCATCTAGTAGGTATTCATGTAAAAACCAAAACATTTTTTAAAAAAATGCTTAAATACAGTTATTTTAAAAAATAAAGAAATGCTCCTTTCCACAAAACTTGATTAATATCTTCAATATTTTAAGTAATTTTGGTCCATACCCCATTCGTTTGTTCCAACCTGAATATGTAAGAGATTATAATATACGAGTATGACTTTCAAATTAATTTTACCGAGCAATTCTTTACATTTGCAAACATGCTTTTATTTTTTAATAGGCGATATTTTTTTTCTTGTTTTTAATGAAGGTAAAATTTTTCGAGTGAATGTATGTATGGGATCTATTTCTTTGGTATGATGCTCTTTAGCTGAAATGGCTCAATAGAGTTTAACTGAAGAGGTATTATTTGTATATGCCTCTAGACATGGCATATCGTTTTAGTTGGGAGAGCAACATAGGGTATGACGTATGAAAAATTAAAATATTGCAAGTATGATCAAAAACGAGTGGATCTACAAAATTATTTATTTATTTATGTGATATACCACGGATACGGTATACGATGGTACGCCACATATTCATTTTATTTATATGGTATACCAGATTCGTTTATTAATTACCTAAATTCAATTGTTTATATTATACTATGGAACTATAGTGCTACTATCTTGATATAACCTAGAAAAAATGTATAACGAGAGACCATGTCTTTCCCGTGGGAACCAAAATCAAAATAAATAAAGATAGTTTTATTTTAGTATAGATTTCTCAGAGATGACATATTTTCCCGCAGTAAAAAGTATCTTTTATGTTGACCTGGATAACCAGCTATCATCATACCAAATTTCATCAAAATCTGTCCAGTGGTTTTCTTTTGATGCGTTCCCAGACAGACAGAGAGACAGACAGACAAGAATTCTAAAAACAGACAAAAGTTTCAAAAAGATTTTCCAAAAAAACATTTAATGTACAGTTTTGATTCAGTTAGAATTTTATTATATATAAAGATGATATTTTCATAAATATTATTAAGAATAAAATTATTTTATACAGATTACATAGAGACTGGCCTCGTAAAATTAAAATGCAGATGGTCGCTGCGCCTGCAAAAACCGACAAACATTTTTTTTGCGAAAATGAGTTTATTACATAATTTAATAGTACTCAGTAAGCCACATCTTCCAAAAAAACCGATTTTGTGATATCTCTACTGGATCCAAAAATAGCAAAATGCCCTATGTATTTTTTTTACAAAAATGGATGTAAAATAACGATATGTGCTGTTAAGCACATAGAGTATATTTTAATATGCTGAAAGATACACATTTCGCGCCTTTAGCAGCACATAGCTGGTTTTTCATTAGACACAATACCATATGTTTGACGATATAAGTTTATAATTCAGTTTTGTTAATTCGAATTAATTTAGTACTAGAGTAAAGCATCCGATCAAAAACATAACATGTAAAAAAATAACTCTCGCAACGCAATTCTTCTACCGCAAGAAGTTATGAGATCTTATGTAAAACCAAGTCGGTTAACTTATTAGTACCTATAACTTATGGAAGTATTTATCCAACAACTTTGTCATAAATTGTTACCTAATTAGTTAAATAACAATATTTTATAGTCACCAATAAGACCATATCAGTGTTAGATATGTTTTTTTTAATAAATAGAATGACTTAGCCATTTCAACTCAATTTAGCCTTAATGCTTGCCTTCGCTACGCTGAACCTAATAATAAGTACAATATACATATATTATTAAAGGAGACATCATCTGTGACTTACTGTACAATATATCTACTATTTACCTACCTATACATTTAGGTAATGACGAAAAATTATAGTATGAACTGTAAAAGTAACTTTGGAATCGCATATCTATTTATACATAGGGTTACAAAGTTATTTACGCAGTTTGTCGCATATCTAGAAAGCGGGACTGAAATTGCAGGATGTTTTAGTTTATATTTGCTTTATAAGCTAATTATTAAATGAATTCAAAATTTGAAGCTCAGGTGTCTACTAGAAGTATCTTAGAATCTTGATGATCGGTGAGTGAAATTAAAGAACCTGCAATAGTTCTAAACTGCAAGTTTAAATTTAATGTGATTTGGGAATGTACTTAGTTATATTATGTTATCTTAGTCACTAAAAATTTAGGCTTCTAGCTTTATCCACGACGAAGTTACAGGGAGGTCGAAAATGTCCTGAATGGCTGCGAGAAAAGATAGTACGGCCGTGCCTATTTTTGCTAGACTTCACGGGGGCACTACTGTGCCCTCAGATAAAGTTCGAATTATTTGAAATTTAATACGAACTGCATAATTACACAGTTTCAACACAAAGGATAATAATATAAACTTTGCATTCATTAATTAATGATGATGAATTAAATAGGTACATATTATATTTTGGCGTTGATGTTCATATAGAATTTATAAGTCGGGTAAAAAGACGAATATACAAACTATTATAGCAAATTGTTCAAGATAAATTAAAGATATTCAATGTGATTCGCGCTAAGTTTCGCGTAAAGTTGTTTAATATAACATTTATATAATACTTAAATACTTTTGGTCATATTATCGTAGGAAGCCAAGAAAGCCTGTATTATTGGACCTGTAGAGGTTAGGGATGCTAATAAAAAACATAAAAGTAAAGAAATTTTATAGGAAATAACACATAGACGTAATTGTGGTATTGCTTGCCTAAGAAAGATTGCAAAATGACACTCAAATAATGGTGTCTACAATGTAGAGATTTCTTTTTAGCCATACTTGATATAAAAAAGACGCCTTTTCTAATTGGGTTGATAATCAAGAAATCAACATCCATATTCCACGACGGAGGATGACTACTTTGCAAAGCCCTTGCTTAGACCCCAAGCTGGAACTGATTTTAAACTGATTCTGAACTGATTCTGTTGAAAAATGATTACAGCTGTTATCTGAAGTCCCCAGTCACTGTCACTCTTCTTCTCTTAGAATTTACATCGATCGATCGATCGATTTACATCGATACTTTGCAATCAACTGATCAACTGTGTGTACACTAAAAAGCAAGGTGTGTACGTAACATGGTGCAATAAAAAGTTGCTGCTTTTTGCACAAAGAAAGAAGATCTCAGTGATTTTAGAATCACATAAAATTTCATTTTTTAAGCTTCGCAAAAACTAATGTGACACATGTTTCATAAAAAGAGGGAAATAAAGATGAAGTCTTATCATTATCATAGCACAAGAATAAATGGAGCTCGAAGAAAATTAGGGGAGTGACAGCGAATGAAGTTGATTTTTGTATTACGAGTATAGCTTTTATAATAGCGCAAAAAATAAGAGTTTAAAGGAAATAACTCTTATTTCCGACGGACGTAAATAATAAAAATATTAAATAATTGACAAGTGCGTCGAGTGATGTACCAGTCAAAGAGAAGTTCGAGATAGAACAATTGATTTTAGAACACAGTTGACAGTGTACACTCTCCACTTACTACTGCGAGATAGATCTCACCAGCCAGATTCTGCTCATATAATCTGTCGGAGTATATAAAGTAAGTGAAGAGTGTACACTGTCTACTGCGTTCTAAAATCAATTGTTCTATGTGAACTTTTCTCTTTGACTAGGATCAACCTTACAAGGCGACCATATTATAAAGATTGAGAAACGTAGGTATTATACGACATTCTGAATCTTGAAATTTACTTCCACAGCGGCGCCGCAGAATTAATTTACAGTATTCTATTTCTAACTTATATTTACAATCAAAAACACTTGACACAAGCAAATTCAACCACTCGCAATGTTAAAAACATTTGTGCACCATTATTATACTGCATTTTACGTAGGCCTTAATTTTAATGTCGTCGATCCTGCTCCAGATCTCCGTGCTCTGAATTGCCGTGCCACCGACCGGCGTATGAGAGGGAAAAGAATAGAGTGTGTACTTGTATCTTTTATCCGATATGAAAATGATTCGTACATAAAAATATCAGAGGTGCCACCCGGGATTTGGACCCGCTTCACTCAGTCTCCCAAGCGAGCATGTTACCACTGGGCTTCTACTGCCTCCATATCATAATGTGATTTGAATGCTATTTTTCATTATTTTGTGAAAAATGAGAACTTTCACAGACAATAGTCAAGTTTGAGTTTTCGTAAAATGCTAAAGTAAAAAATTAAAATAGCCTAATAAAGTACCTTGATTAAGTGATGATACAGTAGTTGCCTGAGCGATAAATTATAGTATTTGTCTTAATAAATACATAAAAAAAATAAGTTTAAGTTTTTACTTTAATAAAAAGTATTTTTTCTACTACTCTAAATAATCTATACTTAGATATAAAATTGAAGAGATATTTTTAATGCACTAAATTGTGGTAGTACCGGTCCAATTTGAAAAAAAATATGTTTGTTGTATCTAACTTCAAGCTAAGCCTTAGGGAGCGAATTAATTATATAGTATTTTAATAAAAGTCACCTTTTATCAGTTTGATAAAAACGCTATGTGTATTTTTAAACAATATTCATTTAAGCATTAGTACTGTGTAAATCCCGCTATGTGTTAGAATAATACATAGCTGTTTTTGCGGCGCAAAATAAAGAAGCTATGTGTCATTTTAAAGTTAAAAAAAATATTTTGTGAAAACACGAAATAAAATGTAGGTTTTAAGGAAGGGATATGTTGTAAGACTAGTGTAAGGAATTTTGTACATACTCTATTTTTTTCTACATAAGTTGGCAGAAGTTAAAAATAGTTTTTTGTCTCTACTGAAAAGTTGAGTATTTTCGTTTGTCGGTTTTTGCAGGCACAGCGACGAGATACTATTAAGTGCAAAATCTATATTGCCTATATATTTTTAATATATTAATAAATTTTATTTTTAATTAGAATTTCGAATCAGTATAATTTTGTAAAATTGGCTAAGAATAGCCAATAAACCTTGTGCGGTGTGGTGTTGTGTCTTCAGGAAATCTATACATATAATGAAATTCTCCTTCATCTCCCTTTTCACCTTCTTAAGGGTTGATTTCCGGGATAAAAACTATCCTATGTCCTTTCCAGGGTCGCAAACTATCTTCGTACCAAATTTCATCTAAACCGGTTCAGTAGATTTTTAGTTTATCCATTACAAACAAACTCACAAATTTACAAACTTTACCTCTATATAATATTATATAGTGTAGATGAAAACTCATGTTCAGTTATTTTTTCAGTGTCTGGAATTTGATTTTTTTTAAAGTTTTTGTTTAAAATAATATTTTTACAATATGTTTTTAAGAATGACGAAAATTCATTATCTAGTGCGATTTCGTTTTAATGTATGCGCATATATTCTGCTTTTTTATTACAATTACGGAAGTTAATGTATTCATTAAAGTTACTCACGTTTTAGTACGTAAAACATTTATGATGAAAAAGTCTGCAATAATTATTATAAAAATATGTATAAGAAAAAATAAATGTAATGTAACAATAATTCCCTTTTTAACTGCTAAACTTCAATCCATCCCAAATTAATTTTTCCACTCATAGAGGTAGAATTATTTCTTGAAATTTATATGTGCTCATTATAAAAATCGATTCATAATAGGTGAATATTTTGTTATTATTGGTTCATAGTACTTTTTTTTTTAAATCTAAACATTTTAATAACAATGAATGAATGAGATGAATTTATACAGCTTTCCCACCTTTGCAGTTAGAAAAGTTAGAAACCTAACGGATATTAACACTGACCGAGTTGTATATTTTTGTTATTTTCATAGTATTTTATCTTACAGAATACTTTTTTGGTGCAGTGTCGCGGAAATTAATTCTACGTTTATTCTTCAAAAAAGAGTAGTACCTACGCGGCCCATTTATGATCTAAGAGCTCGTGATTCTCTGCGAGATGTTTTCAAAAAAAAAAAAAATTGTATTCTTACGATTGCATCACAATATATGCTGTGTAATATATTTCTTGTTCGTAAAAATTTAAATAATTATTTAAAAAAACACTGATAGACACTAGGAATAGAAATAAACTTGTTACGTCAAGATTTCAACTCCAAAAGGTGAATAAATCCTTCATGGACCTATGTATACGCATATAAAATAATATTCCACAAACTGTCTTAGATTTATTTTTTCAAAAACTTAAAGATAACATTAAAAATGTTTTATTGAGCAAAGCGTATTACTCTGTTCAAAAGTTTATTGTTGATTGAAATGTATGGAATTAAGATATATTAACTCATATATAATGTGTTATGTTTATTAATGTAACTTCGATATTTAAAAGATATATATATATATATATATATATATATATATATATATATATATATATATATATATATATATGTATATAAAGAATATAAATACAGATTATGGGACTTCATTTGTTGGCGCATTGATCGGATTGATTGATTGATTGGAGCAAGATCTCTGAACTTCAGACAATAATAGAATGACAAAAATCTGAAACCCAATTAAAATTAAATAGTCTCGTTCTCTTAAAAAAAGACAATCTACCAGCACTCAAATGGAGGCCTGGTCGAATAACGAACGTTCATCCAGGAACTGATGGTGTAATTAGAGTGGCAGATATCACGACTTCAAATGGAACAATCGGAAGGGCTTTCAGCATAATCTGTCCTCTACCGCGACCTGAAGATTGTTGAAAGTTCTATTTTCAATATGTCTGATAATAAAACGATAATTAATCTTAAAATTAAAAGGTTCCGTTTAGCGCCTCTTAATACTTTAATAGCAATTTTAATTTGTTATAACTTCTGACACTAATTATTCTTTCTTCTACCGAACTTATCTCTTCGTAAATTGATTCCAGATAAAAATCATTACGTGTCTGCAATTAATACGTTTGTTTTACACTTTAAATCTACCTATTCCCAAACAGGCACTTAGGCATCCATCCGAGCGAAGCAATGGTATACCGCTACTATACACATAGTTTTTATTTCTCTACAGAGGTAGGTATTAAAGGTGATATGGATAATAATTCATAACATTAACTTTGGAAAGATACGTCATGTACACGTGTACACACACTTTTCGTTGAGGCAAATGCTCCGTAGTAAGTCTGTCACATTCTACACCGGGGTTTTTGCAAATTTCTCTAACTTTTACTAATGCGAAAGTATCGTGCGTTATGTTCTCATTTCAAAGAGTACGTCAGTTATTTTATAAATTAATCTGTATAAATTGATCCTTTAGTTAATTTATGTGATTAAATATTAACTTAAATTATAATCGAAGATCGTCTTAAGGACTTAATATCTGTTCATTATTTTGATCAAAAAATAGTCATATAAAAGGGTAATGCGGTCAGCATTTTGGTTACTTTCTCTTTTATTTTGACGGCGATGCGGTATGGTTTTTTTGATACTTAGTATTTTTTGGTTATGTTTATGTTTAGTGTGGGTTATCGTTTCTGGTGACACCAGTTGGCGCCACTGGTGAGTCAGGTCCTATCGCTGTCGTTGTTAAGTCTGAGGTTATACAATTTATTATTATATCTCTTTCTACGCGCCAATGTCGCGCAAAAGTAAATTGTGCCCAAAAGCACTCCTAGAAGCCACAAAACTTAAGAATAATAATTATATCTCTTTTGTACCTGGTTTTTTGCTTCTATTGTATTCGCATCTTACCTGTGCAATGTATTGTACCTGGAAGTTAGACCAGCTGAAGGAAGAGTAGAGAAGGAGTGGTGCATCTTGCCGTGGTCCTGACTGACTGATGGATCAATACACAGCCTAAGCCATTGGTCGTAGAAACGTGAAATTTGAAGAACGTATTCCTTAAATGATCTAGGCATCCGATAAGAAAGGTGTGGTGTTTTAGCTTTAAGGTAAAAAAAAAAGAAATATATTTGTTTTTTTTTTCGAAATTCATCCCTTAAAGGGGTAAAAGAGGGTAATACAGTTTATATCGGCTAAGAATTATTAATGATCAGAATTACTTGAAACTTGGTATTAATGCTCTTCAATACAATTGAATACATACGTGTTTTATATTTTTCGAAAATCAATCCCATGAGGGAGTAAAATGAGGGATGAAAGTTTGTATGAAACTCTGCATTTATTTTTGTTAAAAAGCACATAAGATAAAACATAAAAAATTCATCTGTAGACCATTTAAGAGTTTTAAAATTTCTTTCTGTAAAGTGATGTCCACATAGCCTTAAATATAAAGATTGTAATTTTGCCAATTTTGGTCGTCTTATTGCTTTAACCCACAATTTCATCAGTTTTTTGTCTTTTGGGAACAAATGATATCCATTTTTTTTTGCATCCTAGCACTGCACAATTTGTCATTTTATTTAAATTTTAAATAAAATGAAAAAAAAAAAACCATCAACGATCTAGAATTTTACAATTATTAAGGATCATAGTGATCGCGACATCTGGCGGGAAAAAAGGCAAAATTCTTCCCCATTACATGAAAATCTATAATTTTACAATTTTGTATTTTAGAAATAAGTTTAAATTTCACGAATGAAAAGTTAAAAATTTTCCTTAAGCTTACAATTTGAATAAAGTACAAGAATACATTTCAATAAATATCCAAATGTAAAGTAAAGCATCACGTTTTCATAAGTTATAATGCATAATGACACGATAATAATAATTGTTTAATTATACGTATGTGTTTAGTATATAAAAAAAATTATGTACATAACCCAAATCCGTAATTTTAACACGATTTGATTACATTTACCTTCAAAATACATGTATTTTTACAAATTTTGGATGTTTAGTATTTTATAGAGATCTAAGACGGCGCGGCGTTTAGAAAGAGAATGGAAATTGGTTTTTATTTTTTGCTTTTTAATTATTATTCATTTAAAAATAAGTATTAGGGTCTTGGAATCGGAAATTAAAGCTGGTCATTTGTAAAATATGTAGATGTATTGATTTAACGAGTACGAGAGATTGATCATCCACTCGCGCTAAACGACCTAATTGCCACCTTTTATTTAATGTTGGACATTTATGCATACCATCTGTATACATAAAGGTGGTTATGTGGGACTCACTGGCTAAAAAAAGCCAGTACTACTTACTAAAATCTAACAGAAGCTCCCCCGTCTTAACAGGGCGTCGACGGCAGGTTTGCTGAAAACCACACAACCAAGAGGCTTCGCGCCCGGCTGGGTTGCCAGACGCTAATGAGCCCCGAAACCTCAACAACCTAACCCCGACAAGGTGAACACACATCGGGGATGCCTTTTACAGACATACATGCATGCATGTACATACGAAACATAAATATAAAAAAAAATACCTCACTAACTATAATATTAGCGTATATAGTATATTTGTCTACTTGACCTACATAATGAGCGTGTTGTAAATTAAGAATTTCCATTCTATATAAGTATGTACATATATTGAAAAGTTAAAAATGACATTGTCATTCCACTTAAGAGATTAGCGAATGTATTACTTTAAAAGCTTAAGAATAAATGTCTGCTGATATAAAATTGATTGAGAATACTTTAATTCGAGATTTACTCAGTGCACTCATATTGTAACACGGTTATCAGTTATTTAAATATTACTACTTCGTACTTGCATATATACGGGCTTTAGGTCTCAGAGCTACGTGCATATGCACATTTAGTTAGCAACAACAAAAAGGTAATAAACAAAACGTTACAGTAGCGTTATAAACGGAACATTGTAATATGGAGAACGTAAGATTTGTTAAATTGATTGAGTTGGATCTGCATATAATTTACTTACGCCTAATTAAATTCAAGTGTAAACATTAAATAAAATCATATACAATAATAATAATAAAAAAACTCTAAACATTCCCAAAGAGAAACAAACCTTTATTTTTTTTAAATACGTTCAACATGTAAACCTTAGTTTTTTTAATACTTTCTTAGATTTACGCGAATATTTGACATTTAAATAAAACTATCTTTTCGGATTTTTTCGCGGATTTATTTTGATTTTTGGTTCCCGACGTTTCGATTGCTTTACAGCAATCATGGTCACGGGAGAGACTAAGGTGTTAGATGTCTCAAAGGTATTATCTATATATGATCTGTGGTATTATATAGTTGTTACAGACAGCCTACCCACAAATAACAAAATGAATTCAAAAAACTTGAAAATTGGCACCAAAGTACCTTACAATATTTGTTAATTTTAATTTTAAAACATTTTTATAATTTTAATTACTTTTATATTTATATAATTTTATATTATTTTAGCTTTATTATTATAATTATTACAATTTTTTAGAAAATTTATTGATTAATAATCTATATTTAGTGTTGCCATTATTATATTTATAACTAGCGACTTGCCCTCGCTTCGCTCGGGTGCGTCCTTAGGTACGTGTTAATTTTTTTTTGAGCGAAACCCTAATTTTTTTTCTAAAATAAAAGTAGCCTAAGTTATTCCTTATAATATCAGATATCTGCCAGTGAAAGTCCCGTTAAAATTGGTCCAGCCGTTTCGGAAATTAGCCGGAACAAACAGACAGACAGACAAAAATTTTAAAAATTGTGTTCCATCATGAATGATCATCAATCCAATTCCATATCATGCATTAAGTATAAAGCTGTAATTTTGACATAACAAACTGACACTTCAATTCTATTTATCTGTATGTATATATTTACATATTTTTGAATTATCATGATGATTTTAATTTTAAAATATTGAAATCTTTTATTCGATTTTATAGTAAACTAATATATTCGAATCTACCATAATTCATAAGTAGTTTTTTCTATATTTTACTGTAGGAAAAGTTCCTATACCTTTTCCACTTAATTTTTTCCAAAAGATGCTTTTTTTTAATTTTGCAAAATCATAAAACAATATAAATTTATAAGTATACAGATTATTTGTTTGTCTGTTTATTTGTAGCAATTGTAATAAATAGTCTTATATATTAGCATCTGATTACTATAAAAAATGGTTAGATATTTTGGGCGTGAAGGTCTCTGACATAATATTATCATCAGCAGATAATAGATGGCGCGAATTGAAATACAATGAATCAAGTTAAGCGTATACATATTTATATATAACTAGCGCCTTACCCTCCCTAGTCCCTAATTACATTTTAACGTTTAGGATAGATTTCTCAGAGATGAGATATTTTCACGCAGTAAAAATTATCCTATATGTTGACCCGGATAACCAGCTATCATCATACCAAATTTCATAAAAATCTGTCCAGTGGTTTTTTCGTTATGTTTTACCAGACAGACAGGCAGACAGACAGACAAACAAAAAATCTAAAAACTATAGAGTTGGCTTCTGTCTCGATAATAATTACTATTTCAATAAGATTTTCCAAAAAATATTTAATGTACAGATTCGACTCAGAATTTTATTATATGTATAGACTATAGATGTTTAGGTATTAGGTATTCAGGATATTTCTTACATACCTTAACATGAATACATAATGTATTTGAAGTACAATATTATGTATTCATATCACTTTATACCTAAGTGAAGTTAGAACCTTCAAAAAAACCTTTCTTTTTAATTCACAGAAAGAGTGTAAATTTATAGAAATTTAAGGTCGAAGCAAATGACGTATATTATAAATCAAGGTCATTAACAATGGGCGTCGCATCTACAAAGGAGCACGACAAGGCGACGCGAACAGATGGAGTGACGTCACGGAGGCCACTTGCGCTACCATCAATCACAGACCGTATTGGGAACTGAAATATGTCTTTGCGCGTTTATGTTTATATTTTATATTGGATATAATAACTTTCGTATAGGCAGTGGTAGCCCAGTGACAATACGCTCGCTTGGGAAACCGAGTGAAGCGAGTTCAAATCCCGAGTCTCGCACCTCTGATATTGTCATGTGCGAATCTTTTCTGACATGATTACCACTTGCCTTACGGTGAAGGAAAACATCGTGAGGAAACCTGCATGTCTGAGAAAACCTAGCAAGTTTTCGAAAGACATGTGAAGTCCGCCAATCCGCACTTGGCCAGCGTGGTGGACTATGGCCTGATTCCCCTCGTATTGAAGGGAGGCCCGTGCCCAGCAGTGGGACGTTAAAAAAGGCTGAATATATACATAATAACTTTATAACATTCATCTGGTCTGGTCAAATAATATGCTTCTTTGAAAAGTCATTATTTTATACCCTACTAGCGACTCACCCTCGCTTCGCTCGGGTTCGTCTCTAGGTACGTTTTACTGCTGAACTGAGCTGAACATTGATAAGTCAGTCAGTGAGTCGCGAGTAGTGAATAGTGAATAAAAATAGTAATTGCGAATGTACCTTAGGTGATAGACAAATAATATTGCGAACTTGCCTGTATAACTTTTTAAGACCTACAATATTCTAGTACATTGTTTTGATGTACCTATTAAGGTTCAGCCAGCGTTAGCCATATAAATTTCTAAGGACGACTCGATAGAACCAGTCATTGCGTTTTCCCGCGGGAACGAAAAATGTATTTGTAGTGAAAGGTATCCCAAATGTTGAACCGAGTGATAAGCTATCACTATACAAAATTTAGTTAAATTCGATTCAGTACTTTTTGCGTGAAACGCGCACATCGATTTGACTAAGTCAGCTTTATTATAGGTATAGATAAGAATAGGTATTGCGAGTGTACCCTAAGAGATAGACATATACTGTTGCAGATTTTTCTGTTGACCTTTTCAAGACTTAAATTTTTTTTGTACATTGTTTCGATGTATATCTTAAGGTTTAGCCAGCGGAAGGTTTATAAGGAGGACTCGATAAAATCAGTTATTGCGATTTCCCGTGGGAAAGAAAGATTTTTCTGAAATAAAAGGTATCTTAAATGTTGACCCGGGTAATAAGTTATCACTTCACCAAATTTCGTTGTAATCGGTTCATTGTTTTTGCGTGAAACGCGCACACACAAACAGACATACAGACAAACAGACAAACAGACAAACAGACAAAAATTTTAATAACTATTGTTTTGGGGTCTATATTGTATACATAATACGTTACATTCATTGTTTTTAAAAAATATTGCATGTACAGATTTCGTTAAGTTACTGCTTTATTATAGTATAGACTATAAAGAAAAAATAAATTATTAATTATTTAAGCCACATTATTATTCTATGTGTAATTTAAAAAATTAAAATTAATTAAGAATTACTATTTGCAAATGAAAATATTAATTTGAAATATTAATATGAATACTAATTTAAATTACTGTTATTTTGATCCGCACAGTAAGAACTTACTACATCTAACTGTCTGTTTTGTTTAGATATACTATTTGATTTTATTATATTAATGACAGGATCCCATGACGATGGTAGTTCCCAGCCATCTTCCCTATTGAAATTTGGATGTTTTTTAATTTCTATGGCTTCCCGAATCATTCTAGGGCGATATCTGTTTTCTTTCGCGAGGATTTGGGGTCTATCGAAGCGAATATAATGGCTTGGGCGGTCCTGACTATGTTTGCAGACAGCAGATATTGTATTACGGCGGTGTTTCACGTCAGCTATGTGTTCCTCGACCCGAGTTCTAATGGATCGCTTTGTTTGTCCGATGTAAGAGAGTCCACAATCACAATCAAGCTTGTAAACTCCTGCATCTTGTAGAGGGATGTGGCACTTGACAGGTGGTAAGAATTGACTTATTTTCGTTGGCGGCTTGAAGTAAGTTTTAATTGAAGCTCGCTTTAGGATGTAGCCAATCTTGTCAGTGACTCCTCTCATGTAAGGTAGGACTGCAGGGACGCGCTCGACTGTGGCTGGTTTCACTCGGTCCTTGTGACGTAGGCGCGGCACTTGCAGCTTGTTGTCTCGCAGAACTTGCTTGACATGTTGCAGCTCTCCGGCCAGGTGTTGCTCGTCACAGATCCCTTGTGCTCCCTTGTCCTTGTGCTAGTTTTTTTATCAATTACATATATACGGATGAAATTAGACAACGTCAATTGTGTCAAAGAAGAAATTTTTTCCATTTTTATTATACACTAGCATTTCCCGCGGCTCCGCCCGCATTCAGATGATCAAAAACCAAATTCTTAGGTTTTACACATTAGTATACTCTTGCATTATACATTACTTTCATTGCGCACCGCATGATTGGTAAATAATGGCAGAGATTGACAATGCCACAAAGGTTCCTCCGTTAAATTGAACTTTTTGTTTTAGCAATAACATTTATGTATGTCTATACTTCTGTTTTGTTTGTTTTTTAGTTTTGGGCGATAAACTCTCAAACTACGGAATTCATTTTAATCATTTTTTACTAATAGACAGCTATAGATTAATTTAATATATAGCTGATTATTTAAATTACATAATGATAACTTTTCTTAATTAGCGCTAGTTAGTAATATTTTCCAAAACGATTTTCAAAAGAAAGTGTAATAAGTAAATAATTCTAAGCGAATACGTTTCTTTATTTCATATGGCTCGGCTAATATGATTAAAGTCGCAAGCATTTTATTGTGTCCTTTAAGCCTTTACCTTCCAAGAAAAGGTGTCAAGAAAAAGTGAAAAAGTTGAGATATAAGAGTTCCTAAAATACTTTTTCATAGTTTTTGAGATATGAAATATTTTTAGTTATCCGCTTTGGCAGTTTAACAGCCATAAACTTGTTTTCCATAAAATGTTCTAAAATAATATAAATTGAACTTATTTTTACGGTGCAAAAAATGAGTAGGTATTGTGGAAACGTAAATATTATTCGTATTTATTTTAGTGTTAACCATACAAAACACGTAAGTAAGAAAAACAACATAGCATTTTGCTATACGAAATCTAAAATGCGCGAGTTGGATTTATATTTGCCCAGTTTTTACATTAAAAGATTAAAAAACATTAACATTATTTACTAAACAATAAAAATTTACAAATATTCTCATTTGAAAATTGTTTCGGCCTACAAAATATTACTAATATGTTACTAATTTATAAAGCTAAAAAGTTTGTTTGATTGAAAATTTAATCACGGGCAGGGCCGCGGGTAATTTAGTAGTAATTATAGTAAAGTCATAGAAAGGTTATATCTGTACATTTTTTTTTTTGATAAAACTACGTATTTTAAAAACACATGGCGACATCTATTGTCAAATAGCTAAATAACACATAAATAAATTTTCATTAAAATAACTATTTTAATGGATAAAATAGCGCTTTTGATAATTTGATTTTCAAGATAAGCTATTTTTATAGTTTTTGCCATATTTTGTAAGTTATCTTGCTAAACTGTTTACAAATAGTATCGTCGTGGTTTTGTTCCTACCAGTTTTTGTATTTTTTTTCAGAAATGAGATATTTTCTCGCGGTAAAAAGTATCCTATATGTTGACCCAGATAACCAGCTATCATCATGCCAAATTTCATCAAAATCCCTCCAGTGGTTTTTCTGTGATGCGGTAACAGACAGACAGACAGACAGACAGACAGACAGACAGACAGACAGACAGACAGACAAAAATTCTAAAAACTATAGATTCGGCCTCTGCATCGATAATAATGTCTATTTCAATAAGATTTTCCAAAAAATATTTAATGTACAGATTCGGCTTAGTTAGAGTTTTATAATATGTATAGATTAATTTAATAATAAAAATTTTATAGCAAAATGAGTTGTAAAAAAATCAAAGATATTAATAATGTAACGCAAAGGCGCGTTAAGCCATCGACATCATCTGTGCAAAGTTCGCCAACAACATTGGATAGTCTTGATCCAGGTATGACTCAGTTAATTCGAAACGAAATTCGCCTAGCAATACGTGAAGCAATAACAGAGGAAATTGAAAGAATTAAGAAAGAATTATCATGTTTTGAGGAATCCATAATGTATATGAACGCACAGTTTGATATATTACAGAATACAGTTTTTGAATGCAAGAATGAAACAAAAAAAATTAAAATTGAAAACGAAAATCTGCAAGCGACTGTAAAGGATTTAGAATCAAAAGTGTTACTGCTGGAGCAAGAATCTTACCAAAGTAATATAGAGATTCAATGTCTTCCCGAGTATAAACAAGAAAATTTAGCTAGCACGATTCAACAAATTGGCAAAGTAATATCCTTCCCAATCACTGAAAAAGATATTCAATCATGTTTTCGTGTAAGAAAGCAAGATCAAAAATCTAAAAAACCCAAAGCTGTTATTTGTAAATTGTCTAATAGGCTACAAAGAGACAACTTTTTAGCGGCTGTCTTAAGATACAACAAATCACATTCAAATGAAAAATTAAATACTAAGTTATTAGGTTTCGGAGATAGTGGCTCACCTATATACATATCTGAGCACCTAACAAAAACAAATAGAGATTTACATGCAGCTACAAGAATTAAAGCCAAAGAAAAGCAATATAAATATGTTTGGATTCGAAGTGGTAAGATATTCATTCGTAAAGATGACAACTCTCCTGCAAGATTAATCACTCATAAAGAGTGCCTAAATTCAATTATTTAATTTTATCATAATATCATGTCTCATTTATTTTATATTTTTCTTACATGTAGTTTTACTTACAGACATAAAATTCGATCAATTATTTTTGTACTATCAAAACGTTAGGGGCATGCGTAGTAAACTGTCAGAAATTTATCACAATGCGTTAAAAAATAACTTTAATATTATTATTTTAACTGAAACTTGGCTTAATAATAAAGTCTTCGATGCTGAAATATTAGATGAAAGATATCGGGTGTTTCGAAGGGACAGGGAATCATTAACTTTTTCAGAAGGTAAGGAAGGTGGTGGTGTTATTATAGCCGTACACAAATCACTAAATTCTTTTAGGAATTACTCATATGAAAGTCATTGTGAGGATCTATGGATAACTATAGATATTAACGCTAAAAGAAAAATACACTTGTGTGCACTGTATTTACCTCCTCCAGTTCAATTAGAACATTTTGAACACTTCAGCAACAAGATAAGCACGTTTATAAATGAATTAGATTCAGTCATGATAGTTGGTGATTTTAATATGAGTGGAATATCATGGTCAATGAACTGTACAGATACGCATAGTGTTCCCAATAACTATAATAATCAACTCGGCTATGCATTGATGGACTTTATGTCTACCTATAATTTATTGCAATATAATACAATTTATAATGATAACAATAAAATCCTTGATTTAGTATTAGCAAACTTCTCTGATCCAATTTCAGTAATTAGGTCGGACGAAATATTATCTAAGGTAGATAAGTATCATCCTCAACTACTTATACAAATTGGAATTAGCTCCCTTAAGTTATTATCATCAACAGTGAGTTCAAGATATAAATATTTTAAGGCTGATTATCAAAAAATTGAAGCATATCTGGCCAATGTAGATTGGGAGATCGAATTTACAAAATGTGAGACAGTGGACCAACAACTTCATAAATTCTATGAAATTTTGTATAAAGTTATAAAAGAATTTGTCCCAATTCAACAAAATTATAAAAGAAAATATCCTATCTGGTACAGTTTTTCTCTGATTAAAATTCTAAAAGAGAAAGAAAAACTTAGAATAAAAGCAAAAGTATTTAATAATGATCTTGATAGATATGAATACGAACTATTAAAAGAAAGAACCAAGAAAAAGATGAATACTGACTATTCTGCTTATATTGAGAATGTGCAATTTAATATATGTAAAAATTTTAAAAATTTCTGGCTTTATGTCAAAAATAAATATAGAAATAATGGCAGTATACCACAAAAGATGAAGTTAGAAAGTCGAACTGCTGAGGATGGGGTGTCTATAGCCAATTTATTTGCAGACAACTTTGCTGCTGTCTATAATCCTTCATCTTCTCTTAACTTAGAAAATTTAGCTCAAAGCCAAAATAATAATCATCATTGTTTAGGTTTTATTCATTTATCTGAAAAGTCTATTGAAACATCACTCAAAAAACTAAATGTAAATAAAGGTGCAGGAGAGGACGATATTCATCCAGTATTTTTTAAAAGGTGTGCTACAACTCTATGTAAGCCTTTATATATTATTTACAATAAATCTCTTCAAGACGGTGATTTTCCTAGAATTTGGAAAAAAGCAAAAGTAATACCAATACCGAAATCAGGTGATAAATCAAATGTAAAAAACTATCGTCCCATAAGTATACTTTGTGTTCTTGGTAAAGTATTCGAATCACTATTATGTCCAATTTTGACATGGCATGTAGATGATTACTGAACATCAACATGGGTTTTTTCGAAATCGTTCCACTACCACTAACTTAGCTGTTTTTATGGAAAACACAATTGAAGCTATTAGCTCAGGTAAAGAAATTGATGTTATCTATTGTGACTTTAAAAAAGCTTTCGACAAAGTAGATCACAATATACTTATTAAAAAGCTCCATGAACATTTTGGAATCTTTGGGTCACTCTTACAATGGTTTCAATCATATTTAAATGGAAGAACTATGACAGTGAATGTAAATGGACATAAATCATATGAGTTCACTCCAACCTCAGGTGTACCCCAAGGATCTCATTTGGGACCAATACTATTCTTAACCTTTGTTGACGATATCAAACACTGTATTCTTAGCTCTAATTTTGAATTTTATGCTGACGACTTAAAGTTATATAAAAGTGTTGACTCTGAAATTAGTAGGCAAGAACTTCAAGATGATATCGGAAGGTTATGTACCTGGTGCAAGGATAATTTAATGGAACTTAATCGAGAAAAGTGCTTTCATATGAAGTTTTCAAGAAAAAAAGTTATTTTTAATACGACGTATGACATCAATGGGTTTAAACTAAATCAAGTGACAGAAATAGAAGATCTTGGTATAATCATGGATAAAGAATTGCGTTTCATTAGTCAAATTAATACCGTAATAAGCAAAAGCCTAAGAATGTTAGGTTTTATTCACCGTAATACCAAAAAGTTTAAATCAATACTTGCACTAAAAATTTTATATTTTTGCCTTGTTCGCAGCAATATTGATTACTGTAGTCTGATTTGGTACCCTGATTATCAGAATAATATTCAACGAATAGAAAATATACAAAAAAAGTTTTTAAAAAGACTTGTTTATACCAGTCGCCACAATTTTATTGATACTAAATACGAAGAAAAACTTGAACACTTTAACATGAAAACTTTACGCCAAAGATGCGACTTTTTGCGACTCATATTTGTTTTTAAATTAGTCAATAATTATATAGATTGTCCGTCACTACTGTCGCTAGTAAATATACAAACACCAAGACCTGCAGCAAGAGCTATTAACTACAAACCACTATATATCCCACAACGAAAAAATAGATACGGTTACAATTCACCACTCTTACGAAGCTTTAAATTATACAATTTTATATTTCAGCATTGTGATATAGATATTTTTTCTGATAGCCTAAATTTATTTAAAAAGAAACTGTATTTAAATATTTAGATTCATTTTTTTTCCGCTTGTTGTACAACTGAAATGGCTCCTTATACACTCGTAAAATAAAATTTAAATAAAATAAGTACTTCTATAAAAAGCTGTGCATACTTTTAAATTAAATTTATATAAAAATAGCGAAATATTATTATGTTAAATTAATGCTTTATGTAAATTTAGTTAGTAAGCCTTTATAATAAATAAATAAATAAATAAATATACATTAAATTAATGTATACATTTTTTTATTTTTTTTAATTCACTTTGATTTTATTTTATTTACAACAATTAAAAAAACTAAAAAACAGAACTGCGATAACAAGACATTTCTTTTAGTGTAAACGATTGTAGAATGTAAAATGTGTAGATCCGAAAGTCCTGCATTAGATTCTCGGAAAGGGCCAAGTTTAGTTATCGAGTTTTTCTGTAAAATGCTTAGTTATAGCCCGGAATTGGAAAGTTGCCAGTGTTTCACTTGTCGTCCAATCGGAGTGGTCACCCTAGCCAAAATTGGCTAGGAGGATATTAATTTAAATAAATAATAAATAAATATATTGGGGCATTAACACACAGCGCCATCTATGTAGTTCTATGATAAACTATGAGGCTTGTGTTATGGATACACATAAACACCCATGACTAGAGTACAAATATTTATCATCACACAAATAGTTAATAATATGTGCGAAATTTCAATAATTAGATGTTTGGGACATCTAATTATTGAAATTTCGCACATATTATTATTAAAATTGGTATACATATAAAATACTAGCGACTCATCCTCGACTCCTCGACTTTGTAAACTGAGTACTTGTGTTTGTGCATACACTTGGACACTACAATATTTCCTGCGCACATTATTATAAAGATGGAACATTTAAGGAACAGTATGTTACAGTATATTTTCTCTAAATGTATAGGATGTTTCTTTTTTAATTTAACCCACTTATAGAGTTAAGTGACCCGCTAGCCTTAATGAATATGATTATAAATCAACCTTAATTTTGGGTGAAAAAATATTTAATAAATGAAATTATATTTTATCAAGTGTTTAGAGTTTTTAAATTATTTTAAACTAGCGGCTCACCCTCGGCTCTAGAAAAACAAAAACAAATCTATCTAACTGTACATTTTTCCGGGATAAAAAGTAGCTTATTTGTTATTCTGATGTATGAATTATATTATTGTAAAGTTTCATTAATCTTCTATAGTTTTTTAACTATCCCACAGGAACGCTTTTATTTTCTAGGATGAAAAGTATCTAAAATGTTGACCTGGGATATAAGGTACCATTATGCAAAATTTCATTTAAATTAGTACAAACAGACAGAGAAACAATAAAATTGAAAAGAATCTGGATTTGTTCTATTTCTCTTTTTACATCCCCCTGACTCGGCTTTTAGTATTTTTTTTCTATATACAGATATTCGACCTCTACAGTTTTATTATATGTATATATGGGATTGTGTAAATATATGTACATATATTTTAAAATACAATTTCCTAAATCATGTGTTGTATGTAAAATTGCGATACGGCTAACGAGTTTTGACTACATAATTTTAATTCATAATCGTTAATCTCATATTTGATTTAGTACCTAATATTGCACTTTTTGTTTTAGCAATAATATTTATGAACATATGTCTATATTTCTGTTTTGTTTGTTTGTTTAGTTTTGGGCGATATACTCTCAAACTACGGAATTAATTTTAATCATATTTTACTAATAGACAGCTATTGATTAATTTAATATTTAGCTGATTATTTAAATTACATAATGACAACTTTTCTTAATGTTAATTTGTCGCGCATCAGGGATTGGTTAGCGCTAGTTACTAATATTGTCCAAAACGATTTTCAAAAGAAAATGTGATTAGTAAATAATTCTAAGCAAATACTTTTTATTATTTCATATGTCTCGGCTAATATGATTAAAGTCGTAAGCATTATATTGTGTCCTTTAAGCCTTTACCTTCCAAGAAATGGTGTCAAAAAAAAACTGAAAAAGTTGAGGTATAACAGTTCCTAAATTACTTTTTCATAGTTTTTGAGATATGGAATATTTTTAGTTACCCGCTTTGTTAGCTTAACAGCCATAAACTTGTTTCCCATAAAATGTTATAAAATAATATGAATCGAACGTATTTTTACGGTTGATAAAATGAGTCGATATTGTGAAAACGTAAATATTATTCGTATTTATTTTAGTGTTAACCTTACAAAACACGTACGTAAGAAAAACAACACAGTATTTTGCTATACGGAACCTATAATGCGCGAGTTGGATTTGCATTTGCCCAATTTTTACATTAAAAGATTAAAAAAATATTAACAGTATTTACTAAACAATAAAAATTTACAAATATTTTAATTTGAAAATTGTTTCTGCCAAAAAAATATTACTATGTAATATGTTACTAACTTACAAAAACCAAAAAGTTTGTTTTATTGAAAATTTGAACCCAGGCGGAACACGGGTGGAACCGCGGGTAATTTAGTAGTAATTCTAATAAAGTCATAGAAAGGTTATATCTGTACATTATTTTTTTTGGATTATAATTACGTATTTTAAAAACACATGGCGACATCTATTGTCAAATACCTAAATAACACAAATAAATTTTCATTAAAATAACTATTTTAATGAATAAAGTAGCGCTATTGATATTTCCTTTAAGATAAGCTTTTTTAATAGTTTTAACATATTTATATAAGTAAGTTACCTTGCTGAAATTTTAAAAGTATCATCGTGCTTTTATTTTAACCAGTTTTTGTATTTTTTCTCAGAAATGAGATATTTTCTTGCGGTAAAAAGTATCCTATATGTTGACCCGGACAATTTGTTATCACCATACCAAATTTCATCAAAATCCCTCCAGTGATTTTTCTGTGATGCGGTCGTTTCATACAGACAGACAGAATTGTAAAAACTATAGATTCGGCCTCTATATCGCTATTAATAATGAATATTCCAATAAGATTTTCCAAAAAATATTGAATTTATGGCTTCGGCTTAGTTACAATTTAATTATATGTATAGTTACGAATTTATAAAGCCAAAAAGTTTGCTTTACTGATAATTTGAACACGGGCGGGGTCGCGGGTAATTTAGTAGTAATTCTTATAAAATCGTAGAAAGGTCATATCTGTACATTCATTTTTTTGGTAATTAAAACTACGTATTTTAAAAACACATGGCGACATCTATTGTCGAATAGGTACCTAAATAACACATAAGTATATATTAATTAAAAAAAAAACTATTTTAATGGATAAAATAGCGCTATTGATAATTTGATTTTCAAGATAAGCTACTTTTAATAGTTTTTACCATATTTAGTAAGTTACCTTGCTAAACTGGTTACAGATAGTATCATCGTGGTTTGTTCCAACCAGTTTTTGTATTTTTTCTCAGAAATTAGATATTTTCCCGCGGTAAAAAGTATCCTATATGTTGACCCGGATCACCAGCTATCATCATACCAAATTTCATCAAAATCCCTCAAGTGGTTTTTCTGTGATGCGGTAACAGACAGACAGACAGACAGACAGACAGACAGACAAAAATTTTAAAAACTATAGATTCGGCCTCTGCATCGATAATAATGTCTATTTCAATAAGATTTTCCAAAAAATATTTAATGTACAGATTCGACTTAGTTAGAATTTTATAATATGTATATAGATAAAGAATGCAATCTATACATATTATAAAATTCTAACTAAGTCGAATCTGTACATTAAATATTTTTTGGAAAATCTTATTGAAATAGACATTATTATCGATGCAGAGGCCGAATCTATAGTTTTTAAAATTTTTGTCTGTCTGTCTGTCTGTCTGTCTGTCTGTCTGTTACCGCATCACAGAAAAACCACTTGAGGGATTTTGATGAAATTTGGTATGATGATAGCTGGTGATCCGGGTCAACATATAGGATACTTTTTACCGCGGGAAAATATCTAATTTCTGAGAAAAAATACAAAAACTGGTTGGAACAAACCACGATGATACTATCTGTAACCAGTTTAGCAAGGTAACTTACTAAATATGGTAAAAACTATTAAAAGTAGCTTATCTTGAAAATCAAATTATCAATAGCGCTATTTTATCCATTAAAATAGTTTTTTTTTTAATTAATATATACTTATGTGTTATTTAGGTACCTATTCGACAATAGATGTCGCCATGTGTTTTTAAAATACGTAGTTTTAATTACCAAAAAAATGAATGTACAGATATGACCTTTCTACGATTTTATAAGAATTACTACTAAATTACCCGCGACCCCGCCCGTGTTCAAATTATCAGTAAAGCAAACTTTTTGGCTTTATAAATTCGTAACTATACATATAATTAAATTGTAACTAAGCCGAAGCCATAAATTCAATATTTTTTGGAAAATCTTATTGGAATATTCATTATTAATAGCGATATAGAGGCCGAATCTATAGTTTTTACAATTCTGTCTGTCTGTATGAAACGACCGCATCACAGAAAAATCACTGGAGGGATTTTGATGAAATTTGGTATGGTGATAACAAATTGTCCGGGTCAACATATAGGATACTTTTTACCGCAAGAAAATATCTCATTTCTGAGAAAAAATACAAAAACTGGTTAAAATAAAAGCACGATGATACTTTTAAAATTTCAGCAAGGTAACTTACTTATATAAATATGTTAAAACTATTAAAAAAGCTTATCTTAAAGGAAATATCAATAGCGCTACTTTATTCATTAAAATAGTTATTTTAATGAAAATTTATTTGTGTTATTTAGGTATTTGACAATAGATGTCGCCATGTGTTTTTAAAATACGTAATTATAATCCAAAAAAAATAATGTACAGATATAACCTTTCTATGACTTTATTAGAATTACTACTAAATTACCCGCGGTTCCACCCGTGTTCCGCCTGGGTTCAAATTTTCAATAAAACAAACTTTTTGGTTTTTGTAAGTTAGTAACATATTACATAGTAATATTTTTTTGGCAGAAACAATTTTCAAATTAAAATATTTGTAAATTTTTATTGTTTAGTAAATACTGTTAATATTTTTTTAATCTTTTAATGTAAAAATTGGGCAAATGCAAATCCAACTCGCGCATTATAGGTTCCGTATAGCAAAATACTGTGTTGTTTTTCTTACGTACGTGTTTTGTAAGGTTAACACTAAAATAAATACGAATAATATTTACGTTTTCACAATATCGACTCATTTTATCAACCGTAAAAATACGTTCGATTCATATTATTTTATAACATTTTATGGGAAACAAGTTTATGGCTGTTAAGCTGACAAAGCGGGTAACTAAAAATATTCCATATCTCAAAAACTATGAAAAAGTAATTTAGGAACTGTTATACCTCAACTTTTTCAGTTTTTTTTTTGACACCATTTCTTGGAAGGTAAAGGCCTAAAGGACACAATATAATGCTTACGACTTTAATCATATTAGCCGAGACATATGAAATAATAAAAAGTATTTGCTTAGAATTATTTACTAATCACATTTTCTTTTGAAAATCGTTTTGGACAATATTAGTAACTAGCGCTAACCAATCCCTGATGCGCGACAAATTAACATTAAGAAAAGTTGTCATTATGTAATTTAAATAATCAGCTAAATATTAAATTAATCAATAGCTGTCTATTAGTAAAATATGATTAAAATTAATTCCGTAGTTTGAGAGTATATCGCCCAAAACTAAACAAACAAACAAAACAGAAATATAGACATATGTTCATAAATATTATTGCTAAAACAAAAAGTGCAATATTAGGTACTAAATCAAATATGAGATTAACGGAGCAACCTTTGTGACATTGTCAATCACTTGCCATTATTCACCAATCATACGGTGCGCAATGAAAGTGGTATATGTAAGAGTATACTAATGTGTAAAACCTAAGAATTTGGTTTTTGATCATTTGAACGCGGGCGGAGCCGCGGGCAATGCTAGTTCGATATATGCGCGAAAATTTATTTTACAATTTGGTTGACGGTAGGAACCCACGTATCTTAGTATTTAGTGGGTGACCAGCACAAAAGATAAATATCCCCAGTTGGCCTCACAGCACGTGTTCCGGCGTTTTGCTCTTAACGGTATTACTGAACCATAAAAATATTGAAGTAATTTCTGTATATCTCGAATCTTATTTTGTCACGTCGCGTCGATAAATTAGATAACGTTTCGTTTATGAAAAGTAATAATGATTTGGCAGTAAGTTGTTAATCTTTACGCACCAATTTATTACGATAGCCAAAATCACATACAACTAAACAATAGAAATTGCTAGAGGATTTATATCTGTATGCATGTATATGAATCGAAATGATTAGTCATACAAGATAAGTGCCTAATCTAATCTATTTAAACGAGCAATTCTTGTATATTTATTTTTTATTTATTTATTCATACCGGCGATTTCAGAAACGGCTCTAACGATTTTGCTGAAATTTGGTATGTGGGGGTTTTCGGGGGCGAAAAATCGATCTAGATTAGTCTTATGTCTGGGAAAACGCGTTTTTCTTTTGCATTATTCCACGCAATTATGTTCGCTAAATTTGCAAGCTCTGGCAGAAGCATCGTGGTCAAGCGGCCAAGGCGCAAGATTAACAATCACAAGTGTTCGGGTTCGAAACCCGGTCAGATACAAAGTTTTAACTTTTGTTTTTTTTGTATTTATTCAAGTTTTTAGTTAAAAAAAAAAGAAAAGAAAATTGTACTTTTGGCTAAAAACTCCTTTAAAAACTTTATACATATAACTAAGTAATATTGTGAAAGTGTGTCTCTTTGTCTGTCTATTCGATACGTTCTCTTGGCGGGTGAATTAGTTGATTGTTCTTCCATCTCCATTTACAGAGTAGTACAAGTGACTGCCTAGGTGGTGTAGTGGTTAGCATGTACGGCTGCACACTCGGAGATCCTGGGTCGGGCTAAGTTTAGTTATTGAGTCTTTCTGTATAGTAAGCCTCATTAACAGCCCGGAGGTGGGAAGTTGGCGATGTTTCACCCCCGAGCCTCGGAGAGCACGTAAAGCCGTCGGTCCTGCGCCTTAACTCTCACTTGTGTCTGCGCGCACACTTGTGCACGATAATATCTCCTGCGCGGATCGCTAGCCTCAATGAGATCGGCCGCCGTGGGAATCGGTCAGGAGGACATTAGTACAAGTACAAAATAGAGTACAAACTTTGAAATAATTCAAGCAATTGTGGAATGGAACTTTGAGAATGGAAAAATTAAAAAAAATTCAAAGCGTGTTAAATTATAAAAACAATTGCATATTAAAATTGCCAATGAACAGAACAAACACAAAGGAAACAAAGTAGGAAAATTTTAAAAATTAAAAATATGCATTTGTTTTAATTTTATGGTTTAACATTTGACGTAATCGATAATTGAATTTGTCCTTTGAATTATAATAATTAAATTTATAAAAACACATTTCTTTGTATTATTATACAATAACTCGATAATACTTTATTTAGATATACATACTTACTAGTACATCCCATAAATCAAATAATCTATACAGATAAATAAAATTGAAGTGTCTGTTTGTAATATGGAATTATATACGATACTTATAAGAAAAACACATTTTTTTTTAATTTTTGTCTGTCTGTTTGTTTCGGCTATTCACCGAAACGGCTGGACCAATTTTAACGGAACTTTCACTAACAGATAGCTGATATTATAAGGAGTAACTCAGGCTACTTTTATTTTAGAAAAAGAATTAGGGTTTTCCTCAAAAAATTAAAACGTACCTAGGGACGAACCCGAGCGAAGTGAGGGTGAGTCGCTAGTAAATAATTAGTGGAGCGCCTGGGGGTTTTGACCTAGGACTTTCGTTACAGTGAATGAATATATATGGTAATGGTGGGATTTTATTTTTTATACTATAAAGTGCAAAGTTTACCAACAAATTTTTTGTGCAGCTTGTCATAGCGATCTCGAATAGGTAGTAAACACTTACGTGGTATTTGATGTGTATAAGAAAGACAGTATAAAATCAGCTGAAAGGAATCGTCGTGGCTTAAAGAATAAATGTGCAGATATTGAATTCGATGAAAATGTGTCTTTGAAAATAGCTCAAGATATTTTTTTGTCGAATAATAAAATAAAAGCCGCTTGATAGAAATGTTAAAAAAATTATGTGACAACAATATTTTTACATGCGAAGTGGAAAGCGATGAAGACAAATTAATTATTGATAGATGTTTGTTACTCAATCACGCTAGAACGGCTGAACAGATCTGGATGAAATATGGCACAGATATAGATTATAGTCTGGAATAGGATATAGGCTACTTTTTATGCCGAAAAAATGTACGGTTCTTGTGGGATATCCATACTACCTAATCGTTAAAACGTACCTAGGGACGAACCCGAGAGAAGCGAGGGTGAGTCGCTATTTTAACATTTTGAGAGCCGAAACGCTCCATACACGCGATATGAGTTGAAAATTAAATTAATTGTTCTTTCGATCAGGTTGATGTTTTTGCAGAGAAACTTCTTTCGCAAGTAAAAAGCTATTAAGTTACCTTTTTTGTGTGTGCAAGGTGAATGATACTATCTTTTTTATAATTTTCTGTTCTTGCGATTTTCCATATTCTTTACTAGCGACTCACCCTCGCTTCGCTCGGGTTCGTCCCTAGGTACGTTTTAATGGTTAGTATAGCATAGAATATATATATATATATATATATATATATATATATATATATATCCTTTGCTTGAGAAATGATTGATTCCCCATACAATCTTCCATTCATATATTAATATATGATATGTTTTCCGGGATGAAAACTATCTTATGTCATTCCCAGGGTCTCAAATTATTTCCAGACTAAATTTCATCTAAACGGTTAAATGGTTAAGCGTGAAAAGAGTGAAGACAGATAGACAGACAGATAGACAAACAGACAGAGTTACTCTCGCATTTAATATTAGTATGGATATATGTATAAAGCTGGCTTTTTTTGTGGTTCTGATCTATCAGCATCGGCTTGAGCTGAACGTTGATAAGTCAGTCAGCAGTGCCGTCTTTACCATAGGGGCACTCGGGGCCCGGGCCCAGTGCAGCCGGCCACTGTCCACCTGACGAATTAAACAAAGGGCCTAAATGGTACCGCAGCATCGAAAACACAATATGTTATATCTAATAATAAATAAAAATACGCTAAAACTGCAATTAAATATTACCTTTTTAAAAACTTAAATAAAATAATAGAAAATAAGTAGGTATAGTACTTTAAATACGTTATTAACAAATTTTTAAACTTCGTAATCTTAAGTGTCCGTTGTTAACGTAAAGAGTTATTTAAGCCAAGAAAAAATACAAACGCATGCTTGAATTTTGATGCTTTTTGTATACATATAATAAAATTCTAACCGAGTCAAATCTGTACATTAAATATTTTTTTGGAATATTTCATTGAAATAGTCATTATTATCGATACCGATGCCGAATCTATAGTTTTTAGAATTTTCGTCTATCTGTGTGTATGTCTGGGAACGCATCACGAGAAAACCACCAGGCAGATTTTGATGAAATTTAGTATGATGATAGCTGTTTATCCGGGTCAAGATATAGGATACTTTTTACTGTGGGAAAATATTTCATCTCTAAGAAATCTATACTAAACCTTAAAACGTAACTAGGGGTGATCCCGAGCGGAGCAAGTGTGAGTCGCTAGTATAATATAAATTTAAACAAAACTAAACCGATTTTGCAGAATCAAATAGAACAAGTGCCGTAAAAAAAATTATTGCCGCGTATTATGACCACGTAATTGGAAAACCGACATTAAAAACCATGGATACTATGAATATATATTTTTTTTCGATTTTGAATTGAATCGTGTGTTTTAAATATTTGTAACCTAAATATTTTAACCCATTAGAAGCCAAACAAAAAGTAACAAGCGGATTTTCAAAAAACTGTTATTTATTGATGACTAGCAGAACCCGCGGCTTCGCCCGCGATCAAACTACGAAAAAAATAAACTTTTTCGCAATACATACTATATTACTTGCAATAATCTTTCTTATACATCTTATACATGAAGATGTTAAGCGTATATTTATACAGATAAATAACATTGGAGTGTCTGTTTGTAATATTAAAATAACCGCTTTTTACTAAATGCATATGGATGTATACACGCTGCATATACCAAAACAACATTTTTTACAATTTTTGTCTGTCTGTCTGTCTATCTGTCTGTCTGTCTGTTTGTTCCGGCTAATCTCTGAAACGGCTGGACCGATTTTGACGGGATTTTCACTGGTAGATAGCTGATGTTATAAGGAGTAACTTAGGCTACTTTTATTTTAGAAAAACAATCAGGGTTCCGCGAAAAAAAATTAAAACCCATAAAATTGTGAACAAAATCCGCGAACGGCGTACGCACCCGAGCAAAGTGAGGGTAAATCGCTATATAATCTAAATGAATACCTTAGGAGTAGCAAGCTACTATTTATGTATAAACATAGCTAACCGTGAAAACGTATCTAGGGACGAACGCGAGCGAAGCGAGCGTGAGTCGCTAGTTCTGTAAATAAATTTACACTTCTTTATATCCCACACAGTAAGTATGCACTTACAGAGAACTTGAGCTATGTTACTCTATTTAAATATGTTCATTTTTTTATATTGAATATAAAAAAAAACTACAATTCATGTTTATTTAATTGTATTGAAGAGCATTAATACCAAGTTTCAAGTAATTCTGATCATAAACATGTTTTTCCTCATATAAACAGTACAACCCTTTTTAGCCTTTAAGGGATGAATTTCGAAAAAAAAATGATATTTGTATTGCTTTAGTTTTCATTCTAAAGGTAAATACCATTTTCCATGCATCAATTACAGAGTTTCATACAAACTTTCATCCCCTATTTGATAGTCTTATGGGATGAAATTCAAAAAATGCTAAAATA
The DNA here is from genome assembly GCA_905404265.1 of Fabriciana adippe. NCBI lineage: Eukaryota > Metazoa > Arthropoda > Insecta > Lepidoptera > Nymphalidae > Fabriciana > Fabriciana adippe. Next base: position 7,888,257 of record FR990001.1, on the reverse strand, counting down.
CGTATTTATTTAATTGTATCAAAGAACATTAATACCAAGTTTCAAGTTATTCTGATCATAAATAATCATTTGCCCATACAAACTTTATTACCCCCTTTTACCCTTTTAGGGAATGAATTTCCAAAAAAATCTAACACACATATTTCTAATTTTTTACCTTAAAGCTAAATATCACTTTCCGTGCATTTCGCGTTACGAATGACAGAGTTTCATACAATCTTTTATCCCCTATTTTACCCTCTTAGGGGAAGAATTTTGAAAAATCCTTTCTCAGCGGATGCCTACATTGTATAAGGAATATGTTCTCCAAATTTCACGTTTCTAGGACCAGCGGTTTAGGCTGTGCGTTGATCGATCAGTCAGTCAGTCAGGACAAAGCATTTTATGTATATATAGATGAGCGAGTACAAGATACATAAAATTATAAAAAATTAAAAATAATTTATTTTTCATGATTTTACAGGGGTGTTCCCAAATTGGCATAATGGCCACATACGTTATAAAATTGCCGAAATATGTTTGCCTATGCAAAATGTATTTTTTTTTATTTGATGATGACCTCAGACATGGCACAAAACAAATCACACTAATTTCAGCATATTTCAAGGGTCGTAATCAATGCCACCTGAATGTAAACCTTCAGTCATGGTCGAAAAAGAGATCAAATCAGAGGCATCCCAAAGATTTTCTGCTCTTTCTTCATCTCTCATTCGGTTTGATGTAGTGTCTGGTGATAGATCTTCAACGTATTAACTAGTCCTTGTACCGTTCAGGTCCATTATTTTGTCAATATTCATCCAAATTGGTGTAGATCGCATATCAAAAATGCATCGTGTAAAAAACTATCCTAATGTATTCCTATTTACTGGATTTGTAGATGATTTACTAAGTATTATTTTTACAATTTTTATTTCTTACAGTTGACGATACTAAAGATGGTTGATGGGCAATACAAATCAAAACTATCAATAGCCAGTTGAACCCAATGCGACGTAATTTTTGTAGCCAAACCGTACCGAATTTCCTACAATGTATAGCTTAGCTGGATGTTGAATATTTTATAACAGACTCATCAACTATCTAACTTGTCAACTAAAGAATGTGTGGAAAACCCTTTGTTTCTGAAATTTTTCATCCATACTATACTTTTCCTTCTGAATCTGGACTTTTTATCAATTTTTTTATAGCATGTTTGTCTACGTAAAGCTAATATTTGTTTTGATCTCTTTGAATATTTTTCTTCATGAGGCTTTGACACCACTTCATCTCTTTACTGAAAGATCAATAAAGATACGTTTACGTGATAGTTTTCGATAACATGAAAGTATCAGTATTTGAAAAAAGCACTTAGTTCTGCAATAAAGACAATGAAATTTTGTCTTTATCAGTGTGTCAGTGGCTCTGAAAATTTTAATAACTATTGTTTTGGGGTATATATTGTATACATAATACGTTACAGTCATTCTTTTTAAATAATATTTTATGTACAGATTTCGCTAAGTTATTGTTTTATTATAGTTAAGATTAGATTAGATAGGAAGCTACTGTATTAGTTCCACAGTATTTTTCAATAAAATGCAAAATCGATATTTATTAAAATTTAAAATTAAATTTTCGGTATATGGTAAGTGAACTGAGCTTGCAATAAGACTTTTTATAAAACAATGTACTTTGTAGAGTTCTTATAAATCATAATTTATTATTTATGAAATAATAATTACTTTTTAAATGTATTCAGCCCTTTTAACATCCCACTGCTGGTCACGGGCCTCCCTTCAATACGAGGGGGATCAGGCCATAGTCCACCACGCTGGCCAAATGCGGGTTGGCACTGTCACATGTATTTCGAAAACTTGCTAGGTTCTCTCAGACATGCAGGTTTCGTCACGATGGTTTCCTTCACTGTAAGGCAAATGGTAATCATGTTAGAAATGATTCGCACATGAAAAAATCAGAGGTGCGACACCCGGGATTTGAACCCACTTCACTCGGTTTTCCAAGTGAGCACGTTACCACTGGGCTACCATTCCCTTCTCAAATAAAACTTTTAACCGACGTTGCGAATGCTTTACAGCAATCATGGTCACGAGAGAGAGTCTCTCCCGTCCCGAGAAACGTTGGGAACCAAAAATCAAAATAGATCCTCGAAAAATCCGAAAAGGTAGTTTTATTTAAAATGGCAAATATTCGCGTAAATCTAAGAAAGTATTAATATTATTACTTACTAGCAGAACCCGCGGCTTCGCCCGCGATCAAACTTTTTATATAAATGACCTTTTTATATAAAATGTCATTGCAAAGCAAGCTTTAAAAAGAAATTACAAGATTAAATTCAAGGACGTAGTCAGAAGTTATCAGTGGTATCTAGGTATGTTCCCCCCACATCCAGCAAACACAGTGGCCACTATAATGTTTAATGAATTACTCACAGTCTTATTCCGTTACATAGCTTAGGCGACTTTTTTACTGCAGATGTGCCAACCTTCAGAAGGAGGATATAGATAGCAGTGTATAGAGGATATAGATAGTATACTCTCTAGCTAGGTTCTCACTCTCTGTTATAATTGTCACTGCTGTGGCTAGCCAAAAAGTTATACATAGTGTTCCTTTGGATTCGTAATAATTTCCGTTCTCTTCTTTATACCCCACACATTAAGTGTGCACTTACAGACAACTTGAGCAATGTTACTCTATTTAACTATATTCAAAAACTCAAACTTCATCGCCCACTTTTACCCACTTAGGGGCTGAATTAAAAAAATCTACAATACATGTTTATTTAATTGTATTGAAGAGCATTAATACAAAGTTTCAAGTAATACTGATCATAAACAATTTTTTCCTGTATAAACAGCACAACCCCCTTTTACCCTTTTAAGGGATGGATTTCGAAAAAAAATTATATTAGTATTGTTTTAGATTTCATTTCGTAGGTAAATACTATTTTCCGTGCATAAATTACAGAGTTTCATACAAACTTTCATCCCCTATTTGACAGCCTTATGGGATGAATTTTAAAAAATGGTAAAATACATATTTATTTAATTGTATTGAAAAGTATTAATACCAAGTTCCAAGTAGTTCTGATCATAAATAATTGTTTACCTATATAAACTTTATCACCCCCTTTTCCCCTTTGAAGGGATAAATTTCGAAAAAAAATTAATACATATATTTCTTATTTTTCATCTTAAAGCTGAATATCACTTTCTGTGCATTTCGCGTTAAGAATGAGAGAGTTTCATACAATCTTTTATCCCCTATTTTACCCCCTTAAGGGATGAATTTCGAAAAATCCTTTCTTAGCGGAAGCCTACATTGTATAAGGAATATGTTCTCCAAATTTCACGTTTCTACGACCAGCAGTTTAGGCTGTGCGTTGATCGATCAGTCAGTCAGGACAAATCATTTTATGTATATAATAATAGATAGATTACTAATTTGTCAAATTATTGATTAAAGATTTGTGAGTATTTCATTTATTGACTTTCAAAACAGTGTTATAGAAACATATTTATAAATTATAATAGAAAAAAAAACCAAGGAACAATAAATATAAATAAGTACGTTTAATTTTTTTATTGCAACATTGAAATAGCAAGTATAAACAGCAAAAAGTATGGATGTAATACAAAAAATGTAAGATTTATTTCTCTTCAGATTACTTGATTACCGTATTAAATTAAAATGCTCTGTGTTTATAACGTAAAAAACAAAACTGGATATATTATTTTATATATTTTTTGTATTTCGAGATAATATATACGGGAGTTCTAGATATTGCAGCGCTGAAGACTGCCGCATGAGTACGAGGCGGAGAGACGTGTAGACAAAACATATGCTATAAGGTTTCACTTACGATACATTTTTTAGTATATTTTCTATTATAAAAAGCCTAATGCAGAAATATATAAAATAAACGAATAAGATAATCACAGTAGTAAGTATTTTAAATGTGATTGTTTATCTATATGTGTGTGTATGTTTATACTTCTTTAGGCTGATACACCCGAGCTAAGCTTGGGTAAATCGCTAGTAACTAATTAGTCGCAATTACATCCTATTTCTGCGCCTGTTAAAATAATGCATGGTTTTCAAAGCTTATTAATTGTCGCGATTCGCGGTGCATTAGGATATATGTATTTGAGTGATAAGAAATACTATTGAATACTGAATTTGACTCTGCCACAAAGTAAATACTTGTGCTGGCTATGAAGTTTTTTATATTAGGTTCTAGTTCTCCGATCAGACCAGCCTCATTAGCTGTCTAGAACTAAAAATATTAAATATTCAAGATTTAACCTTGCTGTCGTGCGGATAATATAAATGCTAAGCTGTTACAACTCCGGGGTCCAACTTCATGACAGTTTAGCCACAAGAGCATTACATTGTTATTTGAAAACAAAGTTAGGATATTTCTATGAATTTTTATTTCTTAGAACTGTAAGCAATAGCAAAGATGATAAAACACTTATTACTTGCGATAAATGTATGTAATAATAGGCAGTGGTAGCCCAGTGGTAATGCGCTCACTTGGGAAAAAGAGTGAAGCGGATTCAAATCCCGGATCTCGCACCTCTGATGTTTTCATGTGCGAATCATTTCTAACTTGATTACCACTTGCCTTATGGTGAAGGGAAACTTTTTCGAAAGACATGTGAAGTCCGCCAACCCGCACTTGGCCAGCGTGGTATACTATGGCCTGATTCCCCTCGTATTGAAAGAAGGCCCGTGCCCAGCAGTGGGACGTTAAAAAGGGCTGAATACAAATGTATGTAAAGATAAAAAAATACTTTGAATTAATTTTATTGGTGCGACACGCTTTGAAGACATTATCAAGAAAATTGAATTAAATTGAACATTATTGGTTTAGTTTTATTTAAATAAAAATAATTTGAATTCTGTTTTACTTACGATAGTTTTTATCTAAATGCACACATGTGCTATTTTTTTATTTCAATCACTTTTCCTTTTAATATATTTATTATAAAATATTAAAACAATATATGTGTATGTATATTGTACATATTAAAAGATTATAATAAAACAATTGTAGGACGTATCATCTTAAAGAAATTAATATCCGAAAAAGAATTCAGACAAAAAAGAAATCAAGCTTATTGCAAGCTTTGGCGTTCATTACGAGAAATGTAAAAAAGCCTAATAAATTGAAAAACTTTCACCCCTGATGTATAAGTTATAGCTTTAATTAACAATATTTCCTGATTTAAATGTTATTATTCTCCCAAGTTACTTATTTTGTATTTTCATTGTAATTAACATATTAGTATATTTTAACGAGGCCAAAGACAAGGACAAAAATGGCATTAACATTATGGTTTGAGAATATATTTATATCATTTTTGTTTTTTTTTAACAAAATTCACATTTTGTAAATAATTGTCCATAGCAATATTAAAAGAGTGTGAGTAAATCAAGGCTTGTCTACTTGCTATATTTTCACGGTAAACACGCTGCATTATGTTTTGGAGACGAAATTGCTTTTTATAAAGGACCTAGGGTCCAAAAAACGTTTTCCTATGGAAGGTCCTAATTTGCTAAAGCTATATTATATACTTGCCTTGCACTGATACTTAAAACGATTACTAATACCTACTTATTGCGCCTCTTAGTCATTTCATACTTATAACGTTGTGTCATGTCTGAATTTTTACCTAAATTTTCTCTAATTTGTCAACAAATTCGTCATAACAATACATATTATGTAAATAAATTTACTTACATGTTTTTTAAAGATAGAGTTCTTATTCTGTAATGCAGGCAAAAGTAACCCAACAACGTCCCTACTCGCTCGACGATAGTTTTCCCAAAATAAAAAGATGGTTATTGCAGGTTTAATGTTACAGTTCTGACTGGAATTTTAAAACAATATACAAAAAGAAAATGTGGCTTCAGTGATTTTCTTTTGCAATATTATAAAGATTGCAGTTTATATTTCGGAACTTATGATAGAGTTCTTAATCTCTAAGTAAATTTTAAACATTATTAGGTATTCATAATTCTATACATAATAAACTTAAAAGTGTTTTAAATTTTTAATTCGACAATGGACATGATGAATGAATAGGATAACACGATTTAGAATAGAATAGATAATTTAAAGTAAAATTATAAAATTAAAATATATTTGTGTTTACATAAACGTTTTAGTGTCACGGAACGTTTTTAGAATTACTTATTTAATATCTTACCTTAACTCTTACCGAGCGTGTCGAAGTATCGTCCTGTTAGAATTTGAGAGTGACAATAATAGAGAGTGCATTGTGTCTGCGCGTACACATGTGCATTATAACATATCCTGCGCAGTTGGCTAGTCTTAGTGAGATAGGTCGCTGTGACTAAAATCGGTAAGGAGGACGTTATTATTATTATATGCGGGAATAATGGGTTACTATTAATCTCATTATAGCAAGCGGTGGTCATTCTTATTTCTTATCTGATCAAAATTCATCTTCGTTCTTCAGAGCGAGTTTCGCCTAGGAATACGTACTAGATAAATTGACACTTTTTTTAATCTTGGGAAATGCATTTACTCATACCACCTGCACACATGCAGGTGATTATGTGGGACTCACCGGCTAAAAAATCCAGTACTACCCACTTAAACCCAACAGAATATCCACCGTCTTAATGGGGCGTCGCAGTTTCTTTTATGGACTTAACTACGACACCCCGGCGGCAGGTTTGCCGAAGTAGACCGCACAACCAAGGGGTTGTTCCCTTGGTATACTCTGCTGTTAGAGAAGTACTAGGAGCAACCTGCATGGTATACCTCCCACCGAAGTGAGGTTCCTCTCAATCTATTGGCTTCACACCGGATCAAAGGCTAGTCCAGGTTCTTTTTATACCAAAAACTGGTAAAAAGAATTATATCCAGCCAAAGTGTTTTAAATTATAAGGTAGTGGTACTCAATGGTAACGCGCTCGCTTAAGAGATCGAGTGAAGCGGGTTCAAATCTCGAGTCTCGCTCCTCTAATATTATATTTTATATGCGAATGATTTCCAACATGATTACCACTTCTTTTACGGCGAAGAAAAAATATCGTGAGGAAACCTGCATGTCTGAGAGAACTTAAAAGTGTTTAAGATTAATAGGCCTCTCTTCATTTCTGCTTTAAAAAATGGAAATGGAGCTCGATAGATATTTTAGAGAGGTAGCCAGCCATGATTAGAGATCCAATCGAACATAGTTAACACGCGTATCGTAAGAGAAAATCGACTGACAATTCCCCTACAAGTCTTATATATGGAGTGAAAAAGGCTATAGAAGCACTATGTGCACTTCTTGATACCAAAGATATTTTCGACAACTCATCTTTCAATTGTGCGGTTAGTGAATGGCCTGACAGAAAATGACAACCCAATAAGGAAAAGATTCTCATATTTCACTAATATCGACTGCTTTCACTAAAATCGAGTGTATTTCTACAGACGACTCATTTTTACTAGAATTGACTGTATTTCTAGAGACGACTCATTCATTACTAACATCCACTATATTTCTACAGACGACTCACTCTTTACTAACATCGATTGTATTTCTACAGAAGATTCACTTTTTATTATCATCAACTTCTACAGGCGACTTACTATTTACTAACATTATCTAAGTTTTTATTGAAATAGCTAGTATATTATATGTTATACTATATACTATTAATTAATAAAAATATATAAAATTAATATAACTATTTTTTAAATATAAATCAGAAATTACTAAAAATTTTAAATGGCCACTTTCCTCATTTACTTACAATATGCAATGCATTTACATTAGTGAAAGAGTTGAATTACCAAAAGTTTTAAAATGAGTAGATTTTTACTAATTAATGTATCGATCAAAGTTTCCCTTTTGTATTAACTTTGTAATATTCCATAACTTGAAACTTTAGTTACATTTATTATCACTAACATTTCATTTGACTTTTTTTTTGTTTCGTAACCAAATTTACATTAATGCTGTTTCCTTTTATTCGACAGATTAAATTTTATACTAAGGCTAAATTTTGTGGAAAAAAACAGCTGGTAATTCTTGTAAATTTCCTTTCTTAAAATCACCAGAACTGGAAGGTCTGCTATTTAATTTTAAAACTTTACTTTGATTCATTCAATAAGTTATTTCACATGAGACATTGTACTTTTGTCATCTAAAAAAATCTCTTAAAAGGAAAAAAATAAAATTTCTCTTTTGGCCTTTTAACTTTTTACTCTAAATAATAATGATAACTACATTTATTCCATTCTCATACTAGTAACAATCTATATCTATACTTAATATTATAAAGCTGAAGAGTTTGCTTGTTTGTTTGTTTGGTTGAACGCGCTAATCTCGGGAACTACTAATCCGATTTGAAAAATTCTTTTTGCATTAGATAGCCCGTTAACTGAGGAAGGCTATAGGCTATACCTATATCATCCCGAAAAAGTACGGTTCCCGTGGGATAGATTTATTTTTGTCTAGGGACGAACCCGAAGTGAAGCGAGGGTGAGTCGCTAGTATACACTATACACTATACATAGTATAAAACAAAGTCGCTGTCTGCGTTTGTCTGTTACTCCGCTTGCTTCTTGTAAACTACGTAACGGATTTTGATATAGGCTTGTGTATATAATTTGTAAATATTTTGTACAAAATGACTGAGCCTATATAGTGTTATTATCAGATTGCTAACGCTGGCTAAACCTTTAGAGATATATCAAAACAATGTACCTATTAAAAAAATGCGGGTCTTAAAAAGGCCTACAAAAAAGTCCACGATAGCATTTGTGTTTCTCCTATAGTAAGCTCATAATAACTATTTTTATCTATATAAAACGTACGTATGGACGCACCCGAGCGAAGCGAGGGTAACTTGCTAGTTCATACTATTGTTAATAATCAAAATTCAAATTTTAATATGATGTACCTACCTATTTGAAAAAGCCGCAATAGAACATTTAATTTTAATTAAGAAATAATAAAGATGTTACACATGTGTTTTGTAAACTATGATTTAATTATTGTAATTTTAAATGTTGACATTTATTATACGAAGATCCTTAAGAAATCGAAGTATGCATTTCAAGTGTCAATTTACCTTGGCATTGGTAATGGTGCTCGAGGTCTCAGGAACGCGGTCAGTGACATACATAAGTTTACTTTCTTATTATTTACTAAAACTTTTAAAATTTACTTTTATGGTTTGTTATCATACGTGTATTAAATATTTGACAGAAATACTAATGTTTAAAGATTAAAGAAAAATTAAAAGAATTGAAAAACCTAAATATTTAAAATATTTTTTCGTTAAAACTATCATCTATACATATAATAAAACTGTAGAAGTCGAATGTCTGTACATAGAAAAAAAAATGCTAAAAACCGAGTCAGGGGGATGTAAGAAGAGAAGTAAAACAAATCCAGATTTTTTTTAAAATCATTTGTTTCTCTGTCTGTTTGTCTCTTTGTACGAGCTAATCTCTGGAACCGCTGGACCTAATATCCCGGCCAACATTTTAGATGTTTTTCATCCCGGAAAATTAAAGAGTGCCTGTAGGATAGTTAAAAAACTATAGTAACTTATACTTAGTACACAACTTAGTACACAAAAACTACTGATTGGATTTTAATGAAACTTTATAATAATATAGTTCATACATTAGAATAACAAATAGACTACTTTTTATTCCGAAAAAATATGCGGTTCTCGTGGGATAGATTTGTTTTTGTTTGTCTAAAGGTGAATTCGAGCGAAGTGAGAATGAAATTTACTCAATGTTGTATGAATAAGAATATATTATATTTTTTCTTAAATAATATTTATATAATATTACTAATCATTTCATAATAACATTAAACTTTCGTTAACAATAAATAATAAATAGATATATCTATCACAAACAGATGTATGTATCTATTTCAATATACGTATTGCATAATAACAGAATTCGTAAGTAGGAAAATAAAATGTAGGTTCTATATACATAATATGTATTTCATTTCGGAACAATTCAAGCAAAGTCTTTATCGCGAAAATGTAATATATAACAGAAGCGTGATGAGATGACCAATATAAACAAAAGCGGCTGGTACGTAGCCGGTGTCGCTTGTGGCGCGTCTCGCAACTCACGCGCATCCTGTGGTTATCCGCTACTGTGAAATTGCCAAGTGAATTGAACTGTGAAATTTAATTTCTTTGGTATGTTATGCATATTGAATTTTATATATTTTTTAATGAAAAATAATATTATAAATATTTTTCTATAAGTTAATAGGAAATATTTACGAAAAAATTGAAAATTTAAAATCATTACTTAGGTATACCGAAGTTTAAATATTTTTATTGGGAAATAAGGCTTATATTAAATATTTATTTATATATGTATGATAAATACAAAAGATATAAGAAAAATAATAATAATTAATTAAATAAGTATCATCATAATTCTCGTACTTTACTTATGATTTATAACTAAGCATAAGTACAATTTTGTAAATATAAATTGTATGTTTATTTTTTACCACGTTGTACCTATTTTCTTCCACATAACTTAAAATAAACGTCTGCATGTTTAAATGCATTTACTTGATATTCTAAGCATAATCCAAAATTGGCCGTATTCGAAACGCGGTTGACTTTAAATTATGAATTGATTTTTAAGTTATTATTATTTTAATCACAAATTGTATTTAGATTTTTTAGAAAGAATAAAAACGACATTTTAAACAAAATTATGAATGATTTTCGATTTCCGTCGTTTCGAGTGCTTTACAGCAATCATATATCATACTTTCTTGAGTTTGGTATTAGTCATGGGGTTTCATCACAAACAAAGAAAAATTAGTTCAAAAAATTGTCAATAGATGCAGTTACACGTATTGATTTGTTATTAAAGTTGTGTTAAAATAAGAAAAGAAAAAAAAAATAGATCAAAAAAGGTATATTATTATTTCAAAAAATATTTTGAGTGAAGGGAAATAAAGAGCTCGTAAATCAAATTTGCATAATTTTTCTGATTATTGGAATATCAGCACTCACATGATGGGTTTGTAGTGTAATATACACTTTTACATTTTATGAATTGTGTGGCACGGTTAAAAATTGTTAAAATCGCTCAATTTTTTTTATTCGAATGCAGGATGAATTTTATAATATATACCATTCGTTAGCTTACATATATTTATAAAATAAAACAGTTAAATAAAAATAGCCCCCAGAATAGCCCGAATTAGCGCTGTACAATTTCTTTGTATAGGACGAGGCATCTGTACTAAAATAGTATCATATGATCTGTAGTTTGGTTTAGTTAGCGATAGATTTATTTAAAATGTTAAATATTCGTGATATTTGTCATTTTAAATAAAATTATCTTTAACAAAACTAAATCTAAGAAATTAAATAAACAACATATTAAGTTCAAGTTTAGCATTTGTTAATTTCATTAAAGAAATAACGCAAATATGTAAATTATACTGTAATGTATAATTTATATTAGAATAACACAATAATATTTTGAGTTTTCTTCGCTTCGCTCGGGTTCGAACCTAGGTATGTTTTAACGGATAGTATGGAATAGATAGCAAACAACAATGTCCTCCTGATAGGTTTCGGCGACCGTGGCCAATCTCACTGAGACTAGCCAGATGCGCAGGAGATATTATAGTGCATAAGTATACGCGCAGACACAAGTGCACTCTCTATTTCTTTTACTCTCAAAGTCCGATGGGACGATACTTCGACAGTTGACATGACTGGTGAGAGTTAAGACGCAGGACCGGTGGTTTTACGTGTTCTCCGATGCATGAGGGTGAAACACCGCCAACTTCCTAACTCCGAGCTTTTACTGAGAATATCTTAACGGGAAAACTCAGTAATTAAACTTAGCCCGACCTACTACTATATACTATAAATATACATATGTAGATGTGATAAGTTGTTGTAGGTTGCATTATAACGTGCTTTCCCGGAATGAGATAATGTCCCTGTAAAAGGTAGCCTATTTTACTCACTAACCCTCTAACTATCTCCACACAAAAAATCACGTTCATCCGTCACTTTGTTTCGACTTTAAAGAAGGACAAACAAACAAACAAACACACTTTTATATTTATAATATTAAGTATGGATAACACTTTATTAATAATAATATATGTACATACTACATATATTGTATACCACGGTATTAAATCAAAGGTAGAGATGCCAATATACTATAACTACTAACATATAACAAATAAAACGCTGTTTTGTTATGACCTCAATTTCAATATAAACTTCAATATAAATAGTTCTATTCAAAATAATACGATTATGAATTGCTGACCGATTTCGCCAAAGTAGAATTCACAATATTGTGTCAGGTTTAAAGGCGTTATTTACAGCATAGCAAATACAAAGGTAATGGCGTAAATATAAAAAAATATATTTTAATTGGTTATGATTTTTTTATACCTATATTATGGTGAAATTTTATTTTATATAATATAATAAATATTTTATTTTAATTGACAAGATCGGATAAGTCTAACTGGCTTACCATTGGTTTAGGACATTAAACATTTTTATGTTTAGTTTTAACATAATAATTTGTTATGTCAAAATTAAAATAAAATATTTGGCATGTACCCACCTAAAATTTTATTCACCCATCCTACCATACCATATTTTTTTTGTAATTTGACTGCAGTAGTGTCCAGCGGTTCATGAGACATGAGCGTTCGAGTAAAATGGCTGTGACATATAGACAGACAGACTATATCTATCTATCTAAGCCACACGATGGCTATAGCTAGGTTTTGGTTTTATTAAACCAAAAATCGATTATAAAATACTAAATTGGTGACATATTGCTGAATAGATTTTCAAGACCATTTGACAGCTATAAAATCATAATTTTATCTTATCCATAACATGACAATGTTATCCATATTCTACGAACATCATCTTTAGTAGTTACTCATCTAGTGGGCGTTATCAGAGCTCAAATAATAAAGTATTCATGCTCAATACAATTTAATAAGGAAAATCACAATGTTACTAATGATTTCATTGAGTAGCGGGTTTTCGACACCGATCATACCTCCACATTAAATATTAAAACACAACTCTACTATAATTATTATTTATATATTGCAATTAAAATAAATATGTATTACGAAAATGTAAATATTGTGTAAATATGTAAATACGGAACCCTTGATGCTCGAGACAAATGCGCACTTGCCCTATTTTTATATTTAATGATTAGACCAAAATGTATTACTTTTTTCATTTGAAAGTCAATTTTTAGGTCCAAATTTGTTCATTAAAATTGTTAGGTCCTATATAAATCCATTTGGCTCTACAAGTAAGGGAGATGCGTGCAAAATGATCCCCTTAAGGGAAAATCTTTACTTCGTTCAAAGTTTAAGACAAAAATACAAGATTTAAATTGTTAAGGATAGTGAATTTACTTGTCTTTGTATCTGCATACTTATTTGTGATGATATGTATGTGATTTATTAGTTTCGTCATATCTTTTAAAAGTTTAATAAGGGATCGTTTTATACATATATGTGTATAAAACGATCCCTGGGAGGAGATCCCTGGGTTTTATACCCTACGATATTTAATATACCCAAAATAAAATACCCAGTTACTTATTTTAATCATATGTATTGCTTAAAGCAACAAAAATATTTAAGCGTGTTATACATAACATTTTAAGTCTTGAGTTATATTGGAGATAATTTTTTTTCTACTAAATCAACAAAATTAAACGTTAAACAACTGTAACAAACATTTTAAGGTTTATGTAAGTAACAAAATATAAATAAAAAATAAACTCTTTTTTATAATTAAAAAAAAAACAATTAAGACCATCTTTGACGGCATCCAGAGCCTTTCGCATTTGTTCCTCAGGCCAATTTTGGCGAGTGGTTTTACGTTTGTAAGCTCGTGGCATGATCTGTAAAAATAAAAAGTAAAAAAGCAATTTTTATAAACAAGCTTTTATTTAAATTTAAAGGGATCATTTCACCTCAAACATCAAATTTCAAGACATCGATCAAAATATAACTTTCAAATACAACGTGCGGTATTCAAACATAGCTTAAATATAGCTGAACGTTAATGGAATCCGCCAATAAAACAACATTTCAATAAACCTTAACATGCAGAAAGTAATGAAACTCGAAAAATAGGCTTACCTTAGATTAGAAGCACGTTTTTTATTTTTTTTTCTAATAGAACCACGCAAAGTGCTCACACCGCCATGACACTCGGAGAGGCAACTGGTGGGGTTGCGGGGATGACGTTTATTGCGTATTTGGATAGATGTCGTTAGTAGTTATTCGTATACGGTGGGGAATCATTTTACCTCGAGCGATCGTATTACACCCATCTCCCCTATGTAGAACCTAATAATTTGATGGTTTTCTAAACTCTTTAGCTTGTTTCTTTTTTGATAGCTGCAACGCGAGCGAAGCCGCTGGTAATGGTAGTCTCTATATATTGCTTCTTGTTGGTAATCCATAAGTATCTTGTATTTTAAAAAGTACGTACTCATTAAATGAATAGTACGATAATAATAAAAAAGAAATAACATCATTGTGAAATGAAGAAAGAAAAAACACATTAGAAGCTTGTTATAAAAAAATATAGTAGTAGTAAATATATTTTAGTAGCCTAAAATGAATAACCTACTTATTTATTTTGATAAGGTAAAACAGCAAAGGCAAAATAGAAGTGCAGAAATATATTGAATACTATATATCGATTATTTACGTAAGTAGATCAAAAATATAAAAAAACAAAACTAAAAAGCCGCCACAAAAAAGTAAATTAAAAATAACCTTGTTCCTTAAAAAGTAATAAGAAACAATAGAACTAATTAAACATTAGGCTGTTTCTTTTATGATCTTTGCTTTGAAATAGTGGGACATTATTATACTCGTACAATGTCATATAATATGTATATTTAGCGCTTGAAATTAATATTAAATAATAAAAAAAAATGTTACAAATACGAAATATTTGTATGAATATTAAAGTAATGAATATTTTGTTTTTTTTTTTCAGATTTGGCAAAGTTATTAAGGAAATATGATACGGGCAGCTGAGGTAAGAAAAAATATATTATGTTTGTTTAGAACACAGAACATTCCTATATATTATAATTTATTACAAATAGCCTTCAATTCCACCCTCATACACACCATACTATCGAGATAAGAATGCAATTAATTTAATATAATAAAATATAAAAAAAAATGTAAACAAACCATGACATAAATAATTGCCTCAGTGTTATCTATAATTCTACACAAATAAATAAAATTGAAGTGTGTGTGTGAAATGTGTTTGTAATGTAAAAATAATAGATTTTTACTAAATGCATATTATGCACTTATTTACGTTGCGTCTGTTCCGATTTTGACCGAGTAACTTAGGTTATTTCTTAGGGTAAAAAAAATAAAACCCATGAAATTGCAAAATCCGCGTATCTAGGGCACACCCGAGCAAAGCGAGTCGCTATTAGTAAAAAATAAAATAGAAAAAGAAAAAGAAAAAAGTATCCAAAGAAGTTCAAATAAATATAATAGGTAAAAGAAAATTAATGTAAAACTTAGAAAACATCTGTGGAAAAATGTGAGAGAGCACATTCTTTGATTGTTATGATATGATTATATTTTTATATAAATTTAAAAGTGAAATTATTTTTAAACAAATATTTTTAGAATTTTTCGACACATTTTTTTCTAACAGTTTAACTATGTTAATGAAATATTTTTTATGAATTTTAATTCTACTGCACGAAAAAACATTTTTTTTCGAAACATTAAAGGTTTTTGTGTTAACCACAACCATTATATTTTTTATTTGAGAATAAATGACGTTAATACATTTGGTCATTACTAAGTTTACGGTCCAGATCTTCTTGAGAAATGAAATATTATGATAAGATTAAAGTTGCCGATTTTATTTAGATAGTTATCTATTTATGTAGTATATTTTTTAATTTAAATTAAATTTAAATAACTATAGTATATTTTATTATAGTATATCTAATATATAAAATTCTCGTGTCACAGTTTTCGTTGCCATACTCCTCCGAAACGGCTTGACCGATTTTGATGAAATTTTTTGTGCTTATCCGGTATCTATGAGAATCGGCCAACATCTGTTTTTCATCCCCCTAAATGTTAGGGGTAGTCCACCCCTAAATTTTTTTTTATTTTTTAGACAAAATTTTTAATTTCTATTTTTTTATGATACAACATACAAAAATACATACAATCCTCAATTTTCACCCTTCTACGATCAACCCTTATTTTTTAATAGCCATTTTAGTAATAGGAAATTATTTATATGGCAAAACAACGTTTGCCGGGTCAGCTAGTATATATATATATATATATATATATATATATATATATATATATATATATATATAATTTTATACTTTAACCCCTATTACAAATAGTATTTATGGAGATCAATATTTCTTAGGCTTAAAAAATTGTAATTACCTGCTTTGAATTAATGTGGTATTCAGTTATTGATTATAATAACGATACTCTAATTAAACATTATTACAATAACTAATAACTATTACCTATTTAGTCACATCTTTACAAATGCTATGAATGCGAAAACGTTTTCGTTAGCTTTTTAACGTCCCATGTAGTAATTGATTTTCACAGGTAGCCTCTAGGATGACAGGCTAATTATCTCGAATCTGTTGGTATCCGTCAGTTAGTAAACACATAGATTTATATATAGGTATGTAGGTATGACTACCGTATTCAAATTCGCCTATTTATTAATAAGATCGCAACGAAAAGATAGAAACATATACTTATATGAGATGAATAAGTAAATCTAGAAACACGGAATTATTAGTAACATAGTGATGTTAATGCGGTTGGAAAAACCAAGATTGTGCCATGAGTTTAGATATGATCATGCATGTATTTTTATAATAAAACTATAAACGAAAATATCGACTTATTATAAGTCTTACCTACTGTAATATATTAATTCAATTTTTTTTTCAATTTGAAAATTTACTAAAAAATACTTACTAAGGTATGTGTATCGACCCTTTTATATAGTTCATATAATACATTTTTAAACGCTTGCATGAATTTCATCAGCCTGAAATTTAACCATAGAAACTAAAGACTCGAGAAAGTATAGATAAATAGAAAAGAAAATATTATTTTAAAAAAGTCTGTACCTTGGTTATAAATAAAGTTGCTATAAATAAAATTTAACCTTTTCAAATGCAATGTATGTAATTAATATACATTTACTATTAAAACCTATATTGTAAATGGGAAATATTAAAAGTTTCACAATAATACTATTGTGACGCAAACATGGGCATATCTAATGAGACTTAGGTAAAGAATTATGCAGATATTTATAACATTTTAATATATACTGTAGTTTAGAAATATTTACCCATTGCCATTTATGAAAATAATTACTAGAACTAGGTATGTATAAAATAATAAAAAAATAAACTGATTATTATTCATATAATATAATATACTAGCGGTACACTTAAGATACTTAAGTTTTAACGTCTAATATAGATTTCTCAGAGATGAGATATTTTCTCGCAGTAAAAAGTATCCTATATATTGATCCGCGTAATTGGCTATTATCATATCAAATTTCGTGAAAATTCCTTCAGTGGTTTTTCCGTGATGCGGTCACAGAATTACAGACAAAAATTCAAAAAACTATAGATTCGAGAAAAATGTCAAGAACAATTAACGCTATGTGCGAACATTGTATGTACATTCTTTTTCAAATATTAGGTTTGTAATAGTTAATAGCGTAAAAAAAACCTTAACGAGCATAGATACATGAGGATGCAAGTGTTTCTAAAAAATAACGTATGTCTAACCTAGCAGTTAGTTAGGCATTCCTTAGTATTATTTTACGCGCCCTACTCAACGTAGAGCTATCTTTCCACTATAGATGTTTCTATATACATACGTTATTCTAGTTTAAAATAATTCATCATATTTTCAGTCATGCGCTTGCCCTATTCGGGAGGTTCCTAGCCCGTCCATCGTAGGATCCTGTCCAGGCCAGTTCATCCTCTTCATGAGCATCTTGGAGACCTTTATCAACGGCAGATGTGACCTGGCGGACCCCTGTAACCGTATAACCAGCATTGAGGAGCCGGAAGAAAGTTACGACTTTGTAGTGATCGGGGGAGGCACTGCAGGTGCGGTGGTCGCGGAGAGGTTATCCGAAAATCCACAGTGGAAGGTAATTTGTGTTATGTAGTAAATTCGTACTGTTTGAAAATGTGCAATACATATTTAGAAATTATTTTTAATCAAGGTATTAATTACTATTGGTAAAAGTACAAAATAGCAATTTTTAGAATTTTTGTCACTCTGCCTGTGTGTGTGTGTGTGTCAATTTAATCGTCAATCGCCAAAAACCTCGGCCTACTTAGAACACTTTATCAAGAAAACTAGACCTCAGGGGAATGGGGATTCAAGTTTTGTAGAAATAATGTTGTTACATGCAAATTACAGGTTGAATTCTACTTTAAACTGAAATGAACATATCCGCTACACAACGTTGGAAACTTTAAAACTTGAACTTTCAAAACTTAATAACAATAAAATTACATAGTATACAGTTTCTACTTTACACCAACCTACCTGCTATTTATACATATAATAAAACTGTAGAGATCGAATGTCTGTACATAGAAAACAAGATGCTAAAAACTGAGTCAGGGGGATATAAGGAGAGAAACAGAAAAAATCCAGATTTTTTTCAAATTTTCCGTTTCTCTGTCCGTTTATTTATCCCTGAAAAATGTACGGTTCCCGTGGGATAGATTTGTTTTTGTTTATCTAGAGGCGAACCCTAGCGAAGCGAGGGTGAGCCGCCATTACAATATATTCTTATATATTAATAATATGCATTTTCTGATACTAGATTGCTAAATAAGATTATTCTTCTACTTTTTACCTTTAGAGCAGTGTCGATAATTTTTGAAACAAAAAAAAAAATTATAGTATGAAACTCATTAGAAAAGGAAGAGAATATAACAAAAATTATAGGAAAAATAATTTACGGGCGATCTGAGGTCGGGAAGTGGAAGGAGTGTCCCTCTTAAGGGTAAAAAACGGTTTATCTCAAAAATTAAATAGGTATATTAGGTAAAATTAAGGTGTTTTTTCGATATTAAGTCAAAATAAGGTGATATTTCATGAATAAAATATATTTTTTGTAACAGATAAAAATAAAAAACCAAAAACTTGGTTATTTCAATTTTTCACATAAATTTTGAGGTTATGTGAAAAAAGTGTAAATACAAAAGTTGTAGATATTTATATTACCTATAACTTTGCCATTTAACTTTTTTCCATAGGACTTGTAGTTTTGTCGGAAATCGAGATAAACCGTTTTTTACCCTTAAGGGGGGGGGGGGACCCCTTCCACTTCCCGACCTCAGATCGCTCGTAAATTATTTTTCCTATAATTTTTGTTATATTATCTTCCTTTTCCAATAGGTTTCATCCTACTATTTTTTTTTCACTTTTTACTATTTTCAAAGGCATCGGCCCTGGCCTACTTAGATAACTCAACGTTAAAAGTTTTACTCATGGTTTTCATTAATACCAAGATTTTTAAGATAAAAAATAATTAGGTACTAATCACTTTTCCGCATAGTCTGTGGTCCGATAATTATGTTTATATAAGTGTATTCTTATCTACAATAGCCTTATGATAATTGTATAATGCATTGATATAATTTTCTCTACATTGTGCAATAGCTATGAAACAATAGTTGTAATTAAAATTTTTAATTTTGTCACTTATTATTAATTAAATCTGATAATTTCTTACATGTAAGAACCAAGGAAAAATACAGCTAATAATATTATACCTATTATCTCTATCTATCTCTCTATAGATGTACTGGTTCATTTGAAAAAAATGTGTACCTTTTATAGCCTTTAAATGTATATATATATATTATATGTATATGAGAATGAATACGCATCACACTACGACCTACGAGAGCGAAGAAATTCTACAAAATTGTATGACGCGGGTGGAGCGAACGAATAACAATGAATATTTTAGACTTTTTGTAATTTAATAACCACTAAATTAAGTTTAATATATAATTTAAAATATAATAGTAAGTAGGTATCTAGGTATATTAAAAAACTAACAGTGTATTGGTTTCTCTTTCTCTTGCTTCGTATTTAGGTCGGTAGTAGGCTTCTACATAAAATAAACTAGCTATTACTTTTACCCACGGCTGTATTTTTTAGAATAAATTTTTGTACGAGGAAGCCATAACAATAAATATTTTAGAGGACAAAATTCTCACTAATTTAACTAGACTATCTTAAAGTAAAATGGTCTTTAGTAACCCGCCCTTAATAAAATTATTTTATAATTTTGTCAGCCATTTTATTCATAGTAGCTATATTTTCAAAATTAGCTCTTAATGCACACTATTTATCCTCAAGCCTACAAGCTACACTTGTATAAATCGTGTGCAATGTGTGCAATAGTATACCTATATACAATAGTGTACTGGCAATACGTTACAATAAAAACTCATTTTATGCCAAATTATGATAAAAAATATACGTAAATACTAAATAATATAATCGTTTTCAGGTACTTCTTATAGAAGCGGGAGGAGACGAGCCTGTTGCCTCTTCAGTCCCTGCATTTGTAACCTCCTACTGGGGCCAGAACGAAACGGATTGGAACTACTACACTGAACCACAAGCAAATGCGTGTTTATCTTCCAACGGATCGTGTTATTGGCCAAGGGGAAAGATGCTTGGTAAGTATAAGTTTTTCGTTTCACATTTTAAAGGTTTTATATACCTATTATTAAGCACAACCTTTGTAAGATTACTTGGACTTCTATTTGTCAGTCTGTCACAGGCTTTTTCGATCAAATCAATTATGTTTGTTGCATACCTACAATCTACATTTTATGTAAATTTGAGTGACTCCATGTAGTATGTAATATGTACATGTAAGAGTCAGATAGATTAGAATTGTTTTTTTTTTATTAGAATTCAAAAGAAGTCGTAACTATTAAAGACATCTAAAGCAACAATAGGTGGTCGAATAATTATTTTTTTTATACATGCATTCAATCGGACGAATAGCAAAAGCTATAATGAATGTGGATTATTGTAGTAATAAAAACACCAGATTACTAGGTAATTGTAATTCATTTTCCATAATAATATAAAATGTATACATAAACATGATATTAATATAGAATTGATTGATTGTTTTATAATAAAAATAACACGATTCATACATCAAGATTATTTTTTGTTTTACTTAGTTGTTACTTGCTATGTAGGTACATTAATATAATCACATATACAACAGTTTTCCGTCTCTGAAATTCACGGTTCAATTCCTCTACGAGTAGGACTACTTAATACTAAGACTAGCTCGTAAATACTGACAAAACATTGTATGTATAAAGATTTATTTCTAAAACTTTTCGATTAAGCTCTTCTTACTAGCACAAAACAATTCAAAAAAAAACTACAATTCTAACTTCTGACCTTGTTGTAATGATGGTGTCTTATGAGTTATGTATTCAGCCCTTTTTATCGTCCCAGTGTTGGGCACGGGCCTCCCTTCAATACGAGGGGGATAAAGCCATAGTCCACCACGCTGGCCAAGTGCGGGTTGGCGGACTTCACATGTTTTTCGAAAACTTGCTAGGTTCTCTTAGACATACAGGTTTCCTCACGATGTTTTCCTTCACCGTAAGGCAAGTGGTAATCATGTTAGTTATGAGTTATGATAATTAAGTAAAATTGAGGTATTTTATGTATACAGGTGGATGTACAGTGATCAACGGGATGATGTATATGCGAGGTAATCCTGCGGACTACGACGGTTGGGAAATTAACGGAGCGAAAGGCTGGTCTTGGTTTGAAGTTCTACCTTACTTCCTCAAGAGCGAAGATAATAAAGAGATAGATAATATAGTATCTGGACATTATCATGGCACTGGAGGTGCCATACCGGTGCAGAGGGTAAGAAAAATATAGTTTTATTGTTTTGACCAATTATGTAAATTAATATTTTTATTATGAATAGTAGTAGGTACCTACTTATTATTGGCTCATCATCATCTCCCTGCCCATTTCTCAATCACTTGGGATCGGCGCAGTACATCTTCCGTACTGCTGATACTTTGTTATTGGGTGCTATCAAAAATTACTATTTTGAGATTATTGTAAGAATAAATAGAATGATTTGATATTTATTAAGCTGAATACAATATTATAGCTATCAGTAATACCACAGATCTCATAATACTAGTAGTAATACACACAATTACAGATCGTGAAGTAGGCCTACCGGGGAAACCCCGTTAAAAAAACGCGCCAAGTACACTACCTCACAAGTGGTGTGGATGTGTGCATATCATGTAGAATGTAACATCTTCAACTTTTAGAATAGCGATATCTTAGGAATGGTGATTGTTAGGAAAAAAAAGTATTACGACTATTTTTGTAGATAATTTTATGATCTACAATTTTTGTCTGAATTATATTTTTGATAAAACTTACCAGAAATAAAATAAAAATCCGAAAATCTGAAAATTTTGACCATTGACCTTGAATAACTTTTTTAGCACACATGGGATCGATGGGGACTTTTGCTACTTTATTTCTACTGGTATTCCCAAGGTCTCTATCAAAATTCAT
Organism: Fabriciana adippe; assembly: GCA_905404265.1. Lineage (NCBI taxonomy): Eukaryota > Metazoa > Arthropoda > Insecta > Lepidoptera > Nymphalidae > Fabriciana > Fabriciana adippe. Next base: position 7,865,518 of record FR990001.1, on the reverse strand, counting down.
CTCTGTTGGAGTTTTTGTTATTTGAAATATCTATTTTGACCGGACTAAAAACAAAAAAGCAGTCATGAGGACTGCCGACAGAAGTGAATACTTAAAATTATAAACAAACAGTTATTGTTATTTATAGATATTCAAATTAATTTTTGATCTTAAATTAAAATTTGTAAATTAAAACTGTTTACATTTATCTGGTTTTGACATCTATCGGCACTCTGAGTGTTAGCGCTAACACGTCACGTGACCATGTCGATGACAACTTACATGAATTTACTCCCCATCCAAACCTGCCTATAGAAGTTTTCACTTCAATTATGTGTGAGCTTATTATGAGAAGAAGGGAAATTATGCAAGCTGATATTATTTTTATTAAAAGTTGAAGGTAATTTATTTTTACAAGTAATTTTAAATGTGGAAAAATATATTGCATTAAATTGTATATATCTAATAAAATTATAAAAGAAGTTATGATTTTCCTCTTACTTTTATACAGTATAAAATCATTATACAATATAAATTACCCCGGCCTAAGTAAATTCTTATCGTTATTGGTTTCGATTATCTATAATTATTATTTTCCTTATTACGGAGTGAACACTCACGATTTCATTTCAAATCTACTAAATAATAAAAATATATGCTAGAATATTATAATTAGGTGTAGGTATAACAGTGACGGGTGTAAAGCGTATACATACATTACGAAATTATAAAACCGTATAAAATAATTTTCATACATTTGGGATATAAATGTATGAAAATGCATTATTAGAAATACAACTAAAATACATGTGTAAGTTAATTAGTTAAAGAAGACAATTGGGCATTTTTAATACTGTACCTAGAATTTCGAAAAAGAACAAAATATAAGGTTTCATTCATACTAGAATAAAGGAACAATATAAAAAAAAAATGTAATTAATTAAATTTCTTTAAAGTTTCATAATATACCCAACTCTTCTCACGCGAGTTCGACCCGTAGGTAATTTACCAATATTTACATAAATATAATATTTATGAGATTAATACTACTAAGTATTGTGTAGATTTAAAATATAAGATTATATTTTTTTTAAACGCATCTATACTAATATTATAAAGCTGAAGAGTTTGTTTGATTGTTTGTTTGTTTGTCTATTAGTAAAATTGATGAAAATGATTAAAATTAATTCCGTAGTTTGAGAGTTTATTGCCCAAAATTAAATAAACATACAAAACAGTAGTATAGACTTACATAAATGTTATTGCTAAAACAAAAAGTGCAATATTACTAAATCAAATATGAGATTAATGGAGGAACCTTTGTGGCATTGTCAATCACTGCCATTATTTATCAATCATGCGGTGCGCAATGAAAGTGGTATATGTAAGAGTATACTAATGTAAAACCTAAGAATTTGGTTTTTGATCATCTGAACGCGGGCGGAGCCGCGGGAAATGCTAGTATAATAATAAAACACTGATCACTTTGAGAGTTATTCTGAGAAAAAGTTGAAAGTATGTAGCAAAATACCGTTAGGTATCAACCGGTTATACCAGGATTACTTTATAAACGATATAATAAAAGGATAGTAAAATTATTTATTCATCAATGACATCAATATACTCAATATCGACTTAAAAATTGACTATAAAATAACGGCAAATCAGGTTGATAAGACTTTGCGGTTTTCGGTGATCCATATTTATAACCTCGACAATACTGTAAAAACTTTTATTTAGGTATAAAATAAGTGTCTAGCTAGTCGCTTAGCAAAAAGCGCCAAGAGCGCAGTGCGGCCGGTCGCGAACATTTTAAAACGTTCGTTTCACTAAGCTACTAGCTGGGTGACTCGCTAGGCTCTAGGCGCTAAGCAAGCCGCCTGTCTGTGCGGACGTAGCCTTACTGTCATAACATGACGTCGAGATGAAGATAATAATGAACATCTAAGTTTCGATCTAAGTATAACTTCTTATTCAAAACAAGATTTAATAATACTTTCTTAGATTTACGCGAATATTTGACATCTATACACATAAATAAAATCTTAGTGTCTGTTTGTAATATTAAAATAACCGCTTTTTACTAAATGCATATGGATGTATACACGGTACATATACCAAAACAACATTTTTTACCATTTTTGTCCGTCCGTCTGTCTGTCTGTCTTTCTGTTTGTTCCGGCTAATTTCCGAAACGGCTGAACCGATTTTGACGGGACTTTCACTGGCAGATTGCTCATGTCATAAGGAGTAACTTAGGCTACTTTTATTTTAGAAAAAGAGTTAGTATTTCGCGAAAAAATTGCTATATAATTTAAATGAATATCTTAGGAGTAGCAAGCTACTATTTATGTATAAACATAGCTAACCGTGAATACGTACCTAGAGACGAACGCGACCGAAGCGAGCGTGAGTCGCTAGTTTTAAATAAAACTCTCCCGTGACCATGATTGCTGTAAAGCAATCGAAATGTCGCGAACCAAAAATCAAAATAAATCCGCGAAAAAATCCGAAAAGATAGTTTTATTTAAGATTTAATAAAATGAGAAAATCTTGATAATATTGAGGCATTGACAAGCGAGAACCCATTTTCATTCATCTACATACATTTCACATTTCACTTTTATGAATACAACGCAAACGTCGCCTACTGTCTACTGTTGAGATTTGACTTAATTAGAGTCCGGCTAAATTCGGTTTTTTTGAATATATATAAGAATATCTCGGGAAAAATACAATTCACATACATTTATACATTGGGTGGTGTTTTTTTTTATTACAGTTCCGCTACGCACCAAAATTTGCGCACGATGTAATATCAGCTGCTGTAGAATTGGGATACCCACCTACCAGCGATCTTAATGGGGAAACTAGCACTGGTTTCACACTTGCACAGGCCTTTAACGAGTAAGTTCTTAATTTTATTTCTTCAATTTATTTTAAATGAAAATAGATAAATCTAATAATATTCTTATATTAATGCTTGTTTTTCACACAAAGAGACAAGAGTATCAAGTGCTATTAATCTATTTATTATCTGTACATACTTATTTCTATCATGTCTTTTACAAAAAGGTTTTCTTCACAATTTTAAACTACTAAGAATTAAAGCATCCTTTTTTTCTATTTCTTTTAGTAAGCACTAGCCTACATAATGCTTTAAAAATGAAAGATATACAATTTTGTCAATTTTTGAGAAATGTACCATTTCCTGCCATCTAGTAGCAGAACTAATTTATGGCCTACAAAGTCACCATTAAAATATAAATCAAATTATCCATAGACGATAAAGTAATAAGCATTGCAATTGTAGTAATTACTGTATACTGCTTTTGTTAGTTCCGAATAGCTACTGGGGTGTTCGAATCTCCGTTTATATTACATATCTATAGATGAAGCGTACATGTGAAAAGTTAAGTATAATACGTGCCACGAAAGATGAGACTTGACGAGCGTCAGTAGTGGGGAGCTTGCGCAGGTACAGTCGTGTACGAAATAGTTATCTATAATTTATTTCTATATCTATTTTAGGGATTTTTGACGTCATTCGGAATAAGGTGTACAGCAATGTTATATTAAAATAATTAACAATATTTATAACGAAATGATACGCATGGTACGCAACGGTACGTATTTGTACCTGCTTCAAATTTTGTACACTTCCTTTGCTTCTTTTAACATATAAGTGTACACATCGTAAACTATCTTCCTACTTTGTCTTCTTAATGTTTTATCTCGAGGAATAATCAAAATTTTACAAAATTGCACTCGTATACAACACAACTTAAAACAAAATAGAAAATAAACACAAGTTGCACTCGTCTGTATTGCGGAGTCAAGCGGGGGTTGCACGGGGTGAGGAGAACGGTAAGCAACTAATACGCATGCGCAGCGCCGTACTGCGCCTCCCGCGCAGTTTTCGACGCCCCGACGACGCCCGATCCCTTCCCGCCTCAGCCCTCGTACCGCTAAAGTGACCTATAAATCGTCTTCTGCGCAACTGAAACCACGTGGTTTGTCAAGTCTCATCTTTCGTGGCACGAACTATATTTGCTAGTTAAATGTTTGCTTTATATATATTTATTATTTATACATAAGACATTAATATAAATACATATTTATAAATGATGTTCTCGCTTTTGGGCAAAATTCAGGTTATAGCTGCTCTTTCTTTTTTTTTTAAAAGTAACATTTTCTATGTTTTTAACAGTAAAGACCTTTTAAATCACTTTTCTCAGAAGTTCCATCTACATAATATTATAATAATTATCTCGAATTCTAGTACAGTTTTACGAAGTGGTTGAACAGCTAACATTATAAGAACATTAGGTTAAATATAGATAACGGATACACAGTAATACGTATAACATAGTGTACAGTATGTATAGTGATATAAAGAACAGGTAATTTGCAGTAGAGTAATAATTTTTATGGTAATATATACCAAAACTTAAAGTACGTCACAATTTTTTGCCTAAATAAATAATGGATGATCCAAAAGCTGAATACATTTATTACTCATATTTTATAAAAATGTGTGCAAAAAAATATGCAAAATACTATTCTTCTATGATAAATGGTTGATGATTACACTTTTTATATAATTTTATATGAGACGACACGTTTGGCTCAGTTTGTAGTGACCCTACTTGCTAAGCCAGCGGTCGCGGGTTCGAGTCCCGCTTGCGGCATATATTGATTGAAATTAATTATGCAGATGCAGGAAATAGGTACATATATGCAATACATAAACTTTCTAAAGAATCAAGTCTAAGGCTTTACGTGGTATAAGATCACGGACTTTCAAACTTCTAAAGATTTCTTGACAGAAAAATCGATTAAATTGTAGGTCTTTATGATTTCTAACGCTAACTTTATCACCTAATCTAACAATCTAGGCACTAGGTCAATGTAGATGTTACAGCTGTTTAGTAACTTTTACAATAGTAAAATAGTAATTGTTTATTTATAGTTACTAATGACTTTTCCTCGCTTCGTTAGGGTGTATCCAGGTGTCTTTTGCGTTTAAAATATTGCCACACTCACTCTCTTTATTTTCTTTAAATATATTAGACCTATCAGGATATATAACTCAGGTTTACATCTGCAGCATCAAAAACATTAAACATAGGACTTTTATTCTTTTATTTCACCCCCTTCAAGTTTCATTTTCATGACAAAAAGTAAGTAAGTCCTTCTCCAAGATTCCATCTACCTCTATACCAAAATCCTTCAAAATTGTTCAGCGGCTTAGGTGTGAAAACGTAACTGATAAACAGATAGAGTTACTTTCGCATATATAATATTAAGTATGAATTATTATTTTATTTTAGTAAAGGCTCAAGGTATAGTACAGCCCGAGCGTATCTTCGGCAAGCTTCGAAGAGAAATAATCTGCATATACTTTTAAACGCTGTCGGATCGCGAGTAATCGTAGACCCAGCTACTAAGAAAGTGACTGGAGTGGAATACATCAAGAATGGGATGACGAAAAGTGTCGGTGTTATAAAAGAGGTAATTGTTATTAATTTAATAATTAAACGACTCAAAGAGAGTGAAAGGTAAGCTAATAATAGTAAAACTAGTATAAAACCGACTGAATAACCGCGGCGGGTTCTTATATGCGTAGGTTCGCGAAAGTAGTCCTTGCCCTAATTTTTGTCCTTACTCTGGAGTTTCTTTAAGAGATAAAACGAAAATTTTACTTGCTAATAGTTTGTCAAACATTTTAAAGATTTTCATAGGAAATGTGATACATATATATCAGATTAATATTAAGTACTATATAGTAGTTTCCTGTCTTGTGTAGTGGATGAAAATTTATTTTAACGCCGTTCTCAGTTCTCAAAGCGGGAATCAAACCTACGATTAAGCAGTAACAATTATGTGGTCTATTGTTCTTTTACTGTCATCTTTCGTAACATTTCTAATATGTAATGTTTTAAATAATAAGTATTATATAAGTTCGTATTTTAAAATTATTGATAAAAAATATCTTTACAGGCAATTTTATCAGGAGGCGCCATCAATTCTCCACAAATACTACTTCTTTCAGGCATAGGACCGAAAGAAACTCTAGATAAATTTAATATTCCTATAATTAAAGACTTGCCTGGAGTTGGTCAAAACCTTCATAATCATGTTGGAGTTACGTTACAATTCACACTTAACGAGCCAGATGTACCGGAATTATCATGGGATACTGCTATGCAGTACATGATGAATCGTGACGGGCCTCTATCAGGCACAGGAATGTCACAAGTATGTATAAATCAATTTGATACATTGCTTAATGACAAGAAAATGTATTTACAATAGAATAAACTTTATTTCAGACACACATTGCTCCTATACAATAATATAATAATAAAGAAATTTCTTTATAGCCTGAGCTATATCTAAAAAACGCATATAGCGTAAAAAATAATAAAGCATTGCATGAAATGGCCTGAACGCAAAGGCAAAAAAAAAATATTTTCTGCTAGCGATTTACTTATTATTAATTTTTAAATTGTACGAGGCAAAACAAATTATTCAATAGTTACGTACCTAACTGTGGTTATACTAATACAATGAGCCCACATCTATGTGGGCTCATTGTATTAGTAATTATATAGGTACATCTCTGTTTAGGTTCAAACCCGCACATACAAATTTGTATAAATTTTATCAGTTTACAAATTCTAGACGGGGTTTTTACTCATTACAAATTAGTTTACCTAATATGAACGTTAAAGGTAAATAAATAACTTGAAAAATTTCTTTGATAAATGTGTCATACTACATCTACTGAAGAATTTTCCATTTCATTCCGAAGCACGAGAGTGTAACACCGCCAACTTTTAAACTAGATAGAAGAACTCAATAACTATACTTGACCAGACCCGGGAACTCAAACCCCGGACCTACTGATCTGCAGCCATACATTTTAGCCACTAGACAAATGAGGTAGTTAGTAGTTACATCCGGTAGAATTTGGTTTTTTTTGGTGTACATTATATGCAATATGTTGCTACGAATACAGTATACTAATAGATATTTTTAAGAGGTATAATTTCGTAAAACATTGTTGACATATTATAATTTTATTGGTGCGCGGCGGCTTACACCAATAGAGCTTCCAGTCGGCATATTTTTTGCCGACATCTTTAATAATCATCGACATATTTCGGTCAACTTACAAAACACAATTAATGAATTAATAATACAACCTCCCTCCAACTTCACCAACCTCATGTAGTTTACACCGTCCATTTGCAAAAACCGTATGAAAATCCGTTTGGTTTTGAGTTTATCGCGTTCAGACAGACAGACAGACGCGGCGAGGGGACTTTGTTTTATAAGATGTAGTGATACTTAGGAAAAACTCGTTATAAAGTTAACAGGTAAAGTAAACTCCCGCCTGGCGCCATCCGGCGGGCGACAGCCGGACGTGCAGTTCTTCTTCGGCGGATACTACGCCTCATGCGGCTCGTGTTCCGGGGGAGACCCTGAAGAATTACTTAAAGAAAATAAATTCAGGTCTATCAGGTAATATCATATCAGCAAAGTATCTATATATCTATATATCTATATGCTGTACATATAAATCACTTAGTTAATAAATCAGAGAAGGATTATTTTAAGAGCTGTTTAATCTGTCCAAATGATATTTGCAGCACTTAGGTATAGGTATTATTACCTGGTATTAGTTACTTTTAACTAAAAACATATTAATAATAATGTCCTCCCGACCGATTTCATAAGTATACGCGCAAACACAAGTGTTCTGTCTATTCTTGCCACTCTCATACTCCGGTGGGACGACTCCTCGACACGGCCGGTAAGAAACAGGCGGAGGACCGACGGCTTTACGCGCTCTCCGAGGCACGTGGGTGAAACATCGCTAATTTCCCAACTCCGGGCTGTTACTGAGACTTACTAAATAGAAAGACTCAATAACTAAACTTGGCCCGACCCGGGACTCGAACCCAGGACCTCCGGATGTGCTGCCCTTTATGCTAGCCTTTACACCACCGAAGCTGTAAAATTACAGTACCTATATAAGGAAGAGAAAGTCCTGTCATTATATATTTTACCATGTAGTTAAAATTTGGAATAATTTATAAACCGTTATAAAAAGTTTCATCGGAATAGGGGGACGTGAATTTTTGATAAATATTTTAATGTGAAAACTGGTTATTCTTTAAAATATCATTGTTATTTATATTATGTTAATCAAAGAAAAATCAACGAGCTTAGATATGATGACTAGTCCATCACTGCTGAATTTCATCTCTCATTTCTCTATAGCTAAAGGCCAACCTAAGTATTAAGTAATTATAGCTCCTCATGTTAATATAACTTATATTATAATTTTTGTCTCAAAATATCTAACATTTTGTTAATATAGCATATAATTTTCATCTTTCCAACAGTATATCAGCAATAGTCCTCCAGCCGAGAAGCCGCGGATACCTCACGCTGCGCTCCACTGACCCTCTACAAGCGCCTATTATGCAACCCAACTATTTCGACGACGAACGCGATCTGGAAGTCGTCGCAGACGCGTCCAGAATTGCATATAGATTGGCTAATACTACGGTACATATGTGCTTGTTATTTGTTTTGGAATACAAATAAGATAGTGCCTTTATCTTGTAATCAAACCTGGTTATTGTCATATTTAAATTGAAATCGTTCATCCCACGGGATGATGGGTGTCACAAAACGTACTTGACTACTAGCGACTTACCAATCAACTCTTTTTATTTACGAATAGATTGAAATAAAACAAACACTAAATGTTCAGTAAATCTTATCACAATACATTAGTGAAAACCAAAAAAAAATCTGACATTATCGCACACAAACGCACAGACAGACAAACCGACAAACAGTCACAAAATTCTAAAAATCATTGTTTTGGATTCTATTGCTTTAATAAGGACCCGCCAGTAATATATATTTTTCTCAAATAACTTCCATGTATAGACAGCAATCAGCTACAATTTTATTATATGTATAGATTCTAATAAATAGTATCTACCTATGGCACTTCAACCATAAAAAAATTATGCCAAATCTGCTACATGAAACAACAAAAAAACATACTTTCGCCTTTATAGTTATTAGTTGGGATTGCATTTTCATGTATCGCTTATTTATAAACTTGAAAAAGCTAACTAAAAAGATGAAAACAAGTTGACGAAGGAATATACCTAGTACTATGCTGTAGGAGACATACACGTTTAATCCTTGCCGCGAGATGTATGCACATTGTGTAATGTGTATGTCTCTGACTGCATAATACTATATTTATTTATTTATTTATATTCCTTCGTCTACTTGTTTTCATCTTTTTAATTAGCTTTTATTCACTCGAATTTTTAATTTTTATAATAAGTACCTATGTTTTTATTTACAGCTTTTTAGTTTTTGCTAATTAGACACTTGAAGTAATATTTAGCAATTTTTTATCCTAAATTATTTTTAAACACTAATTAACTTAACTTCTTAAATCCTAATTAACTTCTTAAAAAACTTTATTTGAATACTCCACTCCATTGGTCTAGAAGAATTTTTTTTTAAGACACAAATTGGCTTCTGAAATCCGCCATTTTAATTTTTAACTATTTTTATATAGCCTATGACACTCGCGTTGTCATGACAAATTTTCAATTTAATGACGTATGAATCATCAAAATCGGCCCATGCACTTGGTCTCTAGAATGCCACATAGGAACAAACATACATACATATCGACATAGACTGATAAACACATTAGCCTCCTTTGCCTCGCGCAGTCGGGTAAAAAAAGAACTAGCCCCGTTAAGTTTCTTTCGGCAGTTCTTTCCAGAACGTCGGCATACTTTTCGAGTTGCTGGTAGAGTTTTTGATAAGCAATAAAGAAATGAAGCGTTTCTGAAAATTCTCTTTGAGGCCAACTAAAGTTTGAGTACAGAAACGCTAAAAAAAAATATTTTATGCCCGCTACATAAAATGCCTGCGTGTAAACCCGGTCTTGTGACTTACCGTAGTTTCTGTACGCAAACTTCAGTTGGCCTGAAAGAGTCTTTTGATCTCATTAAAAAATAGGACCGTTTGGCAACAAAAAAAAATTCGAGTCGATTAAACGCTTTTCCGTACAAAATGTATGGGAAAAGATTTTGGCGATTTCTGTAATTTGTAGTACTCATACCTTAAATGGTCCCACAGTCTTTTGATCCATACATGAAATAGGATCGATTGACATAAAAAATTTTTTTTTTGGTATTTTAGCATTTTTCTCGCTGACTGTACATTTTTTTCAAAATCTGTGAATGCAGTTCAGAATATATCAAAAAGTTATGGATGGTCTCCTAGGAACGTTTTCCTGTAACTATGGTAGCTAAGGTACCTGCCCTTACTGTCCCGTCTCAAAAATCCACCCCTGTATATTAGAGACTTACCCTCACTCCACTCGACGCGTCCCTAGGTAATAGGTCTTCAGGTCTATCTGTACTCTATCATATCATCCAAATCCGTCCTGCCGTTTCAGTGCGAAGGAATAACAAACAAACACACACATAAAACATTTGTATTTATAAAGTCGTCCAATTAATATTGAATGAAGGATTTTCTCATATTTTTCTAGATTTTACGTGAGAAACACGGCATGAAGCCGCAAGAGGGTTACGGCGCAGAGTGCCCCGGCGGCGGCCCGAATCCTACCGACGAGTTCTTCAAGTGCTTGGCGAAAATCTACACCGCGCCTGAGAACCATCAAGCGGGCACTTGTAAGATGGGGCCCAAGAGCGACCCGATGGCTGTCGTAGACACGAAGCTTAGAGTTTTTGGTGTTGATGGTAATAATGCCTTGTACCTCAAAAGTGGTCTCATAAATATTTAAAAAATTAGACTAAGGGTTTCATACCAAAAATAATTTTAAAATCGGTGTACAATTTGTTATTAAAATGTAATTATGTAATTAAAAATAGGTAATTAGATTTAAGTTCGTTGAAATGCGTATATAATTTTTTTGAGATCATGGTACTTTAGAAATATTCATCTATTTAATGGAAAATCATTTGAAATGGATGTCGATAGAACCTTTTTTTAGCAAAAATCCGCCAGGAGTTGCTAGTACATAAATTCTGCAAATAGCACTCACAGAAAGTTATTATTAGTCCAAGAGATTCGATCCTGTAAACTCTATAAAAAAAAAAACACATCCATCCATTGCTGCGTAAAATAAGAACCGAAACACACTTTTGCATTTATAATATTTATAGTCTTAGGACTTCAAGTATATTTATCTTGATCTTATTAATTTTCCACATCTAGGTCTCAGAGTAGTGGACGCGTCCATCATGCCGACCTTAGTGTCTGGCAACACCATGGCGCCGGTGGTGATGATCGGTGAGAGAGGCGCCGAGTTCATCACTACACGCCATCAGAATTATGGGTGAGTTGTCTTGAAGAATTTATTAATTAACAAATATTGAAGCATAAAATAGTAGAAGTAAACAGTTATTACTATGAGATCAAAATAGTTTCAGACATTAGTTTATACAGGTGGACCAAACGAATGGGACATGTAGGAAAAAATGCTTTAAATATACCTATATATTTAAGATTTCAAATTTCACTGAAAAGAAACACCTTTATTTTTAATTTAAAAATAATATTTTAACTAAATATTAAAAAAAATGCGTTTTTAGTTAGTTCGATTATTACCGGGTCAGGTAAGCTTTATAAAAAAATTAAATGCAGTTATTATTGTAATATATTTTAAAAGACATAAGAATGTTTCCTTCGAGTGAATATTCATATCTCCATTACTTAAAGTACGTTTCTTTCATGTCCCATTCATGTTCTATCTGTATATTATATTTTCTTATTGGAGACTGAACTATAACAAGAAGACTAAGAACTTTTTTACTATATATGTAAGAGTCAAAACTTATGTAACATTTTGCTTAAATATTTTAAACGGTTGGTCTTTTAAATTTTCTTATCAAAAATCAAAATTAATTTACGGCGGACTTATAGAATCAAAGAAATTTACTACATAAAAGAGAAGGAAATAAATTTTCTACACATTTGACATATGCCAAAGACTCTACCGATAAGCTGTATGTACTTGTATTCAGTCCTTCTTAACTTCCCACTGCTGGGCACGGGCCTCCCTTCAATACGAGGGGGATCAGGCCATAGTCCACCACGCTGGCCAAGTGCGGATTGGCGGACTTTACATGTCTTTTCGTAAACTTACTATACAGGTGGATTTTTGAGACGGGACAGTAAGGACAGGTACCTTAAATACTATAGTTACAGGAAAACGCTCCTAGGAGACCATCCATAACTTTTTGAGATATTCTGAACTGCATTCACAGATTTTGGAAAAAATGTACAGTCAGCGAGAAAAATGCTAAAATACGAGAAAAATTTTTTTCATGTCAATCGATCCTATTTCATGTAAGGATCAAAAGACTCTATGGGGCCATTTAAGGTTTGAGTATTAGAAATGACAGAAATCGCCAAAATCTTTTCCCATACATTTTGTATGGAAAAACGTTTAATCAACTCGAAATATTCTTTGTTGCCAAACGGTCCTATTTTTTAATGTAATCAAAAGACTCTTAATACAAACGTAAATAGGTAACATTTAGGTGATCTACAAAATAAATTGCTTAAAATGGATATCGTGTTTCAAAAAAACACGTTTAGTTGATATAATTTTATTTTATTTTTATTTGTCAATGCAATTATGATTTTCTCAAAGAGTCTTTTGATCACATTAAAAAATAGAACCGTTTGGCAACAAAGAATATTTCGAGTTGATTAAACGTTTTTCCATACAAAATGTACGGAGAAGGATTTTGGCGATTTCTGTCATTTCTAGTACTCAAACCTTAAATGGTCCCATAGAGTCTTTTGATCCTTACATGAAATAGGATCGATTGACATGAAAAAATTTTTTTTCGAATTTTAGCATTTTTCTCGCTGACTGTACATTTTTTCCAAAATCTGTGAATGCAGTTCAGAATATCTCAAAAAGTTATGGATGGTCTCCTAGGAACGTTTTCCTGTAACTATAGTATTTAAGGTACCTGCCCTTACTGTCCCGTCTCAAAAATCCACCCTGTATAGACATGCAGGTTTCCTCACGATGTTTTCCTTCACCGTAAGACTAGTGGTAATCATGTTGGAAATGATTCACACATGAAAATATCAGAAGTGCGAGTCCCGGGATTTGAACCCGCTTCACTCAATATACCCAGCGAGCTCGTTACCACTGGGCTACCACTGCCACAAGCTATGTATATACATTGTACATACATACATAGATATAAACATGTTTTTTATTTAAATAAAATTTTAAAATATTTTATCTTCTTTAGTATTTTGTGTGAATCCGCCAAAAAATACCAGTTATATAAAATAATATAAATATTATTATTTTAATATGCAGGTGGCATAAAACTGACTTTAGACGGAAAGGCACGCACAAAAACAATCTTTCAGAAACGTCTCAAGAGGAAATCGCAGAAAATATGAACTCGCATTCTCAGAATAGCAACGCCTGATCTCGATAAAAATAATTTTAAAATATCAGACAAAAAATAAGATAAACACGATCTGAAGTGGTATTCTATTTGTATGCTTAAAATATGGTTTTGAAGGAAATAAACACGGATACACTCAGTTTAGCTTCACTCTCATCGTTCTGTACACGCCTATGTTTTAGAAAAATGTAGTAGAACACAGTAAAATGATAAAAAAGATCGCCTTATATTTTTTGTATGTAATATTTAAAAAAAAAAATAGTTTGTACCATCCACGAGGACGCGCCCCTCTATTTATTGACAGTAGAAATCGCGCGCCTGCGTGGATGGCACTATCTATATATTGCTATGATGTTTATCAAAACTAAAATAAAATTGGTACAAATAAAAATATACGTTTTGTAGAAGTAGTGAACTGTTAGTAGAAAAAATAGCAAACTAAAATAATTACTAATCATTTTATATTTCAAATAAGAAACAATAGCTTATGTTAAATATTTATTTAAGTATTATTCGTATCTTCCCATATAAAATGTAAAGCATCTAAAAGTGCCCTAATGAGTAAACAAAATAGTTACAATCCATTAGTTATGTAAGTTATATAATAAGTAATAATGTACATTTTATGAGTGGCATTTAATCCTTATTGTTTGTTTTTTTACATAAGTTATAGTATTGAATTTTTATAAGGCTATTATTTAAAAATTCTACTATATAAAAATACTATTTATATAATTATAATTACAATATATGTTGTCAATAGTGCCTTGAGTTGAATGCGACAAAAATATAGTCTTGTGTTTATATATTATTATCATTCTTAAATAAGCCTAAACAGTGTTAAGGAGGGTTGTTTATATATTGTAAATTAGTATACCTTTATTATTAACCCGAATATTATGAATGAATGTTCCATCTAAAGGCTTATTTACATGGAAATAAAGAAGTCGAGCAATGTAATCTATACCTTAAAATTTAACAAATAAGGTACACTTTATTTTGCACAACTTTTTGCACAACTCTCTCTGTATTAGCATCTTTGACATCTACTTACGATTTTATCGCATTCAATCTCGATAAGTTTGGAATTGTTAATGAATACTGTTGTCATATAAATAACTACGAGTTTATTCATATTACAATAAAATATATTATATTACGTTCTACTTCTTTCCTTTTCCTTTCACTGGGATTTCTGGTTCCGATTCAGATCTGTAAGAAATATTATTAATTATTACAAAGGAACTCACAAATAAGAATTGTCAAAATAATTAGGAGGATATTTTTAATAAGAATTATAATTTTATACAAAAAAGAGTGTCCTTAAATTACTTACTCATCGCTCACATCAGGTGTTTCAGGGATTGTGACATTTGCTTTGGATGAGCGTCTGCTGTCCATTAATTCGCTTGAATCATTCAAAATTTCTTGTTGCTGTAATACATATTAAATAAATTTTAAATATGAAAAACAATATAACCTTATAATGTAATTTTAAAATATGGAGTA
Source organism: Fabriciana adippe (assembly GCA_905404265.1). Lineage (NCBI taxonomy): Eukaryota > Metazoa > Arthropoda > Insecta > Lepidoptera > Nymphalidae > Fabriciana > Fabriciana adippe. The sequence continues at coordinate 7,850,501 of FR990001.1, read as the reverse complement.
ATATTTTATTTATTATATTAATAATCCATATCAATATTATTATTATAGATGTGACAGTAACTCTGTCACATCTATAATAATAATATATGTGTCTTTGAACATAGCAAAGTGAAAAGCATTTTACTTTGTTATGTTCAAACCTATGAACAGGTTTCGACGAAAGGCAAGGGCATAAACTGCATCATGGGGACGGATATACTTATTACTTACCCGTCCCGCTTACTGTGCGAGAGGAGCCGCGGCCAAAAATTAGTTATTAATAGTTATGTATACTTCAGATATTAAATAATTTAGATATGAAATTGGCCATTAATCACTCATATACATAATAATAACTCTATTATTATTTAATAATAAAATTAGTCGCCAATCAAAATAACCTAATATAACTTAAACGAAAAAAAAACAAAATTTACATATTGTTCTATTTTACAATACCACTTACAATATCATTATCATATACAATGGTATGTAGTTCCGTGTCGTCGCCAGAGTTGTCACCGGAGAGAACGAAACTTGCACTGCTTCTGGACCCCACAGACGAACGAGTCACTCGCCGGGGTTGGTCTTCTATGAAAACACGATAAACTTAATATCTATTTTATCTCTAATCACTTAAACTATATCATAGCTCAAATTCAAGAAAAATAATTAATAACTCCACTTGCATTTAAGTTCTAAGTAACCCATTTATTAAATGGATAACTTAGAATTTGAGTGGGAAAAATATTGTTTTATTTATTGACATCCCACATAGGGTTGGTGTTTTAAAAGCGATATACATTAATCAGATATTTTTTTAAAAATTAAATATGCAAAAAACCCCTTAAATACGATTATTCTTTTCTAGCGACTCACCCTCGCTTCGCTCGGGTTCGTCCCTAGCTTGCTTCCCAATACAAACTTTCATCTCCATTTTCACCCCCTTAAGGGATGACTTCCGGGATAAAAAGTATCGTTTGTTCTTTCCAGGGTCTCAAACTATCTTGTTACCAAATTTCATCTAAATCGGTTCAGTAGATCAGAGATTACCCCCTACAACCTCACAAACTCACAAGCTCACAAACTTTACTTCTTTATAATATTAGTATAGATGATGCTTCAATGTGACGAGAATGACATCATGTTGCGCGAAATAGTATTTCGTTCAGCAAACTATTTAAATTGTACTTTTTAATTGCAATTTTTTTAAAGAAATACTTATAAGCACTAAAAATAATTACTTTTTGTGAGCTCAATAAACACCACAAAATGATTTGAGACAGTTTCTAAGAATCAGTCAAATAGCCTATTTCAATTATTTCGAAAATATAAAATTTTCAAAATCATCGATATAACGTAGACACTAAACACGTTACTAACATTTTAGAAATTAATTATAATTTATTGAGCAATAAAACACAAACAGTAAACAATATTATGTATAAAAACAAACATACATATATGTATTATTATACAGAACAATCTTAGTTTCTAATCTCAGTTCAACTTAGGTTGTGTCAACACAAAAGACAATATGGTAGCTTCTGTTGTCGTAGTATGAGACCTGTACCCTAATCACAATTGAACATAATTGCATGTTTGTGAATTTGTTTAATACTTCCTCACGTTGTAACGATATATATAAATGGAATTTTGGATAAAGAGATAGCGTATATCCTGCTTATATCCATCGACGTTTGTACCTCTACCACACGAACAAAGTCGTGGGCAAAAAGCTAGTTTTAAATAATACTAACCTTTCTTCTTCTGAGTTTTCTTCCCTTTCTTTTTACCGCCTGAACCGTTGGACTCGGTACTGGAACTTGATTGTAAACCTCTATTTGATTTTCTAACAGTAACATTTGACATATCCAGGTCATCTAATGGAGGCGATTGTTGTAATACTTCCTTCTTTGACTTATTCTCTGCTTCTTTTTTAGCTAATAAATAATAACAAAATATTAATTTTCTTTCCTAACTTCTTCAATAAGAAGATAATGATGAGTTTATTTTAATGATATTTTTATTATTTTAGTCAATCAATATAGTTGATTACGTTTTAAATAATATAAAAATAATAATCTAAAGAAATAGAATGATTGCACGCAGGTCAACTACTGGTGATGCTTTTCACTAGTGTTATAATAAACTATTAGTAGTTTCACTTTATTAAAATAATTTTATTTTATAAAAACCTGATTTTATTTTATAATATTGTACAAGTGATATTAAGTCATAACACTGAAAATAATTAAAGAGTGCGTGTATGAATGTGTACACGCGCAAGAAGTGAAACTTCTGTAGGTTATTGGTACTCTTTATGAAACTCAATTTATGTTTTAAATAATTAGGATAGATGAGATTCTAAAAATAACGCATATTAAAAATAGCGCATATTAATAAGGGATATTAAAATCATATGTTTATAGAATATCATTTAAGGAAAGAATATAATATTATATATCATTTGTCAAACAATAACAACGGTTACCATGGCAACAAACGTACGTACATTTTTTCGTAACGCATTCACCAGCTTACCCCCCAAAGCGAGCGTGCGTAAAGAAGTTATACTTCAAAAATATCCACTTAAAACCTCAAAACAAATTTCAATATTATTTACTCACAGTCAGGCGCCGTAGAGGTAAGCCTACTAAAATGGTTACCCATTCAAGTTATTTTAGAAAAATCTTGTTACCTTTCAAATGTGTTCACCTTCTACCAAATGGAATATTTTATTTATCTATATTAATATTATAAATCTCAGGGACTAATAATCCGATTTGAAAAATTCTTTTTGTATTAGATAGCCCGTTTATTAAGGAAGGTTATAGGTTATAATATATCATCCCGGAAAAATATACGGTTCCCGTGGAAGATTTGTTTTTGTCTAGGGACGGATCCAAAGAGAAGCGAGGGCTAGTAGCTAGTTTGTAATAATAACCCTCCAAAAGAGACTGAATCCTATCAAAGGGTTTACACATATTTTATAAGTCAGTCTATAAGGTTAATGCGAAACTTCTTTTTGAGGAGTGATGAAAAAATGTAATCCATAATTTATAGAAAATTAAATCAATTTTTGTGTACTACATACTTTGTAGCCAGCCAGTAGTGAGAGTAATATTCACTAAAATCGTCTAAAATTTCCGTACACATCCGCTGCCACGTTTTAAGGTACTCTTTACTTCGTTCTCATAAGTAGTTTTTGTAAATAATTTTAAAGTCTTATATTGTATCACATTTTTTATTGGCAAGCACATTGTATATAGGGCAACCTATTAGTTATTATTAGTTATTGGTTAACCTAGTGGTTACCCTAATAGAAGAATTGACCCTATGAAGGAAATTATTAATTAATTTTGTTGACTGAGTAACCTTATTAAAAGGGTTTTTGCTAAAATAACAAAGGTTAACTAATTAGGTCTTTGCTCAGTTTATATTTTTACCTCTATTCACATCCACCAAGGAGCGTTGTGAGCGACTCCTCTTAACTCCTTTCTCACTCTGCACCTTCTGTTTGGCCGTCTTCTTCCCACGTTTCGTTTCAGTGGGACTGGAGTCTTGTCTCGTTATTAATTGCTTCTTTTTCTTGCCTAATATTGTTTATATAAATAAATATGTAATTACAAAACAATTAATCATTTTATAAATAAGATACTACTTTTTGAAGTTATACTTCTTTTGGCACATTTGGAAAAAATTATAAAAGAAAAATTTTTACAATGAAAGGTCATAACTATATTCAAAGCAATTTTTCAAATATTCATAAATCTATAACAGGTGTTTTATTAAGTGGAGATAAAAAAAAATATATTTATTTTTATTAATTTTCCATTTCTTTTACAAACAGAATTGTGACATACGGGGTACCTTTAGTAACCTTCGCTTTTTTGACGGGTGAAACACCGGTACTATCAGAATCGATATCCGTTGGATCCTTGGTCGCAGGAGTGTCTGTGTCCGATGTTTGCGGCAGAGAATTTTTTTCTTCTGATGATTTATTTTGTTCTGGAAATTTAATATTATATTTTCATTTTATAGTATTTAGGACTTACACATTTTAGTATATTTATTACGTACATACGTACATACATACATACTATCATGTATGATACGCACACCTTAATATTGGTTATAAAGCCATTAAATGTTAGGTTTATCGGAAAACATTAAAATAATTGCATAAGCTCACCGTCAGATATTCTGGGCACACTTTCAGTGGGTGACTTATCATCTATCTCCGCTTCTTCTGTTAGAACGTCGTTGATTACAACGTGCGTGCTCCACGCTAGTGGCTGTGCTGTACAATAACAAATATTTTAATAATACTTACAAAATATACTACATTTTCAAAAATATGTTTATCCATCACTTAAATCTTTGCAATTAATTAGCTTAGATATGTAACAGTAAATAATTTTCTCATAAAAGTTTTATTCTTCATTATAATTATAAGAAATCAATTCACTTAAACTACTAAAATTAGCACAGAAACAGCATTAATTAGCAAAAATAATTGTATAAAACGTACTTAAAGATGCTGTAGTCCTTCCGAGTGTAGCGATCGACTCCTCTGCTTGAATTGTGCCCTCTGTTGTAACTAAGAACCGTAAAAGAACCGTAAGAACAGTAAAATTGAACAAAAAAACTATTTTTTTTTTATTATTTATTAAAAAAATTATTTAGAATATAATTTCATTATTGCTATACAAATTTGTAATTTATATATTATAGTCCCAGAGTTTCCCATTCGATGGGTCGCGACCCGATACCGGGCTATCAAAATAAAATACCGGGTCGCAGCATTCTCGACATATTCGAGACAAGACATACTGATAGATTGTTCTTGTCGTCAAGAATACACAAAAATTAGCTAATCAAGCAATAACTTTTTTGATGCCTTTTGTCACAACCTATAAATGTAAAGCTAAAAATAAACATATAAACTGACTTGAAGTGGAACCAGACCTCAGAACGAAACTTTCATCATTTGCGGCGAACTTGGATTCTTTGTCTAAATAGCCGACACCGAAATATAGTTTGGAAAGTTATTGGTTTGTGGGTTATAACTATTGAGTGGGTCACGAAGGGGCAATATGAAAATTACCAGGCCATGGCAGGGCAATGTCTGGGAAACGCTATTATATTCTGCCGTCATAATAAAGAAGGCCCTAACTAACAATTTGATCAAAAATGACTTAAATGCAGATTCGGAATCAGTATATAAAATGCTACTCGATAGTCTTACTCGTAAAGCTTTAAGTTTTACGAATCCGGAGATACCGTAACCATTTTCATCGTAACTACGTACAAACTACTACTAAGTACTAAGAAAAAACTTCAAATATCTCGAAATCAACTTTGACGAAGTTGAGGCCTTCTTTTTTATGACGGCAGTACTATTATAGTTTTCGCTAATCAACAATCAACCATTGTAAATAGTGCATTTTATATTCAGTCATATATAAGGACTAGGTACATTTTAACGGTTAGTATGGAATAGAATAAAAAAATCACGCCAATTCGTCACTCTGTTTCGACATGAAAGAAGGACAAACAGACAAACACACTTTCACATGTATAATATTCTAGTGTGGATTTGGTGGATTAAAATCCATTTTTGTACATAAATTATTATATAATAAATTATTTATTATTAAAAGATAATTTGTCATTATTTATTGATTACCAAGAAGTATTAAAAATAATTTCATATTATTACTAAATTACCTGTTGACATTTTATTGAGACTTGCACGTTCTAGCGCTTCTAAAGATCCAAGATACCGTGTTAGATTTCGACACGACTGCTTGTCTGGCAATTTCTGAAACAAAGTCTTTATTGTTAAACGCAGAACCATTTGTGTAGCATTACTAGCCAGTATAAACCTTTTACGGTTCCAAAGAATTTGTACCTCATTCTCACTTTATAATGAACGCCCTACGTAAAGGACTGCATAAATTGATCACATCAAACACTTGAAAGTAAAAAGTAGTAAAAAGTTTTTACTGGCTGGTAAAGCTGGAATATTCATTAGATTTAATTAAAGGAAATAATTTGAATATCTTTTGTTTTTTTTTTTTAAATGGAAGTCTTTTATTTGCAGTCTGTCGTAGCGTGTTGTCGAAAATGGAAAAAATTGAATTGCGCACGGTTATGAAGTATCTGTGCTTGAAAAAAATCACTACGGAACGAATTAATCCAGACTTACAGGGTTTGTGATTTGGGTTGTGATTAAGGGATCCGTTTGTGAAATATTAAACTTTAAGATGCTACTTTTTCCGCAGCATAGTGGCGAGGTCTGAGGCGACGTGCGCGTCACGTGGTACACATACATATATTTAATTATGTGGTTGCTAATAAAAATATATTAGGAGATAACACACTAACTCATCCAGCATATTTAGTTATAGGTGATAATAATAAAAATAGGTTAGCAAAAACTGTAAAGAACCCACCAGAGTGAGGTCTCTCAGCATAGTGGTGAGGTCCGCGGCGACGTGCGCGTCGCGCGGCGGCGCCAGCAGCGCCAGCAGGCGGCACGCCAGCCCCGCCTCGGCGCAGGCCGGCCGCCGCGCCAGGTGCCCCACCAGCGCCAGGGCCATCGCGCCTTGACTGTCCAATAGCTGAAATGAGTGGACAAATCAAATCAAATCAAATATCCTTTTAATACTTTCGTAATAATACCTTCTTAGATATACGCGAATCTTTTCAAAATTTTTCGTCGTCCCCAACGTTTTGTTTGCTTTACAGCAATCATGGTCACGGGAGAGACTAATATTTTAGACGTCTCAAAGGATACTTAAAATGTCAAATATTCTTTATTGCACACCATTATTTTACATTACATAGTTGAAACAGATTAAAGAGGAATAGTGCAATAGGAGGTGTTATCTCTAGAGAGAGAACTGTTCTAGCTAACCTTTTGGGTAGAGAGAAAGAAAGAGAGAACGAAGTGGTGTCCATCCAACTGTCATACGTTATTTTATATGACAGACGGGTATTCGATTTTTTTTTTGTTTCTAACGAGAGATATTATTGGTAATAAGCGATGTTTTAATAATTATGTTACATACACACAAATCCATTTTTAAATATATTTTCAGTTATAAATTCAAAATATTTAATGCATTTTATACCTCATGATTAACTTTAGTTAGAGACACTATGAATCTAACAACTGCCTCCTGGTCTATTTCAGCGATAGGCGAACTCGACGGAGCATTGGCGAGTGCTCGGAGAGTTGGCAATGTGGCTTTCTAAAAAAAATAAGAATATTAATTGCAAAATGTTATACAACATATTAAATTGTATAATATTTATCACTGTTCTACCTTTTGGAATGGATGAACTAACCTGTAATTGCTCGTGAGCTCCCTCTACACTATTGGGGAATGTTTGGAAAAAGATACCAATTGTTTGACGCAGATTATCTTCTTCGACTGAAAATAAATGTAAGATTATGAATAAATATGTTAAAAGAGATAACTATACAAGTTAATTTAGGAAAATGGGTATTTTAGTATATTTAGTATATTACATAAAGAAATACAGAAATGTTGACCCTGTTCTATTGCATAGCGAAAAATGAAAAGTATTTTGAACCTATTCATTTAAAACCACTTGTTTGTTCTTAACCCTTCTTTGTATTCAGTCCTTTTTAACGTCCCACTGCTGGGCACGGGTCTCCTTCAGTATGAGGGTCATCAGGCCATAAGTCCACCACATTGAGGTAGTGCGGGTTGGTGACCTTCACATGTCTTTCGAAAACTTGCTAGGTTCTATCAGACATGCAGGTTTCCTTACAATATATTCCTTTAACGTAAGACAAGAGGTAATCATATCGGAAATGATTCGCACATAAAAATATCAGAAGTGACCCGAGATTTGAACCCGCTTCATTCAGTTTCCCAAGCAAACGCGTTACCACTGGGCTACCACTACTATAATAAGACTTTAAATAACACAAATTACCTGTAGCAGGATTAAACCAGAGCAGTAGAAGTCTACTCAGTATGGCTGGAGATTCAAGATGGCCGAGGTATATGAGGCGACACAATCCTTCCACTATTATAAGTCTATATGTTGAACACTGCAAAATATAAGATCGTTTACGTTTAATTCATATTGTATTCATAAAATAATCGTATTTTATCCTAATAAGTATGAGACAATACCGGGCAGTTGCTTTTGTTTTAAGTTTTTGATGTGATACATCTATTGGCGTGCCTTGGCAGTAAAACCGACTAGTATACCGTGAAGGCAAAATGTGTGACGCTCTATTACTTCTACGCCACCGCTCTCGACTCATATAAACATATATATATATATATATATATATATATATATATATATATATATATATATATATCATTTGAAAAATCGAAAAACATTTTTATTTAATTATTTTTATTGAAAATATTAACTGTACAAGAAGAAAATAACTTACTGCACTATCCATTATCTTCAAAAGTAATTCTATCACAGTAGTGTGGGTAGGAGACAGAGATAAAGCAGATTCTGATATTGTACCTGAAATAATAAATATATTCAAAAGTAAATATAAATAAATTTATTATTGATTATACACTCCACTGTCTATATATATAAAAAATGAATGTATTTGTATATTTGTAGCCCCATAAATAATATAATCACTACATATTATTAAATAAAGTCCCCCGCCGCGTCTATCCGTCTGTCTGAACACGACAAACTCAAAAACAACCGAACGGATTTTCATACGGTTTCTACGAATAGATGGAGTGGTTCATGAGAAAGGTTTAGGTGTGTAATTCATTAGGGTTTTGCATAAATTGGCTGAAGTATGACGGCGATAGCTTTATTGGAGTTCGCTTATACTAATAAACTTATATGAAAACAATGTATTACAGAATTGTTCCTCTTAAAAAGATCTTCCTATAAAACTGTATCAACCCTATTTGCATGTACCTAGGGACGCACCCGAGCAAAGCGAGGTAAGTCTTTAGTTTATGAATATGATTAAAAAAGGTAAAGATTAAATTTTTGCATTTTAAAGGCTATTTATTGAGAAATGTATAATAAGACATTTTTTATACTAGGCTTTGCATAGAGATATGTAATTTACAGCTGGACTACTTCATACTCCAGTATAACAAGCTCTACTTTAAGTTTAAGACGAAAATAAAAATTGTTTGACTTTACCATCAGCATCGATAGCGTCAATAGAGTGACGCGTGTTGCGCTTCTTCACGGTGGCTTTAGATTCACTTAGCGCATTATCATCTTCGAACACGCTCGCTCCGTGCACGCAGAGTAAATCCACTATACATTTGAGGACCGTCGTCACTGTTGGTTCGTTACTTGTATCTATTAGCTGGAAATTAATAAAAAATAAAGTATTTTTTTGAAGTAAAACTTCTTTAGGTGCGCCATGAGCAGAAAAAAAAGGATTGGCGTTACGATTTGTCTCACGAAAACGGTTACGCAGGGCCGTTACGTTACGGAAGTGAAACATGAGCGATATTATTTACTGGAAATATTTTTTATACATTATAAATATATTTCTTTTCCACTGAAAAATTGCACCTCTATATATTATTTATTTTATTGAATCATAACAACATTTCATTGAGAAATAAATTATATTATAATACCATCTGTACTGTGTGAATAATAAAATATTGTTTTCCTTTTTAAATCGATAAAAAAAAATTTTTAGTACCTCTTCTATCCTAATTATTTAAAACACAAATTGAATTTCATAAAAAGAACCGCTAACCTACAGAAGTTTTATTTCTTGCGCAGTTAACGGTTGTTAATATTAAGGACAATGGGAAATGGGTAAAATTTAACTTGCAAGATTCCATTACACAATCCGGGACAGGTGAAACTATATACAGGCTTGTAAAAAGGCGTAAAAATTAGTTTAGGTCGTCATTTTGACCTTCGAAATATGCTGATATTTAAGCATTAATTGTTTATATTGTCAATGTATGATAAAAATAGTTGAGTTAATTATATATTCAGTGATGCACTACGTAAGGAAAAAATCATAATTAAAAGCAAATAATAGAGATTTTTTTTAGAGTTATAGAATTATTTTTTTCATCTTTTAAAATCAATCTGTTTGCAGTACTTTGAAAGTTAGCGATGTATGAGTATGAATAGATAATAATTAATAGCAAAAATAATCGTTTTTATTTCAATTAGTTGAGAAATTCCTTACAGCTTGAGGTCATTATACTAAGTACTTGTTGCACATTGGTGATAATGGAGAAAAAAATAACAGGTGAATCAATAGGCAAAAGTTAGTATTTAATTGAAATTATAAAAAGCATTGTTTAAACAAAAATAAAATAAATAACTTATTTAATTAGAACTAATAAGCATAATAATTTATTATGTATGATGTATGTATATATATACTTACATTTGCAAAGAAGAATGCTTTGTGATCTTTAGCAAAATCCTTATCCAGCATTCCAAACAGAGCAACAGTCTCAAGTGCATTGTCCAATAATTCTGGATTTTGAAATATTTCAGCCTAAAAAAATTAAAATAAATATAAATAAAACATTAGTATAAATAAACCCTATTTATGTGAATATTGTTAAGGTACAAAAATATATGCATAAATTATTATTAAAGTATATTAAGTATTTATTATTAAAAATATGCATAATTGAATCATCAAATCGTGCTTACAAATAAAATGATATCTCAGTCCTATGCTCAGATATTGTCTCACGCATGGTGGTACTCGTGAAGTTTTTGATTGTTATTACTTATTAACAATTAAAAAAAAGCGCCAGAGACAGTGGACTATAATTATTAATCTGAATCTAATTCAAAAGCTGGAAAACATAAAGGCAGGTTACCTCTAATTCAGAGAAAATCATCTGCAACATAGGAGTGATAGTTTTTAGTTGTGGAGTATCGAGAGCACTATTAAGTATTACCAAACATTTGTTTAATGTTGCTGCATCACATTGTTTTTCCTTGATTGTCTGGAAATTTATAAAAATATACCTTTTTTTGCATATACTAGAGCATGGTTAAGTTCATTATTTAAACTACGTAATTGTATACCATTTAAAATATTTTTATTCATATTAAATATTACATCACAAACTTTAATGAAAATTTAATTAAAAATTATTTCATATAACACTCTTACTGCCATAGGTTGTGGTGGTGGCGGTGATTTTTGAACTTTCAAGTCTTCCAACTTTTTTTGGATATCTGCTACCTATAAAGAAACATATATCAATAAGTACTAAATCTATACATATTATAAAACTGTTACTAAGCCGAATCTGTACATTAAATATTTTTTAGAAAATCTTATTGATATAGACATTATTATCAATACAGAGTCCGAATCTATAGTTTTTAGAATTTTTGTCTGTCTGTCTGTCTATTACCGCATCACAGAAAAACCACTGGAGGGATTTTGATGAAATTTGTTATGATGATAGCTGGCTATTCGGGTCAACATATAGGATACTTTTCACTGCGGAAAAATATCTCATCTCCGAGAAATCTGTACTAAACGTTAAAACGTAAGTAGGGAAGAATCCGAGAGGAGCGAGTGTGAGTCGTTAGTACTAAAATGACAATAAATCTTTAAATTAGTTTCATAATAGTAAATAATAATTACTTTTTAAATAAAAAAAGTAAACAAGACTTCAAAATCAAATAAAAAGTTTTATTCACTTAGACTAGAACATCCACCTATTTGAAGTAGTTTAGAAATATCTCAGGACCTGATATTTTTAAATAGTTTATTTGTTTTTTTTTTCTATATTCTCAATGGAATAATAATTTAAAATCCTAAACAACAAGGACTAATTAATTAATTATTATTACTTAAAAACTATTACTTACTTTAGCTTTACATTCAGCAGCCAACGCATAGTTTTCATCTCTAACAGCCTCTTCTTGCGCCTCTATGGCGACATTTAAGGACACACGTAGTCTTGCTCTCTACAATAATTTATATTAATTTATTTATTAATTTATTTCAGGTATTCTAAAGCTTATATCAAAAATGTTAAATGTGAAACAACTTTTTATCACAAAAATTAAAACAACTTAACAATATTGACTAATTATGGAAAAAAAAATACTTTCTGAGTAAATACGTATTATTTTCAAGTTGGACTATTCCAGAAGTTTCCTAATAGAGTGAACCTCACTGAGGACTTTCTTTTTTTGAAGTTGGTGAAATATTTAATACACCTGTAAAATATAACGTACCTGGAGTTTGATCTCCGTACAGTCTACAGGCGTTGGAGCCACTGGTTCCTCCTCAACTTCCGGCGGCTCCCGCAACGCATTCACCATTCCGCATATAATTTCTATTCGAGGCGTTATATCCGGTACCGCCAGTTCGAGGGCTGACACAAACGCGCGTATTACGTCTGCGATCAGAGGACCATAATCACCTGGGAAGAACAGCATTTAACAATCCATAATATGTGATGCACTAAATTTCATTGTACCTAGGTTATTTTAACATAAAGTACAAACTCTTTAGATGTCATTTAATGAATTTATTAATTTTTGCTTGTATCCTCATATTTATCTAGATTAACCGTGGGCATATGGCGCTGACAGCTGATGTACAGGTCTCCTGCTTAGGCTACAGATACTATGTTTCAGATATATGTACCAAATTAGCTTTATCTGTCTGTCTGCCTGACAGATTTTAATGAAATTTGGTATGATGATAGCTGGTTATCCGGGTCAACATATAGGATACTTTTTAAAGCGGGAAAATATCTTATCTCTGAGAAATCTATACTTAATGTCAAAACATAAATAGGGACGAGCCCGAGCGGTTCCAGGAAAAATAATTAAAATAAAAACTTAAAAAAAAACCGACTTCCAGGCACTGAAAAGTAAAAAATAACTAAACAGGGGTTTTCATTTAGAATAGATACCTAATCAGAAGTTTAGTTTAGTTTAGTTTTCGAAGTCGGTGCCAGCCAATACATCATTTTTTTTTTTAATTTTTCCATTTTTAATGCAGACATAATAAGCAGGTAATTTGTAAAAAGAAAGATTTTTAAAAATATAATCGATAAAGCCATTTATTTAAAAACCGCTTGACCGATTTTGATAAAATTTAAATGGGTGGTCCCTGGGAAGAATACACTTTGAAACAAAAAAAAATATTTCAAATCGGTTCAGGCGTCTTCGTGTAATCGGTGAACATACATAAAAAAAAGTTTCCGACGAATTGAGAACCTCCGCCTTTTTTGAAGTCGGTTAGAAATATATTGCAGCTTCCATTCTCCCTTACCAGTAAGCATATCAGTGATGAGTGTCTGCAAGGCGGTGCGGCCGGCGGGGTCGCTGGCGTCGTACACCCGCAACATGCAGCCTAGCTCTTGCAGTACGTACTGACGGGTGCTGAAGCCCACTGGATCCTCCGTCTCAGAGGGACATGGTGACTCCATAATTCTGTAGAAGATTTTGGACTTCGTTTAATAATTTTATTGATAATACTGTGTGATTAAAGAACCCTCGGAATGCGATCCCGACACGTATATTATAAATTTTAATATGTTTATAATATTATATAAAATTAAAAATTTGTAATATTATAAATTGTTTGGAAAAATTTAAATATTTGTATATTATTAGTAATTACTAATTATTGATATATATATATATATATATATATATATATATATATATATATATATATATATATATATTTAAAAAAAACGTGTATGTGTACTTATGTACGCACGTAAGAAGTTATACTTTTTTGACGTCACAGAACAAAAATAGAAAGATTTCAACCCGTATGTCAGAACTCTCCATTTGCAAAAGGAATGATAAATTAATAAAAATAATAAAATAAGGCATATCAGGCATATTACAATCATATATTTATAGAATATAATTTATGAAAAGAATATAATATTATGTATCATTTGTCAGACAATAACAACGGTTACCATGGCAACAAACAGTTAACAGCTAACTTCATCATGTCGCTTTTTGGCTGTCGGTGTGCGCGCGCATCGTAAAAATTTTACTCTCATAATTTTGTCCAAACGTTCCAAAAGAAGAATAACTTCAAAAAGACTCACGCTCTTATATATCCAGTCAACACAATCAGATCAGGCAAAACAGTTTCCAATGTTTCATCATCTTCTATTCTCTGCAAATGTTCAGCAAGATGGCGCCAGTACCAGGTTGTTTCTTTATTTAGCTTTTCAGCAGGTATGAGTCGAAGAGTCTTGTCTGTCGGAAGCCATTCTAATAACTCTGATATAGGAAGCCGCCTGTTAACAATGGAAATAATCATCACGATTTATAACAATATAAATCGTGATCGACATTTGAAGATATTAAGTACATTATTTTGACGACACGTTTGGCTCAGTTTGTAGTGACCCTATTTGCGGTGCCAGCGGTCGCGGGTTCGAGTTCCGCTGGGGGCATTCATTTGTGTGGCATGTATGATTGTACTCCAGTCATGGGTGTTTATATTTATAATATGTATGTATTTAAAGTTATATATGTGTAGTGTATCAACTATCTGGTATCCATAACACAAGCCTCGTAGCTTACCATGGAACTAGATGGAGCTGTGTGTTAATGTCTCAACATATTTATATTTATTTATTTTAGCTTTAACTATTGGTCTTATTTAGTTATATCAAATGAAATTTAAAACAGTAAAAAGGGTACCATACCATAATCGTTTTTTTTTAATTTGCATGGCGACCATTATGAAATTCGCCGCATTCAGCAGTAGTACACACTGAAAATTTCAACTCTACGGTTCATGAGATACAGCCCATTGACCAGACAGACAGACAGATAACGGAGGCTTGGTAATTGACCATAATTTCATTATAGTTTCATGATAGCTTAACAACATGAACCTTAAATTAGAATTTAATTATGAAAATAAAAAATAAACTAGAAAATTATTAAAAACAACAATAGACACTTACTTAAATAATGACTCCAAAAGTTTTCCTGCAACATACTGCGAGTCTTTCGCGTCATGAGCATTATCCAATCTAATAGCTTTTAGTAGGTCTACTATATTCCCTTTAAAAGTGCTTAACCAGCTTGGAATGACTATCTCTTCTACGACGCGACGTACACGCGGACTGCGTTCATTCAAACCCACCTATCATGATAAAGATTGACAAAATCAACTCACTTCTATTATGGTTCAATGGAGAAGTTTCATGATGTTGTTTATATTATACTTAACACAATGGAATAATAATGTAGATCATAACTAATAAATCAGTACAAAAGTTTTTGAAATTATTAATAAATGACTGTAAAATTAATTGTTATGTTTGCAGTCTTTCACTCGAGCGTGACGTCATTTTACCTGACTAGATCGTCGCACCACAAAATAACACCAAATAGCTCAATTGTTTCTAAGGCACACGTGAGCTCTCATGCTGTTCCTATTTTTTTTACGTACTACTACTTGTTTTTTGTTTAAATTTTTTTAAAAGTTTAAGTTTTTAATTTAAATTTCGGTTGTTCAGGTCGTGACGTCACGAAATTATTCTTACAAGCGCAACTTTAACACTAGAAAGACGGGCGGGGGTCATATGACCCTTTTTGGAATTCAGGGTTAGATAATTTCAAAACTATTGGTTTTTTTGACATATCCTCTCGTGACTTTTATTAAAATGGTTCAAATTTACATTTAAAAATGTTTACATTGTTATATAATCATTACATCATAAATAAATTATACATCTACCTACAAAGACGGCACCGGTCATTTGACCCATGCGGCATTTGTTAGAGTAAACATATCCAATAGCGGGTAAACTATAATATTTATATTAGCTGTAGTTGTGAAATATAATGAACACAATTGTACTTTATTTCTACTCTTGCTTTCGTCAAGTAAACAGTGTTCTTTAGATGTGTTACTATGCCTCGACTTACTGATAGTCAAATATTAGCATCACTACAATCTTTGCCTGAATATCAATCAAATGGTGAAAGTGAAGAGATAGATAGATACCAAAATGATCCCGAAGAAGAGATACATAAACCCGAATCAAGCTTTTCGAGTAGTGGCGACTCAGATGATAATATACCAATAGGTAATTACCTACTCCATTCTTTGCATTATTAGACATGATTTGAAATATCTTAATGGTAAATAAGTACATGTTATATTTTTTACAGCTACTGTGCAAAATCAACAACAACATAGAGGAAGAGGGCTAAGAAGGCGAGTGCGCGGTGTTCGCACTCCACTCAATGATATTGAAAAGAATATGTTGTCATCTTGTGGAGTATTGTGGAGAAGCACCTCTGAAAATGAACCTGGACAAGCAGGTAGACGAGCACGACACAATATTTTGACTAAACAACCTGGGCCGACTCCTTATGCACGAAGGTAAATTGGAGATAGGTTTATAACTGCTTGGAAATTATTAGTTGATGATAACATTCTGCGACACATCAAAACATGCAAAGAGACTGAAGCTCATCGAGTACTTGGACCTTCAAATTGGTCAATTAAGTTACAAGAACTTGATAAATTTATCTCAATTTTATATGCGAGAGAGATAAGAAGTCACAAACAAGACAGTGCGTAGAAGAAACTTTATACTGCAGCTAGCTCTTGAACTCAGTGACATTTCCGATGAACCTGATGCCTTGGCGGCGGAGTCGTCTACTGTCGGTACGAGGAAAAGGCGTCACTGCTCCTCTTCTGGTTACAAAAACAAATCAAACAAGGTTTGCGACATATGTAAAAAACCTTTGTGTGGACAATGCAATCAGTCAAAAACTTTTATTTGTCATATTTGTAAGTAAAAGTATAAGTTGGAGTTAATAAAAACATAATTATGATAAGTCAAATTGAGGTTTAATTTTTTTTCGCTTATTTTTTAACAGTTTTTGGGACATTTTATTACATAAAAATTATTTATAAAGCATGGGGTCAAATGACCCCTCGCCGTCTTTCTTGGTAAGTTAATTTTTCCGTCTTTCTAGTGTTAAAGCTTCATAATTTTTTATTTTGTTGAGATATTTTAATAATTCTATCACATTTTTGTTATATTTTACTCTAACTTTTATAATACATAAAAAAATTGAAAACTTCTCCATCCTATACTAATAACTTATTTCACTTTGAATTTCCTTCAAGTTAAAAAATAATAATATACATAAAAATTGAAAATGACTTTCTTTTTTTTAATTAAATTAATTACTGTAACCAGTATGTAGTGCATGGCATGAGCCTGACACCTTCATTATTTAAAGACTGGTCCTTGCTTAGATTATTGTACATAATAAATTATTTATTTATCTTTTCTTATTGTGAATTTTTCTCGTTTATATTTTTATAGTCTAAAAAAGTAATACTAGCAATGCAACTTATAGGTCAACTTTGCTAAATTTGCTACACTTCTTTTTATTAGGGGTTTTTTTTTCTATATGTTATACCTTATGTTGTGTCTATATTATTACCTTTAAAGTTAGTACTCGTTGTCGAACTCTTAACTGTGTAACATTTATAGCAGATATATGTAGAAAAGCAGCACGCCGGACTGCTTCATCAACATCACAAAGCCTTTCAAGGACAAATGGAACATTCCGAGTACATTTTGCTATTGACATTACTATAGCCCTGAAAACGCAGAAAGTTATATTTTATATAAAAATTGCTTTAATTACAATAAATTAAAATTAATTACATTAAAATTAAATTATTTTGTTTAATTTGGTACACTTATACTTTTTTATGAACTAAATTTAAGCTAACGTAACTACATGTCATAGTAAAATATTTTGTGTAGAGTGTCAATTAGTAAAGACCTCCTGTAATGTCCGACATTGAGATTTATCTCAATCTTAATGGTCATGCAATTCAACCTCCTACCATCTTTTTCAATTATTATCTATGCTTGCCATCTCTGGAGTACTAGTGATTGGTCTAGACCAGATTAAATAGTCTCAAAGCAAATATAAATCTTGCACATTGATCTACCTTCTCACAGAAGAACTTGGATCACAGCTCATATGAAAACGGTAAGCTCTTGTAACTTCATCATCTGGCTCCATTGGATTTTGCAAACGCTGTAACGCAAGGGCCGCACGACACCTCACCGCACCACGAGTGTCTTGAAGACGTTGCATCTAACATATAACAAAAATTATTCAAATATAATAAAGTTTGTAAATATTTATATAAAGACATATATAAAAATTCATTTTTGTTTTTATACAAGTATTTATAAACTTATCATCACTATTTTAATAATATATTGATACCAATTAATATAATGTAGTAAATTTTACAAATAAACTTACAAATTGTTGTTAAGAAAATATAACAAAAACTTAAATTCCACTAGATGTGGAATCTATATTAAATTTTAAGTTTTTTTTTTTTAATTTTTCTTTACCTTAATGCTTATTTGTTCAATACTTACTGTACTTTACAGTAGAGAATATTTTTCCTCGTCCTAAAAACGAACCTTTATTCCTAAGATTTATATATGTATATAGATAAAATTTTTTTTTTTCTAGTTTTTTAAAGTAAAATATGTATTTTATACCAATAGAATTGACATTCAAATGTTAATATTCTATATTAAAAACTCATAAATTGGTCATTTGGACAAAAAAGCACTGAGTTGATATTTTGTTATTCCTTAAACCTTTCACTTAGGTATTTAAATTAAGTACATATATTAGGAATTTTATCATAATATTCTAAGTGAACTATCTTAAGTATGACATGGAAAATTTTTTACCTGTGATGTAAGTAATTTATCACATAAATCATCATCCAGTGAAGCATCATCTCCAAGAGCTGCAAGTACGGCTGCCAGCAGTTGACTTGCTCTATATCTGACCGATTGGCCTGATACACATTGACACTAAAAACATATCCACATAAATTAAATAATCAATGAAAAAAGCGTTGGTGCGAAGAATAGAATAGAAAACACTTACATCAAAAATTATTTCAAAAATAAACATAAGAAACTCTTCTTCATCATCAAGAGATGTGCAAAATGTTGCTACAAACTGAATAACACGATCTACATTTGCACTTGTATCTCCAAATGTGAATAAATAGTGAAGAGCATTTTTAAAACTTTCTCTAAAAAAGTCTTGGTCGATCTGTAAATAATAAAATATATCAATTGACGTCGTTTCATTTTAGTGAGTAATAAATGGATGATTATGAAAATAAATACCATATATATTCCTACCTTTTTGTAAAGCTTTATCATTTCCTTTACATATTTTTTGTGTTGAACCACATTGTATTGAACATTTTGAAATATTTTGAACATAGTTGAATTGTTTCGCGGATTTGGCTTCCCAACCGCTTGTTGTACTTCTACATCCGTCGGTGCCATTTTATCAACAAAATATTAAAAGCCTTAGTACTTGTTAAAGATCATATAATTCAATTTTTAATTATAATAAAAAAATCATATAAATCTCATTCATTTTTCACAACAAGCAAATCTGAAATCAGTTACAAGTAATAATTTTAAATTTGACATTTGAAATATAGAACTATTGTCAGTTGACTACTTCATTTATGGTTGACTAGTACAGATTATCTAGATAAAGTTGCGACAACTGTCAGTTTTGATAATTAATGTTGCCTGTAAAAATAATTTTAATTTTTATCTTTTCATAATTCTGTATTTTTAGTTTTAAAAATAATACATTCTACTTAAAAGTTTGTTTTATAAGTTATGTATAAAAGTAAACTAAAACCAACTTAGCATCTATGTACACAACGACGCGACGATTTAACCAAAGGTTTTAACACATCGTCGACTCATATCGATCGATCTTCGACGCCTGACTGACACGATGTGCTTATTTAAATTTTAAGACATATGCACACCACGTTTCAATAACTCGTCGATAATGCGCATATTATGAACGTCTACCGTCTGAGCATATTGTTCGTTGATAAATTTACAAAATGCAGATTGCTTGCCGCTTGCATTCATTTCAATATAAAACCGTGATAAGCGTGCGTCGCAGTGCGTTCATTGCACGTCAAGCGGACAGTGAACGCGCGTTGACCGCGTTTAAAAATGTTGTCGTGTGCATAAGCCCTTATATTGTTGAAAGTAAATCTTATATATTTAAACGAGCAATTCTTGTATATTTTTATCTTTATTTATTTATACCAGCGATCTCGGAAACGGCTCTAACGATTTCGCTGAAATTTGGTATGTGTGGGCTTTCGGGGACAAAAAATCGCCTTATGTCTGGGAAAACACACGTTTTCGAGTTTTCATGCAGTTTTCTTTTGTATTATTCTACGCAGAATATGGTCGATGATTTCTTACCTCTTACTTACTTTCTCGTGGTCAAGCGACCAAAAGTGCAAGATTAACAAATCAATAGCGTGTATCTGAGATCGAATCTCGATCGGATACGAAGTTTTACTGTTTTTTTGTATTTATTCAAGTTTTTAGTTCTTTTTATCTAAAAAATACGATAAAACAAAAAAGAACACTTCGCTCGCCAGGTACTATTATTTATTCCACCAAAAACATTTTCATGTAAAATGTTGCCAAGACAAGACCATATGGCTCGCACTGTCAAAAAGTTATCAAATCTCATGTAGAGTCAAGCTTCGAACTCTACATACCCTAACTCTACAAGCCTTAACTTAACAAACTCTACACCTTAGTCAAAATATGTGGTTTAGATAATAATTAATGATAACAATCAGTTTTTGAAGAAATAAATTGATTAATTATTATCAATGTAATTGTCAGTGTGTTTATACCACAGATATAGATGTAAATCTATATCTGTGGTTTATACTATATTATTTCCTACCGGCGAGTTGCGGAACTAACTTCAACCGACGAAATCACTATATTTAGTACCTATTTCGTTTAGGAACAATGTTTATTATAAATATAGATTCAAATCTATAGGTATAATAAAAATAGAATTCTGTTCGTTCGTTCTGGTCCGCTGGACCAATTTGGCTAAAAAGACTTCTCCTAAATTGATTGTAATAGTCCGAATATGGTTTTTTTAAACTGTCCGAAAAATTCACAAATCGGGAGAAATGGAAGATAATTTTTTCTATACAAGTTCTGTATGACCTCAAAGACCATGAATTCTATTGGAATTGAGATAAAACAATATCCGTTGGGCTAGCTAGTAGGTATACAATAATATAATTAATAGACATATCTCATTTGTGAAAAATATTTATTGTGTAATTAAAGTTATACAAAAGTACTTGTAGTTAAGTAATTAACAGGAATTAAAAGAAGCATAAAATTAATATAAATGAACGATATGTGTTTATTTACAAGGCTAACTAAAAAGTCATTTTTAAATATACAGAAATATCATTCCCATTTTAATATAAGTAAAAGATTATGTAAAGTACATTTTTATACATTTGTGCAGAAAACAATCATAAAATATAACCACCATTTCTAAATACCAAAATAAGTATTTCAAAATGGCTATTATAATACATGACATATATGGCTATCACTTGTAGATACATACATATATATATGACATTAATTATAATAGCTGGCCTAGTGTAAGACAAGTACATGTTATTCCAGTTACAGCGTTTAGCCAAATAAAAACGCCACACAAATTATAATATATAACTGGATATCGATTTAATTACTTTATTATTATATATGTAGTACTATTAAGCAATATTGCTATCGTACCACATGTAGAAGTGTCCCGAAATCATTCATCATTGTGACAGTAAACGATTCCTACCTCTTTTTTTACTTGACTCATTCTAAACTAGCGTCACATTTCGTCGCTAGTGGCATGAATAATAGATATATCTTATAATATATATATACAGTCGCATAGAGCTTTACGTTGTAGGTCTAGCAAAGTAGTAATATTACGTTCATAAATTGTCAATTTCTTTTTTACCTGCTCATTATGACTTATTACAAATTTTTATATTTTAACCTTTTAATATCAGTTCAATCAACTACAGAAGTAAATACTTACATGAATTAATAATTTGTTAAATGATTCAAGTGCCACAAATTTAAAAGCAAAATACTTAAAATTAAAAAGCTGTAGAAGTGTTTAGTACCGTCCTCTTTTTAATCTAAATCGTCAATAAGTGAATCCAATTCTTTTTGGAGTGTAACAGATTTTTCTTTTTGTATGAGTACATCATCTTTCAGACGATCAACGTTCGCCATGAGAAGTGCGTTGCCTTTCTTCAAGGCATTTACTCTTGTTTCGTGTCTTTTCAAGCGTTTCACAAGATTGTCTTTCTTTTTAGGTAAAGGTGCATCCTGGAAAATAAAATCGTTATTAAGCAATGTCTGATTTATTATGTCAAGCTTTTTCTGTTACCTGGATGGATTTATTAAAAATAATCTTTCTTACCTCCGGTTCGCTTTCACTTTCGGTTTCACTCTCAGTATCCTGCTCGGTTTCGGTCTCAGTTTCCTCTTCTTCCTCGGTCTCACTCTTTTTTTCTTCCTCAGATTCTTCATCCTCATCATCATCATCTTCATCATCTGTACCAACTTCCTTCATCATTGCAGCCATTTTATCGACTTCGCGCTTCAGCTCTTTAAATTTACGCTTTTCTTCTCTGTAAAAGAATTTTGATTTGAGATACATTGATCTACCAACAGTTGTATTTATAGATAGAGACAAACATTTGGACAGAATTAAAGCCGTGTTCACAGCTGTATAACAAAAAGTACATATCGTAATTTATTATAATATTTACTTTTACCGTTCATATAAATGCGATGAAACACAAAAGTTCCTGACAAATCAACGTACAGTAAGTGGCATGAAAAACACCAGGCAATTCATAGTAAGGCCTTTCTCCCCCAAAGTTACTGTCAAGCGAATCGAGTTTTTAATCCCCGACGCAAAAAGAGTGGGTTTATAAGTGTGACGTGTCTGTGTGTGTGTGTCTGTCTGTGGCATTGTAGCTCCCGAACGGATGAACCGATTTTTATTTTGTTTTTTTTTTTTGTTGGAAAGGTGAATTAGTCGGGAGTGTTGTTAGCCATGTTCGAAGAATATCAGTCTTAGATGGCCGCCGCCACAAAATGGCGGATTACCTACATATTTTTTCACAACTTCCTCAATTTGGGTATCAAATGAAAGAGCTTGACCAGTAGAATACTATACAGTATAATAAATTTCAAAATGGTCGTCACAATAAAATAGCAAATTACATATTTTTGGAGTTTTCTTTGTCTCGGGGGTTACTTAAAATGTTTAATTTTATCTTTTGTATTATATCAATGGTAGCCGCCATACAATTTCGCTATAGCGAAATATAGACCGCACACGACGTAATGCATCGACTACGCGAAAGGTTGGATTTCGTGCTATAATTATAATATTTATACTACTATCCTTTTAAACTTTTTGTGCTATCGTTTTCAACGTTCCTAAATCCAACCCTGAGTCTACGCGTCTGATACCAGTCGGCACTCGGCAGTCGCACGCTACTGGTTATGCTAGTCACACGCTAATCGAGTCGTATATACGTCGCCTAAAAATGGCGGCCGAACATGAGTTCAACATAAAATTTGTACTGGAAGTTGAAAAATATCCTTATTTGTACAACTATAAATTATCCGAATACGTTAGAAAGGATTTAGCGGATAAAGCATATTTTGAAATTGAGCGAAAATTCAATTTAATATAAATTATTTTTTTCAATGTACGGGTGCACCAAAATCTTTTTCGTCTATTCATATAATAATGTATAGCCAAAGAGGTCCTCATCGCTAGAGTTATTAGACATTGTACCCACTACCCGACAACTCAATAAAGAATGAACGAATATAATCGAATTTGGGTAGCGTCGTGTGGGAAAATCGGTTTGATTCAGTCACGTCACAGTCGGGTAGCTTATAAATATCACCGGCCGCGGGAGAAAGGCCTAAATCAGATTTGAAAAAAGATACTAACTTTAAGCACGCTTGTTGATTCTTTAGTGCAATCTTGTACCCCATCCTTTCTTTCTTCATGTTGTCTTGTTTCTCCTTTAAGTGTCTTATCTTATTCCTCATATTGCGAATTTCTTTTTCCATTCGCTTTTGTTTCTTTTCTTCACTCTCTTCCTGCAAATTAGTTTAGTATCATACTTTATAAAAATACTATTAGTCTAGTCAACAAATGCCATTTACATTTAGGTCAATTTTTTTCAGCATTCTCGGAAAAATATGAACGAGGCGTCATTCGATTCGGAATGGCATGTAGATAATTTTTGAAAAAAATCAAGTGTCGCTTGCAAAAATTGCTAAAGTTATAAACAATTAACTAAAAATAAAAAAGGAGGTTTAGTTTTTTGCAAATATCTCAAAAACTAATTGCGAATTTTCAAATCTAAAAAAGATAAAAAAAGTAGGAAATTTCCTAAAAAAAGTCTCATCGCCCGGAACTGTAGGACCAATATTTATAATATTCTCAGAGGGATGAAAATATGGCTTAAAACGGGTGCTTTGGCTTGCGCAAGCCACACCTACTTGGGACGCTTTATCAATAAAAAATATTTTAACATATTAAGTAAATATAAAATTTAAGAAATGAAAACATTCTGGGGCTTATTGCTGCATAGGTAAATAAAAATAAGCAATAAAAAAAATGTAATCTAGGTATGTGCGCCTGTTTTAATTTACATAGTTTGCAAACACTGACAACACAATTGCTTTTTACACTAATGCAAGAAGATTTACTTAATCAATTAAAATGATTTTTTGTTGAACTAATAAGTTGAACAAAAAATAACACAATTTCATTTCATTTTCATCAAGATTGTTATCTTACAGAACAATTAATGAAAAGTCTATATTTTTTATTTATTTAATCTATTACCTATTAAATAGCCTATAAAATTTAATGGATATTTCATTAATCTAGGTTTTCTCGTGTTTAGGTATTTATTTTATTTATTTATTGCATATGTCGCTAACGTAGCATACCTTTTTAGAGTAGTACATGATATGACAAAATAACGATCTAGACTAAATGATGTCCTAATTACAAGCAACACTGCATTCTAATGAGACATCGACGACACTAGTGACTCACTCTTGCTTCGCTCGGGTTCGTTGATTTGAGGGATGTTTGAGGTTGATTCCCCATAGAAACTTTCATCACTATTTTCACCCCCTTAAGGGATGATTTCCGGGATAAAAAGTCCTTCCCAGGGTCTCAAACTATCTTCTTACCAAATTTCATCTAAATTGGTTCAGTAGATCCAGAGATTACCACTACAACCTTACAAACTCACAAACTTTGCCTCTTTATAATATTAAGTACTAGCATTTCCCGCGGCTCCGCCCGCGTTCAGATGATCAAAAACCAAATTCTTAGGTTTTACACATTCATTTTTTACTAATAGACAGCTATAGATTAATTTAATATATAGCTGATTATTTAAATTACATAATGATAACTTTTCTTAATTAGCGCTAGTTAGTAATATTTTCCAAAACGATTTTCAAAAGAAAGTGTAATAAGTAAATAATTCTAAGCGAATACGTTTCTTTATTTCATATGGCTCGGCTAATATGATTAAAGTCGCAAGCATTTTATTGTGTCCTTTAAGCCTTTACCTTCCAAGAAAAGGTGTCAAGAAAAAGTGAAAAAGTTGAGATATAAGAGTTCCTAAAATACTTTTTCATAGTTTTTGAGATATGAAATATTTTTAGTTATCCGCTTTGGCAGTTTAACAGCCATAAACTTGTTTTCCATAAAATGTTATAAAATAATATAAATTGAACTTATTTTTACGGTGCAAAAAATGAGTAGGTATTGTGGAAACGTAAATATTATTCGTATTTATTTTAGTGTTAACCATACAAAACACGTAAGTAAGAAAAACAACATAGCATTTTGCTATACGAAATCTAAAATGCGCGAGTTGGATTTATATTTGCCCAGTTTTTACATTAAAAGATTAAAAAACATTAACATTATTTACTAAACAATAAAAATTTACAAATATTCTCATTTGAAAATTGTTTCGGCCTACAAAATATTACTAATATGTTACTAATTTATAAAGCTAAAAAGTTTGTTTGATTGAAAATTTAAGCACGGGCAGGGCCGCGGGTAATTTAGTAGTAATTATAGTAAAGTCATAGAAAGGTTATATCTGTACATTTTTTTTTGGATAAAACTACGTATTTTAAAAACACATGGCGACATTTATTGTCAAATAGCTAAATAACACATAAATAAATTTTCATTAAAATAACTATTTTAATGAATAAAATAGCGCTGTTAATATTTCTTTTAAGATAAGTTTTTTTTAATAGTTTTAACAAAATATATAAGTAAGTTACCTTGCTAAAGTATTAATAGCATCATCGTGCTTTTACTTTAACCAGTTTTTGTATTTTTTCTCAGAAATGAGATATTTCCCTGCGGTAAAAAGAATCCTATGTGTTGACCCGGATAACCTGCTATTACCATACCAAATTTCATAAAAATCCCTCGTGGTTTTTCTGTGATGCGGTCACATTCAGAAAGACAGAAGAAATTCTAAAAACTATAGATTCGGGCTCTATATCGCTAATAATGAATATTTCAGTAAGATTTTTCGAAAAAAATATTAAATTTAGGGGTTCGGCTTAGTTACAATTTTATTGTATGTATAGTTACTAATTTATGAAGCGAAAAAGTTTGCTTTACTGATAATTTAAACACGGGCGGAGCCGCGGGTGATTTAGTAGTAATTCTAATAAAATCGAAAAAAGGTCATATCTGTACATTAATTTTTTTGGGATTAAAACTATGTATTTTAAAAACACATGGCGACATCTATTGTCGAATATCTAAATAACACATAAATAAATATTAATTAAAATAACTATTTTAATGGATAAAATAGCGCTTTTGATAATTTGATTTTCAAGATAAGCTATTTTTATAGTTTTTGCCATATTTTGTAAGTTATCTTGCTAAACTGTTTACAAATAGTATCGTCGTGGTTTTGTTCCTACCAGTTTTTGTATTTTTTTTTTCAGAAATGAGATATTTTCTCGCGGTAAAAAGTATCCTATATGTTGACCCGGATAACCAGCTATCATCATGCCAAATTTCATCAAAATCCCTCCAGTGGTTTTTCTGTGATGCGGTAACAGACAGACAGACAGACAGACAGACAGACAGACAGACAAAAATTCTAAAAACTATAGATTCGGCCTCTGCATCGATAATAATGTCTATTTCAATAAGATTTTCCAAAAAATATTTAATGTACAGATTCGGCTTAGTTAGAATTTTATAATATGTATAGATAGATTAGTGAGCAAAAATAAATTATATCTATAAACATTAAAAATAATCAATTAATAAAGCTTAAAAAGTACCTCTTCTTCTTCGGATTCCTCTTCTTCTTCAAAACTGTCATCCTTTGTCACGGAGAGTTGTTTGATGGCGTGACTGGCACGTCTTGATCCAACATTTGTTGGTATGATTCCCTGAAATAGCCACAGTAAAAATATTAATTTCATTCGATATCTATAGGTATGTATATATTACAATATTGAAATAATACCATTTGAATTTACTTCAAATCAGAGTACATAACAGGAAAATATTATGCAGTAGATTTTGTTTCCTAGTCAGGTCAAGAATTAAGTGCTTCTGATGAGCAATTGTTAATATTATAATAGGAATAATAGAGTTTATTTGTTACCTCAATATCTTGATTATTGTTAGTAAAAGCGTTATTAGCAAGGTTGTTATTAGCGTCAGCAAGGTTGTTCTTAAGTTGTTGGGCTTCAGGGCAGTTAACATCTATATTCAATAACCTACACTGCTTTAAAAAGTCAAGCTGACTCTTTTGATAGAAAGATAAAGGCTCTTCTGATTTTAGGAGTTCTTCTATTTTGTCCTGTAAATTATGGAATAAGCAAAACTATGTTAGTTGCAAAGCGGGGACGTCAATTAAGTATTATAAAAAAGTTAAAAAAATTAATATATTAATCATAGAAATATTTAATTATAGTCCACGTTGTTTATAAATATGACATAAAAACATAGTTTTATTCTCAGGGTACTATTAGAAAAATCAACATGTGGGTTACGTGTTAATTTATTTAAAAAAATAGATTGTAATATAATGAACAAATAAATTACATACCGATAGAGCCTGTTCTAATTTTTTTTCTAATTCTGCGTTTTTTCGTTTCACTTCTTCTAATTCTGTGAGAGCTGTATCTCTTTCTTCTGCTGCTTCCAAATATTGCTTTTCTAAGTTATCTGCTGTTTCTTTAGCTTTTTCAACTTCCATTTTTAGATTATTAACTAACCTTTCGTCGTACGCATCTGTGACCGATATAACAGTTTTATGCTGCTCTTGCTTAATAATAGCTCTCTCTCTAGCAAGTTCAGCTTCAAGATTATGTATTCGAGTTAATAAACGCTTGTTTTCTCTTTCTTGAGCTTCTTTGTTCCTGTAATATATTATAAGCACTTCAATTATAAAGTTACACATTTTATATTATTGATAACAATTAGATATGCCAATTAAAAATGTTTAATATTGTGGATGTAACATTTACCTCAGTTCAATTGCTAATAGTTGTTTGGTAGACTGGAGATCATCCCTAACTTTGTCGATATCATCCATTTCATCAATTTCTTCTTCTTCCGCACCTGGTGGCGCCTAGTATGTAAAATTAATTAATTAATAAAAAACCTTTTTCTAAATATAAAAGTTATTTAATGTATCAGAGTGTATACTTAGTCTAGACTAGAATAATAAGCTAGACCACTTTTTTTATTACATCATTACTTACTTTTTTTTTATTGTTTACTTTTTTTAATATTTACCTCTGCCACCGATGCACCTGATGGAGAAGCAGCTAAATTTGCTTGCGACATGGATTTCTGTACTTGTTCCTCAATGGTCATTTGTCTTCTAAATTTCCTTAAACCTTCCAAATTAGGTTTGCTTCTATCATTAGTCTTGACTTTCTTCAATTTTACTCCCTTATTGATTTCTTTTAGAAGCTCATTGTGAGAGTTAGGTTTTTCAGATTCAAATATAAATTGGTCCTTATTCTTAACTACTACTGATCGTGTTATTATTGGACTTGATCTGAAATTGTTCTACAGCGTGAGTTATAATATTTACTAATTTTGTAAATGTAAAAGTAACTTTGTTTGCATAGTGGTTACCTTTATATGTTTAAAACGCTAAACAGATTTCGATGAGACTTTCTTACTTATGAAGCAATTTATGTAAATTGTGTTATAGGACGGACATAGGCTGATTTTTATCCCCGTCCCGATTTCCACACGAGAATGAAACCGTCGGAAAACTAGTGTTAAATATTATGGAAAGCCGATTCTACAGAGTAATAATAATAATAATTTAATTACCTATCATTACAAACAACGTGTTTTAATTTTTTTCCTTGTTCCACCTCCTTCATCATATCGCTCCAGTCAGGCCTTCGCCTCGGTCTGCTCCGTAGTTGCTCTATTTTTTTAAGCTTCGTTGGATCAATTGGAGCTTTTTTGAAGTCCGGCGGAGGCGGAAGTTTTGGTGGCAATGGTGGAGGCATTGGTGGTGGTGTTGGTTTTAATAAACCTTTGCAAAAAATTGGTAATTATGATTTCTACATGTATTATATAAGTAAAAACAAGAATTTTGTTTTTAGTTGCGATAAAATAATAGTGCAGTAAGCTCATTAAATTAATAAAAATTACCTTCGTAAATATTTGTTTCAGCCACTATTGTTAGAACCATTGAAACTAACGGTAATATTAGCGCTCTTTAAATAACTTAGAAATGCACTAAGTTTGAATACGATATATTTGAATTTAGGTGCGCTTAAAATTTTAACTTTTATTTAAGAAATAACTGGGTTCTGAATAATTGTACACTTTATTCTAGCGCATTTGCATTTGCACCTGATAGGCGTGCGCGTCAAATGCGGAACTATCTCAGACTATTTTGGACCTGATTTAGACCACAAGCCTAGCACAAGAGATCAAAAGGAATGTTAATGAGTGCATCTTCGAGAAATATCTTCAACAGAGTATAGGTATAAATATGACTAAAAGTTTATATTTTTTTATCTAATATAAGTAAATATTAAGAATGAGATTTTTTTTCTATTTAGGTAGTGTGTTATTAGGTTCAAAATTAATTTTATTTATATTAGCAGCATTGATTTTATTTATATATAAATAAAAGTATGAATTCTTTTTGATCCAAGTATCTATTGATAGATTGCCAACGTTAAATTCATTTCCGATGGCGTGTTCTTTGATTGATACGCATCTCTAGCCAATAATAGGCACGTTAATTTCTAATACAAATTACAATTTTGTACGCGCGTGTGAGTGCTAAAAAATAGCCGTGAATGCTTACTTCTTAAACTCTCATTTTTGGTTAACGTATGTCCTTTGGGTATTTCATTAGCTAGAGTTTTATCAATATTTTCCTTTACGCGCTCATGCAGAGGGTCTCTCCATTTTTTAAGCATAACGTCATCCTTTGAAGGTGCTTTCTGCAGAGATGGTTTGCGTGGTGGAAGCTGAAAATATATTTTAATTTATATTCTTAGTAGCTGGAATAAAATAAATACATTTCTATCTATTGACGTAAATGAACATCTATACAGATAAATAAAATTCGAGTGTCTGTTTGTAATATAACTGCTTTTGACTAAATGCATATGGATGTATATACGGTACATATACCAAAACAATATTTTTGTACAATTTTTGTCTGTTTGTCTGCTTGTCTGTCTGTCTGTTTGTTCCGGCTAATCTCTGAAATGGCTGGACCGATTTTGACGGGACTTTACTGACAGATAGCTGATGTAATAAGGAGTAACGTGGCTACTTTTATTTTAGAAAAAAAAATAGGGTCCCACTAATATCCGATTCAAATAGGAAAGTTATATACATACATTATATTTTTTCTATATTTCTTCTATTTAAACTATAAACTATATATAATATACCTAGAGACAAACCCGAGCGGTAAGTTGCTAGTAATTAATATATTCGAGTATGAAGGTGATCAATATTAATGAAAAACTGAAGCATTTTGTCAATATTGAGTCTTTAAGTTAGAAATTTACCTTAGAATTTGTTTTCTCAAGAGGTGGTTTGGTAGTCATTTTTGATTTATCTTCTTCTTCTTTATCGTCTGCTTTTGGCTTTTCTTTTTGTTTGACTTCTTTATTTATATTGTCTAACGTCTTATTTGATTTATCTTCAATTTTTTCATCTACTTTGGGTTTTTCGGTAACTGTATCTGCCTTTTTTATTTCCTTAATACTGGATGCTTTGACAGCTTTGTCATTTACCGAGTTATTCGGTTTTGTTGTATCATTTTTATTTATGGATCTTTTATCTATAATACTAACAGATTTTTCTTTTGCCTTATCGTCAATAGTTTTCACAGTTTTGAGAATTGGTCTCTCCGGTACTTTTTCAGTGACTTTGTCGTCTAATTTTACTTGCTTATCGATAGATTTTACATTAGATTTAGTGAACTTTGGCTTATCTTCTGCAGGTTTTGAAGCCTTATCTGCTAGCTTTGCTACAGAAGGCTTAACGAGCTTTTCTTCTACTTGTTCAGAAACTCCGTTTTCTGGCTTTTCTCTTACTGTAGATTGTTTTTTTAATACAGCTGAAAGGATGACAAATTAAATTAAATCATATTATATCTTTCATTTTGTATAAAAGTGTTAAGTTATAATGGAGGTTGTATAATGAAACGTAGTGTAACACTAAATAAAAAGGGAAAATTTTGGAAACACGTGTTTATGTCCTCGTTTCGATGCATTTGATGGCATTTGCGTACGTAAATAAACATGGCGGCTGCCAAGATGGTGGATGGTCGACCTTCGCTATTTTAAAGCGATTACACGTTAGAACCCTAATATGATATTTTGTTACACAAAATCATAATTACTTGTTAATGTCTAGTAGTTAATTAGCTGAGACTTTCTTGATATGAAACTGCGCTAAATAACTGCTGCTCTTTAAGATAAATAAATTTTACATTGGATTAAGCTGTTTCAGGAAAAAATTGAAAATTATTTACGGGATACAATTAATAAAACTTAAATCGTAATTTAAATAAATGACCATTGCAATGTGATACATTGTTTGAAAATAGTATTAGACGCTATACCTAATACAGAATTATTCCATATGCCTATAATTTACTCATGGAGCATGGCATAACGTTATTCTCAAATACCTAACAAAATTTATAGTCATTCGTCTAAAGAGTAATTACATTCGAGAGATATAACATTCACGATACAAAACTAAATATTAAATAGCGGTAGAACAGAGTGCGTACATATAAATCATACAGAGTAACCCCAACATCTTCGTTTATTTTGTAAAATGTCTGTCCTCTCTAAAAATATCGCCTCGTTGGCGTCGACGGCTCAGAATATCACGACTTAAACACTTTGTATCGCGTCATACTACCAAATCTTTTTCATTTTCTCTTTACTTTTCGCGATTCATGCCCATCGACTTATATATACAGTGTAGTGCCAAATATGTCGCAGTACAAATATAATTAAGTATTGGCAAGGTATTTTAATGCAAAGTGTAGTTGAAGATTGAAAACGTACTTTGCTATATATTACAAGCTTTAATTACACGGAACAGATAAAATATATGTGCAGCATAATTAAATCCCTCTGAAATATGGTGTCTGAATCACTATTTGAGTATACTCGTAATAATGAATTCAAGTGAATTCAAAGAGTTATTGAATATATCGGGATAAAGTATCGTATCGTTAAAGCGCCATAAAATTTTATATACTTTCTGATAACGGGACTTTAGAAATATAAGTATATTTTAAATATAGTAAATAACTTTATATATAATGGAAATGTTAAAGGAAAAACATAAATTATGGAAATTCTGTTATATAATGTTATCTTCTTAAATTATAAATATTTAAAAATAAAAAATGAATATGTCACCATAATTTAGAATATTACTATCATAAATGTTCAGTATTATTTTAATATTTTTTCATAATATATACTACATATTCAGTGGGTGTTTAAAATAGGCAGATGATTGTCAGTTTCACATATAATTATAAACGACAAACATTTATTTGAATAAAATGATCAACAAAATTAGAAACTTATAATATTCTATACTTGTAGGTATAGACTATAGCCTATAGGCAGATACTATTATAGAAAATATTTTTTTTAATGTACATTAATGTTATCACAAACTAAATTTCAGAGTTTTTCACTTTCCTAATAAGAACAATTGTTTTATTCACCTTGGAAATAATCAATTGATTCATTATTTTTTCCTGAATACCTTAACTCTTCATTGTCTACAAATGTAAAGCACTTGAGTGAGATACAAAATTTACGTAACTATGAAAGTTAAACTGTAAAAAATAATACCTTTTTTGTACAAACGTCCATATATCAAATAAAAAGAGGAACACAAATAAAATTTCAGTGAACACAAGTTGACAAAGATTTTCACAAATATAATTATGAATATTTCCACTAAAACACTTCACACCACCTCACCAACTCCAGACTAACAAACTTATTCTCTCTACAGTCATACTAACAGCCCGAGTCTCTGCCAAAGTTTCGGGGAGGTGTTGACGTCACTTGTAGGCAAATTTATCAACCTATATACGAATATGTATAGTACTTGTTGAAATATTGCCCTTTCGTAAGTGGTGACTAGCAGACTTTTATTTGATACTAGCGACTCACCCTCGCTCTGCTCGGGTTCGTCCCTACATACGTTTTAACGTTTAGTATAGATTTATCAGAATTGAGATATTTTCCCGCAGTAAAAAGTATCCTATATGTTGACTCGGATAACCAGCTATCATCATACCCATCAAAATCCCTCCGGTGGTTTTTCCGTGATGCGGTAACAGACAGACAGACAGACAGACAGACAGACAGACAGACGAAAATTCTAAAAACTATAGATTCGGCCTTTGTATCGATAATAATGAATATTTTAATAAGATTTTCCAAAAAATATTTAATGTACAGATTCGACTCAGTTAGAATTTTATTATATGTATAGTCTAGCGACTTATCCTTGCATCGTTCAGGTGCGTCCCAAAGTACGTTTTAAATAGATATGAATAGTTATTGCGAGTGTACCCTGGTTTCTTCTAAGGTGACTTATGCTATTACAGATTTTTGTGTAGGCTTTATTAACGTACAGTTTTCTGGTACATTGTTTTGATGTCTCTCTTAAGGTTTAGCTAGCGTTAGACATGTAAATTTCTAAGGACGACTCTATAGAACTAGTTATAGTGTTTTCCTGTGGGAATGAAAAAAATTCTGTAGTAAAAGGTATCCTAAATGTTGACTCAGGTAATAAGTTATCACTATACAAAATTTAGTCAAAATCGGTTCGGTACTTTTTACGTAAAACGCAAACAGACAAAAATTAAATAACTATTGTTTTGGTGTCTATATTCTGTACACAATACGTTACAATCATTGTTTTTTAAAAGTATTTCATGTACAGTTTTCACTAAGTTACTGTTTTATTATATGTATATATTATAATACATTTTTATTGCTAATCTACGTATACATATATATAATATATCTACCTAGCAATACGATGAAAAAGGTACATATGTACTTCTTTTTAAGCATATTGCGCGTATGGTAAGTTTATATTGTTCTCTATCCTTCAGAAATCTAAAGTTTATTGATTTGCTCGTATGCGCTTACGTTTTTATGGCGCCGCGGAATTTTGTATAATTCCGAGCGCTTCTAAAACCAACGACACATGTTGGACAGCCTACGCTTTAACCAATTTTGTACTAATTTTATATAAATTTGGAGAGTTTGTTTGTTTGTCTGCAAGTGCTAATCTCTGGAACTATGGGTACAATTTAATTTTTTTTTGTGTTTTATCTAATCTATTTACTGAGAAAAGTTACGTGATTCTTACGTTATATAGTTGCAATGTTATTCATTACAAGTGTCGAAATTTTTGTCCTTTCAAACGTAGCGAAGCAGAAACGAATAGATTTTTTGTGAAGTGATAGGTTATGAACCTGAGGGTTATTTATTTATAAATAGTAAAAACCTGAACAAAATAAATACATTGAGAGTATGTTTTATAGATATAACAGTAAACAAATTTTGTTAGCAACCTGTAGGTGCTTTGATGAAAAGTAAGTACCTACATATGTGTTAATTTAGGACATAAGCATCTATATAAAATATTTCATAGAGGACTATTATTCATGTATTTTAGTAACAAATACGTAGAGTAGAAAACCGTTAGTTTTATAATGTATACTGTAGGTAATGCAGTATATTTAAATTTCAGAATTGTTTGGAATTGCGGAAAGATAGATGATTCTAAAAAATCCCTTTCAATGCGTGAATAATCGTTCAACACGAGTATTGACGTCGAAATAACAACATCTACATTCTACAAACGTAGCAAGCGTAGGCGCAGATATCGTCACATATTAAATTATTATTAAATATTCACATTTCTTGTACGATTTTGATACAGAACAAGCTCTTGATAATGTATGAAATGTTTCATTTGTGTCGAAATTACTATTTACATAGCCAGTTTTACGTCATAAAACCATTACTTAATACATAATAATAAAGCAACTATTGTTAATATTTTATTTATAATGATGCAAAGACAAAGTACCTTTCCTCCTCTGTTTGTCAACCAATTTTTTTTGTTATTTCTTTTTTGAAAACAATTACTTTTTAACATAGATAAAAACAAAACAGTTCAGTATTGTCTATACTAATATTATAAAGAGAAAAGATTTGATTTTTTGTTTGTTTGTACCGAATAGACCCCGAAACTACTGAACCGATTTAGATTAAATTTGGTAAGAAGATAGTTTGAGACCCTAGGAAGGACATAGGATAGTTTTTGTCTCGGAAATCATCCCTTTAGGCCTTGAAAATGCGGATAAAAATTTGTATTAGGAATCAACCTAGGGACGGACCAGAGCGAAGCGAAGATGAATCGCTAGTTATTTTTAAATTTTCATTTATGATTATGGCGAATACTAGTATTTAAAATTGGTCCAGTGCCCTTATGGACTTAACCAATTATTATTAATCGAGTCTGTATAAATGTAGGAAGACTTTTTAAATAAAACTATCTTTTCGGATTATTTCGCGGATTTATTTTGATTTTTGGTTCCCGACGTTTCGAATGCTTTACAGCAATCATGGTCACGGGAGAGACTAAGGTCTTAGACATCTCAAAAGCGTTATATACTTGTTACAGACAGTGCCTACCCACAAATTTAAAAATGATTTTGAAAATTCAAAAATGGCACCAGAGTACCTTACAATATTTGTTGATTTAATTCTAAACATATTAAAAATATTAAAAAGTTTAATAAGTATTATAATTAAATATAATTTGTTTAATTTTAACTGTTATTATTATATAATAAATAATTAATATCAAATCAAAATCAAAATATTAATTATTTATTAAATAATTAATTATTTAATAAATAATTAATATTTTGATTTTCTTTGTAGTTAGACATATTATAGTAATAGCAACACTAAATAATATTACATTATTAATTCTTAAAGTTTTTTAAAATATTGTAATATTTATAATAATAACAGTTAAAATTAAACAAATTATATTTAATTATAATACTTATTAAACTTTTTAATATTTTTAATATGTTTAGAATTAAATCAACAAATATTGTAAGGTACTCTGGTGCCATTTTTGAATTTTCAAAATCATTTTTAAATTTGTGGGTAGGCACTGTCTGTAACAAGTATATAACGCTTTTGAGATGTCTAAGACCTTAGTCTCTCCCGTGACCATGATTGCTGTAAAGCATTCGAAACGTCGGGAACCAAAAATCAAAATAAATCCGCGAAATAATCCGAAAAGATAGTTTTATTTAAAATGTCAAATATTCGCGTAAATCTAAGAAAGTATTATGTAGGAAGACTTTATAAATTATGGGAATTTAAAGATGGAATGAACTTTTAATTCCCTATAAATTACTATTAGGTACTCTATATTTAGTATTTTCTTTAAAATGTAGTTTCCGAGATGAAGGAAGAGTGGAAATGATCGATTATAATAAGCTGTAAATTTGTAATTTAAAAAATGAATATATATATATGTTTATAAATATGTTGTTTTTTTTTTTGCTTATAATAAAATTTCAAGTCATTATAAAAATTGTATAGCACAAAAAAATCTCAACAAATGTCTTAATCGATCGGACTATTATTATGTATTTACGCGAGAGTTTGTATATGTGTGTATGTCTTTTACGGTGAAACCGCTCGATTCATCCCTACTTACATTTTAACGTTTAATATAGATTTCTCAGAGATGAGATATTTTCCCGCAGTAAAAAGTATCCTATAATATGCTGACCCGGGTAACCAGCTATCATCGTACCACATCAAAATCCCTCCAGCGGTTTTTCCGTGATGCGGTCACAGACAGACAGACAGATAGACAGACAAAAATTCTAAAAACTATAAATTCGGCCTCTGTATCGATAATAATGAGTATTTCAATAAGATTTTCCAAAAAATACTCAATGTACAGATTCGACTCAGTTAGGATTTTATTATATGTACCTATAGATTTTATAAAGATTACCTAACAAATCAACAGACGAATCGTGGGCGATGAGCAAAAACAGACATTAGTCACTTGTAGTACAGAAATTAGTACCAACTGCTTTGTCAACATACTCACTGAGAAGATGCCAGCTGAATCAATCCTAATCTATATTTATTGCTACTATAAATACAATAAATAGAAGATGCATTACTTGTCAATAAAAGGGATAACAAAATAACTATTAATGTACAATTATACCTATTATCTATCTATATATATAAAAATCAATTGCCGTGCGTTAGTTCGCTAAAACTCAAAAACGGCTGGACCGATGTGAATAATTCTTTTTTTGTTTTCTTGGGGTGATGAGTGTGTGTCAGGGGTGGTTTAAGTAAAAAAAAAATAGGGAAAACCAAAAAAAAAAAAGACAACTGGAAAATCGAAAAGTTCAAAACTGTTTACTTTTGTACCTATGTATATAATATTTTTTTTTATTATTATTTATTTGATAATTATAGTATGTACTAATACAGCATTTTTACATAAGTGGACCCACAAAACTGTTTGCACAGTTTGTCTGCGGGATTAGAGTCTCACGATAGACTTAGGTTATAATATTTAAAGTTTAATTATGTTAAACTGTACATATAATGGTTTTTTAATAATAAATAATTTATATCAGCGGGCAAACTATTCATATAATGTTATATAGTCTATCTATTCCATACTAACCTTTAAAACGTACCTAGGGATGAACTCAAGCGAAGCGAGGCTGAATCGCTAGTATAATTATAAAATAAACATATTAACAGATTAAAAGAGTATTGGGCATTGGGAAAAGCGTAGGCGGACTAAACAGGAATGTTATGGGAAAATTAAATGTCACGACAATATTGTTGTTATTTTCGTGCTCTACGTTACGATGTATGAATTAATCTCTTAGAATCTTTACGCACAAAAATATTTATAATTTCTAGACTTCTACGCTTTTGAGACAGCGTAAGTCTAATGTCTTAATGTAAACATTTGCTTTTAATAGGTAATAAAAATACGTACATTTTTTGGTAATTGTATTTGCAAAATTACAATTTACATGGTATTTGAATAATTAGTCATATGACAAGCTGACTGAACTGTCTTCTACATTTAAATAGCGAAGATCATTAATTATTATCATGATTAATATTGTTTTACTATACTGTTTACGTTTATTACAAACAGTACAAATTGAAAAAGCATTTGTATATATGCAAGTACATATATTCAGTTGTTGCAGTTCGAAAAATACCTCGACGAACTATCTTTTTGGATTAATTCGCGGATTTATTTTTATTTTTGGTTGCCGACGTTTCGAATGCTTTATAGCAAGCATAGTCATGAGAGACACTAATAAAGGTTTTTACATTTTAAAGGCGTTTTATACATACTTATTACAGACAGTGCATACCCACAATTTTACAAAAATGATTTTAAAAATTCAAAAATGGCAGCAGAGTAGGTATCTTACAATATTTGATGGTTTTAATTCTAAATATTTTTTTAATAAGTATTTATAATTAAATACAGTAATATTATTTATTTAATTTACAATCAAAATAAATCCGCGAAATAATCCGAAAACATACTTTTATTTAAAATTAAAATGTAAAATATTCGCGCAAATCTAAGAAAGTATTAGTTTTCATAAAATTTTATTAATACCATAATATTATGTTTCATGAGCTTTGGCTGTATTATCAAATATAGTAAAACAAACAAACTAAAAAAATAATTCATCTGTTACTATGTAGGTAAGTTCTATTAATTATATACCTACAAAAGTAAAAAGATTACTATTTTAATTTGAAAATATATATCAAATGAAATTATCATCCGGACTATTGTGAATGAGCTTATTTTCGATTTAATGTACTTTTGAATAAATAATAATTGATGTATAATTGTGTTGAGATGTGTGTCTTCAATGAGAAGAGAAAACTTTTTTTTTTCAAGAGAAAACTTATGTATTGCTTATTTTAAGTACTCAGTGTTTATACACTGAGTGCACTTGTGTCTGCGCGTAAACTTGTGCACTATAGTGCACAAGGAGATATTATATATCTCCTGCGCAGATGGCTAGCCTGCACGGATACTTGTTATGCGCTGTAATATCATCTACGCACATGGCTACAGGCCAGTTTTCATTATTTTCATTTTTTCGAGTTTTCATTCAGATTTACCGCTGTGGTTGATATCGTCAGGAGGACAATCTATACTTCTATACTAATATTATAAACCTGAAGAGTTTGTTTGTTTGTTTGTTTGTTTGTTTGTTTGGTTGAACGCGCTAATCTCAAGAACTACTAATCCGATTTGAAAAATTCTTTTTGCATTAGATAGCCCGTTAACTGAGGAAGACTATAGGCTATATATCATCCCGGAAAATGTACGGTTTCCGTGGGATAGATTTGTTTTTTTCTAGTAGAAGTACTATAACACTTACGTTTTAAAGGCTTGGCAATAGGTGTAGCTGCTGGTGCTTCATCCACGCTCTTGGCAGGGCTCTCAACTGGCTTTAACTTCTTCTGAGTCCAGGCAGGAGGTGCATCCGAGTCCTTGTCTTTCACCCATGGCGGCCTGAACGTCTCCCGCTTAGGAGCGGTGTCTCTACTTACGTTACCGATTGGCATTGTTGTGTTCTGAAATGTGTGACTGTGTTACATGTTATTTTCTTATTTAATTACAGAGTGTTTTTATTGGTCTCTTTTTCTAAATAGCTCTTCTTTTTTGACTAGACGACAAGTATACCTACATATATTCTTCATTTTAAGTAATAATGTTACTTAAAAT
The DNA here is from genome assembly GCA_905404265.1 of Fabriciana adippe. NCBI lineage: Eukaryota > Metazoa > Arthropoda > Insecta > Lepidoptera > Nymphalidae > Fabriciana > Fabriciana adippe. Next base: position 7,810,079 of record FR990001.1, on the reverse strand, counting down.
TAATACGAATGAAGAAGTTGAGATACTTTTTTACACTATGGACTCACAATTTTTAAAATAAAAAACGTCGTGTACATTTTTAATATACTGAATTAATCATGGTAGTCCCTTTTTACTATCGCACATATTGGCCACTTAATATTGAAAAAATGTTTATATGGATGTAATATTTTAATTACAGATTTTATTCAGTATAATATCCAACAATATGTGCGTTATTTGCTTGTAAACATTCTGTCGTAGTTATTTCTATTGAGAACGCTTGTGCCAAAAATATTGCTGATTAATTTTTGTTGGATCGGATGCAATACTATTAAAATTTAATATACTACACTTAAATTACGTAAAATATATAATTAAGGATTGACGGTCTTTCTGACATAGTGTGAGATTACTTGTTTACACTGTTCACAGTGCCAGTGATTGCAGGTTCGAATCCTGCTCAAAACATATGTTCGGCCTCGATATTTGAGAACATAGACCTAATATACAATGAAGAACAAATAAAAACTTCTAAGTGTAGTTTTAAAATTATATTTTAGTTATAATAAGTTTGCCACATCTGATAGCATGTATTATTACAATACTCAGCGAACAGGGGCTACTTCTAATGAATAAAATGTGTAATTAACTGTTATCTTCTTAGAAAATAATTTCTTAATCGTTTAATTAATTAAATTCTGATTTGAAGGACAATTTTAAGAAGAAAAAAAATACGTAATGTGCATATATATAAATAGTTTGTAGTAGGTATTTATTATACCATTATATTTGATTGTCGTTTTTATTAATTTAAGTTTTAAGATTACATACACATATATGTATGTACTTAAATCTCTTTCTGATGATATTATTTAGACAAAATAAACTTATTTTCGTCTCGACTTAGAAATTCTTGTAAGAGAACATGAACGAACAAAAATGCATTAAACCGTTGTCTAAAATAATCTATTGTGTATCTTACTAAGTGTATGTGAGTGATGTGTAAAGCACAAAAGTGATACGCACTTTAAAGAAAACACTGAACACTGCACTAAAGGATCATTATATAGAAATAAGTTTAATAAAAAACTTTATAAAAAATACATATGAAAAAAAAAGATTCAGGACGCGACGATGGGCGCGCGTGCTTACCGACTAGCGGAATTTCAGCAGAACACACTGGAACTTATAAATAGGCGAGCGAAGATGCCATGTATATTTTACATATAGAATGTATAATTCGGGATCTCTCTCAGCACAATTATATCATGTATACAAGATTCTATCACATTTTGCCGCGTTGTATAAAATATTAGATGTTGTTTTAAATATTTACTTATTAACATATACATATATTTTGCCTAACAAATCTGTTCCTCAATTTCTTTAAGAATATTTTTTCATTTTATCCGTAGGTATACTGATCAAGCCTCTTCAAAAATCAACGTGTAAAATAAAATTATTCATAAACCATAGATATGCATTTTGTACCCGATGTTTGTTGAACAAATAAGATGCAATACAAACCAAAACTGACAGTTATTAGAATTTCTATTTATCTGCCTGATTCCTCGGAAATGATTACACATATATATATCTGTAGAGGAACGTAAAGAAATTAAATAAAACAAATAAAATTTATTTAAATTGGTAAAAATAATTAAAAGATGCAACTTGTGTTCGCTATTCCACGAACACTCATATAAAACGGAGGTTATGCTTAATAGTAACACTACATCTTACTATTATATACGAGTATGTACGTAAATTTTCAGATATTATTTACACCAGCGATCTGCAACCCACGGCCCGCGGGCCGCATGCGGCCCGCGAGGTGCTTCCATGCGGCCCGCGGCCCGTGACTGTTTTACAAAGAAAAGTTTTTATGTTTTTTAAGTATTTTGAATTTGTAATTACCGAAAAAATGAAAATGTTCCTCGTCTCATAGATAAGCATTTAAGAGTCATTTTAGGAATTGTCACGTTCAATGTTGTAGTGGACATATTTTGTGGTAGGTATATGCTTTTTTGTTTGCTCTCACAAGTGCGGCCCGCCTTTACTAGGTATAGCCACCTTGTGGCCCCTGCCTGCTAAAAGGTTACCGACCGCTGATTTACACTATAATTACGAAATGAGTTTAAGTTCTTTTGTAAATATTAAGGCGCCTATAATGTAAATATAAGTGCATATTATAATTGCCTTAATTTTAGTATTTTTTTTAATTAATAATTTTAAAAATTAAGGAAGCATTTTTTACCTGAATTTTTTAAACCAAGTAGTCGTGTAAATTGAAAGGACATAACTTCCTCATTTTGTTAAGTAGAGGAAGCAAGTTAAAAACAATTTATATATAAAAATTCTTATAATTTAAGTTATAAAATTTTAAAACTTTTTGTTGTTAATGTTAAAAAGAATTTTAAGCTTTTCAGATACATACCTACATTCATTTTAAGATTTGGTCAATCTTTTAACGATAGAAAGCGTAGCAATCATTAAGTTAAATTATAAGAAAATCTCATTTATGAAATTGAAATATATTGATCTGATCTAATAATATTTTTTAATTTTAACTTTGCTTGCTTTGCTACTTGCTTGATGTTCATTTGTTTTTATTAGAAAAAATTGAAATAAATAGGTATTCAGTATTGACATCCAAAAGTAGTAATCCTACAATTTTACTCTTTTAAAAAATATTCTTTATAGTGTATCTTTTTAGAAATAAGTAAAGTCACATGTGTTTTACCTGACTGCAAGGAAAGGGTTATGTTTTCGCGCCTATCTTTGTATGTTTGTTTGTAATATTCTTTATTCCCTTATATCTTCCAAACCACTCGATGGATTTCTTTGATAAAGTATGGTTAGATTCGTCTCATTAGTCCAAGTGTTGCTAGATAGGTGACATAAAAAAAAATATGGGGGCGGCTAGATTTAATTGTTTAAGGTGAAATTGTTTTTAATCTTCTTTCTCTGCAATATGGGTATGAAATTAAAGGGCTCGTAACAAGGATTCCAAAAAGGTATAACATCCCTGTATTACTTAAAATAATGATAATTAAAACCATATTCGTTTATTAAAATTCATTTTTAGGTTTCTTTCATCATTTTTCATTTTAAATAACAGTTTAAGATATACTAGCAGAACCCGCGGCTTCGCCCGCGACCAAACTATGAAAAAAATTTAATTTACACTTTATTTGTAATTAAATTTACACTTTAGGTATTTAGCAAGCTCCACTACCTGTATTTTTTGTACATTTTTCTACTCCATCTTTCCAAAGTTAGAGGAAGAGAATATAGTGATACAATCGCATACAATGTTTACGACTTTAGAATCGTGTAACATGGCTTATATGCTTTTCTTTTAACTAACATACTAACAGGCTAACATATACGTTATTTTTAACGGACTTCAAAAAAGGAGGAGGTTCTCAATTCGTCGGAACCTTTTTTTTTATGTAGGTTCACCGATTACTTGAAGACGCTTGAACCGATTTGGAAAACTCTTTTTTTGTTTCAAAAGGTATTCTTCCCCGATGGTCCCATATAAATTTTATCGAAATCGGTCAAGCGGTTTTTAAATAAATGGCTTAATCGAATATGTTTTTATTAAAAATCTTTTTTTTCTTCTTACAAATTACCTGCTTATTACGACTACACTAAAAATGGAAAAATAAAAACTTAAAAAAAAAAACGACCTCCAGGCACTGAAAAGTAAAACTTTTTAAAAAAAATAAAAACCGCCAGTGCCAGCCGCGGTGCCAGCCGATACAAATCAAAGCACACCGACTTCGAAAATATCTGATTAGGTAACTATTCTAAATGAAAACTCCTGTTTAGTTATTTTTAACTTTTCAGTACCTAGAAGTCGGTTTTCATTTTATTTTTTTAAGTTTTTACTTTTCAGTGCCTGGAAGTCGTTTTTTTTTTTTTTTAAGTTTTTTTAAACACCCAATGCTAAGTACACGGTGAAGCTTACAGTTTCCCTCTTTCTCCTTCTTTTTCAAGTTACGTATATAAAGTGCCATTCTTATTTTGTTGTAATTTTTTGCCCGCAAATACGCTCGCGTGGACTGAACAATTTGATCAGTTTTAATTTCCATTGAATTTATATGTTGTCATATCGAATTTTTAATATTATGTCTAGAGTAAAACTCTAGATTCACTTAAGTTAGTCTACACTAAAAAAACCAACCACAAATATAGGTTAGGTTCTCTCTCTCGCGCTCTAGGTCTGTTATAGTTGTCGCTGCTGTGGCCAGGCTAAAAGTTATACATAATTTTCCTTTGGATTCGGAATAATTTCCGTTCTCTGCTTTATATCTCACACAGTTAGTGTGCATTTACAGAGAACTTGAGCCATGTTACTCTATTTAAATATATTTAACAACTCAAACTTCACCGCCCAGTTTAACCCACTTAGGGGCTGAATTAAAAAAAAAACTACAATACATGTTTATTTAATTGTATTGAAAAGCATTAATATCAAGTTTCGAGTAATTCTAATCATAAACAAATTTTTCCTCATATAAACAGCACAACCACCTTGTACCCTTTTAAGGGATAAATTTCGAAAAAAAGATATCTGTATTGTTTTAGTTTTCATTTTAAAGGTAAATACCATTTTCCATGCATCAATTACAAAGTTTTATACAAACTTTCATCCACTATTTGACAGCCTTATGGGATGAATTTCAAAAAATGCTAAAATACATATTTATTTAATTGTATTGAAGAGCATTAATGCCAAGTTTCAAGTAATTCTGATCATAAATAATTGTTTGCCCATATAAACTTTATCACCCCCTTTTACCCTTTTAAGGGACGAATTTCGAAAAAAATCTAATACATATATTTCTTATTTTTCATCTTAAAGCTAAATACCACTTATCGTGTATTTCGCGTTAAGAATAACAGAGTTTCATACAATCTTTTATCCCCTATTTTACCCACTTAGGGGATGAATTTAGAAAAATCCTTTCTTAGCGGATGCCTACATTGTATAAGGAATATGTCCTCTAAATTTCACGTTTCTACGACCAGCGGTTTAGGCTGTGCGTTGATCGATCAGTCAGTCAGGACAAAGCATTTTATGTATATATAGATAATGATTTAAAGTTGGTTAACAACCATTCTCGCTAATTTTCCTACTTAAAAATACTTAAAAAATAAAAATATATACAACTTATATGTTTAAAAGTAATTTAAGATAAAAAAATTGCTAAATATAAATTCAAGTGTCTAATTGGCAAAAACTAAAAAGCTGTAAATAAAAAAATATACATATTATAAAAACAAAAAAAAAACCGATTGCATAAAAGCTAACTAAAAAGACGAAAGCAAGTTCACGAAGGAATATAATATTATGCAGTCGGAGATATATACATTTCATCCTTGTCACATACTCGTATGTAGCACTTGTACTTTTATGCAGTCGGGTTTTTTTTATTTTTATAATATTTATATTTTATCATCCTCTTTAAGTACTTTTTGTAAGATATTGAAAAGAAAGTAATGAATAAATGATTTTATGTGTATATATTATTCATCACAATATAACGACTACTGCGGAAATGTCGTTATCTGAAATTTATCGAGACGGCCGGGCGCGTTTTTAAATAAAACTTGCCTACGTCATAGCGTCTATTTTTGATGCTTTCCTGCCTTATGTTTACGAATTATACAGATTATTTATTACATAATGAACTTAATTCATCTTCAAAATGATAATGAAATCATTTAAATTGTACATATGTATGTATTTATGTATGTTTCAGGGCATACCAGGCATATTCATTACTTATTAAAGTATAGGTTAGAATATGTGAATTATATAGATATGAAAATCAAACATTTTTTTTATTTTAGTTTAAGAAAGACTTGGGTTTGATTCTCCAATGGATTTCAATTACCTATTTATTATAATTAATTAATAAAATTCTCTAAGCTTATGTAACTGTGTTGATTTCTTGAATTACATTTCATCATACAACATAATTTAAATTAGATGTTTACAAAGTTTACTAACAATCTGAGATCCACCTATTGTAATGTGTGGCTTTGTTCTTGTAGAAATCTATAGTTCCCGATCGGAGAGACGTTATCAATTAATAAACTTAAAGAGGTAAAAAGCTTATTTTATTATTAAGCCATATTTATTTTATCTTAGAAGTATAAATACTTTCCTTCTTCTTCTTAATTATTCACGTCTCCATATATAATATATTACACTGTTTTATTTGTAATCAATTTTATTCATAATGGAAGTTTCTTTCCGGCAATCATATGGCGCCGTATTTCCGGTCTCGCCTTCGCTTACGCAATGCCACTCCTTCATCACGAGCTACTGAAGTGTAACTAGACTTCTTAAATAGACAATTAGAGCATCAATTACATAAATAACTACATACCTATATACAAATGTTTATTCAATAAATTAAGAAGCTGTGAACTTTATGAGATTTAATAATTATAAATTCGATAGATTTTATTTCGATTGTAATCTTTGTGTCTTTGAAATATTTCGATATATTAAAATAATTTAAGTGACTAAATAGTTCCGAAAAATAAGCAAACATAAAATTACAGTCAAAATTTTATTTCTCCTTTACCCTAGAGGCGAAATAATAGACTTTAATTAACATCATGACTTTTTCTTTTGTTGGTTCAATATAATATGTTAAAAGTAAGCATAATCCAGTAAAGTTTAGATGTACAGGAAAATTTAGTAATTGAATTATTCTCTTGTATATTGGCCTGAATAATATATAATAAATAATAATAATTCAGCCCTTAATACTTTCTTAAATTTACGTGAATATTGGACATTTTAAAATGAAATAATATTTTCGGATTTTGACGTGGTTTTATTTTCTATTTTGGTTTCCGATGTTTCAGATGTCTCGCCCATGACCATGACGTTTTCTGTAAGTCCAGCTACCATAGTTTTATCAAGTCTGAACAAATACATGTATTATCAATAAAATTTCGTCGTATACCGTTGTACGGTATCTTTGACATAGTGACTTAAAGTTCTGAGGAAAATTACGTGTATTCAGTATTAAGCATTATGGGTGTACCTGACTTTCCTTTTTTATTTCGTCATCAGGATATCAAAGAAGCAACATGTCAGTTTAAAATATTTTGCGTAAGTTGAGGTAAAACAGTAAGAAATACTCGTATATCCAAATTGCGAGAAACACAGAGGTAAAGAACCTGAAATTTAAACCATATGTCTCGTTTATATAATTTTAACCGCAACGTTGGCAGATGACTTTTTTGTAATAGCTGAATAAGTAGTTAAGCAATTCGTACTATAAGGTGATTCAGTATTCAGTAAATAGTAAATACTAATAATAATTTATTAGAATATTAGCGACTCACGCCCGCTTCGCTCAGGTTCGTCCTTAGGTGCGTTTTAACATTAGTATGAAATAGATAGACTATATACTATATTATATATAGCTATAGCCTTTTCCAATAAACGGTCTATCTAATACAAAAAGGATTTTTCAAATCGGATTAGTAGTTCCTGAGATTGCCGCATTCAAACAAACAAACTCTGCCTCTCTATAATATTAGTACATATATGATGAAGACGACGAATTAATAGACATTATATTGTGTAGGTATAGTTTTTGTCGGACAAAGCTGATTTAAATGTTCTCGTGCTATAGAAAATAGGTTTTCCTTAAAATACATGACGTGGGCAATTAATTCCCTCGGGTTTAAAAAACTTAGATCAAAATGTGCTCGTCATTCTTTAAAATTAAACCATTCATATTATTAGAAGTCACAAATATTTTTACATTCAATAGTACGCCGAGGTTTGATTGCTGTGTGCAAGGTATTTTATTTAGTTTTTTGTATTGAATATAATCTCCGTTAAATCGTAACGAAATTTATTTCGAAGAGCTGAGAAGATTAAAGCTTGCTAGTTGCTCCTCTTTACACACAAACATATACGGAGACGGAGGCTGTATACCTGTTCGTATGTGACAATTTAAGATTTGCTTATTAATCTTCTTATTATCTCATTTTAATGTTTCTTCTTATGTTAATAGAGTATATTCATTCATTCATAAGCCATAAGCCAGTTTTAGTATGACGTCACCGATGATATTATAAATCCCTACAGTCTATACTACTTAAAAATAAAACCTGTTATCTATACATATAATAAAATTCTAACTAAGCCGAATCTGTACATTAAATATTTTTTGGAAAATCTTATTGAAATAGACATTATTATCGATACAGAGGCCGAATCTATAGTTTTAAGAATTTTTGTCTGTCTCATCACGAGAAAACGATTTTGGTATGATAGTTGGTTATCCGGGTCAAAATATAGAATATTTTTTACTGCGGGAAAATATCTCATCTCTGAGAAATCTATACAAAACGTTAAAACGTAAGTGGGGAGGAAACCGAGCGAAGCGAGGATGAGTCGCTAGTTAGATATACATATATTGTATAAAAAGAATCTATACTAATATTATAAAGACGCAGAGTTTCTTTGCTTGTTTGAAGGCGCTAATCTCAGGAACTACTAATCCGATTTGAAAAATATTTTTGCATTAGATAGCCCGTTTATTAAGTAAGCCTAAAGGCTATTATATCATCATGCTACTACGTAAGGGAGTAGAGCAGTAATCATAAATGTCAACAAATATTTCCATACATTATTGTAAAAGTATATATGTATATAATATATAAACGTAGGGATGACCCCCAAGCGAAGCGAAGGCGAGTCGCTTATAGTAGTATTAAGAATGTAATAAAATAAGGAAAAAACAATTCTACTTATTATTAGTTATATTTTCGCGCAACTAACATCGTACTTCTTAATATAATATAAGATAATAATATGATAACAGAGTAGGGATTCCTTTTGTATCAGAAATACGAGGTTTATGTAAATAGATATATGTACGTAATAAAGTCCATATAAGTATTATTTTTTTAATTCCTGAAATGGTTTCTATTAATTGCTTCTGCATATATTTATTTATTTTTGCGCATTATTTTTATATTTACATGGAAGTAAAAATTAAAATCTCGCCTACGATTTTATCTTATGCGAAATTGTTCTACACTGGATATATTTAGAATTGAGAATTATGCTAATGATTTTAACTTATATAAAAACGATGTTTTGAGATATTTTATCATATATAGAGTATTACAACTCCTTATTAAATTAATTTGAGTGTAAAATATAAACATTCGATGTAGTAATTAAAGGTGATATGAGATAGACTGTTGTAAGTAACTGTCACGCTCTATTTATATGGAGACAATATCTGTAGCGATCGATTAATTATCGTTCTTTTAAATTAAGGATCGTATGGATCGTATGTACGAGTATATCTCTACATCTCTATATCTGTTTAATATTCGAATCTTCGAGGCGAGACCTCAATATAATAGTGCAAATTATACCTTTGTTTTTTTTTAATTCTTCATCTTATATGTTTAAGAGACTAAAACGAATATTACAAAAGTTGTAATATGAAATTATTTATTATTAAGTTAATAGTATAAAGAATATAATACGAGTATAAAATTAATTATGTATTAAAATTTGGGCATACATTGTCATACGGGAATGGGGAAAGTACCCATGTTATTGTGTGTTAGTGCCATGTAATTTTTACATATATATATTACAATAACGAAATATATCTTATGTTTATTTATACTTTATTGCCTTTTGTTTATCGCTTTCTAATTTATTTGTTTTTAACTGTGACCATGTTATCAATCATAGAGCCTAGGTTCTGCCCCTTTTGCCTAGAGGATTTAGGGCTCAACCTGTTTTGTAGCTAAAAGCTTTTCAATTTTTTTTTAATTACATACTACCACTAGTTTTTAGTACTGTTTTGAAATAAATTTTAAATTTAAATATAGGAAGGTATTATTAAAATCAATAAAAAAACGATGTTCAAGTTTCACGCCGATTACACAGGAAAGAGCAAATTTCACAGGCATGAGATAGAAAAATGATACGTTTAATAGTTCCCTTATTAGATATTTTCAGTAGATCGTTGTTAATGATTTATTTTATAACAAAGGGCAAGTCAAGGTTTGTGCTATTTCTCTTATTTCCATCGATCAGTTAGTAGTATTTTGTGTCATTAGTAACCAACTCTCGTTTCCGGGTATCTCTAGGTCACGTTTAATACGATTATTATCCCATACAAAAAGTGTTAGTGTTATATTGAAATCTCAATGGAGCATCTCTACTCAGTTTTTCATGTAGGACCAAAAAAAATCATGAAATTCTTTTAAAATATATAAAACTCGTACTTACATAGGTTTGATAAAAAGTTCAATAGCTTATATTTGTAGGTAAATATGTCTCACGAATAAAGGTGTACTTATCAGAAAGATCTATCTATCAAAAGATCTTTAGTTGAATTTGTAGTAATCGATATAATCATTATTTATTTAAAGATAACATTTCTTGCATTTATTATTGTTAAATTTTCATAATTAATATAATTATTGATATAGTATTCAGCCCTTTTAACGTCCCACTGCTGATCACGGGTTTCCCTTCAATGCGATCAGGCCGCCACGCTGGCCAAGTGCGGGTTGGCGGACATATTATTGATACATAAACCCGCCGCCGTAAATTGTATTAAATGTAGAAGAAGACCACATTATAATAATCACCCAGACCCTTCTGACTGATTTTGGTCATGGCAGCCAATCTTAGTTAGACAAGCCAACTGTGTGGAAAATATATGAATGCACAAGCGTGTGTACAAACACAAATGGATTTTCTAGTACTTTTCACTCTCGAACTCCGTGGAATACCGACACGACCGGAAATAAAATGCACGAGAGATATATGTGTTCTCCAAGGTACGAGGATAAACCACCGTAACTTCCATACAAGACGGAACAGGAAAACCCAATAATTATATTCCGGACTTCCGGGTCTATAGTCATACATACTAGCCACTAGAGTCTAAGAGTCTAGACCAACGTGGCAGTCAAAGCGAGACTATCCACAGCGTGTACAGTGTGTCTATATGAATTATTATTATTCCTTTTCCCCTGTTTTTAACTCTCTAAAAAAATTAACTGTTTCCCAAAGTTTTTTATTGCTAAAGCTTGTCAATAGCACTAAACAAACAACAGAAGAGTAAAAGGTACTGAACTGTTTTGTCATGCCTATTTATATATGCACATAAGTAAAGATAATTTATGTCAAATATAATTATGCTAGTTACCGAGCCTTTTAACGATTTGATAAATAATTGGTAAATTTAGTTGATAAAACTTCAACTTCTAATAAAACTTTTGTAACCTCGAGAAACTTCTGAGTTTTAGGATAATAGTGATACTAAATGTTGAGCTCTGTCTTTATATCATCACACGAAAGAGTGGTAGGTACATATATACGTAGTTTCGAATTCAGCAAAATAGTATCCCACATATAAAATAACAATTACCTATACCAAGAGACATTCGTATTCGTGTTAATAGTTTTGGAATTCAAAAATAAAAAATATTATATACAGATTTAACTCATCTATTATTTTATTATATGTATGTATAAGAAGTTTTATAGGATATCAATAAGTAGATATACTATAGATTTCAACAGTAGTTTCTCTCATCCTTAAAATGATAAGATTTACTTACGTATGTTTACATGCTGGAATTTTATATAATCGGTAAAAGTGATTACCCGTCAATAATAACACTTGAAAGACAATTATTACATTATCACCAATCGTAGGAAAATATCTCGGCCGAATCTTTGTGAAGAACCGATTTCTTATCTGATATATCATTAGCATTATATATGTATGAAAACAACTTATTGCCGCATTACTAATAAGGTTTCCGAAGTTAACGCCTCGAACTCGCCTCGAACCTCAAAATCCAGTAACATAGAAATATAGTAACACATTAGGTAAGCTGCCTCATTGTACGTACACAATATATTAACTGTGTTTATAAAGTAAATATACTAGTTTTATACTGTTGCTTTACCTGTTAAATTTAAAATAATTTTAGGAACTCTAAAAAGTGTTATAAAATAAATTCTGACCAATTAACCAAATAGAAAACTAAATATATTACAATTGAAATATTAATTAAAGTTATTGTACAGATTTTTTTCGTCCAGAAATAAAAGAAATACGAGTATCGTACATTTTTATTTTTTTTTATTTATTATTAGATATTTTATTTTATCAATAATATTCGATATACTCTTCCAATACTTTAAAACTTAATTTGTCTTTTATACTTTGCCAAAAGTAAGCGTCGCCATTTTATTTATTTTTTGCGATCGTGTTCTTTTTTCAAAGTTATATACGTTTGGACAGTCGATATAAAACCTGTTTAGTAAACAATTTTATATTTCACGCCAATTTCGAGATTGATCACGGTTATATTTAATATATAAATTGACTGTATGTAGTTTATTTTAAATCATAAAACTTTTTTTTTCCTATTTTCAAGAGATGGAGTTTACTTCAGTTTTACTATTTCTACATGGCGTTGTTGCCGTTTTCAGTCTACCTCCTCCGCGACTTATTGCCAATAATGGTAAGTTACTTTTTTAATTTTTTACACCCTATATTCGCTTAAGAGTTTATTATATTATAAAAAGAGTCGTAGACAAAACCTATCCTTTTTACATATCCTCTCCGTATGAATATTCAAATATAGGTAACTAATACTTTTATTCTTTTAAATGATAATTAAAAGAAATATCTTGAAATAATTAAACTTACTTTCGCAAAATAAGCCGAACGTGCTCTATTTACATTTTAGTCACTACTACAATATAAAGATTTTAATATAATTAAACAAAACTTCACAGATATTACAGTAGTCTCTCGAGATGAGTGGGGAGCATCACCACCCAGCAGCCGGTCCATTCTTAACACTCCAGTCTCACTAGTGGTAATCCACCACACTTACATACCAAGGGCGTGTAATAATAGGCGAGATTGTAGTCGGGCCATGCGATCGATGCAGAACACCCATCAGGTTACCAACGGCTGGGCTGACATCGGTTACAAGTGAGTTATTATATATTTCTTACGTAAATGTTCTCTAAATCATATTGCCTATTAGAAAATGTAAAATGTGTATAATAAAATAACTAATTTTTCTAAGATAATATCGGGAAGGGCAATGTCCGATATCTTCTCCTTTAACTTACCTGATTGCATTATTATATTTAGATAGATCTTGATAGGTCGCTATTATGAGAAAACATTAAAATAATATTTAATCTATTAATGGATTCTCATAAAAATAGGTTTTTCAAACGTAAACAAACTTAAGGTCTCCTGATATTATCGCATAATGATAAAGTTACTTTAATGGACTTATCTTGCGTGTGAGCAAGTACATAATTTTAAAATATTTTATACAAAAATGTTATGTCAAAATAATAGAGATGGACAGACTGAAGATGCAGTAAGACAATTATAATAATAATAATACGTATTTAATAATCCATAGTAAGTAGTTGCTTATATTTATGAAAACAATTAAATTATGCGTTATTGTATGAAAGTTATAGTAATTTCAGTAATATTTATTATTTATTGTATATTTAAATAATAATATCAAAAAAAATATCAGTTTTGCAGTAGGAGGTGATGGGAATGTTTACGAAGGACGTGGATGGAACAACGTTGGTGCGCACGCTGTTGGCGTCAATACGAAAAGTATTGGCATCGTACTTATCGGTGATTGGGTTTGTAAGTATCAGTTAAATCTATCTATCTTTGATTTTGAGAAATGTAGGCGTTGCATTTGTTTTTTTAAAACATAACCCCACCTTTTTTATATAATATGTTCCTTTTGATAGTACGTATAATTAAAAAGACATCGACATAGGATGATGGCGTCAAAGATAACAAAAAAAACAATTACATTTTTACATTCACAGTATTAGTAAGTACCTATTGACGTCATGTCGTCGTGTGTTAAATGTCTCTTCTGATGATAAAGTTTTATTGATAAAGGTTTTCAAGTGTATATATATACCCTAACTCTAAAATATAGCAAATAACATTATTTTGCGTTAGTAAATAATTTTTTAATTGTGATATTATACGTCTAATAAAAATAACTCTAACTATTTATAGAAATTGCCGCATCTTTTCTATCTAAATACATACACACATGGTAAGCTTGTAATTTAGGTCTTCAACGTCTCGAAACAATTAATTTCCCATTAGACTTTAAACTTCAAAGAATAATATTATATTCAGGGGGTTTCCCTGTGGTGTGAATGGCTAGTGATATATTCATTATATGCACATTTACTCTTTTTATAATAATTGGTTTAATTGTTATATATTTTAGGTGTATTAAATTACAAAATATTTATACTTTTATATACATTTTAATATTTATCTGTACGTATAATATAAGCACATGCAAAAATTTTAAACTATTAGTCAAAATACGTATCATATATTTTTTAATCATTATATAAACAAAAATTATATATGAATAACAAGGATATATTTCTTCATAGCTGTTGTACCACCGGCAAACCAACTTGAGACTACGAAGAAGCTTATTGCAAAAGGAGTGGAACTTGGCTACATCAGTCCAGAGTACAAATTGGTAGGACACCGTCAAGTTGGCAGCACTGAGTGTCCTGGAGAGGCACTATTTAGAGAAATATCTACTTGGGATAGATTTGAGCCCGTGGTATAAAACAGCAAAATTCATACATGTTTATTATTTATGTAATATGATTAAAATAGTAAAATTAGATTAGAATAACAAAAACATAAGACGGCTTCCAAATAAAACGAAACTTATTCTTAATACCCATTTTTATAAAAGTAGTAGTAACTTTTCAAACAGGTCGGTTAGGTTTATTTTTAGATTTATAAATTCAGCATTTAAGAGATCAAAAAAGTATTTTGTTTTGCGAACTAAGAAAGTAGGGGTCTTATTAATATATATATATAAAATAAAAAGCCGTCTATTGTATAACCATGTACCTGTTCACAGTTAATTTATTTTCAACTCTACCTCTTAATTAAATGTTATTTTTTTGTTATTTTAATTTCTAGGTTATTGTACACTAAATTAACATACTTTTGTGTTTAATATAAAATACAATAATTTAATGCAGTTTCTTTCAATTATTATCCACCCTTAGTGTTCATTATTTTTTTTAGCTTATGCTTTTTACATACAATATTTAACCTAATTCATCTCGGATAATTGGTTTTCAAGAAAAGTTGTTTATATATCAAGATTATCCATCGGACTACTATTATAATTACGAACATTTCTATATGTCTGTTACTTCTTCACGCTGTAACGACTGCACGGATTTGGATGAAATTTATATATATCTTACAGTAACCCTGTTGTATAACGTTAGGGAAGAATGTTCCATTCGAGCTCGCTGAGCTCAGGCCCAGGTAACGATTCCATCGTTAAAAAAAGGTAGTAAGTACTAACTTCAATAGACAGTGAGTTCTGCATAACCACCTGTATGAATGCACGTGGTAAGCGTTTCCCACCTTAAAAAACTGCACAGGTGACGCTCGACGTGCCCCGCCAGCCCACCAGCCAAGTGAGATCGTGTGACTTTTTTGAAATAAAAGCAAAAACGAGTAAATATCAATAGATATTTTACATTTTTTAAGTTAAGTTTCATAATATTTATGACCGAGACTAATATGTAGCGACTTAAAAGACGTATAAAGTAGATTGTACTGTTTAGAGTTGAATAATATTTTCCATACCATCTTTAATTTCTTTTTTTTTAAATAGCTTCAGTTTGCTATTAGACATGAAAATTACCCTTTGTGTATAAATAGAAGGTGTAAATGTTTGACCAACTTAAAAAAAAAACACTCATTTGAAGTTGTTGGTGAAAAATTCGAATTTCAGTCTGTTTTTATTTGTATGTTATTCAGATTTTGATTATCATTCCATTCGGTTTAATAAATAAGTATATTTGGTTAAGGTTATCAAGCTTTATTGAAGTCTGCAAGATCTTAAAGAAAGTTTGATTTACTCGACTTAACTTTTAAAAAAAAATATCGATGTTAACACTAAAAGTGTTATTTTAACATAAAATTAATATGTAGTTAATATTGTATGGAATTATATTAACATTTGTGAAATATAATATATATGCTAGAAATATATAATTTAACAAGACAAAGTTACTTTTGTGTATTGTATTATACAACTCCTGTATAATATACAGGAGTAACTAAAATATAAGGCAATTTTTTTAGATATCTATATAAATGAAAATGAATGGCTAAAGGCTAATGTTCCTAAGCACAAAACTCGATCAATTCGGCAATTTTTCTAAATATTCGTTGAAGTCCGAGAAAAGTTCTTATGAAGAGAAATATTGGAAAAAATCCAGGAAAAAAGTAAAAATCACATGATATAAACAAAACTACAGTACATAAATAAAAACATTACAGATACACACTATAATTATATAAATGTATAAGTTTTATGATATATAATAAATATAAATACATAAATACTAAAATTATATAAATGTATGTGCATAAACATACATACACACAAGATTGCCAAACAGAAATAATATATATTTTTCAAGTTTGGGCAAGAAAATATTCTTTTATGTTGGCTTTAAACGCGGCAGTATAAGAGCTCTCCTGTAGGATTTATAATTATCTTTTTTATACAGCACTACAGAAAATAAGAAAATTTTAATTATTAAAAATATGCATTTTCTCAAATAAAATTGTTTAACATTTAACGTAACCGGTAGATAATTGAATTGGTCGTTTGAATTATAATAATTCAATTTATCATAAAAATATTTATTTGTACGATAACACAATAACTTGATACTACTTTATTTAAATATATACGTACATACCGAGCAACAAAACCAACAAGAACAACCCGAAGCGAAACTATTAAACCTTAGTTATTCTAACAATAATAAAAATGAGGATGATTAGATGATGATAAGGTGTTTTTTTTATTTTCTTTTTCTCTTTTTTTTAAGGTTCCGTGCCTCAAAAGGTAAAAAAGGAACCCTTATAAGATCACTCTCTTGTCCGTCTGTCCGTCTATCTGACCGTGTGTCACCACCTATTTGAAATTTATACCAGATACTGAGGTCTTTAGTCACTATTAGGTGTATAAAAATCAAGGTCCTGAGTAAACACGATAAAAATATATGGACAAATTTAGATTTTCGCGAAAACTTGTAAGTACCAAAATTTACCTTAATTTTCAACTTTTCATTTTTTGGAATTTTCGTTTTACTTGTGCTGTAAGACCTTGCTTTTAACCAAAATTAACAATTCTAGGTCAACCGGAAGTACCCTGTAGGTTTTGGGTCGAAAACCTAAATGGTAGTTTCCGTTGACCTAGAATCACGAAATTTGCCAAAAAGCAAGGTCTTACAGCGCAAATAAAGGAAAAATTCCAAAAAATAAAATAGTTGAAAACAGATTTCCTATTTTGTACGGAACCATCGGTGGGCGAGTCCGACTCGCACTTGTCCGGATTTTTTTATTTCAAAAATATGTCAGGCCTGTCATACCTTAATTTAAATAATTACATATAACGGTTCTTATTAAAGTTAAATACTATCTTAGCCTTCTCAGAAGGACGGTACAAAGTTGTGTTAAAATACCTAGACTGTACCTATATCTAGCCTATTTAAATGTAGCCCTTTCTTAGTTTATCGTACCGAACACATTTCTTTAATTAATAATAAACATTTTCAAATACTCCACATATATCACAGAATGTTAAAAAGAAGGTATAAAAAATATATTGTTATTTCCTAAATCAACTTACAATTAAATAAGTTACGTTTTGTGAATGCCATACGAGCGTAATAGTTGCGTAGGTCTTAGCGTTCTAAAGACGTCATAATACAAAACGACCGGTATCATCCTTGTAGAGACGGATAACGTCCTCAAAGTAAAGTCGTCCTCAAAGGAAGTACTCCTTCAGTATTTTTTGTAAATAATGTTTTTAAAATGGCATAAAATCCTTTAAAGAAAAAACCTCATCCAAGCAACTACGAGAAAATGAAATTATTTGCCAAGACTCGAACCCGTTACACATCACACAGCAAATAACATATCGTAAAAAGTTGTGAATTCATCATCTCGTTATCGAATAATTAATTCAACAATTTTAGATGAGTTTAAGACGACAGAGTTTTTAGACGAGCAATTTTAGACGCCAATTTTGAATGAGAGTTAAGTCGCAGGACCAACGTGCTCTTCGAGGCACGGGGGTGAAACACCGCCAACTTCCCAACTCCGGCCAGTCACTGAGGCTTACTAAACAGAAAGACTCAATAACTAAACTTGGCCCGACCCGGGACACTAACTCAGGACCTCTGAATATGCATCCGTACTTGGTAACCCCTACACTACCGCAGCAGTCCGATAATTTGATATCAGGTAAGTACATTCATACATATATCATTATGTTTGTGTTGTGCAATTACCAAGTCATGATATTTTTTATAAAATGTTTTTTTTTCATTCATACTGAAAATTGACCAAAATTTATCGGCAATTCCTATAATATATCAATCTAACCGATATATCGCATCGATATCATTACATCTCTCATTTACTTAAATACGTAATTAATATTTTGGTTTTGATAATTTTCGTATTTACGTAGGTTCATATTATTATCATAGGTAGGTATGAAAAGGATTTACAAATTCACATTTGTAGTTCATAGTGATTTCTCATAGACTTCCTAGGACCAAATAAGATTGCACACCGCAAAAAAAATGGAGGTGAAATAAGAAAATACCTAACTATATTTATTTTATGACATAAACAGATACGTATCACTGATCACTGCTACAACAATTTTAACGCTAACTGCTTTGACAGACCTGCCGTCGGGGCATCGTGGTTGAGTGCGTAAGCGATCTTACGAAGCCCCATTAAGACGGGAGAGGTTCCGTTGGGTTTTAATGGGCAGTACTAGTCAGTACTGCCCACTAAAACCACTGATGAAACCCACATAAGTTATAACTATAAGTTATTACTGATGAGACCCACATAAGTTATAACCTGGATATATGCATGCAGGTGGTATGCCTAAATGCATTTCCCAACTTTAAAAAATAGGTAATGGTAATGTGCGCGTGGGCACTGTCGTGTCACTAAAAATGAAAAATTAAAATAAACCCACGACGAGAAATTGTGAAACTTCAAATAAAAATAAATCTAAAACCCATGACTTTCCGCCGTCTATTCAGCCGTCGCGTCGTGAGTAACTGTACATATTAATTAGTATGTGCCAGTAGCTTTATTGTTAATTAATGTGTTAAGTCTACAACACAAAACGACAAATCAATGAATGGACGGCGGAATGTCGTGTATTTTTGAAATTTTGTTGTTTGAAGTTTTTTCATGTCACAGTTTTCCGTCGTGGGATTTTTTTTAATTTTTAATTTATGTTTTATTTGTGCCTTTTTTAAGTTAAAAAAAAAAAGTAAATTCAACTCATTTATTTAAATAAAATAACCGTTTTGGAGAAACATGTGTATGCCGTAGAGGCTCCTGGCGATCTGTAATATTATAAATACTTGGCTAAGAAGATGCTCAGAAATGAGACTTATACAAAGCAAAAAATCGATTCAAAGTCGACCTAGGCGTTTCCGAGAAAAATGGTAACCGACACACATCTCTTACCCCAAACGCATATACCGTGTCCGTGGCCATCGCGGGTAAAAATCTACAAAACACAATTTTATTGTGTCTTATACAAAAAAAAATACCTTAATGTATTTAGCTGTTTATTTTTAGTTCATTTATTCCCTTATAATCCTCCTTATCTATAAAATAACACGATAACCTTTAAAAAAGTCAATTTTTAGTTGTTATCTATTTTTAGTAGATGTTCATTATTAATATACTGATATTTTTAAGCAGCAATTTATATTATAAAACCTCTCAAAGATATACAATTAAAAAAACATGAAAACTTTTATTTCTTATAGCTTAAATTATCTATTAAAGTAATCTCTAAAACCTCGGATGAAAAGATTCATCCTCGGATTTATCGTTTCATAGGAATTGGAGAGTGAGAGGAATAGGAAGCATCCTGGCACGGTAATGATATAACATTACCGTGGTCTTGGTGTCTGCGTGTACATTTGTGGACGATAATATCTGCTGCGCAGTTAGTTAGCTAGCCTCAGCATCGGTCGACGTGACCGAAACCGGTTAGGAGCACATCTTTAAATATTTTTAGAAAAAAAAAATACATTGAATAAATTTTATAGAATAAAAATTATTTTCTTATAACTCCTATATAGTAGGTACTATTTTTTCTACAATAAAACAACACTGAATATTGACCATTCTATCTATTGAGTAGATTTAATATAACACTAAAATTCATGTAATAATAATGTCTGGTTAATAGTATTAGAATTTTCATAAAACTTTTATCACCCGATCCACTGGTTTACTTACCAACTTCATACCAGATTTAGTATTGGTTGGTGCTCGTTTAGCGAGAAATTAACTCATAGATAGATACATAAACAAACAGACGGACACGAATCCAAAAATTTGAAAAATTAATGAATATTTATTTTACATTAATAAATTTAAACATTTTTGTCTATTTAAGTCTACCTTAAAACAATTATCAAAGAATTTTTAATACCAGCTAGATCTATAGCAATTTCTACTCACTTCGTTTGAGTACCTATAGGTGTAAAGATGTGTATGATAATAGTTTAATTCCTTTAAAAGCCTTATAGTAGAGCCAATGGCAATTACTCAAAAAAAAAAGAAAAGCCCTATAAATTTTACCTTTACAACTAATAAGATTTGGTGATTAATCATTTATTCATACAACATATACGTATACACATTTTGTAATTTATTATAATTAAATTTATCTTGTCACTAGAAAAAAATATTACAAACACGTCATAATGATTAGGAGATAAGAATGTAAAGCTTTATTAAGGAAAGCTAATATCGTAAGATATAAAAGTATAGATAAACAAGTGTGCTTCGCAAGGTTCTTCCCCGCTTTCTTTATCGTCAGCATTTCCGACTCTAAATGATATTCTATAATATCTACATCTTAGCATCTTTTTGATTATAAGAATTAATCGATGAATTAATCATTGATTAATTGATAAAATAAAAAGTACTGCTTAATGAATCGTATTTGCCTTTCAAAAATGATTTATTTTTATTTTTTTTATTTATAAATACTTTATTGCACACACAAGAATGATACATAAAATGAAAAAAAAAAAAAGAAAGATATCAAAAAGCATGCAAAGGCGGTCTTATTGCTATGAGCAATTTCTTACAGACAACCTCTGGTGAAAGGATTAATGAAATCGTAAGTAGGACGGTACAATTAATATTATATATGTATATACAATATACATGCTCAAATATATACATACATAAATAGATATATAGAACATAAATACATATATACGTATACATACAAAAATACATATATAATAAATACATACATATAAATATATATAAATATATATATATATATATATATATATATATATATATATATATATATATATATATATATATATACACGATATCTACAAATAAAGATAGTAATTAGTTAGACGACGTTTAAAAGTATCAAGCGATTTTGAATGTCGAATATTGTGAGGGAGCATGTTCCATAGCTTTACAGCTTTAACAGTAAAAGAGTTACCATAGTAATTTGAGGTGCAAGGTGGTAGTTTAAGACGGTTGTCACTCTGAGACCTAAGTTGAATACCAGACTCAGATCCTAGGAAATTGAAACGTTCTTTTAAGTAAAAGGGAGTAGTTGGGTTATAGAGGATGGAGAAAAGGAGGGAGAGAACGTGCAAATTGCGCCGATGTCTGATTGTAAGCCACCGTAGTTGTATGCGGTATTCGGAGATGTGGTCGAATTTACGCAAACCATATATAAATCTGATGCACATATTCTGCAGACGTGCAAGTTTGTTGAGCTGCTCCTCTGAAACATCAAGGTAACAGCAGTCAGCATAGTCTAAAATTGGTAGCAGTAGTGAGTGAGCCAATGCAGTTTTGGTTTTAATGGGCAACAGATTTTTCAATCGTCTTAAGCAACTCATAGTAGCAAACATTTTTCTACTTACCTCTGAAATTTGTACAGTCCAGGAAAGGGAGTTGTCGAAATACAGTCCAAGATTTCTGACAGAGTTACTATATGCTAGGTCAGAATTTCCAAACCTAACAGGGGACAAAGAATTGAAGTCGATCTTGTTGGTCAGTTGTTGGCTTCCTATAACAATGACTTGTGACTTAGCAGGATTAACGCAGAGTCCATACGACGTGCTCCAGGAATGAATTTTGTGTAGATCACTGTTAAGCCGTTCAATAGTATTATTGAGGTCACTGGAGGGACCCGCAGCATAAATCTGTAGGTCATCAGCGTAGAGGTGATAGGGACATAAAAGAAATGTGGAAATTGTGTTAATAAATATTGAGAACAAAAGAGGAGAAAGGACGCTACCTTGTGGAACTCCGGCACACAGAGGAACATAGGAGGAGGATTTGTTGTCAACATGGACACACTGCTGACGACCGTAAAGGTAACTGCTAAACCACCCGACGGCGTTGCTTGACACATTAATTGATTCAAGAACAGCTAACAGGAGTTTAAAGTCAACTGTGTTGAATGCATTGCTGAAGTCAAGCAAGGCTACAATGCTGATTAGTTTATTATTCATATTAAAGCGAATGTCATCGGATACTTTAAGTAAGGCTGTTACAGTGCTATGACCTTTGCGGAAACCAGATTGGTAAGGGGAAAGTATATTGTGCGTATCTAAATATTCACTGAGTTGCTTATATACAATTCGTTCTAAAACTTTCGACAAGAACGGGAGAATGGAAATAGGACGGTAGTGAGAGAAGCAAGATGGATTTTTCTTTTTAGGAATAGGAATAATACGAGCAGTTTGCCACTTAGAGGGAAATTGATTGGAGGAGAGAGAGAAGTTAAAGATATGGGAAAGTACAGGAGTAACGGTATCAAGAACTAAAAGGATTATTTTACGGTTTATTCCATCACTACCGGTAGCATCAGACTTAATTGCTAGGATGTGTTTCTTAACGTCGAGTGTGCTTACAGGAGTAAAATCAAAGCTGGGACGAGTAGGAGGAGGTGCGGAAAGGAGTTGGTTCAGTGTGTGAAGTCTAACATTAGTATCCATAGGTGTAACGGAGGCAAAAAATCGGTTAAGAGCATCGAGATCAAGTGTACTGCAAGAGGCGCTCCTAGATCTGCGGCCAATTCCAAAAGATTCTAATAACTTCCAGGTTTTGGCGGGATTACCATTATCAATTGCAGCATAAATGTAATTTCGTTGAGCGTCTCTGCATACTTTACTGCATCGATTGCGGAGTCGTTTATACTTAAACAAGTTCTCTTCTGAAGGTTTTAATTTATATTTTGATTTAGCTGCATTACGTTTAGCCATTAATATTTTTATGTCTTGCGTAAGCCAAGGTGCGGGAAGGTGTTTTAATTTAATGGGACGGAAAGGGGCATGCTTGTCAAAAAGGTTAATTAAGATAGAGTTAAATATTTCGAGCTTTTCATTAATATTGCTAGCGTCAAAAATAGATTGCCAATCAATATCGTTAAGATCAGCCATAAAAGCATTGTTGTCAAAATTTTTAAAGCTACGCCGTAACACGACCGTTGGTTTTAATTTAGGAGGACGGATTTTATAGGATACATATACTAGGTCATGATATGAAAATGAGTCAGCTGGAAATTGCCCATGGGATAAAACAAGATCAGGAGAGGAAACAAACATAAGGTCTAGAAGGGATGGGGTACAGTTGGGAAAAAAGTGTGTAGGATTGGAATTTAATAAATGAAGGTTCGCACTGTTAACTATGTTTAAAAGGCGTTTAGCTCGAGAGTCGTTTTTGACTATACAGGTATTAAAATCACCCGTAATGATGGTGTGGTCAACAGAGGGCACAAATTTCTCTAACAGATTTTCAAAAGTTGCAAAGTAATCGATTAATAAGGATGGGCTGTAGAAAACACCCAATAACAATTTTATAGAACCAAATAATACTTCAATTAAAATATGCTCAGCAGTTTCAGAGTATTGGGAATCAGACTTATGAAGTATAGTAAAAGGTATATGATTTCGAATGTAAATAGCTACTCCCCCACCACCCTTGCCAGTGCGATCATTACGAACTAAGTGGAAATTGGGTAAGGCAAAGGAAACTGAGGGTAAGCACGGTTTAAGAAATGTTTCAGAGATAAGGATAGCGTGTATATTTTTATTTGTGAAAGAGGCTACAAGGTCAGGATAATGGGAAGGAATGCTTTGAGCATTAATGTGCACAACATTAAAATTCTTAGGAAGAGGAGAGAAGGTGGAATCAAGAAGGGAGGAGAGTGGAATCGAGGAACTATGAAAACTATCATTTGAAGATGATGCTGAGTGGAAGCTAATGTCGTCGTCTGAACTATCATTTCTATGCATTATATTTAAATATATAGATAAACAAATAATATAAAATTGAGATAAAACAATAATAATAATATACAAATAAAAGTAATATAGTATACTAGTCAGCACCTAACCACAAAAAAAAAAATATTTATTGCATAAATAAAATGATATCTGTAGCTCTGTCTACTCTACTATGGTTAACAGTTTAGGTTCGATTTCTGACTATTATTATTTTTTTATTATTATTTCAGCTTTATTTTTCCACTTAACAATTCTTACTAATATATATTCAATTATAATTATTTCCTTTCTATTTCTTTGTTATGTGGCCCCCTGATGGGTAAAAGCCTCCTCCATTCTTTTCCATCTTTCCCTGTCTTTGGCTGTAAACATCCAGCTTTTTCCCGCTGTGTTTATTATATCGTCGGCCCATCTTTTCTTCTGCCTTCCCACTTTTCTTTTGCCTTTTGGGCCCTTCCATTTAGTTGTTTGGTAAGTCCATCTCTTATCTTTGTATCTTGACAAGTGCCCTGCCCAGTTCCACTTCTGTTTCAAACTAAAATGAAGAGCATCTGTTAATTTGGTTTTCATGCGGATGTCTATGTTTCTCGTTTTTTGTATTTTCCTCAGTTTCAGTATACTTCGTTCCATTGCGTGTTGACAAGATGAAATTTTGTTTTTTACTTTTTCAGTGAAGACCCATTGTTTAGTATTTTTTATATATGGTATTATTGTCTTAAGTCATGTCTGAAATGACAGATGACAGTTGTCAATTGAATTCGGTATTGTTCGGTCGGTGTAACGAGTGCTCCTCTCTTTTGAATTGTTTCGGTTACAAAGTAAAATAAGTATTTTCGGTCGGATTAATTATGGGCATATATATTACATCACATACACACAAACACCCCTAGTGATCAGTGCCTACGCAGGATTAAGGATTCCGGGCCCGGCAACGCTTCCACGGCTAAGTCCACGTACAAGGTACACTTTATATTATAATTTATTAGCGTTAGTTTTATATATATTTTACTCCGCGTAACGCGGATCATACACCCATGTTTGGCTAGCGTATGTTAAGCTTGGGAGAATGCAAGAATCCATTATTGTCTTTTTTATATTGAGACTATAGTTCCCTTTTAGAATTTCTTTTTGGGCCCAGTATTTCTTCCAAGTTGTACTTATTCGTCTGTCTATTTCGTTTTCATTGCTATTTACATCAAAGGACACTAATTTACCTAGGTACACATATTCATTTGTATATTCTATCGATTTTTCCTCTACTTTGATTGGTTTCTTTTGACTGTTTGACATAATTTTAGTTTTGGATGCGTTCATGTGTAGGCCGATTTTTTTGCTTTCATAGTTTAATCTTTGTAGCATTGCTTCTAAATCTGTCGCGGATTCACTAAATAGAACAATGTCATCTGCAAACCTTAGATGTGTTAATTTAAAACTAAGATAAAACTAAGATAAATTAAAACTAAGATGATGATTGTAGACCGAGCTAACAATAACACACTTGTTTTTCCCATATTTTTATACGCTGCAGAGACGTGGACTTTGCGACAAGTCGAGAAGAAAAAAGTTGATGCTCTGGAGATGTGGTGCTGGAGGCGAATGCTTAGGATATCGTGGACCGAATATCGCACCAATGTCTCTATACTCCAAGAACTCGACATTAAACAACGCCTTTCGGCGGTAGTAGAGGCTCGCATCCTAAAGTTCTTTGGACACGTCTCCCGGCGTGAAAGTAACTCCATTGAGCGCTTCGTAGTACAGGGCAAGGTGGAGGGCACCAGAGGACGAGGACGATCACGCATGCGATGGACCGACCAAATTAAGTTAGCTGTGGGTGGTCCCTTGCATGAGTGCACCAGGATGTCGGCCGACAGGGAGAAATGGCGGTCAATCGTGAGGAGCATCACATCTGCTCCTACAGAAAATGCTACGTGATGACCACGACCGCTCTGTCAAGAGTGACACGAAGAAGAAGAAGAAGAATGTTTTTGAAAATCTCTTCGAGTACGGCTATAAATAGCTTTGGAGAGAGCGGGTCTCCCTGCCGCACCCCTCTACCAATTGTGAACTCCTCCCCATGTCTTTCCAGTTTTACTCTACTTACACTTTTAGAATAGATATTTTTTATGATATTTATATATGTTTTGTTTATATCATTCTTTCTTAGAGCAGTCCATATAGATGAGTGTACTATGCTGTCAAAGGCTTTGGAATAGTCCACAAAAGCTATGTACAGTGGTTTATTGAATTCTTTAAATTTCTCTATTATTTGTTCTATAGTGTGAATGTGGTCTATTGTTGAGTAGTGCGGCCGGAAGCCCGCTTGTTCTATTAGCTGATTCTTGTCAATATCCGGTGCTATTCTTCTTAGGATGATTGATGAAAAGAGTTTATATATTGTTGATAGTAAACTGATAGGCCTGTAGTTGCTAATATCGAGCGGGTTCCCCTTTTTATACAATAGTATTATGTTTGATTTACTCCATTGCGATGGTACTTGCTCTTTTGCCAGTACTAAGTTGAACAATTCTGCTAGATATGTAACCAGGATTGGCGCTCCGATTTTCAAGGCTTCGTTTGTGATGTTATCTTCACCTGGGCTCTTCTCTGGTTGTAATCGTTTGATTTGGGTCATTATTTCTTTTTCTGTTATTGGATCTAATGGTATTTCTGCTATATCTTCTCCACTTATATCACTGTTATCTTTTTCATCTTGTTGTGTCATATCATGTGGTGGTTTTTCATAGAGAGAAGTATAGAAAGCCGTTGCACATTTTATTATACCTTGTCTATCTTTACTTTCGCCCTTCTCACTGTTCAGACTTTGTATCCAATTTTTGTGAGTAGCTAGTTCTTTAAAGGCTCTTTTTGAACTACGGAAAGTAAGCATATTTTTTTCTATAATTTCTGTCCTGTAGTTAGCATAGTCTCTTCTGATAGATCTGTTGGTTTGTTTGAACAATTTCTTTAGTTTCTCTCTCATTTCTTTGGTCTTATTCTTCGTGAACATAAGTTCAGTTCTTTCACTGATTAAGTTTTGTGTGTGTTCGCTAATGATCTTTACTTTGTGTTTATTTTTTGCTCTTTCATTCATTTTAAGGCTTGTTGTGATTGCTTCTTCCAGTTTATCACTAAATGATTGTACAGTCTTATTTTCCTTTAGAAATTCTTGCAATATTGGCAAGTTATTTTTTAGGTTTTGTATGTAGTTATTTTTCTCCTGTGTGGATTTCAATTTGTTGGGCATGGTTTTGAATGTTCCTCGGCTAATTTTTGGTTTTTGAATTTTTATAGAGCATCTTAGGATCCTGTGGTCAGATGGGAAGCTTATTTTGTTCAGAACTTCTACATTTGTTACAGATTTTGGGTTGGGGCTCAATATAAAGTCAATTTCATTTTTAGTTTTATGATCTGGTGATATCCATGTCCATTTCCTGGAAACTTTCTTCTTGAAATATGTGTTCATTATTGCCAGCTTGTTCTCTTGTGCATATTGTATTAGGCGTGCACCTCTGGCATTCCTTATGCCGTATCCATATTTGCCCATTATGAAATTTTCATGAGGTCTAGGTTGTCCAATTTTAGCATTAAAATCTCCGATGATTAACCTATTTTTATCAGCCAGTTCTTGCGCTGTTGTTAAGTCCTTGTAGAATTTTGTGATTTCTTCTTCACTTGAACTCTCAGTGGGAGAATATACTTGAATTACTGATAGTGGTCCCTCCTTAAAGTTCAGTTTTAGCAGAGCCACTCTCTCAGATATTCCAAAAAAGCTTAATATGTTGCCCTTTAATGATTTCTTTATTATGAAGCCCACTCCATGAAGTCCTTGTGTTTCTCCTATATAACAAAATATGTAGTCTTTATGTTCTTCAATGGTATTTCCCATCTTTTTAACTTCTGCAAGTCCTATGATATCCCATTTTATTTTATCTATTGCATTGTTTAGTTCTAGAGTTCTTTCTTTAGTTGATATAGATCTCACATTGAATGTGCATATTTTAAGGCCCTGTTCTTTTCTTGACTTTATACTCTTGTTTTTGTTTACATAACTAGGGTTGATTTTATTGTTGTTTATAATATTATGTTGGTTTTCATTTGATGAAGGGTAGTGGTCGTCTTGCCCCACGGTGACCAGCCGGCTTGGGGTGCTTTTTTCAGAGGTTGCTTTTAATAATGTTGTTGTATTTGTCTTAATTTTATTCCGGGTGCCGGTGGTCGTTGCTAGTTTTTTGAGATTTCAGGCAGTGAGGCCGTTCTGCCTCGTCCAACATAGTTAAGAATATTAGGTTTTATAATTTCTTTTGAGACACTCTTGGAAAATGGTGGTTTTTTGGTTTCTGTCGAGTTTATTTTCTTTTGGGTTGATGAGTTGGGTGAGCCTGAATCTTCTCTCTTTCTTTTATCTCTGGTTTTATCAGTTGGTGTCTTTACTATCAGTTTGTCATATTTAAGAAAAGCGATATTTCCTTTCTTCCTCTCCTCTTCTAGTTGTGGTTGTAGCTGCTTCCGCTTTTCAAGTACTTCCTTAGTGTAATCTTCTTTGACATTCATACCTGGTGGGAGATTGGCCTTGTTTTTCAGTATGATATGTTTTTTCCATAAAGACGCTATGGTGACTACGACTTGGCGACTTTTATTGTTGTTTTTGCCTATTCTGTATATGTTTTTGATTTCCTGACTATCTATGTGTGTTCCTGTTTCTATTATTATGTCCTTTATGTAGTCTACCATCTCTGCTTCTGGCTTACCAGACTCCTCAATTCCAAAAAAGACCAGGTTATATTTTCTTTTTTCCAGTTCTATTATGTTGAGTTTTTGCTTCAATGTTGAAATTTTCGCTTTGAGTTTAGTATTTTCCTCTGTTATTGTTTTTAATCTCTCATCTATTGCCTCCATGACATTTTTTGTTACTGTCGTTGTTATAATTTTAGTTTGTTGGTTCAGTTTTTCGTCCAGTCTTGACAACAGCAATTCCATGCTTTTATCCATTTTTTTGGGGGATTATTTTTGTTCTGGCAATACTGGCTTGGTGGTAATTAATTACTTAATGTTGGTCACCCTGCAACTGTCAGTGTCAGAATGGCCATAGATTGACGTTTGACAACTTAGTTGGTTATATTGGTAGCACTGCTGTATGATTTGCAAATTGTTCGGTTATGTTATGTTTGATTTTATTTTCACTTTTTTTCTGCTAGCTTTATGTTTTGCACTGTGATTATTTGCTAATATTGTTTTTTGCCGTCACATTTCATGGATTTTGCGTTGAAACGCCACAAATTAACACTGTTTGCACTGTTATTGTTTTTTATTTGCGGAGGACTTTGATGTACGTGTTTACTCTGAGACCACCGGAAACGGAAAACGATTTCTGACTAGGGTATTTTAATGTAGGCACACACAAATGTACATACACATATACACATATATACACATCCTTTTATTATACTTGTACATTTTATATTAAGACCTTTTTATTAACCTTTTTTTTTATAAATAATATTTGTGACTTATGAGAAAAACATTGGACATTAAAAGGCGTATAATAATTCAATGAAATTAATTTTATTTATATTTCCAATAAAATAGAGGAATATAATAATATATTGTCGCTACGACCATATTAATATAATAATATTTATTTTGGTAAACTTAAAATATTGCTTGTGCTAGTAAAAAGAAGTATATGTATTTGGAAAATGCGATTGCCGGGAACCAAAAATCAAAATAAATCCGCGAAAAAATCCGAAAAATATAGTTTTATTTAAAATGTCAAATTTTCGCGTAAATCTAAGAAAGTATTAAATTAAACTTTGATATCAATTCTCTGTTTTCTTCTATACATATAATACAATTCTGAGTCGAATGTGTATATTAAACATTTTTTGAAAAATTTTATTGAAATATGTAGTCATTATTATCGATACAGAGGCCGAATCTATAGTTTTTAGGATTTCTGACTGTCTGTTTACCTGTCTGTCTGCGACCGCATCACGAGAAAACTGCTGGACTGATTTTGATGAAATTTGGTATGATGATAGCGGGTTATCCGGGTCAACATCTAGGATACTTTTTGCTGCGTTAAAATATCTCATCTCTGAGAAATCTTAACTAAACGTTAAAATGTAATGAGCGGAGCGTGGGTAAGTGTTAGTTATATATAAAGAAGTTAATAGCCATGTGCGCAGAAGATGTTATAATGCAGAAGTATGAGTGCAAACACAAGTGCACTCTCTACTCCTTTTTCCGGCGGAATTACACTTTGACACGATCGGTAAGAGACAGGCGCATAAATGGCAGCTTAGAGTATACATATAGCTTATGTATACTCTAAGAAAATACCGCAAAACTTTCCAAGAATTTTAATTTTTTAGGAGAATATTTCTTCAAAGTAATCTATATCTATTTTATTTTTAAAAGTATCGATGTTTAAAATATGAAGTCCCATATTTTAAACGTTTAAAGAATGTACATAAGATAGAATGGTCTTAAATTAAAATCTTTAAAATCTGGTATATAAGAATTGTCTTGTTTACTTATATGATGCAAAAACACTTTTCTAAATATTTTAATTGCAGGTCCGTAGCTTATTGCGGTTTTATTTTTATGTATAAAAATAAACAATCTTGGAACTACAAATCAAATCAAATCAGAATATACTTTATTCAAATAAACTTTTACAGGCAGTTTTGAATCGTCAATTTTACATTTTCAAATGACAAATAACAAATCGATAACTCGATCTAAAAAAGAAAAAAAAATCAATTTGGGCTCGATATCTTTTTATTGCATATAGAAATTGTTGCATCTAAAAATCAATTATTTTATTTTATTTAGACTATGTAAAAAAAAGATATGTACGACAAACCGACAATAGTCAACTGAAAAATATTATCGAATGAATAATTATATCTTATTCGTCCGATTACTATCAGACAACTAGCAACAACTTAGGATTTAAAAAAATATCTTCTCGCCGGAATGAAATATCTACACCTGCAATATTACTTATCGATATTGCTATTGGTTATGAGATAAATAATACTATAGAAATTAATATTAATTATGTATTTCATTTGTAGCGTAAAATGAATCATGAATAGCGTCATAAATAATGTCAAAATAAATAAACACAATAATAAATAAATGATTATTAAAGAACGATTTATTTTATATGAAAATTACCTACTGAATTTCCATTATATGTATCTAAAATGTAACTCACGAATCTACTTCTTTTCAGTTTATGGTACAGGTTGCACTGGAATCTTACTTGTACGTCCAAATAGTATTGCATACATAACTTACATCTTATTTTTTTTTCATTAAATTTAACTATGCCTAGTATATTATCCTTATCAAATCTAAGTGCAGTAATAGGTTAGACCAGCGGTCGGCAACCCGCGGCCCGTGGGCCGCGTGCGGGCCGCGAGCTGCCTCCTTGCGGTCCGCGGCCCGTGACTGTTTTATAAAGAAAACTTTTTATGCTTTTTAAGTATTTTGAATTTGTAATTACCGAAAAAATAAATATGTTTCTCGTCTCACAGATAAGCATTTAAGAGTCATTTTAGGAATTGTCACATTGAACTTGTTTTTTTTTGCTCCCACAAGCGCGGCCCGCCTTTACTAGATATTGCCACGTTGTGGCCCCTGCCTGCTGAAAGGTTGCCGACCGCTGTTTCGTCCCTTCCGTATGTAACTGTACCTACATCGCAATGGAAACAGCGAGACGGCAAAAAAATCATGACTCACTCTATATATTATAATACCCTACATATGTATGTATGTTATTATATAAAATAAGCAACCAATAAAAATTACATATTGTCACAAAAAATCATTGTATTTTTAGGTATTAAAAAGTTTTTAGTTAAAGATCGTGAAAGTGACATGTTTAATTTAAATTATAGTCTTTAATTTTTAATTATGGAAAGGTAATCTGTGTATTAAGAGAGGGAAATTTTGTATCTAAATTATGAACATCAATTCGTTCAACTACTATTTACGTCTCCGCGATTGTGCTATTAGGACACCATTATAACATGCATCTCGCTTTATATTTCAACTAGCGACTCATCCTCGCTCCGCTCGGTTTCGTGCCTGCTTACGTTTTAACGTTTAGTATAGATTTCTCAGAGATGAGATATTTGCCCGCATTAAAAAGTATCCTATTTGTTGATCCGGATACCCAGCTATCACCATAACAAATTTCATCAAAATCCCTACAGTGGTTTTTCTGTGATACGGTAACAGACAAACAGACAGACAGAAAGACAGACAAATGTTCTAAAAACTCTATATTCAGCCTCTGTATCGATAATAATAACTATTTAAATAAGATTTTCCAAAAAATATTTGATGTACAGATTCGGTTTAGTTACAATTTTATTATAATATGTATAGATACATAGGAGAAATTGAAGCTCAAGTAGTACTTTATGATTTTTTCACCGACCAACTAATAGCATATTTTCCCCATTGAATTCAAGGAACAGCTTTAATTCAATATGCCATCAGATCATTGAATTTAGCGACATCTCAATACATTACAATTTCGACCTATTTACAATTTGATCTATAGATCAATGTCATGTTATTATCGATTTTGTAAACAACTTACTGGAACAGAGTAATTTATTTACTATTTTAATAAATTTATCTCCCATGTTATCATTATACGTCCAATATATAGTATTTTAGTACATACTAGCGGCTCACCCTCGCTTCGCTCGGGTTCGCCTCTAGACAAGCAAATACAAATCTACCTCACGGGAACCGTTCATTTTCCGGGATAAAAAGTATCCTATTTGTTATTCTGATGGATGAACTATATTATTACAAACTCTCATTAAAATCCAATCAGTAGTTTTTGTGTACTAAGCTGTATAAGTTTTTTTAGTTTTTTAACTATCCCACGGGAACTATGTATTTAATTTTCCGGGGTGAAAAGAATCTAAAATGTTGACTGGGGATATAAGGTACCACCATTAAAAATTTCATTTAAATCGATCCAACAATTTCGGAGATTAGCCCGTACAAACAGACAGACAAAACCAAAAAATGAGAGACAGAGACAGAAACAAAAAATTTGGATTTGTTCAGTTGCTCTTCATACATCCCCCTGACTCGATTTTTAGCATTTTTTTCTATGTACAGACATTCAACTCCTACAGTTTTATTATAGTATAGATAAGTATATTTCAATTTAATTGTTTTACAGTGTCATGTGGGAAAGTACCGCTCTGGCAATATGGTCATATAAAGAATGAATTGGTACATCTAACGCATAGTCACTTAAACAAGAAGCAAACGTTCTCGTATTGAGTACTTAAGTAGCACTAGAATTAAATATAATACATTTGTTTTCAATGATATCTTCAACTTTATACACGTGTTTTGCTTTAGCAATTTTAAACTTTTATTTGATAAATGGTCATCCGAAGAGTAATGGTGAGTTTTTTTTCTATTTACCTATAGTTTTGTTTGAAGAAAATAATATAATATTCAATCCTACTTATCTAAAGAATATAAGCATAAAAAATTATATTTTGTAAAATTAGTAAATAGAAAAACGTGTGACAGTGCAAGTTGTGATTCAATTTTTTGTATAATTTTATTATATTAATCATATATTTTTAAGGCGCTGAGGAAAAACCGTATACATTTTATACAAGGGAAGACTGGGGAGCAGTTCCACCTAAATATGTCGAGCCCATTCAAACTCCTGTACCATACGTGATTATCCACCACACCGCAATACCAGCCGCTTGCAACACCACTGCACAGTGTATGGCTGCAATGAGGTCCATGCAGAATTATCATAATAGCCTGGAATGGGGTGACATAGGATACCAGTAAGTTTTGCTTAAAGTTTGCAAATCGCTAACATTAGCTAAAAGTTTTTAAACATGTGAAACATTAGTGACTTAGATAAATAATACGTTTGCGTGCAAGTCATAATTTAATTTCATTTTTCATTATCACCTGAAGTATATAACTAACAAAATATCATAAGGAAAATTTTTATTTTCCGTTTAACATTTAATTTTTTTTTTCTGTTAGGAAGTAATAATTAAAACATAATAAGGAACAAATAATTATTTTTTAAACGGATAGGTAAATATTATGTGGTTTAAATAAAAAACTAATATGGCTTGTCAAAAAAACATAAATAGTCTATAGATCACAAGTAAAAAATGATAAAAATTAGAGATAAAGCTCCTAAAAATATGTGCGATAGCTCATTAGATCCAGAATGACGTCTAGAAAAATGTGAAAAAAAAATATGTTAAAACATTTTTCAGCATGTAAAAAATTGCAAAAGTTATAAACAAATAAAGAAGAAAAAAAGAATATATTTAGGTTTTCGCTAATAATTCAAAAACTATTAATAAATAAGAAATTAAAAAAGAGACCCTTAAAGAAGGTTATATTTCCGATAAAAAAATCCCGATTCCTAGAACTCTACTTCTATTAGTTATAGTTTCAATTTAATGCTGAAAATAGGGCACCAAGCGGACGATGAGGTGTGCGCGCATTGCCTTTAAAGCGAGTACGTTATGTAAAATATTTTTTTTACAGTATCAAATATTAATTTGAAAATTTGAATGAACTATGGTGTATTGTAAACACTTCAAAGAATTTTGTCCTGTCGCGTTGTAAAAATAGTTTTTAAATTATTTTTTCGAAATGTTTTCACCATTTTGAACTTGTGATCCAGACCTAAAAGCAAGTATTCCTATATCTGCTAAGATATAAAAGAAGTCTTGCAGACCTTTTATAGAACTTTTGAGGATCTACATTTGTTTTCTTTTATTAACTATTAAAGACTACAACTACTAAAAACATTAACTCTGCTACACACAATACCGAAAATCTATGAATGAAGAAATTATTAAAATTAAATTAAGAACAAACAAACAATTCTTCCTTCTTTATTAGATTATATTATAGTATATAAAATAAGAGTAGCAATCTTCAGCGTCTCGTTCATTCAATGAAAAAAATCACGTCAATCGTTGCTGAATTAAAAAAGTTCACATGAACATTAAGATTTTCGCATTTATAACGTTAATAATAGAATATAGTGACAATAATATTGAAAACAAATATAATTAATTGTTATGCCAACTATATGTAATATGTAAGCGATTATACCGACAAATGAAATAATGTGACTGAAAGTCAAATGAAAAATAACTTTGCATGCAAATGCATAGTTAATGACGTGAATAGGTAATAATATATTTAAACGTAATGTAAGTACCTATATAAATATGTAGACTTAGAAAAATAATCGACAATACAATAAATTTCTTTATCTATATTAAAATTGTAACTAAGCCGAATTTGTGCATTTAATATCTTTTGGAGAATCTTATTGAAATAGACATTATTATCGATACAGAAGCCGAATCTATAGTTTTTAGAATTTTTGTCAGTCTGTCTGTCTGTCTGTTACCGCATCACGGAAAATCCACTGGAGGAATTTTAATGAAATTTGGTATGATGATAGCTGATTATCCGGGTCAACATTTAGTATTTACAGTGGGAAAATATCTCATCTCTGAGAAATCTATACTGAACGTTAAAACGTAAGTAGGGTCGAATCCGAGCGGAGTGAGGGTGAGTCGCTAGTATTTAAATAAATGTCTAGTTATATTTGAGAGGGCATTTAAAATTCTTGATTGAAATTTGAACATATTAAGCACGTTGTAATAAAGTGTAACTGATAAAAAGATTTTTAGGTGAAAGAATATGGACAAAAAAAAAAGAAAATAATTAATCTGAACTCATAAAGTGTTTTTGATACTAATAGAAAAACAGATAAAGAATTTTTTTACATATGAAGTTCTCCATGGAATCTACTCAGTTATTTTAAGCGCAATCTGTATTATGCAATTGTAATAGGAATTAAAATTTTTAACGATCGATATCTAAGCGAGATATTGTAAAATAATTTTCGATGTTTGTTTTTGGCAAAGCCTAAATCAAAGCACACGATAAAAAACGAAATGAAAATAAAACCCCAAAAAAAAACATATAGTTAAAAATATGATGAAAATAGTTATTTTTCTAATAAATAAACAAAAACTTATAGTAATCTTTTATGTTTTAAACTGTGTTACTCATAATGAAATACTTACGTAAATACGTAAATAATTATACATATATGTACATATATTATTCGCACAGTTACTGGATTAACAATCATAGCACAAATTCCTACATAAGTTACCCATCGTTTTTCAATTATTCTCCTTATTTACATTTCCGTTTCGTATCAAATAAGTAATATCTATAAAACCATATCTAAATAAAAAAATATATATATTATTATTTTTTAATATTGTTTTCCTATTACAGCGTGGTAATGCATTAAGAATAGTTAAACAATGATTTGTAACAGTTGTTTCTTCCTTTAGACTTTCCGAACTAAATTTATATTTAATTATCATTAAATAGACACACAGAATAATGTAGATCCGCAATCAACTAGGTCCACTGATAATGTTATTAAAAACTTATAATTAAAATAGCAAAAAAATAATTGCATATAAGGTTAATACAATGTTTGTTTGGCTCTATATATTAATATATTCTCTTGCTAATAGATATGTAATGCTTTCTTCAATATACTATTTTAAAGAAATTAAAACATTTCCATTAAGTAATAACAGATTTTAAATTTACTTTTTGTAGTTTCTGCATAGGCAGCGAGGGCGGAATTTACGAAGGAAGAGGTTGGTACACGGTCGGCATACACGCTGGGCCCGCGAATAGAGTCAGCATCGGTATATGCCTCATTGGAGATTGGAGGGGTAATATAAAGTTATTGTAGCGATAAATTTAATAGTACTTACCTAAGATACCTAGTATGACGTACATCTGACAAGAATTGGTCATCCAGTTATAATCAATCAATTATTACTTGCAGATGTAGATGCATGTTCATAATATGCTATATAAATATTATCTTTGTGTAAGTAAATTAAGTAAATTTCATCTTAGTGCTTGCGTTGTTTATTACCATAAATTGTGTTTAGTAAAAAAAACGTAAGTTAATTTTTGATCTTTGAAAGTAATCTATCAAGCATTTAAAATTTAAAAAATCCAGGTAACTAAATAAAAAAGCATTTGTCGCGTTATTACTCTATGCCACATGCAAAAATATAGTTAACTAGCGACTCACTCTCGCTCTGTTCGGGTTCGTCTCTAGTTACGTTTTAGCGTTTAGTATAGATTTGTCAGAGATGAGATATTTTCCCGCAGTAAAAAGTATCCTATAAGTTTACCCGAATAACCAGCTATCATCATACTAAAATTTCATTAAAATCTGTCTAGTGGTTTTCTTGTGATGCGTGTCTGAGAACGCGGAGTCTGTACAGACTGTAAAAAATACTAAAAACTATAGATTCGGCCTCTGTATTGATAATAAAGACTAGACAAGTTGCATTATTTTTTTCATTGCCACAAATTTATGTACAAATGAAAGAATACAAATATATTTTTTGTTATTTAAAAAATTTTTTTGTTATTAATTTTTTTTTAATTATTAGTAAAAAATTGTTAAATTTTTGAATGAAATGTTTATTGTACAGATTCGACTAAATTAGGATTTTATTATATGTATAGATAATTAGGTAAATAAGTATAAAGAATTCATACTTCATTTTACTAAAAAATCATTACAATTATATTTCTATTATAGTTAAATTTTGCAAGTGTTATACCGAATTATTATTATTTGCAGTCGAGGAGCCCCCACAAAAGATGTTGGAAGCGACACAAGCTCTTATCGCTACTGGAGTACTTAACGGAGCTCTCAGTGTCGACTATAAATTAAAAGGACACAAACAGATTATGCAAACAGAATGTCCTGGCAATGCTTTATTCAGTATTATTTCTAAATGGGACCACTTTTCCGATGGCAAAGGAATCAGTAAAACATAAGACAATTTTACTTTCTTTTCCCTTCAATACTATCGTGATATTATTGATATAAATGAATGTATTATTTAAATAAAACATATTGTTAAATTAAAATTTCTTATTATTAGTTTATTTTCAAATCATTCATAAAATACCTTCATATTTTTTAACAAGAACTTGTAATATTAATGTGTTCAGCCCTTTTTTAACGTCCCACTGCTGGGCACGGGCCTCCCTTCAATACGAGGGGGATCAGACCATAGTCCACCACGCTGGCCAAGTGCGGGTTGGGTCCTTCGAAAACTTGCTAAGTTCTCTCAGACATGCGGGTTTCCTCACGATGTTTTCCTGCATCGTAAGGCAAGTGGTAATCATGTTAGAAATGATTCGCACATGAAAATATCAGAGGGGCGAGACCCGGGAATTGAACCCGCTTCACTCGGTTTCCCAAGTAAGCGCGTTACCACTGGGCTACCCCTGCCCCTTAATATTAATGACTAATACTAAATTAAATAATTATTTTATATACAAACGACTTAGCCGAGCTTCCCTCGAGTGTGACCCTAGCTTTAAATATAAGTAGTTATTGCGAGTGTACCTTAAAAGATAGACTCATGCTTGATAATGCCGACTGTTAAACCTAACATGCTTAGCCAGCGTTAGTCATGTCAATTTCTAAGGATGATTCGAACCAGTTATTATGTTTTCCCGCGGGAATGAAAGATTTTCTGTAGTAATAAGTATTCCAAATGTTAACCTGAGTAATAAGTTATTACTACATAAAGTTTAGTTAAAATCGGTTCAGTGCTCTTTGCGTGAAACGCGCACACACAAACAGACATACAGACAATAGAAAAAAGTTTTGTAGTCTATATTCTGTACACAATACGTTACAGTTATTGTTTTTAATAAATATTTCATGTATAGATTTCGCAAGTTACTGTTTTATAATATGTATAGATTACTAATATATTATGTATATATTTTTCTCATTAAACTAATTTAAATTAAGTAATAATTGCATAAGTACCAAATCGTATGTTTTATTGTTATTCAGATTAGAACAAGCATTTGTATGATTAATATAAACATTAAAGAATGTAGAGTGGTCTTGTGGAGTGGTGATATGGTCTACCTTAGCAAAGGCTGGACAATAGCAAGGCTCAACTGAGTTCATCATGTGTGAGCTTAGTTGGGCCAGAGGAGGGTCAGAGGGAGTGTCATTTTTTAGTGGGCTTATTCTATTAAAATAATATGAAAACTGGAAAAAAAGGCTCTTAGTTTCTAACAGCCCCTGAGGCGTGCGAAGATTTAAAATATGTACTTGAAATCTTAAGAAGTTTATAATACACTTATTCAAAATAGGGTTGCATTCAGTCTTCTCGGCCGGTTTTATATCAATGGAATGATAAAAACTACGTACTTTATTAGCAAACACTGTTACGACTCAATGAACTTACATAAGGACATATTAAATCATAATTAATCATAACTAGTAACAGGAAAACTAATTATACAATTATACGAAAATAATGTGTTGACCTTAAAGATAGCTGATAAATAAGCTAATGTGAACGATATAATATATCCAATATGTTCGATTTTGATAAGATAAGCCTCAATTTGTTATCAGAACAGAAATATGTTGGTTCATATATATAGTCATTTACATACATACATGTACATGTATATTCTAAGTAACAAAGTCAGGGAGGCTTTTAAAAAGGATTATGAAAAAGTTGTAGTACCTACCTACTTGTACTTAATGATTATGACATAAAAATACTAAAGTAATTTTTGTATTAATAATATAATATACTGGAAAATATGTAAAAAAATATGTGTCACCATTCTTGTTTTAAAAGCAAATATTGACAATCGACGACACAATGATAATGAAAAATTTAGAATTTACGAAGTAGCAAACATTTGTTATTCTTAGGAAATAGCCAATAATTGTGATTTAAACAGCAAGCAATAAATTATTATTTTAACCAACACTTATTGTACATAATTTATTAAAGCAATCATAATAAAATACTGAATCCACATTATGTTCCCTTATGAAAATAATATTGCTAATACTTAAGTCATAGGAGCTAGTAAATCTCTACTTATAAAAAAATTGGCAAACCAACAGCGAGATCGGCAATGCAATTGAAAATGTTTTTTTTTTTTGGTATAGGCGCTTCGGTATAGGCCCGAAAGGTTTTAGGCCGAAAGTGCGACATCGCCTTAGTATCGTGGATTTTGGGACTACGTGGCCGATTGGGATGTCAAAACGCTCTGAATAAGGGCTACAAAATGCAAAAAACAAAATTGAAAACAATCAAAACCTTTTTTTAAAAGCTTAGCTAAAAAGTGAAAAAAAAACCGTAAATTTGAACTTCAAAGTTATATAACAAATCAAATATTGAAGATAGAAATTCGACTCAATGAAACTTCTTATACTACATTTAATAGTAAAAAAGGTCCATTCATTCATTTTCTTGAAAAATATTTTTTTCACAGTTTACAGGACAAAAAAGTATTAAAAAACATGTTTTCCATGTTATTTGTATGGGAAAACTTAAAATTCGATGGAGAACCTCTTAGAATTGGAATTTTGAGCTCTGTTTTTAACAGGAGCTTTGTTGGGTCATTTTTTGAGATATTTCGGGGTAAGAGGAAAGAAATAAAATATCGTCGTTTTTTGGCACACCCTAGACTGTATTCATATATTTTAGTAAAAACAACACAATATTCGGCTGCTCGATGTGCGAGTTAAAATCATAGTCACACATTTGAAAATATTACAGCCATCAAATTATATATTAGTTATAACATAAAGCCAAAGACTTTTTTTATAGTCTGAACCGAGAATACCGAGAATATGGGCGCTGGGTTGGGGATGCAAGGGGGTGAACTTGCAGCCCCCCTCCCTCCCTACCCCCTGCCATGAAAATATATAGAAAAAATAAAAAACATAAAATTTTATTAGTAAAATCCCTGTTTTAATTTAGATATCTGCGAAAAAAGATGATAAATTAGATATGAATAAAAATGATAGAGTTTTAATCATTTGAACATTAATTAGTACTTTAATATGAAGAAGCAGATGCCAGGTGCACCTCCCTGGAAATAATTCTACCGCCGCCCATCGGTGATCTAATTTTGTCCAGCGTCATCTACCATTAAAAATTATCAAACGAAATGTTGTGTTAATTTGTACACATTTCACACAAAAAGTAGCTATTGAACGGATTTTGATATTTTTTTGTTTAATTATAGAGTTTTTTTTACCATATATATATATATATATATATATATATATATATATATATATATATATATATATATATGAAATGGTTCGCCCGGAAAGAGCAAAATATAGTTAGTTATATGAAAATTCTTTAAAATTGGAAATCTATGCACTGATTTTATTAAAAATAGATTTTATTATATAAGAGTTGTACTTAGTGCCTAGAAGTCAAGTCGTTATGTAGTACTTTTCATCCCGCTAGAACACCTTACGTACGTGCTGATCGGTTTTGTTTTTCTTTTTCATTCATGTAATTTATTTACAATAAAGAAAATTATAAATATGCCTAATTATTATATATACTAAACAAATGTACATTTAGTTGTGGAATAGTGGCAAGAATGCTAGCCGCATTCCCCCGTTGAATGGCAATGCCAATTCTTTGGGCGAAAATTTTTGGTTTTTTTTTTCTATATCAATATAATATATATCTAAAAATATACACAGTATTAATTTATATTACACTTTTTTAATTAATTAATGGTAAATTACTATTTTTCCTCGTTTTAATTGCATAGATAATAAGCCACACAATTACTGGTCATGCGTCATGGAGCGGTCTTTTTTTAGAATCGTCAATATATGTCTGACTTATAACTTATATGAATTATAATAAATACATAGTACTAATATAGGTAATTTGAAATATAAATTAAAAGAAACGAATATTAATCATTTTCTTCGATGTAAAGTACCGACGGGTGCATTGGATTTATAGTCACATGTAGAGAAATGTGAGAAAGAAATGCCCATTTATTTAAAATATTATGTATTGTTAAATTATTTATAACATAAGATTCTAAAAAAGATGTCTCGTTATTTACAAATAAGATAAATTGGAAACTATTAATGTTAAATTTGAAAAAAAAAATCATTTTCAAAGGAGAGAATATTTTCTCTATAGTTAATGATTTTATTTAAGGTTGAAATTAGGACGCCGCGCGGCAAGCTCGCTACCTCTACGCTGCACTGCTTCGAATCCGGCAATATTGTAGACACTTCTTTTATATATTAGCAACTAAGTCTCGCTTCACTTGAGTTCATCCCTGAGTGCCAAAAAGGAAAATATTGTCACTCAAGGTCATAGTGTATCTCTATACTCATTCAAAGGCGTCCGATCGTTTCAGCTTAAAATAGTAACAAACAAACCAACTTTCACAATTATAAGAGTATTCCGATTTTACATATTTTAGTCCATACTTTATAAAATAAAATTATTCGACAGTTTGCAGATTTATCGATCTGAAATCCCTCTATCGATATGTAAGCGAATAAAAATCTCGGGTCTAAATAGGACCGTTAAATTTATAAACCTCGTGCATCTGTGTGTGAACCAGGTAGAAGGTATATAATACTAGAAACTATAGTGTTGTGTCATCGAGTTATTGACTGATACTACTGTTAACTGATACTAAATAAAACATACGCTAAACAAAATGACTTGTCATAAGGTTCTTTCCACAATGCCATAAAAACCACCACATAGCACTTAGCTATTTATAAAAATTATCTGACATATTCATAACATAGAACTCAAGAAATATAGAACACAAGAACAAAGTGTCTTCCCCTTAACTGGAGACTATAAGAAAAGTGCCCTTGGACACATTGTTAGATATATTATTTTAAAAACTAAGTTAAAGTTAAATTAATTATTAGCCTTTTTGGCTAGATCGTAATAATATAAGGTTACAATATTTTAGTAGTGTTACCTAGAAAAAAAATCTGACATATTCGTTTCGGACTACATATTATAAAACTAGTAGTTCTGCGAACAGTAGACCTCGTGAGCACAATCTGCATTTTGAAGAGCTATTCTGCTTATCACGCCGAGGATTCTCATCAGATCTTCACCAAATTTTTATAAAACCAATTAAAAAAAATATGAACCATCGAAATCGGAACTCATAAGGTGTAAGTCATCCAGTAGTCCCCGTTTTACCTCGTTTTGGAGAAAGTATGACTCCAGCCGAAAGTCCCCGACGACAAAAAAAAACTATAAAGTCGTAAAACCTGTATACCAAGTT
The DNA here is from genome assembly GCA_905404265.1 of Fabriciana adippe. NCBI lineage: Eukaryota > Metazoa > Arthropoda > Insecta > Lepidoptera > Nymphalidae > Fabriciana > Fabriciana adippe. The sequence goes on along the minus strand of FR990001.1, from coordinate 7,766,323 downwards.
TCGTCCAAATCGGTTGTAAAATACGACCTGTAAAGGAGTACCAAAAAACTGACAGGAAAGCGAATTGTGCCAAGCTTGAAGCAGAGACGCTTCGCTCGATCGTTCAAAAATGAATAGCTTGCAACAAAAATTTAATTAGTTAAATTTTTCATCTTACTTATCTAGACTTATCTAGATTATTATCTAAAATTTTTTTGAATGTCGACATCAGACCGATATAATGCCTATTATAAATTATTATTATTTATGTTGTAAATAATTAATTAATTGTATAATTAATAAGGCATAGCAAGGGCAAGAGGCAAGTTCCTCGAATACTTTAGTAGCTGTATAAATTTACAACGTTTTAACTATAGTAAAGTAACCTAGAAGTAAAATAACAAATAATACCTAAACGTTTCTTTCCTACATTGTACATTATTTTGCAATAAGTTCAAAGATGTGATATATAATAAGCATTTAATTTACTTATTTCTACGTTATATTTCGTTGTACTTAGTCTTATTAGATAACATCATACAAATATAACATACTAGCGGCTCACCCTCGCTTTGCTCGGGTTCGTCTCTAGGAAAACAAAAACAAACCTATCCCACAGGAACCGTACATTTTCCGGGATAAAAAGCCTATGTGTTATTCCAGACTATAACCTATATCTATGCCAAACTTCATCCAGATCCGTTCAGCCGTTCTGGCGTGAAAGAGTAACAAACATCCATACTCAAAAACTTTCACATTTATAATATTTATATACAGATAGGTACTGATGTCGTAACCAAATGAATATTTTAGAATTATTGTTTGTCTGTTCATAGATGTTTCAATGTGACTATTAAATGTTCAACAATAGAATAAAAAAATACCTAAACGATATAATATTATAAAAAATAGCTTACACTCTTCGAATTGAACATCCATCCCCCTAATTATATTTGCCAACACAAAATAATTTATATTTAAATATAATTTTATTTTACTAACACCTATTTTTATTAATGTTTACATGAATCAGTTTCCTTTTCAGAAATTATTCATACCATATTACACGTGGCAGAAGCGTCAGATGTTACTATTTCATGATTAAATTACATTCAGTATTTATATAAACATACGTACTCACTAGTGGCACATGATAATTTAAATACACGTTTATAACAAATAACGATTGCGATAAAATATCGTGAATAAATAAAGGTCTAACTACAATGGAAGGTTTTACATGCATAATGCAATATGTTTTGATTCCTACGTCATTTATTGTACAATTGAGCTAGAAAGTGCCTTTGAAGGTTATGGTGTTATATATTTTTTCTCTTATTAACATTAACGCCTATTAAATTAAATTAAATAAAAAAGATAGGCAAGATATAGAATTTTAAATGAATATAAAAGAAATCCAAACTTGTTTTAGCTATAGTTGTTGTTGCTTGTTTACTAGTTTTAACAAGTTTTTACTTACAGTTATTGTGTAAAGATTAAGGAGATATATATATATATTTGTAAACTAAATATAATAGTGTTTAGTATTAGTAGTAGTGTTTAGTAGTAGTTCGTAGTCCAATAAATAAGATTCTTATCTCGTGTTTTATTTTAGCTCGTACTTTATACAAAAACGAATTTAATATAAACAAATTTAATAAGTTATTGGATTATATATTCTAAATTTTGAGTTTAATCGTTTTAGTATAATTTAAAATATATATATATATATATATATATATATATATATATATATATATATATATATATATATATAATGGATAAAGGAGTCTGCCCGTGACCACGGCTGGTGCAACCTAGTCGAAACTTTGGGAATAAGGTATAAAGCCACTTACAAATTCATGTGTTTAAATCCCGTAGTGTAATTATTATATATGAAACGCGAAAACATAAAAATAATAATAATATAATGTCTTTTAAATTGGTTTGGTACAGAAAATAGCAAAAAAAAAAATCTCAAAACAGTCACAGGGGCATTTGTTATAAAAACTAAACCTGCATCAAGTCTCATTATATAACCTATACAGATTCTGGAGACGTATGCTATTACTAATGTTGATAATGTCCACCTGATTTCAACTACGGCGGCCAATCTCAATAACAATAAGACTAGCCAACGGCGCGGGAAATATAAGTGTGTGCACTAACACAAGTGCTTTCTCCACTCCTTAATCGTTTCACTGTAATAGTCCAGTTGGATGACAATTCAACACGACTGGACCAATCGAGCGCAGTACCAACGCTTTTACGTGCTCTCCGAGGCACGAGAGTGCAACAACACTAACTTTCCAACGGGCGGATTTTTCGGACTGATGATGATAATTTCTTAACAGAAATACTATTTTTGGCCTGACCCAGGATCCAGGGATCTGCAGCCGGTAGTATATACTAGGTATTAAATCATTGAGGCAATTTTGCTATTACTATCGACTTAATAAATTGAAGGTGCTCGATGTTTAGAGCCACATCCTCAACACGTAATACTGCGTCTTATATAAAGTATCAATGCCCATCTCATTGTCCATCCCATTGCCCACCTTATCAGGGGCTGTAACAAAAAAACTTAATTTTTTTTTTAATTCGTTTAATAGAATTCTTATGTTTCTCGTGTCTTGTTTGAATTTATTAAATAATCCTAGAGTTAAAAACCTTAAGCCATGATACTTTACTTATTAAAAATATAAAGTTAAACGCTACATGGAATTTCATAAAATATTTACTAAATATATTTAATATCATACTAAAATCAGTGACATGTGACAATGTTTTCTCCTTAAATTTTGCATATATTGACCGTTTAAAAAATACAATTACCTATCCGTTCAGCTATGGTTTTTTTTTTGAATAATACAAATTGGTCCATATCTATTAAGTCAATCAAATCAGTTTCAGTGGATCGGACGTGACAAAAAAAATCTTGTAATCAATTGTAATGTTTAGTGTACGATTTTCACGTTTTTTATCCGTGGAACAGCGGGGATTAACCTCGACAAGCAGACGACTATATACATACCAACAACACAACAAACACTGTATAAGACTATCGCCATTGCCAAAGTGTAAACTGGCCGTCGTAAAATTATGCAAAAACTAGTTTATTATAGTGCAAAGTATATTATTAAGTGATTTTTACGTCATTCAAATATCATAGATTATTGTGATTTTACCTGCAGCATTTATTTCTTACACTTGAGGTACGTATCGTAATAAAATAAAAATACCGGTTGAGCGACCCAATAGCTTTTTTTTTATTTAAAATATTTGAATACTTATCTTAAAATATTAAAGATTCAAATGATCTAATTATCTTTTAATAAGATAAAACTTAAATATCACTCACTCAGTATTTAGTATGTATGTACATAGAAAATGAAGATATTCTTATATTAGTAGATTATAATTATTAGTTTTTAAATTATAATATTGACTCTCTTTAACTATATATTTTTATTTTGATGCTTTTATATAATAAATAATACCTATCACCTACAAATATATTGGATAAAAGTAATTAATGTTGTCTTAAAAGATATTTTAAAGAGAGCACACAGGCTTTTGTAATCCAATATTATAATTCACTTCTTTCTATTCGTTGCTATTGAACTGAAGTATAAAATTGGACTAAAAGAGATTTTTAGTCATTTATGTTATTTAATTGACTAAGGAAATTTGATTCATGTGCTACTTTTAATAATTTATACAATATTTATTCAAAATACTGTAATTTTTTTCACGAAATACTTATTATATCTCTTATATAATCTGAGAGTAATCGAATGTTTTTAAATTATTAGGTTCGTGAGGAATTATTAGTTAATCAAATCAAAAAAATTGGTATTTTTACGGTTGCGTCTCAATATATACCGTGTACCTAATATATTACTTGTTCGTAAAAATTTAAATAATTATGAAAAAAACAGTGATAGACACACAATAAACACGAGGAATAGAAATAAGCTTGTTACGCCTAGATTTCGGCTCCAAAAGGTGAATAAATCCTTCATGGGCCTGAGTATACACATGTATAATAAATAAGATACCACAAAATGTCCTAAATTTACCTCTTCAAAAATTTAAAGATAAAATTAAAAATATTTTATTGAGCAAAGCGTATTACACTGTTCAAGGGTTTCTTGTTGATGAAAATGTGTGGAATTGAGTAGGTATTATTGATTCATATGCGGGCTATCTATATTGTTCTGTTAATAAAATAAATGTAATTTCGATATTTAAAAAAAACAACTGTTGAGTTTCTCGCCGGCTCTTCTCAGCAGAACTGTTTTCCGAGCCGGTGGTAGCTTCCTCACGGACAGACTACACTGACGCTTACATTAAATTGACGATTCAAAAGCACTTGTAATAAGTCTAATTGAATAAAGTTTATTTCATTTCAATCTGTGGTAATAGTCCTCGGTCCATGAATTTTTACACGAAAATATGAGTATAAAAATAATTAGTTTGTCGTGTGCGCGATACGCACCATACGCAAGAACGATACACGTACGAGTATGTACCTATCGTTTTAATATTATCGGTTTATTTTAATTATATGATAAATAAATAAAATGTAAACATTTTCTATGACACTATTTGTTATAGCACAAAATAATTAGATCAATTCGGTCGAGATAAACAATGGAAACGTCAAACGATATGAGTGTATTATTGTATAGATAAGCATTTATAAAACAAAACACCTCAAATTATCGACGTTAAAGTTCGTTTAAAACTAAAGAATATTTCTTATTTCTATTTAAATAGTAATATTTTGCAGATTTTAATTTCTTTGGTGAGAGGAAGAGGGTTTGTTGTGATGGTGAGTTTGTCCGGAGTCGTGTGCATTCAAATGATCGCTGTAGTTATGGGTGCACCTACGATTTTTTTTAGTAAGTACATTATTTAAATACATAATTTTTTTGTAAAATAAATTAAGAAGTTTTGTCGATACATTGGTAAATGGATTAAAATAATGCTTTATGTTAGTAGATTTTTAAATCTTATTTTAATTCAAAAATTAATGTTAGCTTTTCCGAAGCGCACTCAATTTATAACTTTATGCCTACAAATAGGCATAAAATTAAATATAAATGAAAGAAATAATTTATTAAGAACAAAATTCATAAACACACCTTTTTGATAATGTTTCACCTATATATAGCAAAAACTAATTTTACAACAGCATTTATATAAGCTATTAGTAAAATTGAATAAACTATTGATATTTTACCATCTTTAGAATACATTTTTTTATAATTAGGCGAAAATACAAAAAATGTACGCTAGGCCACTCTTGTATGTACATAGCGCAGACTACAAAATAAATCAACAATAACAAAAATTGGTCGTGACTCGCGCGAAAAATGGTTAGAGTAGGTAGGTACTTATCGTATTTTTTTCTAATAACAGTTATTACTTGTTGTCCTAGTTTGTAATGCTTTCCGTATATTTTTAGGAGAATCTACCGGAAATGAAGTTATATCATACAATTATCCTTTCGTGTCGCGTTCCCAATGGCATGCACGTATACCCAAAGCGAAGGATCCTCTGCCTTCACCCGTTCCTTACGTCGTCATTCACCACTCATACTCGCCTCCTGCGTGTTACGACGCACCTCATTGCAAACGAGCCATGCGAAGTATGCAGAACTTCCACATGGATGACAGAGGCTGGAATGACATCGGATATCAGTAAGCTGACGTCATTTTCTTTAAAGTACATTCACTCTATTCTACATATATCATACTTAGAGATAACAGCATAACTCATTATGTATTACAGCATAATAAGTGCCTTCTTTGCGATTTTTTTCCGACTGTGGCGAAGCTCAAAAAGGAAAGTTATGTGTTTGACCTGAACATAAATTGAACTAAAAAGATGGAAACAAGTTGATGTAACGGACAGATCAAATTTTTTTGGCTGTCTGTCAGTATAATACTGTGCTCGTTAACATCTTTTCATTTTTTTAGTTTGATTTTGACGCAACTCGATTTTTTGATAGCCGATCTTTGCTTAAAATCTTATACACGAAACAAAGTCATTTGTGTAATCAGACATAAGGATAATTAATTCAATAATTATAATTAATGTAAATGTCCAGTTTTGCTGTGGGTGGGGATGGCGTGGCGTACGAAGGAAGAGGTTGGGGAGTCCTGGGAGCCCACTCGTTACACTTCAACAACGTCAGCATCGGCATTTGTCTCATCGGAGACTGGACAAGTGAGATTTATATAATATAATTATATTATTGGAACGAAGTTCCTTATCGCGCATTACACGCTCTGAGCGGATGGAAGCGAGACCGAAAAAAGTGTCAAAAGGCTTTTTTCCGACACTTCTTGCTGCACGCCAAAAGACTCGACGGCTCTAATTTACTACAGGAAAATCTTTCATTGCCTCGAGGGATTACAATAACTAGTTCTGTCGCGTCGTCCTTAATACATAAATATACATGGCTACCGCTGGCCTAACCTTAAGAAATACCTACATCAAAACAATGAACTAGAAAATTTTAGATCTTGAAAAGGCGTCAAAAAAGTCCCCAATAGCATATTATGTCTATCTCTTAAAGTAGTATCTATTTTCTAATAACTTTTTTATATATTTAAAACATACCTAGGGATGCGTTCGAGCGAAACTAGGGTTAGTCGCTAGTTTTCTATGTATATCAATATAAAAAATATATGGAAAAAAAATATTATGATTCACTGACATAACGATCACTTTTATCATGTCAATACAATTTTTAAGCTATTCTTTGACAATTATAGTATCCGATTATACAATGTAAATTACCTTTACTGGGATAGATGCAGTACCTAATCTTCTCTTACATTTTAGATTCCGTGCCGCCATTGCAACAGTTGAAAACAGCACAAGCTTTGATAGCCTCCGGAGTGGAGCTGGGATTCGTCAAACCTGAATACAAACTCGTGGGTCACAGGCAGGTGAGGGATACTGAGTGCCCCGGTGATGCTTTATACAAAGAAATCCAAAGTTGGCCGCATTACGCATCTTTTCCATCCTCCTATCGAGATTTAGATGTAATTTTACAAGAAGAAGGGTTTTAATAAGTATTTTATAACTTTTTTCAAATTATGAGTCCCCGTTATTTAAATAAATTGTTATAGTTTGTTTATCAAAAACACTTAACCTCGATTATAATATTTGTCAAGTGATAGGGCTTTATATTTAATTAGTTTTTCATCATTTTCATAATATATGTTACTATTATAAATTAGGTGATTTGACTCAAATAGTTTATTGTGTGATTTTTGTATTATATAAGTTAAGCTGTAAATAAAAAATATTATTATGTTTAGTACAAACTATATAATATCTAAGTTTAAGCATATCTAAGTTCCTCATAACATAAGTTAGTGTAAGAGGTTAGAAAAATAAAATTTGTGTATAATAGCTGAGATATCTCATGTTGTTTTCCAATATTATACAATGTATACAATGTACGTGTGAGACGTGACTTATAAATAAATTTATTTTTTCTGTATTATTTTTTTCTTTTTTTTTTAAGTAAAATCTATTGAGCTTAGATAAGATGACATTCTGCAATCGCTTTTACTAATAAAATGATAATACATAATAAATAAATGATATGAAAACAAGTTCACGATGGAATATAGTATTATGCAGTCGGAGACATTCACGTTTCATCCTTGCCGCCAGATGTACACACTCCTATGTAAATATGTCTCCGATACTTTACGTGTCCGCTTTACGTGTCCGCAGGGGCATGGTGGTGAAACACCGCCAACTTCCTATCTCCGGGGTGTTACTGAAAATCTCTTAACAAAAAACTTAATAAATATACTTGACTTAACCCAGGATTTGAATTCAGAACCTCCAGATCTACTGCCGTACATACTAGCAACTAGAACACCGAGGCATATACTCGTACAATATACATAATACATCTTATATAATGCGTATAGATATTAGAAAGCATAAATCCAATGAGGAAATAAAGATATTGTTTACACATTGTAGTGATGATAAGTGATACCTACTTATTTATTCATAAATTATTTCTTATTGATTCATGGTATCATCTTTTATCTTTATTAGCTCTTATACATGACTTCGCCGCCGTAAGAAGTATTTTCCTTTTTTCAGCGTTCTCGAGTAACATTTCTCGAGTACTTTTTTTAATAATTTAAGAGAAATTTATATGTTACTAGCGACTCACCCTCGCTTCGCTCGGGTTCGTCCCTAGGTACGTTTTACTGCTGAACTGAGCTGAACGTCGATAAGTCAGTCAGTGAGTCGCGAGTAATGAATAAAAATATTAATAGCGAATGTGCCTTAGGCGATAGACATATAATATTGCGAACTTGCCTGTAGAACTTTTTAAGACCTACAATTTTCAAGTACATTGTTTTGATGTATCTCTTAAGGTTCAGCCAGTGTCAGCCATATAAATGTCTAACGACGACTCGATAGAACCAGTCATTGCGTTTTCCCGCGGGAACGAAAAGTGTGCCTGTAGTAAAAGGTATCCTAAATGTTGACCCGAGTGATAAGCTATCACTATACAAAATTTAGTTAAAATCGGTTCAGTACTTTTTGCGCGAAACGCGTACAGACAAAGAGACAAACAGACAAAAAATTTAATAACTATTGTTTTGGGGTCTATATTGTATACATAATACGTTACAGTCATTGTTTTTAAAAAATATTTCATGTACAGATTTCGCTAAGTTACTGCTTTATTATAGTATAGATTGAAGTAAATAAATAAATAATTTAACATTAATATTGCTTTTGTGTTAGGCCTGTATGTATGTTTGTACTATGTATGTATATATGTATGTACATATTTTATACTAGCTGCGAGTCTTGCTAAGTGTGTGTAAATTCTCAAAAAATAAGATATGGATGTTTTTGTTTCATTATGTAAAAAAAGAAACAAAATATATAGAAAACATTTAATTGTTTACAACAAGTTGTTTATTAAATAAACAATGCAAATTTAAACAAAAACAATTTTTTTGAAATTGCTGATAACAAAGTGAAAAATAACAATTTTTTAATTTTCCCAACGGAAATCTCTTCTGAGACCTTTCAAAAATAGCTCCAAAAAAGGAAAAACATCTCAGATTTGTTATTTAACAATTATCGCATTTGCAATGTTCATGTTCAAGTAGGAAAAAAATATTAATTAACTAATGAATAATTAATAGAAAAATCACGATAAAAATTTTTTGACCGTGGATTGTTGTTCATTCATCTATCCAGTAGATACCTGATTTTTTTCAATTCTTAATTTTCATATTTAGTTCAAGTTTAAAATAATATTTAATATTTATTCATTAAAGGTCCAAATCTATTCATCAAAGGTGGGCGGGGCTAAGACAAGCCAGACTCCCCGTTTTCGGCCGCATTTTTAACCCTATGGGAAAATCATAAATAATGGTCCTACAGTTACGGGACGTAGAATTTCATTTTGGGAAATTTCACATTTGAAAAATGTCAAATAGTTTTTGAAATATAAGCAAAAACCAAACCCGATTTTTTCAGTTAATTGTTAATAACTTTTGCAATTGTTGCAAGCGGCTTTTGAATGTTTTCAAAAATCATCTAAACGCTATTCCGAATCGAATGGCACCTCGTTCATATTTTTCGGAAGCGGATAAAAAAGTTTGACCCAAAAGGCACTTGTTGACTAGACTAATAGGTGTGTCTACTATCTTGACGTAGTTATTTCAACGTTTAATTTGAAAAAATTATTATTTATATAGAGTTCTTCGATTTTACGTGCGTAGTATGAATCATATTTTTTTTCACACAAATAAAATCTTCTACGGAACTATAATCATTTTTTGCTATAAATTTCTGTTAATTTATATATTTATATGCTTACAAATCTATAGTAGTTCCATGCTTATTAATATAAACAAGTTTTTTAATATAATTTCGTCTTTGATTGACGTAAGCAAATACATGCGTATCGTAAGATTTTAAACAACTAAGTATACATATACCTACTCCGTTCAGTGACCCGACTTGATTGGTAAATAGTGAGTCATAATATATAACTTGGGATAAAAATCCCCTACAAAGATCATTGATAGCCTAGTACTTTAATTTGATTAATATATGTATTTTAATATATTTACATTATTACGTGTTATTGTTTCTGTAAATCATAAATTTACGACTATCGTTGCGCAATGAAGAGCTCATTTTGATTTTACTGTAATAGAATAAACGTGTCAAAAGAGTTTTCTTTAATTACTCCGATAATTATGACATATTTCTAATGTATGGTACCTCATGTACGTGGATTATATGGTACCTGATGTTTTATAGAAATCGGTAACTTGTAAGTTGGCCTGAATTTCACAGCGTTTTTTGGCCACTGCATTATACGTCTGGATTTTTTTTATAGTGAATAATAGTTTATAGTGATCTATATAAACTAAATTTAACGTAAAATGAGCAATCTAACATGAATTAAATTATAATCTGATGTAAATTATTGCTAAAGTCAAGTGAGAAACTTAAGGTCTAGAAGAATGTACTAAGCGATGGATATCTATTACATCCAAACAAATATCCTACAGAATAATATATTAAATTAAAAAAAAAATTAGTAGATATTTGTAAGTAATACTTTGTTAAGGAAGTTTTGTATTGTAAATTGTAATACCATGCTGCTTGCTGTGATTATGGCTACTCTGAATTTTCTCATTTCTCTCTACTTCTCTCTCATTATTCACGAGTAATAAATAAGTATATAAGCCTAAGCGCTAGGCACATACTCGTATATTTGATTAAACACCAAAAAAGTGTGTTTCAATTTTAGAAATACCTAAGTACAAAATAATGGAAAATGTAAATCTCCACTTGCTACAGGTCATCATGTAGAAGTCATACTTGTATTTGATCTAGGAAGGCGGCTATCCAACCAGGCGTGGCCCATTTCGGTGGGCGGCGTACCATGCAGGTTGCTCCTGGTACTTCTCTGATAGCAGAATGAATCGTGGCAGCAACCATATGGTTCTTGTGGTCTGCCTCGGCAGGTCTGCCGTCTCACATACCAACGTATGTATACAGGTGGTATGTGAAAATACATTTCCCAACGTTAAGTACAGGAGGACAAGTCGCTATACATAAACTGGTTGAATAGAATGTAGTAGTATTTATTTGCCACTAAATATACCTCTGTTTAGTTCATTGTAGCGAGTTGGTTTCTCATTCTAAAATAGTCTAATATATCACTTCTAATATAGTATTCTATTTATGATCTAAGTATCATTACTGGCATAATAAAAAAAATTATGTCACCGTTCCATACAAAAGATTGCATAATTGTTATATTTTTTTAACATAACACATATTACATTATTCGATACATATAATATATTATATTATTTGATAGTAGGCAACCCTTGTATTCACCTTGATCGATATATCTACGAAATTTTGTTACTACCATCAACAATAAAATATTATGTTATATTCGATATCATGTTTACAATAATGCAACAACAATTATATGAAGACCTCAACTCGCATATATGAGTCCTTAACATAGATTTCTTAATAGATGTAGGTCGCAGGTTCTTCCCCGTAGTAAGTACCTACGCAATTAATATACCTATTAAAATATTTTACTTTATGTTTATGTCATTAATTTTACTAAACAATGTTATTATTCTTCAATGATTGTTAATAAACTTGGATAAATGGCATCATACATATCTGAGCCGAATCTGTACATTAAATATTTTGGAGAATGTTATTTAAATAGTCATAATTGTCGATACAGAGGCCGAATCTATAATTTTTAGAATTTTTGTCTATCTGTCTGTCTGTGACCGCATCACGAGAAAACCACTGGAGGGATTTTGATGAAATTTGGTATAATGGTAGCTCGTTATTCGGGTAAACATATAGGATACTTTTACTGCTGGAAAATATCTCATCTCTGAGAAATCTATACTTAACGTTAAACCGTAACTAAGGACGAACCCGAGTGGAGTGAATGTGAGTCGCTAGTACCTATAGTATATTTGTTTCGAAGTATTTTAACATTTTCTGCATAATATTATGCCAAATAGAAATTTTTTGTGTTTGTTTCTTGAAAACAATTAAGTATGATCATTTATAAATAAAACAAAATAGTTAATGGAAACTTTTTAATGACGAGATGATTTCACAAAAATAGTTGTTTATTATAAATCGCTCTAACTAACAATACACAGTTACATACTTATAATATCGCATTGTTTGCGCTAGATAAAGTACAAGTTACACATGGAAGTACCTACATTGAAAACACATGAATCGGTTAGTCGCCGAGATCCTTTTATATCAAAAGTTATTTCATATTCGAGTCAATAACAATACCTCAAATTTAAAACAAGTTAATATTCAAAAAAGGCGCTTACTACTACTGGTTTATCGACAAAATAATAAAAATTAAGAAGGCCACAGGAAGATACTGTGAAATTCTGGTCACATTTTAAAGATATAAAGTAAACAGTTTCCTAAAAATACTAAAACTAATTTATTTAATGTCAGCAAACTTTTAAATGGACAATGCATTATGCATGTAATTAAATTAAGTGCTTGCCTTCAAATACACTCCACCTCTACGTGACCGTTTTTTACGATACTATACGAGTTTTTAGGTAATTTTCAATGTTAATGACCCGATGAATTCGAATTTAAAATTATATTTAATTTTACTAAAGATTTCCTCTTAATTTAATAATTGTATTTGAAGGTATTTTAAGTCAAATTAGTTACTTTTAAAAATTTAAACATTATTTGTGCACATTGGAACATATATCTGTTATTTATCTTATAAATAAAAATGTTAATATTTATATTCAATTTTTCAATAACATAGATTGCATATAAACATATCAGTGCATTTCGCGAGGCGTGTAATACCGGATTTTCCTGGTTATATCAAAAGGAATGATACATTACAAGTTGAAGTACCTACCTACTTCAAAAAATATCACTAAAGTACATCATCTTTGATGACATATGATATATATATATATATATATATATGTATATATATATATATACATATATATATATCGCTTTTAATATATCGTTTTAACTACAAACATAACAAAAATGTTTGAAAATAGAATGATACGAATATGAAATAACTTTTTAAAACACCAAAACAATAAAATCGTGATTTAAATTTTGTAGATAACATGTATAGAGATATTTTAAACACATTAATATTCTAATTAATTGTTATCGACTACAGTTTGGGATGTGACGTTCAAAGCAATTTTGTAATTAAGAAAAGGTTCCCGTAACACATAAACACGCTACACTGTACAATAAACTTTGGTAAATATTTATTTTTCTTAAGTAACAAGTGTGAATTATTAAAAATATACATTACATACAAACATTTATTCGAAAATCATTTAATATAGTATTTATAATCTAATTCATTAAAAACATCTTTCTCTACATTTGACACCAGTGTGTTTTAAACACATTACGGTAAAGCTTAACTCGTGGACGTAGGCCTGGTAGTTACCGGTAAATGTAAAATTACTTAAGCGTATAAACATCACAAATATCTTGAATGAAACATTAAAGCATACACAATAAATGCCCTAATCAATAGTATACATAATTTATCTATAATATAAAGGCAATAAGAGAATATAGCAGCCACTTATACGGGTAAAATTTATAAATAAATATATTCTTACTTAAAGGTGATTAACATATTTTTTTCAGGTTTTCAGAATACGAATATAACATATTTAATTAATATATAATGATTAATTGTAATCAATGTTGTACTTTGATATAATAATTAAATAGATTTAATTATAATTTGCATATATTGACGAAACCTTGACGGCATAATTGAAAAAAAAAACCAATCGAATTGAGAACCTCCTCCTTTTGGAAGTCGGTTAATGAATTATATGCATTGTATGTGACCTTAATATCATAATATGAAAGTAACAACAAGTGTTTTACGTAGTATGTTATTTTGTCGTCATTTTTGTATTGTATTAATATATTCGTAAGAAGTAGGTACGTTATCCATATTTTTATCATTAAACAAACTTTATCTACTAAAACAAATATTAAAATATTTAACTTAGCATAAGCTAATTAGTATTTTAAGCAATGTATATAATCAAAGTGTAGACAAGACTTTAGGAACATCTTACAGTGACGGGGAATTAATTAAACAATGGGTTTGGGGATTCACACACAGGACTGAGCAAAAAATGATATAACAGTTCCGGAAACTTTAGATAAATATTTATATTATGTTTTTATAATTCTAGGTATTTATAAAATATTTGCAGAATATATTTACTATAACTCGTCTATAATCGGCACGTGTAGATTTTTTAAATAAAATTATTAATTTATATTTACTAGCAGAATCCGCGGCTTCGCTCGCGATTAAGCTACGAAATATGTCCAAGGAATAAAAAGTTTCATACAACCTTTTATCCCCTATTTCACCCCCTTGGGGGTTGAATTTTGAAAAATCTTTCCTTGGTGGATGCCTTCGTCATATGAGGAATACGTGTGCGAAACTTCAATTTTCTAGAGTTAAGGGTTTGGCCTGTGCGTTGATACATCAGTCAATCACTTTTGCCTTTTATATATATATATATATATATATATATATATATATATTAAATATAACAGGAAAAGTTAACTAAATCTTAGTAGGTACATGTGATGGTCGTATTTTTTTCATAATATTAATCACGTAAAATTTTAATAACTTTGTGATATAGGATTTCTTAATATTTTTTTAAATAACATCGATTTTAAATGTGTATATTATAAGGATTATATAAATATAATTATAGGATTTTGTATCGAAATACAAGGCACGAGGGGAAAAGACGATATGAATATATTAATATATTACGAATAGGTATAAGAGGGGAAACGAGCAAAATAAAATGCTAGATAGGTAAGCATCTCAAACCTCAATCATGTTGTTTATATCATTTTACAGTACACAGTATAATTAGTAACTGAGGCTAAAACTTAAAAACATACATAACTAAGAATATTATATATGGAAAATCTAATTTGTTTATTTATTTTTTATTTAATTCAGATAATTGTGTACTAAAGCGTGCTTCGATAGAATTAACTGCCTAATTTTATATTTCATGACATAAAAAGTATTTAATTTATTATTACTTTATAATATTCGATTCAGTTTCTATTGTAAAAGAGATGACTTGATTATCTTAAATAAAAAAGTAATGTCTGAACATTACACTTTATCTTTAAATATTACACTCCTAAGTTAAGAGATGTACAAGAACACAAATGCTTATTAATTTGTAACATTTCAAAGTGTAAGAAAACAATATACTAAAACAAACATAAATGTAAAAAAAGGCTTATCTCAAACTCAACATGTGCAATAAAAACATTTTTATAACATACATAAAATATAATGCAATATAGCGATGATGATGTGAAATGACAGTAGTAAGAGGAAATTGACATAGGTTAATAGTACGTTACTTTGAACTGTTCAAGATTATATCTGAATAACTACTATTTACTAGTGTTACGTAATATTTATATATAAATACAAAATATATATTAGCACTAAACTTTCATATAAAATTATAAATCTTAAGATAATCTGAGCAGGATAATCAAAGTTTGATCATAGAAGGAACAACTATTCCTGTTAGATATACAGGAATGGATACCTGCTAATGTATAATTTAAAATAATTTTAAATGGAGAAACATAATTTTTAATATTAAATTATTTACCGTATATCTAAAACGATACTATTGAAATTAAAAAAATAATAATAAACTAAGTATTATTTTCAACATATTAAAAGGTAATGTGTGGAATCTATATTAGATAAAATAAATTAGTTTGACTCTTTCTTTGAAAAAAAGGGAATCTTTGTGATTCCTTGAGTAGTGACCTACGGTGGTTTAAACAGCTTCTGTAATAGTTTTTTTTTTAACTCATAAGACTACCATCGATCGACCTTATGGTTTAAGTCGATGGTAATCTTGAATGGCCAAAGAAGGTGAGATCGTTAACAACTACCTACTATTGGTGCACCACAATTATAATATAAACTACTTAACAGGATAACATGAATGTTTTAAATAATACTAGTAATAATTTGGTAGAAAACTATTACACTTACTGAAATGTTAAAGATGGCCTATATACGTAGCTCTACTATGGAGAAAAAACGTGAATAATCGTTCAATATGATTTCTATGTTTAGACACTCATAAAATTGATGCAACAGTAATAAAAGTTACGTTTGCATTACTTTAGTTTTTGGCCTTAAGTTGTTGAAACATCTATTTCAATAAGTTACTCTTATAGAACAAAGTCACATCTAAATATGATATTACTGATTTGTTTTTTTTTTAAATTACATTTATTTATACATAATATGAAACATTTGAATTTTCAATACTTTAATATATACCTATATCAATTTAAAATCAAATTAAATGTCATTATTGTAAGTCCCTGAGACAGCTACCACCAGCTTGGATGGCAGCTGCTCTCTACTTCTGCTCTTTTAAAACAAAACGAAAATGAAACTGTTTTCCTACTTTTTCCAAACTATTTCGTTTGTTAGTTAATGGACATAACCATAAACTGCCGTGAGTTGGCACTAAAGTCCTTTAACTTTAAAACTTTTCGCCATAAAAATTATTATTTTTAACTACCCTTACATGAGACAATATTTGCGTTAAATCGATGGGCTATACCTACTCTATGGATTTTCATACTGATATTACTTAATAAATCCAGGAAAAATTGGGACCAGCGAATGAAAATAAAGATACTATAAATTATGTTAACTTATACAGCTTATGTACTGAGAAAATAATAACTAACACGTGTAGTTAAACTTTAATGAAAATGATCTCACTACATCGATACTACAATTTGATTTTTTATGTTCCTATTACTTCGTTTTTTCATTTAAATAATGCGGATTAGTCGCGGATGTTGCTACTCTTATACAATTATGACGTCTGTACCAACAACTAACGTCATAAATTATGGGTTCATTCCCGCACGCTTGTTTAAGAATCTACTGCAAAAACGCCAGTTAGTTTTTCAGTGTCAAACACTTTTAATTCTTTAAAAACGATTCAGATCCAGATATGATTTTGTTCTACCAAGACACTTAACATCTACATTTAATGTCACTATAATGTTAATTCTATTATAAGAACATTGAGAATTTAACTTTTTTATGAAGATATTCGTAGATGATACGTATCAAAATATATTTAAACAATATCATTGTTTGTTAGTTATTTCTTATGTTATTACCTTTTAAAGACATGGCATGTTGCACATTGATACTTGAATCTTGTGAACCAAATTATGCTTTATAATCTATACTAATATTATAAGGCTGAAGAGTTTGTTTGTTTGTTTGTTTAGTTGAACGCGCTAATCTCAGGAACTACTTAACCGATTTGAAAAATTCTTTTTGCATTAGATAGCCTGTTTATTGAGGAAGGCTATAGACTATATATCATCCCGGAAAAATTTACGGTTCCCGTGGGATAGATTTGTTTTTGTCTAGGGACGAACCCGAAGCGACGCGAGGGTGAGTCGCTAGTATAGTATATATATATATATATATATATATATATATATATATATATATATATATATACATATATATATATATATATATGTATGTATAGTAGCATTATATATTTCATCGAAAAAAATCATCATATAAATAAATTGACATAAATTGTTGTCATGTTAAGTTAAATTCCTCCATTTTCCAGGTTTTTCTTTGGTTTTTACATTTATTAACAAAAAGTCTAATTAAATATTATTTATAAAATTATAAATTTGTAGAGTCTAGTGCAATATTTTCAAGTCTCAATGTGCACTACGCTTATACAACAACTTCCCACCGTACACTACTGTATAGACATATATTCAGTTTTACTAAGAACGTCGTTGGAATTGCCTAATATAAGATAGATATTATAGTTATATCATTTTCTATTTAAATACGAGTTTTCTAATATCTTTATATAAGAATAATTCATTGTTGTATAGCACTAACATTATTGGTGTAAGAAAAGCGTAAAAATGTTTTTAAGCGCTTTCCTTTTGTCTAAATATTCAATTGTAGAAAATTTTCTTACGCATTCAAGGATTATTAAATAAATATTTTTTTAAATAAATACAAATAGTATACACTACGTTTGATTTACTAAAAATATAGATAAAACAATATTTTTTCAGTACGTCGAAAGTGTAATGGACATTATAGTAAAAAGTTATACAAATTTCATCTTTCATTGATATCCATTATTAGCAACATTAAGCAAAAACAAATTTTATAAACAGTACATTTTAATATTTTAAAAACGATAAAAAAAAATATTCAAAATAAAATAGTGATCGATCAAACTAGTCTTACACCAATATATTAGTAACCGACATAATAGAGATCTGAACATTTATATTAAAATTTTATTTGTTCTCTATTAAAGTTTGAACTTGTAAAACTAGGTCTCTAGCGAGAGACAACACTGCAGACGCGTTGTGACGCTCGGCCATTTCTGAAAATGAATGAATTAATCAAGTCACTTATGGCAATATATTTCTGTTTTAAATAAGTAAACTATTTTTTCGGGCTTTAATTTAGTTTTTTTTTTCTTTCCGACGTTTCAATTCCTTTATAGCTAACTGGAGAGAAAAAAGATTTTGATGTCTCAAAAGCTGCTACATAATATTGCAGACTATCAGAAATTATACATACAATAATTTTAAGAAAAAAATATGGCACCAAGTGCCTTACAATTCCAAAAATGCTTACTGAAAAGTAATCAAAATGTGAGGAAAATAAAATCTAAATAAAACCGCAAAAAGAAAACTCATAGAAATTGTCTTACTGTGTCGCATTTATATGGTAACACTTCCGTGTACAAAACCGGCGGCAGAATTATTTCTAAGAGGATGGGTGCATCTGCTTGTGCCCATTAAACTACTTACTAATCTTTAAATGATTATGTTTTAATTTATAAATGTACTATTTTTTAAATATTTGTGAGGAACGTTTTTTTTTTCGTAGATATCTAAATTTATTTCACTACTATAATTTAATTTCTTTAACTTTTTTAGACATTTTCCTTCATGACAAGGGGATGCGAATGCAAACCAGCTCCCATGAACTACACTCACTAGTACTATCAATAAAAGTATACATATACATACACAAATCCGCAAGCGACAAAATAAATAACATCCATCTGATATTTGTTTTGAAAAATCTAAGAAAATCTTATCACTAAAAATAGTTTTCATTAGTTTAAAAACAATTATAAAGTAATTATAATCACACATACCATTAAAGAACTTGATGATGTCAGTGAAGTCCATGGCATTAGCAAGTATGACGTCGCGATAGGTCTCTAGCAGCGCCAGCGCTATAAAGAGTACCATGTGCTCGGAGGCGACACGCCGCGCCGCCCAGATCAATTCCCACGCGGAGAATACCTTGACATACAAAATATACATTCTTAGCTTCTTGTTGCTATATTAATTACTAGCGTCTCACCCTCGCTTCGTTCGGGTTCGTCCCTAGGTTGATTCATCATACAAAATTTCATCCCCGTTTTCACTCCCTTAAGGGATGATTTCCGGGTTAAAAAATATCCTATATTATTCCAAGGGTCTCAAACTATCTTCTTACGAAATTTCATTTAAATCGGTCCAGTAGTTTGGGAGCCTATTCAGTATATACAAACAAACAAAAAATCAAATCTTTCCTCTTTATAATATAGATAGACTAGCATAGCATCCCTAAATACCTAACAGAAGCCTATGTGCTAGTCCAGATCATAGTCTGTGTAATAAATACCATCATTATCATTTAAATAAAACTATCTTTTCGGATTTTTACGGGAGAGTCTCTCCCGTGACCATGATTGCTGTAAAGCAATCGAAACGTCGGGAACCAAAAATCAAAATAAATCCGCGAAAAAATCCGAAAAGATAGTTTTATTTAAATGTCAAATATTCGCGTAAATCTAAGAAAGTATTACCATCATTATCCTTCAAGCCATTTCAACGTGAAAGAGTAAGTACACGTTCGGCTTA
The DNA here is from genome assembly GCA_905404265.1 of Fabriciana adippe. Lineage (NCBI taxonomy): Eukaryota > Metazoa > Arthropoda > Insecta > Lepidoptera > Nymphalidae > Fabriciana > Fabriciana adippe. Next base: position 7,746,187 of record FR990001.1, on the reverse strand, counting down.
GCAGCTAATCTGCAGTTGAATTAGTTTCAAACTATGTAATTAAATCTTGAAAATCCATCCTATTATTGTTTAGAGCTGACGAGATGATGGAAAAGGGGAATGAAATTCCTCAATGGTTACTAGTAAAACTTTTATATTGAACTCATTTTATTAGTTTTAACTAGTCCTATATAAAAAGAACTTTAGTTTTTTTTTTAATATACTATTTTTAGTTTTTAAAAATATAATAATTATTTTTATAACTATTATTTTTCTAAATTGTTACATTTAATACAAAGACAATTCATGTTAAGCGAGCGGAGAAGCGGGTCAAGTTTAAAATTTCATCTATTATGTTATACTATCAGCTTTATGAGCAAGGCGGGCTGTGATACAAGATAAAGTTCGCTTAAGCACTTACAAATAAAATAACTAATAAAAAAAATATTTACAAAAATTAAAAAAAGACATACATACACGCGGTTATTCTAAGCTATTCTAAGTATATACATAATAAATATACGAGTATATCTCCGACTGCATAATACTATGTTCCTTCGTCAATTTGTTCTCTACTTTTTAGTTCTTTTTTTACGCAGTCGGGTTTTTTGTTTTTCTAAATATTTTTTTATTTATAGCTTTTCAGTTTTGGTCAGTTAGACATCTTTAGTTTTATTTAACAATTTCTTATCCTAATACTATCATAATACTATGTTCCTTCGTCAATTTGTTCTCTACTTTTTAGTTCTTTTTTTACGCAGTCGGGTTTTTTGTTTTTCTAAATATTTTTTTATTTATAGCTTTTCAGTTTTGGTCAGTAAGACATCTTTAGTTTTATTTAACAATTTCTTATCCTAAATTACTTCTAAACATATGAATTGAATATATTTTTGTAATGGCCTCTTAAAACCTCTATTTTGAAACTCCACTCGATGGATTCGGAAAAAAAAATTCAAACACACACAAATTTGTGCCTAAATAGCTAGTATGATTATAATACTAATAAAAGTACACAGCACTCACGTCCTGATAGAGTAGCTCCCGCTTAAAGTCGAGCAGGAACCAGCGGTAGCAGAAGTAGAAGTGCGTGTAGTCACCGTGTGCGTGCATCAGCTCATACAGCTCGCAGTCTAAGATCTGGATTAATGACCTGTAATAAATTTGTTTTAGTAGTTATGAAGTATGAGCTTTGTTTAGCCATATAGTATAAAAATCCATATAGAAAAGCTGAAAACAAAAAACGTGTGTGTACTTATGTACGCACGTAAGATTTTATATTTCTTTGGCGTAATAGAACTAAAATAGCTAAAGATTTCATCTCGTATGTCACAATTCTCTGTTTGTAAAGGAAGGCAGTTAACTTCATTATGTCGCTTTCAGCTAACTTCATCGTGTCGCTTTTTGTCTGTCGGTGTGCGCGCGCATCGTTACTCTCATAAGTTTTTCCAAACGCGCCAAAAGAAGTATAACTTCAAAAGAATTAAAGTGTTACAGTGCCATCTCGTAGTAAGCTACAGTACATAAACTTTTCAACTTTACAGCCACTTCTAGACAGTCATATAAGAACATATTATGTATATTATATATGTCGGAGGCGCCTCACCCACTCCCGGCACGATTGCCTTGTCTAGACGCCAGTATGGATTAGTATCTGTGGTTTATAACTTACGTTAGGTTTAAGTACTTTACGTGCAAGTAATAATATTTGTAGAAGTATCGAACTAAATTCGTCCTACACTCTGCTGAAAGAAGTGGTGCTGTTTTGTCTTGTCATAATTGTTTCATATATAATTTTGACGACAAATTTGGCTCAGTTTGTAATGACCCTACTCGCTGTGCCAGCGGTCGCGGGTTCGAGTCTTACTGGGGGGGGGGGGGGGGGGGTATTTATTTATAATATGTACAAATTTGTACATATTTAAAAGTTATATATGTGTAGTGTATCAACTATCTGGTATCCATAACACAAGCCTCGTAGCCGACGTTGTAGCCAGATGGTGCTGTGTGTTAATGTTCCAAGATTATTTATAGTCATTATTATCACGGTGTTAATCTTTGAAAAAAATTACATTACAAAAAAAATATATGAATAATTTGTGTTGTATACATATGAATATATTGCAGATAAAATTTAGAAATTAGGTCTGTTTTAGCGCTCAAGTGTATTGAATAACTAACCGCATATCAGCAAAGTGCGCGTCCATGGCCTGTCCCGAGGGGAAGTTGTGCCGCGCGCGCAGCATGAGGCGCGCGAAGAGCGCGTGCGCGGCCGCCTCGTCGCGCGCCACCACCAGCAGCGGCGCCGCCAGGTCGCACATGCCCTGCATGTAGCCCGTGTCCAGGTGCTCCCACACGTAGCTGTAGGAAGGAGTTGGTTTTTTTTTTAAAAAATGTACATACATGGACTTTCAATTGCTTTAAAAGTAAGTTTTTTTTTTTGAGAAAGTCCTAAGGTAATCCTACAGTAATAGTGGTAATCCTACAATTTATGGGAAGATGAAATCAAAAAGAAGCGACTGGTTTCAAACAGCTTTATCTTGGAAAGATTTAATCTACAGAAGTTTTTTTATAGTTTTCTTTTTCCTTAATTTCACAGTGAATGTACTAGCACCTAGCTGTTCATAATATAATTTTAATTAATATAGTTACTATTATAGATTATATGTATTGTTATATATAAAAAGTACAAAGGATTTTTATTTTATTTATTTATACAATATTGAAAGGCGGAAACACTCTTATTAATTGATGTAATAAGAACATGCTTTTATTTAATGTTTTTAAAAATATATTTTTTAGTTTTATATTTTCGTTTTTCGTATGTGAAATAAAAAAGGATGGAGCTATAAACTCACGTGCACATAATGTTTCGCAATTTATCCAGATTTTCGTCGGTGAAGAAAGGATAATTCCGGTCACACCTTTGCACATCTTTTTCAATTCGATGTAGGTTCAGCGCGAAACTCTCTACCAACTCGTTCTGGAAAAGATATATTTTTTAAAACAATTAAATATTAAAATCTACATATTGCTCAAATTCTGACAATGACACTGATAATGTTGCTCGTTAGTTTTTTTACTGATCTTTTTTGAGTATAAGTCTGTATGTATGATTATTGTTTATTTCTCCTTCATGCTGAAACGATTGGACCATGGACAGATTTAAATAAAATTAGTACGCTGATAGATTATAACTTGAAGTAACAAATAGACTTTTAGGGATGACAAGCGAAGCTTTGTATAATAACCAGTAGAATTTAGGGACGAACACAAGCGCCGAGCGAAGCGAGGGCACTAGTATATAAAACAGGGCACTAGTATATAAAACAAATACTTGTTTGAATTCACCCGGTAACGCTGCAAAGATCAACTGTGTGTTGCCAAAAATGAGGCCAACAACACTAAGTCAATTTTAAAAAAAAAAGAAAAGACTTACAGAATAAACCCCGCCATTAGAGCTGGCCGGCGACACGCAGTTGGAGCGCGTGTCGGGGCGCGCGTCGGGCTCCAGCGTGTCGATGGACGCGCCCGCCGACTGCGACTCCTCGCGCACCACGCCCAGCGGGCTGCGCGCGGGGCTCGCGTTGGCTAGGGTTTTAGTTAAGTTAAAATATGTTATTTGCTAAGTTTTGAGGATGTATCACACTATTTAAGAGTCGGATTACTATTATATTTTTTATTTGTATGTCTGTGTGTATGTTACACCTTCTCGCTGAAACGGCTGGGCGCATTTGGATGAAACTTACACTACTACTTACTTAATTTGTTACTTTTTACAGGGCATAGGTATATAGGGCTACTGTACTTTAAAACTTGAAGTAATTTTAAAGTACAATAGTCCTATGCCCTTTTCCTTAGCGGTGCAAATTTTTTGAAAATATTTGTCGATAAAGTGTCATGAAAATAGACTAATATATAAAACAAAGAAACGAAACAACCGATTGTATTATCTCCTCCTTATTTGGAGTCGGTAAAAACATTTACCTGTAGTACCACCAGATGCAGGCGAACCAGATGGCGCAAGGTCAACCGAAGGATTAGTTACAATCACACTCGTATGCTGCTGAAGAGAACTCGCCTCATTCTCATCCGTCCTTATTTCACTACCATTAAGGTTCGAATTCCCACTATCAACACTACATAGAAGACCACGTCCATCGCCCTTTTGTACTATGCCTTCAGCTAGTCGTTTAATTTCCGCTATACTTTCTCGTCTCATATCAGGATTTTCAACAACACTTTTTATATATACTTCTTCGTCCTCTAATTCAGATACACTATCCCGGCTATCAGTTGTGTCTCCATTTAATTTAGTTTCTTTAGTTTTATCTTCCGAATCCATTTCGATGTTATCTACTTCATCTATGCTGGGCGCTCTTGATAGTATTGGTTTTTCTTTTCTTTGCTCAGTATCGCTCGGCTCGGGGGATACGATTGGGGGATTGTCTGATATCACACTGCAATCGTCTTCAAATACCTAAAATAAAGTGAGTTAGTTAATATATTTTTTTAATAATAGGACTGTAAGTCGAAAAGGATTTTCTTTTATTTCGTACTGATGAATTTTCAAAAATTGATCCTTAAAACTCATCGTTATATAAGGTACTTCCTTAAAAAAAATTATCAATTAATTATTTGTCCATCAGTGAGTCAGTGTAAGTTTTATTATTTAGAAGAAGAATATCTCTGGTCTTACATTACTTTATATATATAGGACAATAATCAGTGTAATTATACATTTTACAATTTTAGACCCTTTTATATTTATCGCTGAGTGACTCAAGGGCTAAATTAACTATAACTCTCACCTCAGGCTCAACAAGCTCAGGTTTCTTCCCCGAAGACTCAGTAAGGCGCGCGATAGAAGCGGCCGTCGCCTCCCTGTCCCTTTGCCGCACGATTGCTTCCACGCATAACCACTCCGACATCGTGGTCTCGTACTGACGACGATATACTACATCTTGTTCCGCTCTCTCTTCCGCTGTTGAGCCGAATCTGTTGAAAATTTGTGTTTTTATTATTTTGGCATTTAAACATGATTGATTTAGATGCTTAATATTTTAATAGTTAATGAGTATTCTGAGAGTGTTTAAACTAAAAAGCCAAAAAAGATTTATATAATCTGGCGGATGCTTACAAGTTATTAATTTGGGATTCGATCATGTTTTTGAAAGAATTGTTATATTTGATGATTTGGAGGTTTAATATTTAAGTAACTACTGAGTATTCTGAGATCGATAAATCTATAAATAACATTGGTTCCAAATAATCTGATGAATGTTTACAAATAAGCAAAACGTAAAATTTCACATTCATTGGGCACTTTTTATATTCTTCGTCATTTGTCCTGGCAAAATTAGATGCACAAAAAAATACCCAAAACATTATACTTACTCGTAATATCCCAAAAGGAACGGCCAGACCTCCTTCCTGATGTCGTGTTGCACGCCCCCATAATAAACTATTCTGTACACCTCGTCCTTGTCGCTGACCACGCCGCGGTTATCCATCATCGACCGCCACAGCTCTTCTGTTAGACCGGACTCTGTGCCTTCTGTATATGTTATAATATAATTTATATATGTTGCAACAGAAGTTTTTAATTTATTTATATTTTATTTTTATAATTATCGACAGAAAAACACATAGAGACCACAGCGCTTATGTTTTCTCTTGCCCACAAGGTATATAGCGACAAAGTATACAAACATGCTTACGTATTGTATTCCTAAAATTTTTTGAATGTAAAATGAGCCAGCCGCCTTGGAAACGGTATTATTATTTATTAATAAATAATAACAATAATAATAACGTTCGAAAATTCATGCAGGAAAATTACAATGACGGTTACTTGGTTTCGATCCGTAATCGCCATTTATCTACCAGCTTTTAGCTGAGAATATACACACTTATAAAAAAAAATAATAATAATAATAAATTGGGTTTCTTCTCAATGGGAGATTAGACCATAATAATGCTGGCCTAATAAAGCGTTACGTGTATGTTTGTTGGTCTTTAATAAACCTTTAAATTACTTTTAGGCATCTAAGGACGAATCCAAGCGAAGCGAAGTTAAGTTGCTAGTGTGTTTATAATAATAGAACTAACCTCTAGATATGATATTAGGATGCACCAGTCCACTGAGGTGCGTGCGCACGGTGGACAGGTGCCGGCAGTACGCGAGCCAGCCGTAGAACGCGCGCGAGATGATCTGCCGCCGCATCGTGCTGCACACTAGCTCGATTGATGCTACCTGCGCATTTGTACTACTCGGCTTAGTAACTGAGTTCGAATTGTTCTCTTCTCCAATGGAAAGATGGAATCATTGAACGCGATTTTTATCCACTTCAAAACTTTGGATTGAACTGAAACTATGCACATTTATCAAGAACTGATGACAATATAATAATTTATTAAAAAATTAAACATTTAAAAAACTAAAAAACATGATTTTATAGCAGATCAAACTAAGAAATTAAAAATAAATTATAGTTTAAAAACTAAAAGACACGCTTTAATGGTGGACCGAACTAAAAAGTAAAAAAAAAAAATTGTACAACAATAAAGTGATTAAATAGAAAATTAATGTTATTGAGAAAAAAGCGTGGTGTGCTCGATATCAGTTGTTATAAATATTTCATTGATAGGATTTCTAGTAGTAGTATAAATAGTCCGGTCAATTTAGACATAAAAATAGTGGTGAAATAACAAAAATTCCCGGAAAGCCAAATATTGGTGGAGAGCTAGGGTTTACCATTATAAATAAAGTTTTAAAAATCCCCATTAATCCTATGTGTGCTACAAAAGTTATTCGGGGTCAAAGGTCAAAATTTGAGGTTTTTTGGATTTTTCTCGAAAACGGTAAGTTTTATCAAAAAAAAACTCAAACCAAAGCTGTAGATCTTAAAATTCTCTACAAAAATAGTTTTTATATTTTTTTTTCTAAGAGTTACCATTCGTAAGATATCGCGATTTTAATTTGAAATGTCAGTATTGACCGGAGTAAAAAATATTGTACAAAGCACCCCACACTTGTTTCTTTTAAGAATTGTCTTATTTTCTTATAATGCAGAAACATTCTTTAGAAAAAATGCATTTTTAGCTCTGTAGGTGATTACATTTTTCATTCCTTACATATAAAAAAATCTGTATAATTCTGACCTCTTCTACGATGGGATTGGGTGCCGGAGCAGCATGTCCGTTTATACCCACAGGACAGTCCACGGACATTGTTGAGGAGTCGGAGGAGGTGGTGGAGGTGGAGGCGAGCGGGCGGCGCGGCGTGCGCGGCGGGGACTGCACCACCCTCTCTAGTAGCGAGTGACGCATTGCTGAAAAAATGTTAGATACTAGTAGCCTTTATTTTAAGTAATTTTTTATTAAAAAGGACTTGATTAATTCGGGAGACGGTTTTCATTAGTGATGAAACGAATAGTTGTTTGGCCGGATACCGGATACCGGACATCCAATGAGCGGTAAGACCAGACAGCCCGATATTAAGTTTGTTGTCACGTTGTATGTTGCGACAAGTGCATTATATGTATTGTAAAAATTTATATATTATTGTAAAAATTTAAGCGTATACGGGTGTTATCATACAATATATCAATACTTACTGATTAACGAAAGTCAATTTTTTGCTTGCTCAATCCCTTTGCGAGCCTTATAGTTGGTGGACGATTAACTCGAAGCACACACATAATACTTTGACAAGTAGCCGGATATTGCGTTACTATCCGGTATCCGACCGGATAGTAAAATAAGGCCGGATACGCCAGATACCAGATAGTTACCGGATATCCGTTTCATCTCTAATTTTTATTATTCACGCGTGGCATTACAAATCCAAAAGCTTATAAAAGAACACTTTCAAGAATACTTTATCATGTTGTACGTTGCTCAATAGATTTGACTGAAGTTCGAAATTGAGACAGCATATCCAAGATTAACACATAGGATACTTTTAATCTAACATGTGAGAGAAGCTGCGTATAAAAAACTAGTTATTATACCTTCTCTATCAGCGATAGCATTGTTAACAATACGGAACACGTAGTCCCCGGCCACCTCCTCCCAGTCCGGCTCCTCCGACTCGCCGCTTTCGCATAGACTTGGCAGTGGACGTCGTCGTATTTTGCTACGACCGAATACCTAGATTTATAGAAAAAGTTATCTCTTTGTATTTTCTATATAACGATTTTAATTTAAGATTTTGATGTAAAAATATCTTTATCCTTAATTAATTTTCTTAAGCTCAACTAAAATACCCAATACAAATATATAGCCAAAGTGAAAGAATTATTAAAATCGGTTCAATATTTTCAGTTAATCGACTACAAAGAAACAAACTTTTCCGTCTTAAAATTATTTTTAATAAAAAGTATAGACCACTATTTATTCGATTATATTTTCTTTAGCTACTATATACCTTGCCTGTTCCTCGTTGTGACCACAGCGGTGGGTCGAGTTGACCATGTGGTAATAGTCCCGTTTCTAAATTACTCAAGAAGGATAGTAAATGTCCCCCTGAAAAAAATATTGGTATTTAGTATGATTATTTTATATGGTTTGCCTTTTTAGTGTTTAAACATAAGGATTTGAAGATCTTCCATAAAATACCAACTAGTTACAAATAACTCCTTAGCGACGCTAGTAATCAGTGTATAGTATACTCGTAATATAGTTTTAACTACCTTTAGGAAAATGTATGGGCGGCCGTTGAACCCCATCTTGTCCAACTAATATAAGTGCATCACTCGCTTGGGACCGATGCACGTGCACATACACCACTTCCCATACGCAAACCTGGAGCGACATCGCCCAGTATACACTAAAAATATTAAAAATTATTAGTAATTTGCCTAATTTGATCTAAATGTAAGTTGTTAGTTAAGGGGTCGTCCATTAATCACATGATGTTTTGGGATCATATGCTCGCTATACCAGTGCGGAGAAGGCAGGTCTGGAATAAAGCTTTCAGCACTGTCATCGGGCTCAACATACTCTGCTAGGACCTTATGGCTGTCGATAACCATGTTATTTCATACTTTTTCGAGAACTTCTCCAGCCTTCTGAATTCAACAAAAGAACGACGAAAGACGAAATTCAACGAAAAAAATACACGTGACATCTCATTACACCCCCCTTGTGATGTTTCGTGATTTTTTCCGAACCCCCTCCTCCTTCTTTCGAGCCTCACGTGATTAATGGACAATCCTTACGGAGTATGCAACTATTCGGCACCATTTTTTTTTATTTTCGCCAGTAATGAAATTTATAGCATAACTAGAACACTATGTAAGAAGTCTATTTAAGAAGAAACCAACTTGCTAAACCGTAACCAACCAGCCATATTGCGTTTGCTATCCCTTTTTATCAGGCGTTACTTTTTAGTACATACAACTTTCAACTCTCTTAGATCATATACAAATGTTACTGCTATATTTGGTTAGGGGATCTGGGTAATAAGTTAATCCATTTTTATGTTTCTATGACTTGGATATTCTTCAAAATCGAAATATACCCCCTTTCGGGGTTTATTTTCTTTCTTTCAACAGTTTTTAACAGTTGTATATGATCTAGGAAGGAGAAGAGTCACGCTTATGTAAGCTGATTAAGTAGAATGAAGTAGTATTTCTTAAAAAATAACGTCTGATAAAAAAGAATAACAAGCACAATATTTAAGTTTCAATACTGGCGAAACAAAAAAAGAATGATGCCATCAGTCCATACAAAAGGCCATTGTCCTTTATATTACAGTACGTTTTAAATTTTACAAAACCATTCTGATATACCTCTAATATGTGTTTAATATGTGTAATGGTACCCAAAACCAATTTAGAATAAACAAATGTATGGTAAACTTTATAAGAAGTAATTAATTAACTCTTAGTATTGCCACAGTCTACTAATCCATACAGTCTAGACGGTACAATCGTGCGGAACGTGCCGACGCGGGTGAGGTGTCATACTCAATTTTGTATGACAGTGGTATCTGTAACTTGCCACGAAGTGATTTAACTTCGAAACCGTTAAAAATGAGAATTAATATTTTGTGATAACCCTTGCACTTGACAGTATTTCCATTAAAATCAATGGACTATCAGTTCTACTGTATGAATTTTTGACCCCCGACGCAAAGAGAGGGGTGTTATAAGTTTGTCGTGTCTGTTTATGTATTTATGTGTCTGTGTGTCTGTGTGTTTTTGTATCTGTGTGTCTGTCTGTGGCATCGTAGCTCTTAAACAAATGGACTGATTTTGATGTTTTTTTTTGTTTGAGAGCTGACGTGATCAGGCGTTTGATGATCATCACTCATTTCCTACTTGACAAGAGGGTCTTACTTACTTTCACAGATCCGATTGATTTGAAATTTAGTGTAATGTTACTTCGGTGGTATTTAGAAGAAATCCTAACCTTTAAACGCGTCGGGGAACCGCTAAGTAAATAAAATAAATACCAGAATACAAATAAAAAGAAGATTGATAATAATCAATTATTAGTGGTCCCCCGACGCGGTGACGCTCATCATTAAAATATTAATAGGTACTTTTAATGAAGTTAAAAGGCCAAGGAGAAATTTTATTTTTTTACTTTTAGGAGGTTTTTTTTTTTGTATCGAGGGTTACTTAATTTTTTTATTTTTATATAGTGTGGTAATACTATTTATTTAACATACACGACATAAATCTTTTAAAAACTGAAAACAAGGACGTTAACGAAAGCACCTACACTAAACAAAATAGCTAATACATATCATGCACTAGATACATACCAGTCAATGCAAAGCGTTCCAGCGCACCGCCGCCTGTACACGGTGCAAGGTGCGGCACTGCACAGAATACACTCATGTGGACACGCGGACGAATGTACTAGGTGCCAACGATACTGATACTGACTACAAAATTACAAACTCAAACAAGCGAAAATAAACATACATACATTGTGTGCAAAATAATTAAATCTAAATCTAAGTTAGCCAAATATTAATAATATAAGCAAAATTTTTAATTTTAAAGTAAGCTCATCTAATTTAGCGAATAATTGAGTCGGTAACATTATTAAACAATAATGCCACGATACAGCTTCTCAAAAATCACTTTATTTTAACCCTGAATGCTCGATTAATGTTTAATTAACTAAATAAAATTAGATTTTTAGTTTTTTTGAAATCAAGTAACAGCAAATACCTAAGTAATATAACAGGTTACTATTGCTATACAAAATCTATGGGGGGGGGGGGGGGGGAATCGCGTTTTGATAGCTCATTGAAAGTACATAATATGTCAATCGATTGGTGTTGTCAACTGCTCAATTACTTTCGTAACAAATAACATTTTCAACGAGAGAAACATTTTCAATTTTGTATATTTAATTCAAATCTCACTCATAAATATTTGATGGAACAAAGCAGACTCGCATAATGAAATATTTGACGACATCAAAGGACACAGACACGTAACAAATATTCATATTTAGAAATGATACACACGACAAATAGCATATTCAACGAAAACAAATATCAACCACTAAGATACATCATTATTACCTATGTGTTTGTTTAATTTGCTGTAATTTTTGTAAACGAAGAATTAAACATTATTAATGACAAAAAAAATAGTATTAATGTCGCAAAAGTTATATTTTACCTACGTAAGGCACAAACATGAGGCAGTGGTAGCCCAGAGGTAACGCGCTCGCTTGGGTAACCGAGTGAAGCGAGTTCAAATCCCGGGTCTCGCACCTCTGATATTTTCATGTGCGAATCATTTCTAACACGATTACCATTTGCCTTACGGCGAAGGAAAACATCGTGAGGAAACCTGCATGTCTGAGAGAACCTAGCAAATTTTCTATCTCTCATGTAAAGTCCGCCAATCCGCACTTGGCCAGCGTGGTGGACTATGGCCTGATTCCCCTCGTATTGAAGGGAGGCCCGTGCCCAGCAGTGGGACGTTAAAAAGGACAAAATACACATGTACATACACCCACATTTATTCACTAAAATAATGAAAGTGAAAAAAAAAGTGCCTCTAAGTTTCAAACTACATTGCAAAGTAGGTACTGATCACAACATTTAAACTCATAACATCTACAGCTACAATGCACTTTGGAAACGTAATACAGAAACTACATTACCTTTTATCAATTCCTTCGCTTTCAGCGTAACCGTTCATAAGTTGATTTGGCGTCCATTTAATAACAAGCCCAGCGGCCGTTTGATGGAGGCTTAAGTAGCCTGGCATGGGTTCTTCCACGTCTTTCTACAATTTGCAATTTACTTTATATCTTACTATTCATCTATACATACAGATAAATAAAACTGAAGTGTCTATTTATAATGTCAAACTATAACAGCTAACAGCTTTATACTTAATGCATATGGAATTATATACGGTACTTATAAGAAAAACACAATTTTTAAGATTTTTGTCTGTCTGTCTGTCAGTTTGTTCCGGCTAATCCCTGAAACAGTTCGACCAATTTTAATGGGACTTTCACTGGCAGATAGCTGATATTATAAGGAGTAACTTAGGCTAGTTTTATTTTAAAAAAGGATTAGGGTTTCACTCAAAAAAAATTAAAACGTATATAGGGACGAACGCGAGCTAAGCGAGGGTGAGTCGCTAGTAATAATAATATAAATGCGAAAATTTGTATGTATGTGTCTTATTAGCATATATTTGAACTCAACATGCTGCACGGATTTGGATGTTTAGTACATATATAGAAAGATCATGACGTGAGGCACCTACCGCATAGGCTCCTTTTAGTCAAAAAATATCCTAAATATTGATTCTGCATTACGTTATACATTACATTATACTACTCGTACATAGGCTTCTGTTAATTTAATAATAGGTGACAAAGAACACCTAAGAACACTTTCGACGAAAGCTGGGCTAAATCGCTAGTATTAAAACGGTAATTAGTGAGGATGGAGGATGTATGGATAGATGTCTTTCACGAAAATCTACTAAACGGAGTTTGATGAAACATTACAGTAATCAGCTTGTGTTGGGGAACACAGGTTAATCATATAATGTTATAATACTACATGACTGAAATAAGCGGGTGGATCTGTGAGAAAACGCTAATAATAACTACCTAATACATCACTCATTTTAATAGTCATTGTTTACAGGATTTTTTCATAGATTTGTATGTAAGTATCTTTGGCAGTTGTGTATCAAATTTCACGATTTTCTATGAATAGGCTATCCCATATTATTGCGTCGCAACTACAAATTACAATCGTCGATATCGATATCATATTTACTCATATATGGAGCACATAAAACGACTATTTACTTTTATATGCGCGTATAAAAAAGCAGGCAAAAATTGCAAAAACTATCCATTTACACGTTAGTATAAATTATAATTGTCATGTGGAATAATGTACACTAATATACTACTTTACATGAATAAAGATTAGTAGTTTATAAGAATATACAAAGTTTCAGGTCTGATCTTCACACAGATTGAATATTTTTTCAGGCATACGTTACTAAATCTTCCTAAATTTCGATAATGAGAAATCCATTCATCACTATCGACCTAAATTCGACGAAAAACGAGTCACTGAGGGGTAAATCCTTTAGTTTACCCTCTGTCTCCCTTGACGAATAATTAGTGGATTTATATAACATTAGTATTATAATAAAATATAATTAAACACTTACCGGTTGTACGCGTACATTATTTTTGCCATACAATAATGTAGCTCGAGAATTCTGATGTAAACTTTCAACGTAATCCTTAGCGCTTGAAACAGTTGCGTTACCAGCTCCTACAGAAAAACTTTCTCATTAAAATTCCTTCTAAGTGCTTTGTTCAAAGTCCATTAAAGATTTTTTCGCGCTACTTATAATGAATTAAGTGAACCTATTAAATTTGTAAGCTTTGCTGCACAAAGTAGATGTTTACTACAGAAATAAGTTTTTTATTACAAAAAGAAGAAAATATAACGCTTAAATCTCTGAATATCTAAAAATTATATTAGTATAGAAGAATAATAATAATAATATAATACATGCTCGTATAAAAATTAAGAATGGGTACGAGTAATTGCTCTATATTTCTAAAGAATCTAATAGAAGGGGTATCATTTAACAAATTATATTAAACTACAATGAAGTTGAATCTTTGAAAACTTAAGTACTAAATTATATACAGAAAAAAAAACGTGTGTGTGTATGTACGCACGTAAGAAGTTATACTTCTTTGGCGTAACAGAACAAAAATAGCTAAAAGTTTCATCCCGTATGTCACAACTCTCTGTTTGTAATAGGAATGAATCTAACTTCATCATGTCGTTTTTTGGCTGTCAGTGTGCGCACGCATCGTAAAAATTTTACTCTTATAATTTTTTCCAAACGTCCCAAAAGAAGTATTACTTCAATAAAGATATTAGGTATTTTGTAATGAGTAAAGTTAAAGCCATGAATATACATGACACGCATATTTATTTTGGAGAAATTATAATTAGATAATTACCTGAAGTAGTGGAGCTACCATCGTCAGAAGATGCGTTTAGGCTTCTTCTAAAGTTCAGTATAGGTCTTCGCACAGACGGGGGAGTTGTGGTACCCGCAGACATTCTGTGCCTTTGAACCTGACAGAGTTACAATCCATAATTAAAATAAACTTTCTTCCTTCCAACTTTTTCAAAAATCATTAACGTTATGTTAATTTTATTAAAAAAGTTCTTTAAAAATCCCTCACAAAAAAGATATCTCATTGTTACTTGGAAAGGATCTTTAAAAACCTTTTTCATTTCCTATGAAAAAGTTTACAACCAAAAAAATGTTTCAAGGCCTAAAAGGATTTTAAGAAATAAAACATATATTTTACAAAGAATTTCCATCCGATACAAAAAATAATGATTACAGAATAAATTTCAATGTTTTAAAAGTGTGATTATACATTTTTATAAATATATGGCGCTGGACAAAGAGAAAGATGAAATTAAATGTTATATAATAGGATTATGTTACTAAAACAAAAATGTCCATCAATTTTATAAAACAAATACAAAATCGTAAAAAATATCAATTACTTTCCACTTGTACATTATCAATAATAATTATCAAAAAGCAATATCAATAATAATTATTACTCACTAGTTCATCTGCTGGGGGATCCGACCAGAAACAAGCGGGAGCTTTCGCTTTAGAGTACTCCAATGCGCACGGCCCAACAAGTAAAGAACTAAGTATGCTGCCGTAATCAGGATCTGCTACTAGTGCGTCCCTCTCGTAATATCTGTTAGCGTTATTTACCAGATGCTCGATGATTTTGGCTAATTGACGCTCGAATAGAGCTATTCGTATCCAAAGGTACCTGTTGAATTATTGATTAAACATCTCAAATGTGTTATTATTATTAGTTATACTATAAATGAAACAAAACTTATTATATTGTACACGATTATTTTAAAAGTAAATCTTATTTTTAAGTGTATTGATTGAGGAATAAATGATATAATGAATAAATGATTTATAAAAATCGTGTTTTTTGACTTCATGGATGATTTACTGTTAGTTTAATTATTATTTTTTATTTCGTGAATTATATATGTATGTATATATGGTGTGATTGCCTCTTGTTTGCCGCTTAAATTAAGTAAAGCGGATTCAAACTTGAGTCTTACTTTAAATCTTACATTTATATATTACCTACTAGGGATGCACCCTCGCTCCGCTCGGGTTCGTCCCTAGTTACGTTTTAACATTTAGTATAGATTTCTCAGAGATGAGGCATTTTCCTGAAGTAAAAAGTATCCTATATATTGATCCGAATAACCAGTTATCATCATACCACATTTCATCAAAATCTGTCCAGTGGTTTTCTCAAGATGCGGTCACAGACAAACAGACAGACAAAAATTCTAAAAACTATAGATTCGGTCTCCGTATCGATAATAATAACTATTTCAATAAGGTTTTCCAAAAAATATTTTATGTATAGATTCGACTCAGTTAGAATTTTATCATATGTATAGATTATTCACTTGGTACCATGATGATGGAAAACATTGTGAGAAAACCTGCATATCTGAGATGTTCTAATTAGTTCTCCAAAGAGTAAAGACGTGTGAAGTCCGCTAACCAACATTGAGGAGAAGACCTTACCCAGCAATTGGACGTTAAAAGGACTGAATTATTATAAGTTTTTTTTTTTTCGTATTTTTTAGAATGAGTCGAATTGAACAATTTCGAGTATAAAACAATTAAGTAATGCGCACATATTTATTTAAAGCAACAGATAATAAACCAATGAAGTCATATCAAAACAAAAGTCAATTCTTAAGGGACCTTTAAATAAAAATATTGATTTATTTCTATACATCTTTAATTTATAAGCACGTACCTATTGCTTAGTGAAATGTTGCGCGGCCTTCACTAAAGTTTATTTCGATAATTATTCGAGTGTTAAAGATTAAATTATACCGTTAGCAGTTAAATTTATACAGATAAATAAAATTGAAGTGTCTGTTTGTAATGTCAAAATAACAGCATTTTACTAAATGCATATGAAATTTTAAACGGCAGGTACTTATAAGAAAAAGACAATTTTTTAAATGTTTGCCTGTCTGTATGTTTGTTTGTTCCGTTTAATCTCTAAAAGGGTTAGAGTAACTTAGGCTACTTTTATTTTAGAAAAAAATTAGGGTTCCGCTCAAAAAAACTAAAATAATAATAATTATAAAGTATACTTTATAACTTTAGTCCTAGAAGGCTTTAAACATATTTTTCCATATTATATCTTTTACGTAAAAACAAGAATAGTGAGAACAGAATGTGATATTAGAGATTTCAGTGTGAAAATTGGAAATCCTTTACGATATTATATGAACAAGGTGAAGTAAGGTCGCAAATCTCTAAGAAAGAAAATATTTTTGTTTACCCTCTTACTTTACACTGTTTAGATGGATGCGATTTATTTAATGACGGAACCACACTCTTGCTAAATCGCGACAAGTCATCACAAATTCAAAGAGGTGGAGAGGTTGTAAGAGAGGTAGCTAAACCAAAGCTTAGCTTGTGTAGGTTTGTAATCATTTGTGACCGTTCCGATCGTGTCGGTTTTTGTACACAAATCAAAGGAAATTTGTGACAAGTGTTTGTAATGCATCAACGCGTTTCTGCGTGTCAAATGGCAAGCGTGTGGACCCGGAATAAAAATAAAAAGGTTGACATGACATTTAACTGGTACTCATGTTTTATGTATGCTTAGTACCAGAATAGAAACAGATCATTATAATATAAAAATATACCATACTGCTACTTGAAATAATGAAATCAATGCCATAGTATCTTATGTAGTCAAATTATAAAAAATAAAAGTGTGGCACCTCATATAAGTAACGTAATGTATAAGGAGTGTATCTCATGTACAATAATTAATGAATGTATATAAGCTTGTGCGATATCATTAGATAGCTGAATGGAAAATAAAAAAAAGCTTTAAAGATACAGCTTTCAAGCAATTTTTAACGAACATTATTTTTATCAAGATATATCCAGTTCTTTTTGAGAAATGGTATATTTCCAATTCTACATTTAATGGACACTAAATTAACTAAGTAATAAAGTTATTACATTTTGACCGTGTGTTTTAAATTCTCTATAAATAAAGGTTGAACTTATGATTAGTTTGGATAACAAATTGTTCATAGATAAATCAATATTACCTATATTAGACCTTCAAAACACACCGCGAGGCAATATACCTAGGTCTCATAATGTTTATTTAGGTGTATATATAATAAAAACTTTACTACTCCCGCTTTTTTCAAAATAAACTCTATATGTTTACCATATTGTGATAAGATATCCACGATAAATTTTATTATTAAAAAGTAAAAAACAACAATGAAATGTAATCCTTATTATTATTTTCATTTACGACCACTCATAAACTGACAGTAAAGAAGAACAGGCAAGCCAAGTTTTATGGTAACGAAAAAGCGACTTGATAGCAATAACGTAAGATCCTAAGAAGCAATAACAATATTATAGATTTTAAGGGATCAAAACAATCTCATAAAAATGCCTTCCGTTAAAATATTTACATTATTGTTATTATTATAGCCCCTCCTGAGTAATTTCTAAGAAATTATGGATAATTTCTAAGAAATCTATCGTTAACTGATACGCCGGCGTGTACGTGTTCCGCAAGGGTTTAGAATCATTTCAATATTTTTTAAAGATTTATTTAAAATATTATTTAAAATTCAGCTTTATCTACTACGTTAGTGTTCAGCATGACATGAGAGACTTTTTTCCAATATACGGCGTCATATATTCTCTTACTGCGAGACAAAAACTCTACCAAAAGTTCAAAGAGAAAATTCATCAGTCCTGAGAAGAAGTAGAGAAAGTATCTTCTTCAGCGGGACATTTTTACACTTTGGCATACAAATTTAAAATAATAGCCTGAAGGCGAATACATAATTCCTAAGGTTCCTAAGGTTTTATATAGTATATAAATAAAGTTGCTAATCCTGATTGATTTATAAACGCTCAGATAAAATTAAAATTAACTAAATCTGAGGGGCAGAAATATACTACTGCTGAGCACAGGCCTTCAATGAGGGAATCAGTCTATAGTCAACCGCACTGAATAAAAACGCACATGAAAATATTAGAAATGCGAGACGCGGTGCTTAAAGTTATTTCATTTTGTTTACCTACCAAGCGAGCGCGTTACTACTAGGCTAACACTTTTCAACGAATATTATATTAAAAGAGTAGACGAGTAACATCGGGAAGGGGCGCTAGTCTTATTTACAAACATTTAATTGCTTTAATTACTTTCTCCGATAAAATCCTATCAATAAACTCCAAAGCAAAAGCAATTATCTAATCCCTTTTAAATTCAGCTCGTTAAATGATATAGCACATATAACGCTGATTGGCGCAAACATTGAGTTTTCACCAAAAATATACATATAAATATATTTACTAGCGACTCACTTGGGTTCATCCCTAGTTATGTTTTAACGCTTAGTATAGATTTGTCAAAGATGACATATTTTCCCGCAGTAAAAAGTATAGTATATGTTGACCCGGATAACCAGCTATCGTCATACCAAATTTCATCAAAATCTGTCCAGTGGTTTTCTCGTGATGTGTTCCCAAACAGACAGATTGACAGACAAACAAAAATTCTAAAAACTATAGATTCGGCGTCTGTATCGATAATAATGACTATTTCAATAAAATTTTCCAAAAAATATTAAATGTACAAATTCGACTTGGTCAGAATTTTTTATATGTATAGATTTGTGTAATAAAACCATGCCTTATCTATATTATTATTATGTTTTGTGTATTATATATTATAATTACTATTATTCTTACTAATAGTGTATTTTGCTTAACCTGTCAACGACCGCCGAGCCACCGGTGGTCCAGTTAACAATTAATTTCTTAGAAATTAACCAGGAGGTGTTATTATACCTACTAGTAAGGGCACTATGCACTTACTTATTGATAAAAATAATAGTTTTTAAAGTATTTCTATATTATTTTATGTTCACGGTTTCGCTCTATGTGTTGTTTAAAGAAACCATAATTAATCAATAAATAACATCAGATTTTTCAGGCTAATAACTCACTCAACGAAAGAAAAACTCTCCCCTGAATGAAATTCCCCGGATTCCCCGGATGAAAGTTTGAAATTGTGTTAGGTTGCGATAGTTTCACATGAGTACAAGTATGTATAGTAATCAACTATTCACCTAAGTTAATTATTATAAAATTAAAATTACAACGTAAACCAAAACTGCGAATAATTAACACTTTTTGTTTAGAATTTTCTTTAATAAATAGTAGGATGACCTACATTGTATCGAAAGGTCCCTGGCACGACATACACTTGACACGTACTACCGTTGCTACAAATAGCGTAGAAGAGTTTTTCATCTATAATTATCCGTAACATTTATGATTTTTCCGTATATTGTAATATTAAACCAACTGTAATATATGTACCTATATTTGAAATTAAAATGCAGAAGGCTGAAATCCCTTGCATGGCAGCACATAAAATTTTTAATCTTACTATTAAACAAACTCTAGGTTTTGTTTATGAATATAATTATACTTTTGAACATCAAACAAATTCAATTAACGTGGAATTTACGAAGCGAACGGTATATACGATGTGGTCTTTTGTAATTAAAATGTCGCAGCTGCCTAACTACTTGTAGCGTTTATAATAAAGTTAGTTTTCTGTTAGATAGAGCACCTTTTGCTCTTTATAATTATAGTGTAGTTTATGCTTACAGGTAAAAGGTAAAAACAGTGTATTCAAAAAAGCAATAAATATTTATTAACACTAATATCTTTAACTAGTGAATTACTTTTCCGGTCACGCATCCGACCCCTATGTAACTACAGTGCATAACAATAGAATATAGAATAATCCAGGCCTGTATCTGTGTACTAAATTTCATTTATATCCGTCCGTCTTGTTTAGCGTGAAGGAGTAACAAACATACATACATGCAAACTTTTTCATTTTGTCCTTCGTTTTTAATAGTCGAAGAGTAAAAATAGTATCTATGTACAACGTAGGTACTGTATAAGCTGTGTTTATTACTGTATAAGCTTTCTTTTTAATAAGCTTTTCGCTCAAAATATATCGCTATCTCGCTCTATGATAATGTTTTTGATGTTTGTGATAATTGAAAAGCGAGATAATACCATATACCTATCTAGAAGTATTAATTAAATGAATGAATATTTATTGTTATCTTACTTCTTAATAGTACGTGCTTCATAATAATATTGTGTAAATTTGTATTTTGTTGTAAATATTTTTATTAGTATCAGTTACAAATTACGAACAGCCTACGCCTACTGTAGAATAAACAAAATATTACTAAGGGCGTGGGTACTAAATGTAAATCAGCTTTTACCTAATCATACGAGCGATCATGTAATATCGACAATATAAATTAACGTTATATGTTGTTGTGTACAGGAAAATGAAAAGCTATAATCTTTTTATTTATTTATTTTTAAATGCCTTCTCCCCCGAGTTCAATGCACTTCTTTTATTGGCCTGGCAACGCTTCTATACCGGCTTTAAAAAAATCTTTATGTAAGCCCTCAAAAAATATATCAACAGCTTGTAGCTTTGACTTCTTAATTTGTGGAAAATTGTTGATCTTTTGAGTGGTTTTTAGCGTTTGAAATAGATAAAAGTCTTATGGAGCCAAATCAGGTGAATACGGGGCGTGAGGTTACGATTCAAAGCCACAGTGAAGGATCACTGCCATACTTACAACTGATGTGTGTCCACGCGCATTATCCTGGTGGAACAAACCTGTTCTTCTCAGCAAACCAGGCCAATTTCTTCTCTTAAACGTCGCAGCAGATTGCAATAATAAGCAAAGTTTAGAGTTTCACCATTTTTTAAGTAACCTACCATAATTATACCCTTTGAAACAGAAAACTGAGGCCATTATTTTTCCGGCGGATAAATCTACTTTTGCCTTTTTGAAATAGGAGATCCTGGTCTTTTCCACTGTTTAGACTGTACTTTTGTCTCTGAAGTATAGTGATGTACCCAGGTTTCATCCATGGTCGCAAATCTTGCAATAAATTCCTATGGATCAGCCTCAAACAGCACTCAGCAGGCGCGGGAAATCGTTACTTGAACGCTTTTTTATTCAACTGAAAGCAGCTGAGACACCCATCATGCAGACACTTAAGGAAATTGTAATTCATTGGCGATTATGTGATGCGTTCATTCAGTTGAGATACCAATAGTATCAACTATCTCCTTAACAGTCAATCTCTGATCAGATAAAATCATGTCAATTTTTTTTCAATTATTTCGTCGGTGGTTGATGTTAACGGTCGACCACTACGTAGGTCATCTTCAACGCTCTCATGACCACGTTTAAACTCCGCCACCCACTTTTTCACGGTAGCATATGATGGCGCTGATTCACCTAAAGTTTTTTATTATATCTTTATAAATCTCTTTTGGTGTTAAACCTTTCTTATTCAAGTACTTGATTACTGCACGATACTTGATTTTTTCCATTTCCAAAAATCATCACTACCCGTTGGACGGAAATGCTTGATTAATCGCAACGAATGCAAATAAACAAATTAAATTTTATACCTTTATTATAGAATAATGTAGCTTCAAAATGAGGGATATATAAAAAATATACGACATTCCGATCTAAGTTAGGCTACGAACTTTCCAAACGCCCTCGTATTATATAACATGAACGTGCCACGAACAAATTCGCCCAATAAAAGCAATAGATTTTTAGTATTCATACTCGTGTGTGAAAACTAAATATTACTTGTATTTTTCATTATTTATTCAAAATTTTGTATAAACATTTGAAATAAATAAAAATATTAGCATCGTAGCAATATAATAAAATAATATTCGCGAGCGTATTTTTATAAGCTTTGGAAAAGGCTATACAAAAGGGAACGCATTGATTGTTTATACATATTATAGAACAATGCACACTGGATGATAATTAGGTACTATTTTCACGCTTTGTCTTTACGGAGAACCAGGATTAGCGATTGATCTATTATGACCAAAACAAAATAAACAATATTATAAGCCTCGAACCTGCGATTTCACTAATTAATCAGAAAAGTTCAGAAAGTATAGATCCCTCATAGAGAGTAGTATCTGATAAGAAAAGACTTCGAAATTCATTTCCTGAAGGGGTAAAAAAGGAATTGAAGGTTTATGTGAAAATCCTTTATTTATAAACTACTAGCAACTCACTCTCGCTTCGCTCGGGTTCGTCCCTAGCTTGCTTCCCAATACAAACTTTCATCCCCATTTTCACCCCCTTAAGGGATGATTTCCGGGATAAAAGTATCCTATGTTCTTTCCAGGGTTTCAAACTATCTTCTTACCAAATTTCATCTAAATCGGTTCAGTATATCCAGAGATTACCCTCTACAACAAACTCACAAACTTTAGCTCTTTATAATATTAGTATAGATGTGTGCAGAGCCACAGTAGTTATGTAAATAATTACAGATTTTGAAGAGAAGCATTTAATTCTTAATTAACATCATCACAAGAATTAAAATTATTCAGATAAAGGAAAATGCAAAATAGCTGATATAGTTATCAGCTATTAAAGCGGCAAGCTGTAATTCAATCATCTCAACGTGTCGCGTGGGCATAATGCGGTTATAATTTTAATTGGATCACTGCAATGCACAGAACTGATTCAATTTGAGTGGATAAAAATTTGTCTTTTTTTTCTCCGTATTGAGAAGATAATATGAAAAGTAGGTATTATTTAATGTAAGGCAGAATTAGTAAAGTGCACATTGTGCTTTTCTTATTGAACACTTTATCCCAAAAATACATGTCAAGCTGCTACATGTAAAACTAATATTTTCACAGAGTATGAATAGTGTATCCAACAAATATATAAATAAACTCTAACAAAAAATTTTTTGTTAGAGCAAAGTTTCTACTATTCAAACTACCTAGGGGATTAATTTTGTACGTGCGCAAATATTTTTCTTATCAGATTTAGTAAAAAGTTAAAGAAGCACTATTACAACTCCTTAACATTTAAAGCCTGAACTTTTCAGTTGATGAACTTTTCAACTCCATCTATTTAAAACTTATCTATACTAATATTATAAAGAAGCAGTGTGTGTTTGTTTGTTTAAATGCGCTAATTTCAGAAACTACTAATCCGATTTGAAAAATCTTTTTGCATTAGAAAGCCCGTTTATTGAAGATGACGATAGGCTATATATCATCATGCTACTACCCAAGGAATTGGGGTAATCATTATAAATATCCACAAATCGGGCAGACTTTCATACATTATTGTAAAACTATATATATTACATAAATATACAGGGACGAACCCGAGCGAAGCGAGAGTGAGTTGCTATATAAAGCCAAAGAATTTTTTTCCTACATTGAACGCGGGGTTCTGTAGTTCATTATAAAATAAACTCGCAAATGTCAAACTCAAACTTTGGCGAAAACATTTAATGATTCAATAATATATGAAGCATGTAATAAAAAATATATATATAAATTCCTTTTATATGAGCAACTACTTTTCTTTACTTTATGATAAACACATTTTGTCGAATTTCGATCGATTAAAATACGACATACAAAGGTACACATTTAGTATATTATTTATTCCCGCTCTCCCAGACGTTATGTAAATATCGAAAACAAAATTTCGCTAACGAACGATCTACCTGTACCTTTCCTAAACAGACACATATCTTTGCATATAAACAACCCTCTTTATTGGTCTCTTTTGTTATTGCCAATCAGTATGTTAATAAGGAAATAAAAAATCAAAGGTGCGTCTAGAACGGGTAGATCAAAATGTACTTTAATATTTATTGATCCTAAACCGAATATAACGCAAAATACCTTTAAAGTTGCAATAGTTAGTCATTGTAAGACAAAGATGCTTACTTAAGAGGCCTATTACATTTTGACCGTGATTTTTCAATTTAATCCCCATCTTTGACGTTCTTATTAAGAGAAACTAAAACTCTGACAATTTTGACTTATTGTATGGTGGAGAATAGTTATTAATACAGTTCATAGCGGCCTCGCTTTTCGCAAATTTTCATTATTAATTGAAATAAAGTCAAAATTCCGAAGCAAGTTTTAAATAAAATATGCGACTACACTTTTTCCAGCTCATAGATTGGAATACTATACTAAGCAAATGCAATGAAAAATATATAATAATATCTCGTATATTTTTAAAATCTTAAAAACTATTAAAAACGTTCAGAACTAGCTGTAAATATATCCTTACAACATTAATATTATTAAGTAAAATTTATACCAGAATATACATCAGTACAAAAGAAACGTAATTATTATTACAAAGCTTTCCTAGAAGTAATTACAACTGCAGAAAGTGCTAGAAACAGCGATGCGTCGGCAGCTCGAACTCAATACGATAGAACTTAGTACATTTTGTGATAGGCCTCTTAAAATGATGAAAATAAAATGAAATATTTGAAAAAAAAACAAATACCTACCTCACTGACTGGTTGCTTAAAAAACAAAATCAATCCTACCTTAAATTAAAAAATATATTTTTAGTTTCTTGTTTAATCTATCTATATTATATCTACAGATAAATAAAATTGAAGTGTTCCTTTGTAATGACAAAATAAAAGCCTTTTACTAAACGCATATGAAATTATAATAATAATAATAATAATGTTCTCCTGACCGATTCCGGCCACGGCGGCCAATCTCATTGAGACTAGCCAACTGCGCAGGAGATATTATAGTGCACAAATGTACGCGCAGACACAAGTGCACTCTCTATTCCTGTCACTCTCATACTCCGGTGGGACGACTATTCGACACGACCGGTGAGAGTTAAGGCGCAGGACCGACGGCTTTACGTGCTCTCCGAGGCACGGGGGTGAAACACCGCCAACTTCCCAGCTCCGGGCTGTTACTGAGGCTTACTATACAGAAAGACTCAATAACTAAACTTGGCCCGACCCGGGACTCGAACCCAGGACCTCCGGGTGTGCAGCCGTACATGCTAGCCACTACACCACCGAGGCAGTATATATTACTATTATTATTACATATTATGAAATTATATAAATATATTAATTAAAAACATAAAAAAAACACAACTTTCTTAAATTTTTGTCTGTCTGTCAGTCAATCTGTCTGTCTGTTTCGGCTTATCTCCAAAACGGCTACATTCATTTTGACAGGACTTTCACTAGCAGATAGCTGATGCTATAAGGAATATAAGTTAAATATAGTTTAGGCTACTTCTATTATAGAAAAAAAATAGGGTTCCACTTAAAAAAAACGTACGTAGGCGGGGCGCACCCGAGCAAAGCGAGGATAAATCGTTAGTATCTAATAAATCCAATGTTGACTTAATGAACAAAGTATCCAGAGCATACAGAATTTTGATTGAGTTAAAAAAAATAAAAATCATTCTTGAATCGCCGATACCAGGTAAAATTTGTTCATGTTTTTGCGAGGCACATCGCAGATACCATAAATAATTTGAAAAAAATGACCTATTTAATTGTAACATCTACATTCGTTTCATTTTAGTAAAATAGTTTCATAACTACATAATATTTCTTTCAATACATCAACAGTTAACACCTGGAGGCTCTCATGACACTCAATTGAATTCAGTAAAATTAAATATTAAATATTACAACTCCAATATAATAATATCAAATATAAGTACGTAAAGCTTATTACCCTTTGATATTTATTAAACAACAAATACGAGTAAATTGAATTATTTCCATCATCGAGATAGCATTTACTGAATTAATTAAAAAGCCTGTGCGATTTTAAAGAACGATACAATCTCTGAACACAAAATGTACATAGTCGAACCGTATAGAGATATATTAATTTCCATTAAACTACTAGCAACTCAACCTCGCTCCGCTCGGGTTCATCCCTGGGACGGGGATATTCTTTGCCGCTGTAAAAAGTATCCTAAGTATACCTTCCTATAATATGTTGAATCGGGTAACCAGCTAACATGATACTAAAATTCGTCAAAATCTGTCTAGTGGTTTTCTTGTGATGCGTTCCCAGACAGACAGACAAAATTCTAAAAACTTCGAACTTTCTAAAAGATTCGACCTCTGTATCGATAATAATTACTATTTCAATAAGATTTTCCATAAAATATTTAATGTACAGATTCAACTCCGGATTTTATTATGTTTAAATTAAAATTATTAAGCTATAGACGATTTCTAAACATCTGTTATTTCTTATGTTTTAGTATGTACTGCTTGTTAATAAATTTATTTGTAACTAGCGACCTACCCTCGCTTCGCTCGGGTGCGTCCCTAGGTACGTTATAATTTTTTGAGCGGAACCCTAAATCTTTTTGTACAATAAATGTAGCCTAAGTTACTCTTTATAACAAACTATCTTTCAGTGAAAGTCTCATCAAAACCAGTCCAACCGTTTTAAAGATTAACCGGAATAAACAGACAGACGGAAAAAACTTTTAAAAATATGTTTTTCTGATAAGTACCGTATATAATTCAAGGTGTATTTAGTAAAAAGCTGTTATTATGACATTAAAAACAGACACTTTAATTTTATTTATCTATATATAATATAAATATGCATTTAAATACCAATACTATAATCCAATAATAAATACCAATACCATTCATAATTTTGATTTAATCATATTAATTATGTATAACTTATGCTATATTTTATTTTATTTCTTTCTACTACCTAACTATAAAAATATAAAACGTAGTCATAGTAGAACAAGAGTACTTTCATGTTCTGTAATGAATATCTTCAGCAGTCGACGACTATTCCATTTCCTTAATAAATTTCCCAACAGAAAATTCTATTTGAGCGTATCCATTTAATATTTTCCATTTAATGGATGAATATTTCATTTTTGAATTGCAATTTGAGAGATATTTAACTTATGTATATTAAAATTAATTTCAATTTAATGAGAATATTTACCTAATAGATTCAGATATAGCCATTTCTTTGTTTAAAGTTTAACTTAATATGTTCGATATATTATTATTTAAGAATATAAAACAAACTCTTTAAAACATGTTTAAGCGATATTGTAAGCTTTTACGTATCTCAAAATTTATAATACAATAATGGTTTAGGGAGTATCTAGTTTCTACACATAACTAGAGGCTAAGTCTGAAGAAGGGGCTCAACCTTCATACGGATTAAATTATAAGTATTAAGTACCTACTGCCATATCGAAGGCAGGATTTTAAAAACTTCTCAAGTCTATTTTCATTTACACCCTTTTTTACACTTTATAATTATAATCATATCTTTAATATTTATACATATTATAATAAAATTGTTATTGATCGCTGTCTGTACATGGAAGATATTTGAGAAAAACTATTATTGGAGATCTTTATTAACGCAATAGAACCCAAAACAATGATTTTTAGTTTTTTGTCTGTTTGTCGGTTTGTATGTTTGTGTGTGCGTTTGTGCGCGCTAATCTTAGAAACGGCTTAACCAATTTGGGTGCGGTTTTCACGAATGTATTGTGGCAAGCTTCACTTAACATTTAGTATTATATAGTATATATTATTTGTTTATGGGTCGTTCTTTTTTTCTAGCGACAATGATCTGTGCTTCACCTCATTTTGTGTCATATTAGAGTATAGATTATTATGTATTCATTGTTCGAATTTACACCCTCATCGCTTTATACCTTTTAATACTAAATAATCTTTAACTTTCTGTAGCCAATAGTTTTTTTTGCATGTGTTTATTTTTAATTAAATACCGTGACAGAGTAGTAATTCAAAATGATGTCCTACCGAAATAGATCCACTCTGTCACAGTGTTTTCTCGAAAATCGCCACAAAACAAACAACATTACGGGCATGAAAATAAAGATTAAATGATCTAAATGAGAATCAAATACATTTGCAAAAAAATATCTAACACTGAAATCAAAATATTGTTACTTGAAAAACTCGAAAAACTGAGAAACACCAATTTATTGTCCCAAGAAAAGAAGAATGACCCATATAGTATATAGTATTTGTTTTATTTCAATCGGTTCCTAAATAAAAAAGTTATGTAAATTTAAAGTCATCTAGGGGCGAACCCAAGCAAAGCGAGGGCGAGCCGCAAGTAGTTTAATAATCTTATTTTACTGATCTCCCTCTTGTCTTCTCCATGACATTGGCAAAGTAATCTGTACTCAATTTGCACGCTTTGAAGCCATTAACAAAAGAATTGAATTGAAATCAATTTTTTGAATTAAGATACTTTTACGGAAGTTCTAATATTTAAAGTGTAATGATTTAAAATAAAAAGAATATGTGCTAAACCGATTTTATCCATTAAGTCATAATATTAAGTAACGTCCCACTTACTTTGATTGTGGTGGTGACTGTGATAGTAAAGAGCCTGAGCCTCTCTTGTTAAGAGGCGGACGTGGTGCTGAAGGTCTTCTTTCAACTCCAGATGCTGACCTAGTAGCAGGTGCTCCTTCAGCCCCCAGCACCCGAGCTGATACGAGCGCTGCCTCGGGACAGTGCTAAAGAAACAATTGATCATTGAATTAATTAAAAAGATAATAATATAATTAATAATAATAATGTCAAGCCCAATTCGACCACGGCGGCTAATTTCATTGAGACTACACATGGTTAGTCTACAGATGATATTATAGTTTACAATAGTTTACAAGTAAACACAAGTGCACACTCTGTGTGTGAGAAATCATGCGCAGGACCGACAATCACGGCTTACATGCTTTCCGAGGCACGGAACGAAACACCACCAATATAATTTTTCGACCTCGCGCTATTCCCAATAATTTCTAGACGGACCCGGTACTCGAACCCAGAACCACCTGATCTTCAGCAGTACATTCTAGGCAAAATTTCAACGAGGCAGTGGTATGTGGATTAAAAAGATAACTAACGATAATGTATATCTATATACATAGGTATAATTTAACTAAATCGAATCTATACATTACACATTTTTTTGAATATATTATTAAAATAGTCATTATTATCGATACAGATGCCGAATCTATAGTTTTTAGAATTTTTGTCTGTCTGTCTGTCTGGGAACGCATCATGAGAAAACCACTGAACAAATTTTGATGAAATTTGGTACGATGATAACTGATAATCCGGGTCAACATATAGTATACTGCTTACTGCAGGAAAATATCTCATCTCTGAGAAACCTATACTAACCGCTAAACCGTTAAATTTTATCGACCATATTTTGCGTGGCGAAAACACGTGTTTTCCCAGACATAAGACTAATCTAGATCAATTTTTCGCCCCTGAAAACCTCCACATACCAGATTTCAGCGAAATCGTAAGAGCCGTTTTCGAGATCACCGATATAAATAAATATACAAGAATTGCTCGTTTAAATATATTAGATAATATTTTTATAAGTATTTTATTTACGTATCATCGTTACATATTCGTCAGTTTTATGTGACAATTTCAAGGATTTTTTTGTGTTCAGTAAGGAAAATTTTTATAATTAGATCGTAGTGATAAAGAAAATGAATGAAAAGCGTGGATATGACAATAATGGATTCGTTATATATGTTTGGATGGAAAAAGGTTAGTATACTAATTATTTCTTATTGTTCACAAGCTTCATTTCGATTTTACGTTCTTTTACTTTGACAATTTCGCAATTCATATTTCATTTTTTTGTTCTGTTGAAAGAGTTGGAAACATTTTTCACAACACAATTTTTATATAGATAGGTAAATTCTATTCATTTATGTTTTCTTTAAATTTTCAATAACGATTATAGTCGTATTTCGACCACTCGGCGAAAACGTCTAGTTAATAAATGAAGTTTATAAATCAAACATTTAATGTCAGATAGATAAATTTACTTACTTTATTTCAAATAGAGAATATTAAATGTATCCTTTTCAATAATTATTATTATTCTAACTAGCGACTCACGCTCGCTTCGCTAGCTTTCGTCCCTAGGTACATTTTCACGGTAACTATAACACGAATAAACTATATACGAGTATATGTAAAGGTATAGAAAAATAAATAACTGCTTTGAAAATAAAAAAATACACATATGTCCCTTACTTGAGAAATGATTCCCCAGGGATGATTTGCCCCCCCCCCCCCCCCCCCCCCCCTCTTAGGGATGATTTCCGGGATAAAAACTGTCCTATGTCTTTCCCAGGGTCTCAAACTATCTCCATACCAAATATCATCTATATCGGTTTAGCGAATTAAGCGTGAAAAGAAGACAGATAGACAGATAGACAGACAGACAGACAGACAGACAGACAGACAGACAGACAGAGTTACTTTCGCATTTATATATTAGTATGGAGTATTAGTATGGATTATGTGAAAATTTAAAAATATATTTGGATGTCTTCTAGACTCAATTAGTCCTAACCTATTAAATGCATCTAATTTAAACTTTGCACGCAATACGGGCAACTATGTCTTGGATTGATACTGAGAATATTTGTATAAGTACCGATAATGCGTTTACACGGGACAATAGTTTATCTCAACGCTATCGTAATAGAACTTAAAATTAATTGTGAACTTGTAAAGGCAGCGATACCCAATAACGTTTTAAGACAAAAACAAAAGACACACAGGCAAAGTATCTCGCTACAAAGTAATATACAAAAGAAATAGACATTACTAGTAACAATGTAAACGAAAACAATATTTTTTTTTCTTATTCAAACAACATTAAGAAACAGAAGTAGAAACAAAGCGAATTTATAAGAACACATTTTTAATCTGTGTTCGGAATCAATTTCACGGCGATGTTATTACCCCACAAATCGCATTACGTCCCTCTGCAATCAAGGGAAGTGGGCGGTAGTAGATCTGAATTAAATAAAGTCCGTTTTAAAATGTTACTTTATATAAACATTTTAAACGCTTTTAAAGTTCATTTTTAAAAAAGATTTTATTATTTCGAACAAAAAATTTTCTTCATGAAAACGGGTGGAGCGCTTTTAAAAATATAGGTACATCATATGCATTTTTAAATAAAAAAAAACGTGTGCGTGTAAAGATTTTTCACTCCTAAACTGCACACGACCTTGGTGCTACTTACATTTTTATTTCACTGTGTGTAGGGAAATAGTAATTTCAAGCTCTTCCTATTCCTTTTATTTATTTTAAACTTACTTGTGTAATGATTGCAATAAATATATGTCCTTTCACACATTAAAATAATTATCTAAAATGCTTCAAGATCACCTGAAGTTTAAGAGTGAAAAATCTCTACTTATGTACGCACGTAAGAAGTTATTCTTTGGCGTAACATAACAAAACTAGCTGAAGATTTCATCCCGTATGTCACAACTCACTGTTTGTAAAAGGAATGCAGCTAATTTCATCATGTCGCTGTCAGCTAACTTCATCATGTCGCTTTTTGGCTGTCGGTGTGCGCGTGCATCGTAAAAATTTTACTCTTATAATTTTTTTAAACGTCCCAAAAGAAATACAACTTCAAAAAAATATCAGCTGCACATTACGAAAATTCTATTTTTCAGCCTTCGTGAAAGCGTTTTCGAAAGTTCGAAGTTGCCAGATAATTTACAAGTTATCAAAGGCGGTCTGATCAATCGCAAAGATAACTGTTCAAGGTTAATCTTATTCGGAAACTAAATTCAATAAAGGCGGTCCCTCGTTCTAAAAGTTTTAAGATTCCTCTTAGACATATCTTGGAGATCGCATTGTAGATTTACTGAAAAACACTTTATATTTTATTACATAAAATTGAATACGAGATGACTTCAAGTTATTTATATCAATAGATGTTTTTTATTGTCTAATGAAATACATTATAAAATTATATTTGCATATTGATAAAATTACACACACATACTAAACGTAATCTTAAATTGTAATTTGTAACCGATAAAAATAACTAGGTAAGTTATACTTTAAATCAAAAAGGAGTATGTATATCTAAGTATAAAAATAAAAATGAATCTCCGAAATGTATGTACGCGAATAACTTCCGATCGACTGCACTAATTTGGATAATTCTTTTTTTTATGTTTTTGTTATTATCAGGACAAGCTTTGTATAGAAGAAAATTAAAAGTTTTTTTTTTTACTAAAGTAAGATTTTTATATTTCATGATATGAAAAGTGATTGAGTAAAATAGTATCCCCTAAATTATCCCTTAAGGGGGTGAGAATGGGGATGAAAGTTTGTATGAGGAAGCAAGTTAGGGACAAACCCGAGCGAAGCAAGGGTGAGTCGCTAGTATTTTATACATATATATTATAGGTACTTTGAATGAGTTTCCCTGGGACTAGTAACACGATATAAATTGATTATTATTTTTATTTACTTTGCCTTAAAATGTATAGACCAATTATTATTTCTTATAGTGATTTGGGAGTTGGGACAGGCCTTTTGAAATAGTTGCCTTCAACTTATTAGTAAGCCACATATTCCCTACAGATATAAAAACAGAAAGGAATTTCAGATATTGTATGTACACATAGGGCTTGCTGATATATAATTGTACAATGAAATGTATAAAATATTTTATATCATATTGCTGACTAGCGACTCACCCTCGCTTCGCTTCGGGTTCGTAGATTTGTTTTTGTCTAGCAAAAACAAATCTAGCCCTCAGGAACCGTACATTTTTCCGGGATGATATATAGCCTATAGCCGTCCTCAGGTAACGGGCTATCTAATGCAAAAAGTTTTTTTTCAAATTGGATTAGCAGTTCCTGAGATGAGCGCGCTCAACCAAACAAACAAACTCTTCAGCTTTATAATATTAGTATGGATATTGAAGACAACACAATCTGAAATTTCATATGACTTAAGTCTTTATTTAAACTCAACTAAAATTTTTTGTCTCTCATAAATTTCTAGTGTTATCAAGTTTAAGAGTTTTCAAATATGAGCGATTGTAATATAGAAGAGGTCATAAGGTTATTTTTGATACCAAAGCCACGGTAAAGATATATACATTACCGTGCCAAAGCTCAGAAAACTACAATTTTTATCAACTAAATTCTTCGAAAAGGAGAAGGTTCTCTTGTTACCTAAGAACTCCGTCATTTTTAACCGATTTGTAGAATTTTTGTTTCGTTTGAAAGTGTATACTTTCAAGTTGGTCCCATTTTAATTTGAAAAAAAAAAACACCCTAAGGGTGGAAAAATAGTTAAGGAAAATTTAACCTACTTCTAATCTATACATATAATAAAATTGTAACGAAGCCGAATCTGTACATTAAATATTTTTTGGAAAATCTTATTGAAATAGACTTTATTATCGATTCAGAGGCCGAATATATAGTTCTTAGAGGCTTATATTACTATGGCATGTTTCGGAGTAACTAATAATACAAATGGAACATCTGTCTTAATCAATATAATGAGGATTAATCATTGAATAAACAGTAGACATACCCTTGTGGCGTACGCTCACTTCGCTCGGCGATTACACATTTCTTTGGAATACTCAAACAAAGAAAGAAATTAATTGTGATTTAAATTTTAATTTAGTCAAGTATTTCTGTAATTTTTATGAAATTTATGCTTCGAGCGCTGGTACACACTATACTATTACGGTGGTACATTATTTAAGCTTTAAGTATTAGTACGAGATTATGAGGATTTTCGATTGACACAATTTTTATATATAAAATAAACGATAGGTTCTTTAGTTTACATTCAACGCCCATGCTGACTAAAGTCAACAAACCCATCAAACTCTGGCATACTTTACAAAGTCAACACACAATATAATGTGGCTTGTATCATGATCGTACATTTATGTATTTTGTATCGAAATGAAATATTTTACAGTGTTAAATCCTGTAAACAATACATATTTTAAAAGTACATTTTAGTTATTTTTCAGAAATACTAGATATGATTATTAATTTCTCGAAATAATTATTTCGCAAAACAATTTTAAAACTAAGAACTTAAAGAAATACTATTAAAGTAGAATACGATACCCCTTTGCCTAGATATAGCCTAGTCCCTTTACCTAGATATACTATAGATTATATTTTGAAGAATGTTTCAGAACTATTTAGATTATTTAGCTTAGTTAGACAAAGTTACCTATAATTTCAGGCAAATTTCAGCCAGTAATAATACAATAATCTCATGTAACGCTAAGAGTAAAGTTACTTTACGAGAGTATACCTATAGAAGTCAACATGTGCCATATCCATATATCGTATCGATTTTGTCAGCCATGCGTACGTATGTACGAGCACAAAGCGGCGTATTAAGAGAATTTAACTGTTTACATTGTTTACTTATACATACATCTACCAAGCAGATGGATTTATTGGTATATAATTTGCTAGTCTATATATTTAATAAATCGATTTGTTTACGTTATAGCAACATAATTTTGTTACTTGAAACATGTGCCTGTAACTTTTTACAATTTCAATAGTACGTAAAATGTCACAAAAATATGATACATATATAAAATGTACTACATTTAGAATATTATAAATCAGTAATTAATTACCAAGATAGTCTATTGAAAATTTGTAATTAATTAATCCCCGTTCAAGCACATAAAAACTTTTTTGATGGGCTTTTTACTACCTAGGTACTTGAGTCTACATTTTTACTTTATTCAACTTTTTATTTTTTATGAAACTTAATTTGTAAATCTTCCCTCATTTTATTCTAAGCGATAAAGTTAAGAATCTTTGTAATGAAAAGATGAAAGCAGAAATTGACATGTCAGCGTCAGTTCAAAGAGGCCGTTCAAATTATACTTCAAGGCGTTTATTTAGTAAACGATTTTAAAAAGTCTTTGGTAATAATCTGAATTTTCACCTGTACTTTTGTAAAGTAAGTATTTACTCTAAAATCTTAATCATCTCAATTCGTCCTGATGTTTTCTATATTATGCGACTAAGCATAAAAATGTACAATTTCTTTGTATGGTGTAGAAATTCAATTTAATACAAATAGTTACAATTACATATTATATCATCAACACTCAGTGCATAACGTATCTAAAATATAAAAGTTTACATTTATTGATCACTAGCAGAACCCGCGGCTTCGCCCGCGATCAAACTACGAAAAAAATAAGGGACTGAATTAAAAAAAACCTACAATACATGTTTGTTTAATTGTATTGAAGAGCATTAATACCAAGTTTCAAGTAATTCTGATCATAAACAATTTTTTGTTCATATAAACAGCACAATCCCCTTTTACCATTTTAAGGGATAAACTTCGAAATAAAAATGATATTTGTATTGTTTTAGTTTTCATTTTAAAAATAAACACCATTTTCCGTGCATCAATTACCTAGAGTTTTATACAAACTTTCATCCCCAATTTGACAGCCTTATGGGATGAATTTAAAAAAATGCTAAAATACATACTTATTTAATTGTATTGAAAAGTATTAATACCAAGTTCCAAGTAGTTCTGATCATAAATAATTGTTTGCCCATATAAACTTCATCACCCCTTTTTACCCTTTTAAGGGATGAATTTCGAAAAAAATCTAATACATATATTTCTTATTTTTCATCTTAAAGCTAAATACCAGTTTTCGTGTATTTCGCGTTAAGAATAACAGAGTTTCATTCAATCTTTTATCCCCTATTTTACCCCCTTAGGGGATGAATTTCGAAAAATCCCTTCTTAGCGGATGCCTACATTGTATAAGAAATATTTTCTCCAAATTTCACGTTTCTACGACCAGCCGTTTAGGCCGTGCGTTGATCGATCAGGCCGTCAGGACAAAGCATTTTATGTATATATAGATTAAGCTACAATACGAAAAAAATATGTTTTCTTATTATTTTTACCTCAGCTTTATGCAATTCAAAAACATACTGATTTCCCTTTCGTCCTTTAATAAGATGTAATGCTTAGAGATGAATTTGTCAGTCGAAACTATTTAACTTAATTTTACAGAGAGCGTCTGTGAAATAGTCAGTATTTTAGTAAAAGAGACAGTCGAGTCAATCGCAATCAGTAGATCGATCCAATAAAACTGATTTCCAGGAACGTTTTCTCCCCTCAAGCTCTTATTTTCCTTTCAATTAAATGAAGCTCATAAAGCCTTCGCACTAAATGTAGTTATCAATACAAATTCTGTGGAAATTAAACAATAATTAGAAATTTACGTTCTCGTAACTAAATATTTGCAAACATCAATAGACTTGTGATCTTGATTGTATTCTGAAATACACCTGTACCAGACATCTTAGTGGAAATACCGAAATGGTTTCTTATATGATACATATGTATATTATCATGTATGTATTATTAATAATACTATTAACGATGGTTGAACAATAGTAATACATTGCAACTTATATTGAAAGAAATATTTCGGCATGCAGGTATAAAAATAGTATCTTTCTAACATAACCATTATTACAGATACGTGTTTATAGGTAATACTAGCGACTCACCCTTGCTTAGCTCGGGTTCGTCCCCAAGTTGATTCCCCATACAAACTTTCACCCCCATTTTCACTCCCTTAAGGGATGATTTCTGGGATAAAAAGTATCCTATGTCCTTCCCAGGGTCTAAAACTATTTTCTTACCAAATTTCATCTAAATCGGTTCAGTGGATCCAGAGATTACCCACTACAACCTCATAAACCTCTTTATAATATTAGTATAAATTATACATGTTTATAGATAATATTATTTAGTTTATAGGTAATCTGTATTATGTATAAACATAGTATGGCTAGCTTTTGCTTTATTTCTCAACAGTATGAACGTTTTAAACTGACGACGCATTCCACTTGATACATCGTTCTTTCGTTTCACTAAGCTTTGGAGTCGAAATCTTCAGACGTAAATTCAGGGTAAGCTTAGTTTATTCCGACAAAACACTTTACGTCACGTCGGGTACACATCATTTATTACACTCTTTTTGTATACAATAACAATAAACATATTTGAATATGTGTAATGTGTATGTACTATGTATGTATTCAGCCCTTTTTAACGTCCTACTGCCTCCACTGCTACGGGCCTCCCTTCAATACGAAGGGGATTAGGCCATAATCCACCACGCTGGCCAAGTGCGGGTTGGCCGATTTCATAATATGTCTTTCGAAAACTTGCTAGGTTCTCTCAGATATGCAAATTTCCTCACGATGTTTTCTTTCACCGTGAGGCAAGTGGTAACCATGTTAGTAATGATTCGCATATGAAAATATCAGAGATGCGAGATCTGAGATTTGAAGCCGCTTCACTCTCACTGGGCTACCTGGGATTATTTGAATATATTTAAAATAATTGTACATATGTCCATTATTTAATTTTATTTTTTACATCATATTCTTTGTAGGAATAAGTTTTTTGCCCACATAGTAATCCTTTTTAATAAATAGAAAGCACGAGAATATATTGTTATTATTATTATACGTGTCCAGATCATAGTCTATCTGTATACTAAGTTTCATCCACATCTGTCAAGCCGTTTCAGTGTGAAGGAATCACATATATACACACTAAAATTTTTAGCATATATAATAGTCATCCCATATTATAGTATCGATTCGAATAGTTTTGAAAATTGGAACGAATGGCTTCAAGCTTCAATTTTCGGGTTTTGGCCCGAGAATCAAATACTAAATCAACACGTTTGGCTCAGTTTGTAGTGACTCTACTTAATGTGCCAGCGATCACGGGTTCCGTCCTAACACGGGTTAATGTCCTAACATATCTATCTATACTAATATTATAAAGCTGAAGAGTTTGTTTGTTTGTTTGTTTGATTGATTGATTGATTGAACGCGCTAATCTCAGGAACTACTAATCCAATTTAAAAAATTCTTTTTGCATTAGATAGCACGTTAACTGAGGAAGGCTATGGGCTAATACACCATCTTGGAAAAAATTTATGGTTCCAATGGGATAGATTTGTTTTTGTCTAGGGACGAACCGGAAGCCAAGCGAGGGTGAGTCGCCAGTTTATTATATTTTAATGCGTCTGATGATACCCCTTTTAATACTATATATTCAATTCAGATTACTCACTTCACTTGTTTGCTTCACTTATGCATTCGTATCGGTCTTCAAACATTACATGTTAAAGGTAGGTACATACTAGTTACATAAAAACACATCGCAAATGATTATTGTATTAGCATTGATAAAGTAGGATGAACTAAAACACAATAGTTTTAAGATTGTTGTTTTTAAATTATATTGTTTGATTAATGATTGAACAAGATTGAGATTGATTGATTAATCAAGCGAACTTCATTCTTGAATGGTTGAACGAATGCTCGGCCCAATGGAATTGAAGAGATTTACTGTACGTTTAATGCGAACAAAGCCGAAGACGCTAGCTAGTATTATATTTATCACTTATTTCACTCAGTAGCAAGTAATATTTAAAATATTAATATTTAAATTAAAGGAAACGTTTAAATAATACATTACTTTTAATAATTATTATAAATTTTGTTAGTAGGTACTCGTGTAACTGAATATAAATCGTTTTAAAGAACTAAAATGAATTTAAATGCTGGAACGAGAGAACTTTTGTTTTATGCAATAAAATGAATTCTTTTATTAAAGCTTTGACGTTCATATTAAAAGCGGTATTTTTATCTTTTTACTAACACTGCACGTTCGTAAAAAATGACACAAAGTGAATATGATAAAAAAGTGAATATCCTAATGGTAACTCGAGTTTCATGTGAAAATAATATATTTATGTCTATTAAAATTTATTTTAGAGCTTCAGTATATAATGTTGGATTATAAATTATGCTTATTTATAACTAGTGACTCACCCGCGCTTCGCTCGGGTTCATCCCTAGGTCCATTTTAACGGTTAGTATGGATTAAAGGGACTATATATTATATATACATAGGTACAAAATAAGCAGTTTTAAACTTTTCGGTTTTTCAGCTTTGGGTTTCGATGTTATATTTTATACTTAAACCACCGCTGACAAACCCCTAACTAAACAAAAAAAGAATTATTCAAATCAGTCTAACCGTTTTTGAGTTTTAGCGGAACTAACGAACAGCATTTGATTTTTATATATAGAGATATTTAATTACTATATGCTACGTATGAACAGTTCATTTATTATAAGTTGTTCTTATTTTACTTTTAAAAGATTTATTATATATCTATGGACACTATATTGTTTTTGCAACGGAGTGAGGATAAATGCGATAGAACTGACTCAATGACGGCAGAAGGTATATGAATATTACATTACATTCATTCTCACTCTGGTTTTCGATCATTGCAGACTAACAGAAAACCTTCCATAACGCATCTGTTGTTTTCTTATAATTATTTCAATTTTTATATAAACTCTCGACACCTTTTTGGCGAAAACCATAACTTCAAATGGACTCTTAACTATCTTAAATATTCTTGTTCAATAACTTATTTAGATTAATGAATTATTTACTTCAGCTTATACTTTTGTTTAAAATCTATAACATATTTAAATTACATACATGGATTAAGTAGACAAAGCGAAGTAGAGCAGTTCTCAAAATTTTTTTAAACATAATATTTCTACATTTTGTAAAATAAAATGCCTTATACGTCATATGATACCGTATATTGAACGTAATATACAGTGTACATTGTGCACTTTATAAAGAAAATTTATACCTATTTGGCATACATTTTCTTGATTCTCACTCATTTTAATAGAATTAATTAAATCAAACTTACCTTAGCAATCTTATGTAATAGAGCTGTAGTGGAGCTGGTCTTGAAAAGACCTAGAGCGCGCCGTCTTAGCCCTTGACCGAGACACGCTTCCACTGCGCCGCAAAGGGCAGTCACCCCGCCACTCTCTTCGTGAACGAATTTTCGTGTTACAGCCTGTTAAAATGTAATAACTGTAATAGCATACTTTTGATAATGGCTACTTGATTATGTAGTTTATGCAAATTCAATACTAGCTTTTATCTATAGATCGATGCATAATATAAAATATTAGATTACCTTCGTTAAT
Organism: Fabriciana adippe; assembly: GCA_905404265.1. NCBI lineage: Eukaryota > Metazoa > Arthropoda > Insecta > Lepidoptera > Nymphalidae > Fabriciana > Fabriciana adippe. The sequence goes on along the minus strand of FR990001.1, from coordinate 7,705,683 downwards.
AAATGCTTTAAAATGCAGATTTTATTTTAAATCTGACTGATAGCTCTAGGAATTAGCGCGTTCAGACAAACAAAAAACAATGCCTTTAGTTCACATAATACTTTCTTAGATTTATGCGAATATTTGACATTTTAAATAAAAGTCTCTCCCGTGACCATGATTGCTGTAAAGCAATCGAAACGTTCCCGTCGGGAACTAAAAATCAAAATAAATCCGCGAAATAATCCGAAAAGATAGTTTTATTTAAAATGCCTTTAGTTATATAATATTGTTTGTCTAATGTACAAAAATAATCAATGTTAAATACTATTACCAGTAGGTACCTATGTCATAATCTGTGCTATTATTGTGTCAATAAAGTCTGACAATAAATAAACAATGCATTTATTTTTATTTGTTGAAGAAACAATCATAAATACGAAACAAGATTATTCATATGTTTTTTTAAAATTTATCGGTTTTCACCTTTTAAGAAATTTTATGGGACACCATATACATATAGCAATATAAAATCATCTAATAAAACGAATTAACTTAGCTGACCTCATTTAAAAGTATGTTGTATGCAACTCAATTATACATATAAATAATACGTACTAGAATATTTTTAATGGGTTCGGTTAAGTTTTCCTCAAGAGAGAAATCAGATCTTGTAAATGCAGCGAAACACTAATGACTTTCATCCAAACACAAAGTTTCTAAGTTGAAAGAACGCTAAATTCCTTTTATGTGGTATTTATATTTTGCCAAGAAACTATATACTTTAACTTAAAGTTAAAAGGATATATAATATCCTTATGCACTGTTAGCAAAATAAAAATGTATATATTATTTAGATATTTAGAAAATTAAATTTGCTTTATTTTCTGCACCATATCTATACAGTTAAAAAAATTGAAGTGTCTGTTTGTAACATCAAAATAACAGCTTTTTACTAAAAGCATTTGGAAGTATATACGGTACTTATGACAAAAATACAATTTTTAAAATTTATGTCTGTTTGGCTGTTTGTTCCGACTAATCTCCGAAACGGCTGGACCGATTTTGACGGGACTTTCACTGGCAGATAGTTGATGTTATAAGGAGTAACTTAGGCTAGTTTTATTTTAGAAAAAGAATTAGGATTCCACTTATAAAAATTAAAACGTAGACTTCCGAAAATGAAGAAGAAAATGTAACGCATTTAAGAAAAGGAAAACTTATAGCGTTATGAGAAATATTTTTTACATATTTTTTTATATAAATATAGCTTGCGAATATATGTAAAAGAAAAAATATGAAGTCAGGCAATATTATATTCCAACCTTTCTTCTCTCGAAAATTTCTCGGTTATATTAAGTAGGTGTCTTCAGCATTCACATTTATTATACTCGTACCAATATACTCGTAATACACATAGATTTGCTTGAAATACGAAATACATCTTAAAATCGCCTTTCAATTCACATAATGTACGGAGTCCGCCACCACATGAATCCATCTGCACTTGTCATTTTTTTAAACAAAGATACCCTTGTGTCTTTCGTTACGCGAATACGCCTAGTAAATCTTTACTCTTGTTTTAGGGACATCGAGTGTAAAATAAAAAAAACTACTTTATCTTATCATGAACAACAATTACGAGTATAACATCATGTTGATTGAAACCTTACTTACATTGCCATTTCGTTTAATGTTTTTTACCCGACTGCAAGGAAAGGGTTTTGTTTTTCGCGCCTATATTTGTATGTTTATTTGTTTGTAATATTCTTTATTCCCTCATATCTTCCAAACCACTCGATGAATTTCTTTAATTAAGATATCTTTAGATTCGACTCATTAGTCCAAGTGTTCTTAAATAGGTGACATAAAAAAATATGGAGGCTGCTACTGGAATAAACTTTAAATATGGGAGCTGTCTGGAATACATACATACGAGTGTATACATCTAGCGGCAAGGATGAAACTTGTAGATATGTCTCCGATTGCATAATACTATATTCCATCATGAACTTGTTTTCATCTTTTTAGTTAGCTTTTCATCTTTATATTTATTTATGTAAATAGAAATATATTCACAAGTCACCACTCAATACGAGGCGGGATATGGTCAAGAAGCCAAGTGGCTTACTTCACATGTCTTTCTAAAACTTACTAAATTTTCACATAAATGCAGGTTTCCTCATGATATTTTCCTTCCCCATAAGGCAAGTAAGTGGTCATCATGTTCAAAATAATTCGCTTATAAGAATAACAGAGGTTCGAAACCCAGGATTTGAACCCGTATTGAAGGAGGCCCGTGCTCAACAATGGTACGTGAAAAGGGCTGAATATATACATACGAGCATACATTAAATAGTAATTCTGCAGCTCTATATCGTATTATAAGTTAAAGTCCCCCGCCGCGCATATTTTTTTTTATTCGGTCTTACATCAGGAACTACTTGTACGGAGTTTTATACGAATTTTCACAATAGAAAAATGCATTACGTGGGTAAGTCATAATTTAAGAATATTTTGCAAAAATAAGATACCGTTAAGATGATATCATCAACATAAATATTTCTGTATTAAGTTTGAAACAATCGTCTCTTCTGACCATCATCTTTTCAGCAATATTATAAATGCAAACTGAATCTAAAGGCGCACCCGAGCGAAACGAGATTGGGTCTCTAGTTACATACTTGATAAATATAATAAGGCCTAAGTAAATAAAAACAATAAAAGACAGACGTATTAGCTTTGACCTAGTTACACCATCCGAATGAGACCATCTCATTGATCTAACAATCAAAGAATTTAGGTTATGTTACTTACAAACATTTGCTGAAAATCTTAAACAAACACATTTATTATAGACTAGCATTTCCCGCGGCTCCGCCCGCGTTCAGATGATCAAAAACCAAATTCTTAGGTTTTACACATTAGTATACTCTTACATTATACATTACTTACATTGCGCACCGTATGATTGGTAAATAATGGCAGAGATTGACAATGCCACAAAGGTTCCTCCGTTAAATTGAACTTTTTGTTTTAGCAATAACATTTATGTATGTCTATACTTCTGTTTTGTTGGTTTTTTTAGTTTTTCACGATAAAGTCTCAAACTACGGAATTAATTTTAATCATTTTTTACTAATAGACAGCTATAGATTAATTGAATATATAGCTGATTATTTAAATTACATAATGATAACTTTTCTTAATTAGCGCTAGTTAGTAATATTTTCCAAAACGATTTTCAAAAGAAAGTTTAATAAGTAAATAATTCTAAGCGAATACATTTTTTTATTTCATATGGCTCGGCTAATATGATTAAAGTCGTAAGCATTTTATTGTGTCCTTTAAGCCTTTACCTTCCAAGAAAAGGTGTCAAGAAAAAGTGAAAAAGTTGAGGTATAACAGTTCCTAAAATACTTTTTCATACTTTTTGAGATATGAAATATTTTTAGTTACCCGCTTTGGCAGTTTAACAGCCATAAACTTGTTTTCTATAAAATGTTATAAAATAATATAAATTGAACTTATTTTTACGGTGCAAAAAATGAGTAGGTATTGTGGAAACGTAAATATTATTCGTATTTATTTTAGTGTTAACCATACAAAACACGTAAGTAAGAGAAACAACATAGCATTTTGCTATACGAAACCTAAAATGCGCGAGTTGGATTTACATTTGCCCAATTTTTACATTAAAAGATTAAAAAACATTAACATTATTTACTAAACAATAAAAATTTACAAATTATTCTCATTTGAAAATTGTTTTGGCCAACAAAATATTACTAATATGTTACTAATTTATAAAGCCAAAAAGTTTGTTTTATTAAAAATTTAAGCACGGGCAGGGCCGCGGGTAATTTAGTAGTAATTATAGTAAAGACATAGAAAGGTTATATCTGTACATTTTTTTTTTTGGATAAAACTACGTATTTTAAAAACACATGGCGACATCTATTGTCAAATAGCTAAATAACACATAAATAAATTTTCATTAAAATAACTATTTTAATGAATAAAATAGCGCTGTTAATATTTCTTTTAAGATAAGTTTTTTTTAATAGTTTTAACATAATATATAAGTAAGTTACCTTGCTAAAATATTAATAGCATCATCGTGCTTTTACTTTAACCAGTTTTTGTATTTTTTCTCAGAAATGAGATATTTTCCTGCGGTAAAAAGAATCCTATGTGTTGACCCGGATAACCTGCTATTTATTACCATACCAAATTTCATAAAAATCCCTCTAGTGGTTTTTCTGTGATGCGGTCACATACAGACAGACAGAAAAAATTCTAAAAACTATAGATTCGGGCTCTATATCGCTAATAATGAATATTTCAATAAGATTTTCCGAAAAAATATTGAATTTAGGGGTTCGGCTTAGTTACAATTTTATTGTATGTATAGTTACTAATTTATGGAGCAAAAAAGTTTGCTTTACTGATAATTAAACACGGGCGGAGCCGCGGGTGATTTAGTAGTAATTCTAATAAAATCGAAAAAAGGTCATATCTGTACATTAATTTTTTTGGGATTAAAACTATGTATTTTAAAAACACATGGCGACATCTATTGTCGAATATCTAAATAACACATAAATAAATATTAATTAAAATAACTATTTTAATGGATAAAATAGCGCTTTTGATAATTTGATTTTCAAGATAAGCTATTTTTATAGTTTTTACCATATTTTGTAAGTTACCTTGCTAAACTGTTTACAAATAGTATCGTCGTGGTTTTGTTCCTACCAGTTTTTGTATTTTTTTTCAGAAATGAGATATTTTCTCGCGGTAAAAAGTATCCTATATGTTGACCCGGATAACCAGCTATCATCATACCAAATTTCATCAAAATCCCTCCAGTGGTTTTTCTGTGATGCGGTAACAGACAGACAGACAGACAGACAGACAGACAGACAGACAGACAGACAAAAATTCTAAAAACTATAGATTCGGCCTCTGCATCGATAATAATGTCTATTTCAATAAGATTTTCCAAAAAATATTTAATGTACAGATTCGGCTTAGTTAGAATTTTATAATATGTATAGATTAAATTCAGTAGGCACTCGATACAAATAACGTTTACAATACACATATTTCTTCTATAATATTATTTACGTTTGCGTATTTTAAATCTAAAATGTGAATACCGAATACAAGCAGAATGACCCGACTTCATCAAGGCTATCTTGTCTGTCTGTCTTTGTCTCATAAGAGGTTGTTCTGTTTGTTTTACAAAAGGGATTAAATATCAAATTTAACTAAGTTTGGCAATAAAAAATGTTGTTATTCAAAAATCCTTTCTTACCTACATACGTGTACGTCATTACAAGCTTCAAGTATTTACAGGTAGTGCAGCGGCAAGATATGGCGTAGGGCATGGTTTGGTAAAGCATTCAAAATATGCCACTTTATATACTTAATTATAGAGAATATATATATAAGGAATCGGAAACTAACCTCTTCCATTAACTGCTTAACTTCTTTCTTCACGGCAGCTATCAAACGTTCCTTTTGCTCAGCACTGGGATCCGTGGCCGCCGGCATGTCTTCCGACCCACTTTCCACTGCACAATATCATACAAGATGTTAAATTACATTATATAACAAGCCAGCCATTGAATACCACCTCCGCATTATTAGAATGCTAGTGGAGATGTAGAAATATAAGTAAAGTAGGTAACATGCAAATTGACAGCTATTGAAAGGTTTCTTAGAAAACGAATTTTCTTATTGTATGACAAAAGTGAAGCATAATACCTAATACCTATTCAATAAACATGTTTTATTGATAAACTAGCTAATACCATCAACTCCACCCGCGTGTTTATTTCTATATTATAATTTATAGTCCTCAAAACAATATACTTTATAGTGTGTATTCAGCCCTTTTTAACGTCCCACTGCTGGGCACGGGCCTCCCTTCAATACGCGGGGGATCAGGCCACAGTCCACCACGCTGGCCAAGTGCAGGTTGGCGGACTTCACATGTCTTTCGAAAACTTGCTAGGTTTTCTCAGACATGCAGATTTCCTCACGATGTTTTCCTTTACCGTAAGGCAAGTGGTAATCATGTTAGAAATGATTCGCACATGAAATTACCAGAGGTGCGAGACTCGGGATTAAACTCGCTTCATTCGTTACCCAAGCGAGCGCGTTACTACTGGGCTACCACTGCCTATCTAAATAATCAGAAATAACCAGTATTCAATACTAAAAGATAATTATGTAACCTTTTAAATTTTTCATTGGCTGATGTTTTAATCCTTGCAATATTCTCAAAACAAATAACTATGTCTTAGAGAACTTAAAATAAAGATTGTTCTAAATGGTTTTGAACTTAAAATATTAAGAGTCTTAAAAGAAAGCGATAGATATTATATTACGCTTATGTGTTAAAATGTTATATTATCACAATACTGTTAAAGTTTCGTGTAAAGTAAGTAAATGTTTCCTAATTCGTGGTTTTCTAGTGCGTAAAGGTGCCTTTAATTTCTTATCGCCTAACACACCATAAAACAGGTTAGCGTTAGCTTCATGTAATTGTCTAGGCACGGCGCACATATCATTAATTAATTATTTCCTGTATTTTTTAATAAAGTATTCTGTATTACTATGTCAAGCTTTGATTGTATTAAAATGGTCTTCTTTGTAATTTTGACCATTCATGAGAATTAACAATATATTTTTCAATATTCTACTAAATTTATAATCTATGACAGTGACCGAGTGTACCTAAATCTATACAAATATTATAAAACTGAAGAAATTGTTTGTTTGTTTGGTTGAATACGCTAATCTCAGGAACTACTAATCCGTTTTGAAAAATTCTTTTTGCATTAGATAGCCCGTTAACTGAGAATGGCTATAGGCTATATATCATCTCGGAAAGATGTACGGTTCCCGTGGGATAGGTTTGTTTTTGTCTAGGGACGAACCCGAAGCGAAGCGAGGGTGAGTCGCTAGTATGCTACAAAAGGAGCATAAGACTTCTATCATTTCTCGTCTATGCGTAGAACTAGACTAACCTAATAGTCATGTTCAACACAAAAATAACAGAGAAAATATTCGCTTAGCATGCAGAGTAAAAGAGTATCCATAAGACTTATTCGTAGATACTTAAATCAAATGAGTGATATGCTATAAATTCTGAAAAAAACAGTTGTATTCAGCCCTTTTTAACATCCCACTATTGTGCACGGGCCTCCTTTCAATACGAGGGGTGCAGGTCATAGTCCACCACGCTGACCAAATGCGGGCGGACTATACATGTCTTTCCAAAACTTACTAAGTTCTCTCAGACAGGTTTCCTCAAAATGTTTTCCTTCACCGTATGTAAAATCAGTTATAATCTACACTAATATTATAAAGCTGAAGAGCTTGTTTGTTTGTTTGGTTGAACGCGCTAATCTCAGGAACTACAGAATGGAATTGAAAAATTATTTTTGTGTTGGATAGTCCATTTATCGAGGAAGGCTTTAGGCTATATATCATCCCGGAAAAATGTTCCCGTGGGATAGAGTTGTTTTTGTGTAGAGACGAACCCGAAGCGAAGCGAGGGTGAGTCGCTAGTTTATTATAATTAAATAATTAATTATAAGAACTCAATTCAAATCACACTAATTTAGCTTTACAAATACATAGTAATATTTCATTTTTAATGAATTTGAATATTAATAAAACACATAACATATGATGATATGAGCCTATCAAAATTACCATTATCTTCTTGCATCGGAAATGACTTTATGAAAAAATATATGAGTGTATATTGTTCAAAACTACAGATCACTTTAAAATTCCCAAAATATCTTATATATCTATCTAATCACAGTTATTTGTTTGAGTGTGAATTAAAATGGGAATCTCAATAGGACTTTATTAAAACTTTTCCATTATGGCGCTAAAGCAATTCTCGTCGATCGCCCTAAGAAGCCGTCCAAGTGTGGACTCAATTTTTCACAAAAACATTGTTTTAAGATTTTTTTCCGTCTTTCAAAACAAATTCTTTATTCATAGTGTTATTAAGTGTCATATTATTGCTTAATATACCTTCACACATTTTATTGTAAACGAATTTAATAAAAAAAAATAATCATATAAATTATGTGTATTTAATAATAGTATTATATACATACTAATATTTACTAGCTTTATTTATATTAAAAAAAATGTACTCCTCAAATTTACAGAACGAAAAAGTACGATCCAAAAAATCATTACTTCAGGCTTCGATTTATATTCCGAAGCTTGAAGGTGGACCAAGATTAATCGCTTAGGCGTCTCTACAAAATTTCTAACCCCTAAATGTATCTTAGGATATTAATCTTACTCTTCAACCGAACTAATAACACGTATATATCTAAATTATGTTTTATATTCATTAATCACATGGCTAAGGCTACGTCGTCTTCTCTAATACATTTAGGCAATACCCTTAGTTGACATCATTACGTTAGAAATTAAGTCTACATGTAATCTCTATGAAAGTGATAATTAAAAGAAAATAAAATACTCTTTCGTATCTTCATATAATACAGCTTTTCTTTATCTTATATATTATGCTTAATTACTCAATTATTAAAAATATTGTAGACATTTTAAAAAGTATCCTTGTAAATAACGTAAATCTAACAAAAGCTAAACTTTTATCTCTAATGGCATAAAAACATATTCAACATCACATGGCCGTTCTTCGCCCACACTCGTTGTTATCTTTATGTCAAAACGATGTTACATTCCAGCAATTAGACTGGCCTACAAAGCGCCACCGTGCTGTATAATCATAATATTTACATTGCAAATAAAATTTGTGCCAAATTCTCTAACACAATGAGTAATTATATATTTTTGTTAGTATCTAACAAATACGCACCTTTATTTTGCGCGGCCATCACGAATATTAGCCGATAGAGCGTAGAGCATTATTTATACGTATTCACATATCTCACTTTTTTCGGTGTAATTATTCAGGGACGTTACGGGTACAGAACGTGTTTACAATCTCACTGATGGTTGAAAATGACTTGTTTAGTGGAAAAATCGATGTCGCGCCGCGCGCAGTCGGCTACTAGCAGTACGCAAGTGATAAGGTCCTGAAGTACGAGTATATCTATCTATGAGTTAATACATACAACCTAGTCTGAAATTTTGGCACGTATCGCCTCGAAAAATGGCTGATTGGCTTTATTATAAGGAATGTGATTTCAAACACAAACCTTAGATCGTGCGTAAGTGATAATAAAATTTGCTCTTCCTCAAATGTATATCGTTGTTTTTAATAATTTTCATTTACAATAAAGAAAATTACAAATATACTTAATTATATATAAAAAACAAATGTACAATAATTAATATTAATAATTATTATTATAACTAGCTAGTACTAACTACTATTAGCTAGTAACCCCTACTTGCGGCCACTTTTACTTAGGCAGAGGTAGTTTATCAAGTACCTACAGAAAAAAAATTGCTTTAATTTGATATTATATAACTCTATATTAATATTATAAAGCTGAAAGGGTTGTTTGTTTGGTTGAACGTGTTAAATCTCAGGAACTACTAATCCGATTTGAAAAATTCTCTTTGCATTAGATAGCCCGTTAACTGAGGAAGGCTATAGGCTATATATAATCCCAAAAAAATGTACGGTTCCCGTGGGATAGATTTGTTTCTGCCTAGGGACGAACCCGAAGCGAAGCAAGGGTGAGTCGCTAGTAATGAATATACGCCATGAACGTATAAATGTAACAAAATATTACCTGCTTACACCTGGCTGCGAAGAGGTTGCGACCAAGTGCGCAACGGCACCTACCACTTTTCAAGTTCTCTAAGTACATATATTTCTGTGAAGGGGAGTATAATTTATTTTAATAACAAGTGCATCGATTTTATTCCAAAAAGTCAATTATTATTAATTTAATTAAACATACTAGCGGGCACATTTTAATAGGCACCCCGGTCAAAATATATTGTTCCTTTTATTATCTACTTTACTAGCGACTCACCCTCGCTTCGCTTCGGGTTCGTCCCTAGACAAAAACAAACCTATCCCACGGGAACCGTACATTTTTTCCGGGATGATATATAGCTTATAGCCTTCCTCAGTTAACGGACTATCCGATGCAAAAAGAATTTTTCAAATCGGATTACTACTTCCTGAGATTAGCGCATTCAACCAAACAAACAAACAAACTCTTCGCTTTATAATATTAAGTATAAATACAGATAAATAAAATTGAAGTATCTGTTTGTAATATTAAAATAACCGCTTTTTACTAAGTGCATATGGATGTATACACGGTACACATACCAAAATAACATTTTTTACAATTTTTGTCTGTCTGTCTGTCTGTTTGTTCCGGCTAATCTCCGAAACGGCTTAACCGATTTTGACGGGACTTTCACTGGCAGATAGCTGATGTTATAAGGAGTAACTTAGGCTACTTTTATTTAAGAAAAAGAATCAGGGTTCCGCAAAAAATATTAAAACCAATGAAATTGTGAACAAAATCCGCGTACGGCGTACGCATTCGAGCGAAGCGAGGGTAAATGTCTATATAATTTAAATGAATATCTTAGGAGTAGCAAGCTACTATTTATGTAAAAACATAGCTAACCGTGAAAACGTACCTAGGGACGAACGCGAGCGAAGCGAGCGTGAGTCGCTAGTTGTACATAAAAAAATGATTTCGATTAAATACTCGATGAACGTAGCAATCTTGCAGCCGGATGTTGATCCATATAGATTAATTTCATCCTAATCTTAGGTAAAAAAAATCATTTCGAGAAGAAAACATAAAATTAAATGTAATTTATGAAACAGACATGTGGAAAACGCCGAAACGCCTTTTCTTTTATTATACAACAAAAACATCTTGTTATGTCTGTACAAAATATACCTAACTACTTAATTAAAACAACGCGCATTCTGCGGCAACTCCAGGTTACGTCGGACTTATTAAAAGTTCCATTAGTGTAGTGTTTGGTAGAATGTATGTAGTTGAATCTTTTCACAGCACAATTTTACATACATTTTAGGTACAAATGTGAATAATGTGTTTATTATAATTATAACATAAATAATACTATTTTTCCAATCATATAACCGAATAATTAAAATATTTCAAATTTTAAAAGTAAAAATAAAATATGTCTTAAAATATTAAATAAAATTTTAATTTGCGAAGAACCTACCATCGACAAAATGTATTATTAATTTATGTCGGAAAAATAATAACAATTAATCAGGACATGAAAACATCTCTTCTCTTTTAAGTAACCCAATGAGACATTCCTTGAAATAGCGAATTTCTCCATATTTTTATTACCTACATGTTTGTAAATTATCTGATTCTGTTTATATTTCGTTAGTAGCTACATAAATCGGATTAAATTATAACTTTTTTTTCGTCCAGCAGATTCATATAAAATAGACTGCAGCAGAAGAATATACGGATATACTCGTGCTAATAATAATAATTAAGATTTAGTTTTTCAATTGAATATACAGCACTATAGAAAATGTACTCGTAGATTATTTGCCGTCATCAATCGCAGCGATTTTGAGCGGTGGGGCATGTTTCAATAAAACTTTTTTCATTGTATCGTTATCACGTTAATAGGCCTTAAACATCTTTTTTTAATTGACAAATCTTTGTGTATATTTTATCCTGCTGAAACATATTAGAGCATAATAATTATCTTTTAGTTACTGATTACTCTTCTTGGCCTCTGAATTCTAAATTAATAGATTTTTTCATAGAAGGTTTCGTCTCCGTACCTTGTGACTTTGACTTGTCCTCAAAGCCGGCAGGGGCATTTGGACAATATTTATAGGTAATAATACCCAGGAAGCGTATAAAAAATTATTAAATTCAATATGTTGGCCTCAGCCCCTATCATATCCAGCCGGAAATTAAAGTCACTATTAAATTATATCTTTGGTGGTCAAGGGGCCAAAGTGCAAGATTGACAATCACAGGTGTTCGGATTCGAATTCCAGTCGGATACAAAGTTTTTACTATTGTTTTTTTTTTTTATATTTATTCAAGTTCTTAGTTTTTTTTTTTAAATCTAAAAAATACGATAAGTATAAGAAAAAAGAATTCTGAGCGAAGCTCGGTCGCCCAGGTACTCGAAAATAATATGAGAAAAATAACTATGAAAAAAAGCAAAAAATATGAAAACCTAAACACGCGTTTAATGAATACACATACATATACACATAGTATTCACATAAACTATCGAACTTCGCGGTATTTTGTAACTACCCGCCAAAAATGCTGTAAAGTATTCACAAATAATAAAGTTAAATAATGGTTTAAAAATGTATGCTAAATGTAAATTAATTATATAACTTAATATTTTACATAAATCTAATATTAATAAATAAAAAGAACATATTAAATATATTTCTATATTAAAATCTTAGTAATCTGATGACAATTTTGTATCTATTGATATTAATATAGTGATATTTACTTTATTATTTTGAACTTCCTAAATAGTTTCAATTGTCACCCAAAATATTAAATTTTTCAACTCAGCACACTTCACTCTTAGAGCTTATGTATATGTACTTTAAGCTTCACGCCGCGCCGTTTACAATGCTAAATTCAAATCATGCCCTCTTGCTACGCTAGCGCCATTCTGGTGGGTTTTTGAACTGTTATTTACCGCTTACAGGTGGACACTTTTTCAACTTGTCTCCCATATAAGATAGTTCTCCTTACCTCTACCCTCCATAGTTATGTCATTTATGTTTAACTGTCAGCTAAGCTAGGGACGGGCAAGTGAAAAAATATATCGATATTTATCGTATCGATATTTTTAAACAGTATCGATAATTATCGAATGAAAATATCGATATCGATATTGTTAGTTATCCATATTCCCAAAGCATTCAAAATTTGTAAAAGGAATAGACATGAAGAAAATAGTATTTTTATTAATGCTCGAGCCTAAACAATTATATATAAATATCAAACTAGTAGTCATAAGATATGGACACTAGAAGCACCATCTGTTTGATGTGCTCGCTTGTCAAGCGGCTTCTTTTGTCCAAAACTTTTAAAATTCCGCCTTTAAAATATGGTGGATGCACTTGCGCTTGCGTTTTTTTTTATTTTTTACATGTGCATATTTTTAGTTTTTTTTTTGTAATTGATTTGTTGAAAAAAAACAGATAATTGGTAAATGTCTGTTAACTTCAGGGTCATATACATACGTTTCACACTGATGGTATTGGTTGAATAGTATTAGTGTTTTCATGCACGCAGCCAATAGTCTTACTGTTATATTGCATTTCATAAAGATTGTGGTGGGACTTTTTAAAGTTAGCGATGCGCGATTAGCATGCAAGGAGTATCGAGTAACAATAAACATGAAACCAGAGTTGCGATAAAAAATACATCAAAATTGATATGAATTCGATACTAAAATAAATATAGAATATCGATATATCGCGATTAAAACTATCGACAATATATCTCTCGATAATTTTATGTAAAAATATCGTTTTTTGCTCAAGCCTACTGTCAGCTGTCAATTGTCAACTGTCATTTATGTTATAGTACTCGTTTGACTTTGACGTTTCTTGTTTGTTGTACATATTTGCAAAATAAATGTAGTGTTAATTATTATTATATCTTTTGCAAACCGATTATAGTAATTACTTAAAAAATGAAAGATACAAAAATGAGTACTCATCTATCAGGTGGTAGATTGAATGTTGCTATCTTACAGGAAACGATGAGAAAAGAATTATTGAACTTACTTCAACAATGCGAAGGACCCAAAGTGAGTCAATTTTGTTTTTCTACAGACTTAAAAATTATGTTTAATGCTGTAATTTATAAAATAAACATTAAAAACTCTTAAAATATGCATTCGTGACATTGTAATAACTTATTTATATTATATCTTCTAAACAATTTCAATCTTCACAAGAGGATAAAATCAACTTATTCCATTTTATCTAGAAATGTAAAGATTACAATAAAATTATTAATTTCAAACTATAGGTGACAATCTGGGATGAATGGCTGGCAGGACCAGTAGGACTTGTGGCTCAATACTCTTTACTTATGGAACATGAAGTAGCTGATATGTTCCCCCTCAGACCAGGGAGCTTGCCTACAATATCTGTTAAACATATTATATTTATTGCCAGACCAAAATTAGCCTTGATGGATCTTGTAGCTGATTATATTCTTTCATTACGGTATTAAAAACATTTTCTGTTGTAATTTACATTGCATAAAATACCATTTTAATTTTCAAATTGCAATAAATTATCTTAATATATATATTGGTTGCAATCATGATTAATACTCATTTACCTACGAATGTAGAAAAGCACTATAAGAAGTACATTCATGTAAAAGTATATTAAGAATATTTTTATGTGTTCAAACAGGTCTAAGCAAAGTTCTCCAGTGGAATTCCACCTATTTTTTGTGCCCCACAAGAGTGAACTTTGTGAGAAGCATCTAAAGAACAGAGGTGTTCTATCTAATCTTGTTCTACAGGAATTTAAATGTGATATTTTTCCATTTGACAGTGATGTAATGTCATTAGAACTACAAAATGATTTCAGGTGAGTTACCTTTAGAAAATAAAGTACCGCAACCTTATGCCTTCTGAGTTATTTAACTATTTACTTCAAGTTAATATTGCTACATGCAAAATTTTATTGTTTACCAGAGAAAATTATTTGGAAGGAGATCCAACTTGCTTGTACAATGCAGCGCAAGCTCTACGCACAATACAACAACTGTATGGAATTATACCTCGGGTGTATGGAAAAGGACAAGTAGCTAAACAGGTCTGTTAACATTACTAAGTTACTTGCTTTATTAGTCACGCTTTCTACACAGAGTAATATGTTATCTATTTACCTAAAGTAAGAAATATGTAATTTGGACACTGGGTCATATTTTCCAACTGCTTCAACTAAGAAAATTTGTCAGTTTAGTAGACTATGCATTTAGCCATTTACCTCTGAATTTACCAAAATTACAACAAAAATGTCGTAATGTAGTTTAGCAAACTATAAGTTTATACCAAAATTACTTAATTTAGTAAACTATGTATTAAGCCAAATACATAACCTCTTAATATGTATTGTTTCACTTTTTTTTACTGAATTTTACTGCCAAGATCCTGGAAACCAGCAGTCATTCACATGTTTTGTCTGTAGTTTTGTGCATTTTCCCAATTGTGTATACTTTGTGGAGACACAAGAAGGTATAAGTGTCATGTACCTTGGATACCAGAAGTTTTCCTTACCCTAGTTTGTCACAGGCCCATACAGTAAGATACATTTGTGTATAAGTGATATCTTATAGGTGTGGGATCTTCTCTGTCGGCTAAACAAAGAAGAGCATGGTCTAGGACCACGGGGCGCTACTACATCCTGCATCGATCAACTTCTGTTATTGGACCGAGCTATAGACTTCACTAGCATTATGTGTACTCAACTTACTTATGAAGGACTTATAGGTAATTAATGATATTTGCAATGTACCTTGCAGCATTTGTATGTGTATGTACATACGTGCGTGTGCATGGGCCGATTCATGTTTGAGTGTTTTTATATATGTGTGGCATCGATCAAAAAAGTACTAAATACACAATCCCATGCAAAAATCCTCTTATAACTGTCACAAATTGTGTTTAGGTAATAATTCTTATAAAATTATTAATAATTAATATTCACTTTTGTAACTAAAAATTAATTATCATAAAATTATTAATAATAAATAATATATATTTTTATAAATCATATTTTATTATTATAAAAATATAAATATAATAATTTTCATAAAATTGATAGTAATAAATTTGACATAATAAAAAAATAATAATTAAGAAACAATAGCGTCTCCAACAAATGGAACAAAATCAACGCAACTAATACTTATCGAAAGCATGAAACTCTATCCTTTTTTAGCATCTGAGATGTGTGATTTTTGCAATTTTTAAACGAGCACAGCAATTTTTAAAAGCGCGCTCAAATTTTCAAATGAGCTCTTATTGGGCGATGAAGATTTTTGTCGCTGATTGAGTATCTAGTATTTCTTTGATCGATGATGTGTGGGGTATCACATCGGTGCTATAGGGGCTACAATGTACGGCTACAGATCTGGAAGACCTGGGTTCGAATCCCGGGTCAGGTCATGTATAGTTATTGAAGCTATCTGTCTTAAACTTAACCGGAGTTGGGAAGATGGTGGTGTTTCACCTCCGTCCCCTGCCTCGAAGAGCACTTTAAGCCGTCGGTCCTGAGACTGATCTCTCGTTGGTCATGTCGAATTGTCGCCCCTCCGGAGTATGAGGGACACTCCAGAGAATGACAGGAATAGAGACTGCACTTATGCTTGCATGTGTGTGTATGTGTGTGTGTGTGATGAGATATTTTTGTTTAATCAAGTATATAAATTTTATATATTTTTTACATAGATGAGATATACGGCATAAAAAATTCGACGGCGACGTTCCCCGGTCATAAGTTCGTCAGTCCGGACGACGCGAGCCCCGAAGTGACCGCACGGGAACGGAAAAGAATCATATTGAACTCCAGCGAAGAGTTATTTGCAGAATTGAGAGACGCTAATTTTGCTACGGTAATGTAAATTAAATTTTTATTTTGAATAAAAAATATTACTGTAAACTTATGTATTAAATAAAGATTTGCAGTAAAATTAAGAAAACGAACTAAGGATAATTTTCTTGGATATTAATTTTTCGTTTTCAAAATATTCTTAGCTTTCACTTATGGTTGTATTTTGGAATGAACAAAAGACTTAAAATAAATTCATAAATGTGAATACTTTGTTGATCTATACATTTTCCGACGACGGAAAATTTGTCTTCAAATTTTTATAAATAAATCTTAAATAATAAATATATTGGGGCATAAAACACAGAGTACCATCTATGTAGTTCCATCGTAAGTAAGTAGGCTTGTGTTATGGATACCAGATAGTTGATACACTACACATAAATAACTTTAAATACATACATATTAGTAATGTATATGTATATAAGTGGCTTTCGTGTCAATTTTATGAATTATTAATTTAATTCTTCTATCTTTATACATACATACCTAGTAATATCAAAACTTAACCGTAACGCGCTGCCATATATTCGCCAAAACAGGGTCAATGTTGCAAGAATAAATAACAGAAATAAACGTGTTTTGACTTTAAATATTTCTAAAACGTCTAAACGATACCTAATATGTTTATTGGTACTTTATATTTTTCTACATATTCAGGTGGGAGCAGCATTAGCTAAAAAGGCCAGAGTAATTAAAACACAGTTGGACGAGAGACACAACGACAAATCCGTGCAAGAGATCAAACAGTTTGTGTCCCGCCTGCCGCAGATGTTGGCCAACAAACAGTCCTTGGCCACTCATACTGCCATCGCCGAATATATTAAAGAGGTAACTATAAAAAAAATACTAAAAAGGGTCTTATATCTTCTATCTTTAGATAGGCAGTGGTAGCCCAATGGTAACGCTTGCTTGGGAAACCGAGTGAAGCGGGTTCAAATATCTGGGCTCGTACCTCGGATCTTTTCATGTGCGAATGATTTTCAACATGATTACCACTTGTCTAACGTTAAAGGAAAACAGCGTGAGGAAACCTGCATGTTTAAGAGAACTTTGCAAGTTTTCGAAAGACGTGAAGTCCGCCAATCCGCACTTGGCCAGTGTATTGGACTATGGCTTGATCCCCCTTGTATTGGGACTGGGAGGCCCAAGCCCAGCCGTGGGACAGTAAAAAAAGTGCTCGATACAATATCTTTAGGAATAAAATCTGTATTTATATTTATTGAAATATTTTAAAAAAGAGTAACAATAAATAATTATATTTCTATTAAAAACTCATAATACAATAACAGATAATTATAATCATTAGGTTAATTTACATTTTATGTAAGTACATATAACGTAATTATATAACACTAGCGGCTCACCCTCGCTTCGCTCGGGTTCATCCCTGGGTACGTTTCAACAATTAGTATGGAATAGATAAGACTGTATATTTTATTACTGCTCCCCTCCCTTGGGTAGTAACATGATGAGATATAGCCTATAGCTTTCCTAAATAAACGGGCTATCTAATGCAAAAAGATTTTTTTATCGGATTAGTAGTTCCTGAGATTAGCGCGTTCAAACAAACAAACTCTGCCTCTTATAATATTAGTATAGATTTTAATAATTCATTAGGTGCATTTGTTTTAAATTTTGTTCAGTGTTCCATGATTGAAAACCAATTAATAATTATGTAAAATCTTCACTTCAATCGCGTTTTTGTAAGTGATAGAATAAACTGAGATCTATTTATAAAGTAACCATAAATTTAAAAATTGAAAGCTGCATCAAAAAAGAACAAACTAGAAGGCCAACAAACTTTGGCATTTTTAATATTAGTAAGTAGAACGTAAAAATATTTTTTCTTATTTAGGTATATTAAATTTTTTAGGGCTTTGATTAAAAAAACTTTCGATTTGAAAGTAGTGAAGTGGCATTGAACTTTTTTAATATCAATGTCGACTCAGCAGCTTTATTGTTTTCATTTGTTTGGATATTGCTACATAAAACAAATAAAGTACCTACACAAGTCGTTTTGTTATAAAGAGTTATTAAATGATTCTATTTTTTTATTGTTAACCGGCTATATAAATAAATGCCTTACGGTGAAGGAAAACACTTGTTTTTCTTCTAGTATACTCCAATCTACTTTATGGACACGTTTTCTTATGGAAAGTGTGACAAAAACATAATTTTAATATCATTAATTTCTTGTTTCTCAGACAACGGATTCGTTCGAGTTTCACGACACAATACAATGCGAGGAAGATTTCTTAAACTGCATTGATAATGAGAAAGTCTGCACTTTCATAGAAGATCTCATTGCTCAAAAAGCTCCTATAAGCAAAGTAAGTTGTTTTATTGTCAACTGCTACGCGATATAATCGCGAGGATTTTGTTCACAATTTTATGGATTTTAATTTTTTGCACGGAACCATAATTCTTTTTCTAAAATAAAAGTAGCCTAAGTTATTCCTTATAACAGTTATGCTCTGTTATCTGCCAGTGAAAGTCCCATCAAAATCAGTCCAGCCGTTTCAAAGATTAGCCGGAACAAACAGACAAACATTTTAAAAATATATTTTTTTATAAGTACCGTATATAAGTCATATGCATTTAGTAAAAAGCAGTTATTTTGCCAAACAGAGATCTTCATGAGATATGAGAGATTATATCTGAAGAGGCTCTTATATACATAATTAAGCATCTGTAGAAAATTGCTAATAATTCTTATATTAATTTTAAGGTGCTTCGTCTCATCTGTCTGCAATGTGTGACGGGTTCAGGATTGAAACCCAAAGTTCTAGAGTACTACAAACGCGAGTTAGTTCAAGTGTACGGACTCAAAACATGGCTATCTCTTTGTAATCTTGAAAAGTGCGGGTTGCTCAAACCGCAATCAGGGACAAGGCAGTATGCTGTGTTGAGAAAGGTTTGTACTTTAATTATACATATAGGCTTTGTTTATACGCTTCTTCTTTCAGGCGTAGTTAGTAGGCATTACATAAAGCAGCGGTTCCCAAATGGTGGTCCGCGGAACTCTAGGGTTCCCCTCGAAGGGTTAAAGGGGTTCCGAGTTCCGTCCGAAAGTTAATAAAACGTTGTCTGACAGAAGCCTAATTTTAGTGCTATTCTAAATAAATATATGAAAAAAATTAATTCATCATATTATTAAATAGTACATTAGTTATGTTCTGCAAACAATATTAATTACAATCTATACCAGTAGTAGTAGTACATGTTTGTACTTCATAATTTATATTACTTTATTTCTATTTAAAAAAAAAAACAATTTACATAGAGTTACATATTTGTAAGAAGTAAGAACTATTGTTCTTTTTTGTTTTTTCAGGCATTACACCTAACGATGGATGGGTCGGAATTAGATACAAAAGAGAAAAGCTTCCTCTCATCTAAATATGTGCCGCTGAGTGTACGCCTCAGTGAGCATATTGCTAAAAATAAGGGTTGGGCTGGTAAGATAACAAATTTTCATATTTAGTAGTTTTTCCCTTGAAATTTGGTAATGTGGATGGACTTATTAGAAAGTCGCTAATTTACTCTCAATTCGCTCGAGTGCATTCCTAGGTGCCTATGTGTTAGGTCATCGTCTATATAAATATTGTTTGATATTGTTCCTTTGCAAAGTTTCATAGTCCATTATGGAATGGAATTATGGAAACAAACATGAAAAGATTTAAAACCTAATAATTTTAAAGAACACAAACATGTAATCCCAAGGTTTGAAACTTGGTAATAAATTCAAAACATTCAAATATATTTTAGTGTTTAATTATCATTTGATATATAATATTAATAAATAACAATCGTTCTGAATGCAACACTTTATGTACTAATGACTAAAAAAAAGTATTCATTTCATTAACAATATTGATAAAAACATAATGTTATCATTATCATGCTGTTAGCCAATATATTAGGTATATTTGGCATTGTCGCGTACAATTAAAATATAACTCCATGACGCATACACATATGTACAATGAGGTTACTACAATATAAATTAGTGTTACTTATAAACTAAACAGTTACTGTTACTTTGTTGATTTTATATTTGAAATTAACATTTCAAGCAAAATAAAAAGCATAATTCTAATGATAGGTACACTATGTATTATATCTAGACTGCAATATCATAAAGTTAAATTTTCAAATCGATCTTTGCTCGTAGTAAGACAAATTTTCTTAAATATGACAGTACTTCAGTGTATTTATTTTTTTAATTTTCTCTACTTTTCGTCAATTGGTTATTAATTTTAATTTATTTAGAAAAAATACAAATCTCCTCTAAGACATATGTAAAGTATGTATTTCTTCTCTTAATTTTCATCAATTGTATTATGACGGGGCTACATTAGCGCGCGAATATTCGTGTCGCGCTGGCGCGATAAAAACATCGTGTACGGGTATTCGCGATGTTCTTGTCTACATATAAGCAGTCAACGTGTTCGCCTGTTTCGCGGCCGATGTAGGCGATAATTATTGCAAAGTAAAATGGAGGATGTGGCGTTGTATTGTATGTCGGCAAATTATTATTTATTATTGTGCGAGTACCATTTGCAAAACATTAAAAAGCAAAAAAGAGAAGAAAGAGGAAATGGTGGATGACTACTATACATAAAAACCTTATTATATTAACCTTAAGCTTATTTTTAATTCTAACCCACGCATCAAATACTAAATTTTTCTTTTTGTGGTCGGGGTTACGAGGATCCCATATTAACCGATTCATTGCGGGTGACACCTTAGGGGTGTCATACATTTCTTTCCTGTGTGGCGTGTGACACCCGAGCGGTGTCATAATTCAATTCGTCGAAACTATGTTAAAATGACATTTTTAAAGGTTTTCGCTAAATAAATCTATCATTATTTTATCACACAGATCATGCCTGTACTGTTCGTTTCAGGATTTAGTGTGAATAGAAAATTTTCAGGGGTTAAAAACCTTCTCATTGTTCCGAATACATTTCTTTCACGTGTGGCGGATGACACCCGAGCGGCGTCATTATAATCCAATCCGTTGAAACTCTGTTAATCGTAGAATAACGTATGAAACTGAACATTTTACCCGTTTTGCATAGTTTTATACCCGACTGCGACGAAACCGAGAAAGGCTATGATTATGATGTATGATTTGATGTTTCCTCGTAGCTACGGAACGGATAAAGTGTTTTCTATAATGTATTTTCTATAACATATATATCGATATTGATCGGTAGATTCTTCTTTGGTGACGGGAATGTCCATGTGTAAATTAAAATAACAAAAATACCGGGTGCTATCTTTTAGGCTTTAAATCTTTTTTATCAAAATGAAGGGGTCTCAAAGAAAATTTATGTTATTTTTATATTCAAAATAATTATGTTTAAAAGCAACTTGTAATAGTACAATCTATTTTTTCTTAATTTCTGTGCATGTCCCAATATCTTTCATTTTCTTTTTTTTTTTAGGAAGAACATACTCTTCATATGATTGAGAGTTCTGTTCCAAAGTACACTGTGTTTCGTCTTCGTCACTCTGCGATTCAGGGATGTATGGGCGTTTTCGATTCAATTCAAAAAATTGTAACAATTCTTTAAGCTATAAAAAATATAAAGTCGCAGTGTATTACAAAATCTATACTAATATCCATACTAATATTATAAATGCGAAAGTAACTCTATCTGTCTGTCTCCTTTTCACACTTAATCCGCTGAACTGATTTAGACGAAAGTTGGTATGGAGATAGTTTGAGATCCCGGGAAGGACATAGGATAATTTTTACCCCGGAAATCATCCCTTAAGAAGGTGAAAAGGGGGGTGGAACTTTGTATGGGAAATTAATCATTTCTCAACTAAGAGATATAAAACTCATCATACCTATGTATGATATATGTATATAGACTACATAGTCTATGTATTCCATACTAACCGTCATAAGGTATCTAGGGCCGAACTCGAGCGAAATAATAGACGTCATCTCAATAGCTAAACTCAATACTTTCAAACTTTTCTTGTTAATTTTAGTTGCCAATATTGCACCAAGTAAATTAAAAAAAATTTTTCAACACCAATTTCAGAACATATTTTAAAATATATTCTTAAGCTATTTAAATTGTATAGTCAAAGAAAAAAGAATACCAAATGTTTACAATATCTGATTCAAAATAGTAATTTCAAGTAAATCACGTATCTAAACACAAGGAACTCACTCTAAACGAACTAACAAACTACTTAGGTCTGATATTAGATGCTGACTGAACGAAATCAAGTGTAAATAAGCCAAAAAAAGAAAAAAAAAGCACAAAGTTTTCATATATGGCTGAAGGCACCGTAGGGGTGTCATTTTAACGTATGGCGCGTGACGCCCTAGAGGTGTCATGAAAAATTTGTTCGCCGCCACGGGCCGTAGTTCGTAAAAAAGGCCGTCGCAATGAATCGGTTAAACTCTCCATTTCAAAAAATTGAATAAACTCCAATACTTTTTCGTTGCTCCAGTCCATACTTTAGTTGCGTCGTCACTTTCCCGCCAAAAAATTTCACACTCGCGTCCGCTCCGCTCAAAGTCTGGACTGCAACTGAAATGGCGAAGTGTAGCCACGCAAGCAAATATTGTCGCGCTAAAACCCTTTGATGTGCGCCAGTTTACCGACAGTGCCGCGATAAGCATTTTCATCGCCCGAATACTACGCGATGTGCCGAACTATTTGGCCACACTTGTCGCGATAACACGAATATTCGCCGTATCCCGCTAATGTAGCCCCGCCATTATGGCGGGGCTACATTAGCGGTTAATATAATAAGGTTTTTATGTATAGTAGTCATCCACCATTTCCTCTTTCTTCTCTTTTTTGCTTTTTAATGTTTTGCAAATGGTACTCGCACAATAATAAATAATAATTTGCCGACATACAATACAACGCCACATCCTCCATTTTACTTTGCAATAATTATCGCCTACATCGGCCGCGAAACAGGCGAACACGTTGACTGCTTATATGTAGACAAGAACATCGCGAATACCCGTACACGATGTTTTTATCGCGCCAGCGCGACACGAATATTCGCGCGCTAATGTAGACCCGCCAATAGAATAATACATGAATCTGTTGAAAATATTTATATTAACGTAATGTTAATTTAAAAAAAATAGTTTTTAGACCAAGTTTAATAGCCAAATTCTCTATTTACAGGTATTGCAGATGTATTGGGTTCTCTTCCCGGCCCAACAATAGATGAACTCCAAAGCCTACAGCCTCGTATGACTCGACGCAATTCTATTTCCAGTGAAAATTCGTCCTCCATAGAAAGCCCTAAAGTTATCCTAGTTTTCTTTATTGGAGGCTGCACATACCATGAAATATCGGCTCTAAGAAATATCAGCCAGCAAGAAGACTCTAATGTAGAATTTGTTGTGCTTACCACAAAATTAATAAATGGCAACACATTTATTGAAACATTAATGGAGTCTGAATAGTTAGTTGTGTTTAAACTTTTTAGATTTATATTCAATACCTCTTCATAATTATTATAATATATACCATATTATTATTATGTTAAAAATACATTTATTCAAAAATATTCATAGTATTGTTTTTGTACTAATCCTTATCAAACTTGAAATTCTTGCCTAGAAATGTATAAAATAAAACCATATGAACCATGTGTTTTGGTTTATTAAAATTTAATATTATTTAACTTTGCATATAATATAAATTTTAATTTGATCAGTTTAAATAAACTTACAAAATCTTGCATGCTTACTGTCTATATTTTACATTATTAAAGCTTCAGCATAATAAAAATAATTTTCACACCAACACTGACAGATGTTCGGGCTTGACTATTCTCATAAGTATTCATTACTTGTATATTTTGTGATGTTAGATTTCTTCGCAATATTGACACCAAACTTCTTTGCTAAATCTAATAATTTTTCATTTTCATAACCAGCTTTCTCTTTGTAACTTTTTAACATCAGTGGCATTAGAGTTTCTAATATAAACTTAAAATTTTTATTTGCATAATTTGAATCATTATTGTTAGTAAATATAAGGCGAGAATTAAATATTGCATAGATACATTCATCAACAACATCCATCATATCCTTTGTAACAATTTGTAGGCCAACATTTTGCACAGTAAGAATAGACTGTGTAAACCATATGGTACTACTTGATAAGTCCACCCACGTCTCATTTATTACATATTTAGTTAAGATAAGGCCCAAATTTTCCATTTGTATTAAGAATTTACTAACTCCTGCTTTAGTATGCATGTTTACAGGAGTCCACTTATCTTCAGATACTTTATTTTTCATTGAATCAACAATTTTTTCCTTATACTCATTCAATGCCTTTATTACAGGTGTTCTCAAACAGCTATTCATTTGAAATCTTAAATCTAAGCCAAATTCACAGAATAGAGTACATTGGTCACGTAAACTCTGAACACACTCTAAAACTAAGTCTAAAGCACATTGTGGAGTAAATACTTGCTTAATAATTTGACTCATCAGAATTCTAAGTTGCATACTAGCCCACACTATGAAAGCACTTAATTTATTTTTAGGAAATAATGAAATAAATTCTGTTAAGGCATCACTCAGTGAGCAGAAAAACACTTCACCGACTTGTTTTACATAACTAAATATAGAACCCTCTAACTGAACCGCTTTGACATGAGCTTTCACTGTGTGACTGCATATATCTAGAAATAGTTCACAGGCCTGACTAGTCATATTAAACTTATTGAGTATTAGTACAGGGTAACGCGATGACCTCAATCCACCCCTTGGACTCCAATTGTGGGTGACATCAAGCTCCTTTAATAATATTTCAGTTAAAGATTTCTGTTTGTTATCTATCTTTTTCAGTATTTCATTTCTTTGGGGGTGATTTATAAAATCCTCTGTGTTCAAAGTATTTTGAGCAGATATCATTAAGTCATAGGTTTTTTGAAAATGTCTCTCTACAATAAGAACATCTAACTCTTCTGTGACATCAGCTAGCCAATCAGGCAGAGGAGTTATTTGGGGTGAAGGTATCTCTTCGACTGAAAGACTTGGAGACTCTAATGATTCATGTTTAAGCTTATCTTGTGAATCTTTTTTCTTTTGCTTTGAATTTTCTTTTTCCACATGTAACTTCTTAGCTGTATCAAATTTGTCAAGCCAGTCTTTTTTAATTGCTAAACTGTTGCACTGAAATACTCTGGTATCAGGAAATGCTAAAACTTTAAATGCTTGTTTTACAGTTCCTAAGTCACGCACATTAACTACAGCTAAAGTACTAATAGGGTAACTATTTTGAAATTTATATCTCATTGGCCCACGTCTGTTTGATATCCAGGAGGTCAGCATTAAACAATCATTAAATAAATAAACATGCATTCTCTGAAGGGCAGTATTCTCTTCAGCGTCTATTTCTAGTAGATCTCCTTCATGTAATAAGTGTCTTTCTGGGACGTCTAGTAAATTCATACAGCCCTCTACTTTTTCAGATATAGAATTTAGCTTATTTTTACGTTCTTCTTCAGCTCTTTCAACTTCTAAATTATGGTTGTCTAATGACTCTCGAGACAATGTATTTTCATTCCCTAAAATCGATGCTTGTGATAATGTGGAAAGAACCATTCTTTGATCACTTAACAAATGAGAGAGTTTGTACATTTCAGTTTCTAAGTGGGATATCTCAGTTGCAGTTTCAATGAACTGCATATAATTCTCATACACATTTTTCTTCAGGGCACTTGCGGTTTCTTCAGCTAAATTTTTTATTTTCTCCTTCTGCTGGGCTAGCTCCTCCCCTCCGACACATGACTTCGCCAACTCTTTTACATACCGTTCCGGTACAAATTCTGGCACCGCGAACTTCTCCATATTAATATCAGACATGGTTTCGCATAAATATGTACAATATCGATAAATAATTTACAACAAAATAATATACTGTTTCTCACATCATTCGATAATCGAACGACAGGACGTATCAATCAACCCATCAAATGTCAACTTGCGTTTTGTATTTGCAAGTGTCAGTTGTTAACTGTCAAATTAATATACATTCCGGCTTACGTAAATGTGAAGCAATAAAATAACATAAACCTTCATATCATCAATTACCCTTTTTATAAAATGCTTCATATTTAAACGAATGAAAAATAATAAATATGCTACTTACTGATTCCAGCTTTCGCTCATCGCTCACTAAGTGAATAATCAGTGAAAGCCAAATCCAAATTGTTGGATTTCGGTTATGATACCGAAATAAACCAGTTAATTCATTCATAAGTAAGAAAAATACATGCATCTTCCTACTAAGCCATTCACCATTAGCAAAGACGCGCTAAATGTAAACGCAATAAACTCATTTTAACCGGTTAATTTTGGTCATGGAACCTAAATTCGTCAAAAAGCGTTCTCCCGGATTTAACCGGTTAAAGAACGTAACAAACCGAAAAGCCTTTCGGTTTGGGGTCCATGACCAAAACCGTTTTAAAAATTGAACGGGGTTTCGAAACTGTAATATAGAGTTCTTAAAGCAAATAGCGGCCATTAAAATTTGTCGCATGTTATCTCCGATATTTGAAGTAAAAAAAAAAAAACAAATATTCCTTGTTATATTTAGTAATATATAATAAGAAAACATATCATTTAATATTTTAACACTTTTGTAACGAACTCTTTGACATTTCGGAAACTATTTGAAAAGAGTGCAAAATTGTGCACACTTTAGAAATTGTGCGCTCTATTTTGAGGACACGTGAGACACTGATCCCTTTCGAAAAACTCCAATAGGATCCCATCAAAAGCGACAAAAGCCACATAGAAACCAATAAATATTTATTGGTTGCGATCCTATTGGAGTTTTTAAACAGGGATTGTGTACTTTACAAAAGGGCTAATTTTAAACATATTTTGCGTGTTCATATGTATGTCAATGGTCTAAAATTGTAAAATTTTATAAGTAATATATGTATATTATTAAATATACATATATTACTTATGAAATGTCACATATTGGATTTCGTTTTATGCTTATAAAAATATTAATATTAAACACTCGAGCTGAACCTATCACCGAGCTTGAATACTAATATTTAGGTGTTGCCCAATTACCCTGGATCTAATAAATACGGACTCTGCCCTTGAGAGAATCTTATCACTTTTCCGTCAGGCTGGCATTTCCTTGCTGAGGAGGTGCACGCTATTATCATTACAGCGATATTCGCCCTAATAACTGCAGATGTTGCTCTTAAAAATGTACTATAATAGCTTCGGAGGAGCACGTCAAATCTCCGGCCAGCCTTGGTTATTCGCTCGTCCCCGCTGCTCCTACACGACAATGCTCGAACTCATACGGCATAACAGACGGTCTCTAATCCACAAGAGCTAGAGTTGAAAACTTTGCGTCGTCCATCGTACCTACTCACCAGACCTTGCACCGACAGACTTCTACTTTTTCTAAAATTTGGACAACTTCTTAGCAGGGAAAAAATTTAATACCCGAGAGACAGTACAAAATGCCTTTGAAGAATTTGTTGGCTCCCGTAAACCCGGCATCTTCAAGAAGGGTATTGAAAAATTACCACTGCGCTGGCAGAGATGCATCGATAGCATAGGTGCATATTTTGATTGATAGAAATAAAAAAATATTTATAAAAAAAAATACTTAAAGTTGCTGCATATTAAACGGCAACTTCATAGGTAAAGACCTGTTTAATTAATTATCTTTCGGAGTTGTTATGTTTTACGTATATATTTTTAATGCCAAATGAGGAGAAGGATTTTAAGCTCGAGTATATTCTTGATCGTTAATACCCGTCAGTTTAATATATTAAGAAAGTATTTAATTATGTTAAGTTATACTACTATAAATAAAATACTTTAACATATATTTTTATTATTTTATTCAATAGGACATCTATCCTACACTATTGGCATCTATTCTTCTTAGCATTTTTATAATGGGGCATCAAACCTTACACGTAGGCATCTATTCTCATAAAAATGGTTTTGCAAAACTAAATTTCTGCAAGGTCATTAATTGTTAGGTCTAGGTATATTTTTAGAAGTTATGTATACTAATTTAATAGTTTTTAAATTAGGCATCCTTTCCAAAAAGTGGGGCATCTATTTTGGCTTTACCCTATATCTTAAGTTATAACCAGCGTTAGCCATGTAAAATTAGTATTTTATTTAGTACTTTTTGCATGAAACTCGTACATCCAGATTAACAGACATACATACAAACAGACAGACAACATTTTTAATAACTATTGTTTTGGGGCCACCATAATAATTATAGTATAATAGGTAGCTAGATAAATGCCTAAAGCAGAAATCTATTATTGATGTTTAAATTATTGTAACTGTTTTTAAGCAATATCTATCTATCGTGGTTGCACTATAACCGGTTCATTTTATTTCGCTCCAATAAAGCGGGCAGTATTAAAACCACTAGATAATTAGCTATTCAACCTTTTAATAAATAAATGAATAAAAAATAGTTAATTTACTATATGCCAATAGGTGTGTTCTAATCCAATCATTCAAACCGGGACTTCAATAAAAAAGATTACTTATAATGTTGAATCAATATTTATTTTAAAACCATAAATTATCGATCCTATGTTAGAGACTGTTTAAATCAAACTATCTAAAACAAAGGATCAATTTAATTCATTGTAAATTTTTATTTAAATTATGAATATGTAATAAAGGCAAGTTTATTCTTTTTTGTCTTCGTTCGTTACAGTTTCGGCAGTGCTGTTCAAATTGGCAGTGATTTGTGGAGGCTCCACAGTCTCGGTGAAGTTACCGTTGCGCTTATATCTATAGTAGCGTGTGGATGCCACTTCCGAATTAGTCTGGTAACAGCTTACGAGGGCGTCTCCGTGATGATCTGAGTGATATTTTAATATTATAATATTTTTAAAATTAAATAAAAATAATAAAATATAGTAGTACTTCTATATTTCCCTCTAAATTATCATAAATTTCTAAATTATAGTTTAGTATTGATAGTAGGCACGTATATGAATGTACTTATAGGTACGTGTTGCCAACTAAGAGAATATTCAGTGGCTTAAATTGTGTTCTATTTCAACCGAATTTTATTCTATACTGCTTGTTGTTTGTCAACGTCTTTCAATTAATAAATCTAAGCATTAACAGTATTTATTTTTATTCTCTTTCAGGGTTTATTTGCTAGCGTTTTTTTTTTTTTTAATAATTGAATATCGAATATTTATTTAAATAAAAAATTTACTTACTCCCAGGGCAAGTACAGACGGCAATATGGCGGCGCGCCATACACACGGCGCCAGCGCCGCACTGCGTATTGCCGAGGCACGGGTCCACGCACTGGTAGCCGACGCACGCTAAGTTGTCTGGACATTGGGTGTCTAATTCACACTGGCCCTGATAGAAAAAAGACAATAAGTATCCTATGTTTCATCGCGCTGTCGCAGTGTACTAATCCATATAACAACTAACAACTATTTAATATTGAAATTTGAAACCGCTCGGCTTAAACGCCAGTAACGTATTTGTTCACATTTTTTTATAACAACAATATACTTATAAGTAAATGTTATAAAAATACTTTATATTATATTTTATTTTAGATATGTAGTTACCTTCTCACAAGCGACGAGTGCATTAC
This sequence comes from Fabriciana adippe, assembly GCA_905404265.1. Taxonomy (NCBI): domain Eukaryota; kingdom Metazoa; phylum Arthropoda; class Insecta; order Lepidoptera; family Nymphalidae; genus Fabriciana; species Fabriciana adippe. The sequence goes on along the minus strand of FR990001.1, from coordinate 7,675,416 downwards.
CGATGTATCCAGCAGGGCACGTACAGACTGGGCGTTCGGCGCCGGTGCGGTCGTGTCCCGGCGTGCATTTAGCGTTAGCACCGCAAGGGTTGGGCTCGCAAAGGTCACCTTTATATAAACTCAAATTTTATGAATGAAATAATTATATGTTTTCAATTGATAGGATTCATTTTATATTTTCTATTAAAATATTAAATCAAATAAAAATTTACGCTTTGTATTATCAGCCTGAATTATCAAAATTGCACGATTTACAAGCATTCCCTTAGTTAATTATTGAAGTTAAACGTAGGTTTTACATTTAATATTGTACTATTCATGACGGTTATTGGCCAGTAATATATTTTTTAATCAATGTTAAAATATAACTGCACATTACATTCCCTAATACTTAATATTATAAGTATGTATATACAGCTTAACCTTAAACGTAACTATAATGCAAATTTAGCAAATGCAATCCTTATTCAACACTTCCTACACGCCATGACTATTTATGTCAACAAGCAGTGTATGACACAGAAGCGTTACTCACAAACCTCACAAGGCCTATAAAATGTGAAGGTATCGCTAGTCGTGACCTTTAAGCGTAAATACACTAACGCAGAATTAAGTAAATTATTGCTTAACATAATTTAAGACTAAGTACTTAATTCAATTTGGAGGATGAAAAAGATGCTTTAGTAATATCGTCTGACGACACGAGACAATATCTGTGTTGTCGAGACTAGGCCTACCGCATATATACAACTGTTACATCGACTAAACTGTTTAGTCGAGTTGTGTGCTTGTGTCGATTTCATGACGACCAAACAGTTTAGTCGACGAGGGTGCGCATACAATCAACTCTGTCGTAACATATTTATTTTAGTTTTCTTTTGTTTCGTCTCTTAAGCGGTTGTTTTGTAGAACTCAATTATGTTCGAATACAAGGGCAATGGTAAATAAAAAAAAGTACACACTTATGCTTTGCTTATAATAAATATTTAGGTATTTTTATAAGTAATAATTATTATAAAATATATTTATTAATATATTTATATTTTTATAATAATAATTATTTAGAAAAATATATTTTTATTAATTATAATATATGTTGGGACAATAAAACACGTCGCCATCTGGTTCCATAGTTGATACACTACACATATATAACTTTAAATACATACACATTATAAAGATAAGCACCCATGACTGGAGTACAAACATTCGTTATCGTCACACAAATAAATGCCCCCAGCGGGACTCGAACCCGCGACCGCTTGTACATCAAGTAGGGTCACTACAAACTGAGCCAAATGTGGCAGCACGACTGTCACGCATCGACTGTTTAGTCGAGTATATGCGTGCTCCAATACATTACAATACACATTGAGTTGTCGGTCGATAGTTGTTCGACTGATTAGTCAAAAAGCAGTCGATGTGGTTTTTTGATTATTTTGTCGAGCAACTATCTAGTTGATAGTATGCGGTCCTCCATACATTTCCATATACTTTTGACATACAACTAAACAGTTGTTCGATTAAAAGTTGTATGTATGCGGTAGGTCTAAGGTGACAGTCGAGAATAAAACATACTAGATACACTTCACCTCGCTCTATACGGCTTTAAAAAAATATTTGTAAGTAGATGTAGAAGTTTATATCTAATGTAAACTTATATAATATATGCATTTATATATATTTAAACTTACGCGCTTCAAAAGGCCTGCAGTATGTGAAAGGATCGCCAGTCATGGTCTTAGGGCAGGAGCACACCGGCGTCAACCCGCGTAGGTTGCAGTCCGCATTCACACCACACGCATTAGTGCAGGGGTTAACACACGCGTTGTAGACACAGGCAGGCTTGTAGCTCGGGCATTCACTGTCTGAGGTGCATTCGGCTGAACAAATCCTATATGGATCGCCAAAGTAGCCCTAAAACATATAAAAATAATCGGTAATTTTATATATATACACATACGTGAATATCAATATTAATTAACGAAATTAGAATACTTAAGTATTCCGTAAGTAATTAATTAATAAATTATTACCCAAAAAAGATTTACGAAGAAACATTTTAAGAATATGATTAGTCTAAAATAGAATGCAAGTATTGCTTACCCTGGGACACTTGCAGACCGCGCGGTGTTGGGCGACGGTCTCGCAGTCCGCGTTAACACCGCAGTCACTGCAGGGACTCACGCACTTGAAGTCGCGGCACGACTGGTGCGAGCCGCAGTCGCTGTCTGAGTCGCACTCGTGCTTACAGCCCACCAGTGGACTACCCTGTTAATTAATGTCACTTCGGTTGAGTATTAGGATGTTGAAACTTTAAAGGAGAAAAATTAGAGATTTATACATTCTTCTTACAATGATAAGTTATCTATTTTTTACGCCTTGAACAAACGTTTGCTATGTGCGATTATTTATCGAACCCACAATCTTAAATTATATATATAAACAATACATAAACCAATAAATATTTTTTGGTTTCTATGTGGCTTTTGTCGCTTTTGATGGGATCCTATTGGAGTTTTTCAACAGGGAAGAAGCATTCTATCGCGGGCTATTCAGAAGGTCTTTTTTAAGGCCTACCATTTTCTTGTACACTGTATCAATGATGTATGTCTAAAGACTTAGCCAGCCAGCCATTAGCAATGTAATAATACGTTTTTTTTTTCATTAGTGAAAACTGTATCAAAAGGGCCTATGCACACCAGCTAGATTGTCAACTCCTATTTCTACCGGAGGCCATAGCCCATAAGTAATTTGAATATGACTATATAATAGTATTTTTTTATTTACCAAGAATCCAGGCAAGCAGGTACAAATGGCACGGTTGTTTTCGACGTGACAATGGGTGTTTTGTCCGCAAGGAGAGGGATGGCAGGCTTCCTCTAAAATAGTACAAATATATTAGGTACAATTAAATAAGTAAAAGAAAGACAAATAAATACAAAAACATATTATTATTTTTTTTATATAATTTATTATTTGTCAATCTTAAAAATTCAGACGCAATTCAGAAGTTTAGGAGGCCTTTTAAGCCCCAGTATTTTTTTTTTATTCAATATTCATACCAGGATCAGCGATTCTACATGTCGTAAAAGGATTTCCGGTGTACCCAGGAGGACAGGAACAAACTGGAACATGATGACGGACCTATAAAATATATTTTTAAGTTAATGGAAACTATACCTATTCTACACAGATACATACTTAAGGAAAAGATGTACTTAAACAATAATAAAATCAAGAACACTTACATCGCAATTGGCATTTAATCCACAGGCTCCTTCACAGGGATTGATGCAGTGTTGGTTCACACACGATTGGTGACTTCGGCACTCACTGTTATCTAAAGAAAATATTTATTATTTATATTTCGCTTATTGGTAGTAATAAATTTAAAAATTGTATACAGGACGTTACTTTTTTATCTTAATAATTGCAATAAGTTAGAAAAGGATGTACGAGATGAAAATCTTACCAACACACTCTATTTTCACGCACTGTGACAATGGGTCTCCAGAGTATCCCGGGAGGCAGGCGCAGACTGGTCTGACACTGCCGTGTGTGCAGTGCGCGCCGACGCCGCACGTGTGTGGTCCACATCGAACCGTCTCGTCGGATATGGACCGCCCGTGCTCATACAGATTGCGTCCTTGATATCCTTGTGGGGCATAATAATTGTAGAAACGTTGGGCTGTAAATAGATGTAGCTTTATGTAAAATCTAATTTAAACATCATTCTCTTCTTTTCTACTGTGATTGAAAGAGCTTAAAAGTTAAAACTAGACTTTGTGGGTACGATACTTGAATTGATACTATTATTTATTTTTTGTTAATTACTCATGTTAAAAAAATTAAATAATATGTAAAATATTTATAAGTGAGGATTGATTGTTACACATAATATAATCAGCCGAAAAAACGTATGAGTACATAAAAAAGTTTGCATAATCGCAATATGTTATTTGACCGTGAAGAAACAACACTTAACCTTGGATCACCATATAAGGGTGTGAACGTGTTATCGCCCACACAGGACCTTTTGTCCTTGTCCACTCAACGGATATCGGAAGCCTAATGGGTAAAACAACAATACGTGGTTGATTCTTCATAAAGTTAGGAACATGTAAATATTATTATTTATTGTCTAATGAAAGCGTAGGATTTAAAATGTATTAAGCGTAAAAGAAACAAAAACAAATACATAATAATGAAACTCTAAACAATATAGATTGTTTCATATTATAATAAATGTTAAGCCGACGTACCTTCCTAACGTACTTCGGCTTTCCAAAGTCATAGGTTACTGAACTGAATAATGCCCTATAAACTTTCTTGACCAACTACATAGATTATAGGTACGCTAATTGCGAGTAATTCATCATATTTTTTTCCTCATACATTTTTCAAGTGTTTGATCAGAAATAACCATCATTGTCATATTAATTCTATATCACCAATAGAAGGAATAGAAAATATGTGTTCAAGTTACTTTAGGAATTGAAATATATTCTATATTTACATCTTTCTTGTATTATAAGTTCTTGTTAATTTCAAATATACAGAATTTTCATTGTAGCTTTATTTAAACAAAATATTTTCCAACCGGTACTTACTAAAACGAATAAAAGTAAAACACTTATTATCGTATTACCTATTACCTACCTACTCGGCAAACTTTTTTAATTAATAGGTACCCATTTCATGAACGTGGTTGTGAAAATAATAAATCATAATCAAATCTATTTATTAAATAAGCATATTGCCCATCAGTTCCTAAGTGGCAAAGATAACACGTAACATAAACAAAAAATATATGTGAATTGAGTATTCCTTCCTATTTTGAAGTCGGTCAAAACCAATTTAATAATCTATATACATTATACATATATAAAACTAGCGACTCACCCTCGCTCCGCTCGGATTCGTCCCTATTTACGTTTTAACGTTTAGTATAGATTTCTTAGAGATGAGATATTTTCCTGCAGTAAAAAGTATCCTGTATGTCGACTTAGATAACCAGCTATCATCATACCAAATTTCATCAAAACCCGTCCAGTGGTTTTTCCATGATGCGGTTACAGACAGACAGACAGGCAGGCAGACAGACAAAAATTCTAAAAACTATAGATTTGACCTTTGTATCGAAAATAATGACTATTTCAATAAGATTTTCCAAAAAATATTTGATGTACAGATTCGACTCACAATCAGTTAGAATTTTATTATATGTATAGAAGATAATTGTTAATAAACATGACTTAGTGATAGCTTAATCTATAATTTTACAATCATAAATATTTTTAAGGAAATAGACATTTATAAAATGCACTATGATTCATATTCCTAGACACAAGGTAGTAACTACAAAGACTTTATTCAAACTGAATACCTATATTACAATACAAAATATCGACATTCATGAAATAATTATACGGGACAAAACAAAGTTGGCATATCACATTATTACATCAATGCTTTTTTTTAAAGTAAACAATGACTAGTAAACTAGAACATGATATTTCTTAAAATATTAAGTCCTCTGACATTAGTACCTACAAAAAAGAGGTTTATCATTTTTCAAGGGAGCAAAAACAGACAGAAGTTTAATACATAATAGGATGAAGGAGACTACAAATCTTTATAAGTTTTTCGGAAAAGATATTAAGAATATAATGGAAATTAAATTAATTATCGATAAATATAACACTTGCATAAACATTGCAAATATTTATGCGAGAAGGCTGCTTATTCATTCACATTATCTGACATTGTAAATTAATTTATAAATTATAAATGTGGGCCGATTCCGCGTGGTTATGTGATAACGTGTGCTTTGTTGATTGCAAAAAATATAATAAAACATATAACGAAGTAACACATAAGAAAGCTAGTTGGGATTGATTATGCATACCTAAACAACTTAAAGAATACATAGTGAATAGGATTTTTTGATAGATAGTTGGTACTAGGCAAGTACCTACTAGATATAGTTAAAAAGTGGAAACCTTTATATAATTACTAGCGACTCACCCTCGCTTCGCTCGGGTTCGTCCCTAGCTTGCATTAAATGACGATTGATCAGTTTTCGACCGGAGAGGAAAAATGATTAAATTACTAAAATGGCTATTAAAAAATAAGGGTTGATCGTAGAAGGGTGAAAATTGAGGATTGTATGTATTTTTGTATGTTGTATCATAAAAAAATAGAAATTAAAAATTTTGTCTAAAAAATAAAAAATAAAATTTAGGGGTGGACTACCCCTAACATTTAGGGGGATGAAAAATAGATGTTGGCCGATTCTCATAGATACCGGATAAGCACAAAAAATTTCATCAAAATCGGTCAAGCCGTTTCGGAGGAGTATGGCAACGAAAACTGTGACACGAGAATTTTATATATTAGACTAGCGACTCACCCTCGCTTCGCTCGGGTTCGTCCCTAGCTTGCATTAAATCACGATTGATCAGTTTTCGACCGGAGAGGAAAAATGATTAAATTACTAAAATGGCTATTAAAAAATAAGGGTTGATCGTAGAAGGGTGAAAATTGAAGATTGTATATATTTTTGTATGTTGTATCATAAAAAAATATAAAAAAAAAATTTAGGGGTGGACTACCCCTAACATTTAGGGGGATGAAAAATAGATGTTGGCCGATTCTCATAGATACCGGATAAGCACAAAAAATTTCATCAAAATCGGTCAAGCCGTTTCGGAGGAGTATGGCAACGAAAACTGTGACACGAGAATTTTATATATTAGATTAAAGACACACCTAAATTTCATTTTCATCGATAACTTAAAAAATACATATTTAACAAATTGAGAAACTGAAATTTTCACTTTTTGTTGTATATGTAGTCTACAAATTGCAGGGACGTACCTAATCTGTACTAATATTATAAAGCTGAAGAGTTTGTTTGTTTGTTTGTTTGTTTGTTTGGTTGAACGCGCTAATCTCAGGAACTACTAATCCGATTTGAAAAATTTCTTTTTGCATTGGATAGCCTGTTAACTGAGGAAGGCTATAGGCTACATATCATCCCGGAAAAATGTACGGTTCCCGTGGGATAGATTTGTTTATGTCTAGTGACGAACCCGAAGCGAAGCGAGGGTGAGTCGCTAGTATTTAAATAAAGAGCAGAAAACGTATGTAAGAATAAAATTATGTATGAATTAGCATTCCTACATACGTAAATGCACTTAATAGCTTAAAAATACAAAAATACTTATAAGTAAATTTCGATTAACATTTTGATAATTATTTTAGTATTTTATCATCAAGATTAATTTTTATTATTTGGACAAGAAACGTAAACAAACAAATCAGCGTAAAATATTATATTCAAAAGATATAATTAATAAGCAACGTTACAATAATTAGTTTTAATTTTATGTACTCACCCTCAACGCAATGGGTAATACTGAAAAGCGCCAATGACGCTATCAACATAATCTTCCTCTCCATCTGTAAATAAAGAAATATTCATTAAAAAGTGTAAGAAGAGTCCATTCTGTTCATAGGAACTTCACAAGAATAGGACTAGGATTTCACAAGGTGAGTGCTTGTGTTTGTTTTGAGATAAAATAAAGTTTAATGTAAATAGCTTTTGAAGCATTAAGTATAATTAATCCAATTTTTATAGGGGTACTTGTTTCGAAAATAATTACCATGTTAGACATATTTAAAATAATACTTAAAAATAATTAAAAAAGCACTATCTACATGCTTAAATAATTTAACTGTCGCACTTTCACTTATTTAAAATATATTATTATACTGCTGCGTACTTGTAATATTAGTGACCACTGGAGACACTTACACCTGTCCGTTCGTGTGTGTAGCGAAGAGGAAAACGTGCCTCCACTGATACACTGTGTCCTTTTAACATCTGGCACAGCCTACGCATAGCGAATTCGCGAAACTGCCAAAATCTGAATTAAAAAATATTAATTTCATATTTGTCAATAGATAATTGATTATTCACGTTTCCAAAATTAGATCAATCTTAATGAGATGATGATCTAATTTTTATAGTCATAATTCAAAACAATCCAATATCCCTATTGGATTGTTTTTAATAGTCATAAGCATTTAATTGTGTAGGTCTGTACGTGTGCGCGGTACAATTTTTCTCCATTTATGGCAGACAGAGAGACAATCTCGCACTTAACATAGAATGATGTCATTTTGATTCCGGGTAAATATCTCTTGGCGTTTAGAAGGCACAAGCTAAGTTGGAAAAACCTTATTGTGACTGCTCCAGTTTACTCAAGTTTTACTACTCTATTTAGTTTATTTTCTTTAGAAGAATCTAATACTAGGCATATATAATCTATACATAATATAATAAATATCTAACTAAATCTGTTAACATTACATATTTTTTGGAGAAGTTTGTAAGATATAAAAACTTGTTTGCAATAAAAGTATGAAATATTACATTGTTGTTTATTTGCACAGGTAAATCTCGCGACAAGCTTATAAATTGTGTATTGCAATAATTTGTTGGGTTTGATTTAATTTAAAGTTTATTTTCTTCTTTTTATAGCATTTAAATAAAAGCTTGCTTTTAAAAATATTTTTTACTATTAATTTATTTTTTATTTTATTCGTATTCTTCCCAGCAAACGCTTTCATTTGATATCCATATCGTGGTGGTACATTAAAAAAACATCTTTGAGAGTCCGCCATATTGGATTTAGTATGATGTTTAGTCAAATTTAACTCGCAAGATTTGATTAAAGACAGACAGACATCCGGACAGGTGAAACTAAATAAAAGCTTGTAATAAAATATCATTTATCTCCCTCATTAAAAGTTTTGAAAGCAGATGCACCTGCTTAGGTACCTACATATGTACCTATAAGGCACTTGAAGCTCTTGATAACCTTTTCGGTGCACTAAAAGTTAATTTTTTAATTCAACCCATAAATGGAGGAAAATCCGTGGGGCGTGGGAGAAGATATTAATTAAAAAAAATATATCAGGTCTCTTGGTAATAAATTATAAATTATATACATACATATTATATAGAATGCTCTATATATCCTGATACATCAGACATGATAGCTAAAATAAATAACAACTAACACTAAGTAACATTACGCAGGTACTATGTAAATTATATCCCACTTTGTTGTGAAAATCAACTTGTTTAAAATTATAATACGCGATAAATTCAACAACTAAATATAAAACGGTCGTCAATATCACATACTTATCCAAATATTTGTATATTTATAAGAAATACATATATCTATTTAATATGAGATCATTTTTTCCAATCGAAATAAAGCTTTTGCTCTATCTTCGCCAATACTATAAATTCTTTCTTTTAATAGATAATCAAATCAAAATATACTTTATTCAAACAGACTTATACAAGCACTTTTGAATCGTCACTTTTTATATTATTTAAATTAAATGTCAGTAAGTCCGTGAGGAATCTACCACCGGCTCGGAAGGCAGTTCTGGTGAAAAAAGCCGACAAGAAACTCAACAGTTGCTCTTTATTATTTATTTACAATACAATAATTATCTACTTATACTACTCCATTATATATGTTCCTGCATATAACTGTGAGAAAATTGTAAAATAGCGTTGTTTTAACAAGATTGAGACAATAATTAATATATTAATATTACTACAGTGAACACTCGACCAGTCTACGGGCAGTAAATAGCCTGTAGCTTGAGCTACTCAGAGACATATTCAGTCTCTACAGCCACATAACATGATCTCCACACTTTATACCTTTATCGCTTATAACGTAAATCTCAAACTGAATCTTAAAAAAAATCAGTTGATTTAAATTGGACATATGTATGTATATTTTTATTTCAGAACATTACTAATAACTAGACATCGGATTATATGCACTATCAAAATGCCAAAATATGCACTAAAGAAGGCGAAATATGCACAAGATATGCACAATCAAAATAGTAATTGTTATCAAAATTTACATTTATTTTCTTACTCTAAAGTAAATACACGCGTAATTCTTGTGACAATATACAATTACATATTTTCTAGATTTTAGAGCTTTGTGATATTAATTTGTAGGCTAAAAATGGCCTCTCTGTACCGACTGATAGACAAAACTTGAAATTTGGCATTTCTGCAGAAATCTCTTCAGGCAGAGTCTCGCCCGTGCGTGCCGTTGATATTTTTTTTTTTTTGTTTTTTTTTCAAGTTTTTGGGAAATGCATTTACCCATACCACCTGTATATAAACAGGTGGTTATGTGGGACTCACCGGCTAGAAAAGCCAGTACTACCCACTAAAACCAATAATTTGCCTCGGACCTCTTCCGAAAGTCAACTCAGAAGAGTGTTAATATATTAAATCATTTTTGTTTTACAATATTTCCAAAGACTTGCACAGAGGAAGGAGTTTAATTCCTAGTATCTTTACGGTAATAAAACACGCCTCACTTATTTAACTACTGAAATAAGCACTATCAATGAAAAAGTACTAAAATATACAATAACGCTAAAAAAATTGCGTTTTATGCATATGCATATGCAAACATGCAAATGCATATAATCCGATATCTACTAATAAAAAAAATGTCAAGCTCGCGTAAAGCATGACGAGTGTTTTGGCGGCGCGGCGTAATTAACTCTTTAATGGCGTTCATCGATCAATCCATTTAATCAAATGTTTAGTAGCTGTAGATTTTGTGGTTCAAACTTGAAGTTCTGGAATCTGGATGAAGTTTTTGTTTGAGAAATTGAGAAGCTAGCGGTGATAGAGCCTCTTGCCCTATAGAAGAGCACGAAAAGCCGTCGTTCTACTTTTATTACGCTACCATTTCGTACTTGTATCCTAAGGCTCATCAAATTTTTGGGAACATACTCTTACATGTGCATTATAACATTATCTTTTCTGGCTCAGTAAAATAAGCCACTGTGACGAAAATCGGTTTGGAGGACTTCAATGTTCTTTTTTATGACCAACGCTGGATTTACTCGGGTCTAGCGCCCAGTTGGAAAAAAATCTCTTCGCGTTATCAAAAACGCTTTCTTTATTTTCCAAAAAATGATTCATTAAAAAAAAGTTAATACATTTTTCGAAAAATTGAAATTATTTATAAATTAGTTTTATACATATTTCAAAATATTAATAATTAAAATTTTTTAACTTTATCGAAACTTTATCCATTTTATGCACAATTTCGATAATAGGGCGGCATTTTTTACTATGCGCAGGGGCGGCGCTAAGGTTGAATCCGGCACTGCTTATGACATAACATACATATAATATAAGAACATTGAAGTCCTCTACATAATGTAGATTATAGATAATATGTAAGCTTAAATAACAAATAAAACATGCCTACTATAAAATATCATATGGCGAATTTTTATGGGCAATACAAGCCATTTTAGTACCTAATCAACGTTCGATTTTTGTTGTGTTTGGAAAATTACATAATCTAAATATTCCAAGGATAGAAGTTGTTGACAATATTTATTTTTTATTAGGTCCTGATTTAATTCCTAAGTACGCAGTTATTGAATCCCTACTCGATACTCCACGTAAAATATAAGAATCATGAAACAGCCCTCTTGAGCAAATATTATATTCAGTATTGTAATAGTACCTACCTATAGTCCAAGCGAAATGCAGTTATTTTTAAGAAAAAATAAAATATTGAAAACCTGCAGTTTTATAATTTTAAAATGTTGGCAGGTATATAAGGAATAGAAATTCATAAAATGCCCCCGATGCCCAGCCACCCCCGAGAAATGGGGGGACGCAAAGCGTTGAAAAATAGTTTTTTTCAATTTCCGGCTTACTGTGACGTTCTATCGAAAAATGTTTTCTACAAAAGTTGTAGATCTAGTAAAAATCTACAACTTTTATTTATAACACTTTTTATAACAACCTCAAAGTTTTCGAGATATTTGCAAAAAACTCAGTTTTTAATTTTTTTCTTGGTTTTTTATTTTTAATTTCTAGAATAATCTTTTAATTCTCATGAAACTAAGGTGATGTAATATACAATATATATAGAATAAATGAAAAAAAAAATTGAAATTGAAATGTTCAGCCATTTCCGAGAAAAGTATGTTTTATGGTCTCGAGAGGCCGAAAATCACCCCCAACTTCAAGTGGACGTTTACATTTAAAAATTTTTTTGTACAATTTTCAGATAGAGCTCATTCTTTTTGTCTTGAACTCTACTTTTTGAAGAAATAAAAATATTGTATGGTCGCCCTGTGAGAACACTCTTAAAAATTGAAAACATTGGAGAAATCGATAATTTTGACTTTGTAAACTACATTTTTTTTAATTATCATTGGAAAAGTGTACTTTATTGACCAAATGTTTATAAACTGATTATACCAGTGTATTTTTCGGGAAAAAACGAAAGAAATGGTATTCTTAAGTTTTTAATGTGACGCTTATTATTTATACAATATCGTCGTAAACATTCCAACTTTGCAATTTGACGAGTCGTGAAGAAATAATAAAAATTGGAATTCACGTAAAGTACACTTGTTTCTTTTGTATTTTTTCCAGTAGAATCTATTTATGTTATTATTTTTTTGAATTTATCGATGTTTTATTAATTTTTGATCGATTTTGGAGTTAAATTTATTGACTTTTTCTAAAAAATCAGATTTTAAGGTAATTACAGAAAGAAATGAAATTCATTCGTAGTCTAATCTTGTTTATTCATTAGTTAAATGTGTAATTTAAAAAAATTAAGTTTATATTTACAAAATTTTGTCATCGTTATGTTAAAAAAATTAAAAAAAAATGTATAAAATGAAAAAAAAATTTTTACTACACTCTTTACGTCGATTTTTTCCTGAAATATTCGACTTTCAATAAAAAGGCATCCTTTTCTTTTTTATCATCAATATCTAAGCATTTGATGGATGCACAGTACATTAAAGAGTAATTTTAAAAATTTAAATCTTTTTAAAATTACCCTTTAATGTACTTTTTTTTGTTTTTAATTATTATTATTTTTCATTTTTTATTTTTTTTATTTTTTTAACATAACGATGACAAAATTTTGTAAATATAAACTTAATTTTTTTAAATTACACATTTAACTAATGAATAAACAAGATTAGACTACGAATGAATTTCATTTCTTTCTGTAATTACCTTAAAATCTGATTTTTTAGAAAAAGTCAATAAATTTAACTCCAAAATCGATCAAAAATTAATAAAACATCGATAAATTCAAAAAAATAATAACATAAATAGATTCTACTGGAAAAAATACAAAAGAAACAAGTGTACTTTACGTGAATTCCAATTTTTATTATTTCTTCACGACTCGTCAAATTGCAAAGTTGGAATGTTTACGACGATATTGTATAAATAATAAGCGTCACATTAAAAACTTAAGAATACCATTTCTTTCGTTTTTTCCCGAAAAATACACTGGTATAATCAGTTTATAAACATTTGGTCAATAAAGTACACTTTTCCAATGATAATTAAAAAAAATGTAGTTTACAAAGTCAAAATTATCGATTTCTCCAATGTTTTCAATTTTTAAGAGTGTTCTCACAGGGCGACCATACAATATTTTTATTTCTTCAAAAAGTAGAGTTCAAGACAAAAAGAATGAGCTCTATCTGAAAATTGTAAAAAAAAAATTTTTAAATGTAAACGTCCACTTGAAGTTGGGGGTGATTTTCGGCCTCTCGAGACCATAAAACATACTTTTCTCGGAAATGGCTGAACATTTCAATTTCAATTTTTTTTTCATTTATTCTATATATATTGTATATTACATCACCTTAGTTTCATGAGAATTAAAAGATTATTCTAGAAATTAAAAATAAAAAACCAAGAAAAAAATTAAAAACTGAGTTTTTTGCAAATATCTCGAAAACTTTGAGGTTGTTATAAAAAGTGTTATAAATAAAAGTTGTAGATTTTTACTAGATCTACAACTTTTGTAGAAAACATTTTTCGATAGAACGTCACAGTAAGCCGGAAATTGAAAAAAACTATTTTTCAACGCTTTGCGTCCCCCCATTTCTCGGGGGTGGCTGGGCATCGGGGGCATTTTATGAATTTCTATTCCTTATATACCTGCCAACATTTTAAAATCATAAAACTGCAGGTTTTCAATATTTTGTTCTCAAACTGCATTTCGCTTGGATTACTACCTATTCTTTGAATTTGAAATTTGATTAAAAGTGAATAAGTCACAGAAGTTCACTAAAACTATCGATGTTCATAATATGAAATTCATACTTTTTACTTAAGTAATTATTATGCAATAAAAAAGTTAAGCAAAAATTTGCCTATAACTTTGAACCCTTAAACGACTTACGTACAATTTTACTAAAATTAGTAAAAGCTAGTTCACTAATTTTAAGGCAAGGCATTTTCAATCAATTAAACGAAAACTAATAAGTACCCCAAAATAATTTTAAATATATAAACTTCAAAAGGCACTCTATAAACATAATGTCAAGCTATTATAAATATTACATAGTTACTTATTTGGCACCATTAATATTTTACTAACGTTTGCCCACGGCACAAATGCACAATGGAAAGTCGTAGCATGATATACATATGTATTATGTATGTACTTATCTAATATATTTAAACGAGCAATTCTTGTATATTTATTTATTTACGTACGTTTTAATTTTTTTGAGCGAAACCCTAATTCTTTTTCTAAAATAAAAGTAGCCTATTCCCGTATTGGTCCAGGCGTTTCGGAGATTAGACGGAACAAACAGACAAACAGACAAAAATTTTAAAAGTTGTGTTTTTCTTATAAGTTCCGTATATAACTCCATATGCATTTAGTATTGTAGTAGATTGGTATAAGAATCAGAATAATGTTGTAAGTTTTTTTATATATATATATATATATATATATATATATATATATATATAGGTATATCATCCCGGAAAAATGTACTGTTCCCGTGGAATAGATTTGTTTTTGTCTAGGGACGAACCCGAAGCGAAGCGAGGGTGAGTTGCTTAGTATTTAAATAAATTTACAATCTTTTTGGACATACCACTCTTCGTTTTGCGAACTTTGTAATAAGAAATTGTATGTTTCAACCTATCTCCATTTCAGTAGAAAGCTTAAGTCTAAACCCAAATTTAGCTTTATTAATATTCAATCACTTTTCCAGTCTCACATTAAGTAACCTGTCCAGGATTTTGATATATCAAAAATGACTATTTATTAAGACTTTAAAAAGAATATTGAGATAAATCTTTTCTTTACAACATATTTTCTTACGCTTTAAAGGACATAGGCATATCATACTTGGCAAAGCCATACAATATTTAATTATAATTCTTCAAAAATGCAGTAGTTGTGAAATATAAATAATTTATTCCAACTATATAAAAGTAACTTGTTCATGTAAACAATCTTCTATACTATAATAAAGCAGTAACTTAGCGAAATCTGTACATGAAATATTTTTTAAAAACAATGATTGTATCGTATTATGTATACAATATAGACCCCAAAACAATAGTTATTAAATTTTTTGTGTTTGTTTGTCTCTTTGTCTGTACGCGTTTCACGCAAAAAGTAATGAACCGATTACAACGAAATTTGGTGAAGTGATAACTTATTACCCGGGTCAACATTTAGGATACCCTTTATTTCAGAAAAATCTTTCTTTCCCACGGGAAATCGCAATAACTGATTTTATTGAGTCCTCCTTAGAAAGCTTCCGTTGGTTAAACCTTAAGACATACGTCAAAACAATGTACTAAAAAATTGTAGGTCTTGAAAAGTTCAATAGAAAAATCTACAACAGTATATGTCTATCTCTTAAGGTACACTCGCAATACCTATTCTTATCTATACCTATAATAAAACTAACTTAGTCAAATCGATGTGCGCGTTTCACGCAAAAAGTACTGAACCGATTTTAACAAAATTTTGTATAGTGATAGCTTATCACTCGGGTCAACATTTAGGATACCTTTTACTACAGGCACATTTTTCGTTCCCGCGGGAAAACGCAATGACTGGTTCTATCGAGTCGTCCTTAGAAATTTATATGGCTAACGCTGGCTGAACCTTAAGAGATACATCAAAACAATGTACTAGAAAATTGTAGGTCTTAAAAAGTTCTACAGAAAAGTTCATAATATTATTTGTCTATCACCTAAGGTACATTCGCAATTACTATTTTTATTCACTACTCGCGACTCACTGACTTATCAACGTTCAGCTCGGTTCAGCAGTAAAACGTACCCGAGCGAAGCGAGGGTGAGTCGCTAGTCCTTTATAAATTATGCAAAATGTCAAAATATTTTTTATTTTGCAAATAAAATTTATATTGTAAAAATTCATACATAAATTAATTGTAAGTCCTACCCTAAATTTTGTTGCCATGGTAATTATAATTTTAATCTATCTCTATTTCCTCTATTAAAAATACATTATGTATTTAAGAATAAAGCATTATCTTTAATTAAATTTCAATTAGCTGTAATAGACACTTTCTAGCAGAATTTCCCTATCTAGTATATTACCAACTAATAACTGTATAGATAGGTACATAAAATTGAAGTGCCTGTTTGTAATGTCAAAATAACAGCTTTTTACTAAATCTATACAGAAAAATAAAGTTGAAGAGTATGTTTGTAATGTCAAAATAACAGCTTAATACTAAATGCATATGAAATTATATACGGTACTTATGAGAAAAACACAATTTTTAAAATTTTTGTCTGTCTGCCTGTCTGACTATTTGTTCCGGCTAATCTCCAAAACGGCTGGACTGACTTTAAAGGGACTTTCACTGACAATGACTGATGTTATATGAAGTAACTTAGGCTACTTTTATTTAAGAAAAAAGATCAGGGTTCCGCGCAAAAAAATTAAACCCCTTAAAATTGCGAACAAAATCCGTGTACCTAGGGACGAACCCGAGCGAAGCGATGGTAAGTCGCTAGTTTTAAATTAGGTAAATTATTCTATTTATCTATTTATTTATTGTAACCTGTAGTAGATATGTATGTAAATACAACGAAGTAAAGTGTTTAAGCGATAACTATAAGTCTGCTACATAACATTTATTTGATAATATTTTGAGTAATTAACATCCATATTTCGGAATCTATGTATGTAGGTATGTCTCTCCTTAACGTCTTACCTCTACGGCACTTATAAGTGTTTAAGGTAATCTCTAATATATAAAATTCTCGTGCCACAGTGTTTGTAACAAAACTCCTCCGAAACGGCTTGAGCGATTCTTATGAAATTTTGTGTGTATATTCAGTAGATCTGAGAATAGGGCGTAAACAATTTTTTAAACCCCTAAGTGATAAGGGTAGTCCAACCCAAAATTTTATTTTTTTTATTTGGACTAAATTTTTTTATTTTAATTTTTGTATGATTCGGCATTGAAAAATACATATAAACCTAAATTTTCACCCTTCTACCACCAACCACTACTTTTTTAATAGCAATATTAGTACTTACATTATTTTCTACTCTCGGAAATCTATTCTAACCGTTAAAACGTAACTAGGAACGAACCCGAGCGGAGGGAGGGTGAGCCGCTAGTTTATCTATATATGTATATAAAAAACTTTGTCCTGACTGATGGATCAACGCACAGAGTAAACCGCTGGTCGAAGAAAAGTGAAATTTCGGCGACGTATTCCCTATACGCGTATGACGTAGGCATTGGATAAGAAAGGGTTTTTCGAAATTCATATCTTAAGGGATAAAATAGAGGTTGAAAGATTGTGTAAAACTCGGTCATTTTTAATGTAAAATGCACGGAAAATGTTATTTAACTTTAAATTAAAAAATATATACAACTAGCGACTCACCCTCGCTCCGCTCGGGTTCGTCCCTAGTTACGTTTTAACGTTTAGTATAGATTTCTCAGAAATGAGATATTTTGCCACAGTAAAAAGTAACCTATACGTTGACATGGATAACCAGCTGCCATCATACCAAATTTCATCAAAATCTATCCAGTGGTTTTCTCGTGATGCGGTAACAGACAGACAGACAGACAGATAGACACAAAAATTCTAAAAAATATAGATTCGGCCTCTGTATCGATAATAATGTCTATTTCAATAAGATTTTCTAAAAAATATTTAACGTATAGATTCGGCTTAGTTACAATTTTATTATATGTAGATAAGTATATTAGATTTTATCGACATTCATTCCTTAAATTGGTAAAAGAAGGTGCTAAAGTTTATATGGACAAAAAAATATTTATGATCAGAATTACTCGAAACTTGATATTAAACATCTTCAATAGAACTAATAACATAAACATGGAAAGTTGATTGACAAACGAATTCTTTAAAGGGATAACCTTCAAATAAATTTAAATAATTCCACATATCACACAGAAACAATTCACAAATAAAGTCGAAAACGATTTATGACTATCGATATTTTATATAAGCTCCTTAGTTTGTATTGTTTTTGTTATCTTCGCAATCTTCGCAATCTGTAATAGAAACTGACGTAATCAATGTGGGCTGATCGACTCAGTTACTAACCAAGAAAAAAAAATACTGTCCTGATTCCGACACCATATATCCATGCTAATATTGATATTTAGGATGGATAATGGGTGTGCTTTATAAACTAAATCTTTCAATTTTAAACTACAATCCTAACGATCGAGATATATCTTGTTTTTGAAGAAAAAATAAAACCTACAGTTTTAAAATATATTCTTTTTATTACCCATGAATAAAATATAAATGTTGCCAAATAAGTTCATAATAGCATAACATTATGTTTATGGAGTGCCTTTTGAAGTATGTATATAATTACATTATTTTAGGATACTTATGTATTAGTTTTCGTTTAATTGATTGAAATGCTTGCTACTATTAGTAAACAGCAGCTATTTTAATAAAATTGTAAGTCGTTTAAGGGTTCAAAGTAATTATTATCGAATTTTGACCTATCTTTTTCATATTTATGAACATCCATAGTTTTAATGAAGCCCTAAAGAAGAAACAAGTCAGTTTCAGTCAAATTTCAAATTCACAGAATACTGTTACAATCTATATATACCTACATAAAATGCTTTGTCCTGACTGACTAATCGATCAACGCACAGCCTAAACCGTTGGTCGTAGAAACGTGAAATTTGGAGGACGTATTCTTTATATGATGTAGGCATCCGCTAAGAAAGGATTTTTCTAAATTCGTCCCCTAAGGGGGTAAAATAGGGGATAAAAGATTGTATGAAACTCTGTTATTCTTAACGCGAAATGCACGAAAAGTGGTATTTAGCTTTTAAATGAAAAATAAGAAATATATGTATTAGATTTTTTTCGAAATTCATCCCTTAAAAGGGTAAAAAGGGGTGATAAAGTTTATATGGGCAAACAATTATTTATTATCAGAATTACTTGAAACTTAGTATTAATGCTCTTAAATACAATTAAATAATTATATGTTTTAGCATTTTTCGAAATTCACTCCATAAGGGGGTAAAATGGAGGATGAAATTTTTGTATGAAATTCTGTAATTGATGCACGGAAAATAGTATTTACTATTGAAATGAAAAACAAAACAATACAAATATCATTTTTTTCGAAATTCATCCCTTAGAAGGGTAAAAGGGGTTGTGCTCTTTATATGAGGAAAAAAATGCTTATAATCAAAATTACTTGAAACTTGGTGTTTATGCTCTTCAACACAATTAAGTAAATATTATGTATTTTTAGTTTTTTTTTAATTCAGCCCCTAAGTGGGTAAAACTGGGCGGTGAAGTTGGAGTTGTTGAATATATTTAAATAGAGTAACATTAAGTTATCCGTAAGTGCACACTTACTGTGTGGATATAAAGTAGAGAACGGAGATTATTCCAAACCCAAAAGAAAATTATGTATAACTTCTCGGCTGGCCACAGCAGTGATAACTATAATAGACCTAGAGGGCGAGAGAGAGAATCTAGCTAGAGAGTATCCTGCTATCCATATCCTGCTTCTAAAGGCTGGCACAACTGAAATGAAAAAGTCACCTAAGCTATGTAACGGGATTTGACTGTAAGTAATTCATTAAACATCATAGTGGCCATTGTGTTTGCCAGATGTACTCGGGGGGAATCAGAATTAAAGGCGAAATCTTATACGAACTTATTTTTGCAAATAATAAAGGATACGTACCGAAAAAGTTTATTTTTTCTGTAATTTGATCGCGGGCGAAGCCGCGGGTTCTGCTAGTACTAAATATAATACCTGCTCAAGAGGGCTGTTTCTAATATTTTTCATGGAGTATTAAGTAGTGATTCAATAATAAACAATAAATATTTTCAACAACTTTTATCCTTGGAATATTTATATCTTCGAGCAATGACAAGCATAGAGGATCTATATTTAATTGAACATTTACAATATATCTAATCGTGTCCTTCTTATAGACTTCCCAACGAGACAGAGGTACACAATCCAATACAATACAGTCAATCTGACGTTAATGTGTCAGTTGAAAAAATATAATATAAATTATAAAATTAATGTAATAAAATATATCTAAAGATTGGAGTGAATTAATTTAATTAATAAAAATGCAGTGTCAAATGTGCAAGAAAGTGTTGTCGAAGAACGGATCGCATTTCTTGTGTCAGGGTCCATGCCAGGGAAAATTCCATAGGACCTGTGTAAAAGGATTATCGGCTGACATGAAGGCGGGCAGAAACCGTCTGTTTTGCAACAACTGCGAGGGATGTTCTGCTGCTGATGATTCGGAAGGAGATGAACAGGAAACAGAGGGACAGGGTTTTGAAAAGATACTCAAAGACATTCAAAAGAAAGTCAGTGCAATCCCAAGCCTCAAAAATCATTTGAATTCCATAACGGACAGCATGAGTGTACTTTCGGAAAAGTATGATATTTTAATAGCGGAACATGAAGAATCGAAGAAAAAAATCCGAGATCTTGAAAAGTCCATAGTGAACACCAATAATAAATGTGTGTATCTGGAGAAATGTAATATGGCACTTGAGCAAAAAGTGCATGAGTTCGAGCAAGATTCACGTAAGCATAATCTAGAAATTGTAGGTATTGAGCAACTACCTAATGAAAACGTAATGGCGGTTGTCAAAAAACTGGGAGATTCCATAGGAGTGAGCAGCGCAGGTATCGACTGGGCGAGTCGCCGCTCGACACGCAATATGAATGACAAACCAGCACCGATTATTATAGGTTTTAAGATCTCGGGTACTAAAAATCGGGACGAGTGGTTAGCTAATAGGCGGAAGCTAAAGGAATTAAACAGCAGCACTATCACCGGCGGAACTCAATGTAATAAAATCTTCATTAACGAAGACTTAACCAAAACTTCACGAGAGCTACTGTGGAATGCCAAGACACAGCTGAAGGAAGGATTTAAATTCATTTGGGTAAATAACGGCAAGATCTTAGTGAAAAAAGCGGACGGAGATAAATCTGTGTGGGTCAGGTCAGATAGCGATATTCGCGAACTGCTTAAAAAGTAATAATCAACTTGTGTCTTTTCTTTAAGTTTAAATTCATTGTTAAATTTCGCGTCTCTCAACAATTTAGATTTAATAACTAATAATTCCATAAATGCTGTTTGTGTTAATGACTTTGAAAACTGGACGTCAACCTTTATTGAGAAGAAAGACCTTTGTTTACTTCACATTAATATTCGATCATTAAGAAAACATTTCAGTGAGTTACTTGTGTTATTAGACAGTAATTTAAAAAAACTAGATGTAATTGTTATTACGGAGCCAAACATTAATTATGCATATTTAGGTTTTTATAATATTAATGGCTTTACGATTAATAGTTTCACTCGTTCGGGAAGAAGCGGGGGAGGGGTGATAGTGTACACGCGAGAAGGGCTTGCGGCGCGGGTGTGCGGCCTGACAACACCTGCAGTGGCACAGATGCGTTCAGCGGAGTGTGTTTCCGTGACACTAAATCATGATTATGAACCAATTTATATAATTTCAATATACAGACCGCCAAAAATAAATAAACAAGATATAACTTTGCAATTTGTAGAAGAATGTCGTAATCTATTAGAAAGTATACCCAATAATACGAGAGTAATTTTTTGTGGCGACATAAATTTAAACTTATTAAACCATCATGATAAACATGTGATAATGTATGAAGACCTTTTAGCTGAGTTCGGGTTTATCAAATGTATCGATCAAGTTACTCGTAGCGAAATCCTATTGGAAAACCTAGTAGAATCGTGTTTGGATCATATATTCATTCGTGCACCATCGGCAAAAATAGATTCAGCAGTAATAACCCATAAAATATCCGATCATTACCCGGTATCGATTGCGGTGGAGTGGGAACGCCCCCCGTTGCATAGCCGGATGAACGCATCTGGGCACGAGTCATTGCTGAGTTCGCGTCCCGAGGCTTGTTCCCGCCCTGCGCAGCCCACCGCTAATAACCCACGACGTGTACGTGTTCTTGACAATCGTGCAGTACGAGAGAAACTATTATCGACTAATTTTGATGATCTCTTATCAATTACATGCCCATTGAAACTTTATGAAGCTTTTAGACAAATTTTTTCAGATATTTATCATTGTTGTTATAGTACTAAAATAGTTTATAATAGTAATAGAAATAACAAAGGCTGGGTTACGAAAGATCACAAAAAAATGCTTTTAGAAAGGGATAGTCTATTTGCAATATGGAGTAATGAACCAAAAAATATGATAAAACGATTAAGTTACACTAAATATAGAAATAAATGTAATAAAGTTATTTCAAAGAGTAGAAATGAGTATGATAGGCAGTGTATATTAAACTGTAATAAAAATATAAAGAAGTTATGGGATAGAATACATGCATTAATGGGTAACAAAAGACAATCCTTAGACAGTATAATATTAGATAATATGAAAAATGAAGGAAGTGTGACAGATATATGTAATAAGTTTGCGAATACTTTCTCGGATGAAATAGATAATATTAAACATGTTTGTAATGCTAAATGGATGGATAGGGGAAGCTATGTACAAAATAAAGACATGTGCATGAGGTGGCAACCGGTGAATAGTAGATATGTTAAACAGGTCATAATGAGGATGAACACAAACAAAGCATCGGGTAGCGATCTCATACGCATGTCTGATCTTAAGTTTGCTGTTGAAAAGGTGTGTCCTGTGATCTCTAACTTGGTTAATCTATGTGTTCGTAACCATAAATTCCCAACTAAGTTAAAAGAGGCCATTGTACGCCCTATTCATAAAAAAGGAGATAAAAAGTCCTTCGCTAATTATAGACCAATAGCAATATTATCGAGCGTAGATAAAATCATAGAGAAATGCATAGTAAACCAATTAGGGAATTATCTTCAAAAGAATAGTATAATTAATGAGTGTCAGCATGGATTTCAGAAAGGAAAAAGTACGAACACTGTTTTATCAAAATTTACTAACGAAATTAATAATCACTTAAATGAAAAAAAATTTGTTGTGGCAGTGTTCTTTGATTTTAAAAAGGCATTCGATACCTTAGAAACGGATACCCTCTTAAATGCAATGGAGGAGTGTGGGGTGGGGGAGCCGCTGAACAAATGGTTCCGCGACTACCTAACCGCACGGTCCTACCGCGTAAAGGTGGGTGAGACGACCGGCGATGTGAGAGAGGTGCGGTGCGGGGTGCCGCAAGGTTCGGTGTGTGGACCTGTGTGCTACCTAATGCACGTGAACAGCCTGTGCGGAGTACTGCGTCACTGCTCTGCGCATATGTTTGCGGACGATCTGTGCGCGATGCACGCTGGCACCGACCTTGCCGAGACTTGTCGTCTCGTTCAGCTCGATGTAGACGCAGTTGTTAGATGGTCCCATGATAATGGTATAATCTTGAACGCTGCCAAGACAAATTTCTTGTTAATTCATTCCCCGTACCTTCGACCCCCTGATTTTCTGCCTAAGATAGTTTCACACAGTTTTTCATGTATACACAATAAAATGAGTAGTTGTGATTGTAAACCCATAGATAGAGCCAAAATAGTCACTTACCTTGGGATGAAAATTGATGAAAACTTTTCCTGGTCTTCACATATAGAACACTTATGTAATAAATTGAGAGCACTATTAGGAAAATTTTATCACTTAAATCTCAGAGTACCTACTAGTACCCTTAAATGTTTATATTTGTCACTAGTTGATTCAATAATAGGTTACGCCCTTGACTGCTATGGCCTTACTTTTAAAAATCATATACAAAAATTAGAAGCATTACAAATAAGATTTTTAAAACTAATTGTATCTAAAAACACCAAAAAAGCCTGTACAGGTGATTATAATAAGCTATTTAAAATTTGCAATATACTTCCAGTTAGTCTTAAACATAAATACTTACTTCTAGTAAACAACCATGGCAGTCTGGAGCGCTCTTTATTGGTGACACATGATCAAGGTACCAGGTCAGTATCAGCGGGCAAATATATTGTTCCAAGGGTGCATAATTATTATGGCGACCGAACACTGGATAAACGCCTACCGTACCTTATGAACAGTTTGCCCGCTGATATTAGACATGAACCAGATACCAGTAAATTCGCAAAATTATTAAAAAACTTTTTTTTGGCCAGTTTAAAATAATTGAACCTTGAATAACATAGCACAAGTCTTAAGTAGGTAAGTAAATAAGTCTGATCCCACAGACAAACTGTGCAAACAGTTTTGTGGGTCTTTTTGTAAAATTTTTTGTATTAATATATATTATAATAATCTAATAAATAAAAAAAAAAAAAAATTTGCCCTTTCTTAAAATCGTAATAAAGTCGGTTATGCTTACTAAAGTACGTAAAGTACTATGCTTACTAAAGCTAGCTTACTAAAGCCACTTTTTACTTACTAAAGTGACCAGCTGGTGACTTACAGTGTTTTTTATATTTGTGATTATTTTAATAATAAAAAGCAAATAGATGTAACAGACTTTGTTTTAAGGAAACTTTAAACATTTTGTCTTGATGGCTAGTGTGGCTTACAGCTGTAATAGCCATAGTTCAATAGCCATTAGAGATAATCACTATAATAATCAATATATAAATATAGTACTCCTATAGCATAACCGGCTTTATTGTGATTTAAGAAAGGGCAAATTGTGTACCTCTGTCTCTGTCCGTCTTGTTGGGAAGTCTATAAGAAGAACACAATTAGATATATTGTAAATGTTCAATTAAATATAGATCCTCTATGCTTGTTATTGCTCGAAGACCGGGTAGGATAATTGTGTGGAACTGTACGTTGATTAGGTCTTAAAATGGGTTAATTTGTAGTGATGTTGTCTTGGGTGCAAGGCTAGGGGATTGACACTTGACAGCGACATCGGTACATCACTACATAGTATAAAACAAAGTTGCTTCCCGCTGTCTGTCCATGTATATGTTTAGATCTTTAAAACGATAGAGTGATTCAAGAGGAAGGTTCATATGTATAATACATGCATAATATACTAGTAAAGAAACACTGATAATTTTAGAGGTTTCTAATATGATGTCGTAAATAAACACATTTTTTTGCGCTTACATTGCAAACGCTGGCTGAACCCTACGAGAAAGATCAAAATAATGTACTACAGTATAATGTACACCTAAAAAAGGTCTACAAAAAAGTCCGCGATGGCATATGTCTATCTCTTAGGGTCTCTGCCCACTACACCGTCTCATACCATGACCGTGCTATGAACGTATCAGGCAGGGAAACGAGCACGGCACGGACACTATGCCCACTAGATCGTATCAACAGCGTATCATGCCGGTACATAACGGTTATAGTGACCGTAGCATCCGCGTATCATCCGCGTATCAAACGCGTATCATCCGCGTGTCATATCCGTATGGTTCCCGTATGGTACCTGTTGTTTCTAGATAAATATCACTAATATTGAAATATTAGTTACAATATTATAATATTGCCAGACGAATATATTAATATTACCTAATCCTGAGAAATATCGGTACTAACCCATCTTTAATAACGATTATCGCCCATCTTTACAAGACAAGCGGCAATACGTAACGGGCTTAGAACGGTCATCATACGCGTTTATAACCCGTATGCTCACCGGTTCAACAACGTCGCGTGTCAGGCACTGAGCGTACCGGCACCGGCAAAATATTCTCGCCGACAATTGTTGACGCTCCGCGCACGGCACGCGATGGTCCCGGTCGGTGACGGAACGGTCTAGTGGGCAGAGTCTCATACATTTCAATACAAAGAATATTTTTTTGCCTGACACGCTCCTAGCACGGTCATGGTATGAGACGGGGTAGTGGGCAGACTCCTTTAAAAATAACATACTATATCCATTTTACTATATCCAAGCTAGGTACGAATCCAAGCGAAGTGAGGGTGAGTCGCTAGTATACTTTATAAAATGGAGTACGCTGTGACCTTTATTTGTCATACATGGCTGTGACAGCTACACAGATAACAGTTTAAGGAGACTACAGAGACAGACAGCTACGTGAGAGCCGTCGGCAAGAGCGAACGTGTTAATCCTGTATGCTGGTGACGAAACGAGCCAAACTGTGTCTATTAATATTTTATGCAAATACATACTACAAGTGGCGACGAGGTGAAAAGTAAGTGAAAATTTTGATTATCAAATTAATATTATAGATAAGCGTTATGTATTAAAATTTTATAACTAAAAAAAAGAGGGAAAGCAAACTTTATTAACTACGAATATTTTATGTAATACTTTGTAATTAAAAATGTTAAATGATTCATTCAACCAGTGGCGTAGCGTACGGGGGGCTGGGGGGGCCATGGCCCCAGACGGCATTTTTAAATGGCGGCAAAATTTCACAATAAATATTGTGCACCAACATGAAATGGAGAAAATTAATAATTTGTCACAAAAATCACTACCGACACATTCTATCGGGCTATTGCTAAATAATTTTCGTTGCTGAATAGGAATTTTGATTATGCCGCCCCCTATAATATAAGCTACAGAGCTAAGTTTACCAAAGACTTTTTACTTTTGAAATAAAACGCTGTGAAAAAATTAAAAAAAAAACTTGACAAAGAAGAACTACTTATTTTTATTATTTAGTTACTAAACTTACTAAATTATAAGGTCTCATAAATAAATGGCTGAAACAAAATCTTTAAAATTTTGATATCATCATCATCTTTTGTCCATTTAATTTTACTCGGAAGTTCAGTCATTTTATTTGAAGACTAATAATAAATAATTTAAAAAAAACCGTTCCGCCCTGGATGAATCTTCATACGCAAAAGGCGTAAGTGTGGAAAACATGCAAAATTATAACACACAGTTATATTTATTCGTACCAAAAAATGCAACCCATACAAAGTGTGATAAGAAGTAGGTAGATTTCATCATATCCGCATGTAAATATACAATTAATTAAAACAAAAAGTAAATGTTTTGCATCATTATTGCAATTGCTGATCATTTTCCACAATTAACTTTGGTTAGTATAAAATTGAAAATATATATTTTTGAGAATATTCTGTGTTCGAGTCCCAGTTTAGACCAGAGATAATAATTCGTTTTTTCTGTGAAAAAATTGTCAGTAACATCCCGAAGTTGGGAAGTTGACAATGCTTCCACCTCACCTCAAAGAACGCCTCAGAGAGTGCGTTTTTTAAGGAGTATGCGAACACCACATACTTTTTTTCCGTGCCATTATTCGAGATTTGGTTTTAATTTGTCGCGATTTCTTTATTTAATTCAGGCTAAATGAGCCTATCGCTGCAACTTTTAAGAACTTTGAGAGCAGTTGTGCTATAATTTGGTAATGCGCTCTCAGATCTTCTTTGTGTGGAATGCTGGCATTTTTGGTGTAGTATGCCAGCGGGAGATTTCCTCTATTTCTCACGGTGCTCTCAGGTGATGTTGGTGTGAGATCCTGACATTATTGGTGTAGGTTGCCAGCTTCCTGATTGGTTTCTTTGGCTTCCTATGCTGGCACATTTGGTTTAGGATGCTAGCGTTCTGATTAACTCTTCGTCTTACCATCTTTAGTTACTGTAGTATATAATAGCCCTATTTAAGGGGTTCGGTTCTTCCTTCTTCCAACTCCTATAGTTGCACGAGACCGTGCTTCACACTATAGGGCGCCATGTGATTGGCGGCGTTGCTCCATGGTTTGTTGCTCCTAATGTATTCTGATGTTGAGTTCGTGTAATGTATTCTGATTTGATAGATAGCGAATTTTTCTTCCTGAAGTAATACTTTCAGCAAACCCTCGTTTCCAAGTTCGAAAGGCTTGTCTTTATAAAATCTTATCATGTTGTAAGGTGCGTTTTCCCAGTTTCTCTCAGAACCGCTGTATATAGTCGTTTTGCATGTGGTATCTGGTTTTTTTGGTTGGTGGGAAGTTTGGTGTAATAACCTGTCCCATGTCGGCTCTTTTCCTATTTGTCTTCCTTGTAGTTTTCACTTATAGCTTCACCAGGCTTATCGGTGTTTGGGGCTGTTTGTGGCTTTGTTCACGTCCCGCTTCGTAAGCCCACTGTGATCACCATGGCAGGCATCTTCTGTTGCAGGCATTTTGCGCTACTTTTCTCACGTCACTAGGATATGTGGTATAATGTTTCTGGGGATATCCTCCAATCATATGCGTAGCAGACTGCCGATAATATAAGCTGATGTAAATTTCTTTCGTGTACGGCAGTTCGTTACGATGAATGAAATATATATTAATGGTAAATGTTCGACCTAATTCTTTAATTTCTATCCACAAGTCACAACCGACTGCAGATAAAATGGCATAATTCAAGCATATTGTACTCTCATATTATAATCTTACAAACTTCTTGAAGCACATGTGATTTACAGTTTTTTCTTTGATCGCTGTCATTTAATTACCAAACAATTTGTGATCCCGAATAGCAGTAGCTGTAGCGTTATAGATTTTATCCTATTTTGCGCTATTAAATGCTTCTTTGGATTTGGAATAGCAAAAGCATTGGGCCTTATTGTTAAATAATTAATCCATAATAAACTGAATTCTCACTTGATCTGGTTGAATTACCTGCCAAGTTATTAATCGGAAATGGTTCCGATTTATTGGCCTTAAAATAATTGCCCAAAGAAAAGGCGAATTGGACTTCGGCCCCCGGCGGCATAAGTGCACGCTACGCCACTGCATTCAACATGTAACTTTTCTCTATAAAAGCTCTTATAATAGCCGGAGAGCCGCATAAATCACGACCTTCACCGATCTGTTTACCAGATGAAACATATTTTTTATAAAGTTTCAATAATAGATGAATACGTCCAAAATAGCTTGCCTATCGAAATCTTGACCAGGCTATTTTTAAAATAATTAATCAAAAATTTTATTTTATTTTTTTATGTTGCCATTATTATATTTATTAACGAAGAAAGTAAAATAAAATATTAGTTATTCAAGCCATGTTACAGCTCTGTCTAATTAAAAAAAATAACAATAATAATTTTAATTTGATGAAAAAAAAAAGTTTTTACTAAACTCTTTACGTCGATTTTTTCCTGAGATATTCGACTTTCAATAAAATATAAGTATATAAGTATCCTTTTCTTTTTTATCATCAATATCTAAGCATTTGATGAATGCACAGTACATTAAAGGGTAATTTTAAAAAATTAAATCTTTTTAAAATTACCCTCTAATGTACTTTTTTTTTTGTTTTTATTTATTATTATTTTTTTCATTTTATACATATTTTTATGATTTTTTTAACAAAATTATGACAAAATTTTGTAAATATCAACTTAATTTTTTTTAAATTATACTTTTAACTAATGAATAAACAAGAATCGACTACGAATGAATTTCATTTCTTTCTGTAATTACCTTAAAATCTAATTTTTTAGAAAAAATCAACAAGTTTAACTCCAAAATTGATCAAAAATTAATAAAACATCGATAAAATTAAAAAAAAATATAACATAAATAGATTCTACTGGAAAAAATAGAAAAGAACAAGGTGTACTTTACGTGAATTCCAACTTTTATTATTTCTTCACGACTCGTTAAATTGAAAAGTTGGAATGTTTACGGCGATATTGTGTAAATAATAAGTGTCAAATTAAAAACTTAAGAATACTATTTTTTTTCGTTATTTCCCGAAAAATACACTGGTATAATCAGTTTATAAAAATTTGGTTAATAAAGTACACTTTTCCAATGATAATTAAAAAAAAATGTAGTTTACAAAGTAAAAATTATCGATTTCTCCAATGTTTTCAATTTTGAAGAGGGTTCTTACAGGGCGACCATAAAATGTTTTTATTTCTTCAAAAAGTAGAGTTCAAGACAAAAGAATGAGCCCTATCTGAAAATTGTACAAAAAAAATTTTTAATGTAAACGTCCACTTGAAGTTGGGGGTGATTTTCAGCCTCTCGAGACCATAAAACATACTTTTCTCGGAAATGGCTGAACATTTCAATTTCAATTTTTTTTTTTATTTATTTTATATATATTGTAGATTACATTACCTTAGTTTCATGAGAATTAAAAGATTATACTAGAAATTAAAAATAAAAAACCAAGAAAAAATTAAAAACGGAGTTTTTTGCTAATATCTCGAAAACTTTGAGGTTGTTGTAAAAAGTGTTATAAATAAAAGTTGTAGATTTTTACTAGACCTACAACTTTTGTAGAAAACATTTTTCGATAGAACGTCACAGTAAGCCGGAAATCGAAGAAAACTATTTTTCAACGCTTTGCGTCCCCCCATTTCTCGGGGGTGGCTGGGCATCGGGGGCATTTTATGAATTTCTATATCTTATATACCTGGTAACATTTTAAAATCATAAAACTTCAGGTTTTCAATAATTTATTTTTTCTTAAAAATAACTGCATTTCGCTTGGACTATAAGCAACACTATTACATTTACAAATGAAATCTAACTGTCTGTTATCTATATATACATAAAATGCTTTGTCCTGACTGACTGATCGATCAACGCACAGCCTAAACCGCTGGTCGTAGAAACGTGAAATTTGGAAGACATATTTCTTATACAATGTAGGCATCCGCTAAGAAAGGATTTTTTGAAATTCATCCCCTAAGGGGGTCAAATAGGGGATAAAAGATTGTATGAAAGTCTGTCATTCTTAACGCGAAATGCATAAAAAGTGGTATTTAGCTTTAAGATGAAAAATAAGAAATATATGTATAAGATTTTTTTCGAAATTCATCCCTTAAAAGGGTAAAAGGGGATGATAAAGTTACTATGGGCAAACAATTATTTATGATCAGAATTACTTAAAACTTGGTATTAATGCTCTTCAATACAATTATATAAATACTTATTTTAGCATTTTTTGAAATTCATCCCATGAGGCTGTCAAATAAGGGATGAACGTTTGTATGAAATTCTGTATTTGATGCACGAAAAATAGTATTTACCTATAAAATGAAAAATAAAACAATACAAATATCTTTTTTTGTCGAAATCTATCCCTTAAAAGGGTAAAAGGGGGTTATGCTGTTTATATAAGGAAAAAATTGTTTATGGTTAGAATTACTTGAAACTTAGTATTAATGCTCTTTAATACAATTAAAGAAACATGTATTGTAGATTTTTTTTAAATTCAGTCCCTAAGTGGATAAAATTAGGCGTTGAACTTTGAGTTGTTGAATATATTTAAATAGAGCAACATGGCTTAAGTTATCTGTAAGTGCACACTTACTGTGTGGGGTAAAGAACAGAACGGAAATTATTCTGAATCCAAAAGAAAATTATGTATAACTTTATAATATAACTTAAAAATAAGAATAGCACTTTATATGTGTAACTTAAAAAAGAAGGAGAAGGAGGGAGACTGTAAGCTTCAGGTGTATATAGCACTGGGTCTTTAAAAATAACGTAGATGTTAGCCTGTTAGTATGTTAGTTAAAAAACCCACATTAGCCGAGTTACAAGATTCTAAAGTCGTAAATATTGTATGCGATTGTATCATTGTACTCTCTACCTCTAACTTTGGAAAGATGGAGTACAAAAATGTGCAAAAAACACAGGTAGTGGAGCTTTCCAAATACCTAAAGTGTAATACTGGATATTTTGAGTTACGATCGCTAAAATTTAATTTGTTTTCCATATATATTTAAGAAATCATAAAACTTACACGAACTTAATTTGGCAAGTAATAAAGTATGTTTTATTGCGAAAAAGTTTATTTTTTCGTGGTTTGATCGCGGGCGAAGCCGCGGGTTCTGCTAGTCTAATATATTTAAACGAGCAATTCTTGTATATTTATTTATTTATCTATTTATTTATTTATTTGTTTGTTTGTTTGTTCTTTCGTTCGTTCGGTCGGTCGGTCGGTAGGTCGGTCGGTCGGTAGGTCGATCGATCGGTAGGTAGTTGCTAGGGCAACGTTTACGTATGATGTGGTCTGGTATAGCGTAATTAAACTAACTCATACAAGTCTTCCTCTATCTATATATACATAAAATGCTTTGTCCTGACTGACTGATCGATCAACGCACAGCCTAAACCGCTGGTCGTAGAAACGTGAAATCTGGAGGACATATTCCTTATACATATAATGTAGGCATCCGCTAAGAAAGGATTTTTCGAAATTCATTCCCTAAGGGGGTAAAATAAGGGATACAAGTTTGTATGAAACTTTGTTATTCTTCACGCGAAATGCGCGAAAAGTGGTATTTAGCTTTAATATGAAAAATAAGAAATATATGTATTAGATTTTTTTCGAAATTCATCCCTTAAAAGGATAAAAAGGGGTGATAAAGTTTATATGGGCAAACAATTATTTATGATCAAAATTACTTGAAACTTGGTATTAATGCTCTTCAATACAATTAAATAAGTATATGTTTTAGTATTTTTCGAAATTCATTCCATAAGGGGCTAAAATGGGGGATGAAATTTTTGTATGAAATTCTGTAATTGATGCACGAAAAGTGATTTACCTTTAAAAAGAAAAATAAAACAATACAAATATCATTTTTTTTTTCAAAATTCGTCCCTTGAAAGGGTAAAAGGGGGTTGTGCTGTTTATACGAGGAAAAAAATGTTTATAATCAAAATTACTTAAAACTTGGTATTAATGCTCTTCAATACAATTAAATAAACATGTATTTTAGTTTTTATTTAAATTCAGCCTTTAAGTGGGTAAAACTCGGCGGTGAAGTTTGAGTTGTTGATATATTTAAACAGAGTGACATAAGTCAAGTTCTCCGTAAGTGCACACTTACTGTGTGCATATAAAGTAGAGAACGGAGGTCATTCCAAACCCAAAGGTAAATCATGTATAACTTCCGGCTGGTCACAGAAGTGACAACCATAATAGACCTAGAGCGCGAGAGAGAGAACCTAGCTAGAGAATATCCTGCTATCTATATACTCCTTCTGAAGGTTGGCACAACTGTAATGAAAAAGTCACCTAAGCTATGTAACGGGATTAGATTGAGTAATTCATTAAACATCATAGTGGCCACTGTGTTTGCTGGATGTGCTCCAGGGGAATCAAAATACCACTGATAACTTCTGACTACGCCTTTGAATTTAATCTATTGTAATTCCTCCTTAAAGTTTGCTTAATATATCTCAGGACCAGTTCAGTCATCAGTCAGTCATTATTAGTATGTTAGTTAAAAAAAACACATATTAACCATGTTACATGATTCTAAAGTCTTAAACGTATGCGATTGTATCATTGTATTCTCTTTCTCTAACTTTGGAGAGATGGAGGAGAAAAATGAGTAAAAAATACCGGTAATGGAGCGTACTGAATACTTAAATGAACATTTATTCACAGAATGTGTTATCTATGTTTAACATCTTTTAAGATACTGGATATTTTGAGTTACGATCTGTTATATATATTTTATGTTAGGTAAATTGCAAGAGACGCTGCATAGTCAGCACAATTACATTAATAAGGTTACACCTTTTGTCTCTTTAATTAGTTCTATTCCAACCGCGTTCGGCGACACTTGCCCATAATTAAATTGTAATTAATTGCAATAAATAAAAATCATTTTTTTAAAAAGTGCTTTAATTAAAATCCCATAACAAATTTGGTGGCAGCGGTGGGATTTTAAATTTGTTATGGGATTTTAATTAAAGCACTTTTTAAAAAAATGATTTTTATTTATTGCAATTAATTACAATTTAATTATGGGCAAGTGTCGCCGAACGCGGTTGGAATAGAACTAATTAAAGAGACAAAAGGTGTAACCTTATTAATGTAATTGTGCTGACTATGCAGCGTCTCTTGCAATTTACCTAACATAAAATATATATAACAGCCCCCCAAGTTAAAATTAAACTTTACCCAAAAGTGAAGTTTTATTTGACTTTAGTTACGTTGTCCTAATTCGGGCCGGCTGGATTTTTGGGGACTCAATTGCATCTAATTCAATATTATCAACTTGAACATCATTACTAGAATTTATTTTAAGAACTTGCCGACATTTGCCCTTACAATATTTAATTATTAAAAATAAGATTAGAAATATAATAATAATAGAAATTAAAATAGTAGCATATGAGTAGTATTGACCGTATAAAATAATATGTGGCTTTTCTATTATCTTATCTAAATTATTCACAATTTGACTCGTGACCTTGTCGTGCTCATATGAAATTGAATCGAGATTTATATTTTTCAGAGTTAAATTAGGGATACTACTCTCATGGGTTTGTAGAATATTTAAATCACAACATTTATCATTTAATAAATCGAATGTAGAATTAAAATATTGAATTTCAATTTTTTTAATAGATTTAGGAATGAATATTAAGTCTTTATAATAAGCAATACAGTCAATAGGAAGATTAAAGAATCCAATGCCAAAAATACTTAACTCACTGTCAACAGATTTTTCACAAGAAATAGATAGTTTAGATTTCTCTGAAATAATATAAATCCACTTATTATTATTTAACCTTTGCCAAATTTCAACATGACCTTGAAAAAATTTAATTTCACATAGATTTGGAACAGAGTTCAAGGATTTAGAAATTATTTCAGATTCACAAATCGGATTTATAGAGCTAGAATAAACATTAAGTAAATTACAAATAAAGAACATATCGTATAAAGTTTTGCAGTTATCTAAATTATCTAACTTACAATATAAAGATCTATCTCTAGTTATACCTATATATTTTGTCGATGGAATAATAGTTGTATAAGTTTTATTTTTAAATTCGTTTATAACTGGAAATGGAATACAGTTATATAAACTAAATTCGTTGGAGGTCACAAGGGGGACCTTAAGAACAAACACAATTTTATATTGACTATAAAAAGTAGCTAATTCGGATATATTTAATAACATATACATGTTGTCCAATGAAAGATTTACAGGAAAATGTCTGTAGTTAGGTAAAAATCGATAATTGTTCACCAATTCGGAAAACAACTGTTTCGGGGTAATAATTGAAGGATGTAAAATATTAGATTTACTAAACATTATTCCATTAATTATGTCCTCTAATTTAAATGATAAAGTAAGTAAACTACTCTCTAACATATTTAGCATTTCATTAAAATTAGATTTTATAATTAAATTATCGGTTAACAAGGTTAAATTCCTTATATTATTAGATATGCTTTCAACAGCGCTATTTAATCTTTGTTCATTATTACTAATGTCATTTATAGTATTTTTATAAGAAGAAAGTGTAGATGTAGTTACCAAGATATTTTCTTTCATTAATTCCGATAATTTTAATTGATCATTCTCTACTGATTTAATGGCGCTGTTATACATAATTGCATCGTTTTCATCCATAGTTCCAAATAAATGTTTAAATGCGGTGCCTATGCCACCGAACCAAGCGGATCTTTTGGATCTCGGCTCAATGAGATGAGAAATAGATTCAAAGTCTCTAATTATGTCGTAGTATCGAACAGATAATGGCTGTAACATATTATGACATTCGAGCTCAGTGAAAGCGCTACTTTGTTTACATAGATATCGCGAGGTGCCTATTACACCGTTCAAGTTTTCTATATGAGATTTAATAAATGAAATATCAGTCGGAATTACTACACTAAGATATCCGTCTATAATTTTTAAGGAACCAATGGGGTCGAAATGTATACCAGGACTTTTCCTGACAGGCTGGATGAAGTTTCCTCTTACTAAAGATGCGAAGCTGAAATAGAATATTTAGAAATAATAAAATAGATAGCTAAATAAAACTACATATATTGGTCGCTATTGCGACGTGCAAGCTTTACTTCATCAAAATGATGAGTTACATGACGTCTGTTAATTAAAAGAGTTAATGTATTTCTCCCATTAACTTTAACGACTTTATAAGGTCCTTTCCAAATTGGAGATAATGCTTTACGGAGTCTTAGGTGATTTTTTAAGAATACATAATCACCAACTTTGTAGCTAACAGGTTTTGAACGTGAATCGTAATATGTTTTTGACGACTCTTTTGATTTTTGAATATTTTCTACTGCTTTAGCGCGAGTGAATTGGAAACGGTGTTTAAGCATCCGTACATAATCGGAATATGTAGCATTAGGAGAAGAGGGCTCATAAATGGAATTTGGAAGATATGGTTTATTACCAAAGAGAAGTTCGTGAGGAGAGTAATTAGTAGTGGAGTGTACAGCAGTGTTATACGCTAACATGGCAGTATAAACATATCGCGGCCAGTTAGTTTGGGATTCATCTACATAGGATTTTAAATATTCTTTTAAAGTGGAATGGCTCCGTTCTTAGGCTCCTTGTGTTTGAGGATGATAGGGAGAAGACCACAATTGTTTAATCTTTAAAAAGGAACAGGTTTCTTTGAAGAGTTCAGCTGTAAAATTAGTACCCTGATCCGTGAGGATAGTTTTAGGGATACCAAATTGAGAAATAAAATGAAGGAGACAATCACTGGTTTTTTCGGCAGTTGTACTTCTGATAGGATAAGCGGCGGAAAACTTTGTGAGGTCATCCTGGATAGTTAAAATATATTTAAGTTTAGCAGTTCCAGATTCTGGGAGCGGACCAACAATATCTAAAGAAACTCGTTCAAAAGGAACAGTTGAAGTAGTAGTAATTTGCATGGGAGCTCTATTCACTTTACGGAGTGCTTTATTTGTTTGACAGGATGAGCATTCTTTTACATGATTTTCAATGTCACTACGCATGTTTTTCCAGTAAAATTGTTCGCGGATTCTATTAAACATTCGATTTGAACCAAGGTGACCTGCTACGGGTATGTCATGGTTTTCTTTAAGGATCTTTTTGACTTCACTTGGGTTAGGATAATATATTTTATTACGATAAATATGAATTTCAATACCTGTATTATTAAATAAGTATGCTAACATATTATAAATTTTTGAATAAATGTGACGGTCAAATGGATTTTTAAAATCGGTAATGCTTATTCTTTGTTCTTTTTCTGGATTTGACATAAGATGATTCCTAAATGATTTTATAGTTTCAAATATATCGGGATGGCTACAGTCATCAAAATGATGCACTTTTATAAATAAGAAGACATATTGTTTATTATTATGCGTAAGGGTTTTAAATGAGTGAAGAATTCTTTCAGATTCAATAAAAGATTTGGATTCAGGGCAGCTTGACAAGATGTCCTGCACATAAGGTATGGATTCATCAAGATCCAAAGAAGTAGGGATTACAATTATTTTATTTTGTGTTTTCAATAAATTATCATTATGTTCAATTATAGGGGTGTTACAGGAAATATTTGATTTCAGGAATTTAGAATAATTATCATTTATTTCAGGTTGAGAGTTTGATCGGCTGGTAGAAGGCTGCGGATCTACTGAATAGTTATTTTGATATGTTTCAGATATTGCAGCTGGAGGAGTTGAAGATATAGGAGTTTCACGAACAGTTGGAGGTTGAACATCAGTTGATTTTAAAGATTTAGAAGATGTAGTGGGATTAGGAGATAATAAAAGATTGTCGTTTTCTAGGAGGTCGATTGAAGGTAAGCCATCAAAATTGATTTGTTCATTTTCAGAGATTTCGATATTCAAATCGTCTAAGGTCAAAGGGCTAAATGGAAGATTTTCATCAGTAGGATTTTCAGGTACAGGAGGAACAGGATTTTCAGGAGGAGACGAAGCCTTGGTAAATTCTTCAGAATTTCCATGAGTAATTGGATGGACAGGATATCTTGAGAGGGCATCGGCTGCAGAATTTAATTTCCCTTTTTGATATATAATTTCATATTCAAATTCCTCTAATTGGAGACGCCACCTTTGCATTTTACTGCTGGGATCTGAGTGATTAAAAAGCCACTTTAAAGGACGATGATCAGTGACTATGTAGAATTTTCTGCCAAAAAGATAAGGGCGAAAATTTTTGCAACCAAAAATTATTGCCAGAAGCTCCTTTTCAGTAGTGCTATAGTTGAGTTCATTTTTATTTAATGTTCTGGAAGAGTAAGCTATAGGATGATCCTTGCCAATAGGACCTTGAGAAAGAATGGCAGAGATAGCATAATTGGAAGCATCGCAAGTAAGCGCAAAAGGTTTAGTAAAATCAGGGTAAGCAAGGACAGGAGCGGAAATCAATTTATCTTTCAATGTTTCGAATGCGAGCTGTTGCTCGTTTGACCAAACAAAAGGAATATCTTTTTTCAAAAGAGTGGTGAGAGGCTTAGACAATTTAGAAAAATCGGGAATAAATCTTCTGTAGTACGATATGAGTCCTAAAAAGGATTTTATCTCTTTGGGACATTTTGGGACAGGAAATTCTTGAACAGATTTGGTTTTATTGGGATCAGGTTTTAAACCATTTTCAGTGATAACATGACCTAAATAACCGACTTCTTTTCGTAAAAACTCACATTTATCAGGTTGTAATTTCAAGTTGAAAAAACGGAGTTTTTGGAAAACTGCTGCAATGTTTTCGATATGGCTTAGTAAATCATGCGAGTAAATTACTACGTCATCAAGATATACAAAACACTTTTCGCCTTGAAGACCAGTAAGTACATTGTTCATTAGACGTTGAAATGTAGATGGGGCATTCTTTAAACCAAATGGCATACGACAAAATTCAAAATGGCCTTGTGGGACGCTGAAAGCTGTTTTACAGGAGTCTTTGGGATTCATTTTAATCTGATGGAAACCAGACGCAAGGTCAAGGGTTGAGAAGTATTTGGATTTACCTAATTGATCTAAAATTTCAGTTATGTTCGGAATAGGATAAGTTTCGCCAATGGTAATATCGTTTAATTTACGATAGTCGATTACGATACGCCATTTCTTTTTACCAGATGCATCTAATTTTTT
Organism: Fabriciana adippe; assembly: GCA_905404265.1. NCBI lineage: Eukaryota > Metazoa > Arthropoda > Insecta > Lepidoptera > Nymphalidae > Fabriciana > Fabriciana adippe. The sequence goes on along the minus strand of FR990001.1, from coordinate 7,636,208 downwards.
TGGAACTATCCAAATAGGAGAAGACCAAGGAGAAAGTGAAGGTTGGATGATATTTTGATTCAACATTTTATCTATTTGTGTTGCGACTTCATGTTTGTGGACCTCGGGAAATCTATATGACTTGACATTGATTGGTTGATCAGTGGTAGTACGGATTTGATGTTCAATAGCATCAGTTGAAGAAAGCTGATCACCAGGAAGATGGAAAATATCTGAATATTTACTACATATATCGCGTAAGGCTTCGGATTCTTCACGGTTTAAATGTGAAGTTCTTAAAAGTTTTAGGACTTCTTGAGTTCTGTTCAGACAATTTTGTTTATTTTGATTTGTCTGTTTATTATTTTTAACTGCACTATCCTGGTAATTTTCAATGGGATGTAAAGTAAGTTGGAGATTAGAATTTAATTCTGTAGCTTTTTCAGAAGTATTTAGTATTATAAGATTTATTCTATTATTATCTTTAACTTTTACCACACAATTCGCTATCAAGAGGGAGTCTGTGAGATGTTCATCAAGAAGAAGACCTTCTTTTATTTCAGGGTTACTCACTGAACATTCTACTATGATTTCTGAACGAGCTGGAATGTGATAAACAGGATCGTTGAAGATGAGTTTAATTTTGTTTTTGTCAATGTTAAGAGTTTTACGGTTATAGTTAATATTAGATTGATAATGGGTAAGTAAATTATTACCAATTATTCCATCATAAGTCAAATTTATTTTATCGACAACGTGAAAATTGAATGGAATTGATTCTTTGCCAAAGATAAGCATAATATCAATATCACCGATAGTAGGGACGGCTTCTTTATTATTATCTATACCTTTTAGTTTTAATATATTATCTTTTCTTAGTTTCAAGTGCGGAGAATGTAATGAGGTCTTTTTAATAAGACTGATAGAAGAGCCAGTATCAACGAGAAAGGTAAGTGGTTTATCAGATACAGAAGTTTTAAGAAGGACATGAGGTAAGGACATCTTTGAGGGATCACATGTTATTTCATATATTTTTTCATTTTTTGTAACCATTTCAGGGACTGCATCAACATTTCCAGAATCTTTTTTGGCAATGTTTTTATTTTGTTTAATACAGAGTTTCATCTGAGGATGCTTTAGAGCATTTTGAAATTTGGAATTAATAGGTTGTTTTTTTTCATCAACACTAAAAGAATCGTGGGAATTGACGCATGTGGAAGATTTATAAATGGTGTCATTGGAATCATTGGGACATTTGTTACTGGACTCTACGAGACACCGTCGGGAGTCCTTTAATTGTTTAAATGATCATCATTTTCAATAGTGTCATAATGCTCTTGAGAATCATAATTTTGAGAGTCATAACTTTGAAAATCATGATTTTGGAAATCATAATCTTGAGAATCATAATTATGAGAGTCGTATTCTTGAGAATATTCAGGTACTTCAACCTGTTCGTCATTGTCATTTATGAAATGGACGCGAGTGGGTTGACCACTAAAAGGTTTTTTGTTAAAATTATTTTGAGATTGTTGTTGCAATTGATTTGGGATTTGGTGTTGAGGTTGGTTAGTTGGGAATCGAGAGGGTTTACCTCCATTATTAAAATTTCCATGATTAAATTGACGCTTTTTACAATTTTCTATTGTATGACCTTGACTTTTACAATAACGGCATATTGGTATTGAAAATTGGTTGGGATTTCGTTGTCTATTACTAATATTATGTATAACTGGTCTAAAACTACTTGATCCTTGAGGAGGACGCTGTGGAGTTGAATGATTTTGGACATTTCGCCTATGTAAAAGTTTTTGAATTTTTTCTTCTGATGTTGCGAAATTGATGGCACTATTAAGATTCACTGGATTTTTACCTCGAACAAGGTTAGAAATGTTAGGTTTAAGGCCAAGTAAGAATGTGTGAAGCGCTAAGTCTTCCATTGCTGCTAAGCGACCAGGTAATTCTAATTTCTTTTTATTTGACAGGGTAACTTCGGTGAGCAATTTAGATAAGCAGGTTTCTAAGCGAAGAGAAAATTGAGTAACCGATTCATTAGATAACTGATGGCATTCTTGAAGGTCCAAAAGCAAATGCGCATAGTGTTTAGTTTCGCCAAATTGACTAGTGAGAAATTCGCTCAGTTGTTTCCAGTCCTCAAATTCTTTTATAGAGCACGCTGCTTCCGCTTTACCCTCTAATTGTGAAAGTATATATGTAAGTAAAATTGGCTTTTGATTATCTGTCGCTAAATCATATGCACTTTGGCATAATGAAATGAAAGAATTTAATTTTTCCCGTGAGCCATCAAAGGGTTTGATAAATTTAAATAATGTTCCAATAGCAAGGGATTCGCTTTTCTGTTCTGCTTTGACTGACATTTTATTTATTTATTGAATTAAGCAAAAGAATTAAAATAAAATATTGAACAATAAAAGAATTAAGTTAATGTTGATTCGAAACGGTGTAATAGTATGACATAAATTTTAAAAAGTTATTGGATACTTAATAGTATTGTGTGATTACAGTAGTCACACCTGCGTTCTCACGTCGAGTCTAGTAATGTGATATGAGCTTTAGTTGCAAATAACGTTATATGTAAATGTTTTAATTCACAGTCCGACGAATATCACGAACATGATGCTTAGCTATTTCAGGGACGAATATTTATACTTCGAGATGAATTTCTTAAAATGGACTCGGAGATATCTTCTTTTCACGACACAGAGTTTATATTCTTCTTCACGATACAGAGTTCATATAAAATTTCAGGATACAGAGGTTGCTTCTTCACGACACAGAGTTTATATTCTTCTTCACGATACAGAGTTCATATAAAATTTCAGGAAACAGAGGTTGCTTCTTCACGACACAGAGTTTATATTCTTCTTCATGACACAGAGTTCTTATAAAATTTCAGGATACAGAGGTTTCTTATTCACGACACAGAGTTCATATTTTATTCACGACACAGAGTTCTTACTCTTATTCACGACACAGAGTTCATGTAAAATTTCAGGATACAGAGGTGAGTTCTGCGAAATCGACGACACTGCTCGGAATTGAAAATTATGACGGAGACGACCGAGGATAATTCTTATCCCACCGCTGCCACCAAATTTGTTATGGGATTTTAATTAAAGCACTTTTTAAAAAAATGATTTTTATTTATTGCAATTAATTACAATTTAATTATGGGCAAGTGTCGCCGAACGCGGTTGGAATAGAACTAATTAAAGAGACAAAAGGTGTAACCTTATTAATGTAATTGTGCTGACTATGCAGCGTCTCTTGCAATTTACCTAACATAAAATATATATAACAGATCGCTTAAATTAAATTTGTGTTCCTTATATCTTTAAGAACAAGAAATTTTATACAAACTTATTTTTGCAAATAATAAAGTATGCGTAGCGAAAAACTTTATTTGTTTTCGTAAGTTTATCGCGGGCGAAGCCGCGGGTTCTGCTAGTAATACATATTTTGAATAGTTGAAACGAAACACCTGACAATTCAATCAATTATAATTGATTTATAGTGTGGCATAATTATTATTATAGTCTATTCCATACTAACTATTAAACGTACCTAGGGAATAACCCGAGCGAAGCGAGGGTGAGTCCCTAGTTTAAATTATATCTAACATGGTAATTGTTTTCTAAAGAACTACCTCTATAAAAATATTTTTTTAAGTTTTTGGATTAATTATAATACGTACGTTAATTAGTACGTTAATTTCGTCTCAAAATAAACACAAGTACATACCTTCTTGTGAAATGGGTAGTAACTGAAGGGACTCTACTTATACTTATCTATACTATAATAAAGCAGTAACTTAGCGAAATCTGTACATGAAATATTTTTTAAAAACAATGACTGTAACGTATTATGTATACGATATAGACCCCAAAATAATAGTTATTAATTTTTTTGTCTGTTTGTCTGTTTGTCTGTTTGTCTTTTTGTCTGTTTGTCTGTTTGTCTGTACGCGTTTCACGCAAAAAGTAATGAACCGATTTCAACGAAATTTTGTGAACTGATAACTTATTACTCGGGTCAACATTTAGGATAACTTTTACTTTTGGAATATCTTTTTTTCCCGCGGGAAATCGCAATAACTGGTTTTATCGAGTCCTCCTTAGGAACCCTCCGCTGGCTAAACCTAAAGACATACATCAAAACAATGTACTAAAAAATTGTAGATCTTGAAAAGGCCAACAGAAATATCTACAACAGTATATGTCTATCTCTCAAGGTACACTCGCATACCTATTCTTATCTATACCTATAGCAAAACTAACATAGTTAAATCGATGTGCGCGTTTCACGCAAAAAGTACTGAACCGATTTCAATTAAATTTTGTATAGTGATAGCTTATCACTCGAGTCAACATTTAGGATACCTTTTACTACAGGCACATTTTTCGTTCCCGCGGGAAAACGCAATGACTGGTTCTATCGAGTCGTCCTTAGAAGTTTATATGGCTAACGCTGGCTGAACCTTAAGAGATAAATCAAAACAATGTACTAGAAAATTGTAGGTCTTAAAAAGTTCTACAGAAAAGTTCTCAACGGTATATGTCTATCTCCTAAAGTACACTCGCTATAACTATTTTTATTCACTACTCGCGACTCACAGGCTGACTTATCAACGTTTAGCTCAGTTCAGCAGTGAAACGTAACTAGGGACGAACCCGAGCGAAGCGAGGGTGAGTCGCTAGTTTAATGAATATTTCTTTATTTACAGATGGCGGGGAAGATTATGTTGATAGCGTCATTATCGCTTTTCAGTATTACGTATTGCATTGAGGGTGAGTACATAACTCCAGGGCTAGGAACTCGTTAAAAAAATCTTTGAATTGAAATTGGATGAAAAAATTGAATTTCGTACTCGATTCTATAGCCCGCGTCGACTTAGAAACTTGAAATTTTCTGAATTTTCTGGAACCTACAGCACTTGTCAAGGGACCAAGAGAAAAATAACGATTATTTTGGATTATATTTTTATTTAAAAAAAAACCGTATTTCACTTCTAATATTGTACCCGATACCTCTGGCCCGAGTTGACTTAGGGATTTGAAATTTTCTGGAGACCTCTTACCCTTGTCAAGGGACCGAGAGAAAAAATCGAAATGCCACACCAGTACCACTTGTTTACACCCTTATATGGTGATCCAAAGTTAAGTGTTGATTCCTCATAGTCAAATAACATATTGCGATTATGCAAACGGTTTTTATTTACTCATATGTTATTTCAACTGATTATTATATGAAATGATTACTTATAAATATTTTACGTATAATTTTTTTTAATTTGTATAATTAATAGAAAGGACGATCCGATGTGGACCATACACGTGCCGCAGTGACCAATCGTGTGTGAAACAACAGTGCGTCAATCCTTGTGAAGCAGTACCCTGTGGAAATAATGCCAATTGTGATGTAAGTGAATGCCTGATTACTAAAAGGACACTTGTTACCAAATTTTTTTCTAAATAAAATTTTACAGGAGATAAAAAAAACATAGTTTTGAAAGCTTAAACGTCTGACATTTGATTTTAATAAATAATACTAAATATGTAGGTAGCTATGTATTTCAGCAAAAGTCATAGCATTTTACCTTATATATTTTAATAAATAGTATAAAATAAAGATGGACAAGTGACCTTTTATTAATTAATCATTTATTAGAATATTTGTGTGGTGTTAAAGGCCAAAGGGGCACATGTTTATGGCATCATGTGCCCTGAGCACTAGTGTTGCCCATCGAGAGTCGACTATCGATAGCGTATCGATAGTTAATCGATAGTGACCGATAGTTAAAATATCGATAGTTCTATCGATATTACCGATACTATCGATAGTATCGATACTATCGATAGTTTCAACTATCGATAGTAGCTCATTTTTCAATAGCCTAGTTAAAAAGAAAGAGGAAGTGGAAAGACGAAGGTGGCAGTACACAAATTGTTTTTTTATACTGACTTTCATCTAATTACATTGCTTTTAAAACTTACCTAATACTATCGAATTGAGCTACTATCGATAGCTGACCATCGATACCATCGATATTATTTTATTTCGAAACTTCAATAGTATCGATAATATCGATACTATCAGTTGTATCGATAATATCGATAGTAGGGCTTTTTTAGATGAAAACTATCGATAGTGAAACTATCGATATTTCGGCAACACTACTGAGCACTGAGCATAATGAGCGATAAAAACGGCAGGCGACGTGACATTGACAGTTGATAAGATGCATTCGGAAATAATTGTTAATAGGGTACATGTCCTTGGACAAGTGGCTTTTTAGTATTTAACCGTATATTCACAGCCCTGTAATTGTATGGTTCGAGCTCGGACAAGTGCCGTATCAATACAAACTATATAAATAGAGATAAAAAAGTGACAAGAGCCCTTTTAGTAATTAGACATTCAAGTATTCTTGATTTTATTATTGCTTAGATACTTCATTTCAGTAAGTCTATATTATATTTATAGTATAGTCTATATTAACTTTAAAATATATTTTATAGGTCTATCGTCATGTTCTAGAATGCTCATGTCGTCCTCGGTACACCGGAAATCCTTACGTATCATGTATGCTGATTGAATCTGATGAAGAATAAATAAAAAAAATATTGGAACCTAAATACAAGTAATAAGTTATATAACAAAATTTATTAATATGTTATTGTATTCATTTATCTTTCTTTTACCTATTTAATTACATATTGTTACGTTCTGTGAGTTCTGGGATCGGAAATTAAAGCACGTCTTTTGCATTATGGATGTTTTATTACTTTTGAATCACAAAAGTAACTTAAATTGCCTTTTACTAACACACGCAATACGTACACAGTTCTGGCTAAATTCAGTCTCTGAACACTATTTTTAACACACTAGATACACTTTCACAATAACTTCACTCCACTTTTTCACTTTTTGTATTTCTTCTCAGCCTTCTCTTAAATTCTGACTCCGAAATTCAACTGAACTCTCCACACACTGCTGACCTTTTTATATGCATAGTAAACAAAGAACATTCTATTATGCGAAATCTCAAATCTTTTCTAGTAATTTCAATTGCTTTCTGGAAAATGTTTTTGTCCCACGGCAATTTACAATGAACTGTTCTTGTTATTTAATTATTGTCATGCGTTGATAACTGTCTTATAGCTGATGTACACATTGGGTCAAGGTGCTGGGCCAGCATGTTGGGTCAACGTGTAGAGACTTAGTTGGCGGTATGTTAGTAGTTGGTGGTAACATTGGCCAACCGAGAAGTGTCATTGACATTGGTTTAGACCAGTGTTCCGCAAACTTTTAGTGTTCAAGGCTTATTACATAATATTAGTCAACATTTATTATTAATCAACAAACCTAAACTTTATATTGCAGAATAGGTATTCAATGCGAAACATAAGCTTGTTTAATTGAGCATAGGCGGTCCAAATTTGGAGTAATCGTTGACAGGGCTGCTCTCATCTCTTTGTCGATCGTCCTGAGGCGTTCCTTTTTTTTGGTTTTTATTGTGGTAAGAGTTGAAAATCCTAATTTACATAAGTAGGTCGTTGCAAATGGCAAAAATATTGCAATAGCATGCTTAGAAAGCAGAGGATATTCATTTTTCACAGATAGAGAGCCAAAAATGTTCTAAATAAGTTCAAATAAGCTTCTAAAATGTTCTACAGCTACAAATATAGCAAATAAATAGCAATATATTAATACAGCTTCAAATATAGCAAATAATATAGCAAATAAATGCAATAGCAAATAAAGCAATAATTCTCTGTCATATGTGCTATAATTCTATTGTGTATATATATATACTCAAAATAATTTCGTAGAAAAATAGCCTAAAGGATACCATTTCCCATCTATGTATTGTTGTAATACAGAACCTATACAGTCATTTGATGCACCAGCAAATAGTGCGAGTGGGGCGTTCACCATAGGAAACGATAACGTGACTGCGTTCGTTATACTATTCTTACATTGTAAGAATGCTTGTTCAGCAAGCGGTGTCCATTCTATCAATGTTTTGTCGTTATTTTTAGCCTTATGAATATATTTATTTAATGACTCTAAGTATTCTACTACTTTGAAATTTGACAACGCCTAAAAATTTTACTTAATTGGATTTGGCTAACGTTTTGAGGTTTGGGATAGTTAACAATTGCTTGTACCTTGGCTTCTAATGATTTTATACCTGTTGTAGTAACTTTATATCCTAAGAATTCGATACTAGTGGTTTTGAAAGTACATTTCTCTAAAATAGTAATGCTAAATTCGCTCAACCGTTGAAATACCTACTAATTCTAGTTGTTCCAAATGTTAGGTCATATTTTCCGAACTTATTAAAATATCATCAGCATAACAGTATAAAAAGTCTAAACCGGATAACACTGTATTTATCATGAAACACTGAAAGGTTTGTGCTGCATTTCTCAGACTGAAGGTCATTCGTTCGAATTCGTATAACCCGAATTTCGAAACGAGGAAGAACGGCAACTAAAAGTATCTGTTTTATGATTTGTTTACCTTTACTTTTAAAACTACCTAAACCGATGAAGTATAAATAAAATCTCCCGATTTCTCTCGATTTTTTAGCTGGCAAATTTAACGATTTTTTATTTTTCACTTTTGCAACACTCATAGGTTGACCAGTGTAGACAACTTTGGGGTTTTCCCCCCATATTTAGGGGGAATTTAATTTATTTAGGGGGAATTGCACCGGGGATTTTTTAGGGGGAAAAATATTTAGGGCTTTTTTTGAGGTTTATGAAGTTTCGTTTAAAGACTTGGAAAAATCATATATCTTTCAATATCATTTGCATCATTTATTCTTTTTTTTTTATTATTTTCAAAGCTATCTATAAAATTTATTATTATTATTAAATACTTATATGTAAATATTATTATAGAAAATTATTTAAAACAAAAAAATAGAATTAAATTTTTTTATAGATTAGATAAAAACCTACATTTTTCAAATTGTTAGTTAGGGGGTTTTAGGGATTTTTGAAATTACTTTTAGGGGGATAAAATTTTAAGTGTTGGCAGCACTGGCCACTGAAGTTGACATTGACAGAAGTGCAGTTCACAATATTGACATGGGTGACATTCATATGATTTTCTTTCTTAAAAATATATTGACGTATAATGAGTGGTGTAAAAACGTTTGTAAAATAAAGTAAAAATATTGCAACCGCCCGTGTATCAAAAAATGTCCGCAAGTAAATTAGACGCCGTTTATCGAAGTATACTTTTAACGAAATTTTTTACCAAAGGTTGGGGAAAACCAGAAAATTTAAAGAGGTATCAGTAGTTTTTAATATGCCGTATCTTTTTTTACATACTGTTGTATGCTTTAAAACTCTTTAAACCAAAAAAAAATATGTATATCTATAAATTACACGATTTATAACATCATGTTTTTAGGTTATTTGAGTTTAGAAAAGTAGTGTCAAACCGTGACGAATGCTTTAAATTAATTGAAAGAGATTATCCAGTGACCATTACAAAGGTAATTTATAGCTCTTTACTTTTATTTTCTGCAACTTACACTTAAGCATATTATGATTGGTTGTTTACTTTTCCAAATCAGGAACAAAAACTCTCAGACTGTCATATGCTAGAAGGATATTTTTTAACACCGTTGGAAAAGTATCTGCCAGGCATAGTACCCCAAATAGCTCAAAAGGCACATTTCCAAATACTATTACCAGAACAATGGCCCGATACTCGCTGTAAACCTGTATGCTTACATTTAGCAGGAACTGGAGATCATGTGAGAAATTCCTTAAATATACTAATATATAATGTACATTATGTTTATCATTGCACACATTTTATTAAAAAGTTTTACAAAGAAGAAAGTTGAATAAAGTACTTTGAAATACTAAGTTGTTATATTAATTGAATCAAATTATGTAACGTAATAGTTATTTAATTATTACTGACATTATGGTATGAAAAATTAATAAAATAAAAAGTATTGATGATAATTCATAACTTTTATTGGATCAAAAAATTGGAGTTAAAACAATTGCTATATACACTTTATTATTATATATTATTATTATTTATTACATACATTTAAAAATAGTTAAAAAAATGTTATAACCTCTTCAATAATAGCCACAGATTTTTTTATTTATATTAAACCCTAATGTAGTGATGAAATATAATTACATTCTAATATTATTCAGATATTTTTAACTTGTTTATATCAAGTACATATTTTGGCTGCAGTTATACATTTACAGCTTCAAATTACAAACAAGTCATCAATTATGCATGTACAGCTGTGTCATCTATTTACAACTAATAATAAATACATTATTTATATTTACTGTATTACATATATGATATTTGAGAACAAAATCAGGTTAAATTATCAAAATATATTATATTGTAAATAGTTTGAATGAATTTTAATATTTAATTTTGTTAGTTTTTTTGGCGACGGAGAAACCTAATGGTTAAACCTTTATTGAAAGAAGCCGGTATTGGAGGAATAATTCTTGAAAATCCTTTCTATGGACTTCGAAAACCTACTGATCAAGTGTAAGTATTTCAGTGTTATTACTTTATCTAACATAGATTCAGCCTTTTCATGGTCTTATTGATAACTCACTTTCATGTCAATTGGGATGTATTATCGAGATGTAACATCACTGTGTTTTGATCATCATCAAGGACTTACTAAAATTAATTCAAATAAACATTATAATACATGTATTATATATATAATACATGTATTATATATATATAGTACATATATTATAGATATGTGAAGTTATCTACTGAAGATAACTTTAAATACCACAAATGGTTAAAGTCACTGAAGTTTCTTTTATTATAGCTAGTGACTCACCCTCGCTTCGCTCGGGTTCGTCCCTAGGATATAGTAAAATGAATATAGTATGTTATCCTTAAGAGATAGACATATGCCATCGTGGACTTTTTTGTAGACCTTTTTAACGTACAATACTGTAGTACATTATTTTGATCTATCTCATAGGGTTCAGCCAGCATTTGCAATGTAAGCGCAAAAAATTATGTTTATTTACGACTTCACATTAGAAACCTCTAAAATTATCAGTGTTTCTCTACTATATTATGCATGTATTATACATATAAACCTTTCTCTTGAATCACTCTATCTATTTAAAAAACCGCATCAAAATCTAACTAAGCATATTATTTATTATATCTATTTAAGCTATCGATCTAAGCATATATAGGGACAGACAACGGGAAGCGACTTTGTTTTATACTATGTAGTGATACTAAATTAATTTTATTATAAATGCAAATACTTTAGTCATTGTATAGCATTGTAGATATTTTGATTGTGTAATTTATAGGCGGGATGTAACATACTATCGCAGAAACATACTGAGACAATATCACAGGCAATGCTTAGTTATTGTATAAACTATTTTGTGTTACAGTCGATCATCACTTCATAACGTATCGGACATATTTGTAATGGGCGGTTGCTTGATCCTGGAGTCCTTGGTGTTGTTCCACTGGTGCGAGCGAAACGGCCTCGGACCGTTAGGAGTTACAGGACTTTCTATGGGCGGGCATGTGAGTTAAGATAGTATTATAAAATTAGCTTCAAAACTTCAAAACTTATAAATCAAGAACTAAGATTTAGTTTCATTTACCTATGGCTTATGAATTTAATAATTTATTTTAAATTAAAGACTGTTATGTTACAATTGATATATTTTTTAACATGTTTTAAACTCTGCAGATGGCGTCCCTCGCAGCAACAAACTGGCCAAAACCTCTTGTATTAGTACCGTGCTTGTCCTGGTCTACGGCGTCTGCTGTTTTCTTACAGGTAAATAATATTAACGTATATGATGTGATAATTTACTCCGCGAATATTTTGAATCAAATCGTTTCCGAGCTGAGTCCCCAATTCGTATTAACTAAAATGATGCAATCCATGTAGAGTTAAAAGAATATATATATCTTTTTAATTTTTTATTTTTTTTATTTTAGGGCGTCATGTCTCAATCCATTAACTGGGATCTCTTAGAGGATCAGTACCTATCTGATGGTGTCTATAGAGAAAAACTGTCAAAAATGGTGACGATAGTTGACGAAGCATTTCTTGCCGGAAAGAAATTTGCGCGCACTTATTCTGAAAACATGGAACAAAGCCCACCCCACAACTCTCAAAGAAACACGCAAGATTGTGTAATAGACTCAATTAATTGTAATACATTTAAAAGTTTGGACATAACGTATAAAGAGTCTAGAAGTGCCAAAAGTAGTGCTCAAGTAGATAATCATGTAGAATTAAAACCTAAGGTGCCTAGTAATGTTAGTGTGTCGAATACGCAGGAGGTAGATTTGAAAGAAGACTTGAAAAGGCTGGTAGATGATAATAAAATAAGTAAACTTTTATACGAAAAACTTACGTCGAATAAAAATTTTGAATTGGAACTGCGAGATATTGACGATATAAATAAATTACACGATGGTAGAATCAAGCAGCTATTACTAAAAATAAAAGGGGGCAAGTATTGTTTTATGATTAATAAAATGTAACTTATATTTTATGCATTCATTTGATTCAAACTGTATTTCCTTACAGATCTTCAAAAAGAAAAAACTGACCAATTGAAGAAATCTAGTGATACAACAACAGTGATGCCAGATGTAAATAACATCAAAACAACGAAAAGAATTTTAAATGTTGAAAAAGATAATACTATTACCGAAAATAAATCACAACTAGCAATAAAAGATAAAGAAAATATTAATGCATTAGTTCCAAAGGAAGGAAAAATCGATAAACCAGAACGAAAGTCTTGGAATGTATCAGACCTTACATCAGATCTTTGGGTCAATTTGCCTTTCATGAAGCCGAGTGGGAAAAAGATAGATATAAGCAAAATACATTGGAGAGACAGAGAGGCACTACAGTTCATGCGAGGAATCATGGACGAGTGCACGCATTTGAGCAACTTCTCTGTACCTTTCGATACTTCTTTGATTATTGGTAATATTTTCTTTATACAAATGTTTAATCTCTAATTTTTTTAAGATTTTTAAAATTTTTTTGAGCGAAACCCTAATTCTTTTTCTAAAATAAAAGTAGCCTAAGTTACTACTTTTAATATCAGCTATCTGCCAGTGAATGTCCCGTTAAAATTGGTCCAGCCGTTTCGGAGATTAGCTGAAACAGACAGACAGACAAAAATTTTAAAAATTGTGTTTTTCTTATAAGTATCGAATATAAATCCATATGCATTTAGTATAAAGGTGTTATTTTGACATTAGAAACAGACACTTCAATTTTATTTATCTGTATAGATTAGAAAAAACAAATAATATTTAGTGTCTTTAATCTTCATTTAAGTTTCAATTACAAGAATAACTAGTAATTTTGGTGATACGGAATCTGTAAAATACGATATTACATCAAATATATTCATAAAACATTTATAATAAAAAATATTTTCCTATATGCTACATTCCTTTCATTAAGTGAAAATATCGGTAAAATAAAAAAGTGCTCATTATCAAACCATAAAAGTATGAAAAAGCCATACTGTTTTATTTAAGTCAAACTATATGAGATAAGATTGGACGCATAAGTTTACTCTCACTCTTGAGATAACATTTTCAAGGCCAAATATTTTGGCACCGTTTAGGAATTTTAAGTAAGCTCGCCTTTCCCAACTACGCAATTTATAATAATTCTTATGATTATTATTTATCATACAATAAATAATATTTTATTATACAATATACGGTAGCATCTGCCTGCAGCTTCGCCTGCGTAATTTACGTATATAATATATTGTTCCGGTTTTAAAAGTCGTAACATTAGTTGTAAAGCCTTACTTAATAATTAAGTTATAACGTTCTAGAAATTAACTCGTTCAAAAAAACAAACGAAAAACTTCGGATTTATATATTAATATCAAAGTTCTGACATCCCTCTCGTGGAGAATTTTGAAAAAAAAAAACTTAGCGTATGCTTATCTCTTTATCAGGAGCCATAATATACAATTACATGTTCATATTTTTATTAATGACGAAATCTCGATATTCTCACCATCTTCTACTTTTCAACCCCACTGTCAACAAATTTTAATTAGAATTATTTCCAATTTTAATCACATTGGAAAATGACAGATTCCCATTCAAACATCCAATACCTTGGGTTGAATTTTTAAATATCCTTTCTTGACTATATCTAATCTTTCTGAAGAATCTGCCTGCCAAATTTAGAGTTTATATTATCGGAAATGATTTATACAATCTGAGATTTCGTGATTAATCAATTAGTAGGGGTGTCACGAAGGATGCGGTCGCGTCTCCAGCCAAGTTCAAGCCAAAGGAAGTGGCGACGCAGCACCGTGCGTGTATATATATATATATATATATATATATATATACACACACACACAAACACACATATATATATATATATGTATACATATATACATACACACCCAGTTAGATCTCAATTCTTTTGTCGGTGAAGTAGACAACCACGCATATTCTTAATATTGAACTTGGCTCCCACTTTCACATTTATGTTTTTGATGGGATTATAAAATGTATAGATAATGATTTAATTGATATAATAAACAACAACTACCAGCGGTGTGCGCGAAGCACGACGCGTACGTGCCGCGCGACGACGTGGGCACGCTGGAGGAGATCTGGCCCGGCGCGGAGGTGCGCTACGTGGACGCGGGTCACGTCTCCGCGTACATACTGCATCAGTCGCTTTTCAGGTACTACAATAATTAAGTAATAAATTATTAAGGGTTAAGTAGGTATGTATTTAGCCCTTTTTCAATGTCTCAATGCTGTACATAAGCTTACCCTTAAGACCACCACCAAGTGTCTTGTCCTCAATCCTCATGTCATTCCAAAAGTTGCTAGGTTCTCTCAGACATGCATGTTTCCTCGCGGTGTTATCTTTCATCTTTAGACAAATGGACAATATCAGCGGAACTTGAACCAGTTTCACTTGGTTTTCCAATCGAGTGTGTTACCATGGAGCTACCACTGCCTACATATATAGTAATCTATAGTAGTAAGTTACATTTTAAGCTTATTTTTAATATCGGTGTTTCATCAAAATAATATACTAATGAAATCATTTTAAGAACGCTTAGTTTACATTACAAATCTAATGGCATAAAATTTATAAATTTTTATACCATTGTTAGATTAGCAATTTCATATGTAAACTTGTATTTTCTCTATGCGTTCATTGATCTATTTTGTTATATGTTGTTTTCTGATTTGTCTATTAGTTAAAGGCTTCTCGATACTAAATAGGTAGATTTCCGTAGGTATTGGAACTAGATTCGTTATTCGATTTTATCATTTACTAGCGACTTACCCTCTCTTCGCTCGGGTGCGTACGTAGCGTTGCTACAGTTTAATAGGAAGATCTTTTAAGAGGAATAATTCTGTAATACACTGTTTTCATATAACTTTATTAGTTTACGAGGCGCAAGCCCATAAAACTCGTAGTCCGCATGGTTTTTTTCGACATCTTCAACGATCACCGTCATATTTCAGCCAAGTTACACAAAACTCTAATAAATTATACATCTAAATTTTCCTCATGAAACACTCGCATCTATTTGTGAAAACATATGAAAATCCGTTCAGTAGTTTTTGAGTTTATCGCGTTCAGACAAACAGACAGGCGCGGAGGGGGACTTTATAGTGTGTAGTGGATAAGACTAAGTTTGTTATGAAAACTTGGTTTTGACTTATTAGTTATTTTTTTATTTTCCAGATCTTGCATAAAGGAAGCCTTCGAGAGATCTAAGAAAAGATGGCAAGATGGAAAACACATAGCGTGACGATTGTCTCGCATCCATGTCCACACAAACACCCGCAAATATCTGTACTTACTATTAACATTCTACTAGTTAATTTATTAAATTTTAAAATAAAATTAAATAATCATTCTCTTTTTATATACAAAGAGAATCATGCGATTGTGATAGCCTGTTTTGCTCAGTGCTGTGAAATTTACATTTAATATTAAAGTAGTAATATAAAAATATATTAAAACTTATACATTTTAATCGAACTGTCATATCTTGAAAATTTATATTAAAAATTAATATCAAGAACTTTCGGTTGTTCTTAGATATAAAAAAATTAACTTAGCTGCGTCTATGTATATGCATTTTAACATAACGATTTTAAACAGTTGTTGTCAGAATTGTAGAGCTTATATATGGTGATACATAAATAATAGATTATATTATCGCCATTTTTTTCGGAGGAGTTTTTTTCTTCGTTTTTTTTTTAATATTGGATGTAGCTAAGCTAAAACTAGTTCCAAAAACGTTGTTATGAACTGTATTTAGAATACATTCTATTTTACCTAGAAATTCTAAAACTTTTAAAGAGATTGTTAAGTTTAAATTACTTTATTCATCTATGTAGTACCTTATTTTTAGTACATTGCTTGTTGACAATGTATTGTAAATTGTAATCGCTTTAGTCGTTTCAGTCTAGTCTCTTTGATTTGAACGCCATCCGATTCATGCACAAAATTGGTTTATAAAATGAATCACTTTTAACAGAATCGTATACTTTACTTTTCCAATTTTCAAGTACAAAATACGCGTTTTAACTTTTATTTGTAGTGTATTTAATTTAGATGTCGTTTATTATGAAATACTTGGAGGTATTTATTTATTGTAAACTATTTGTGAAACGTGTATAAGAAGTCTCTTTTGAGATGGTAAAAGAGTGAATTGTATTTTTATAAATACATTTATTTTACATTAACTTTTTGTTTCACTTTGCCTTTAAATAACCACTACTATCATATTATAAATCTAACAATCTGCTGATGAATTATTTGAAATTAAACAAATACAAACAATTTAAACTTACTTTTATTTATCAATATAACGTGTTTTAGCCTAAGAGTTCAGATTAAAAAAAAAACAGAGTAGGATGACTATCGTACAAGAGCCAGCCAGGACTAAGTATCCACCAGACGTGCGTCAACACGTAGAAAAAAATAATAATACTTTTGCACATATTCAAATAAAATTAGCACAGAATCAAAACATTACATAAAATAAAAACCCGCATCTCTTAATTTCGCTTCCTTTCTAAAAAAAAAAAAAACAACTTTTTTTTACCATAAAATATTATACATGTTTTACCGTAACAGTCCTTATAAAAAATGAAATTTTTATTTCACTTAAAACCTAGTGTAGGAAAAATCATTTAAATATTTCTTTCCAGTGATATCAATACCAATCCAAATGAGTAAAGTAATTATATTAGACTGGATATAAGCAACTGCTACCTTCGCACAAAATAGAGTTATATTTAAAAAATTAAACTACATTCCAACAACATTCCAAAGGTTTAACTTAAGTGTCTATAGTAGAATAGGAAATGGTGTATCCGATGTGTTATAAAATAATATATTTTATAATGTATGATTATTTACAAATCCGTTTCTATATATTTTATCACTACGCGATATATTTTTGGATAATCATTTTAAAGAAACAATTTATAGGCTGATATACTACATATACAAAGACGGAGTGACAATTAAAACTGCAAATTACTTATAAAAAGAACCATAATTTTTCCTTACTAAACTTCAAGCATTCTCAATAGGGAATATGCGTGTGATTTAAATAAAGATTAAATTTTTTTTTTAAATCTTCATTGCTTTTGAATTAAGCCTATACTAATATTTTTTAATGTAATATTTTTCGATTAAGAAAATAATTATTAAAAAGTGCAAATATAGATGGAAATTCAAAGTAGTTGAAACGCAACATTATTGGTTAGAGCGAATGTGACGTCATAGTATAATAAGTAAACAGAGCCAGTGTTGTCAATTTAGCAACAAAACCACTATAAATTGGCAACACTGGCTCTCTTATTATAGACTGACGACACGCGAAGCGCGCTAAAATGGCGGGCGTTTAAAGAATCCATATCGATATATTAAAAAAAAATCTTATACTAAATTTTAGTTTTTTTAGACCTGAATATTTTTTTACAAATATATGTATAACGATGTAAGCTATTGTATAAAAAATCATGCATATTCCCTATTGAAGTTTAAAGAGTCAAATCCGTTAGCATATATAAAAGTTTCAAAGTAAGTAACACTATATGATGAAGAGTTATATCGGTAATGCAAAGGACATCTTTTAAAATTAGGTCATTGATATCTAATTCTAAAATACAGTTTACACTGTAATGCACCGAACACACTCTAAGAATTGTTCTTTTATTTTAAATATTCATTCACCCAATATCGTTTGCGGGAGCACACTAAGCGTGAATAAATTGACTATACAAAGATTTGTCAATATAGATATTTAAAAAAATATATACGGTTTAGACGAAAAATTAGCAAAATTAACGAGTTTATAATAACTTTTAACTCCAAGACAATAACTCATTCTTTGAGACCATTTCAATGAGCCTAAACACGATATGTCTGCAGTATTTTAGTAAAAAATTGAGTGTCATCCAGATTCCAGGTGACGCTTCAGCATCAGGCCAAGGTTACCATAAAGTGGCAATGTCATTGAAGTAACGGGATACCGAGTTTCGAAAGGATAAAATCTGTGGAAGTTACTCAAATCTTATTACCGTCTAGAAAAAAGCTGCTAGCCTGCAAACGGCTGAATGGATTTTCTTGATTCATAGCTAAGAACATTCTCGATTAAGTCGCTTTCCATATACAAAAAAACGAAATTAAAATCGGTTCGTCCGTTTGGGCGCTACGACGACAAATACAGACATACATTACAAAGACATACACACACGTTAAACTTATTACACCCCTCTTTTGCGTTGGGGGTTAAAAATGTGATGTGAAAGAGAAACTTATCGTTCTAATACAATTTAAAACCACAAAGAGCTCCCAATTTTAAATTTAAATATTACCTTAAAGGAATTATTGTCCAATATTACATTTTAATATCTTGCATACATATACATTAAAAATCATAAAGAAGAATTAATTTAATAAAAAAAAAGCCTAACGTCACAAAACACATTAATCAATTTATTCACACTTACGTACTTCCATAAATTCGTTCGTGACCGTAACTTCTAAACCGAGTTTAACATTAAGACCATAATAATCGACCTTCTATATATATACATAATTATTTCTTAAGCAGCATATTTCTAAAGTCGTTGTTGCTGAGTGGTCGTTTTGAGTCGCCATTGCTCTGTTTTCCGTTGGAACTACTAGTATTACTAGTTGATGTTGACGGTGTTTGAAGGACGCGAGGTATAAAACTGCTCAGTTGAGTTCGCCGCCTGGAAGATAATGAATATTATGTATTTTAAATAAAACTATCTTATCGGATTATTTCGCGGATTTATTTTGATTTTTGGTTCCCGATGTTTGGAACCAAAAATCAAAATAAATAATCCGAAAAGATAGTTTTATTTAAAATGTCAAATATTGGCGTAAATCTTAGAAAGAATATTACGTATTCAAGGAAAGTACTTTTTACCAAACTGTACAAACGAGCTTATTGTTTATTTGACAACGCGTTTGTTTACATTTTTGACTCATTAATTAAAATTTTCTACTGGAGAATAAGTGATTTGGACACGTAGGATAAATGGTCAAGAGGATATACAAAGTTAAAATGAGTGTAAGACGAAGTATGGAAACCCTTCGGAGGACTTTTGAAGGCTATATATTTTTCACACTTATTCTTAAGTCTATTTATTATTACGTCTATATATTTAACCCTCAGGTCTCGACGAGCGTGTAAGAAAAGAATAATTATTAATTAACCGCATTGGTTGATTTCGAATGACGGATTATATTATTTACTGACAGATAACAAATATATAGGTAGTTATTAAAATACTGTCAGAAAAATATTATTTTGATATCATTTATAATAAATAAAATCATCCAGACCGGTTTCGTCCACGCAAAAGATATTATAGTACACTAGGGTACGCGCAGACACAGCGTGCACTTTCTATTCCTGTCACTCTCAAACTTTGGCGGGACGACAATTCGATAATTGTAGTGAGAGATCAGGCACATGACCAACTTCCTAACTCCGGGCTGTTACTAAACTTGGCACGTCCAGGTACTCGAACTCGGAACCTGCGGATCTACTGCCTTACATGCTAGCCTTTCGAGCACCGAGGCAGTTAGACTAGGACTAAGGATACACTCACATCGTAGTGGAGGGCCCGGAGTGGTGCGCGGCGGGCGCGGGGGGCGCGGCGCCGGCGCGCGCGGGCGGCGCGCTTATCGCCACTTCTATCTTCCTGTCCCCGACCAGAAGGCCATTGCTCTGCTTTACTGCATTCGATGCCGATTCTTCGTCTTCATAATCTACGTACGCTAGGCCTTTGGGTTTGCCATCTCTGAAAGTTAGGGTTATTTTATATTAATATACTAGCGGCTCACCCTCGCTTTCGCTCCAAGAAAACAAAAAAAAACCTATCCCACGGGAACCGTACATTTTTCCGGAATAAAAAGTAGCCTATGTGCACAGATCATATATAGAGTACAGATAGCGCATCCCATACAAATATTTGGACATCGCTAACTCACGCTATTGGGCACACTATATTTTTTTTGTCCTAAAATGATAATAGATGGCGCAAGTGAGAATTAAAAATAAGGCGACATCTAGCAACTCTAAATGATAGATGGCATTAAAAGCTAAGGGTATCTATCCCCGAGCTGCCGCTGCGCAATGTTGTAGGTAACTATGTAAGGTCTCTCAAGGCTACTATGACAATTCAAACTATATTTTTAAGATATTGTCTTTGAGTGCTACAAAACTTTTTATTATATTGAGCGCCATCTATGAACACAGTTTACATAATTATTATCAAAGATCGTGCTATCACAATGTAGTACCCATTATTGCCGCCAGAAATATAACGATATTATTGAATTTTATAAAACTTCAAAAACATTATACTTTTGTCCATTACTTCCTCTTTTCTTACTTTAGGTTTTTTTTTAAAGTTAGAATATATGCTTTTTGCATTTAATTTTTTTCAAATTTTGAATTTAACATGAACATAAAAAACAAATCGATACATACAACGCCATCTATTATCATTTTTTTAACTAATTTCACTTTGTTCGTGATGTGACCCCATGCTATGTGTTATTCCAGACTATAATATATCCCTGTGACAAACTTCATCCAGATCCGTTCAGCCGTTCTGGCGTGAAAGAGTAACAAACATCCATACTCACAAACTTTGAAAAAACATAATATTAATACGGATAAACTGTGAAATCTAAAAATTTCATTTTGTAATGTATAAAAAAGGATGATTTTTTCTCGCTCTAATCTGAACAATACAAACTCGAAATTAGATACCATCGATTTCATGGTGACGTCAGAAGGTTGATAATAGAACTCCTTAAGCTTGAAGCTACTGATGAAACCTTTCAGTTACCATACATACAGTTGGCCAAAAATATGTTTTCTTTCAGGTTTTTTTAACTATAATTGTAATTTGCTAATCAGAGCAATTTAGCGCACTGCAATACATTTTTTACATGAACTAAAATTGATACAGGCACACATTGTTTCATTTAAAAATCTACAACTTACTTAAAAGTGGCAACTCTAACACCTGTCAGTTTGCCGTAACTAGCGAATACGTCCTTAGTGCAGTGCGCGAAGAGCAGGTTGCGAACGTACAGCTCGTTCTTCTCTTTGGTAGGCGTGTACGTAAAAACGTTACCGATATTTTTTTTTTATGTTGGGAAATGCATTTACGCATGTCATCTGTAGACGTACAGGTGGTTATATGTGACTCACCGGCTAGAAAAGCCAGTACTACCCACTAAAACCCAACAAAACCTCCCCCGTATTATTGGGGCGTCGCGGGATCGCTTACGCACTCAACTACGACTCCCCGATAGTAGATCTGATGAAGCAGACCGGTCGTGAACGCTACTGAGCCCCCACCACGACAAAGTGAATGCACGTTGGGGGGGTTACCGGTAATACCTAAACCAAAAAGTATGTTAAATTTAATCTATTACTTACTTAAAAGTGACCACCCTAACATCTGACAGTTTGCCGTACTTGGCGAATATATCGGTAAGTGCGTCCTTGGTGCAGTGCGCGAAGGGCAGGTTGCGGACGAACAGCTTGTTCTTCTCGGTGGTGAGCGCGTACTTGAACACCTTCCCCTTGCCGGCGGCGTAGCGCGACAGGAACATCGGCCGCCCGTCGAGGGGCGTGCGGTCATGCTTTATTGCTTTTTCTACTGATTCCTATTCGTTCAATATTACTTATTAGTGCTAAATCTAAGGACAGAGTAATATATATTTATTTTTGTGTGTTTTGTTATTATTACTAGTTTAAAAAATAATGTTTTTTTTTAATAATACAATAGTTTTTGAAGTTATACTTCGTTTGTTTTATATTGAACACTAGATACACAAAATGTAATATTTTAACATATTAATATAACCCTAAACAAAATTAAAACACAATTTTTAAGCACTTTTCTAAACACTTATCTATTGAAATAATTTTAAATACATATAAAATTAATTCCGGTATCCTCACCGGAGTTTTGTATTGACAGTAACAAATAGAGCCGCCGAAAGCTTTAACTCCCGCTTTCACACGCATCGATACGATGTCTCCGAACTCTGATAATTTTTTCCTTAAGTTTTCTTCATTCACTCTGCAATGAAAATGTATTTAGTAATTAAAAATTATATTTATTTTACTTAGGTGTATATTTCCAATCAGACTACAATCACTTAACACAACTAAATGATAGTAATCTACTATATATTACAATTACAGGCCAAATTTAAAAAAATGTTTATTTGGCTTTTTGACATCCCAAGCAAACCCGAAAATCTTTTTTGAAGTTATACTTCTTTTGGCACGTTTGGAAAAAAATGTGAGAGCAAAATTTTTACGCGCGCACAGCGACAGCCAAAAAGCGACATGATGAAATTAGCTGAATGCGACATGATGAAGTTAGCTGCATTTCTTTTACAAACAGAGAGTTGTGACATACGGGATGAAATCTTTAACTTATTTGTTCTGTTAAGCCAAAGAAGTATAACTTCTTATGGGCGTACATAAGTATAATACGTGCCACGAAAGATGAGACTTGACGAGCGTCAGTAGTGGGGAGCCCGCGCAGGTACAGTCGTGTACGAAATAGTTATCTATAATTTATTTCTATATCTATTTTAGGGATTTTTCGACGTCATTCGGAATAAGGTGTATAGCAATGTTATATTAAAATGATTAACAATATTTATTACGAAATGATACGCATGGTACGCAACGGTACGTATTTGTACCTGCTTCAAATTTTGTACACTTCCTTTGCTTCTTTTAACATATAAGTGTACACATCGTAAACTATCTTCCTACTTTGTCTTCTTAATGTTTTATCTCGAGGAATAACCAAAATTTTACAAAATTGCACTCGTATACAACACAACTTTAAACAAAATAGAAAATAAACACAAGTTGCACTCGTCTGTATCGCGGAGTCAAGCGGGGGTTGCACGGG
Organism: Fabriciana adippe; assembly: GCA_905404265.1. Taxonomy (NCBI): domain Eukaryota; kingdom Metazoa; phylum Arthropoda; class Insecta; order Lepidoptera; family Nymphalidae; genus Fabriciana; species Fabriciana adippe. The sequence goes on along the minus strand of FR990001.1, from coordinate 7,612,652 downwards.
GTGAGGAGAACGGTAGGCAACTAACACGCATGCGCAGCGCCGTACCGCGCCTCCCGCGCAGGTTTCGATGCCCCGATGTCGCCCGATCCCTTCCCGCCTCAGCCCTCGTACCGCTAAAGTGACCTATAAATCGTCTTCTGCGCAAGTGAAATCACGTGGTTTGTCAAGTCTCATCTTTCGTGGCACGAACTATACACACACTTTTTTTTTTAAACTCCAATTATTCATGTTATAAAATTGACCTTATTGTTATGTTGACAATTTTATTTTATTGAATGAATTCGATGTTTTGGACAAATTATATAAAAATGAATTATTGTAAGAGTAACAGAAAAAAAAAGAATACATACTTAAATTCGAGGTTGCTAACGAACAGCGTGCAGGCTTCCCTCCCGGCACCCGCTTCCGTCGAGTCTTTCCTTTGTCTTTTACTATCAGTCACTATAATAATAAAACATTTATATCTCATATGTAAATTGTTTCCATATTATAATTGAAGACAAAAAAGTAACTGTGTAAATATATTTTTTTGAACTGGTAAGCAAAGATTACTAAATACTAAGTCAAATCATCACTATTGCTGTGCCAGTGCTCGCGGGTTGTATTCATTTGTGTGATGAGCACGAATATTTGTACTCCAGTCATAGGTGTTTATATTTATAATATGTATGTATTTAAAGTTATATAATTGTAGTGTATCAACTATCTGGTATCCATAACACAAGCCTCGTACCATGGAACTAGATGGTACTGTGTGGTAATGTCAAAAAAAAAACTTACATTCTGTATCATCCTCTTCATGTGACCTCTTTACTCCACCACTGTCTTTATCAATCTGAGGCACATCAACTTCCATCACTGCATCCTTCTTCCTCTTCACCTCACTCCCCTCCGAGGCATCACCAGACTTTCTCTTGCCTTTCGGTTTGTCTTCCTTGTTTTTCTTATTGTCCGCTTTTGACTTTTTGTTCTGTGTGTTCTTGCCTTTGTTCTTCTGTCCCATCATTTTGTCTTTCATGGCTTGGTAGCTTTCACGCCACTCTTTCAGTTTTTCCTGTCAAGAATTTACTGAATTTAAAGAAACTTTTTTGGATCTTCCAAGTCGATATGATTAAGAAGAATAAAATGTATATTTTAAAATGTAAAGGAAGCTAGCTATATAATTTAATGCACTAAGTCTTGACACTTAGCATGTATATCGGGTCTAGCTATATACAAATTAATTCACTAAATTAACTAAATCGAACATTAGAAGCCAATTCTAAAGTACTTCGTGTGGTGACCTTCTTTGTTTACATGAAGTCATTCAACATTTTATTTTTAATTGATTTTACACGAATCTGCCAAGTGTGTATGTATTGTGTGTTTGTTACTTTCCATACTAAAACAGTTGAAATGAATATTTGAATGAAATTCAAAAAGGAAAAAGCTCAAATTTTTGGTATATTAATATTAAAGGCTACATTTTAAACAAAATAAATCAAAATATACTTTACTCAAATAGACTTATAGAAGCACTTTTTATATTCAATTTTTACATTATCTTTAATTCGACATACCTACGACGCAAGCGCAACTACGGGCAATAACTATACGCTATACATGTCGATGTACCACAAGTGATGTTCTCCTAACTAATTTCGGCTATAGCGGCCGATATCACTGGGACTAGCCAGATGCGGAGGAGATATTATAGTGCAGCGCGTGTACGCGCAGACACAAGTGCACTCTCTATTCCTGTCACTCTCATACTCCGGTGGGACGACTATTCGACGCAACCATTACAAGAGATGCACAGGACGACGGCTTTATGCTTTTTGAGGCACGGAATTATTACTAAGAATTCCTTAACCGAAAGACTCAATAACTAAACTTAGCCCTAGCCGGGACTCGAGCCCAGGACTTCTGGATACCGTACACGCTAGCCACAAGACTTAACAGAAAGAATAAGCTTGGCTCTATCCGGGACTCGAACCCAGAAGGTGATCTCTCTAGCCACTAGAGCACCGAAGCAGTTAGACACCACAAGTACCAGGGCGGCATTACCTCGCAGAGCTGTGCGCACTCGACGGCGGCGGCGAGCGGGCCGTGGTCGCGCTCGTGGTCCGCCCACAGGCGCGCCACCGCCGGCGGGTAGTCCTGCACGCTGCGGAGCGCGCGGCGGTGCAGGTCGCGCAGCCTGTTGCACCAACAAAATGATTTGCTATTAAATATGTGCTTTCAACAAAAACGCACATACTAGCACAGTATAATAATCTATATAGTAAGTCGCCTTGGTTTTAACGGAAATACTGACAAACCCTTACAGGGTTCTTTAAAAGCCATCGTTTAAGTATTATAGTGCCATGTCGTGGCAAGTTAGAGTTATACCCATTACACCCTGTAGAGTTGTATGACTGTCGGGTGCGCCTCCTTAGGCAACTGTATGAATTAGTAGGCTGCAATATTAGTGGTAACAGTTTAATTTAATTTTTCTTTTAAATCGTAACTTTAATTAACTTCCTCAAGTGTTAATCTTTAATAAGCACATATTAAAAAATGCATGACTTAATTCCATGTTCCATGAAATATTTCTTCCTAAAACTAATATAATTCAACCTTTAATGATGTCCTAATCCTGGACCGGACTGCCTTTAATGTACCTTTAAATTTAATTTATCCTCTTTGATTAGACCATAGTCCACTACGCTGGCTGAATGCAAGTTGGTGGACTTCATAGGCCACTTTTATTTACTATATTAAAAATGAGATTAATACATGAAAACCTCAAATGGAACGAAGACCCGGGTTTGAACCCGCTTTACGTGGTTTTTCACCGATAGACTATTTATTTCTGTTTTATTAAAAATAATACTACAAATAGTTGGTTGAATCCACAATGAAAACTAAAACTCACCTGCGTTCAGAGGACGGTGGATCACGAGCTCTTTCGAGATGAATAAGCGCCTCCCAGTATTTTGATAAAGTTTTATTGTCACCATATTCTAAAAAAATGACAATTTAACATATAGTTTTTAATATCATTTTAAAAAGTTAGTTTTCCACACGTTGACATTAATTACACTGGAAAAGTAATAAATACAGTCTATTAAAACATTGTATTATTAAAGTACAAAAATTTAAGTAAAGCTTAAGTTATAGCTTATATTTTCTAAAAAACTATTTAATATCTTTTTCCGTAACCTTCAAAATCTTCCATTTCGTTTTTATTACATATCAATAATTTATTTTACTTGTGATTTCAAATTCACTAATGATCTTCGCTTACGCTTGGTTCGCTTACACTCGCTTCGCTTTTTTAATTTTTTATTGACTTAGTCACTGGAACTACTTGATATATTGAAATAAAATACATTTTATATCAATCTCCAAACTTTACTCTTAATCTCTATGCATAACATTAGTCCATCTATTACTTTATTATTATCTCATAAAAGAATCAATACTCAATTTAAAAAAAAAAACAAGATATATATTTTCGCATTCATAAATTTTTGTAAGCACATGTTAATAATGTTTAATCTTTTTCTATATTATCTATTATTTAAAACTTACTAAAAATCTCTTCGAAAATTTCTTTCCCTTGCGCGGGGTCTTTTATTCTCTTGTATTCAATCCGTGCCCAAAATAGAGGCACTTCACAATCGTTTGCTTCCTCACCCCAAGCCTGGAAAATATGACTACATATTTAAGTTAAACGAAGTGTATTAAAGTAAAATATTATGGTCGGTGAAGTAATCTAGTACATACATACAATTTAATTAAAAATGGTTGCGTGAGTTCCCTTCACAGGCACTTTTTCAATTGATCATTACGTATTTTTTTATTTATAGCCTAAATATTTAGGGTTTAGTCATTTCAATTTTAAGAGTATCTCAAAGAACAAAATCATTACAGAGTTGTTTTCAAGAAGGCGCATTTTCAACATTATAATATTTCTAATAGTGATAATAAAAGCATAGTACCTATATCAACCTATATATACACAGTAAACGTCCATTGATTTTAACAGAAATAATGTCAAATGTAAGGGTTGTCAAAAGTACAAATTTCTCATGTCGAACGGTTTCGTAGTTAAAACGATATTGAATCGTGACAAGTAATAGTTAATCATCAACCCTAAAGCTGTTCCCCAAGTGTCATATAAAAGTAAGTACGACAGCCGCCTCTACCACTTGCCTCCTCACGATTGCAGTCTAGACTATGATAATACAAAGAGATAATCGCTACTTATAAGGTTTACCATATTTATTTAGTCTAACTTAGTTTTGGTTGTCTAAAGTAACCATTTTATGTATGTTAGTAATCATATTACATAAATGCTAATTTCAGTATCATAAGGTAAAAATGTAGTTAAACAACTGTATAGAATAGTGGAGTGGGGCAAGTAGGCTACCTCGGCGAGCGAGTCCCAGGCGAGGCGGAAGCTGCGGCGCAGGCGCTGCACGTGGTCGGCGCGCTCGAAGGCGGTGCGGCGGCGCGCGTGCTCCAGGTACGCCAGCCACAGCGCCTCCGCCTGCTTGTACGACTCCATGCCTTTGCTCAGGGCCGTCTCGAATATTGTCTTCACCTTTGAGATTTCAATTATAAATATTAATCTATTGCACAGTTAGTCATACATACATAGCATGTATAATAAATGAAACTGTCTTTTCGCTTGAGAAACCGAGTGAAACATGTTCAAAGCCCGGATCTCGCACCACTGATATTTTAGGTGCGAATAAATTACAACATGATTACCACTCACTTACTTGACTTACGATGAAGGTGTCCATCGTGAGAAAACCTGCACGTCTGAAAGAATCTAGCAAGTTTTTTAAGGACATGCTCAGTTTGCCAATACGCACTTGTCCAGCATGGTGGATATGGCCTGATCCCCCTCGCATTGAAAGGAGATTCATGCCTAGCAGAGGGACGAAAAAAAGGAGAAATAACAACAATACAATACATACATTCATACCTCATCAAAATCCTTCTCCTCATGCTCAGCCTGCTGCATCTTGAGCACCCAGAAGGTGGCCTTGCGCGGGCAGCGGCGCGCGCAGGCGTCCAGCACGCGGCGCACGCTGGCGCGCGAGCCGGCGCGCTGCGCGTGCCGCGCGCCCGCCAGCAGCAGCGCGTGCGACTCCGCGCACGAGAGGCACTCCGTTGTCGCGCGGTCGTACAAAACCTGGCCATGTGACAAATATATAATCACTCATTACCACAGTCTACTGATTCATACAGTCGTCTAGCAAAGGGGTCTAGATAGGACGATTTTGTGGGACATTGAGTTATGATGCATGATGAAGCGCACTCCACTGTACCATAGTATGAAAATTCATACAGTAGGCAATCGCCTTTTATTTTGATGACAATGCTGACAGATGCAAGGGCTACCGAAAAAAAAAAAATTTTTATGATGAACGGGTTTAAAGTTAAAGCACTGCAATGCTATCTCGTCATAAGTTACATTTATATTGTATGACGTAAGTATGACGGTAAAATTAGTATACGGTTACCTATCGTGTGGGAGTGGGAGATCCCATTATTATACTCTTTATCTAATATTTCTCTAATAAATCTTCTACTAGACAAAACACTATGGTGACCTAGCAAGGGTTCGGAGAAACCTAAACTACGTCGAAACAAAGTCTCCATATTACCTGGGAGAGCAACGGATTTAATTATTTTTTTTAATTAAAATATTTGATTAGGTACACTTCTTACCTTCAAAATGCCATTACTATCACATTCAGAAAATTTATCTTCCTTGGACAACTCTTTCACAGTCTCTATATACTCTTGATACACTTTTATTTTTTCTTCGGGATCCCTAAAAACAAATACATATAAAGAAACTTAAGAGAATACAATTATAAATATCAAAAATGTATCATAATATAACTCACTCCATTGTTAATAGTTTATCTTCATATGGTGTTATTTTTTGCAGATATTCTGTGGCTGCTTCATGTTGTTTTTTTACCTGCCAAAGTTATTTCTTATAATATAGATTCTAATAGTTACTAACATACAATTACATCCTATATACATAAAAAAATAGTATATACTAGCGACTCACCCTCGCTCCGCTCGGGTTCGTTTATAATATGCACGTTTTAATAGTTAATATTGACTTTTTGGTTAATATTTTCTCGCAATAATAAGTATCCTATATGTTGACCCGGATTACCACCTATCATCATACTAAATTTCATCAAAATAAGTCCAGTGATTTTCTCGTGATCCATTCCCAGACATCATCATCATCAATCAGCCTATCGCCGTCCACTGCTGAACAAAGGCCTCCCCTAATGAGCGCCAACCATCCCGGTCCTGGGCAGCCCGCATCCATCCACTGCCAGCCACCTTTCTTAGGTCATCTGTCCATCGTGCTGCAGGGCGTCCTACACTACGCTTGCCTAAACGTGGTCTCCACTCTAACACGTTTCGGCTCCATCGACCATCGGTACGTCTGGAGACATGACCGGCCCACTTCCACTTCAGCGAGCTTATTCTGCGCGCGATGTCGGTTACTTTAGTTCTCTGGCGAATGACTTCATTCCGAATTCTGTCCGCCAGAGAAACCCCAAGCATCGCGCGTTCCTTGAGAACAACTTATACACATGGCTCAGGAGAACAACTTATACACATGGCTCAGGAGTGATATGGGTCGGTAGTTCTTCAAAAGGGCTTTATCCCCCTTCTTAAAGAATAATACCACCAGACCCCCGCTCCATGCCTCCGGTGTAATGCCATTGTGAAGAACAGAATTAAAGAGCTTTGCGAGCTCTGTTAGAACAGGTGTTCCTCCCGCTCTGAGAAGCTCCGAAGTAATTCCGTCTTCACCCGGAGTTTTGTTGTTTCCTAGTTGTCCAAGAGCTATCCTAATCTCGCCCACGTCGATGTCGGGAAGCTCGTCTGATTGGTGGTGTACCAGTCTGGCACGTGGGTCATCCGTGTGGTGGGACTCAGGTGGAAGGGTTTGCGAAGAGTAAAGATCTCCATAGAATTTTTCGACTTCGGCGAGGATTTCTGATTTCGAGGTGACGATTGTACCCTGCGCAGTCCTAAGCTTAGTCAGGTGACAACAGGAGGTGTGGGATTGAGCAAAGACTTTCGAGCCCCTATTGAGTTCTATAGCGTCCTCAATACTTCGGGTATTCGCTTGTCTTAAATCACGCCTTATTAGATGTTTTACCTTCCTGTCAAGTACCTGACGCTTAGACTGTGTGGTGTTTACCAAATCGCGTCTCTTCGACATCTCGTCCAGAGTCTCGCCTGAGAACTTCGACATTTGTCCATCTCTCCTTGGTCGAAAATGTTTTTGGCCCACCTCAAGGATTACACGCATCAGACTGTTGGTGGTGTCATCAATGTTCTGCGTGGTTTCCAACATGGCGAATCTATTCTGCAGCTCTAGCTGGAAGCTTTCGCAGCCAGTTTGCATCTGGGGCGGTGTTGGTCTAAGAGTCGACTTCATTAGCCGCGCTCGTTCAATTTTAATGTTGATATTCAGGGCTCCCCTTACAAGTCGGTGATCACTGCCGGTTTTGACCCTGTTAATCACTGAGACATCCCTGAATATGTGGCGCTTGTTGGATATAATGAAGTCGATCTCGTTCTTTGTAGTGTTATCGGGGCTTTGCCAGGTCCACTTCCTTTGAGGCTTTTTCTGGAAAAATGAGTTCATCAGAAACAACCCCTGAGCCTCAAGAAAGTTTACTAGCATTTGCCCACGATAATTTCTACGCCCATAGCCAAATGCTCCTACCCTCGATTCACCATCTTCTTGTACTCCCACTTTGGCATTGAAGTCACCCATGACAACAGTGTAGAAGGTGTTGGTACGGGACATAGCTTTTACTATGTCTTCGTACATGGCTTCGACCTCTTCGTCAGGGTGTGTGGACGTAGGAGCGTACACTTGAATAACCTTCAAGGAGTATCTTTCGGTTATTTTAATTACAAGGTACGCTACTCTCGCCGACACACTGCCAACCTCTACGACGTTGTTCTTGAGTGACTTATGGATCAAAAATCCAACACCACCTTGGGATGGTTGGTGTCCTTCTCGGAAGAAGAGGAAGTGACCAGCATCTAGTACTATCGTCTCCTCGCCCTGTCTTCGGATTTCCGATAGGCCCACTATTTGCCAGTTAATATGACTTAACTCTTCTTCCAGTTCGGCAAGGTGTTCATTCAGCCTTAAAGTGCGTCCGTTGAACGTAGCCAAGTGCAGTCGTTTGTAGTACCCTGCTGTAGCCCGGGGATTCTTAGCACCCCCTGTCGCACCGTTACCATGGCCGGTACCGTGGCCAGGAATAGTGTGACTACCGGGAACTGGGGGCCTTAAATCTGAGTTGTCTCTCATTAGGATTCCCAGACAAACAGACAAAAATTCTAAAAACTATAGATTCGGCCTCTGTATCGATGATAATGTCTATTTCAATTAGATTCTCCAAAAAATATTTAATGTATAGATTCGACTCGGTTCATAAATTTCTAATTTTATTGTATGTATAGATAAGCAGTATAATTGCATAAAGAAGTTCTTTATTCAATTTTTATGAGTATCGTAGGCAATCGTGAAAACACTGTTTATGAAGATTGTTAAGAATTAGTTGACTTCCTATAGGTACATATTTTTATTGTTTTACTTAATATTCTTTATCATATTAGGTAGACAAGATACTTTATTGTGTCGCGTTTTAAGGAAACAGACAGATGTGGTATTTTTTATGCAATAATAATTGCATTCTATTAGTATTAAGTATACCAATGTGCACAAATAGATTTGACATAGTAACCAATGATAAATAAAAGTGATATACAATTATGCCTTCAGATTTTTTATTAAATATGATTACTAAGATTGGTTAATACAAATTTTGTTATGATACTCTAAGATCAAATTAAGATCATTCAAATAACTACTACAAACTTATAAAACTATTTTACTGAATGATATAATATGACTTTACGTTTATATTATATGAAAATCCACTAACCTTATCAACATACGCTTGGTCATGGAGAGCTAACGCCAACTCCTCCAGCTGCGGCCACGCCTCATCCCCGCGCAGCAACGGTCTAGATACTGCTTCTTCGAGGCACCAGAGCACTCTCTGACGTTGTTCTTTGTAATCTTCGTCGCCTTCGCTATTAAATAAATAATCGTCTTATATAATAATAACCAGTATTGTAGTATTTATATTATGTAAAAACAATATACCCCCTATTTTATTGTAGGGATTCCAGAAACAAATTAACGATAACACGCATTTAGTTTATTATTATATATATTATATTACAGACGCATTAATTAACGATAAGGCATTTAAAATTTAAAAATAAACAAATGTGAGATATATTTATTTATTTTTAAATTTTAACTGCCTTATATTTATTTATGTATTTTTAACAATGTTTCTGTTGTTTTAATTCTGAATACATTAATGGATGATGCTACCCATGAATAATAAAAATCGCCAGATTAAATTTCGTATTAAAATGTCTGTCAGTATGTTAATATATCATTCCTTCACACTGCTTCAAAACAAATTGTTTTTATATACACCCGGTTTTTATATACTAGCAGAGGCAGACCCAACCACGCGTTGCTGTGGTACACTTACGTAATATACTTCTTTTGGCACGTTTGGAAAAAATTAAAGAGAGTAAAATTTTTACTTTGCGCGCGCACATCAACAGCCAAAAACAGTGCCGGATTTACCTATAACGGGGCCCCAAGCAATTTCAGGTTTTTGGGGCCCTAATTCTGATATTAACCCCCCCCCCCACCCCCCCGCCCCGAATATTTCAAAATAATAAATAACCAGTTAATTTTGCAAAATCAATATATTATTCAGTTTACTTATAATTTACTAACTAAATTACAACTTTTTCCTACTTTTCTCAGTCGCAAATTGATGAATGACATCATCAAAGTCAAGTTTTTGAAGCTTGTCTTTTTCGATAAACAGTAAGCCTAAATCACTCACTTTTTCTTGGCACATCGACAAGCGTAAATAATTTTTGACGCGTTTCAATGCGCTGAACGATCTCTCCCCTGTACTATTAGATGCTTTTACAATTACAGCTGTTCAGACGAAGACACAAACACGAGCGACTGAAGCGCCAACTATACGCGCGAATATAGTTTTGAACTAGTAATTTAAAATCATTTGGGGACAATGAAAAATCGATATTATTTACCATATCGATGGATTGGATTGTTTTATTTTGGATTTTTTATTTTGTATTTTGTATTTTTTTTTCAAATTTGCGAATATGTTTTCAAAATTTTGCAAATTTTGGGGCCCCTGTCCAAGCGGGGCCCCAAGCAATTGCTTCCTTTGCTTCCCGGTAAATCCGCACCTGGCCAAAAAGCGACATGATGAAGTTAGTTGAAATCTACATGATGAAGTTAGCTCCATTCATTTTACAAACGGAGAGTTGTGACATACGGAATGAAATCTTTAGCTATTTTTGTTCTATTACGCCAAAGAAGTATAACTTCTTACGTGCGTACATAAGTACACACACGTTTTTTTTCTTTAGCTTCGTGGTAGCATTTGTAGCTCAGGGTAGCCTTTTCTCAGGTTCTCTTTCCGGAAACCCTCTCCGAGTTGAATTATGAAAATCGTTACTTTTGCAATAAAAAAAGAAAATATTCAGAATAAAAACTATCCTGTCTTTTAAGTTTGAATAAATCACACATTTAAAAAAAACGTTAAGATCGGATAAGTAGTTTCGGAGTTCATCGCGGACCAATATCGTGACACGGCAATTTTATATATTAAGATATGAAGAAGATAGACATACTCATACAGCAGTATATCAAGTTTAACACAGATTAACAACTCACTTCATACTATCCAATTTAGCTTTCTCCAGTTCCAATTTAGCGTCCCAGAATATCTTCCCCGAGAGTGGGTCTGCGCCCGCGCGCCGCAGCACCTCCTCCAGCTGCGCCCGCGCAGACACCGCCTCGCCCGCGCTCAGCGACCACGAGCACCACTCGGAGAGGATTGGTATGGCTGGAATAATAAATAAATATGTTGGTACATTAACACACAGCACCACCTAGTTCCATAATAAGCTACGAGGCTTGTGTTATGGATACCAGACATTTGATACACTACACATATATAACTTTAAATACATACATATTATAAATATAAACATAACTGGAATACAAACATTCGTGCTCATCACACAAATGAATGCCCCCAGCGGGACTCGAACCCACGACCACTGGCACAGCAAGTAGGGTCACTACAATCTGAGCCAGACGTGTCGTCAAAATTTGTTATACTTATGTTAAGTTGCTTATGGTTTGTGGTTTTAATTGGACTTTGATTGTAAATGCGAAAGTTTATGTGTGTGTTTGTTTGTTACTCCTTCACCGTGAAACAGCTGGATGGTTTCGAATGAAATTGAATTTGCAGGCTATTTTACCTGGAGTAACATATAAGACTACTGTTAAGCACCTAGAAACACACGCGAGGGAAGCAAGGGTTAAGTTATAAATGCTGATTAATATACATAAGTATAAAAATATTTTATACAATTAAGTAGTTTTCGTAAGTGTGTGCCAAAATGCAAGCTATCCACATTCCAAATTTTATTCATATCCATCGAGCTATTATAGGCTGTTATAACTCGCGTCATCTAAAAAGAACGCTGGCTGTCAAGCTGCGCAGAAGCGATTTATCGGTCAAATTGGTGGTAAGAGGTGGGGCGCGGGGCGGCGGGGCACGCGCAGCATACTTGCCGGCGCGCTATTGGTTCGTCAGTTCGAAATACCATCGCGCACACAAAAGTTTTTAATTACGAAATGGTTTTATATATAGAAAAGAGAGAAAAATTATTTTTGACCTATATTGTTTTATAAAGAGAGTCTGATAATAATGCAGTTAATAATTAAAAAAAATGCATTAAACGTATTAATTAAATTTTTTGTAAGTAGATTAAACATTCTACACTGAATCAAACATGTTTTTAATTCTATTGAATGACATGACGAAGGATAATGATTCTATTTAAAATAAAATAAAAAAAAATATTTTTATCTATACCGATAAATAAAAGTGAAGTGTCTGTTTGTAATACTAAAATAACTGCTTTTTACTAAATGCATCCATATGCATTTAGTAAAAAGCGGTTATTTTAATATTACACCAATAAACATACACATCCATATGTATACATGGTACGTATATCAAAACAACATTTTTTACAATTTTTATCTGTCTGTCTGTCTATCTGTCTGTCTGTCCGTCTGTCTGTCTGTCTGTCGGTTTGTTCCGGCTAATCTCCGAAACGGCTGGACCGATTTTGACGAGACTTTCACTGGCAAATCTTGCTTATGAACAAAATCCGCGTACGGCGTACGCGCCCAAGTGAAGTGAGAGTAAATCGCTTTATAATTTAAATGAATATGTTAGGAGTAGCAAGCTACTATTTATGTAAAAACATAGCTAACCGTGAAAACTTACCTAGGGACGAACGCGAGCGAAGCGAGCGTGAGTCGCTAGTATAATATATTTTTCAATGTCCCTACCAATAACTAATACATGAAGCCGCGAGCGAAATGCTATGAAAAATAAGATAATAGGCTTAGTACTTTTGTGCGCGAGTATACCCATGCGCAAACATACCCCCTCTACTTTCTTTCAGCGTTCTTTTTATAAGACGCGAGTTATAGCAGGAAATATGAAAAAGTAACAAACACAAAAAAAAAAAAAAAAAAAAAAAAAAAAAACTCTAAGCCATTACTTTTTTATGAATCTTACAATAACAATCCAAAGTCGCCTGTTGAAACAGGTTAGCTATGTGTTCTCGTGACTGTGGAGAGTGTGCTAGAGTCTCTTCAGTCTGCAGCCTCAAGAGCCAGTGTTCTGCCCGCAATAATGACAGCTGATGTAAGCGGTCAAAAGCAGCCCGCCATCGGTCAAGCTCTGAGAGACTCCTAAAATGTTAATAATTATCGTAATAAATAATAGTCACTTTTAACCTTTGTTTTTATAGATATTACATCATTGTTATTTCATTAGGTAGGTATGTATGTACAAATTAATAGATAAATTTCAAAACATTGTTGTATTATAGCAATTTATCGTAAAAAATATTGAAACAATATAATATTTAATTGAAACTACATACATAATTGATAATGAACTAATATATAACAATTGATAAAGTACGAGTTGAACAATAACGAAGAAGAATCTGTATTCATGGGAACTTAAAAAAATAATGTAATATAACAGCTATAAAAATATAGCTTTCCTCTAAACTTTCTAAATTATGACTCAGGCCATATATTTTATTACATGTTTCAACATTTAAGACTCAGTACTTTCAGAGATAAGCTAAAAATGCCCAATTTTTTATTATCTTTAATATACTTCAAACTATATACATAATAAATAAGTATAACTATATACAGTCGAACCTGAATAAGCGAGACTCCAAGGGACCGCAATCTCTTTCTCGCTTATGGAGTTTTCTCACTAAACCGAGTTTCTAGCTTATAGAGGTACAAGAGTAGCCTTTTTCATTTATAGAGGTTTAAAAAAAAATACAGCAAATGCATAGTGATAAACACGCACATATTTATTGGATGGGTATTATTCATCAGAATTTGACTAGAAACTAGCATTAGTTTCTCGAAATTTAAGGAAAGAAAAACAATGTTAGTTCCACGAAAAAACCATAAATCGCAGGTGTTAAATTCGCTTGACTGTCGCTTATAGAGGTACAAGCAAGTAGTAGTCTCAGTTATGGAGGTCCACGGATGAAAAACGACTTTCTCTTATAGGTTTCTGCTTTTCTGTTATAGAGGTTTTAGAGGGATAAAATGAAGGGATCTGGCAATTAGTCTCACTCATAAAGTTTTCTCGCTTACCCAGTTGTCATTTATGCAGGTTTGACTGTATTCCTTTTGTTTAAAGTTTTATATATGTACAAGATTTTAAGCATTTTCATTTTAAATTTTCTACTTACCAGAGTGCTTGTATTAGTTCTATGTGATCATTGTAATTGTAAGGGTCTTCCTCTATTCTTTGTTCTAGTTCGGCCACCTTCTTTTCCATTATCTCATCATCATCATCATCATCCTGTTAATGATATTTGCACTAAGACTAGTTTCAGTAAATTTAAATAAAATAAAAATTAAAGGTACAACTTCTATTAAAATGATAGGTAAAAAAAGTGTGCATTTCCTTTTATACAAAACTAACTACTAATGCCTGGCATGTAGTTCATAGCCACTAAATATTATTATGTCTTGAACAGTATCTTTGTTTTTTAACTAGTTCTTTCATTAACTAGTGATAACAAAGACAAAACTAGTGATAAAAAAAAAAGTTTGTGATTTCTGTCATGCTATCTTCGATGTGTAAAATTTTATGCAAAAATAGTAAATAAAAAATAATTAATATTGTTCTCATTGCTAGATATTAAATAAATAAATTATATGTATCTAATTGAAATTATTTCTATACCAATTATTCAAAACCACTGTTTATAATTAAAAGAGAAGCTTTTTCGAAAAATAGTTGGGCTATTGCTGAAATAATTAGTTTTCGAAAAACATGTAGATTTACTTGGGTAGGTAGGTAGCTATAATTAAATGATAAAAAAATGTTAAAAATAAAAACAAAGTGACTGTAAGAAAACAACACAAATATGTTTTGAATTTGACTGCTAATAGTCAAATTTTGTAAAACATATTCTTCTTTAAAATAAAGAGGTTTTAATTTAAGCCAATTAATCTAAATTTAACATAATTCAATGTTATTCTACAGTTTAGTTAAATTATAATATGCATAAAATACTGAATATGATTTTTATATAAAACCATAAAATTATTAAATATACATAAATTTTACACGGTGGTCTTGTTGCTTTACATTTTAATTTTTAAGTTTAACTATAACCTCATGTTCACTTTGAATAATAATACGAACGAATATTGTTTTCGTACATAACATTGAAATAAACAAATTGCAAATTCTCAAGAGATCGCTTTAATTCAATGATATATTGTAAAATATGTGTTAATGTAGGTACCTTCAAAATTTTAACAAAAAATAATCACATTAACCTTATTGTTACATTCTTGAACTAAAATCGAAGAAATACTTACATCAGAGTCATCAGAATCGTGGTCTGCGTCATCTTCTTCTACGACCACTTCTATTTCATTTTCTTCTTCGGAACCATTTCTCACTTCGTCTTCCACTATAGCCATATTTTTAGGTATAAATGAATATAAATAAGAAAAATTCGACTGTTTGACAACATACAACACAAATTGTTATGGCGGTCGAAATATGCCAAAATCAATTGACACTAGTCAAAAATTGCTATATGAATAAAAAAGTAATTTAAAAAAAAACGTGTGGTCTCGTCACTCGTGGGACACCAGATAGGAACGAAGTTCCTTATTTCATAAATATTAATTTTAAGTTCTAGTTGAGGTAAAAAGAAAATCATTATTCGGCTATAATTTTTTTATCGATAAAAATCAATTAAGTCCACTTCTAAAAAGCACTAAAAAGTAAAAAATAACTGAACTATATTTTCAAAGTCGGTGCCAGCTGATGCAAATCTATTTCGAGATGTATATAAATACATCACGAATTGATGTATAATATAAAATATTTTAACTACACCTTATCATATTTACCTATTAGATATTTTCCCGTTCAGTTCTTTTATACTTTGTAGTGTCTTTTTTAAAGCCAGTTTAATTTTTTTTATTACTTTATTTCGTAATTTTTAGTTTTAAATAAAAATTGAGATCAAATACGGGGTCTCGCACCTCTGATATTTTCATGTGCGAATCATTTCTAATATGATGACCACTTGCCTTACGGTGAAGGAAAACATCATGAGGAAACCTGCATGTCTGAGAAAACCTAACAAGTTTTCGAAAGACATGTGAAGTCCGCCAAGCCGCTCTTGGCCAGCGTGGTGGACTATGGCCTGATTCCCCTCGTATTGAAGTGAGGCCCGTGCCCAGCAGTGGGACGTTAAAAAGGGCTGAATACAAAAATTGAGATAGTTTTTCTTATATGCGCACTAATATTTGACCAAGATTTTGAGATGTTCTCTCTTTGACACCATACCCGTAGCTCGTATTAATAAGTCAGGCTGTTACACGTTTTAGTCCATATCATAGAAACTGCTGAATCAATTTTGATAAAATCTTTACTATTCCCTATGTTAATTAAATGTAAGCAAATGAAAAAGAATGATCACGATCAGATAACTAGTTTCGGAGAAATGGGTAGACAAACACACATACAAACACCTACAAAATGTAGTATATGTGCTTGGAAGCCCTAATGCATAGATTATCATAATATGCGAATATTTTGCAGTTCCAATAATCCTCCTTTTTTGAAGTCAGTTAAAAAAACTGATTATATTTTGTATCAAAGTCACAATTTTTCTAGTTTCCTAACATTTTTTTTTTGAATTTCATACTTGATCGAAGTTCCACGAAACGATCCGGCGGCCACTGGTCAGTCGGTCATACAAAGGTCGACCTCGAGACTCTCTATGTTCGCCCTATCGAGTTGAGAGCGTGCTCGAGGGTAAGATCCTCATCGCATCGAATTCGAAAACAGAACGATCTCATCGGCGAACTGTAGGTTTGTTCCCTCCAGATTTACTTGTAGTAAATAAAATTACTAATTATTTCTTTACAGTTTATTTTATATAAAAATATGATTACATAGTTTTATTGTAATAATTTGGTTTAAGAATATGATAAATAGTCAAATTTCGTTGACAATCCCAGTTCATAAATCTTTCAGAACCCAACCATTGCCTCACAACTTTGGCACCAATTACATCTATAATGATATTCTAGCCAATTAACTTATTCATATTCTAGTGTCATGACTATTCACATTACGAACAAGATTAAAGTTTCATCTCTATTCAATCCTAAGTCTATCTATTATTTTATAAATGCACCGAAAATGGAATATTATTATAATCCTCTACAGGATTAAAGGAGGCCAATTTTTATTAGAAGTTTTTATCATTTTATAAAAGTAATTTCCTAGTACTAAATTGATCTTAATAAGTTATTATTCGAGATGTGCTAATAATTTTAAGTACAGATATTTTGAATTTTTTCCATGTCTGAGTCATTGTTTCACAAAATACACTTCTATCATCGCCATTATAACTAAAGAATACAAATCAAATATAATAATACGATTACAATTCTTAACTAATCATAATAATTGAAAATACGTAATATTCAGTTAATACAAACGGAAGATTCACAATCAGTCAATTAAAAATATATTAAAAATAATACTATTAATGAGTGGGAACATTTTTTTAGTCTTAAAATAATAACATATGGTAAAGATTGATGATGGCATGCATATACTCAGCTAGGTCAACCAATAAACATTACAAAAGACTTTTAATTCTCGGCATTTCAAATCTATGGTCAAGAAATAAAACCTTATACTCATTAATATATTGAGATGGTACATCTCTAGGAACAAAGACGATTATTCAAATGTTATCAATTTATATCATCCCTTGTATAATGTAACATTTAATTTTAATTCATGTACAGCTGAATATATGTCAAATCCTTTTAATTATTAAAACGCGTGCGAATGAATGGATAATTAAGAAGTACTTAAAAATATTCGCAAATTAAACTCATTGCTAAATAAATCTTTCCACACAGGTGTTTATCAACATCACAACTATGATTTATGATATTATTATACATTGAATCTAATAAAAAAATATTTATTTATTACTAAACATAAACTCTTTGAAATAATATGACAAGAACTGCTCTAATTCCAAAACAACGTAATAAATTATTAAATGTGTATTGTCATTGCAACTTTGTATTTCAAATTATAAAAAAATTAACTTATACTTTTGAGCTCTGGACTTGATATTTTTCAGTATATTAAAAAAAAGGACATTGTTTAAAGCAATAGCAACATTAATTGCAAATTAAATTGTATGATTAAATATTTCAATAGTACACAAAAAATGTTATTGATAAGCAACACTAAAACTAATTATAAATTTGATTATTATTGCAAATATATTTATTTAACACTAATACTCATAAAATTCTCGAAATATATGAATAAATCTAATAAAATATAGGATATTGATTATTATTGTTAAGTTTTGATATACGCATTATTAATAGTAATGCTTTGAATATCATCTACTATAGTAGCATATTGTATTAAGCTAATAACTCCAGTGATAGTAAAGACTAAAATGTCAAGATATTCTTATTTCTATCAAAATGAAGTTAGCAGTTTAATACAATTATACAACAACATCACATTAAGGTTCGATAATGTCATTTTAATTAATTGTTGGAACTTTAAAAGTTATCGAAACATCTACTGTAACAAGTTTAAGTTTATGGATACATCACAAACTTTAATGTTAATAATTAGTTAAGATTTAGTCCTAGATAATAATCAAAGTAAAAAAGCAATTTTTGCAGTCAACATTCACCTTAAAGTAAAAGCTTACGTCAGACATTTATTGTATGAGACCTCTTTAATGATTTGAGTGCAATAGCGCTAGACTTTTTCTAAGCCAGAATAATGAAATTGTTATTCTAATGTAATATTCGTTAGTAAATGTATTACAACACTATTTTGTTATTAATATTAAAAACTAGTAATTAATTGTTGGAATAATTATTATATTTATATTTTCAATTTCCTTACAAATATTACATAATAATGAAAATGAATATTATGGAACTTTGAATCTATCTAATAGCGTCTAAGGGTTAATGGCTTGGACATTATAATTTAATATATAAATTGACATCAATCATTTTAAGTTGTTGAGTAGCTAATGTGACAGTAGTTATTATTATATCAGATCTATACTTGTCTAACACTTTACAGCTACTTAGTTAAGACACTTACTGCACCCATATTGTGCTCGCTGTAAACAGATTCGTATGGACTTTAGTGCGATAAAAGTACAATCAGATACAACAAGTGTTTCAGCTACATATCTACCACTATAAACTCTCACTGTGGATAATAACATAGTAACATGGGCATTGGGCATTGTGTATAAAATTAAAAATCTGATTTTGTTTTAATATTTATAAAAAGCTACTCACTACATCGATTTCATTACTATTCGCCTATTATTTTGCTGTATTTGCTAGCACCTTTTATTATCCACAGCTGTCAGTTTATGTAATATATTTGAATATTTATTTTTATATAATTTTTGCTGTTGATTGTACGAAATGGCAGAAGCAGATATTTAGAGAAATGTATATATTGTCACATTGTCCATTAGGTCGATGTGATACAATAGGGTATGACACGTAGTATAGAGGTGACTACGTCGCAAGCCTCCGCCAGCTGGATCGCCCTCTCAGTTTCCAGCTAGAAAATAAATAAATAATATTTTGTTATGGATTATTTTTATTAAAATATATGTTTGTTTATGTTGCTCAAAATATATGTCGTTTTGTTTGTTCAAAAATTGCTGGATGTATGGCAGATATTAATTTTCTAAATTTTTGTATTATTAAAAGATATTTATTTTTTATAACTATAACAATCCAATTACATATAGTCCTAAAAGTCATTCTATTAGACGTAATGTTTCTAAAATTACATTAATCCAAAATAATATAATTTCGCTATCACTAAAAGTCGAGTTGCTTTATCGGGTTTGAGTGAGGTTCGGTCAAATGTATAACAAAAAGACATCTCGGGACCCATCCCAGGGTATATTATAGTAATATATATAGATAGTTATATCTGCACCTGTGCGGCGCGGGTGCACTATGCGGATGTGGTGTTGGCGGCCGACTGCAGCTGCATCTGGCGTTGCATCTGCTCCAGCATCTCTTGCATGCGACGGAGTTCCGCCTCCTACGTTTCACAGATAATAGATATTCGGTTACTGAATAAGTCTGTTTATAATTGGACGTAGTTATGCAAAATAGATCCAACCACAAAAACTTACTTTTGATAAAATGGAGTTTTAGTAAAATGATACATCAAATTAACAAGATCATAGTTTTTTTTTTTAATTTCTCTTAAATATTGGGTATTTTATCTACTTTCTGTATATAAGTTGATATGTAGGTACTATTTATGACATTAGCTCAAAAAACGGTTTTCGTGGGCTGGGTCCATTTTGCATAACTATGTCTAATTGTAAAACAATAGATTAATGTATAATGATGGGTTTAACATAAAAGTGATAGGTATTTAATTAAAATATATTCAGGCTTCAAAATCAAATTAAAAGTACCTACTTAATCTATCTTTAGGGTAGTCGATTTTTCCTTGGTATGAAAGACAATTTAGATATAATATATTCCTTAAAAAAGAATCGTGAAAATCACAATTGGCAAAAACGCGCGTTTGGATGAACGTCGTATTTCTTTAGATGACAAATTATTATATAAGGCTATTTGTTTAAAGTGTTTCAAAGTATGATTTACCTTTTCACGGAGAGCTCGCTCGCGTTCCGTGGCATCGTCGTTAGATCCGTTGGTGAGGCCGGAGTCTGACTCGCTTAGGCCACTCTCGGTGGAACTATAAAATATATAATACTTATAAATAATAAATAATAGTTCATAAAGTATTAAAAAAATAAACACATATATATTACATACTTATGATTATTTCGAAGATAATATTATAATAAATGTCATAGTATGTATATATGTAATATTCTTATCAGGTTAATTTTTGTAGACATCATTTATATATATATATATATATATATATATATATATATATATATATATATATATATACATATAATGAAATTGTAACTAAGCCGAATCTGTACATTAAATATTTTTTTGGAAAATCTTATTGAAATAGACATTATTATCGATACAGAGGCCGAATCTATAGTTTTTAGAATTTATGTCTGTCTGTTTGTCTGTGAGCGTATCTCGGAAAAACAACTATAGGGATTTTGATGAAATTTGGTATGATGATAGCTGGTTATCTGGGTCAACATATAGGATACTTTTATATATAGAATTCTATAAGCCCCCATTTCCAGTCCCATTGTTTATATATGTACAATGTACATACGTGTGTCGCTTGGGTATCTGTCCGTTGCGCGCGAGACGCTCCGAGCGGTAGTTCTCATAGTGCACCTCCTGCGTCACCTCCTGCAGGTCCTGCATGTGCGTGCTGCAATAACATATAGGATATTTATTCAACAACACTTTTTATTTCCTTACACAATATAGGTATAATTAAAAAACAAGCTGTGACCAATAAGCGCTTTCGCGTGATGTATGCGGACTTCAATAATTATGTAATATATTACTTTGATGAAATGATATTAAAGGCATATAATTTTAGAAAACAAATTTTATAAGATAATAATTAATTGACAATGTAATATATGCAAAATCACAAGTGGCAAAAATGTTCATCGTATCTTTATAAATTATAACTGATGTGTTACTCTGATGTATAAGCTATATTATATAGTTAAGTTTCACCAAAATCCGTTTAGTAGTTTTTGTATGAAAGAGTAACGACTTACATCCTCACTAACTTTCATATTTAGAATGTCCTCCTGTTCGATTTAGGCCACGACAACATTTTTCTTAAGACATCAACGCATTATAGCACACAAGTGTACACAAAGGCAAAAGTGCACTCTCTATTCCTTTTATTCTCAAGTTCGTTGCTACGATTCTTCGACACGATCGGTGAGAGTTAAGGTGCAGAACCGACGGATTTACGTGCTCACCGAGACACGGGGGTACAACACCGCTAACTTCCCAACTCCGGGCTATTACTGAGTCTCTTAACAGAAAAACTCAGTACTTAAACTTAGCCCGACCCTGAACTCGAAGCCAGCCTCGAACCCACACTCCCGAACAGCAGCCGTACTTAGTAGCTACTAGACCATAGAAGCAGACTTTTTGCTTTTAAAACCTTGAAGGTACTAATACAGTGATATACTCACATGAGCATAGTCCTGAGCTTGATAAAGTCGCAGTGGTCGGGGTTCTCGACCTCGACCACGCCCCAGGGGTAGAGGCGGCCGCGCACGCGCCGCCCGCGCACCTCCAGCTGCTGGCCCGCGCCGCACACCGCGAACGGCACCGCCGCCTTCAGTTGACGCACCTGCGAGTGACGCCACGCTCATATTTAAAAAAATACCACGACATAAAAGTATCTCTTGCATTCAGATCTTTTTTAACGTCCCATTGCTGGGCACGGGCCTCCCTTCTATACGAGGGGGATCAGGCCAGAGTCAACCACGCTGGTCAAGAGCGGGTTGGCGGACTTGAACTTGATCGATTCTCTCAGACATGTAGGTTTCCTTACGATGTTTTCCTTCACCGGAAACAATCCCTTACTAGCAACTTATCCTCGATTTACTCGGGTACATGTGTCAATGCCTAACAATAATCGATAAAATAACTCAACGACCATTTTTTCTTAAATAAGGAGCCCTCAGTGTGCAAAGTCAAACTTGCCCTTGTTTATGTAACCCTACTAGCCAAAGATTTTATCCCTAGATGCACATTGCATGTGTTGACCAAATACAATATGCAACACACCAAATACAATATGTTTCGCCTACTCGTACTGAAAATACTTCATAAAAATGTCATAAAAATATATAATAAAATAAAAAAATTATATACACATGTATTAAGAATTATTACATCATTTCCTTTGTAATATCCAGTCATTTATTACAAAAATAACACAAGTGACATAAGCGTAATTTCACCGAGGTCTATATAATAACAGCTCACTCATCTTAACATCGACACTTTCAAGCACTCTCAGTATGCTGAGAGGTAATTTATGGATAAAAATCTTTGTTACGAGCATAAAAATGTAAAGTGTCTATCTATTTTAATTAGGGCCAAAGCCTTCGATTTATTTAGACGTGCATAAACCGCTTTATATTCAAAGGAAGTATACATTTAGGTCAGTAGTACTACCTACTACCATATAATGATTTAGTAATTAGCAATCAAATAGTCGTCTTGGTGTTTTATTTGTTCAAATCACCAATACTTGTTGTATTTTATAGCAGAATTTTTTTTACTCTAATTTAAAAACTAAGATTAATTTCTAAGATTTACATATACATAAAGATAAAATACATCTTAATTTGGCTTTTTATAGTAAAATATGTCTTTTATACCAATAGAATTAAAATTTAAAAATGAATAGTTCTGTATTAAAAAGTAAAAACTCTTTCCGTAAATTGATCTTTAGGACAAAATTAAGCTCTGAGATGACAAAATGAAACTGATTACGACTTATTTACTACTAAATTATTATTATCACAACTTATTATTACTACATTATTTAAACTAACCTGCTCTTTATAATCTTCATCTTCATCACTGTCACAATCAGGCAGAGGATAGATTTTAATTCCCTCCCTTTCAATTTCTTCCATCACCTAAAAATATATATTTTTTTATATTAACGACAATAGAATTTTTAAATCGGTTCTCAAAAATATTTTTTTTCAATATTAGTATTATTTTTATTCATAAACAGTTAACTTGAAAGTGAAAGTACTGTTATATAAAAAGTATAAGCAACGTCTTCGCCAATATAGTGAACTGGTTTTCATTCTTCATTTCATGGCAACCATTATAAGGGTAAAAATATTTTTTTTAATCATAACATACTCGTACAATATTTTTTTTAATATGTAGTATAAAATATTAATGAAACTACTTTCATAAACTTTAATTTACGTTTTACTTATAATTTAGATAGTTAAATGCCTAAATTTAAGCGTAGTAGGTCCAATGGCTCTGTTACGTAATATAATCGTAGCTCCTGTCGGGGCCTGGGCTCCGCATATTTATTTCTATTTAGTCAATAACCATTTATTATTACCTCCGGTTCACATAGTCCGAGAGCTGGTGAACATTTTAGGGTAGGTTCTTGAGGCATTACAGAAATTTTCTAATTGTCCTTGAAGGACTCCTATATAAGATAGTCAAGATATGGCTGACGGGTAGCGGCACCCTAGCAACCTTTGAATTTTTTTTAAAGAAAATTTCTTTATACAATAATGAGATATAATTATAAACATGAGAGCCAGTAAAATACCATCTCAACCAATTGAAATGTAACATACATTTTATTTATTAAATCAAACCTATGAATTTTAGGGTTAATATAAAAAAAATCCAACGATATCCGAACAAAAAAGTTTATAAAATAATTTCCTATTACCAATATGTGATAAACTCAATTGTATAACAAAGAAAGAGAATATTAAGACAATAACATATTTGCTTACAACATTTCTATACGAGTTACAAACAGGATATACAGACATACCCTAGTCTTTAGTCGTTGCACTTCTTTCTTGGTAAGGCAATCGGCTTTTGCAATAACAGGAACAATGTTTACTTTGTTGTGTAATTGTTTCATGAATTCAATATCCAGTGGCTTTAGTCTACAAAAAAATTTTCCTTATACTATAAATATAAACATATATTTTTTTTGTGTAAGCATTAAGCAGCAATTAATTTAGTTACTTCTAATTAAAAATATATATATAAGAATAGGATAGAGTACGAATTTCTACAAATATATAACATACTAGCGACTAATCCTCGCTTCACTCGGGTTCATCCCCTTTCAGAAATGACATATTTTCACGCAGTAAAACGTATCTCATATATTGTCCCGAATAACCGGCTATCATCATACCAAATTTCATCAAAATCTGTTCCGTGGTTTTCTCGTGATGCGGTCACAGACAGACAGACAGACAGAAAAAATCTAAATAACTATACATTCGGCTTCTGTATCGATAATAATAACTATTTCAATAAGATTTTCCAAAAAATATTTAATGTACAGATTCGACTCAGAATTTTATTATGTATATGTATAGATTATTATATTCATAGTACATACCCATGTCCAAAAGGTGAAATGAAATAAAAACAACAATGTATGCGATTGTCGACGATATTTCGTCTATTGAGGCCACTTTCATCGCGTAGGAACCGTTCGAATTGCTCATCGATATATTGAATTATAGACTGAAATATTAGCATAAAATAATTTACTAATCAAACTAATTCTTATTAAATAAAAATATAATTTCAGATTTACAGCAGCAAGCAATGGTCACGGGAGAGTCCCTCCCTTCGTGATCGTGAATAATCGCGAAAAACCCGAAGAGATAGATAGTTTTAATTAAAATGCCAAATACACTCGTGAGCAAAAAAATCGACTCAGGACGCACGCTTGCGGTTAAAAAGCTCTAGCAAAAAATTGGAAGCTTTTATTATATTTCTGATTTTAACATCTTAAAGTTCTTTGTTTTAGCTTTAAAATGAGTGGTCTATGTTGTTATTAAAAAATGTTTTCTGGTAAAGAAAAAATATTGAATGAGATGGAGTCTTAAGCAATAAAAAAAGTGATGGTTGGCGGTAAAGAAAATACCACGTAAAATTCGTCAAAACAATAATTTAATTAAAATTATTTTTTTAATATTTAGTGTTGCCCCCCCTGGCCCTAATAACAGCTTCCAATCGCTTTTTCATGGATCGAATAAGTTTCCTTACTCGATCTTGTTCGATGCTATTCCATTCGTCGATTAGCGCTGCTTTGAGGTCCGCCATCGTGTCTGGTGCAGGATTTCTAGCCCGAACTTTTCTTTTAAGATCATCCCACAAATGCTTGATAGGATTTAAGTCCGGGCTACGCGCTGGCCAGTCCATAGCGGCAATTGCGACCTCCTGTAAATACTGCCGGACGGAACTTGCAGTATGTGGACGGGCATTGTCGTGCATTAGGACGAAGTTTTCGCCAATGAAACCGGCGTAGGGAACGACGTGATCCTCTAAAATCTCTTCGATGTATCGGATCGCCGTCAATCCTCCCATTCGACCGCCAGTTTCAATAAAAACCAACTCGGTTTTTGCCTCGCTTGAAATGCCGGCCCACACCATCCAGGAACCTCCTCCAAAAGCAACATTTTCTTTGATACAGCACTGCGCGAATCTTTTCCCAGGTCTTCTGTAGACTCGTCCTCTTCTATCACTACCATGCAAGCACACTCTACTTTCGTCTGAGAAGAGAACGGTGCTCCATTGTTCGTCAGTCCAATCAACATGTTCTCTAGCAAAACGTACGCGGGCTGCTCGGTGGTCTGGGGTTAATTTGGGGCCAGTAGCTGGCCTTTTTGGCTCAAGCCTAGCTGCCTTAAGTCGTCTTCTGACTGTCCAGCCACTCACAGCTACTCCTCGCGTTTCTCTGAGCTCTTGTTGGACTTGAACGCCAGTGAGGGCCCGATTTCTTAACGATGTGCTGACAATAAATCGGTCATCTCTCTCTGATGTGCACCTTTTTCTACCGGAACCGCGTCTTCGATTAAAGCCACCAGTCTCCTGGTAACGACGGTAAACTCTGGAAACAGCAGACTGGCTCATGTTCAGTGCACGTGCCACTTCACGCTGACTCTGGCCTTGTCGCAATAGGGTGATCGCTTGAGCTGCTAAATCGCTTGTTTTGTCCATTTTCAGGTAGAATTCTTGATAGTTGATAACGGAGATGTGTATCGGTTGACGTTTGACGGCTAACTGATAAGGGTGGGTCAGGTAGATAACCTTTTATATGGGTCAGTAACCCTTAATTAGCACTATTGTAAACAAGCGTAAAAAGGGTGGTTACTGATCACAACATATTGTTGGGTTGTGTGAGCAATAAACCTTACAATATTTTATATCATTTTGAAGCTAATACTAGCAGCTTTAAGATTTTACTATGAAAAAAATATATTTGCTTTCAGTTTTTTTTCCAGTGACTTGCGACTACAGATGTGTCGTCTGAGTCGATTTTTTTGCTCACGAGAGTATTTGCATAAATGTAAGAAAGTATTAATTTTTATTATTCAATATTCCCGCGATTACTTTTGTCTTTGCTTAGATACCAATTGCACTATACTTGCCAATACACATGTGATGAGGATAAAACATTGCCTATATTATTATTAATAAAAAAAATTATAAGTACAGATAGTTCCCTAATTTACCTCCTACAATCTACGTTAAACCTTACTAACCTACAAATATATTCATAATAAATAAGGAAATAAGTTTTTAAGTTACATCTCATCATCATCATTTTTCATCAGTGACCGTTTCCTTCTTTTTAGTTTCTTACTTTTATTTGCCAGCAAACAAAGTAACTTATAATTGTGGACTAACATTAAACAGACAAATGTTATATGTACTTCAATGACTAATAGCAATTATGGACTTTGTTCGTCTCCTACATAAATGATAAGTATAGGACAAAAGATATTTATCATGTTTAGAGTATACATTCCTAAGGATATATGCATATATACCTACTTTCTCTCAAATATAAGTAAATAAAAATGATAAAAAAACAATAGGATTACAAAGGTAAAAAAATAAATTCTATATGTAAAGAAAAAAATATCCTGCATATAAATAGAATTTGTATCATAAAGATGTTACACACAAATAGTAGTTCAGGTATTTTAGTATTAGCAGAGTTATTTAGTATGACCAAACAAATTTAGCTCTCTTAAACAATCTTAATTTAATTATATATTTTGAACTTAAGGGTTGTAATTTGACAGTAAGATCAATAAAACTTAGAATTATGCACTTACCCGAAAACAGTCAGTGTTATCAATCGCATCCCCATAACCGGGTGTGTCTACTACAGTTAGGCGTAATTTAACACCTCTTTCTTCAATCTCCACAGTTGATGCATCCAATTTAACTGTTTGATTTGTCTTTTCTGATAACAATTATAAAAATATGACAATTGTATATGCTGTAGTAAAACATAGTTTGTATAAATGTAATTTTTATTAATTACACAAGTTTGTTTAAGTTACATTAAGGAAATATAGGTATAAATAAACCTCTATTTGTTGCTATATTTCCTCTAGGTATAAAGTGCTAAAAATATGAGAATACAAACCAATAGCATCTGGTATTACTCTCTCAGGATATAAATCTGTGAGGAATAATGAGTTCACCAAAGTGGACTTTCCCAGTCCACTTTCACCAACCACCATGAGAGTGAACTCAAATCCTTTCTTCACTGACTTTCTATGCACTTGGTTGGGTAAGTTAGCAAATCCCACATATCCTGGTGTTTCCAAATTGGAAAACTATTTTCAAACAAAAATAATATTTAAAGTTTAGATATTGATAGGATAATATTTTTATTACTTAAACATATACTAAACAAATTAATAAAATATGTATAAACATTTTTTATCATTGTATTGTTGTTCTCTAGCCAGCTTAAAAAGCTGGTGATCATAAGGAAGTTAGTTTTGTGAACTATTTCCCTTGTGTCAAATTAAATCCTAGTTTATATATTTTTTAGAATAAAGTAAGGACCACTTGCAAGTGACCCTACATAGCATAAAAAATTGTATAAAACTACATAAATATTATTAAGGCATGTTCATTAATCAAGTCAATATTGAATGGAATTTATAAAAACTTTAAACTTAAAAAACATATTTCATTTACTTATTGCAAGGTTCATTAATACAAGAGATACTGAAGTAGATACAAATTTAATCTACTACGTGCTACCTATGTAACCCTTTAAATACCGGTGAATTCGCAAGATTTCATATTACATATTTGGTATTAATAATATAGCAAGATCAATTATGGAGGTAAAATTAGATTATCTACTACAAAGGTATCAAATCAAATAGGAAAATAAAGGAATATATTTAAATAGGTACTGTTTAATAGATTTGTATTTTGTAATATTAGTACTACAGGTTACAATTATTGCTTGTGGCTTAATATTGTCTTTAAATGGCAGTACTAAATTTGATTACTTTTTTAAGGCTTTTCATTTTAGGCATGCAAGTTGAATATAATTTATTCCACCAAAGTCATATTAAATAGTGGAGTATATGTGACATTTGTATTAATAACATATTAGTGTGAAGGGGCCATTTAAATCAATCAATTGAAAGTATTTTTTTTTCGTAACAATATATAGCCAAATTAATTTGTATTGGCTTTTTTCTAACTTTTTGAACATCCAATTTTGTGAAGTTGAATGTAAGTCATTTAAAATAAAATAGTAATTTTCAAAAACATTCAAGGCATTCAGAAATTTTATGTATTAAAGTAAAAATATAAAACAATTTGACTATAATGGCTTTAATGGAACAATATCAAAAGTAAGTTAACAAAATATCATTACGATGGACAGTCATCTGATAAATATTCAGCCGGCACCTGCAAACATTGACATACATCCGCCGATAACTGTATCGAAATTTCCCAAGTGTCATACTTCATTTCACTATCGTTATGCTATTTCAGTAGTACCACTAAGTTCAATACACTAGCATGAATCATACACAAATAAAAGCGCATATTAATATATAATTTAAAACGTTTACTATCAAATGAATGGGTCATTATCTTGATAAAACTAAACAAAAAGCTTACATTCTTTGAAGTTTCGTTGGACATTGCAATTCTTGCCAATTTAACAAAAATCTGCTACTATATAACTTCTTGTTAATTATAATATTATTAAAGGAGATATTCTTGAAATTGTTCCAATTTGTGAAACAGTCGTAAAACTTATAAAAATTATATTTTACACTGTATTTATGAAAAACTGTCGAGGATCAAGCTTCTGTGTAGAGTGTTGACACAACCACAGATTACGAAGACTAAAGAGTAAAGACTTAAGACACCACAATCAACAATGCTTTATGGCACAAATACAAAATTGGTTTCTGTCATAGACTAAAAAAGAGAACTCCTAGTAGACGTGGGCGTTTAAACGATAAGCGCTTAAAATAGCATGCTTTTTTAAAAAAGCGCTACAGCGCGCTTACGTATTCAAGCAGATTTCGTTTAAACGTTGACGGCTACGTTTCAAGAAACTAAACACAACATGAAAAGTAACCTAATGAGAATGCTAATACAACTCAAAATAAAATTTAATTATTGGACCTTATTTCTAAGTATATAAGATTTAATATAAAAATTAAAAATTATATTAGATTAACAATCATATTTCTATCCATATAAGACTCAATATTAAATGAATTCGTTTCATATTAAGCGGCTAAATTACATTCTACTTGTTTACGTAATATTTTTGGCGAATTGAAAACGTATTAATTTTGTTAGTGTTTTACAACACAACGATCAGGCAACTGTTAAACGCTTTTTTCAACGCTTGTCGTTATGACAGATGACTTTTACTTAAAAGTGTTCAACGATTAGCAAAAAAGCGTTTCAACGAAAAGCGTTTTTTAAAAACGTTTAAAAAAATAAGCACAACGTTTAAACGCGTTGTCAATTTAAAGCCGTTTATCACTTCTCTAACTCCTAGGGCGAAAACAGGGAATGTTAATTTTTCATTTAATTATCTGTGAAAACTAGTGATGGGTAACTCATCATTTTTATATGAGGATGAGGGAGCACCTCATTTTACCTCGTGAGGTACTCATGAGGTACGCCTCATTTGAGGCGAGGCATCGTACGTCGGCGTATTCACCTCACGAGCCGAGCCCGAGCCGAACTCAGCCGATTGCCCGAGGCAGCGGCAAGCGAGGCAAATATACGCGTCGACTCACGAGTACTTACTTCATTCGCTGACTAAGCTAACTCAATCACTCAATACTCACTCGCGAGTCGCGAGTACTCGCCTCAATTTAATGTCAATAATAAATGACAAAATGTCAATGTCGATTTTTAAGTGAGGACGCGTGAACGAGTGAGGTGGTTCAAAGTTGAAATTCGAGTAACTCTTTCAATTTGCGATCACGATTCACGAGTGCCTCAAATGAGGCGCCTCACGAGTGAGTTACACATCTCTGGTGAAAACTCCATGATAAAAACAGTTGAAACTTGAAAGTTAAAAAAATAACAATTGACATGCATAAAATAAAACAGAGATGTCTCAAACTCATTTGTGTCTTCCTCACAATACGTGCACTGGCAGAATGTATTGCGCCCTGTTATCGCAAGTTGCCACTAAAGAAAAAAACAGAGACGTCAAAGGGCGACATCAACTTTTATTTGTCATCCATGACATCAACATCTATTTTATTTGTCATCCACCATTCCATGTTTATTATTTGTCATCCACAATTCCATGGTTTTTTTTTTTTTTATAATTTATTTCTGACCTGGATTCAAAGTCCTTTAGCCGTATACATCAATATAACAACTTTATACTTATACTAAAAAAGGAATCAAACAAACTCTACAAACAATAATAGGAAGGAAAATAATAAATCTTAAAATTGAAGTTACATTTCTAAAATAAATAACTAAACCTATACAAATAAACAAACTAAGCTAAATCTTTTTTACTGTTGTTGCAATGAACTTGAAAAGATGAACAAAAAACTGCGGTCTATTTAATAAATCTTGAACGTGGCGGGGTAAACTAATTTGGATTCCTGGACGAGTACTGTCACTATCACTCTCACTACTGTCAATGTTAGTTAATTCTTTGAAAAGTAAGCGTCGCTGCTTGTTAAATTTTGGACAACTGAAAACAAGATGTTGCAGATCGGAAGATTCCTCACGACAATGTTTACAGTAACTGTTCTCGTAGATATTGATTCGATGGAGATGTGTAGGAATGAGGCAGTGACCAAGCCGCATTCTTGATATAATCGTTATGAATTTCCGGCTTCCTTTTGCACCAAGTTTATCATACCACGGTTTTATTGGTAAGTCTTTCTGTACCTCAGCATACCACTTTCCTTTGGTCTCAACTGTAGTGTCCCAGTGCTCTTTCCAAAGCTTTCGCGAATTGGTTTTGAAGTAAACATAGTAATCGGAGAATGGTACTTGTTGTGATTGACTGTCATCCGATTAGAATCTGTATGTGTTATACTATCAGCAATCTCATTACCGTCTATACCACTGTGGGAGGGAACCCATATAAATTCTATATTAATGCCACTATTGTACAAATTTTCTATAAGAGTATATATTTTAAGTAAAATGTAGTTAGTTTTGTAGGACCGAAGTCCATAAAACAATGAAGTTAAAACGCTTTTAGCATCAGTGACTAATACAATATTTACATTACTTACACTACTAGTTATATACATTAAACATTTAAGGATAGCATAGCTTTCTGCAGAAAAAATGCTAAAATTGCTATTCAACTGAATGCATTCACTGTAATTGGCTTGTGGATCATAAAAGGCTGCTCTTACATTTTGTTCATCTTTAGATCCGTCTGTATACACAAAATAACAATCGGCTCTTTTATGTTTGAATTCTAAAAAATCTGTTTTATTTTTTATTATATCTAAATGAAACTTATTTCTATCATAGTTTATGAGACTGTTATATGAGCATTCATAAATTGGCCATTTCTTACATTTATGTACATCTTGCATTTTACTTTTAACATGACTATAAATAGTTATAATATCATTTCCAGAAAGAAGTGACTGAGGAGATATAGTAGGCGTTGGCATGAAGTGCAAAGCCTCTCTCATATTGTGAAGTTTAGTGTTGAGAGGATTATCTGAAGCTACTAACTTTAAAAAGAATCTTTCTGCTAGTTGAAGCCTTCTAAGGAACAAAGGAGGTATGCAAGTTTCCACTTCTAATGAGTTAATAGGAGTAGAGCGCATTGCTCCACAAATTAGCCTTAACCCTATGTTTTGTATTACATCCAGTTTGTGGAGGAAGGAATTATTAGCATTTAAGTAAGCTAAGCTACTGTAATCAAAGTGACTTCTGACTATGCTTTTATACAACATACTCATAGTTTTGGGGTCTGATCCCCAGTAAGTACCTGCTAAATGACGTAAGATATTTATACTTCTCATAGCCTTCTTACTAATATAGTCTATATGTTTATCAAATTTTAAATGTGAATCAATTACTACACCCAAAAATTTATGATGGTCAACAATGGGAATTTCTTTGTTATTATAAAGAATTTTCATATCTGTATTTTCTTTACTAAATATTAAAAGTGAACTCTTTTCTGGACTCACTTCTAATTTAAGTTTGTTATGATAATATGTATATAATTGGTTTAAAGCATTATTTATGTTATTTTTAGCTATATCTATATTTTGATTTATACTATATAATAGTAAATCATCTGCAAATTGTAAGATGTTGACCGTTTCAGTATTGACATATTTCAAAATCTCTGAAGTATATAGATTGTATAACAAGGGAGATAAAGTAGCACCTTGCATAGTTCCTTTATTAGCCAATCTAGGGCCATACAGTTTATTACTGTACTTTACATAAATAGTTCGATTACTTAAAAATTCAAATAACCATTTCAAAGTACTTCCTGGTATGCCAATGTCATGTAAAACTTCAATAAGCTGTTCTATATTTACATTATCAAAAGCACCTTTCACGTCCAAGAAAACACAAACCATGTTAGAATTACTGAGTTTGACTTGTTTAATGTCATGAATCAAAGACACAAAGCTTTCAGAGCAACTTTTACCTTTCCTAAAACCATGCTGAATTTCAGGAATTAAACTATTACTTTCTGAAAAGTATTCCAAACGCAGCTTTAGCTTATTTTCAAATAATTTTCCCAAACATGAAGATAGTGATATAGGCCTGTATGAAGAAGCATTATTTATAGGTTTATTTAACTTTAATATTGGAATGACACATTGAGTTTTCTAAGATTTTGGTATAATATGACTTTGCCAAAGTTTGTTATATATATAAAGTAGTATTTTTTGGGCATTGGGATGTAACCTTTTAATAAGTAAATAGGGTAAATTATCTAAGCCTGGTGTAGTGTCCTTTCTACTTTGTAATGAAGCAGTCATTTCGGTAAAAGAAAAAGATTTATTAAGAAAAGAAATAGTTGCATTTTCTTGAGCACTATGAAACAATGATAACAACCTGTCCATATTGAAACTGATGTTGTCTGATAAATTGTCTAGAAAAGCTGGAATCCATGTATCATCAAAGTTCTTATTGTGACTACTATTTCCAATTCTCTTAAATTTTTGAATATAATCCCAGATCCTTGAAACTGGAGTCATTCTATTAAAGCTACTACACAAATTTTTCCATGACTCTGAGCTCTCAATTTTAATAGTTCTTTTCTTTTGGGCATCTAGTTTTTTATATTCTATAAAATTAGCTATAGTGGGACATGATCTATATTGCTTTAAGGCCTCTTTAGATGCATTCACGGCTACCTCACATTTTGCATTCCACCATGGAGCAGGTTTTTTACGAACAACATTACTATTTTTTTTCTTACTCTTAGGAATAGTCATATCTCTTAAATCATTTAAAGTATTTACAAAACTATTATACAATTCTAGGCAATCTTCAGACTCAATGTTTAAATTGGAAAAGAAATTTTCAGATAGAGCATAAAATTCAGACCAGTTAGCTTTACTATAAATAAATCTCTCTTCCACAGGACCTACTTCATACATACATGGCTGAATATTTACATAGAGGGAAACTGGATAGTGGTAGCTGCCTAAAGGATCATCCTGAACCTGCCAATCACACAAATGAGCAATCGAAGGACTAACAAAAGTGACATCTATTGCAGAAGCCTGTCTGTTGGGATATGGACATGTTGTTGGAGTACCATCATTTAATATGCAAAAATCTAATTCATCAATTAAGTTATATATATTATTTCCTCTATTATTTTTGCTATTGCAACCAAAACTGATATGATGTGCATTAAAGTCACCCATAATTATACAAGGTTTGGGAATATTATTAAAAATATGCCTAAGTTTATTAGTATTAAATCTGCCACTTTTAGGTGGACAATATACACAAAGTATACTGATATTCCCTAACTTTGTCTCAATACTTATGGCTATGTTTTG
The DNA here is from genome assembly GCA_905404265.1 of Fabriciana adippe. NCBI lineage: Eukaryota > Metazoa > Arthropoda > Insecta > Lepidoptera > Nymphalidae > Fabriciana > Fabriciana adippe. The sequence goes on along the minus strand of FR990001.1, from coordinate 7,577,756 downwards.
GATATTTTCATGAAAGTTAGTGTTTAATACAGAATATTTCAACCCATGTTTAATTAAAATACCTACACCATTGCATCTATTTTCAGAGTTCTTATAAATAAAATTGTAATTTGGAATATTAGGGATAATAGATTTATTAGTAAGCCAAGTCTCATTAAGTAAACAAAGGTCTATTTTCTTATCTGCAAGTAATTTTTGTAACAATGTTTTCTTGCTCTGTAAACTTTGTATATTAAAATGAACTATATGTAAATAATCCTCCATTAAACTAAGTTTGATATAAATATTTCTTTTATTTTCTTAGTTGTTAAAGGTTCCTTATTTTTGCTATTACCTAGAGCTAATAATGATTTTACAATAGCATTCAGAATAATATCATTGTTGACAATTGTATCTACATCTAAAGACTTATTTACCTTACTTACATTCAGAAGTGGATAGGCTTTCAAATCATTAGATGGTGGAGAACTCACCACAGTGGCATAGCTTTGCTGAGTATATTTCTTCATGTTTTCTTCTATCTTCTGTTTTTTTATTGGACAATCTCTGGATATTGCTAAATGAGATCCGCTGCAATTTATACAAGTTATTTCTTCCACATCACATTCCTTATAAGAGTGATTTCCAGCACATGAGGAGCACATCTGCTGAGGACTTCTGCAAACTTTGGCCGAGTGGTTAAACTTAAGACATTTAAAGCATTGTAAGACTGGAGATATATATCGGTGTACAGGATAACGGAATAATTGAATGTAAGCATGTTGTGGCAGTGTTGTAGCGGCAAAGGTTACAGCAACTGTGGTCAACGGGGATAGTATGTTATCTGTCTTTTTCATAAATCTTTTAATGGATATAACTTCAGCATCGCACGTGATATTTTTATAAATTTCTTCGTTGGACATGTCTATAGGAACATATTTTAGAATACCTATTTTCTCTGTTAAGTGTGACGGTATGAATGCCTTCATTTTATTTTTAGATAAGAAATCATCCATTTTAAGGAAATAATTGGCTGGTGTGGCTTTTCTAAAAGAGACTCCAATTTTGTGCGCATTGACACGGTGGACACCAGTAATGCCCTTAACATTTTCTGTGAATAATTTCGTTAGTGATATGGGATTTCTGTTGCCTAGTTTTGCCTGTTCGGTTGATTGAACAAATACTGTGTAATCACCAGTACTGCTTTCTAGGAATTGTCTTTTATAGTTGGGTTTGGTAAAAATTTTGTACTTATCTTGAGGGCTGGAGAAAACATTGTCATATTTCCGCTTCTTTTTTCGGTCCCCTGGGTCATCCCCATCACTAGGGGAACCCATTTTCGTTTATTTTTCGTATTCAGACGTTTAGGATAGGAAAGGCAAGGAAAATTAACTTTTATTGAAAAAGAAACTTTAAAGCTGCCGCTCAGGTTGACTTCCCGCCAAAAAGTCCCCAATTCCATGGGTCATGGGCATTATTGCCAACTTAGTGAATTTTCCACTAAAACTGGTGGTTTCGAACCCCTTCTTAGTGGCGAAAAAATGATTTTAGTGGCTAGTGGATTTTTCTAGTGGTTTTGTAGAATTTGATTGCAATATGTGAAAATGTCATATAATGCAAATATTGAACTAGTAAGCCTAAGTTTCATTGATATGAATTTATATTTTATTTAACACTATGAGCGGTGATTCCCCGTAGAGTATTTTACGTAGTAGTTTAGACTTACAAACAAAACTCAATCAACTCGATCTATCTCAATTCTCATTTGTCTCGGACTTTTCGTTGTATTATTTTCACGAGTTCAATTTATGCATAACTATGCCGAAACCACAATACACGCAAAATTCATTTATTAAAATGGAAAGAGTCCAAAAATACCAAAAAATTTTGGGATGAAGTATTGCATTTCAAAGATGCTCAAGGGGAATCTAGATTTGAGGAATTAGCAACTTTTGCGTTTATTTTGTTGATAGTGCCTCATTCCAATGCCGATGTTGGGAGACTTTTCAGCAGTATGAATGTAATAAAAAATAAACAGAGGAATAAAATGAAATTAAATCTTTTATCTGCTGTATTAAGCATACGTTGTGGTTTGAGGTTAGAAGGAAAATGTTGCAACGAATATGACATTCCAATAAATATCATAAAACAAATCGGTACTAAAGAATCATATCAATCTCAAAAAATCGATGATGACGGTGCGGACAAAAATAGTTCATCTGAAGAAGACTTTTAATTTTTCTTTATTGAATAATTATATTATTTTAATGTTCCTGATGTTGCCAATATTGTTGATTTGCTCTTAATTACTCGTTGATTTTACCTCTGTTGCTGATTTACTATTTGTTTTTTGATTTACTAATTGATATAATATTTTATTACGTATTAATAATGCTGGGTAGGTACACACCGACCCAACGAACGCCAACGAAGAATATTCAGCGTTGGCTACCGCACGTATGTTATACTGGGTACACACCGACCCAACGAACGCCAACGAACGAACGCCAATGGGTTTCGTTGGCCCCGTTTGGACGACTTAGCGAACGCCAACGATCGTTCGTTGGCGTGTGTCTGCGATCCGGCGGTAACATCAAAGGAATCGTCCCATGCTGGGTACACACCGACCCAACGAACGCCAACGATGGATATTTAGCGTTGGCTACCGTAAGTTCGTCGGTCTTCGAAGATACGTCCAAATACATTTAGTGGTCGAGCAAACGATCGTTGGCACCAGATTCCGGCTTGCATTCGCAATTTGGTCATGGACGACGACGAAATAATTATAATTGCTAGTTTTATATACCTTAACGAGTTAGCAAGGATAAGAAAAATTAAATGAAAACGGAGATGGTGGACAACCACATATTTTAAGAATAGAAATGTGTATCGCAATTAAAAATATTAGCAATTTCTGCCCAGCAATCACTTCTCTTCATTTTTAATTTATATTAATTATTAGTAGGGTCCCAAAGACTAGAGGCTTTTTTTTGTATAGATTGATTAACAAAAACATCTCATAATACTATCTTAGATTTACGCGAATATTTGACATTTAAATAAAATTATCTTTTCGGAGTTTTTCGCGGATTTATTTTGATTTTTGGTTTCCGACGTTTTGATTGCTTTATAGCAATCATGGTTACGGGAGAGACTAAGGTGTTAGATGTCTCAAAGGTATTATATAGTTGTTACAGACAGCCTACCCACAAAATAACAAAATGAATTTAAAAAACTTGAACATTGGCACCAAAGCATCTTGCAATATTTGTTACTTTTAATTTTAAACATTTTTATAATTTTAATTACTTTCATACTTGAATATGGAACATTATTTATATAATTTTAGATGTTATTATTATAATTATTACAATTTTTTAGAAAATTTATTGTTTAATAATCTATATTTAGTGTTGCCGTTATTATATTTATAACTATAAAGAAGAAATAAAATATTAATTATTTAAGCCATATTATTGTTCTATGTGTAATTTAAGAAGTTAAAATTAAATAACAATTACATTTGCAAATGAAAAATATTAATTTAAAATACTAATTTGAATTACTGTTATTTTGATCCGCACAGTAAGAACTTACTACATCTAACTGTTTTGTTTAGATTTATTATTTGATTTTATTATATTAATAACAGGATCCCACGACAATGGTAGTACCCAGCTATCTTCCCTATTTAAATTTGGATGTTTTTTAATTTCTATGGCTTCCCGAATCATTCTAGGGCGATATAATAGGTTTTCTTTCGCAAGGATTTGGGGTTATATTCGCTTCGATTTATCCTGTCGGTGTGTATCCAGCATAATAATAGGACGATTCCTTTGATGCACAGATTAAGGAGACTACACCTTTGATGTTACTGCCACGCTTCGGATCGCAGACACACGCCAACGAACGATCGTTGGCCTTCGCTAAGTCGTCCAAACAGGGCCAACGAAACCCATTCGTTGGCGTTCGTTGGGTCGGTATGTACCCAGCATGCAAGAAACTAATTACTAAAATAGGTGTTGCTTTATTTTGATTAAAGTACAAAAAAATTGTTTAGTGGTAAATCTAGAGATTTTGAGAGTAGGGTCATTTTTTGTTAGTGGTTTTCTAGTGGTTTTAGAAGTTGAATCTGGTGGTGAGCTCGTTTAACTGTTGGCAGCACTGGTCATGGGACATATTATGACATTAGTGATAAGAATGAGAACTATTTTTAGATTGTAATGTAAACCATTTATATTTTATACCAAAGACAGCATAATGTGTTATTGATAAGTTTTATATTACGTCTTTTAAAAACTGTTTACTATTGTTAATACCTACAAGTTAAATATTTATCATGTCCACAATGGCCTTACAATCGGCTATCTTTACAATAGCACTACTTCTGATTGCAACAGGAATAGGCCTTCTAAGTATAATTCGAACAGTATGTATATTTTTATCGCCAAATTACATTTAAATTGTTTTTCCTACAAATAACCGTCGAACAACAACTGTGATAATAGTATTTAATTTGATTTGTTTATGATATAATTCTCAAAATTTGAAATTCAATATGTATAGAGATAAACAAATATATAAAAAAAAACAAACGTTAAATATAAGAACAACACAACATGGTTTATTGTGTAGGTTCCATAATATTTTATTATCACCAAATCTACATAAAAATAACAAATTTTATCTTATATTAATAGGGGGAAAAGATTTTAATTAATTGCTACTAATCAAAACTAACTTTTAGAATTGAATAAAAACTGTTCAACATAACAAAATCTTGCAACTTTACACATACATGAATTTTTTTTCAGTAAATTTTATTATATTTTCATTTCATATCATTTTTAGGGTTATAGCAAAGAACACATAATAGACTACACTGATTGCATTAAAGAATATACAGATGATAATATAACATGTAAAGATTATAGGAAAAAAGAAGGAGATACTTGTATTTGCTTCTATGAATTTAATCTTACTGAAGATTTTGTTGGAAAAATTATTATGTATTATGAATTAGAGTCATATAACCAATTGCGAAGTGATTATGTTAATTCAAAGTAAGTTTATATATACATTATTTTATACAATTCTTATATTATAATATAAATATTTGTAATCACTGCTATTTCATTGACACAGAGCTACTATATTAAATTTTCTTATGATTTTTTCAGAGATGACAGTCAGCTACAAGGTATATTGAATACTATTCCATCTGAAAATTGTGAACCATATAGATATAATGAAGATAAAAAGCCAATTGCTCCATGTGGTATTATTGCAGATACTATATTTAATGGTTAGTTACTAAAAGACTTTCTTTATTTTATAATATAAACCTATGCTATATAGTGCTCATAAATATGTGTCCTGTGATATATTCGATGACACATTTGGCTCAGTTTGTAGTGGTCTTACTTGCTGTGCCAGCGGTCACAGGTTCGAGTCCTGCTGGTAGCATTCATTTGTGTGATGAGCACAAATATTTATACTCCAGTCATGGGTGTTTATATTTATAATATGTATGTAAAAGTTATTATTATATGTGTAGTGTATCAACTATCTGGTATCCATAACACAAGTCTCGTAGCTTATCATGGAACTAGATGGTGCTGTGTCATTGTCCCAACCTATTTATTTATTTATTTTATATTACAAATTAAAATGATTAATTACTAAAACAATATGGCCTTTAATATTGTATTCAATACTGACAGACAAATTATTTAATGCTTCTTTGGACTTTGGGGCCTAGTGTTGTGTTATATTGGAATCATACATACTTTATTTATAAGTATTTATTTTCAAACATAGATTTTTTATTATGAAGATTTAAAACAATATTATATTCTAATTAAATTTCTTTATTTTTCAGATACATTTTCCATTCTAGATAATTCTGACAATACATATATAAACTATAAACTATCAGGGATGTTGACAGATGCTGATAAATTGGGATTTCATAATCCAGAAAATATTACTGAAGGTATTATTTAAAATTAAATGTTATACTTTTATTGATAAAAAACATAAATTTTAATATCCATAATGACTTAATAATATTTTGTTTTTAAATAGTATTTTTAGGCAATAAAATTTTGAAAATATTTTTATTAAAAATTTGAATTACATTATAAATGCCCTTTTAATTGATTTAATAATTATTATTTTATTCAACAGCTCAAAATTATTTTGCAAAACCTAAAAATTGGAGAAAAAGTATATGGGAGTTAGATCTAAATAATATTGAAAATAATGGATTTCAAGTATGTACAAATATTCCATATTTATGCTTTTCATAGTCAATAATATTAATATATTATATTACACATCACCTTATTATTCCTCATTTCTCTTTTACATACTGTCTCACACAACCTATCCATCTTTTCTTCGGTCTTCCTATACATCTACATTCATTTCCATCACTCTTTTTGTCACATGCATTTCATCCTTCCTCATTATATGTCCATACAAACTAAGACGATTTCCTTACAACTTTTCTGTAACTGGCACTACCTTCAAGCTTCCTCATATCTATGGTGTATTCCTTATTTCAATATTTTCCCCTAATCCTATATAAGGAATGAAAATATGGTAGATTTATAATAAATAATGTGGTAGATACTTGTATATGTATAAAATAAATAATAGCCACATTTTTTACTCTATGCTTAACCAAACACATATATTCATACAGAATTGTTCACATTTATAACATTAAGATGGTTTTGATGACTTTCTTAAATATTTGATAATATGTCTATATTACTACTAAATTATTTGATAATCGAAAAAGAAAAATAAAAGTCATTTTAAAAAAATGGGCTCCTTGGTCCGGCCTTTTGCGCACATCGAACACGTATTTATAAGTTATAGCATCACACGCATCCAAATCCTATATAATAATTGTGAAGTAAACGCACAATTATAGATCGAGTAGTAAAGAGATTATCCAACACTGAACACACGACAATGTCGTTGTATTTTTTGGGAATTATTTTAATTATAAAAGTCAAATTAAGGTTGTTTTCAATAACATAATAAAATAACGTTGAAGCTAAATTATTTTACGATAAGTTTTCAAAACCTGTACATGGCCTTATGTTAAATCTTCGTAAAACAATAGTAGTACTCTTCAAATTTAGTAATGTCTGTTGTAGAATGAAATATTCATTGGGTGGATGAAAACAGATTGGAAACGTAAGCCCCGCGGGCTACTTACTCGAGACCTTCCCAGCGGTAATTATACATTGCGCGTTGCGTACCGTAAGTTATCATTTGTGGTTTGACTTTTATGATATTAGTGGTTGATAGATATTAGTATTTAAGGATATATTTATACTAGCGACTTAACCTGGCTTCACTCGGAGGAGCCCTTATGTGCCTTATGTGTTGTGTAATCTTATAGATTATATACCCTATTTAAAAACTCCAATAGGATCTCATCAAAAGCGACAAGAGCCACATAGAAACCAATAAATATTTATTGGTATATAACTTCTTACGTGTGTACATAAGTACACACGCACTTCTTTTTTTTAATATGATGTTTATATTTTTATAATAATTATTAAAATGAATATTTACTGGTGTGGGATGAATGTGCACAGATTATATAAAAGCTATTATGACAATTTTTTGCCATAGTAAGTAGTAACCTTGGTTATTGTCTAACAAATATATAATATGTTATATATATATATATATATATATATATATATATATATATATATATATATATATTGTTTCCGTATATGTTATTCTATAAATATATGATTGTAATATGCCTAATATGCCTTATTTAATTATTGATTTGTATTAATTTAATTGCGATATTTGGCAAGGAAGTTTTACTTCAATCGCGCGTAAAGGTTACACGCACCCATTTTTTCAATAGGGTACACGCAGCGCCATCTTTTGGATTTCAGTACTAAAAATAACTTATGTTCTATAATCATAGTGTGTACTAAATATGATTCAAACCTATCCTTTCAGCGTCAATGAATAGCAATCATTTTCATACATACAAACTTTTGCTTTTTTAATAGTACTATGCTATCATGAGGGACAATAATAAAAGGGTACAATGGCTTTGTTTTGATCATTGACCATTTTGATACATATAACGCCATCTATCAAGAATTGCTCGAACCAATAAGAAATTGATGAGACTCCTGTGTTAATAATAAAAAAAGTGAGGATTGTCTATCACATTAGCAAACAAATTCACGACACAGATAAAGTTAATCTAAATTAGTTTTAATAAAAAAAAAAATATTACTAGCAATTAAAAAAAACTAACTCTGATTGTATTCAATTTTAGACTACCCTCCGAGCATGTACGACGGTCGAAGGAAAGTAATTCTTGTATCAACATCAACATCAGTCAATACTGTGCTTGCAGTTGTTGGTAGTATTCTAGTTGTTCTTGGGCTAACTGCTCTCATTGGATTGATATATTTCATGAGGAAACCAGTAAAAGGTAAGTAATTCTTCGAAATATATCTGTATAGAAATAGCACATGTATCCTTGCGTTTTGCAGCGCTATTCAAATATTCTTGATTTGTAGTTATTTCTATATTTTTTACTTGCGACTCACTCTCGCTTCGCTTCGGTTTCGTCCCTAGACAAAAACAAATCTATCCCAAGGGAACCGTACATTTTTCCGGGATAAACAGTTACTTATGTGCTATTCCAGTTTAGAATCTATATCTGTGACATATTTTGTGCAGATCCGTACAGGCGTTCTGGCGTGAGAGTAACAAACATCCATCTATCCATCCTCACAAACTTTCACATTTATAATATTATAGATTCATCAGAATAAATACATGAGTGACTGATGAAATTAACTAACAATTAAAAATGTTCATATACTTATATAATGCAATTTAGAATATATAAATGTTACTAGCGATGTATCCTTGCTTTGCTCGGGTACGTTTTCACGTCAATTTGTTTACTAAAGTTCAGTCAAGTTCATCCAGCTATTTAAGCTTGAAGTAGTAACAAATATACACAAACATAAATACAATCAACTTTTTAGTTGATAAAATGGTACTTAAATATTAACGTCTTAATTATTAAACAGTTTTATTATTTTTCAGGTACACATACGCCAGAGGCTAACGTAACTATTATTAATAAATTTCCAAAAAACAATTCTTCAGCTGATGCAAATGCCCCTGAAGAGATACGACTGACATCTGATAAGGTATGTCTATGACTTTAAAACTTACGATTATATAGAGGTTAAAGAATTGAAATGCCATTTTAGTATACTGGTCTGTATTGTGTTACTACTTGGTTGGAATAGTTATCACGTTTTTTTTTTTTTTAATAATAATAATAATTTATTGAACAATAAAAACTTAAAAAAAAAAGTAAAAACCGACTTCCTGGCACTGAAAAGTAAAAAATAACTAAACAGAGGTTTTCATTTAAAATAGATACCTAATCAGATATTTTCGAAGTCGGTGTGCTTTGATTTGTATTGGCTGGCACCGACTTCGAAAATATCTGATTAGGTATCTATTTTAAATGAAAACCTCTGTTTAGTTATTTTTTACTTTTCAGTGCCAGGAAGTCGGTTTTTACTTTTTTTTAAAAGTTTTTATTTTTCCATTTTTAGTGTAGACGTAATAAGCAAGTAATTTGTAAGAAGAAAGATTTTTAATAAAAACATAATATTCGATTAAGCCATTTATTTAAAAACCGCTTGACCGATTTCGATAAAATTTATATGCGACCACCGGGGAAGAATACTCTTTGAAACAAAAAAAAAATTTCCAAATCGGTTCAGCCGTCTTCGAGAAATCCGTGAACATACATAAAAAAAAAAGATTCCGACGAATTGAGAACCTCCTCCTTTTTGGAAGTCGGTTAAAAAACACATAAAACAGTAAACATATTACATACAAAAACAAATAAACATATATTATTATACAGGATAATCTTAGTTTTTTAAGCTCAGTTTAAATTAGGCTGTGTCGACTCAAAAGATATGGTAGCCTCTGTTGCCGTACTAGGAGATTGCAATAGTTATAACATAGGTAGGTGCTTAATTTAAAAAAAAAAAAAATGTTTTTTTTTTTTATATTCGGTCTTTAAGTTAAAAATGGAGTTCCGTCGGGAAGTTAGCGGGGCTAAAACCTCTTAACATCAATATTTTTTGAAAGACTGATTAAGAATGAACCAGACCACCACATCAGCCACTCCTCACAACAAACTATGTGTGCTTCTGAAAACTTTTCCTATTATGTTGTTTGTAACCAATTTAATTGTGTAAATAAAAAAAAAAATTTACGAAAATTTACGAAATACAAATAGATGTCTTACTATTTAGTTATTGATTATGTGTATTTATGAAGTTTTTGGGCTATTATGATTTTTACTTGCAGTGAGCTGTGAGGACAGAAAACGACTTTATCTATGGAGGCTGGTTGGCAGATCAACAACAGAACAATATGATGAATCTTGTATTAATAACCTAGTCATAAAAGCAAGATGTAATACACAGTGTGACCGATTCTTAAATAAAAAGAAAACCCTTCACAGCCCTTTTGTTAACAAACTTTACAAAATGCCACAGTACATCAGTAACAACCTATATATCTATGTATGGTCCTTTAACCACGCAATTTTTAGAGGTGAAGAGTATAAAAATATATGGTGTTTCTCATGTAACATGTGTATGTATCCCTTCAGAGGCAAAGCTTCATACAACCGCGTAAGGATAGGTACTATACATAGGTATACTTAGAGGGCTATCCTCATCGCATGTAAAAGTCTATTTTCTATAGGTACTCTATACAGATAAATAAAATTGAAGTGTCTGTTTGTAATGTCAAAATAACAGCTTATAAGAAAAACACAATTTTTAAAATTTTTGTCTGTCTGTTTGTTCCGGCTAATCTCCGAAACGGCTGAACCAATTTTAATGGGACTTTCACTGGCAGATAGCTTATATTATAAGGAGTAACTTATGCTACTTTTATTTTAGAAAAAGAATTAGGGTTTCGCTCAAAAATATTAAAATGTACCTAGGGACGCACCTGAGCGAAGCGAGGGTAAGTCGGTAGTAATAAATATATTTTCATTAGACAATCCAAAAACAAGTGTAACACACTCAAAACAATTTCACGGTTGTAAGATGCTTAGTCCCTGTAGGGATACTTATTAATTATTTACTCATATTGTTTTATTCTACCTACTTATATGTAGATTATGTTGATTCGTATTTAGTGCCTTGTGTAACGCCTTGCTTTGTCCATGTGTTTTGGTTGTGTTTGGTTTAGTGTTTAGTTTTATTACTAAAAGATAAAAACGTAGAAAATATCAATACATAATATGTATAACCTATATTTTAATAATAATTTAAATGAGTGATTGGAAATTCGAAATCGAGCTTTCGAGAATTCGAAATGCTTGCTCCGACTGTACTTCAAAGTCTGAAAACCATGACCGACAACCATTGACTTTATTTAACATTATTAACGAATAGTGTGATATTCTTAGAGATTCTTATTTATGTTTAAGTCAGGGCTCGGAACTGGTTTAAAACGAACGTTTAATTTCGGTAATGTAACGGTTAATTCATCGCTCGTTTATTAACCCGTTCGTTAATAAAAACGAACTGTTTAATAAACCAAAGTAATAATGGTTAACTGTTATTCTTAAAGTAAGATTAAATTAGGTTTTAATACCAAAATAAACTGGGGTTAATTCCAGAAACATACATGTATTCTTCTACTAAGCAATTCACTATTAGCAAAGATTCGCCAAATGTAAACGCACAAAAACTTATTTTAACCAATTAATTTTTGATCATTCAACCTGAACACGTCAAAAACCGTTTTCCTGGTTTTAACCTCTTAAAAAACATAACCGAACCTTAAACCGAAAAGCCAATGACCAAAAAATTGAAAAGTTTAAAAATTGAATGGGTTTCCGAGCCCTATTTGAGCAATGTCTCGAAATATATTTATATTAAGTATCTAAATATATATTTTTATAATAAGCTACACTTTTCGAATAAATTGATTAATGAAGTAAATCTCACCAAAAAAGTTTCAGTTGCCTTCCGGTGGCGTGTGCTTAATATTGTCATTGTGATGTTCATTTTTCTCAGTAAATCCTAAATATTAATCCTAAATATACAGGATCATATTAATTTTACTGAAGACCGTTTGGAAATATACTATTTACGTCATAACAACAACTTCCTTAAGAAAAAAAATTATTTCTTAAAATATTTTTATTTTTGTATGAAAATAAAAATTTAAAAAATGTTATTATTTTTTCTTACAGATGTTGTTGTTATGATGTAAAAAGAAACTTTATTGGTAACGTTTTATATAGTATATTCCGAAAAGATCTTCAGTAAATTAAAAATGATCCTGTATAATACCAGAAGATATTATAAACAAAACACAATATACGCTTAACCATTTCATTCGTCTAAACTCTAAAGTAATTAATTTATTCTATAGCAAGAATTAAAATTCGTGGTAATCGTGATAATAACATTCGTGGCATTGAAATAAATATTTAAAGCATTTATTAATTTACTTAGTTAATAAAAGATACTTAACATATTTATTTTTTATAAATATTATATTAAGTATAAAGTATGTTAAGGGTTATGAGATTTATATTTTTTAAGTGATTCTGAAGTATTTCTTTGTAATGTAACTTTTTTTAAATAAGTGAAATAAACTGTATCCATTTGAATTTTTAAAAGGGTTCCACTAGATATTAAGCTACGTAACATGAAAATAATAATAATATTGTCTCTTGTATCTTAAAGCATAGATAAGATAATGCTAGTAAAGATATCTACTCCATCCTATAGGGACCATGCGTCTAGACTTCTACGCCAACTAGTGGAAAACGCTTGAATTTATTGGGATCATTTTTCAATAATGTGAACGTCAAGAAAAAATACTAACGATTCGATTCTTGTCAAGCTGAAAAATAACTTTTATAATTTTCCCTAGTTTTTTAATTTGATTACACTAAATATTTTTAAACTAAATTTCTATACATACCATAATTTTAACATCATAAACATTGGACACACTCGTTTGTGGTACGAGTTTTGCAGTTAAGACAGTTTCACTTTTATTACTTTTTTCTACTACATCATAAACATGATTGGACTTGAATAATTTTTTACCTTTCACATTATTCTGACCATGTACAATATTAGTGATAACTGGTTGACATCCATATTATTTGTTTAGAAATGAATGTTTTGATCCCACTATCTTCGGGAATAAAACACTAGGGGGACAATAGTGCTGCCCTCTACATTTGACGCACGGTCCCCATAGAAAGTAATTCGATTTCTTCGTTTTCGATAGATAGCGCTTACCCGAAAACTGCTGTACTATTTTAGTTTTTTAAAAGTATATGCATAAAAATGTTAAAAGTTTTTAAAGTGGTAGTGCCATGCTTAAAGTGGTAGTGCCATGCTTTTACCTTCGGGTAGCAGCCGAATGGGCCGGCACGCCCCGTATAGTACCACTCTCTCACAGGAGACCGGCGTGAAGTGGCAGCTATGCTGTCGCGTTTCGTCCGGTAAGTGAGAGTCCGGGAGGCCCACTCCCCATCCCTCCTCCCTCCTCCCTCCCTAGTTCCTCCCTTATTCTCCCTCCCTCCCTTTCCTGAAAGGCCGGCAACGCATCTGCAAGCCCTGAAGTGTTGCAGATGTCCATGGGCGGAGGTGATCACTTCCTATCAGGTGAGCCTCTTGCCCGTTTGCCCCCTTTGTCCCATAAAAAAAAAAAAAAAAAAAAAAAAAAATAAAATTCATAAAACGACTTTCGGTGACTTGATAGAGTTTGTTTGTTTGGTTGAACGCGCTAATCTCAGGAGCTACTAATCCGATATGAAAAAATCTTTTTGCATTTAACTTTTTACGTTAACTGAGGAAGGCTATAGGCTTTATATCATCCCGGAAAAATGTACGGTTCCCGTGCGATAGATTTGATTTTGTCTAGGGACGAACCCGAAGCAAAGCGAGGGTGAGTCGCTAATAACTGCTAAAGTGCAAACTGTGCCATCTATAAATCAACTTATTTCCTAATAGCTATTTATAAGTAATGATCCTTTTATGAACAAACGATTGTGAATGATATACATTGTCAAAATAATATATCGCTATTTATTAACGTGCCGAATTCTCCTTTAATAAAATTATATATTTATAAAAGACAATAGCTTTTATTTTTTTTCATCAAATATTAATAAGTGGGTATTAGCGGTGATTAGAATTGATATCGGTTGTAGTTGTTGTCGGGAGTCCAGACCTACAGGTAGGTTTACAGTACTTGGGGCTGGAGGCTGGGGCTGTGTTGGGGCACACCGCCGTTGGTTTAACTTGAAACGTCTATTTACATCGAACACGAGCTGTGGCCGACATATTGAATTTTTATATTTTTTATATACTTCCTGGTTACAAATAAACGGCCAGTATTATTACTACAATTCTATAAAAACAATATAAAATCACTGCGCGTGAGTGAAAATAAATACTAAATCACGTGTGAGTCATGAATTACACCAAATAGAAAGGAGCGAGAACGGCGATTATAATTATAATTGAGCTGCTAGTTATAAATATTTTTGATTATTTGAAAACAAATTAGTAAAAATAGTAATCTTTGAAGATAGCAACGGAAAGAATATCCATAAATATCATTTTTCAACCAATAACGACGGTTACTATGGCAAACTAATGCTGTAGAAACCCTTAGCCCATGGAGTCAAAGTGCTAAGCACTTCTTAAAAGACATAACACCTCGTCTTATCGCCTCTACTGGTGACAGGAGAGCTGGCGCATTTTTCGCCCAAAGAATCGGCATTGCCATTCAGCGGGGGAATGCGGCTAGCATTCTTGCCACTATTCCACACGGACATGACTTGTACAGTAATAACTAAGTGTACATTTGCTTTGTATATATAATTAAGTGTATTTGTAATTTCTGTTATTGTAAATAAAGTATTAATTTATTAAAAAATAAAAAATATCTATGTATGTCGAAGTAAATGTTTATATCCTCTTTGTTTTCTGTGATAGAAGGTTTTGTCCGTTTTGAGTATGCAAGCTATCCTTGTACTAAATTCATTGAGATCGGTTTGGTCATCGGTTAGCGTTCGACCATATAATTGTTAGTAAAAGATTAATTATAAGGTTATTACTACTAAAAATAAATCTATATAATAAAATTGTAACTAAGCCGAACCTAATGCAATATATTTCATTACGGTCTCCGTATGTCGATTTTAAAGCCGTTTCACACCAAAAGATTTTTTCGGCACATATTTGTTTTATTTTTTATATAATCTTTCGTCTGATATTCTAACGGCTTCAAGATTTAACCTATCAAAAAAATATTTTTGTAAAACTGTGAACAATTGGTCTCTGTTTCAACTACTCCAACGCTAGCCGAAGTAGCCGGATGTCGCTATATCAAACAAAAGTCGCCAGCGACTTTTTAGTTTCTGGTGACTTTTGATAATGAGTCTAGCGACACGGAATTTTTGGAGTTGGCAACACTGGACTGTTTAGTCATTTGTGACATTATTTATTCATATAAGTTTGTGACGTTTGATAATTTGTGTCATGGATGACAAATAAAGATTTGTGTTGAAATTGTTCTAAAAGTCTTGCCTTCATTGATTACATTACTATATTTGTTTATATTGTTTTTAACTTATGATTTAGATGCCAAAGTAATGGCGACTTCAAGTGATACCTCAGACCAAAATGTTAAATCTAGACGGCCTGCAGGTATGATTATTTGTAATAAGATATAAAACCTCTCATGGCCTCGTAATATCGATTATGATGTTTAATTTACATTTTAGAATCTGCGTTCAAACAACAGCGGCTACCTGCATGGCAACCTATACTAACCGCAGGAACAGTTCTTCCAACCTTTTTTGTAATTGGTATTGCATTTATACCTGTGGGAATAGGCTTACTGTATTTCTCAGATGAGGTAAGCTTCATAAATAGATGTCAAACTTGCCATTTAATAACTAGTTTTAACATTTAGGAACTAGATAGTGCTGAGTTAATTAAATACTTTATTTGTGATTTAAGTTTGATAAGATCCAATTGGTCTACAAATTGTACATAAATATAGTGACTATATAGTGTAAATATAAGTTATTTTGTTTTTAGTTACATTGTTATACATATTTATTACGTGACAAATTTACAGGTAAAAGAACATGTAATAGATTATACATACTGTATGAAAGAAGATGAAAACATCACATGTGCAGATTATATAAAAATAAACAATTTAAGTGCTTGCACTTGTAAAATTCCATTTAATCTCACTGAGGACTTCAAGGGAGATGTATATTTTTACTATGGGCTCAGTAATTACTACCAAAATCACCGTAGATATGTTAAATCAAGGTAGGCACAATACATGTATTTTCTAGTTGCCCTGCAATAATAACATAAATAAATAAATGCAATAAAAATATATAAATAAATTTTTGCTTTAGAGATGATAACCAGCTACTTGGGCGCTTGTCACAGCCACCTTCAGGTGATTGTGCACCATTTGCTTATGCTGATGTGGAAGGAAAAACTGAGAAGGTACCCATTGCACCATGTGGTGCTATTGCAAATTCCCTTTTTAATGGTAAGTCTATAAAAAATAGTGAATTTTTGAAATTTTTTAATAAACTTAATTTTAATGTTTAAGAATGAATGAAAAATATAGTTCATAATTTGGTATACTTTATTTAATGAAAATTCAATGATTTAATTAGTTAACAAAATTAATTATTTTAATTTTAGATACCCTGACAGTTGAGTCTCAAGATTTAAACAAAGATGTGCCAGTACTGAGGACTGGAATTGCTTGGACTTCGGACAAAGATATTAAATTTAGAAACCCACCTGGAGATCTGAAGACTGGTAAGTCAAAAATCATTTATACTCATATATATAATGATATTTTTATTATTAAATTATTATAACGTACTATCTAGATAGATAAAGGATGGAATTAGAAATGCACATTTTGGCAATAGATTTATTTCTATACTACCTATTTCCTATAAATATATATTTTTTTTTATTTATATCTGATTCTATTGATTCTATTGTATACATTTTTGTAGTACACATTTTTAAAGAAGAACCATTTAAGAAGCTATGAAGTAACCTTTTATGGAAACCAATAAATTTTCACCCATTTAAAGCAATTTTATGCAAGACATTCTTGTAATAAGAGAATGTTAAAACGTCATTCTGACAAAACACGTCTTCTTCTACTCTTCTACATTTTTCCTAGTATAGGAAATAATATATATTCAATCCTTTTAATCAAACCATTTGCCTTTAAAAATGTCACTAAAATAATTTCTGTCACTGACAAGTGAAATAAAAAAAAATAACTTTAAAATAATTACATACTTGTTTGATTTTGAGACCAATTAGTGAAGAAATTACAAAAGACTAATTTTGTGTATGAGTATAGTTTAACTATTTAAACATTTATTTATATCTTCAGCCTTTGAAAACTACACCAAACCAATTAACTGGCGTATTCCTGTGTGGATGTTAGATCCAAACGATACAGAGAATAATGGATTCCAGGTAACAAAGCTTAATTATATAATTACTATAAAGAAATTTTACAATGAAAGGGTCAATTTGCTTTAAATTAACTAAGAAATAAATAGGAACCCCATTATACATATATGTATATATTTTATATATTGCAGTAAACTCAAGTTGTTTGTTAGGATCTGCTTAACTGATAAAAATAAAATATATGTACATATAATATATATATTAGGGTGCTTCAAAAAATTTTTTTTTCTAACTCTTACCTTTTCAAATGTTTCTATTTGATATAAAAAAATCCCCACCAAACATGAGCCCTATAGCTCAACTCTAAGGGGTCGCTATTTTTATTTTAGTTTCCCATTTAATTAACATGGGAAAAAATCTTTCTTGTTTTAAATTGAATTTACACATAATTTACGCAATTTTTTACAAAAAAACCATTATAGTCTTAAAGTAGTCTTTGAGCTTTACAAAACTCTAAGACAAAGTATGATTATCTTTACAAAAAGACTAGTTACAGCTATTTAAAAATTACTAAATTTTGAATATATAGATATATAATAGAAATAGCTTGTAATTATTTCTTTTTTTTTACATTTTCCTCAAAATTTTAGAGATGTAGAGATTATGAAAGTTAAAGGATTGGAAGAGTGTGTTTGCAAATATCGTATTATTATAAATTACATATTTAAAGTAAATAATAATTTATTTGTAATAAGTATGTTTTTGTTTGAAACCATATTACATCACATTCCTCTTTTAAAAAATAATAATTACTACAATAAAAATAAATACACTTAAAACCAAATTTTTCAGCAGCTTTTTGTTTTCTCTCCAATATTCTTGATGGTAATAAGGGGCAAACTAGGGACTGTCCAGGTTCATGTGAAGTTGATGATATAGTATTAGCATCAAATGTAGCTCAAACATGCACTGCACTCTATCTAAAATAAACAATTGTTTTAGAATGAAGACCTGATAGTTTGGATGCGTACTGCAGCATTGCCAACATTCCGGAAGCTGTACCGGCGAGTTGATCACTCTAAGGAGGGCTTCGGACCCGGTCTCGTTAAAGGGCCTTACGTACTGAGAGTTGATTATAGTAAGTATTTACTACTAGCAACTTACCCTCGCTTCGCTCATTTTCGTCCCTAGGTACGTTTTAACGTTATATTACATATAGCCTAAGAACTTGCTCGATAAACGGTCTACCTAATGCAAAAATAATTTTTCAAATCGTATTAATAGTACCTGAGTCTAGTGCGTTCAAACAAATAAACAAACTCTGCCTCTTTATAATATTATATATGGTACTTTATGGTACATATGACACAATATTATATTAGCAATAGCCCAGTTGAATTAGTTTAAAAAAGGGGCCAATGATGTAAAAATTTTTACTGGCAATTTTCCTTCGGAATTCTTTGGGGGAGAGTCACTGTCAGTCTAAATTTAGGTTCCCGAGGTACCAGACACGTTGCGTCATCCGCCATCTTGAATTTAAAGGTTGATTTTTGTTTATTGAATAACTCGTTTATTTTCAGTTTTATACGAAAAATAGTTATTACAAAAGTTGTTTAAAATCGAATTTTCTACAATTTTGGTCCTTATCAATTTTTTCGTAAGATCGATGTTTTTCAATTTATATTCGAAAAGAGGTGGAGAATTTTGGTAGTGGAAGTTATTTAATTAATTTATAGTGAATTGAAAACTGTTTTGGCGCTTAAATTCGTTAAGCATCTATCGCTTCATGCTTCTCACTTACAATAGAACATCTCGTCATCCCGCTCCTCCGAATCCAAATCGTAGCGATCTCATGAGACATATTTAGAACTCGCCAACGTCGCGATCTAATATGAATGTTCGTATCGATACATACGCCTGACGAGTGTTCGTCGAGCGTTGAATGCGCGTCGACAGTGCCTTAAAAAGTCGTCATATACACATGTGTCCTCGCCGCCGCGAGCTTCGATACCCAATTAGGTTTAACTGAAATTGCTTTTTTCTGTACAATTTTTTATGACTTCAAAGATGTAGGATCATTAGAGGTCAGCTAGTAATTAACAAATCTCTTCCAGACTACCCAGTGAAAGACTTCGACGGCACTAAATCGTTCATAATCTCTACGACGTCGCTGCTCGGCGGCAAGAACCCGTTCCTGGGCGTCGCGTACGTGGTGGTGGGCGCGCTGTGCCTGCTGCTCGGCATCGTGCTGCTCGTCATACACGTGCGCTGCTCCAAGAGGTACTGTGTGCGCGTGTGTGTACGTGTGTATTTGTGTGTGTCGGGCCGTGTTTAGACATGGAATCTTTCTGTAAAGAAAGTCAGTAACAGCCGAACTGAACGGTATTTCACCGATGTGTCGAGGCAGAGCACAAAAAGCTGTCGGTCCTGCGCCTAATCTCTCACTGCGAGTGTCGAATTGTCATCACACCGCAATGTAGTGACAGAAATAGAGAGTGCACATGTGTCTGCGCGTACACGTGCTACACTATAATATATCTTACGCAGTTGGCTAGTCTCAGTGAGATTGACCGCCGTGGCCGGAATCGGTCAAGAGAACATTATATTTGTTATTTTTTCACCCTGAAACGACTGGATGGATTTAGAATAAATTTAGTACAGGTAGACTGTAATCTGTAGTAACACAAAAATATAATGCTACCGTATTAATAATTTTATTTAAAGCTTTAGCTCATTGGTAACTCGCTCGCTTGAAAAGTGAGTGAAGGGTTCTCTATGAATTTGATACATCAGTTTCTGTAATATGATTATCATTCACCATGATTAAAGTGTTGAGATTTATTATTTATTTATAAAGTATTAAGATTTTTTTTTTAATTTGCATGACGCATTGAGGAATGTAACTAGTTTTCATAAACGTGTGGGACAACAAATTTGTAAATGTATACTTAAGGACTACATTATTATAGATAATTTTTACTATTGTCTATTACTAATAATAATAATAATTAAAATTGATGTAGGCAGTAGGTTTATATTTATGGAAAACTTTTTCTATTTGAATACAGAAAAATATAATTATTTAAAGTTCCTACTTTAAAATGTGTTTTAATATAGATATCCCCCACCTGTTCCTCTTTCAAGATATGTGGAACATGGTCCTCAGACTCAGAATGTTATAATAAGTTCGTAAGTTCCTCGCTGCGTATTTTTTTTTCAATTTGACGAAATTTACTTCAAATTATCATAAATGATTTAGAAATTGTATACTAAGAATTTCAGTAGTTTTTTTTTTTCATAATATATAAGTACATATTTTTTATTTTGATTACGTCGTTTGTGTTTAAAGTACTTTTATGATTTAGTTTTTTTAAGTATTAACCCTCTTTATGTATTTTTTTCTTGTTACGTTGATAAACTCTATAGAATCGTTTCATTATATATATTTTTATTTATTACTAGTTACTTACCCTCGCTCCGCTCGGGTTCGTCCCTAGTATGGTTTAACGTTTAGTATAGATTTCTCAAAGATGAAATATTTTCCCATGGTAAAAAGTATCTTATATGTAGACCCGAATAGCTATTATCATACCAAATTTCATCACAATCTGTCCAATGTTTTTCTCGTGATGCGATCACAGACACACAGACAGACAGATAAAAATTCTAAAAACTATAGATTTGATTTCTGTATCAAAAATAAAGACTATTTCAATAAGATTTTCCAAAAAAATTTTAATGAACAGATTTGACTCAGAATTATATTATATGTATAGATTACTTTATCTTTTGTGGTATATATTGACTTTTTATATACTTGGCGTATGTACTTGGAATTTATATTTATTGGTAGATGTACGTTATACAGTACTAGTATTTCTATTATAGTTGTACACAATATGTATATCACCTAAAGCATATTATTGATGGTTATTTGCATTTACAGCACAACGGAGATGATCAACGTGAACCCTCGCACCCCGTACTCTTAAAAAGCAAACAAGCGATCAGTACAACATGTCACCGACAAATACATTACAAATCTTATAAAGAAAATAACCAACCGAAGGAACCGAATTAAGTAATTCTATAACTTAATCTATTTTTAATTTTTGCATTTGTCCATACGTCAATAAAACTTGTGTTAAAGCAATGTCTCCATTCATTCAACCAACCGTTCATATATATTTTTCATTTTTCTAATGATTTTAAATAGCAAATGAATAAAATAAAATTTTCGTAACATAAATGAAAAGATTCGTATGAAACTCTACAACCATGTTGGTAAAATCTTTTTTGACGTCTGTTAACAACTTTCCTAATAATATAATTTAGATAATAGCTTCACTTATATATGTAGTGATAGATATCACTAAAAAACTTTTTACTTAGTTCTTACTAAAAAGTTTTTACTTAGTTCTTCACGCCTACTTACACGCTTAACGTCTTCACCATAATATTGTGCTTGTAATTATTAAGTAGTAATTTTTAATTATATCGCCATTACAGTCAATTAGAATAAATTCTTTAATAAGTTTTTGTAACTATTAACTTAGGTTTACGCGATTATTTGTCATTTTTTCGGATTTAGTGTGGAGCGGAATTAACTACCAAAATAAAACATCAAAAAAGTCCGAAACTATAGTCTTATTGTTTAAATGGTATGTCAAAAGTAAAGAAAAAATCTTTAACGAGTTGCTATATTGAAAAACAAATGTTATTCCAATTGACTGTAAATAATATTTAAAATATTTATTATATTAAATTTTTCTTTATTCAATTTGGAAGTTTTCTATGCTAATTAAATGTAGTAAAGTATAGAAAAGTAATAATAAAATATAAATTGCTTGCAATATGTATAGAATATGAAATTACAGTGCTACTATATATTATTATTTCTAGTATACAAAATAAAATATGTTAATATATAATTATATTTACTATCTTTATGTGTATACTAGCTATCATGAACGATAATGAAGTTCTGGGTTCAAGTCCCAGAACAAGCCAAAATAGCTACTGGTTTTTTTTTTTTTTTTGGATAACGGGTGTACACTATAATTGTGCCTCGGATACCATTTTTGGCTGCTCTCATTGAGATTAAGAGCTCTAACCGGAATCTGTTTAGATCCATTTTGACAATTTTTTTACAAAAATTATGAGTTAGTACTTATGTCACGTCGAAGTACTATGAGTCTTAAAATATAGTAGCACTGTTTTACTTACTAGTAAAATTTAAAATATGAAGTAAATTATCGTGATGATGATTATCAAACTGCAATAGTTAATTTCATGTTATATTAGATTGTGTATGCTTATGTATATCAAAACTTTAAATATTCTTTTATTGAAATATGAAAATTTGGTTGTTATGAAAAGACGACGGAGGCTTAACGAGTATGTTACTTTTATTGTATTAATTTTGTGATATTTTACTATTTATTTAAGCATGACATATATTACGGTATTAAGTTTTTATATTTTTTTTTTTTTTTTTTTTTTTTTTTTTAATTTAAATTGCCCATCAAAGAACAAAAATGATATATAAGAACGAAAATTATATATAATTTAAGTGCCTTTAATTGAAATAAGATTATAAATCTATTTAACTTTATGTACTTAGTAAGCGAAAAAATGTAGTTTTAGAAAATGTTGTTCTTACAGCTTCCTATTTAATTATATGTTGGTTAATATTAATTATTTCAGTTTTACCATAAAAGTTGTGAACTTACTAGAGAACTTGCCAATAACGACAATTTCATATTTGTAATATAATATTAAAAAAAAAACGACATATATACAAAATTTGAGATTATTTTTAATAATCATACAATATCTAAAATATTTTCTTTTGCGTAGGTAATAATTAAAAGCATTTAAAAATATAGATTAGAAGATGTTATGTTCTTGTATTTAATAAATGTATTAATTGTTGTTTTATCGAATAAATATCTTAAAACTTTTTTTTTTGCTTTTATTTGTCGTATTTTCCTTTATATTTATATTAAACTCTACTTTTACGGCATGAAATGTACGCCACATTTAGGCTAGTCGTTCGCTAAAATCCAGTCGTTATTGCGTATTTGCCGAACAAATTAACTTATTAATATACATACATAAAATAAATAAAAAAAGTATATTTATAATAATAAAAATTTAGATAAACTTGATCTCTCAACTATTTTGACCTGCTCAGGTGTAGTAACCATGAGTACTAACGTACACTGATAATAATCCTTCATACAACTCGCGTGTCATCTACCGTACGTTATGTTAATAGTTTAAAAAGTTAAAGAGTTCATTATAGTTTTGGAAGTTTCATAGCAATCAGTCAAATGATTTAGAAATGCATACATATACGACGAAACAAACAAAATATCCACTTTGTACATAAAATAAACAAAAGTAAAATTGTAAATGCATACCTTAATAAATGAAAATAAAAATATTATAATATGTACTTCTCCGTGCTGTGTAGTGTGTACAGTGTAAGTAAGAATGGCTCGAATGGAGGATCGGAACAACCAAGAGTCCCAAGAGCTTTATTACATGTTATAATATTTTAAACTCCAAGTAAACATTTACGTAAGTAGTAGGTACCTAATATTTATTACCAATAAAATAGACGGTAATTTGTAAGCAAAATGTTCTAGTTAATCAAGGAAGTCATTATATTATTTATTACCTGATTAGATATTGAATTTTCGCATTATCACAGTTCTCGTCAAAATTCGTATAACGAGGGGCAGCTAATAATTTCGCAGCCTAAGGTATTTAATGAATGA
The DNA here is from genome assembly GCA_905404265.1 of Fabriciana adippe. Classification (NCBI taxonomy): domain Eukaryota; kingdom Metazoa; phylum Arthropoda; class Insecta; order Lepidoptera; family Nymphalidae; genus Fabriciana; species Fabriciana adippe. The sequence goes on along the minus strand of FR990001.1, from coordinate 7,553,413 downwards.
AAGTATAGATTTATATTTTTTAATTTTCAATGTAATCAAGTGAAATACACTTTTTACGTCATGAATATAATGCCTTTATACCGCTGAAAATATATTTTTTCGATTTCACTTCAAAATGGCTTTCGATGATTGTCTTCTTCTCATTGTTCCCGAAAAACTTTATCCGCGTAACTCAGTTTTTTAAATTTGAAAAAAGGAAAAAGTCACTGTGAAGGCCGTAGATTTAAAGCACTCCTCGCAACCCGAGCGATTCGAACAGGCGCGTTGTCTTGCAGGAACAGCACTTCCTCACATACCTGTACCAATAAATTAAATACCAATAAATAAAAAGTAAACAATTAATAAATTTACCTCGCTTTCCCAGAAAATTGTAGGTCTCCGACTTTTCCACTTCGAATTTCTATGGTGACCTTAATCTCCCTTTTTTATCCACTGCATCGACTCTTCCTTGGACTCGGGATCATAGGTACTTTTGGTTGATACAACTCCAAAAATCCTTACAACTCTCCAGTCGTCGCTGCTTGTCGAGTAGTCTAAGTATTCGCGGTACCCAGCGTGCACTAATATTTTTCATATGCAAATTTTCATGAAAAATCTACTCATCTAGTTTTTTTTTTAGTTAGATTAGACAGTACTAATTTTTCGACATTTCCGGGTGTCGTCTTTAAAGGTCTCACTTACGAGTACCTACTTTTTGAAATAGCCGAGTCCTTTTTTTACCATCGTGCATGAAGATGCAGAATCCTTAAGAACCGATGACATCTCTTCAAAAATTTCTCTTGGCATATTTCCCTTTTTAACAACGAAACACAGCGCGATGCTCCAAATTTCGAGAATATCCAGTTTCTGTTGACATGATGTCATTGTTCCAGAGATGAAGTGTTAATGAATTAAATTAAAATAGAGTTTTATTTATACTAATAATGAGACGCATAATTAATGATAGAGGTAACGAGGTGATGAGTTATCGCTAAGTACCTTAGGCCGTGAACTTATCAGCCGCCCCTCGTATACTTACATATCTCAAGATTATCTTTAATTGTATAGATCCATAATCCGTACTTTCGCGTTATCTGCGCGCCATACACCTGTGCTTCAGAGAGTTTGCGCCTTTAAATATGTTAAGAGGCTTAGTGATTTTTTTCCTATTGCACGCCGTAACGGCGCAAAGTGATGGGTTATTTGATTTAAATATTTTACATTATAACGATTTTCATGCACAGTAAGTAATATTTTATATAACTTAATCATCTTCATCATTGTTGCTTAGGTAGCAATAATAGGTAGGTAGGGACTATGGATTAGAGGAATGATCCGTCCATAGCCAGATAATTTATAAACGCAATTTTATATATTAAATATGCGTAAATGTTTAACCCAATGTTGCATACGCCACGCGATGGACATCTAACCAATATACTAAGTATAGACTTGGCTATTTAAATATATCTTACATTTATCGAGTATATAGTCTTTCGGGACAACTGTGCGCACTTTTGCCTTTCAAACCGTACTATGTAGTATGTTTTAAATATTAAAACTAAGGAAATCAAAATATTCTTTAGATAGAGAATTTATTAGCCTATAAAATAAAAATAAAAAAATCAAACAAGTCAAAGTATTTCTTTTTGCAACAAACAATTAAAGAGAGAAATTCGGATTTCGGACTGCGTTCACTTGAGCCGTATTGCGGGTAACCATGCGCAGTCCATGCCAGCCGACGATGCTTTTAAGATATGAATATCTTGTAGGTAAATATGACTAGGTATGAACTCGTAATTATAGTTAAAATATTATACATTAATTTGTGATGTATTTATACGTATTGTAATAGATTTGCTTTGCTTTAAGTAGGTACATCGGCCGTCGCCGACTGAAAATAACTGATTAGGTATCTATACTAAATGAAAACCTCATTTTAGTTATTTTTTACTTTTTAGTGCCTGGAAGTCGGTTTTTGTTTTTTTTTTTAAGTTTTTATTTGTCAATTTTTTAAGAAAGTTTTTTAATAACATATTCGATTAAGCAATTTATGTTAGTATACCTACTGCCAAATTTTATAAAAAGACTAACGTACTAAAAAACTCACTTTTATTAGCAACACTAAAATCTGTTTCTAATCCAATTCTAACGTATTTCGCTTTTCAAATGAAACCAAATAAGCTCAAACTCAAAATATTTACTAGTAACCGTTGAAGAGCTCCACTATCCACCTTCTGGCCTCACCATCATATCATCTCAATGATACCAAATATCATATACATATACACACACACACTATATTATCATCAGAAATACAAAAACTTGCAAAGTTTCAAGTCGATATGATAATTAGAAATAGGTAAAAAAGTGTAATTAAATCTGTTAACATACTTGAAATTTCATCGTTTTTCATGTATTTCTCGAAAACAGTAGGTACACTCTATGTTAAAGAAAAATTTATGAGACCACCTCGGGTCCTACCTTAATATAATACCGTTTAAAGTAGCAAAATCAGTGAATATACATAAAAAAACATACATACAGACGAACATAGCACCTCCTCATTTTTGGAAGTCGGTTAAAAAATAAAACGTTATAATAAAAAAATAAAGGAAATACTACATCTTTCTTTTCATTAATCATATTAATATTTGGAAATCAATTACGATATCACCACAGTATCTATTGAATCTGCAGCTCCGCCCAGTTAAGTCTTTTGCACAAACAGGATTATACCAATGGCATTTTTAGCACTTCTCTTATTTTTTCCATTTCGGATAAGTTTTTTAGTTTAGCAATTTGTTGTTCTGTCACTGTGGCTAGTTCGAGTTTTTTCCTAATACAATATGTTCGTGGCATGATGATCCTGTAACATAAAAATAATGATGCACACAAACAATAATAATACATAGCTTAACCAACAAATAAAATTATTAATAATTGTGTACTGAAATATTGCTTATGGGGGTAAGTGAATGCATGCGCTGTGCGCACACTTACCCACGCACATGCTCTAGCCTCTATGCTCATGATCTCAGAGAACATGACTTACCACCCAGTGAACACAATTATGTCAAACTGATGTCAGAATGACGTCATGCCACGTCATGATTTACGTAAGATATAGGTCATAAATGAGTCATATATGACTCATAATTTCCCACTTCCTGACGTAAGATTCTTACGTAAGATAAATGACGTAAATACGACTTCTAATTGACATCACGACTTATTTTAGACACACATATGATAGGGATAGGATATAATATTTACGTAATATCTGTATAGATATACGTACCTCAAGAGTACGCATTTCAAGAATTCTTAAAACCTCCTTAAAGTCTTGAAATAAATTAATTTTATCATAAAATAACTGGCAGAATCAACCTCACAATATATCACGTTAAAGTGAACGTAACGCTTGCGCGATGCAGCTCACTGCTACTGCCATCTAATGGACAGGTATCGAATTTGTATACTTCTTGCAAAATTTAAAAGTTAGGTCAGTACTATGTCATAGTGATGTCATACTGTATGACATCATATCAAAGTCATCAATAAAGTCATTTTCATGTCATTTCTATGATATCTATGTGACCTATCTATGACGTCATATGGAGGTTATGTGTTCACTGGGCAGTATCGGATCCGAAACTATGAAGTGACAGGATTTGCCAAAATGACAAAAATTACCAATGAAAGTAGTAAAAATTAATTAGGTACAAATAAAAGGTTAACAAAACTACACACGACGCAGTGTTATGTCAAAACTAGTTCGTCACTGCGGCGTCCTTGTTTCACTCAAATGAACCTCCATACTTCATCCCAGAGATATCGCGATGCGCTCACTTTAACCCACTGCGTTCAATTAGCTCTAATGACTATAACAGATAGATTTTAACTGAAGACTTTCTTAAATTTAGTGTTAATTTGTATCGTTAATCGATTAATTAATTAAGATTTCCAAAAAAAAATGAAGACGTTTTACCTCTACAATTTTACCTTGTATATGAAATCTTTAATTTAATCACCAACAAAACATGAAATCTGGAAAACTTTATAAATGTAGGATTGTAAGATCTAAGTAGTATCTAAATTTTATATATTTAGCAATTTAAGTAAATATATTTTATAACATTTACAACCAAAAAGCCTTAGGTCTAAAAGTTTATAGCACTAATGCTATCATAACGTTAAATAAATAAAAGCACCTAATCTGAGGCAAGTGAAATAAAGAAAAAATGCTATTTTTTTTAAGTTTTGATCAGATAGCACTAAGTGGTGGGCCATGCAACCCGTCAGAAGGGGACTGCATTGGCGGGTTCTCACGTCTCTACACGGCTATCATGGAGGTTTTACAGGCTGAGCCAGACTCTTTGGTACTTAACGCTGGAGACACGTTCCAAGGCACCGTCTGGTATAACTTCTTACGTTGGAACGTTAGTCAACATTTCATGAATATGTTACCTCATGATGCTCATGTAAGTTGATTATCCATATTTGCATTTAGCATTATAAAACACACTACTGCTTGCTAAAGTATGTATTTTATAAATTAGATATAATTATGTATTGAAAATTGTTATAATGTATTCTAGGTCTTAGGAAATCACGAGTTCGATCATGGAATAGATGGTTTATATCCATATTTAGAGATGCTCAAATCGCCTATGTTAGGGGCCAACGTTAACACTACATTGGAGCCCGCCATTGCGCCATATGTGAAAAATCATATCATAGTTGAACGAAAAGGACGAAAAATTGGCATTATTGGAATATTATTACGGACTGTAAGTCATCAGAAGTACCTACTGTTAACGAAAATTATTTTAAGATATTAAGTAGAGTGAGTAGTTTTTGGGGATATTTCTGGTTCATAAATCATAATACAATTATCGTTAGTTTTTATCTTATTATAAACAAAATGTTTATGTTTATGCTATATGTACACCGCAGATCCGCGGTAAACGCACTTTGATGAAATAATAATAGATACCTATTTATTATGTCGAAAATCATTCGAAGGACAATTTATTTTTGTTCTCAAACTGCTATATTTATGCTGAGTATCTTATGTGTTTATATGCAGTTTTCAGCTGCTACAGGTAATGTTATAATGGAAGATGAGTTAGAAGCGGTTAACCGGGAAGCCGCCATTCTCACTGCCCAGCAGGTTGATATAATTATTGTACTCTCTCACGTTGGATATGGCAGTGACATGTACGTAGGTATTTCTTATTATACCTAAATACGCGTTTGCCGATCTTGTAGATTTTAATGTATGAAAATATAATTGCTTGTAATTTATAAAGGCTTATCTCATTTTAAACATGATCCCACTTAATAATACGGTAAAAGATAAATGTAGAAATCTATGCAACTTAGAAAATTTAGTTAGTTTGAATGACATGTGAAGTCCTCCAACCCAACCATGACCTAGTCATGACATGTGAAGTCCGCCAACCCTGCCATGACCTAGTCATGACATGTGAAGAGTTTGGCCAACATGGTGGGCTATTTCCTATTCGGCCTACTCCCTCTCTCATTGAGAGGACTCAGGGATACCCGTGCCCAGTAAATCCACTACATATGTTGTTAAAGTGATATGAGCTGGGGGTTATTTAAATGTAAAAACATCCTAATTTGAAACATAGGTTGCAGACTGAACACAAATGCATGTATGTGATTTTCCGCTTCCTAGGTACTTTGTCACCCTATAGGTATTATACTGTAAAGAGGAGAGTAATGAGATGACAAATAAAAAAAACATGTGTGTATACTTATGTACGCACGTAAGAAGTTATACTTAATTCTTTGGTGTAACAGAACAAAAATAGCTAAAGATTTTATCCCGTATGTCACAACTCTCTGTTTGTAAAAGGAATGCAGCTAACTTCATTATATCGCTTTCGGCTAACTTCATCATGTCGCTTTTTGGATGTCGGTGTGCGCGCGCATCGTAAAAATTTTACTCTCATATTTTTTTTTAAACGTGCTAAAAAAGTATAACTACAAAAAATAATGTCTGCTTTGTCTAGGGACTAAAGCCGATAGAAATATATTTATTCAACAATTTTTGCGTATTGTTATGAATTATAGTCTTATAAATGTTATATAACTATGCAAAAGTATTTTAAATTTAGTAAAACGTATGGCTAAATATAGATCTTTAGCCGCTCGCATGCCACCTGAAGTGGACATCATCGTAGGCGGGCACTCACATTCGCTACTGTTCAACGGAGTGGCGCCCGATGGTATGACACCAGTCGGGGAGTACCCTACAGTTGTCACACAGGAAAATGGACATCAGGTAAAGTCAATAACAATAATACTAATTTTATTGAAATACTTTGACAAAGTTATATAATATTTGCAAAATAAATGACCAAGGACACAATACAATTAGGAACCTACCTGAACTAGGTTAACAACCTGTGTTTCAAGTTATGGTTTCACCATGCATTTCTCACTGTGACAAAGGTTTAGAACAGAGCAAATTTTGAAACTTACATATAAGAGACTGACAAGTATGAAAATTTATATATCTAACTAGACTTACATCTATGAATAATATATAAAAATGTATATTTTCGTTATTTTAATATTTCTAGCATATTTTCTGTGTCTGTGTAGTTCAAATGCTGAAGAAAATAACTTATGCTATATAAATCCAAAACTCTATTGTGTTTGTTGTACAAAAAAGCTTCTAAAAATATATAAAACCTATTAGCAAAGGCATGTTTGGTTCGTGACTTAGTGCAGACCAAATCTTTTCTTTTCTTGTGTGAAGGATGGAAACGAAGGACATCTATTTAAGATTAAGTTTATTAAATATTTATTTAATGTTAGAGAAATTACACAAAGTATTTTATTATATCGTTTACTTATACTTTTGTGTATCTATTTATTCTAAATTAACTTTTATATAGTATTTTTTGCTGTTTATCAGCCAAACATATAGATAAACTTATTTTTTAAATACATAGGTATACATACTTAACGCTTAATATACCTAATTGTGTTCTATTAGATCTTGATCGTACAAGCAGCCGCGTATACTCGGTATTTGGGCAACATTAAACTCACTTTTGACAGTACCGGCAAGATCGTGTCTTGGAAAGGCAAGCCGATTTATCTCGGCACTTCAATTATAAGAGGTACCACGCTACGACACAATCTAGTAAATTCAAAATTATATTTGACAAGTTTTAATTTAAAATATAATTAATCATTTTCATTTTGGTCTTAGTTTAAATCACGAAAATTTTTGCAAAATCATCTGATGCTAAGAATTCTTATCAAAAAATTATAGAGTTGCTTTTGTACTTATTTTTTTTTATTAATAAATAACCTAACATAAGCAATTTGAGCATAATATAATACAATATATTTTTTAGATCCCACAATAGAAAGATTATTAGAACCGTGGAGGAATGAAGTGGACGCGATCGGGAAAGAAGTCCTCGGCTCGTCGCTATCTGCGCTCAATCGCGGGTGCTACCGCGGCGAGTGCAACCTCGGCAATTGGGCCTGCGACGGCTTTCTAGAAGAAGTAAGAGTACTTATAACTGCTACCAGTGCTACATGTATTGCTAATATATTCACAAATTGTACACCATTGTCTAAATCTATTATAAACAAGTAACAAGTTGAGCTCAGACAATTTCACACACAACAAATTGTGGTCAATAGCTCCATATTCTTATACTTTAAATGCCAATAAAAAAAGGTTAAAACAGGCTTTTGTCCCTATAAGTACTACACGTATGGAGAAGTTCAGAGGTAATATTTTATGTGTGCCCAAGGGCCCCTGCGTGGCTTAAGACGGCCCTGAACACTAATTTTACTGTAAAGTAGGTAGGGGGAGTCCGGGAGAGTATACCCGCCCTCCACTAAAATGCTGATAATTTTTTCTATAACTACAAATTATTATTTTTTATGAATTGTATCTTGAGCTGCATTATTTAGCTATATTTTCTCTTAAGAACGTTTCATATCTATACTATAATAAAGCAGTAACTTAGCGAAATCTGTACATGAAATATTTTTTAAAAACAATGACTGTAACGTATTATGTATACGATATAGACCCCAAAACAATAGTTATTAATTTTTTTGTCTGTTTGTCTGTTTGTCTGTTTGTCTTTTTGTCTGTTTGTCTGTTTGTCTGTTTGTCTGTTTGTCTGTACGCGTTTCACGCAAAAAGTAATGAACCGATTTCAACGAAATTTTGTGAACTGATAACTTATTACTCGGGTCAACATTTAGGATAACTTTTACTTTTGGAAAATCTTTGTTTCCCGCGGGAAATCGCAATAACTGGTTTTATCGAGTCCTCCTTAGGAACCCTCCGCTGGCTAAACCTAAAGACATACATCAAAACAATGTACTAAAAAATTGTAGATCTTGAAAAGGCCAACAGAAATATCTACAACAGTATATGTCTATCTCTCAAGGTACACTCGCAATACCTATTCTTATCTATACCTATAGCAAAACTAACATAGTTAAATCGATGTGCGCGTTTCACGCAAAAAGTACTGAACCGATTTCAATTAAATTTTGTATAGTGATAGCTTATCACTCGAGTCAACATTTAGGATACCTTTTACTACAGGCACATTTTTCGTTCCCGCGGGAAAACGCAATGACTGGTTCTATCGAGTCGTCCTTAGAAGTTTATATGGCTAACGCTGGCTGAACCTTAAGAGATAAATCAAAACAATGTACTAGAAAATTGTAGGTCTTAAAAAGTTCTACAGAAAAGTTCTCAACGGTATATGTCTATCTCCTAAAGTACACTCGCTATAACTATTTTTATTAAATAATATTACTGTTTTCTTATACGAGTACGTTATCTATACTATAATAAAGCAGTAACTTAGCGAAATCTGTACATGAAATATTTTTTAAAAACAATGACTGTAACGTATTATGTATACGATATAGACCCCAAAACAATAGTTATTCATTTTTTTGTCTGTTTGTCTGTTTGTCTGTTTGTCTTTTTGTCTGTTTGTCTGTTTGTCTGTTTGTCTGTTTGTCTGTACGCGTTTCACGCAAAAAGTAATGAACCGATTTCAACGAAATTTTGTGAACTGATAACTTATTACTCGGGTCAACATTTAGGATAACTTTTACTTTTGGAAAATCTTTGTTTCCCGCGGGAAATCGCAATAACTGGTTTTATCGAGTCCTCCTTAGGAACCCTCCGCTGGCTAAACCTAAAGACATACATCAAAACAATGTACTAAAAAATTGTAGATCTTGAAAAGGCCAACAGAAATATCTACAACAGTATATGTCTATCTCTCAAGGTACACTCGCAATACCTATTCTTATCTATACCTATAGCAAAACTAACATAGTTAAATCGATGTGCGCGTTTCACGCAAAAAGTACTGAACCGATTTCAATTAAATTTTGTATAGTGATAGCTTATCACTCGAGTCAACATTTAGGATACCTTTTACTACAGGCACATTTTTCGTTCCCGCGGGAAAACGCAATGACTGGTTCTATCGAGTCGTCCTTAGAAGTTTATATGGCTAACGCTGGCTGAACCTTAAGAGATAAATCAAAACAATGTACTAGAAAATTGTAGGTCTTAAAAAGTTCTACAGAAAAGTTCTCAACGGTATATGTCTATCTCCTAAAGTACACTCGCTATAACTATTTTTATTAAATAATATTACTGTTTTGTTATACGTTATCTATACTATAATAAAGCAGTAACTTAGCGAAATCTGTACATGAAATATTTTTTAAAAACAATGACTGTAACGTATTATGTATACGATATAGACCCCAAAACAATAGTTATTCATTTTTTTGTCTGTTTGTCTGTTTGTCTGTTTGTCTTTTTGTCTGTTTGTCTGTTTGTCTGTACGCGTTTCACGCAAAAAGTAATGAACCGATTTCAACGAAATTTTGTGAACTGATAACTTATTACTCGGGTCAACATTTAGGATAACTTTTACTTTTGGAAAATCTTTGTTTCCCACGGGAAATCGCAATAACTGGTTTTATCGAGTCCTCCTTAGGAACCCCCCGCTGGCTAAACCTAAAGACATACATCAAAACAATGTACTAAAAAATTGTAGATCTTGAAAAGGCCAACAGAAATATCTACAACAGTATATGTCTATCTCTCAAGGTACACTCGCAATACCTATTCTTATCTATACCTATAGCAAAACTAACATAGTTAAATCGATGTGCGCGTTTCACGCAAAAAGTACTGAACCGATTTCAATTAAATTTTGTATAGTGATAGCTTATCACTCGAGTCAACATTTAGGATACCTTTTACTACAGGCACATTTTTCGTTCCCGCGGGAAAACGCAATGACTGGTTCTATCGAGTCGTCCTTAGAAGTTTATATGGCTAACGCTGGCTGAACCTTAAGAGATAAATCAAAACAATGTACTAGAAAATTGTAGGTCTTAAAAAGTTCTACAGAAAAGTTCTCAACGGTATATGTCTATCTCCTAAAGTACACTCGCTATATCTATTTTTATTAAATAATATTACTGTTTTCTTATACGAGTACGTTATCTATACTATAATAAAGCAGTAACTTAGCGAAATCTGTACATGAAATATTTTTTAAAAACAATGACTGTAACGTATTATGTATACGATATAGACCCCAAAACAATAGTTATTCATTTTTTTGTCTGTTTGTCTGTTTGTCTTTTTGTCTGTTTGTCTGTTTGTCTGTTTGTCTGTTTGTCTGTACGCGTTTCACGCAAAAAGTAATGAACCGATTTCAACGAAATTTTGTGAACTGATAACTTATTACTCGGGTCAACATTTAGGATAACTTTTACTTTTGGAAAATCTTTGTTTCCCGCGGGAAATCGCAATAACTGGTTTTATCGAGTCCTCCTTAGGAACCCTCCGCTGGCTAAACCTAAAGACATACATCAAAACAATGTACTAAAAAATTGTAGATCTTGAAAAGGCCAACAGAAATATCTACAACAGTATATGTCTATCTCTCAAGGTACACTCGCAATACCTATTCTTATCTATACCTATAGCAAAACTAACATAGTTAAATCGATGTGCGCGTTTCACGCAAAAAGTACTGAACCGATTTCAATTAAATTTTGTATAGTGATAGCTTATCACTCGAGTCAACATTTAGGATACCTTTTACTACAGGCACATTTTTCGTTCCCGCGGGAAAACGCAATGACTGGTTCTATCGAGTCGTCCTTAGAAGTTTATATGGCTAACGCTGGCTGAACCTTAAGAGATAAATCAAAACAATGTACTAGAAAATTGTAGGTCTTAAAAAGTTCTACAGAAAAGTTCTCAACGGTATATGTCTATCTCCTAAAGTACACTCGCTATAACTATTTTTATTAAATAATATTACTGTTTTGTTATACGTTATCTATACTATAATAAAGCAGTAACTTAGCGAAATCTGTACATGAAATATTTTTTAAAAACAATGACTGTAACGTATTATGTATACGATATAGACCCCAAAACAATAGTTATTCATTTTTTTGTCTGTTTGTCTGTTTGTCTGTTTGTCTTTTTGTCTGTTTGTCTGTTTGTCTGTACGCGTTTCACGCAAAAAGTAATGAACCGATTTCAACGAAATTTTGTGAACTGATAACTTATTACTCGGGTCAACATTTAGGATAACTTTTACTTTTGGAAAATCTTTGTTTCCCGCGGGAAATCGCAATAACTGGTTTTATCGAGTCCTCCTTAGGAACCCCCCGCTGGCTAAACCTAAAGACATACATCAAAACAATGTACTAAAAAATTGTAGATCTTGAAAAGGCCAACAGAAATATCTACAACAGTATATGTCTATCTCTCAAGGTACACTCGCAATACCTATTCTTATCTATACCTATAGCAAAACTAACATAGTTAAATCGATGTGCGCGTTTCACGCAAAAAGTACTGAACCGATTTCAATTAAATTTTGTATAGTGATAGCTTATCACTCGAGTCAACATTTAGGATACCTTTTACTACAGGCACATTTTTCGTTCCCGCGGGAAAACGCAATGACTGGTTCTATCGAGTCGTCCTTAGAAGTTTATATGGCTAACGCTGGCTAAACCTTAAGAGATAAATCAAAACAATGTACTAGAAAATTGTAGGTCTTAAAAAGTTCTACAGAAAAGTTCTCAACGGTATATGTCTATCTCCTAAAGTACACTCGCTATAACTATTTTTATTAAATAATATTACTGTTTTCTTATACGAGTACGTTATCTATACTATAATAAAGCAGTAACTTAGCGAAATCTGTACATGAAATATTTTTTAAAAACAATGACTGTAACGTATTATGTAAACGATATAGACCCCAAAACAATAGTTATTAATTTTTTTGTCTGTTTGTCTGTTTGTCTGTTTGTCTTTTTGTCTGTTTGTCTGTTTGTCTGTTTGTCTGTACGCGTTTCACGCAAAAAGTAATGAACCGATTTCAACGAAATTTTGTGAACTGATAACTTATTACTCGGGTCAACATTTAGGATAACTTTTACTTTTGGAAAATCTTTGTTTCCCGCGGGAAATCGCAATAACTGGTTTTATCGAGTCCTCCTTAGGAACCCCCCGCTGGCTAAACCTAAAGACATACATCAAAACAATGTACTAAAAAATTGTAGATCTTGAAAAGGCCAACAGAAATATCTACAACAGTATATGTCTATCTCTCAAGGTACACTCGCAATACCTATTCTTATCTATACCTATAGCAAAACTAACATAGTTAAATCGATGTGCGCGTTTCACGCAAAAAGTACTGAACCGATTTCAATTAAATTTTGTATAGTGATAGCTTATCACTCGAGTCAACATTTAAGATACCTTTTACTACAGGCACATTTTTCGTTCCCGCGGGAAAACGCAATGACTGGTTCTATCGAGTCGTCCTTAGAAGTTTATATGGCTAACGCTGGCTGAACCTTAAGAGATAAATCAAAACAATGTACTAGAAAATTGTAGGTCTTAAAAAGTTCTACAGAAAAGTTCTCAACGGTATATGTCTATCTCCTAAAGTACACTCGCTATAACTATTTTTATTAAATGATATTACTGTTTTCTTATACGAGTACGTTATCTATACTATAATAAAGCAGTAACTTAGCGAAATCTGTACATGAAATATTTTTTAAAAACAATGACTGTAACGTATTATGTATACGATATAGACCCCAAAACAATAGTTATTAATTTTTTTGTCTGTTTGTCTGTTTGTCTGTTTGTCTGTTTGTCTGTTTGTCTTTTTGTCTGTTTGTCTGTTTGTCTGTTTGTCTGTTTGTCTGTACGCGTTTCACGCAAAAAGTAATGAACCGATTTCAACGAAATTTTGTGAACTGATAACTTATTACTCGGGTCAACATTTAGGATAACTTTTACTTTTGGAAAATCTTTGTTTCCCGCGGGAAATCGCAATAACTGGTTTTATCGAGTCCTCCTTAGGAACCCCCCGCTGGCTAAACCTAAAGACATACATCAAAACAATGTACTAAAAAATTGTAGATCTTGAAAAGGCCAACAGAAATATCTACAACAGTATATGTCTATCTCTCAAGGTACACTCGCAATACCTATTCTTATCTATACCTATAGCAAAACTAACATAGTTAAATCGATGTGCGCGTTTCACGCAAAAAGTACTGAACCGATTTCAATTAAATTTTGTATAGTGATAGCTTATCACTCGAGTCAACATTTAGGATACCTTTTACTACAGGCACATTTTTCGTTCCCGCGGGAAAACGCAATGACTGGTTCTATCGAGTCGTCCTTAGAAGTTTATATGGCTAACGCTGGCTGAACCTTAAGAGATAAATCAAAACAATGTACTAAAAAATTGTAGGTCTTAAAAAGTTCTACAGAAAAGTTCTCAACGGTATATGTCTATCTCCTAAAGTACACTCGCTATAACTATTTTTATTAAATGATATTACTGTTTTCTTATACGAGTACGTTATCTATCTATACTATAATAAAGCAGTAACTTAGCGAAATCTGTACATGAAATATTTTTTAAAAACAATGACTGTAACGTATTATGTATACGATATAGACCCCAAAACAATAGTTATTAATTTTTTTGTCTGTTTGTCTGTTTGTCTGTTTGTCTTTTTGTCTGTTTGTCTGTTTGTCTGTTTGTCTGTTTGTCTGTACGCGTTTCACGCAAAAAGTAATGAACCGATTTCAACGAAATTTTGTGAACTGATAACTTATTACTCGGGTCAACATTTAGGATAACTTTTACTTTTGGAAAATCTTTGTTTCCCGCGGGAAATCGCAATAACTGGTTTTATCGAGTCCTCCTTAGGAACCCTCCGCTGGCTAAACCTAAAGACATACATCAAAACAATGTACTAAAAAATTGTAGATCTTGAAAAGGCCAACAGAAATATCTACAACAGTATATGTCTATCTCTCAAGGTACACTCGCAATACCTATTCTTATCTATACCTATAGCAAAACTAACATAGTTAAATCGATGTGCGCGTTTCACGCAAAAAGTACTGAACCGATTTCAATTAAATTTTGTATAGTGATAGCTTATCACTCGAGTCAACATTTAGGATACCTTTTACTACAGGCACATTTTTCGTTCCCGCGGGAAAACGCAATGACTGGTTCTATCGAGTCGTCCTTAGAAGTTTATATGGCTAACGCTGGCTGAACCTTAAGAGATAAATCAAAACAATGTACTAGAAAATTGTAGGTCTTAAAAAGTTCTACAGAAAAGTTCTCAACGGTATATGTCTATCTCCTAAAGTACACTCGCTATAACTATTTTTATTAAATAATATTACTGTTTTCTTATACGAGTACGTTATCTATACTATAATAAAGCAGTAACTTAGCGAAATCTGTACATGAAATATTTTTTAAAAACAATGACTGTAACGTATTATGTATACGATATAGACCCCAAAACAATAGTTATTAATTTTTTTGTCTGTTTGTCTGTTTGTCTGTTTGTCTTTTTGTCTGTTTGTCTGTTTGTCTGTTTGTCTGTTTGTCTGTACGCGTTTCACGCAAAAAGTAATGAACCGATTTCAACGAAATTTTGTGAACTGATAACTTATTACTCGGGTCAACATTTAGGATAACTTTTACTTTTGGAAAATCTTTGTTTCCCGCGGGAAATCGCAATAACTGGTTTTATCGAGTCCTCCTTAGGAACCCTCCGCTGGCTAAACCTAAAGACATACATCAAAACAATGTACTAAAAAATTGTAGATCTTGAAAAGGCCAACAGAAATATCTACAACAGTATATGTCTATCTCTCAAGGTACACTCGCAATACTTATTTTTATCTATACCTATAGCAAAACTAACATAGTTAAATCGATGTGCGCGTTTCACGCAAAAAGTACTGAACCGATTTCAATTAAATTTTGTATAGTGATAGCTTATCACTCGAGTCAACATTTAGGATACCTTTTACTACAGGCACATTTTTCGTTCCCGCGGGAAAACGCAATGACTGGTTCTATCGAGTCGTCCTTAGAAGTTTATATGGCTAACGCTGGCTGAACCTTAAGAGATAAATCAAAACAATGTACTAGAAAATTGTAGGTCTTAAAAAGTTCTACAGAAAAGTTCTCAACGGTATATGTCTATCTCCTAAAGTACACTCGCTATAACTATTTTTATTAAATAATATTACTGTTTTGTTATACGTTATCTATACTATAATAAAGCAGTAACTTAGCGAAATCTGTACATGAAATATTTTTTAAAAACAATGACTGTAACGTATTATGTATACGATATAGACCCCAAAACAATAGTTATTCATTTTTTTGTCTGTTTGTCTGTTTGTCTGTTTGTCTTTTTGTCTGTTTGTCTGTTTGTCTGTACGCGTTTCACGCAAAAAGTAATGAACCGATTTCAACGAAATTTTGTGAACTGATAACTTATTACTCGGGTCAACATTTAGAATAACTTTTACTTTTGGAAAATCTTTGTTTCCCGCGGGAAATCGCAATAACTGGTTTTATCGAGTCCTCCTTAGGAACCCCCCGCTGGCTAAACCTAAAGACATACATCAAAACAATGTACTAAAAAATTGTAGATCTTGAAAAGGCCAACAGAAATATCTACAACAGTATATGTCTATCTCTCAAGGTACACTCGCAATACCTATTCTTATCTATACCTATAGCAAAACTAACATAGTTAAATCGATGTGCGCGTTTCACGCAAAAAGTACTGAACCGATTTCAATTAAATTTTGTATAGTGATAGCTTATCACTCGAGTCAACATTTAGGATACCTTTTACTACAGGCACATTTTTCGTTCCCGCGGGAAAACGCAATGACTGGTTCTATCGAGTCGTCCTTAGAAGTTTATATGGCTAACGCTGGCTAAACCTTAAGAGATAAATCAAAACAATGTACTAGAAAATTGTAGGTCTTAAAAAGTTCTACAGAAAAGTTCTCAACGGTATATGTCTATCTCCTAAAGTACACTCGCTATAACTATTTTTATTAAATAATATTACTGTTTTCTTATACGAGTACGTTATCTATACTATAATAAAGCAGTAACTTAGCGAAATCTGTACATGAAATATTTTTTAAAAACAATGACTGTAACGTATTATGTAAACGATATAGACCCCAAAACAATAGTTATTAATTTTTTTGTCTGTTTGTCTGTTTGTCTGTTTGTCTTTTTGTCTGTTTGTCTGTTTGTCTGTTTGTCTGTACGCGTTTCACGCAAAAAGTAATGAACCGATTTCAACGAAATTTTGTGAACTGATAACTTATTACTCGGGTCAACATTTAGGATAACTTTTACTTTTGGAAAATCTTTGTTTCCCGCGGGAAATCGCAATAACTGGTTTTATCGAGTCCTCCTTAGGAACCCCCCGCTGGCTAAACCTAAAGACATACATCAAAACAATGTACTAAAAAATTGTAGATCTTGAAAAGGCCAACAGAAATATCTACAACAGTATATGTCTATCTCTCAAGGTACACTCGCAATACCTATTCTTATCTATACCTATAGCAAAACTAACATAGTTAAATCGATGTGCGCGTTTCACGCAAAAAGTACTGAACCGATTTCAATTAAATTTTGTATAGTGATAGCTTATCACTCGAGTCAACATTTAGGATACCTTTTACTACAGGCACATTTTTCGTTCCCGCGGGAAAACGCAATGACTGGTTCTATCGAGTCGTCCTTAGAAGTTTATATGGCTAACGCTGGCTGAACCTTAAGAGATAAATCAAAACAATGTACTAGAAAATTGTAGGTCTTAAAAAGTTCTACAGAAAAGTTCTCAACGGTATATGTCTATCTCCTAAAGTACACTCGCTATAACTATTTTTATTAAATGATATTACTGTTTTCTTATACGAGTACGTTATCTATACTATAATAAAGCAGTAACTTAGCGAAATCTGTACATGAAATATTTTTTAAAAACAATGACTGTAACGTATTATGTATACGATATAGACCCCAAAACAATAGTTATTAATTTTTTTGTCTGTTTGTCTGTTTGTCTGTTTGTCTGTTTGTCTTTTTGTCTGTTTGTCTGTTTGTCTGTTTGTCTGTTTGTCTGTACGCGTTTCACGCAAAAAGTAATGAACCGATTTCAACGAAATTTTGTGAACTGATAACTTATTACTCGGGTCAACATTTAGGATAACTTTTACTTTTGGAAAATCTTTGTTTCCCGCGGGAAATCGCAATAACTGGTTTTATCGAGTCCTCCTTAGGAACCCCCCGCTGGCTAAACCTAAAGACATACATCAAAACAATGTACTAAAAAATTGTAGATCTTGAAAAGGCCAACAGAAATATCTACAACAGTATATGTCTATCTCTCAAGGTACACTCGCAATACCTATTCTTATCTATACCTATAGCAAAACTAACATAGTTAAATCGATGTGCGCGTTTCACGCAAAAAGTACTGAACCGATTTCAATTAAATTTTGTATAGTGATAGCTTATCACTCGAGTCAACATTTAGGATACCTTTTACTACAGGCACATTTTTCGTTCCCGCGGGAAAACGCAATGACTGGTTCTATCGAGTCGTCCTTAGAAGTTTATATGGCTAACGCTGGCTGAACCTTAAGAGATAAATCAAAACAATGTACTAAAAAATTGTAGGTCTTAAAAAGTTCTACAGAAAAGTTCTCAACGGTATATGTCTATCTCCTAAAGTACACTCGCTATAACTATTTTTATTAAATGATATTACTGTTTTCTTATACGAGTACGTTATCTATCTATACTATAATAAAGCAGTAACTTAGCGAAATCTGTACATGAAATATTTTTTAAAAACAATGACTGTAACGTATTATGTATACGATATAGACCCCAAAACAATAGTTATTAATTTTTTTGTCTGTTTGTCTGTTTGTCTGTTTGTCTTTTTGTCTGTTTGTCTGTTTGTCTGTTTGTCTGTTTGTCTGTACGCGTTTCACGCAAAAAGTAATGAACCGATTTCAACGAAATTTTGTGAACTGATAACTTATTACTCGGGTCAACATTTAGGATAACTTTTACTTTTGGAAAATCTTTGTTTCCCGCGGGAAATCGCAATAACTGGTTTTATCGAGTCCTCCTTAGGAACCCTCCGCTGGCTAAACCTAAAGACATACATCAAAACAATGTACTAAAAAATTGTAGATCTTGAAAAGGCCAACAGAAATATCTACAACAGTATATGTCTATCTCTCAAGGTACACTCGCAATACCTATTCTTATCTATACCTATAGCAAAACTAACATAGTTAAATCGATGTGCGCGTTTCACGCAAAAAGTACTGAACCGATTTCAATTAAATTTTGTATAGTGATAGCTTATCACTCGAGTCAACATTTAGGATACCTTTTACTACAGGCACATTTTTCGTTCCCGCGGGAAAACGCAATGACTGGTTCTATCGAGTCGTCCTTAGAAGTTTATATGGCTAACGCTGGCTGAACCTTAAGAGATAAATCAAAACAATGTACTAGAAAATTGTAGGTCTTAAAAAGTTCTACAGAAAAGTTCTCAACGGTATATGTCTATCTCCTAAAGTACACTCGCTATAACTATTTTTATTAAATAATATTACTGTTTTCTTATACGAGTACGTTATCTATACTATAATAAAGCAGTAACTTAGCGAAATCTGTACATGAAATATTTTTTAAAAACAATGACTGTAACGTATTATGTATACGATATAGACCCCAAAACAATAGTTATTAATTTTTTTGTCTGTTTGTCTGTTTGTCTGTTTGTCTTTTTGTCTGTTTGTCTGTTTGTCTGTTTGTCTGTTTGTCTGTACGCGTTTCACGCAAAAAGTAATGAACCGATTTCAACGAAATTTTGTGAACTGATAACTTATTACTCGGGTCAACATTTAGGATAACTTTTACTTTTGGAAAATCTTTGTTTCCCGCGGGAAATCGCAATAACTGGTTTTATCGAGTCCTCCTTAGGAACCCTCCGCTGGCTAAACCTAAAGACATACATCAAAACAATGTACTAAAAAATTGTAGATCTTGAAAAGGCCAACAGAAATATCTACAACAGTATATGTCTATCTCTCAAGGTACACTCGCAATACTTATTCTTATCTATACCTATAGCAAAACTAACATAGTTAAATCGATGTGCGCGTTTCACGCAAAAAGTACTGAACCGATTTCAATTAAATTTTGTATAGTGATAGCTTATCACTCGAGTCAACATTTAGGATACCTTTTACTACAGGCACATTTTTCGTTCCCGCGGGAAAACGCAATGACTGGTTCTATCGAGTCGTCCTTAGAAGTTTATATGGCTAACGCTGGCTGAACCTTAAGAGATAAATCAAAACAATGTACTAGAAAATTGTAGGTCTTAAAAAGTTATACAAGGAAGTTCGCAATATTATATGTCTATCACCTAAGGTACACTCGCAATTACTATTTTTATTCACTACTCGCGACTCACAGGCTGACTTATCAACGTTTAGCTCAGTTCAGCAGTGAAACGTAACCTAGGGACGAACCCGAGCGAAGCGAGGGTGAGTCGCTAGTTACTTTAATAATTTCGTAGTTATTAGCGAAATCACCCAAAATGAGATTTGCCTAATTTCTCCCGCCTGGGTGGGAGACTTGACCCCGTAAGTAGGGAGCCATTACCCAGTTTTAAAAATAAGTAAAATAATCATTATATAACTATTATTTTATTAAAAAAATAATACAAAAGACAAGGCAGTTAATATACATAATGAATTGTTAAGATGAGGTACTTTGAGTAAGTTTGAGGTATGTATATAAGGAATTAACTAGTATCACACATATGTATTTTGAGATATAATTTAGTACTATAAAAATAATAGGTATTTAAAAGCTTTCATCACAATCATTGATGTTGTGATGTTCAAATTGGCATTTTCCTCTAACTTCTTTGAGATTTTTGAAGAAATCAGTTACGTTTTTTTTTGTTCAAGCTTGTAATCTTGACAAACTGATTACTTCCAGGATCCTCAAGCTTAGTTCAGACTTTCTTTGCATGAATACTCTGAACCAATCTTTTCCTGCGCAGTTATTTGAAGTCCAAGACTGAAACGTTTTTGGAGTTGATTTTTGTATAGTCATTTGTTAGTTTCATAGCCTCCTTTCTGGTCAGGCCATAATTCAATCTGCTACATGTTAGAAAATAGTTAACTAGCGTTTTTCTTCCTCTATTGTAAATATCACAGATGTTTTAAATTGGTTACCTAGTTCAGATTTTGGCTAACTTGTTCCTCTGAAATAACAAGTAATAATAATATTAAAAAAAGGAAATTTCGGGAGAGATTACCTTGGGTAAAGTCTCCTCCAGATGCGTGGCTAATGTCTCCCACCCCACGTCAAACTGGTTGTTATTTAATTTTTACAAAAAACTATAAAACGTAGATAAAAGTTAACCACCGTAGGTTTTGCTAGGATAAGTACATTCACGATTTATATAGGTTCTTCGCTTAATTCTATTCACACAAAGCAACAATAAAGAAATATGTAAAATTGAAAAAAATTACTAACCGGACGCGAAAATGTATTATCACTTCTCAATTCCAAACCATATTGCCGAACGAAATATCGTCGCGTAAGCAAGAAAGGGGAATTGTATGAAATCTAAAAAGTGCGACAATGTTGCAATATTGTGTTCCACAAAGATTCTATGAGCAGTGACTAATGTCTCCTACCTGGTAAACTCTCCCGGACTCCCCCTACTTTGTAGTGCCTTTAACCAGACCTAATAGTTATTATTGGATTTTTAATTTTATGTGGTTAATGTACCTAATTTTTGTCATTGCATATAGTTTTTATGTATCTTTAAAGTTGATGCCTCGCGCGGAGCAAGGCGCGTGGGGATACGCGCACGTGTGCCTTATCAACGCGGGCGGCATCCGCGCTAACATTAATTCAGGTGGTGAGTAATAAATACTTGTATTACTTTACTGTATTTTTTTCGATTGGGTTCATCCCTAGGTCAAAACTCTGTATACTAAATTTCATCCAAATTCAAATTAGCGTTAAATGGTAACAGACATACATACATTCACACGCACACATGCATGCACGCACACATACAGGCACGCACACATTCGTGCACTTTCGTATTTATAATAGTAGACCGATTCCCTAAAATAGACTGTTACCAATATCTGAATGTTTTATAAAAATCCTAATGTTTCTTAGTTGGTATTAATATATATATATATATATATATATATATATATATATATATATAATATTATTCTAATATATAAAATTCTCGTGTCACAGTTTTCGTTGCCATACTCCTCCGAAACGGCTTGACCGATTTTAATGAAATTTTTTGTGCTTATCCGATATCTATGAGAATCGGCCAACATCTATTTTTCATCCCCCTAAATGTTAGAGGTAGTCCACCCCTAAATTTTTATTTTTATTTTTTAGACAAAATTTTTAATTTCTATTTTTTTATGATACAACATACAAAAATACATACAATCCTCAATTTTCACCCTTCTACGATCAACCCTTATTTTTTAATAGCCATTTTATAATTTAATCATTTTTCCTCTCCGGTCGAAAACTGATCTATCGTGATTTAATGCAAGCTAGGGACGAACCCGAGCGAAGCGAGGGTGAGTCGCTAGTATATATATATTTTTTACAGAAATTACAACAGAAGCACTACTCATGGCAATGCCATTTGAAAATAATGTACAAGTATACGACTTAAAAGGAGAATTTTTATTGGAAGCTTTAGAGTTCTCTGTGGGAGTGGCGCAGACCAACCCCACCAACTTCTATAGCAGCCGAATGTTGCAAGTAGGCGGTATGTTTGAAAACGAGTCAGATTTTTACCTATTATGTTGATATGAACTTATTATACTTTAAAGTTAAAAAAGCGTCGCTACGCCCAAACAATAAGGTAGGTATATGCATATCGCTTTTATTTATTTTCATACTTTGAGCTATTTTAAATATCATTCTTTTTTTTATATTTATCGACTAGATAGTATATTCCGTGGATGTTATTATGAATGCAGTGGTCGAAATAGAAGTTAAAATGAATATTGATTTAGTAATACAAAAGTGTTAAGAAACACGCCAAAAATCCCATTTAAATACAGTAAAACGATAAATAATAATATTCTTTTAATAAATTAATTAATTTTGAAGTGCAATATGAACGTGACACTAACGTGTAGGTTTACGCGTGGTGTACAACGCGTCGGCGCCGGCGGGCGCGCGCGTGTCGTCCGCCGCCGTGCGCTGCGTGCGCTGCGCCGTGCCGCGCTACTTGCCGCTCGAGCGCGACGCCGTGTACAAAGTGGTCTCGCAGAGCTATATTGGCGAAGGTGGCGGCGGTTATACGGTACGATACTTAATTTAATTATCATCTACAACATCAGCCCTATTCAGTCCACTTTTGGAGATAAGTCTATATTTTGACAATACGTTTGGCCCAGTTTGTTGTGCCAGCGGTCGCGGGGTCGAGTTCCGCTGGGGAGCATTAATTTGTGTGATGAGCAAGAATGTTTGTACTCCAGTCATTGGGTGTTTATATTTATATGTATGTATTTAAAGTTATATACGGGGTGGATTTTTGAGACGGGACAGTAAGGGCAGGTACCTTAAATACTATACATAGTTACAGGAAAACGTTCCTAGGAGACCATCCATAACTTTTTGAGATATTCTGAACTGCATTCACAGATTTTGGAAAAAATGTACAGTCAGCGAGAAAAATGCTAAAATACGACAAAAAAATTTTCATGTCAATCGATCCTATTTCATGTAGGGATCAAAAGACTATGGGACCATTTAAGGTTTGAGTACTAGAAATGACAGAAATCGTGACGGAAAACGTTTAATCAACTCGAAATATTCTTTGTTGCCAAACGGTCCTATTTTTTAATGTGATCAAAAGACTCTTTGAGGCCAACTGAAGTTTGAGTACAGAAACTACGGTAAGTCACAAGACCTGGTTTACAAGCAGGCATTTTATGCAGCGGGCATAAGATAATTTTTCTAGTTTTTGTTAAGCCGATCTCGTGGCTAGAGTTGCCAACCCTACTATATAATATAGTATCCTACTGTATTAGAGGCACGACTACTATATTTCTGAAAAAAAGTATATAGCAGGTGAACCTACTATATTTCAAAGGCATCAAACTCAAATCAAAAATATTCATTTCAAAGTGTGCAAGCGTAAAACGTAAAACTGCAGTTGAAAAATGGCAACAACTTCACAGTGATGCAGATTTCACTAATATTTTATAAATAATATCATTTCTTCTCTCAATTCCGACAACATCCGCCTATACAGAGCGTATATTTTCTGTAATGAATAACAAATGGCGAGATGAGCGCAATAGAGCCAGTCTAAAATTAATTAAAGCTGAGCTAATGGTATTTTGTAATTTTAATTTAAATTGCAATAATAGCTATGAGACATTTCTTAAAAATAAAAATTTATTAATAAAGGCTAAAAGTAGCAAAAAATATTCTTTCAAGAAATAAAGTACCTATTTGGAACCTACAATTTTTTTTTCATTTCTCGTTATCTACTATATTTTTATGGGTAATAACTTTAGAACTACTATTTTTGACCGCCAAAGAGTTGGCAACCCTACTCGTGGCATACTGTACATAGAAGCAAAAGTACCTTATAAGTAGAAAATCATAATTGCATCGACAAATAAAAATAAAATAAAATTATATCAACTAAACGTGTATTTTTAAACACGATATCCATTTTAAGCAATTTATTTTGTAGATCACCTAAATGTTACCTATTTACATTTGTGTTAAAATTCATCTTTAATTGATTTAATTATTTTTTTTTGTAGTTCTTATGTTGTAGAAGATTATGGAGGCAACTATAACTATATGGTATACATATGTAGTGTATCAACTACCCGGTATCCACAACAAAAGCCTCGTAGCCTTACTATATAGAACTATATGGTGCCGTGTGTTTATGTCCCAACATATTTAGCTCTCTCCCAGCCATTGAGCGCGATCTTGAGCTTTACACACCCAGTCTATCCCCGCCTCACGGCGCACGGCGTTTCACTGGTTGTGGTCTCCATTCGATAACCTCCTTGCTCCAACAATCGTAATTCTCCTGCAGATTATGTACTTACCAATTTTCTGAGTAACATTGATAACACCGGTTTGCTAACTAATAAATTTATTTCTGAAATTTTCTTTTAAAGATGTCTAGAGCATGGCTATTTCCATAGACCATAGCACTCTATGCGACCTTTAGTTTGTAAACCGTTTTTGTCATGAGTGTCCACGTTCCGGCGCCGTGTAGCATTTCTGTATAGTTTGTGGGCGCCGTAGATTATAAGTGACAGGAGGCACTGGTAAAAGACTTGTTTTAGGGGCTACGGATATAGGCGAGATTAAAACCCAGGCCAGCCCATCTCTATTCTCGAAATTGTTTCTACTGAATTTCAATCTCATTTTAAAAAAATACTCAAAAGTAGCCTAGAGTTAGAGATGGATATACCTCGTAATACCTAATTGAAGATATAGATTGGGAAAACCTTCGATTAACAATACTACTAGATATCGGGTCGGCGTAAGAAATCTGTCTCGGTAAATATAAGCTCACAGCACTTGAAAAGTGAGCGTATATTTCGATTAGTTCTATTGAAACACTACAAGCGTAAACACGTTCACAATGCCGCAATGTGTAGGTATTTAAAATTTGCAAAAATAATGCACCAAGACGAAATTTTTCGGACAGAGTGTCTTATTTTCGGTAATTACATGTAGATTAAGTCAATATTTTAAGATTTAAACTAGGAAATAATATAAATATGAAATTTTGAACAATTTTAAATCCGCCAAGAATATTTGGCCCAGGTCGGCCAATACACGCGCAAATTCAAAGAAGCAACAGAAACAAAACATAACGATTTAGCTCACAAAGCAACAACGGGAAAAAGTGCTTTGTTATTTTAAATATAAGGTTGATTTTACAATAAATATTATAAAACTTATATCTTTTCATTTCTAAGTGACAGTTCTCATTTATTTCATTTCTATTTTTCTGTGACAAATGATCGTAGGTGTATGATGATAATTTGAAGGTTTGTGACTTTATTACAAGGTGCTAAGGTGTTGATTAGGTTGAAAATAAAATTATTATAAGACTTTGTCTTGGTTTGTTAGTGTACAAATGTAACTGTATAAGTACTGTATATTCGCGCGGACAGAATTTAGCTTTGATTTTGTATGTAACACATTATCTAGTAGTATTGTTGATCGTAGGGGAAAACCATATTACCATTCAAATTGCAAAACTATTTGTGTTTAATCATTTTAAAGAGGGCTTAGGAATCTTTGGCTGTTACTAAAATGAAAAATCTATACTTTGCGAATAATTTCAGATGATATCAAGAAATAGAGAAAATGTGGAGAAAATAGGCGTAGATTACGAGCTACTGCAGCAGAACCTGCGGCGGCAGGGCACGGTGCTCAGGGATCTCGACGGTCGCATACAAATCGTGTACTAACTCGGAAAATTCTATATCAATTTTTATTATACAAAATTATATTTAATAATACCTACATATAATATGATCTGAAATATCATATTGTTATAACAGAGAGATAATAACGCAATGTTTATTTCTAAAGTTATAATAAAATCATGAAATATATTTTATCATTGAACATGAAATGTTTTTTACAACCCCGTTAATATGGTTTTTGTGGTGTAATAATATCTAATATTTGTTTAATATTCTCATTTTGTATCTCAAATATTGTTATTGGACACAGTTACTTTTTGGCATCATTTATTTTTTCCTATTTAATTATATATTTTTTTAATATATTGACAATAAAGAAATTTAAGAAAATAATAAAAATATAATATTATTTATTTAATTTTGTGTATGGATGGAAATGAATATAGATGAATGGAGGCAGAGGAAGACCAAAGAAAAGATGGATAGATTGTGTGAGACAGGACGTGGTGGCAATAGGAGAGAGTGGAAGAAGACTTACTGCAACGACCCCAAGTAATTTGGGAAAGGGGCAGGGAGACATACATTTATTAAATTTTGTAAACAGTCTTAAAGGTGATATAAATAAAAATCAAGTGATGAAAACGTCTTTATTTCTTGTTCAGGTAGAAACTCGGTCAACCATAATTTATTTCATAAAAAAAACAGTACAGTTTACAGCAAGTTATGTCCTTTTGCTTAACATAACTTGAATTAGTCTATAGTCTATCAATAAATAAATTAATTATTCATATAGACACGTCAAAATAAAATTTAAACAAAAGTCAATAATATTGCGATTTGTTTTAATGAACACGTTTTATTTAAGGCGTTATAATTTATAATATAATACATACATAATATATACAGTTATTTTTTTAATATCAATTGCTAACATGTCCTATAAAAACATATTTTGATTGCGATTTAGCGGATATCGTACAACCATTTAAAACCAACTATAACTATTTGTGTATAGCTCATGAGTCAATTAAATCATTATAGGACTATATAATAATTATATATTTATATATACATATTATATTAAATATGTGTATTAACTATGAATAAGTATCAACATCTTAAGTCACTTGCTCCAATAATTCGGCTCTCAGGTACGCTATCGAAAGTACGATAGATGTTTAATATAAAAATTATTTGTAGTAAAAATTATACTTAAAAAAAAATATGTATTAAACAAATGAGTCAGTTAAAAAAAACACAGTGTAACTGTATAATAAATACTTTCAACGTAACTTATAATAGACGTAGAAAGCGTACTTTTCTATACTACAGGCTTCTGTTGGGTATATATATTATTATTATTAGTTATTACTATTAGCACTGAGTCAGTTCCACTTTAGGAACAGTTATGAGGGGTAGATCTTTCTTGAATTGTTCTATGTCTTTAATGAAGTCAGCGTCGTTCTCGTGAGGGGAGTCCCCGGCGGAGTCGCTGGCGTCGAGGTAATGAAGGGTCAAATTTTTCATTTCTGTTTCTTCTGTAATCGCGTTGTCGTCCTTAGGTTTGTGGCCCACGACCTATATTTGTACAAAAAACGTTAGTGTTATAATATACAAATATGTACTTCGATTTTTCTAAGTTATATTTTGATATATTTTTAAAAGTATCTTTGGCCGCGTCTCCACTCGCGTGGTAAGGACCTCATGACGTATTGGATGTTCTTACTAAATATTATAGAAATCTGTTCAGCGGTTTATGTGTGAAATGGTAACAAACAAACAAACAGTTATTTCACAATTAAATCATTAGTATCGATTCAAATTACAATTAAGATATATACATATTTATATCAATTATAGAGTTTTGTACTCAATTTTGTATAGAAAATACAAAATTATTTCAAACCCTTTGATATATAAAAAGTAAAAACATAGATAAACATTTCCTTACAAATATCTCTTCAAAAAGTAACGTCAACATGTGAAGTTAAACCAAAGAATAAAATTCAAAAATTGAAAGTCCTAATTGTCTAAACACAAATTCGAACTTACGCACAACCACATAAAGTACATTATTAAAAGCACAAAGTGCATTTTAATTTTGTCATCCGAAAAGCATTGAAAAAAAAAAGATTAAAAAAAACGCAATTAAATTTCATATTGTGCATTTCTTTTTGAGAACACTTGAGATGCTAATTGTGTATCTTGAGTTTTCGTATATGTTAAAACAATATTCAAACCAAAAGGGACTTACCTGTATGGAAAGTTTTCTGAATCGCGTTTTGTTCCCAGTAGAGAAGTGGTCATCGATCCAATTTTTTACATCAGCGAGTTTCACTTGCTCTATCGCCTCCGCCTAAAATTTTAAATAATAATAATTAATAAATATAAAAAATGATATGTAACAAAAATAAAAAAAATATTATTGTAAATAATTACCTCAATAAACAATCTCTGGAATTGGTATTCCCGACTTACGATTTCTCGCCAATTTCTTTCAACCTGCGAATTGAAATAAAAAAAATTAAAATATCCCTACAATCCTCAAAATTGCAAATGACTCTTTATCTATTTTCCACGATATGAATTTATTTAGCAAATAATTTGTGTTATATTGTCAACCGTTACAGTTATTAAGAAATAATTAAAATTACAGCGCTTATTACTTATTTGAATCATTCAAGTGTAACATACACTCATGTTCGTCACGGATTGGGTTCACACAAAGCGGTGTTTTCAATAATGTTCTAAACATTTAATTTCACAATTATTTAAAAATTTATCTTATTTAATTAAAGTAAAGATTAAATTTTTAGAGAAGTCGTGTCTTGGAATTGTTGATTAATGATGTCTACTAATGCTGTAAAGCACTCGAAACGTCGGGAACCAAAAATCAAAATAAATCCGCGAAATAATCCGAAAAGATGGTTTTATTTAAATAGGTACCTCCTCCTTGAGCTCGTAGTCGGCGTTGTGCTTGAGCTGCACGAGCGCGCGGCGCACGGGCGCGAGCGCGCGCTCGCCGCCGCGCCGCGTGTCGCGCGCGAACTTCTTCAGGAACGCCTCGATGCGCTGATCCACGTGCGACACGCTGGGGACGAGGACGTTGCAAATATTACTTTTTAAATTTTCGTGATCCGTAATTGTATAATAATGACGCAACAGAACTTGATTGACAAACGCGTTTATTCGTAAGTGGCAAAATACCTTATTCCCGACGCGACGTTACGACTGGGTTTTGCAGGCTTTTAAGCCCCGTAGTGTCATCGTTGTAAATAACTTTTATTTTTGACTAGCGACTCACCCTCGCTTCGCTCGGGTTCGTCCCTAGGTTGCTTCCCAAAACAAAATGAATTAATTAATTTGGTTTTAATTTTTTTTCGTGGGACCCTATTTTTTTCTGAAATAAAGGTCGCCTAAGTTACTCCTTATAACATCAACTATCTGCCAGTGAAAGTCCTGTCAAAATCAGTCCAGCCATTTCAGAGATTAGCCGGAACAAACAGACAGACAGACAGACAAAAATTGTAAAAAATGTTGTTTTGGTATATGTACCGTATATACATCCATATGCATTTAGTAAAAAGCGGTTATTTTAATATTACAAACAGACACTCCAATTTTATTTATCTGTATAGACTATAATGGTATTTACAAACTGGTGTAGATAGTAAAAATAATGATTTTCAATAAATTTCAATAATTATTATACAAAGTGATCACTATTCCCTAAGTCATTTTTTAAATATCATTTCCTATCAAGCTAATTTTTGTAGCTTTGTTTCGATGGGACGTCAAACATTTTCTGTACGAAAATTGTAGAATGTGCTGTAATATATTATTTACATACAACGCACTATTTTTTACATAAACAAATTAATGTTAATTTTCATTATCAGCGGAGATTTTCATATTCAAAATGATGATCTCAATTATTAATTTTGTGAAGATATTAAGTGAGATATAACAAATAATTAATTTAATAAATTTATATAATAAATAATAAGCTGTCACCTGAACTTGTCGACCTGCGTGTTGACGGTGATGGAGGCGCCGAGCACGCCGAACGTGTAGCGCATCATGCTGAACACGCTGTAGCCCAGCTGCTCCTTGGTGCGCAGCGCGTCGAATGCCGGCTCCTCCATCAGCATCTACGTACCACCACTCATGTAAATGCGAAAATTTCGTGTGTTTGATACTCATTCACGTTGAAAAAACTGGACGGATTTGGATGTTTAGTACACATATACACCATCGATCCTCATCATCGAAGTCCTTAAATTACAGGCTTCTGTTTTACAGAGACCTAGCGACGCACCCGAGCGAACAGAGAGAAAGACGCTATTGTATTTCATATTTTCCACGATCTTTAAAATTCATGGGGTCTGGTGGTTTTTATTCGAATCGATCGGTATAAATAAACTCTATATACACACGAAAGAAATATCGCACTATCTCATTGAGTGATGAGTTACCATGGGGTCACATCACGAACAAAGTGAAATTAGTTAAAAAAATGATAATAGATGGCGTTGTATGTATCGATTTGTTTTTATGTTCATGTTAAATTCAAAATTTGAAAAAAAATAAATGCGAAAAGCATATATTCTAACTTTAAAAAAAATACCTAAAGTAAGAAAAAAGGAAGTAATGGACAAAAGTATAATGTTTTTGAAGTTTTAGAAAATTCAATAATATCGTTATATTTTTGGCGGCAATAATGGGTACTACATTGTGATAGCTCGATCTTTGATAATAATTATGTAATCTGTGTTCATAGATGGCGCTCAATATAATAAAAAGTTTTGTAGCACTCAAAGACAGTATCTTAAAAATATAGTTTGTAATTGTCATAGTAGCCTTGAGAGACCTTACATAGTTACCTATAACATTGCGCAGCGGCAGCTTGGGGATAGATACCTTTAGCTTTTAACGCCATCTATCATTTAGAGTTGCTAGATGTCGCCTTATTTTTAATTCTCACTTGCGCCATCTATTATCATTTTAGGACAAAAAAAATAGTGTGTCCAATAGCGTGAGTTAGCGATGTCCAAATATTTGTATGGGATGCACTATCTGTACTCTATATATGATCTGTGGAGTTACTTTAAATAGAAAGGAACAGAAGCGTCGGTTTCGATCGTTCTGCGCAGTAACCGTACCCCGCCACGCCGACGCAAACTCAAATGCTTAACAACAATCTGACTTTATATCCTAAATAATGACATTAGATTTGTTTTTAAGACTAATAGTTTAACATGTATTAAAGTAAGACGGTATAGTTTCGTTACTGTCCACTTTTCTGATTTAACACCTATATGTTTCGGTGTGAATGCACAGACGTTTAACGTCAAAAGAGTAGGGTAAAGGTATTGCGAGACGTACTGTTAGGAGGCCTACCTTGTTTGTGTTTTAAAAATTGAAACTACGATATATGTAAACCCAAAGGTTTGTATCAAATTAAGATATCTCACACGATTGTACAGTATTTTGACATCCGAACTCTAGTCCTTAGTTCGTAGTCTCGGAATCGATGTCCGATCTACTCGGGGTTCTGAGTATAGCTATTTATATTTAAAAATGAAATGAATATATGGAGACAATGGAATTGCTAACTAGGTTAGTATGTAAGAAAAATACGAGTAATGTATATTGAGGTTAATGCTTATCATAGAGAATAAATATTGTGGGTTAAACAAATGCTTACTTGGTTTTAACCGCGTTGTAAAAAAAAGGTGTATAACAGTACCATCATGACCTCCAGCGTGGCGGTGTCGCGCGGCGTGGCGGCGGCGCCCTGGTAGTAGGCGGTCACGATGCTGTTGGTGGAGGCGGGGTTGAGGCTGGCCACGCGCACGCGCCGCTCGCCCAGCGGCAGCTGGTGCACCCTTATCTGATTGACCGAACGTATAGTAAATAAAAACTTATTCAAAAATACATACTATAAATTACACTCAAGCTTACATAAATAGTAATACTGAAATAAAAAAGTGTGTATGTACTTATGTA
The DNA here is from genome assembly GCA_905404265.1 of Fabriciana adippe. NCBI lineage: Eukaryota > Metazoa > Arthropoda > Insecta > Lepidoptera > Nymphalidae > Fabriciana > Fabriciana adippe. The sequence goes on along the minus strand of FR990001.1, from coordinate 7,521,429 downwards.
CGCACGTAAGAAGTTATACTTCTTTGGCGTAACAGAACAGAAATAGATAAAGATTTCATCCCGTATGTCACAACTCGCCGTTTGTAAAAGGAATGATGAATTAATAAAATATTTAAATAAGGTCTATTAGGCATATTACAGTCATATATTTATAGAATATAATTTAAGGAAAGAATATAATATTATATATCATTTATCTTAAAACAACAACGGTTATCAGCTAACTTCATCATGTCGCTTTCTTGGCTGTCGGTGTGCGCGCGCATAGTAAAAATTTTAGAACTTCCAAGAGAAGTATAACTTCAAAGATTGTTTTTTTTTTAAACCATATAAAATGGTATAAACGATTTAGCATATATAAAAGGAATAATATATACCTCGGGCATCTCACTCTCAGACAATTCCTTCCACTTAATATTGTTGAAAACATTTTCTGATATCGTAATGGCCTCATGCCAAGGTAGGTTTCCTTGTACGAGCACCTGAAACAAAAAAGTTACATAGTTCATGTAATTTTAAATGCTGTATGTTCGTTTTTTAACCTTTAATTTTTAATATTTTGGATTATTACAAATAAATTATGTACATTTTTAAATAATATATGTAGTATGTACTATATATGTAAAGTTTAGACCATATATAAAAAGTATTAGTAACACAGACACTCATTACATTATTAAAGACATTTTAAAATTAACTACTCAATACTTACAAAATGGAATAACTTTTATATATATTTGTATTACCGTAATGAAAATTTTACTTTATTGAAGTTGGGACAGTGACTGTCAGACAGGTCAGCTAGTAAAAAAATATATTAAATATATTATTTCTTAAAAGTATTTAATTAGCTTTTATAATTAAAAATGTGCATGTAAAAAAAATATTAAAGAGTGCGTGTATGAATGTGTACACGCGCAAGAAGTAAAACTTCTGTAGGTTATCGGTACTCTTTATGAAATTCAATTTATGTTTTAAATAATTAGAATAGACCTCAGATACTAAAAATAACGCATATTAGGCATGTTACAATATATATTTATAGAATACCATTTAAGGAAAGAATATAATATTATATATCATTTGTCAGACAATAACAACGGTTACCATGGCGACAAACGTACGTACATTTTATCGTAACGCATTCACCAGCTTACCCCACTTACCAAGTTAAGCGTGCGTAAAGAAGTTTTACTTCAAAATTAAGTATTTGTTGTTTAGTTTCTAAGAAGCTCACCTGTAAGTACATCTTGCCTAACAACTTGTCAGTGAACTCCTGCAGCTCGGTGAAGGTGATGTTGTGCACGACGGCGGCCTTGTCCCGCGGGGATATGTAGGGCTCGAGTAGCACGTTCATACGGACGTCCCTACGACGAGCAGTTTGTCAGTTAATTTTTTTTAAAGTAGAATTATAAATACGAGTAAAGATTACGATACGATACGATAAACTACGATAAAGTTTGTGAGTGAGAGTATTATTTTTTCACTGTTTAACGATTGAACGGGTTTAAGTAAAATTCCGAATTAACACCTCGAGGACCGCGAGCACACCGGTGTGCTAGATAACAATTGAATTCTCGGAAATTCGCACGGATTTCTTAGAATTTGTCCGGGAGGGATTAAGATAGATTGCAGCCTAGATTAATATATACAGTTAACACACCGTTTTTGTCGGTGTATAGCGCAACAGCTAGAGTAACACAAAAACTATAGCCTCAGAGACTAAGTGGTCTATAATGTACGGCTGCAGATCTGGAGGTCTCGGGTCGCGGGTTGCCACCGAGTACAGTTGTTACTTGTTGGCTTTTTCTGTCAAAAATTTTCGTGACAGCCGGAATTAGGTAGTTAGTGTTTCTACCCGTGCTTTCTCCAGCACATCTAGCGTCGATCCTGCGTTTGATCTTACACCGGTCGTGTCGAATTGTCCCACCGGAGTATAAAAGTAATGGAATAGATGGTGCACATTGTGTACGTTGTCTGCGCGCATACTTATGCATTATAGTATCTTCTACACTGCGAGCAGTTGGCTTATCTTAGTAAGATTAGCCGCCGTGGCCGAAATCGGTCAGAAGGACATCATTATCCTTAGTAACACTCGTCGTAAGAATTTTATAATTGAAATAAGATTCTTATAACAAAATTCACTGTTGGCTAATCTCAGTGAGATTGGTGCCGTGACTGAAATCGGTAAGGAGGATATTATAATTGTATCAGTTATACTTGGCGAGCTTGTGCGGCTTGAGCAGCACGTTGTGGTAGGCGCGCGCGCGCACGTCGCGCACGGCCGCGAACAGCGCCGGCGTGAGCCTGCCGCCCGCGCCCGCCATCTCGCGCGACACCAGCTCCACCAGCAGCTGCGCACGGGATACGGAACCGGAGGCATTGCTTTTAATTTATTTATTTACTAGGATGGTAATCCTTATCATTTCTAAAATAAAAGTAACCTATGTTATTTTTTTTGTAACGTCAGCTATCTGCCAGTGAAAGTACGGTCAAAATCAGTTCAGCCGTTTTGAAAATTAGAACATACAGAGGGACTAAAATTTTAAAAATTGTTATTTTCTTATGAGTACAGTATATGCACATAATATGTTGTAAAAAAAAATATATGTGAAAACAGCATTAAAAGAGCATTGGGGTTAGTTTTGGAAGCAGAGAAGAGAAGAAAGAAAAGTTTTGGATCGCCGTTAATACGATGAAGCCAATCATCGTATGAAACTCGTGTACTTACGTTAATAACTTAACGACTTTTTCAAAGAAGTGTGAATTGATTCTGTTAACCCGCAGTCCTCATACCCCACAGTCCTCATACCTCACGCATTAAAGGGAAACCCATGCCTAGTATACTTTACATATACATAGCGACGTTAAAAAGTTTGAAATATCGAAACTGATTTTGAAATTAGTACCTACTTCATTTTTACCTAAATAATCACAGATAATTATGTACTCTATTAAAAATATATATATGAAAAATACTTACATGTAAATTCTGACTGTAGCCGGTCACTTTCAACGTCAACCCTTTATCGGACACGTACAGTGAGTGAGACAGGTCCGCCATATTCGCGGGATATACCTCTTCCTGTCATAATATATTGATAATTTATATAATAATTAAAAAAAAACTATACATTTTTAAATAAAAGAATAAAATTATTAGAAAAAAATATTTTGTAAGATTTTTATCGTAACAATTTTTGTTCTCAAAAAAAAATTATAAGGTAATGTATCAAAAGAACAATTACAGAATTCTGTGATTGTTGGCTTGTATAGAATATAAACAAATATTCCCATATTCTTAATTGTTTTGTAAGTTTTGTAATATTATTTGTAAGTAATAGTTTAACGACACGTTTGGCTCAGTTAGTAGTGCGCTACTGCTACAGTTAGTAGTTAGTAGTACTTGCTGTGCCAGCGGTCGCGGGTTCGAGTCCCGCTAGGAGCATTCATTTGTGTGATGAGCACGGATGTTTGTACTCCAGTCGAAAGGTGTTTATATTTATAATATGTGTAGTGTATCAATTATTTGGTAACCATAATACAAGTAGCCTCGTAGCTTACCATGGAACCAGATGGTGCTGTGTGTTAATATCCCAACATATTTATTTATTTAAGTAATAAAATGGAATAAAAAACGATACCTTTAGTCCTTGTTGTAGAACGTCAGTCCAGAGATCGATGAGGCAGGCGCTGCGAATAACATTACATTAGTAACTGATTATTTCTAATACTAATATTATATACAATTAATATATTTTTTTGTAAAACATCCCTATTAAGATTGATAATTTAGTAAAGGCAGAATATTATTAACTTCCACTCGTTGGCCTGAAATTAGCCAATCTGACTTTTGCGCAAGGCGATTATTACACCGAGGAATAAACAACAAATCAGAAAAGTACAATAATATAAAGACATTTTGGTTATATTTTCAATTTCCATTTAACCAACTAATTTAGAATTTAATTATGTTATTATTTTCAATTCAATTGTCTTGTTAATAGCTTCAAAACAGTCTAGTTGAGCACAGATTTAATATTGTCAATGCTATTATTTTAACTTACTTAATAATGTATGACAGACGGAATAGTACGAGTGGGTTCTCATAAGGGTTTCATTGCTTCTTATTGATCTACAGAATGGTTAGGTTAAACTTTTAGAGACATAAATAATACATACTCGTATCAAAATATATACTTATCTGGAATATGGTAATAACTATATAAGCTTGTATGCGTTCATGTTACATGTATATGTATTCAGCCCTTTTTATATCCTACTGCTGAGCACGGGTATCCTTTCAATACGAGGCGGATAAAGCCATAGTCCACCAAGGCCAAGTGAAGGTTGGCGGACTTCACATGTCTTTCGAAAACTAGGTTTACTCAGACATGTAGATTTCCTCACAATGTTTTCCTTCACCGTAAGACAAGTGGTTATCAAGTTACTAATGATTCGCACATGAAAATATCAGAGGTGCGAGACCTACAATTTGAACGCGCTTCTCTCGGTTTTCCAAGCGCGCGCGACTACCACTGGGCTACTACTGCCTATATGTATATGAATATATGTAAATGAATGTGTGTGTATGTAATCTAGATCGTTCCACGTTATACTCACTCTCTGGGCGAGCGCAGGCTGAGCGGCGTTATGAAATAGAAGTAGAGCAAGGCCGTCGGGAAGCGGAACTTGAAGTCCGGCTTGTACCAAAGCTCCATGTTACGATTCTTACGCAGTAAATTTGGTTGATCGAGCCTTCAAAGACAAAATTATTATTATAACATATAATTGAATAATAAATAAAATACTATTGGTAAGCCGAGAGTAACATGAAAACAGTTAGACCGATTTTAGCCAGTTTTTATTTTCAATAGTTTGTAATAGTCTGAATAAGGTTTTTAACAAAAAAAAAATGCTTTATACAATAACTTATTAAAAATTGAGGAAACCTGTTGACAAAATTGACAAATTTGGGACAAGACATCGTCTGTTCAGTCAGTTAGTTTTGAAAAAAAAAAACAGTTTTTGCTACTCTATAGACTTAATTTTTATACAAAGTATTAATAAATAATTACTATAACATACCTAAAATTATTAACAGTCGCTATCAAATCTCCTTGAGACAGTACTTTAGTAGTTTTCTCACTGGCCGACACTTTCCTGTGTATATCTTTAGCTGAACTATTGGCTAGGTCTAAACCTAGTCTCTCGGCCTCCTCGAGGTAGGGCGTCGCGGGAGGGACTAGGTCAAAGTTTGTCGTGATGTAAATATTCTTTTCTGGCAAATGGAACTCTTTGTAGGGCTCTACATTCAGCCATCTGTTTAACCAGTCCTTAGGTTTTTCTGTAAAATAATTAAAAATGGATATAGTTTGTTATTTTAATTATAATAGAAAAAAACGTGTCGAGGTCCAGTGGATTGAGAGTGAGCCTGAATCGTACCGTATTTTTTGTGTATTTAACGCAATATTCTTAATTGATTTTTAATAAATAGGTTATAATATGGCACTACCATATTTTTAAAATAAACACCCGACTTTATATAATTGTGAAATTTGTTTACTTTTGTCTTACTCTATTACTTTTACTACTTTACGGGTGTTATATATACGACTTCGGTAATCTTTACGTTGCGTATACATATATATTAAGATATAAAGCTGAAGAATTTTCTCATTCGTTTGTTTGAACGTGTTTATCTCTGAATCTGCTGGTCCAATTCGAAAAGTTCTTTTTACGTTTTATAACCATTTATTCAGGAAGATTATAGATTATCTTATATTACACCACGAGCTAAAAGAGCGGAGTAATTCTACAAAATTAAAGTACGCGGGCGGAGACGCGAGAAAACACTGGTGTTTTATAATTACCTAATCTCTTGTACTCCGTGCCGAACCACTTCTCCTTGGCGTCGTACTGTATCGGCACGGAGTGCTTGTTGGACAGGATGAGCACGTTGACCATGTCCGCCCTCATGCAGTCTAACAGCTCTGTGATACCCTGTGGATATTTTTTATTACTTAATTAACAAAATTTAATTTTGAAAGTTATTAGCACATAACTATTTCATTTTGTATTTGTGCTCTTAATCGTATCTATTGTGATTTTGGTAGTTAATAAGTAACCAAGGGATTTAAATGTGATGAAGTTATAAAAAAAATATTTTTAAATAGTTATACATAAATTTAATTTAATTTTTGTTTAGGCCTTTGATTTATCTTCATGCTATAATAAGATGGTTTTTTTTTTATGTTGTAAAGTAATAATGCCTTTACCTAATTTTATTAACACAAATTTAATAAAAAACAAAATTAAAATACAACCCTTACCTTAGGATCGAACTTATAATACAGCTTGTCTCCCGTGATGTAGTGCTCTGGTGGGAAAAAGTGCATATTCTCTGACAACGACTCCACGTAGTCTGCTGGCTGAGACTCCTCTTCGAAACGAAAACTTGTCTCTTCTATTGTCTGCAAATGTGTCACTATTAGTAATCTAATATAGAAAAACAGTGTGTGTGTACTTATGTATGTACGCACGTAAGAAGTTATACTTCTTTGTTTTTTAAAGCATTTAAATAAATGCTTATTTTTTCCGTATTCTTCTCAGCATTTGATGTCCTTATCATAAGGGTCATTATGGAAATGATAAATCGCCATTTTGTAACGTCCGCCTTATTGGATTAGAAATGGCGACAATTGTCACGAGAACCAAATGTGTGTGCCAAATTTCAGCTCAATCGGACACTGGGAAGTGGGTCAAATTTAACTTGCAAGATTTGATTACAAACAGACACCGGGAGAGGTGAAACTAAATAATTTTTGTTTTATCGATATAAAATATTTCTTGTGTATATAGAAATACCGAAATAAATATCTTGAATATACACATCACACTACACTAAAGGGAGATTTAACGTCTAACTTCACATTGTAGCCAATAACAACTAACTTCATACTGTAGTCTAAATCTGTAAAAAAAAACACTCATCAATTTTTTTCATAACGCACCAAAAGAAGTATAATCTAATTGCTCAATTTCCTTCTAATTATTTGTTTGAAATTTTCTTAATACATAATTATAGATATATACATGAAATATTTACCTTTAGTTCTTCAAATATTCTCTCTGATGGTCCAATTTGTTTCAACATTTGAATATACGAAAATATTGCTTCAAGTACCTAAAAGTGTAAAGCATATTAGTTTAAAATATTACGAATATTAATTTTAAAAATAAAAAATATTAAAAAATCTTTAAACAATATAAATATCTAACCTCGTCCACATGATCGAGTCCGTCCTTCGTGAGGACAACCTGTATGGAGAACAGACTGTACATGGAAGTATAATCGATGCCACTCTCCGAGTTACCCGTGTAGATGCCCAGCGCCCAAACTCTATTGTTAAAAAAAATATATATAAATATGTGGGGATATTAACACACAGCACCATCTAGTTCCATGGTAAGCTACGAGGCCTGTGTTATGGATACCAGAAAGTTGATATACTACACATACATAACTTTTAAATACATATTATAAATATAATACCCTATGTCTGGAGTACAAACATTCGTGCTCATCACACAAATGGATGCCCCCAGCGGGACTCGAACCCGCGACCGCTGGTGCAGCAAGTAAATCAAAGTCGTCAAATAAAAACAATGTTATACAAAAATATCAGCTACATTTCACACTTATTATTGATATTATCATACTAATACTTTACAAATTACTTTAATACTAAATCACACGACTTAGGTGCCTAGGTAGGACACTAAATGTCTGTCTGTAACAATATCCGATAATATATGTACTTTCTTCCCCGTGGTCTCTCCCGTAATGATTGCTGTAAAGTAAAGCATTCGAACGTTGAGAACCAAAAATCAAAATAAATATGCGTAAAATTCGAAAAGTCAGTTTTATTTAAAATATTCGATAAAGTAACTTTACTGCCACTTTTTTCGACTTCATTTCACTTTATTTTAAGTTATTATGATTTCAGTATCATTTACAGTAAACACATTCTTATCGGAATAAAACATAGTCTATAGCACTTGGCGGTAATGTAGCTTCCAATTAATGAGAGAATCTTTAAAATGGATCAATAGTATAGTGTACAGTGTGCATTTGTGTAGAAGTGTAGACTTACGACGTGTTCCCAAAATCTCTCTGCACGCCTATCGTGATATATTTTATCTTCTAGACCCAAATATTATCCCTGTCAAGTACTTGTGATAGTGATGGTGAAAATTTTGAAAAATATTACTAGATATTATGTATTTCAAATATCCATCAGGGACATTATACATCAGGGACACACCCAAAAGGCTAGTTATTAATATGTGTAACTAACTTTTTCCTAAGATACGAGAGCAGGCTGCCGCGGCCCTCGTGCCCCAGCAGGTGCGACACGTACTGGTGCGGCTTGGACTCGTACTCCGCCAGCAGCGAGCGCATGCACCACGTCAGGTGTACCTGCGGCCCGTGTACATTAACTACGGCTTTAACCACGCTAGCACCATTTTTGATGCCCCTTTTGACGTTTAGTCCGCACATAAAATTTCCTATTTCTGTACTTTATGTATTATATTATAAATTTTATGTAACATGTACATGTCACTAAAGTATGTATATATATATATATATATATATATATATATATATATATATATATATATATATATATATATATGTACCAATTTTATAAACAATAGTGACTTGAGTACGTCGTAAAATCTTCTTAATAGAATTCTTAATAAAAAACATGACGAGAGTTCTAAATAGGCGAAAGTTTGACCAACTTTTTGAAAGTCACCTTTATGGTTTAAACTGAAAATTGTATATCACAAAGATAACTAGCAATAAAAAAATCAAAATATATTGAGTAAAGCTAACTGTCGGTACAATCATAAGAAATTAAACCTGCAATATCTACATAGTAAAGCTATCACAGTCGACACTATAGTACCACAAAATATATTATATGATAAAGTACCTCTGTCGTATCGCTGACTGGCTTCATGTAGTATATATCCTTAAACTTGGGCGAGACCATCTCCGGCGTGTAGGTGAAGTCACTGAAGTCATCCGCTGGCAATTTGTTGGTGGGAATTTGTCCGAATGTGTTCACTACATATTGTTCCAGACTTTCAAGGTCCATACGAGCCTGTTTAGTTAAAATCGTTCCAGATAAGTGATAATAATCTACGTTTAATATGTACATTAATTGATCTTAAAATGAAGTTCTAAACAAAAAATCAATTAAATGATAATTATTTAGATTTTAAAGAATTTAAAACAGAAAACGTGTAGTATTACTTTTTTTGTCAAAATGGTTTGTAAAAGAACTAATATCAGTTTAATTAACTTAAAACTAGCAGCCTAACTTAAACTACAAGCAAAATTCGATTTAACTAATTAAACTCAAACAAAAATTACGTTTCTGACAACTGCTGAAATTTTTGTTTTTTTTTTTTTTACATAATATTATGTCAAATGTTAATTATATATAGCACAAGCGCACACCTGTACAGCCACGGTCATCCTATGAGCGCTGTAATGCCGCTTCCTGAACTCGTGTGCGGCTTTATGCAGCTTCTCGTCGTCGTGCACGTCGTCCCGCAGACTGCGCAGGTTACCCCAAGTGAAGGTGCCTGCTGGGTGTCCTTCTGGGAACATGCTTGAGAGGAGCTGGTCCTTGCGATTTGAGTCTGATGGTGAGGCTATTGCGAATTCTGGAATATTAATGGTTTGTGTTATTTATACATATCTACATATAAAATTATTTGACATTTGAGGTTACGTAAAATTGTACAGAGAACAGTATTTTCAATCCTCCCGAATTCTCTAAATTTTCCGAGCAACTTTTCTAAATTTTTCCCTAAATACATTACAAGGATTTTACGATTTATTTTTGAAATTATACTTATTTTGGCAAGTTTGGAAAAAATTATGAGAGTAAAATTTTTACGATGCGCGCGCACACCGACAGCTAAAAAGCGACATGATGAAAAAAAATGCATCAAATCAGCCCACCACAGTTATATGTATATTGTATAATATGTATTATGTTCACAGTATATCGTTACCCGACTCAATCGCTTCTCTTTCCCGTTGCATGGCCTCTTTCTTCATGAGTGGACTGACGAAGAACTGACTGAATATATCCATTGCCTGTGGCAAGTGTTTCTCTTGAATTTCGAAATAGAATGTTGTGACTTCACAATCCGTCGAGGCATTGTCCGAGCCGCCTTTTTTCTATTTTACCAAAACAAATAATGTAAGACATAGTTAGGTATATACCGATATGGATGGGAAACGGCTTATTCTAGTAAGAGAAATTCTATTATTTTGGTTTGTAAATGTGGCATTTTAAAATTAAATGAAATACATTCCATTATAATTTACCTTAATGAAGGAATCAAATTCGTTCTCTTTAGGGTACTTTTCGCTTCCCATGAACACCATATGTTCTACGAAATGTGCCAAACCCTGTATATCTGGTGGATCGCTGTAGCTACCAACTCCCACGGAGAGCGCACACGCCGCCTAAAAGAACTAAGAATCAGTTTAATCTTTTAATAATAGTTTGTACTAGTGACTCACCCTCGCTTCGCTCGGGTTCGTCTCTAGGTTGCTTCCCCATTAAAATTTTCATCCACATTTTGACCCTCTTAAGGGAAGATTTCCGGGATAAAACTATCCTATATCCTTTCCAGGGTCTCAAACTATTTTCTTACCAAATTCCATCTAAATCGTTTCAGTAGTTTCGGAGCTTTCGTACAAACAAACAAACAAACAAACATACAAATCTTTCCTTTTTATAATATTAGCATAGATTATTTTTATTATAAAAATCATAATCAATAATTTATTAAAACAATTTAAATACATCTAAACTAAAATATGAATATTTTAATTTCATGTCATTTCATGGCGTATTAACGTATGCCAAACACCAATCAGAGGTAGGGACATCACAACTCGCTAAACAGGCAAAGTAATAAATAAACACACATATAAATTTATCATATTTGCTGGAAATGTCAATATGGCTTTTATTTCTCTTCACATCATTCAACGGCATAGCTTCCAATACCTCGTTTCCTAAATGTTTTGATTGATAGAGAATAGAAGTCGCTTTCACTTATATTGTTTTTATTTAAAAAAACATGTTGTTGTTGTAAGTCACAATAAAAATTGAAGTAAATTGACAGTTATCAATTTAATTTTATGATTCATATTCATTATACTCGTACATGTAGGTGCAGTTTCACTCATGTTCGTCTAACAGTACCTACCTATACAAAATTATCCCTCTGAATGAAAAAAGCAAACGGGTTGGAATAATGGGCAGCATTTGGGACAATATTTAAAAAAAAAATTATCAATAAGTAATCTGTGTAAAAAACACAGCAAAATTTTATTTTCCTACTTGTGTTGTTGTTATCTTGTTTTTACGTATCTCAGATTAAGTTCATCAAAATCCAAGACTGCGAATAGAAGGGAAGTTACAAGTTATGATTTTTACTATATTAAAAAAATACTGTTAAATAAACCTGTTCTTTTTATATTGATAAAAAATAATAAAATAACAGACACTTCATGACTCTTGTGCCTTTTAAGCGCATTAAATAGGTAGGTACTCGTATATATGAAAAACCTCATATACTAAAGAATTATTATATAGCCAGCACCCGCCAAAAAAATTTTTCAGAGTTGTAAAAAAAGTAGCGTCCGCATCACTTTGCTATTTATGCTATTATTCTCGATTTTATCAGATAGATGTTTACTTTCTTTATTATAATTAATTAGAGAAATTTATACAGGTATTAGTCCTTAATATAAAATTTTTATTTTGTATTTTTAAGCAATAGTTCTCTTTCCTTTGAAGAGATAACATAAAATTAACTTATTTATTTATTTTTATAACAAAATCCGTTAGTTATTTTTATTTAATAACACTTTAAATTATCGTTTTAAAACATTATTCTTTCTTTGGCTTCATGTTTAGTTCTATGACACTCTGTCTAAATTATGCCTTAGTCTGAGTATAAATTCATACTATTTTTTTACAACAAATAAACTAGCTATTATTAAGTCTTGCGGTAGACCACATCGTATTGCAAAAAAAAAATGCAATAACTAACAACAGCAATTTAAATAAATACAGCGTAATACATACACAACGACAACGAATAAAATACATGACATTGAGCTTATGTTTCAAAATACGTATTTGAACAGCTATAAGTACAATAACTACACCGAATGCATAATGATAATACATAATATACTATATTCCTAGGTCATCTTGTCTGTACCTTTTTAGTTCTAGATTTTACGCAGCCGGTTTTTTTGTGTTTATATGTATAATAATTAAGATAAGTAACTAGTCTGTATGTACAGTACAAGAATACTTATCGCCATCGGATAATAATTCTATTAGCACGTATTACCATACGATTACACAGTCTATGACTACATAGCCGCAGACTGAATTAAATATGTGATTTCGTGACCTATCTTGATTTAATTAAGGTCTTTGTATAGTGAGACTTAAAGTTAAATGAGAGAGACAGAAGGCTTTGTCTAATTAGGCTAACATACACGATCGATTTCTCACGCGCGGCTTAAATCGCTAATCGTTTCGAACGTACTGTCAATTCGATAGGTTTTATATTCGACATGTATGTATGTGTATTTCTGTTTAGAAAACACTCTCCATTATATGATTACTGGCTAATACTGACTTTTCCTTTATTATAAAACTAGTGACTCACCCACGCTTCGCTTCGGGTTCGTCCCTAGACAAAAATAAATCTGTCCCACGGGAACCGTACATTTTTCCGGGATAAAAAATAGCCTACGTACGATTTCAGACTATGAAACAAGAATAAGACAGTGAAAGAGTAACAAACATCCATCAAACTTTCACATTTATACATATATAACTAACGGCTCACCCTCGCTTCGCTCGGGTTCGCTTCTAAACAAACAAAAACAAATCTATCCCACGTAAACCGTACATTTTTCCGGCATAAAAAGTACCCTATTTGTTATTCTGATGTATGAACTATATTATTGTAGTTTCATTAAAATCCAATCAGTAGTTTTTGTGTACTAAGCTGTATAAGTTACTATAGTTTTTTAACTATCCCACGGGAACTCTTTAATTCTCCGGGATGAAAAGTAGCTCTGAAAAGTAGTTCACCGGAGATATAAGGTACCACCATGCAAAATTTCATTTAAATCAGTCCAATAATTTCGGAGATTAGCCCGTACAAACAGACAAACAGACAGAGAAACAATAAAAAAAAGCTGTATTTTTTCTATTTCTCTTCTTACATCCCCCTGACTCAGTTTTTAACATTTTTTTTTATATACAGATATTCGACCTCTACAATTTTATTATATGTATAGATATAATAAAACTGGTAGGATTGTGTATTTGCTTAAAAAATTAAATAGATAAAAATTATTAATATTGTATTTCTAAACTTTAAAACTTCCAAATTAATAATATTTAAAGACATAAAAACACAGTCTATGCGTTTGTCTGACGTTATTATCATAATTATATTGATTGTGAACACATTTTTAATACAAAGTAACTAATACTTAGTCTTCTAGATACCTCCTACGCCTAACTACCTTCTATAATCTAGTCTAGAGTTTAGTGAACAACATGTCCGACTACAAACGATACATAATTGTCGCGATGCAGACCGTGAATCGCAACTAAAATTCATCTAATCAATACAATTCACATTACGGCGTTAGTTACGAGTCCTTTTCCGAAAAACACTTAAAGGAGAAATACAATATGTAGTTATAATTTACCGTTTACTTAATGTTGGAATAAACAAAAAATCTATCAGTAAGCAAAATAATGCTATATACATACAAACGTTTAAGTAAACTATTGTCCATCTACAACATAAGAGTTTACTCTATGCATATTATGTGTACGTATTTAATTCTATTGATTTAAAAAAAAATGAATAGAATATTAATTGCTAAGTAAAAGTGGCATAAACTGATGTTAACACCTCATACCGTGTCAAGTGAAAGTTGATTTTGGAATATCTTGCATCGCTTTCTAGAGATTTGCTTAAACTTGTCCTTCATATATCTAAATATAATATGGCGTCTTTGGCTAGAAACCTGTCAAGAGTATGAAGTGTTAGCACGTTATAGGATTCGATGAGAAAAGAAAAGTGTGTTTACTTCAAATACTCTTTCATATTAATTAAAAAGTAGTAATAAATTGAATTAAAGTTAATGTTAAAGGAAGGATATCGATAAATAAGGCCTCATTCCAAAAAAAAAATGTCATACGATTTGATCTTTTCTTTACATATTCTGAAAGTAGACTGTGTGCCTGATAAAAAATATATTTATGAGAAAAAAACTACAATGAATACTACTTGTGAGACGACAAACTTTGGTCTAATTTGGATTTTCGTTCAAAATGAGACATTTTCAGTAACATTTCAACTTTTTTTATATTCAAGAAGCACTTTCTTTCTTATTTTACTGCACAAAATATTTCAAAATTACAGTGCTTCCACCTTGGAACAAATATTAGAATAGTTACCAGATAGACCAAAGTTTAGAAAATCCTTACTTGGATCAAATATTTTAAGTACGGGTGCAGAAGTAAGATTCTCGATAATGATCGATTGATGTGCTGCAGTATGTCTGTCAAACCATTCGCATTTACAACCTTTTCTAGTCAAACGATACAAGGGGATATTTATTTTATATTAAAGATATTCCCTATCTTCATCGATAAAAAATGAGAGTTAGGGATAAATTTTCTGAAATACCCGCGAATCTATTAAATTGGCGTAATTATTTTGTATTCCTAGGAATAGGTGCATTAACAATAATATTAAGAAACTATTTCAGAAGTAGGTCAGGTAGGCCAAGTAAAATTCGGTGTAACAGCACATAGTTTTTATTATTTTATACAGAGTCAGAGACCAGAGTAAAGCCACAAACGGCCTTACAATCAAGAATGACTTATGACGCATTGCACAAAGTCATAAAACAAAACACAACACTGTTCCCGCCCCTTTTCCACTCAAGATGACAACGTCAGAAAACACAAATATTTTATATCAGAATGACAACATAAAGAATCAAATAATTTACAATAATACATATAAATCCTATTTTTATATAATTAATAATTTATATTATTTTTAGTAGGTATAACAATAGTTTCAATTGTTTTGATTAAGTTTAATAGTACCATTGCAGACAACGCACCTTAAGTACTCAATATTTTCAAAAATTTGCACTTTTTCCGGTTTAACGAAAAGCCGACGTCTATCAAAGCTTGTAAAACAGATTTAAAATTTTTAAAGGAAAGGTCCTTTAAAAATTTGTAAAAACATGTACAAACTTGGTAAAAGAATACGACAGTTGCGAGCCTATACGTTTAATGTTATAAAAATAAATTTACGATGACGAGCCATATTTTCACGCAATAATGAGCACTCTCATCCACTGTCAACAATGCATGAAACAAATAATCGATAATTTTAATTTCAATTAATTATATATAGAAGGAAGAACAAAGTTTAACGGATTTTGTGCAATCGGAGTCTATGAGTACGTTAGTTTCCTCTTAGTTTTATTTTCTTTTTTTTTTATAAAACATGTACGATCACTATTTCCTAGTTTATTATAATGATTACAGCGAATGATTTTATCTGATATATGCAGCAGGCATAGGTATTGTTATTATCTTTAATCGGATTTTATTTTATTTTTTTAATAATACAGTTACGCCTCAAATGACCATATTTATAGTTCCTGCCACGAAAGATGAGACTTGACAAACCACGTGGTTTCACTTGCGCAGAAGACGATTTATAGGTCACTTTAGCGGTACGAGGGCTGAGGCGGGAAGGGATCGGGCGACATCGGGGCGTCGAAACCTGCGCGGGAGGCGCGGTACGGCGCTGCGCATGCGTGTTAGTTGCCTACCGTTCTCCTCACCCCGTGCAACCCCCGCTTGACTCCGCAATACAGACGAGTGCAACTTGTGTTTATTTTCTATTTTGTTTTAAGTTGTGTTGTATACGAGTGCAATTTTGTAAAATTTTGATTATTCCTCGAGATAAAACACTAAGAAGACAAAGTAGGAAGATAGTTTACAATGTGTACACTTATATGTTAAAAGAAGCAAAGGAAGTGTACAAAATTTGAAGCAGGTACAAATACGTACCGTTGCGTACAGCGTATCATTTCGTAATAAATATTGTTAATTATTTTAATATAACATTGCTGTACACCTTATTCCGAATGACGTCGAGAAATCCCTAAAATAGATATAGAAATTAATTATAGATAACTATTTCGTACACGACTGTACCTGCGCAGGCTCCCCACTACTGACGCTCGTCAAGTCTCATCTTTCGTGGCACGTATTATACCACAGTTATAACACACGCAATCCTTAGAATATAATAAGTTTATCATTTACTTTACGACGTAATAAGTGTATTTTTTAATACATCTGAACGTACCTGCACATCACTTATACAAGATATTATCCATATATAAAAAAGGCAAAAGTGATTTGACTGATGTATCAACGCACAGGCCAAACCCTTAAAGCTAGAAAACTGAAATTTCGCACACGTATTTCTCATATGACGAAGGCATTAACCAAGGAAGGATTTTTCAAAATTCAACCCCCAAGGGGGTGAGATAGGGGATGAAAGTTTGTATGAAACTTTTTATTTCTTGGACATAATATTTGCATGAAATTTCGTATTTTTCGTAGTTTGAGTGAAGCCGCGGAATCTGCTAGTACTGGATATAACTACCTCGATTTTTTTCATTAATTCACCCCATTCCGTTTTAAATCGCTCGATCATAACCAGCTTGTGCATAAAAATCGTGCATAAAATATTAAACATGCTAACACAAGTAATGTTTTAATTCTCTAACATACCTATACAATTCATGAAATCCACCAATATAAAAGATTTGCTAAAATAATATGGATCGGATTTTTTATCCTACGGATATCCGGGGATACGGATACGGATGCCCAAAACGAAGTAGTATCACTAGTATAGTATCATGTCATTTGTGGTATCGGTTAGCGACCACAGATGACATTCACATTTATAGAGTAATTAAAGTAAAGATCATAATGTAAAGAATAATTTTAAGTCAATAAATCATAAATTGATAAAGAAACCGTAGCAGAGAGAAAGGATCTGCTGCCTAATGATATTTGAGTATCTACTAAAAATCATAACGATTGTAACAAGGTTTTTAGATTTTTTGGATTAGTTATACTGAAGCCTGCCTTTGCTTTTATTAAATACGTGTGTATTTAGCCAGAGTTGACTGTCTAAGTAAAACTGTAGCTATCTTGCTAAAATTGTATTTTATATTACAGGAACTTTTTATGATCCGGGAATGGTCTTAATTCGGATGTTAGATAGTTTAAAAAGTGGTGCAGTAGGGCTTTCATGCAAACTATCATCCCACAGGAACTCTGTATGCTCCTGAGATACATTGTTTTGTAAAATATTCAACGTTTGAATAGTGATAATGTAATCTAGGCTTACTAATACTTTTAATATTTTTTTTTTCAACACGGTTCATTAAATTGAGTTTTCCTTTCCCAGGCCAACCTTTCATTTTCGTGGATAAAAAGTACCTGATGCATGGGTATTTCAGCAGACTCATTTCAAAATGTTCAGAAGTCATATATTTTTTTTGTTAAACGCAGATAAGCAACACGTAAACCGACAAACCATTCTTTAAAAAATGTTCTTTTCACTTTTGTGATGTGAGTCCCTTATTAGCTTATAAAACTTATTTCGAAATAGTTTTCTAAAAGTATTAAACGTACTGACATGAATTTTAAGGTATTAAATTTTAATTAGAAAATTATTACGCCGAATATTACTAAGTATAATGATGTCCTCACTGAGAATAGTCAACTGCGCAGGACATAATATTATAGTGCACAAGTTTTCACGCAGATACAACTGTACTCTCTACTCCTTTTCACTCTCAAAATCCGATGGGATGATACTTCGACACGGCCTATGAGGCACGAGGGTGTAACCGCCAACTTCCCAACTCCGGGCTGCTACTGAGAATTCTTTAACAGAAAAACTCAATAACTAAACAAGGCCTAGCCCAGGACTTGAACCCAGGACATTCGCATCTGCGGCCACCGAGGCAGTACCTTTGTAATTATGTAATTAATAAAATTGTAATATGTAAGTATGTATCTAATAATATGCATAATAATAAAATTAGCTGTATACAAACAATGAAACGTAGGTACTTAAAATGTAAAGTACAAAACTATTTTCACAAGTTATCAACGGCTAATTAAACATTTTCAGACACCGCAATAACACTTGAAGCATCAACATACATTGTCTCGCTCTAATAGACTATTACGCTAATAAATTGACGTAACACTTGTACATTAGTGAAATAGGTGAAAACTTGTATTATTTTTTATAAAAACTCAAGATTATTAATCTATATAAATAAAAATGGTTGATATAAATAAAAAAGAGCTGGGTGTAACTAAAAATCAGCGCTTCTTGAGATTTCGGTCTGAGCGGCATCAGCTGAGTTATTACCCTTTGCCATAAGATACTTTAAGCGTTTACTGATTCTGTTACTTTTTTTTTTACTCTTTTTTATGGCAATAAATACTTTTTTATTTATTTATTTATTTAAAATGAATTCTCATTGTTTATCGTCTATGCACAGTAGCGGATCCAGGATTTTGGTTTGAGAAGGGCTTGATCCAGCGGAGGGAAAGCCTAAGCACTAGAAAACTCGCAACAAAAATGTTATTGTATGTTAATGGACCGGAATTTTTCATTCGTACCAGGATAAAAGTCAATCAATTAATGAACAACCTATGTTATTCCACTTCTGAACATATCGTCGGCGTAGGTGGAGAACTAAATAACTCAAATTTTCTAGTTTGGAGAAAATCGCAATTTACTGATTATTTTCCAACTTTTTGGCATAATCTATAAATGAGAGAAAATTTTACTGTCGTTAATTTTATATACTTTACGTCTCTTTCTACGTTACTGTTTCAACATATTTACTTTAGCATTTGGAATACAAAAACGACTATATTTCTGAAACGGGACAAGTTATGAAAATGCTTGTTAGAGTAAAATATGCGGCATTTTTTGGGTATTGCGAAAATGATTAAATGTCAATTTGGCCAAAATCGCATTTATTTAGTTTTCCACCTACGCCGACGATATGCTTCTCTCAGGTTGCACCACTTTTCTTCATCCAAAGCTCTACCCATCACGCCAGAGCCAGCAAGCCCGTCTATGTTGACCATCTTTTCCAACACTGCGCTTGTCTAAACGCGATCTCCGCTCTAAAACTCGTCTGCCCCAATGTTGTCGGAGTTGCGGCAGATATGACCAGCCCACTGTCACTTTAGGGAGCTAATTGTTTGGCTTATATCCATTTGCTTTTTTTTTGTGAATGTGCTCGTTTCTGATTCTATTCCTGAAGGAGGTCTCAAGCATAACCCTTTTCCTAGCACTCTGAGCGACCTAAAGTTTTGAACCAGTCCCTTCGTGAGTCACCGATGTCCACACTGATTAAAGATTTCACGATTTTAAGTGCCAGCTAAACTTGGCTCTTGGATCACGATTTAAGATTCAAGTTTACAGGCTTCCATAGAATTTTTCGTTTTCGCGAGAAACTCTAGTTTAAAGGTGACAATGTGGCTATATATAGCCCTAGGTTTCTTTATATAAAGCCCGGTGAGTTGTTGTCGAAGTACTTCCGAGCAACGGTTAGACTCAAATGATAACGTAATGCTACGTTCGTGAAGCATCGGAGGTCGAGCCAACTAAGTGCTTCGTCTTTACGTTTAAATTACGTACTTCTAACGAATTCTAACTCTTGATATATTTTAAAGCCTTAGCGGATAGTTTGAATGACTTCCTGAAAACCCGTGATCGACGTTTAGGATGGGTTTGGATCTTTATTGGACGGACAATTGATTTTATAAGACATTGTTTTTCTAAACTATAATTGATATTAATGGTCGGTGATCGCTTCCGGTATTGAACCTCTTGATCACTGAGACATCCCTACTTATGTGCTATTTGTCTGATTATGTTCGTAGTCACATTAGCCGGGCTATGCAGTTCCTTTTCCGATGGGGCTTTTTTTTGAAAAAATATTTATTAAAAATAGCCCCTGCGATTCTAGAAAATCACCAACACTAACCATATGTGATTACAGTAATAGTCAGATAAGAATCCCATACTCGCGGCGCGTGCTATTTATTCCTACTATGGCTTTATATTCCTTTGTTAACATTAAAACTTTCCATAATTACAATGAAGTGGGTGCGAGTTGTAGTATTTACGGCTTTCGAGATATTCTCGTATGGGGACATTATGTCGTTTTCAGGAAGGGCAGAGGTCGGGGCGCATATTCGTACAAACTTCATATATCTGGCGGTTAGCCCGAGTATCAAGTATGCTACCCGTTCCGACACACTAATGATTTCCGCCACGTTTGGAGTTTTGTTAACGAGAAAGCCAATGCCGCCTCTGGATGGTTCTTCTCCCTCCCATAAGTAAAAAAGATCGCTTAACTCCGAGGTTATTAGATCATTCCCTTATTTTTGGACTTCTGAGAATTGAGAAACTCAAAATTTTGCAATTCGAATGCAATTTGATCTTACTAAGTTCGTGTATGTATATACATACATAAATATATATGCGTAAATGCATTTCCCACCGTTTAAAAATAAAATGTTTGGGGAACCTTAGGGTTCGTTGAGCGTAGCAAAGAAAATTCGTTTAAAGAAGCCATCCGTAGCCCCCTGGGTTCTTCACACCCC
Organism: Fabriciana adippe; assembly: GCA_905404265.1. Taxonomy (NCBI): domain Eukaryota; kingdom Metazoa; phylum Arthropoda; class Insecta; order Lepidoptera; family Nymphalidae; genus Fabriciana; species Fabriciana adippe. The sequence continues at coordinate 7,500,526 of FR990001.1, read as the reverse complement.
ATGGCCAGAACCAGCATTAGTTTAGCCACAGTGAACTGTAAGCCGCTTTTTGATTTAGGTTAGAATAAAATCCTAATTCTAGATTGGGTTTTAGTGAGTAGTACTGTTTTTTCTAGCTAGTGAGCTCCACATAAACACCTCTACATGTATACAGGTGGTAAGATTTGTTGCATTTTCTAACAAAAAAAAAAAGGTTAGAACAAAAGCCAGGCAATACATAACCAATGAGACATACGTTTTGACTGTGTTTTGAATTTTTTTTATTCTTCTAGGGCTAAGGATCAATTAAAAATTAAAAAAAAACATATTATTTTCGCTCCACCCTTAAGTAGCATAGCACTTTAAAGCTACTTATTAGAACTATACTATTTACTTGAGCTACAATATTATTATCAAGATGGTCAGGTTTAATAATTTGTTTGTAAAAGTTTATTGTTTTCAAGTTAATTTGAGATTTATCATGGGTAGTCTCCGATGATTTTTGGGGGGGAGGTCGTAGCCCCACCTCTGGATCCTCTACTGTCTATGTATTCCTAAACCATTGATCTAATTGTGATGAAACTCTGGAGGGTCGTTCTGTATACAATTACGAAGGCTCTTGTCAAAAAAAATCTTTGGACAATTGTCTTTTATACATTCCTAAACCATTCAAGCTTAGGGATGCACCCGTGCGAAGCTAGTGTACTTCACTAGTTATATAATAAATACAGTTTAAGTGTATATAGTGCAAAGTTTTAAAATAGAAATATTATAATAAAACATGTATTCACAAGTTTAGTTTTAACTGTCATAATCAAGATAATTAAAAAATCTAAATAACGGTCATAACAAAATAGTATAGGGTAAGAAAAAAATTAAAAATGTCACAATATCTAAAAATACTAAATTATCTATACCTATCTCAATCAAATGTTATGGCAATCTGGGTATCTCAACCTTACTATTGTCTCTGCTGTTAAAAGTTAAAGAATAACACTTCTTTTTACTTTATTTTTTTACTATATGTATTACATAATTTTGCATTGTGCTTGTTAATGAATTAGAAACCACTTTAAAAAAACTTGACCATGAACTAAATAAAGACTATTTGCAACATCAGTTCTCAAGGTTAAAGCCAAGATCATTGTCAATTTTAAATAAACGAAATTTACTACACTTAAACGCCTTGTAATTTTACTAACAAAAATTATTACTAAATTTAACTTACCAACTTCTCCTCATCAAACTCAGCTCTCCTTTTTGTACCGTGCTGGTCACTGGCAGCAGATTGTACAGATTTATCACCATCACTTTCTTGTCCAGTGCTATCATCTGAACTACTGCTCTCTTCTTCACTGGAGCTACTGTCATTGGAAATGAATGGCCTACTAGGGTCTGATATAAGTAAAGCTGTCAGGCCATTCTCTAATCTTATAGTTCTATAGAGATTAAAAAAAAAGGCTCATTAATTTAATGAATATAAACAAACTAAAAACCGTCTGATATAATGCTTTCTTAGGTTTATGTAAATATTTGTAATTTTATTTTAAACAGAACTTGATAAATATTTGCCTTTCTTAGATTTACCAGTGATCATGATTGCAGTAAAGCATTTGAAACATCAGGAACCAATAAACACAATAAATCCACAAAAAAACCAAAGAGATAGTTTTATTTAAAACCCTCTGATAGATAAAAAATGAAAACAATTGTCAAAATAATAATATAGAAGACTAAAAAACAATAATATATATAAGTACATTTTCATTTTGTTTTCATGTAATTTGTAATGATATGGAACTAGCTCCTGAAACACTGTTTGTAATTCAGGCGGAAAGGCTTCATATATTTTGTAACAACTGGATTATTATAATAAAAGTTTATTTGTTCAAGTTATTAATTTATTAAAATTTGTGGGTAGCTGACATCTATGAATATTAATTCATATTTGAATATGATTTCTAGATAAACCATACTTATCTATATCTAATATACTAGAACATGATAAATCCAAAAGATGAATATAAAATGTGTAAAATAATGGCTATGGTTAGAAAATACTCACTTATAAAGTTTTTTATCAGACACAGACTTTATAGGTTCAGAAAGAACCTCAACTTTCTCCTTTTTTCCAATTAAACCTATCGCTTGTTTCGGCCGATTCACAACCTTCACTTCTGGCCTAAATTTTGGAGCCCTATGAATACTGCTTCTTTTAGACATTGTGGTCCGAATGTGTTTAGTTAGTAAATAGTAAGTGACCAGATGTTATTTGAATGAAGCTGGACAGAAATTTTGACATTTATTGGTGTATTTGACAGAATATCTCGTCATAGACATCAATAGATAGAAGATTCTTTTTTTTATATTTTGTGATAATAAAGGAGCCCGGAGTATTTTTCCTAACATTATTTTAAAATGCCAAAAATGAAATTGCTGATAGGGAAAAATTAAGTAATTCTTTAATGAGTTGAGATTATAATTTTATTAATGCGGTAAAACAAATTATAAATTCAGTTTTATATATTACCCCTGTTTTTCAATTACAGAGCATAATGCCGCACTTTGGGACAAAAACACGAATAACGCGAAAAAACCTAACAGTATACATAAAGGCGGTCCATCACTGGGTGCATTCGCCTGTAATGTAACAATTTAAGATTCGATGTTGCGCATTGCGTTACAGCATTGCCTCACTGACTGACGAGCATTCACCTGTAATGTAACAATCTAGATTCGATGTTGAACATTCCGTTACAGTACTGCCTCACTGACTGACGAGCATTCGCCTGTAACGTAACAATTTAGATTCGATCTTGAGTATTCGCCTGACAGTCAAGTCAGTTGTTTTTACAATGTTAGACGAAGCGGTCATATTGAGCGCGATAATATTGATTCGCTCATGTTATTTACGTAAAAAAAAGCAAAAGAAACGAACAAACAATCAAACAAGTATAGATGCGTTACACATTGTATCACGATGTTGCAAATTGTATCATTAGGTACATGTTGCGCATTGTAATGCTCGGTTCTTCTCCTTCACTGATGTAATGTTACAAATTGTATCATTACTCACTGTAATGCTCAGTTCTTCTCCCTCACTTACGTAATGCTTGAATCTGAACGGTTATATTACAGGTGAATACTCCTTGTGATAGACTGCCCTAAGATAAAGAGCGCGCGCTAGCAAGTATGAACTGTAAGCACGAGTATGAACAGTCTCGAAATAGTAAGGGCGAGGTTATTACTTATTGGTGACGAAAAGTCACGCGCGGTGATTGTTTCTTATTTGAATATTAGATAATATTTATTTGGATTTATTTAATCATGATGAAATGTGCAGCTATAAAAACGATTTATGGAAGCAAACTAAAAAGAATAAAGACATTTCTCTCTCATCTCATCGGTTAGTAATATTTTAATCAGAAAACACTGATTTTAACAAAATTACACAGGTGTGAACGGGTGTGGCGGGAGACGTGCGGACGGGTTGACACAGCACGTGCTTCCGCATCCCCCGCTTCCTACTTTCCCTCATTAAGAGCTAGTGTTGTACCACGTTGTACTACTCAAATATTTTGTATAACCATAGTATTATAAATTAAGATCCTTTGCATTTTTCAAAAGTAAAACCTTTGAATTTTAATTGTTATACTTAGTAAAGTTAAATACGGTTAAATATATAATTAACGACGAATGGCACAGCAGTAGTAAGACCGCCTTTCGTTCATACGGCCGGGTTCGAACCCCGGTAGAGTCAGATGTTTGTGTGATGAGCATGAACATATGCACCCGAGTCATGGATGTTTATATTTATAATAAGAATGTATATACAAAAAAATGGGAAATAAGTAGATGACAGAAATAAAATGACCCAATTGAGAGCCCAACGATGGACGATGAGCGACGTGCACACTTTATAGCTTATATATACTCTAAAGGAAAAACACTTCTTATATTTTCTGCTACTGAGTAGCACGCATCACGCCAACGGCCAAAGCAGTACATACTTTTTAAAGTGCTCGATTGTGCGGAGCGTTGCTATAGTTGAAAAGTTCTTTAGTGCTGTAATTGAAAAATGAACCTCGCTACCTTCTAGGTACAATACATTGCGCAAGTAAGATGCAATCACACTAGAAGCAAAAACCAGGTACAAAAGAGATATCATAATAAATTGCTTAACTTTAGACTGAATGTAAATAGATCATACGTGTAGAGCTCTCATTTCAAGAAACCTTCCCCAATGAGTCTAAGATATCATAAAAGGTTATTTATCGAGACTTGTCAATGGAAGTATATTCGTTGATAGCAACACCAATTTTTTTAAATGTCATGTTCATGTGAATGACACTACCAACTCCGGTTGACTTCCATACAGGCGCATATTCATAAAAACGGTAGGCGAATATGATGAAGCGGGGGCCGGGGGGGTCAAGATAGTCAAAGAAAGATTTTTCCCCGTTCCCGACTTAGCCATTTTAAATTAATAATAGCTACATGGGATATGTCAATTAATATTTTATTATATTATAAAATATACATAAGTTAAATGTGCTTAAAATGTTTTTTTTTATAAAATATATGTCCTATATATTGATGTATATAATAATATTCTAAATGATTTTAACTATTATAGGATAATGTTATATTTTAATTATATTTCATATCAAACATAAAATATCTATTAATATAAGTTCTTACGTTATAAAAATTAATTTATATTTTAGAGCTGTCATGATATTTCCCATAATTTAGGGACAATTAAGGCATACATGGCAAGTCAAAATATGCTGTCACTTTCACGGCTATTGTATTTCTTCATAGTCGCCACGCATCCCTTTCTAAAGGTATGACGTCATATGCAAATCTGGGAGAATTTAGTTCGTAGTGATGTGAAATCGGTATTAATTACGATTAAGTAGGGATGTATTTTATCGTAAAATTATCGGTATTCAACAACTGTTGTCGGTTTTATAGGAAGGTTTTCATTTTTATGATACTAATTATAATTAGAAATAAAATACAAAGGTAGGTTTCAATTTTTTTTATTTTACTATTTTAATGCTACCACTAGTTCGAAAAAAATGCCTCATACCCGAAAAAACTAGCCAGAAACTCAGCAGGATACCTTTTTTTTACATTTATAATACATTGTTTGTTATTACGAAGAAAGGACATTTTTTATAATATTACAATGCAATAAAATTAGAAGTAACATAGAACAATAGTTCTTGTTAATAACATTATCATTATTATGTGAGTAGTAGTTATGTCATTTATGTAGTTGGTTTTAATTGTAAGTATATATTAAAATCTAGCTCTTGCATTTGAAGTTTGTTAGCTCTAGAACCACCTTCATCTTTAGTTTATAAAAAGCAAAAGATTTGAGATTAGTGCGTTGGAACAAACATTTTAGTCTTATAGAAATTTTAAAAAATACAAATTTTAGTAAAAAATGAATAATAAAACTTAATTTTAAGCATTACGTAAGCTGGTACCTTTCATAGCCACAGCAATTTAAACTATCAAATAAATCATTAATGAATAAAATCATCACAGCTGTGGATAAGCCATTCTCAATATTTACATTTAATGTATTACAATAATTGTATTCTTCCTGGAAATTACAAGCCTTCGTCAGGCGACATAAAGATGCAAAAACACTTCGACTAAATACCTGCATAGCATACTTCACCTGTAAATATATTATTACAATAAATTAATGTATTACAATAACAAATTAAATAGTTAATTAAACTATAACTATAGTATAATTATTAGTAACTACTATAGATGAACAGTAATATAATAATAGTTTATTATTATTAGGGTCTAGGTAGATAAGCCAATTAAGCCTTTAAATGGCTTTTAACATTACTGAGAAAGCTGAGATTTTTTTTTTAATGGACTGAACATTACATGGATGAGTGCAATCAATTAATAAACAAACTCTTCAACTTTATATATTAGTATAGAATAGTATATTATATAAGGGCATATTAATAGATTCAAGAAGTTTCTTTCTTAAAAACAATTTTATATTAAAAATAAGATAATATTTATAATCTAAAGTAATATATACCTCAATTTATTAAACTACAATATTAATTACCTTCAATCTTCATCTTATCAAAAGAGTTTGGATAAATATGCTTGTTAGTAAGTTTTGTTAGCTTTGCAGCACCTTTACGTTGATCTGCATTATACAACATATGAACATAAATTGACCATTGAGCACGCTGACTACCAAGGAGCAAATTCTTTTTCTGAAAATGATTACAGAAACATTTCAGTAAATGAGGTACATCATACAAATAGTAAATTTTGTTCCCATTAACTTCATAATGGATAACACTTAATGCATCATTGTCACTACGAAGTATTTAGTTTATTATCAGAAATTAATGAATTTATTGCAGTTATATTGGCAGAACCAGGGTCACATATAGTTACTCTAGGAATAAACCCTATTTTGAAAATAGCTTTAAGAAATTCTTTACGTATACGTTTTAAAATTGACGTGAACCTTTATAAAGCATTCTATGGCATGAAAAACCTCCCTGACAACTTGGAATATTACAATGCTTTCCCATGTTTATACAACACTAATAGAAAAAACAAACTAACGAAGAGAAAAACTAATTAAGAAATCACATCGTTTATATTCAAGCACAAATCAGCATTAATCTACAAATTGATCAAATGTAAATTAATATAAAAACGGCAAATCCGGGGATGAGTATAATAATAATAACAACGGTTAAAACTTGAAAATTTCAACACTGACAAAATGTCGCAGTGACGTCACAGTAGTGACGTATGTGACAACTGCGACAGAAATATATTGTTGTCCCACTCGTTGTCGCCAAATATAGAGATAGCATGTTAATAATCAAACAAATGAAAGGGATAGATAGATCCACCAAAAGCTCGTATGGAGCTAATTCATCTATTTTGTCATCCATGGACACTACACTCTACAGACTACCACAGATTATGGAGACTACAGAGTTACGACTTACGAGTTGTTCCTTCTTCGTGGTCTGTGGTTACAAGGTAGTCTCCTTAATCTGTGCTCACAACCAGAGACAAGGAACAACAACTCACAACCAGAGACAAGGAACAACAAGACTCACAACTGCCTTTATTTGAAAACTGAACTAAACAATCAACAAAATTCATTGTTTAAATGTGGTAAATATTTATCTCAATTTGGGATTAATAACTATATAATGTGGAAAATACAATGATGGATCAGTCCTACTCCGAGAGTGATGTTTCCTTGTCCCCGTCAAAAATATTAGATCGCTTACAATTGCTTAGACAGTTGCAATTATTACAACGCGGGAAACTACAGCACCAGCGTATACAATATCTAAACACTCCTGAAATAACTTCAAGTATTACAGAGATTGTGAGCCATTTCAGTGATAGTACAAGTTACAATACATTTAGAAGTTTATTGCAGTCGGAAGATACCTCTAATGATGTGTCCCCTCGATCAAACACTAACAACTACTCTACTAAAGAAAATGTACATAATATTATTGATGGTATTTCTGTGCTCAATATTTCCGAAGAATCTGAATTTATTGCTAATTCGCCCATTTCAACAAGAAGTTTAAATTCAACTAAGGAAAACAATGATAAAGGCCAATCATCTACGAATACTAAAGAAATTACACAAACAAGAAAACAAATATCTTTAGATGATATGCCAATTCTTTCACCAAAAAAAGATTTTGAAACATTAATTACTGAAAAATTAAAAAATGACAAAAGTTCTGATAAAGAGAGAGATATTGAACTTGAAAAAAATAAAAATGTTAAAAGACCATTTCTTAAAAGAGGTGAAGGCACTGCAAGATTTGGTATTCAAAAATCTGATTTTGTAATACAGAACACAAAATCTTTACCGTGGAGAGCGAAAAATGTAAAATTTAATCCAAAGACTAAAATAAATTCAATAAACTCAAAAGATAAAATCAATAAACCAGAAAATAAACCAATTGAAAAACGGCTAAAAGAATCCAAATTAAATAATAAATCAAATCCAAAGGAAGATGTTGAATTTCAAACTGTAACTCAACTTAAACAGCCAGAGAAGGAACTGATTAAACAAATGTCAAATCATTTAAACAATAATTTAACTTTAAATAAGAAATGTAAATTAGTTTCTGCCAACTCTCCAAAAAATCAATCAGTTAAAAATTGTGAAGGTAAAACCTGGGCGGCAGTATTAACAAAAGAACAGGATGATTTCTTAAGGCAATTAAAACAAAGTGAGTATTATAAAAATTTTGCTTCCCCAGCAAAAAGTTGTGAGTCTGATATTAGTTGTAATGAAGATATTTCTAGACATAAACAGGAAAAAGAAATAGCAGAGCAGAATATGTTTGAATTGTTAGAAAATAAAGTTTGTCATGAAAGTTTTAGTATGCAAAGTTCATTTTTTAACCGTTTTTTAAGAAATAATAATTTAGAATGTTCAGGAGAGAGCACACCATTAGTCATGCAAAAATATTTATCTAAAAATCCTAATTTACTGCATATACTTCCTGATATTGATCACAGACATAGGAACAACTCATATAGTGATTTTGACACTTGTAACAGTGAATACACAGAATGCAGTGAAAATTGTTCTACTTCTTCAAGTTGCTGCTCTTGTAAAACTGTCACACAAACTAATTTAAATGTCAGTTGCATTGAAACTGATCAAATTAACAAAAAAGGTTTACCTGAAAACATACAAACATCAGAGGCCAAAAAGAATTGCAAAGAAAAAGAGAATAATGACAATGTCACTGTTGAAAATGAAATCATGAATGCTAATATGGTAGAAATGAATTCTAAGTTAATTGCTACAAGTGAACTTTTAAGGGATAGGCTTAAAGAATTAGAAGATGAAATTGAAACATTTAGAAAAGAAAATGCAAATTTGACTAAGATGCGTGAGGAAGTAGATATAGAACGTCAAAAATTTTATGAAGAGAAAAGTATGTTTGAACAAAAGTTTAATGAGGAAAAAGTATTGTCTGAATATTATTTGGCTGAAGAAAAGGAAAAATTATGCAAGCAAAAGCAAATATATGAAAGATACGTAAGAGATATGAGGGGACGCTTAAATAAAAAAGAAAAAGATGAAGTTACTAATTTGAAAAAAGAGATTCATGATCTAAAAGAGGAAATTAAAATGAAAGATGCTAAATCTACATCAACTATTGCACGTCTACGAAATCAAATGAAAATAATGGAAAAAGATAAGAAGCATCTGCAAGAGGAAATTGAAAAATTAAAGAAGGAAAATAGGAGAATTCAACATAGCAATGAAATGACAAGAAGATTAACTAATATTAAATATTTAGAGCAAATAAATAAAAAGCTTTCTAATATGACCTCAAAAGATTCTAGATCTGAAGTAGAATTAGATTCTGACATTAAATATAAATCTTATGAAATTGAAAGGCAAAGCAGAGCAAAAAAAGTTGAGCCTGTGAGGAAAGGTATGATGAAACCACGAGCTAAGAGTGTCCCAAATTTACACGTTACTTCTAGATATGCTAAGTATTTTAGCCAAAAAGATTCAGTTAGTGAAAGAGAAAAGCATAATATGTTAAATAGTTATTGTCCACTTATATCGGAAAATAGTGACAATATATGTAATGCTTCTGAGGGGTCTAATAATAGTTCAGAAAGTGAGGATGAAAATAAATTAGAGATGATATATAATGAAAGGTTTAAATCTGTATCACCAACTTCTAGCGACAAAACTAATAGTTCATATTTTGAAAATGCACATAAAGTTTCAAATAGATCTTCAGTAACTAGCAATGAGTTCTTCATACAAAAATCTACCAATGATAATAAAAAAGAATCTTCTGTAAATGGATTATCTAAGTATCAGCCAACGACATCAAAATCACCATCTTTTAATAACAGATTGTCAAATGGATCTAAATCATCATTAAGCCTGACTAATGAAGATGATTATTCGACGTTATATCATCACGATTCAAATTTTAGAACAAAATCACCAGTATCTATCTTAAGTAACAGATCATCTTCTAGTCAAAAATCAGGAACAGTCATAAATAAACAAAACGATTATGATATACTCAATCCTAGTCCAGAGCCAACATCAAGTAAAACAAGTTTGACAAAAACCAAATTGACTCCGACTGACATTACCAAACCAGATGGATCGAAAGAGCTTCGGTTCCCTAATGGTAACATTAAGCTTATATCAGCAAATGGTAAATACAGCAAATTTATATACTACAATGGTGATGTAAAAGAAAATTTTTATGATGAAGGCAGAATAAAGTACTATTATGCAGAAACAAAAACATATCATACTACACATCCTGATGGATTGGAAGTTTTGGAGTTTCCAGAGTAAGTGAAATATATCTTTTTTTTTTTAATATATTACTTAAAGATATGAGTCTATGGAAACTCATTTTCTATTCACAATATTTGAATAATTCTAGGGTTTTTCTGATGATCCGCAAAATAATTCGAAAGAAAAAAATACGTAACTTCCTAATAAGTATAATTAAACACTTTAATAAAAATAAATCAAATTTATTTTTGCAGTGGTCAGGTTGAGAAACGATATAAGGATGGTTCATCTGAAATCAGGCTACCCAATGGAAGTATACGATACTATGATCCCAAGAACGAGCACATCCGTGAAGAGTGGCGATTCCCTGATGGCGCCACGCTCACTGTATCAGCCAATGGCGAACAGCGAATCACCTTTGCCAACGGGCAGGTTGAAGTACACGCTAAGGACCATAAGGTATTATTGGATTAATGAAATTTTCTTATTCCTGAAATATTTAAATGTTTATTTCCATGTTAAACACTCTTTCAGTAAATACATATAAAAGGTACATAACATTGTTCACTTGCTACAAGTGTCATATTACTGTGCTTGAACAAATGTCATTTATACATACAGGGTTATTGGTAATTCGACGTATTCCCGTTAGGAGATGATAGGGGTGACTATTTGCGATAATTTTGACCCCCATATGCATTATGCAAAAGTGAACCATTTTTGAGTTATCATGTTTTTTAGCTTTTTTCAAAATGAGTCAGAAATGCAACTTCAAAAATTTATTTAAAAAAAAGTATCAATTTAAACCTCATTTTCACTTCTGATTTATAAAAATGGTTAAACACCAGTTATTTATCAATATTAAAACAACAATTATCGGTCCAAATTAAAAAATGCGAGACGAAAAACGATATTATTTCAAAATTTTTTTGAAACTTTCTCCACTAAAATGCCTTAAAAACAAAAAATAACGTTATGAAACTTGGCTTGCAGATTATTTTAAAAACATAACCGTTTTATTAGCTCTCCAAAAATGCATAACAACTAGGAACTTATTTCAAAAAAGCTGAAAAAAATTGATCACAAAGGAAGCAGGCAGAATTTCGTATTCGAACTAAACTTAAGGTCGTTCTTTAAAATTTCCATAAAATTTATTAAAAACAATACCCAATGTAAATAAAACAAAAAAATATAAATTTAGAACCAGTAACAGTTTAGTGGTAATAGCAATTAACAATTAATAATAAGTAACAATTAAGACATTTTGTAATTTAGCTTAATTAAAGTTCTTGCTCGAAGTGACTTCCCCTATTGCGTACGCAAAGTCGCATTCTTTTTCCGAGTTGTGACTTAACTACCGAAGTAGTCAAATTATTCCGCATCGCATTTGCTGTATTTATAATTCTTGTTTGGAGTTCTTTCACGGATGACACAGGCGAGACGTCGAAAAATAGGGATTTTATGAGACCCCAGAAATAGAAATCAACCGGCGTTAAGTCCGGACTCCTCACAGGCCACGGAATGGGTTCTCCTCGCCCTATCCAATGATTAGGAAAATGGCTATCGAGCCATCGCCTAACATTGACACCAAATGTGCAGGACATCCGTCTTGCTGGTATATTATGTAAATAAAACTATCTTTTCGAATTTTTTCGCGGATTTATTTCGATTTTTGGTTCCCGACGTTTCGATTGCTTTACAGCAATCATGGTTACGGGAGAGACTTTCCCGTTCCATGGCGTGCGAGAAGTCCGGACTTAACGCCGGTTGATTTCTATGTCTGGGGTCACAGAAGTCCCTAGTTTACGACGTCTCGCCTGTGTCATCCGTGAACGAACTCCAAACAAGAATTATAAATACAGCAAATGCGATGCGGAATAATTTGACTACTTCGGTAGTTAAGTCACAACTCGGAAAAAGAATGCGACTTTGCGTACGCAATAGGGGAAGTCACTTCGAGCAAGAACTTTAATTAAACTAAATTACAAAATGTCTTAATTGTTACTTATTATTAATTGTTAATTGTTATTACCACTAAACTGTTACTGGTTCTAAATTTTATTTTAAATTTATATTTTTTTGTTTTATTTACATTGGGTATTGTTTTTAATAAATTTTATGGAAAGGGTATAGCCGGATATACATACATATGAAATTTGCCCCCGTGGAATTTTCTCTTCATACTTTGGGGATCGTTTAGGTACCAAATAAAAATAATTCTGTCAAAATTTCAGCTTTTTATCTCAAGCCGTTATCGAGATATTCAAAAAAAAACTACTTTTTCGATTTTATTTTTTTATTCATAGTAAAATTAAAATTTGATAATCGCCGATTTTTTCGCTAATACTTACGAGTAAAAGGCATGAAAAAAAAAATTTTTTATGATTCCCAGACCAAAAGACAATTTTTTAGAAAAGAAATAAAACTAAAATTATTTTTTTGACCGTATTTTTGAAAAGTGTCCACCTCCAAATTTTGTCAGAAAATGTCTTTTGTACTCCTTTATACTCAGGATTTTTTTCAATTTTTTTGATGTGGTGGAACAATGTGAAAAAAATTAAAAACATTTTTTTTCTTACATTCCAATGAAGTAATATTTTATTATTGATAGAAAAGGACCAGGTGGCGAATGTTAGAGAAAAAGCAGTATGCAAGTATATTCATGGAAAAAATAGTGGAAAAAAAAATAAAGAAATGGATGGAATGCAAGATAAGTAAGTGGATGAATGTTGGAATGAAATGGCAATTTATATAAGTGAGATAGCGCGGGAAGTGTTTGGAGAAACGAAAGGGAACGATACTATTGATACACTAGGTGGTGAAGTGAGGAGGTACAGAGAGCTCTGAAAGAAAAAAAGATGCATTTAAAACATGGAAAAATGAGTAAGGGAGTGAAAGAATTAAGGAAGTTAGAAAGTGTGTATACAAAGAGCGGGAAAAGAAGGCAAAAAAGCGGTAGCAATAGCCATAGCTTAGGCTCAAAACAGTACGTACAGCCATCTTCAAGAACCAAAAGGACAAAAAGAAATATACCGCATTGCAAAGAGCAGAAAAGAGTAGGCAAAAGACATTAAGCATGTGAGATGTATGTAAGATGAAGAGGAAAGGGTGTTGATAAAAGATGAAGATATAAAAGATAGATTGAACACTTATTTCGAAAAACTTATGAATGAGGACAATGACTGGAGTGGGGTGTATAACGATGTGCTTGTGAATATTGGATTAGTGAATAAGATTAGTATGAACGAAGTTAGAATGGCAGTACGAAGTATGAAAAATGGTAAAGCAGTTGGGCCCGATGGTATACCAGTTGAAGTTTGGAAGTTATTGAAAGAGGACGGATATCAGTGGCTGACTTTATTCTTCAATAAGTTGTTGCATGAAGAAGTAATCGATGAGGAATAGTGTCTCTGTTCTCTCGTGCTCATCACATAATCACAAAAGAAAGGAGATGTACAAGAATGCAACAATTATCGGGGAATAAAGCTCTGTGCTAAGTTTATGCCAGGACGCAGGGCAATAGATGTCGTATTCGCGATGCGCCAACTATATGAGAAATAAAGACGCGCACATAAAAACTTGCATATGGTGTTTGTTGATCTAGAAAAGGCGTATGATAAGATTCCCCGAGAGGTTTTGTGGTGGGGCTCTTCTGTCAAAACAGAAGAAGGAGTGCCTGCTAAGTAGGTTTGTACCAAGGATTGGCTTTAAGTCCATACCTCTGCCTGTTGGCATTGGATGCTCTGAAAACGGATATACAGGGGGAGTCACCTTGGTGCGTGATGTTTGCAGACGATATTGTGTTGATCGGTGAAGATGGGTGCGAGGTCCAGAGCAGACTGGAAAAATGGCAACAAAGACTGGAGAATGTTGGTTCGAAAATCAGCAGAACGAAAATTGTATACATAAGCCCAGTCCAGTCCAGTCCTCAAATTATTTCGCTAGATAGAGGAGCGTAAACAGTCTCCTCCGACTTCACGGTTGGTAAACGGTATTTACGAGTATTTGTAATGGAACATATTATAAAGGTTCGGTTCGGGGAGCGAAACGAAACACGACTTCTTGGCTCAAAATATAGTTTATTACTCCCCATATTTGATACAATCATTATAATATATAGACTACACCACACGCCCCACAAAAACAGAAAAAAAAAATAACCTAAGAGTTTTTTTTTTTAACTTACATACAATTTTGTCCTATTTTTGTGAACAGTTTCGGCTTTATTATTTCTTAAAATTTTTACATTTGGATCAAGGTCTTCTAAAACTTTAAAAGGACCATTGTATATATTATCAAATTTATTTCCTGTTTCATTTTTAACCAATAACAAGTCATCTTTCTTATACATTACAGGTTTTACATAATTATCAAATTTAGATTTTCTTAACAATTTACTTTGTATCAAATTTTGCCGTGCTTCACATTGGGCTTTCTGTAACCTAAATTTTAATTCTAATGGGTAACTGTCTGTATTATATAAAGGTTCAATAGTACAATTTCGTAAGTTACTGGGTAGATTACATGGTTTTCCAAATACTAGTTCAAAGGGTGAATATTTTGTTTCTGAATGCACAGAGGTATTATACGAAAAGCACCAATATGGAAGCCAATCACTCCAATACCTACTATTGTTATCAGTTTGAATTCTTAAAAATGCATTAAGTGATTTATGGGTGTTCTCAAGTGATCCAATCGATTGATGATGATAGGCACAAGCAAAAGTTTGTTTAATATTAAGTAGCTTACTTACCTCAGTCATGGTACTAGATACAAATTCAGTACCCCTGTCAGAGGCGATCTCACGCGGGATACCATATCTAAGTATAAAGTTGTTGACAAAAGCTCTGGCTATACTTACGCTATCTTTCCTCATTAAAGGATAGGCTTCTACATACTTACTAAGCTCACATTGTAGTGTATATACGTGTAATTATAATAATCCTTATCTAAGGGCCCAACTATATCTAAAAATACCTTATCGAAAGCTGATTGCGCAGTCGTAGTTATAATCATTGGTTGTTTTGTATGCAACGAATGCTTTTGTTTTTGGCATTTGTCGCATTTTCTAACAAACTTAGTTACGTCATCTACCATTTTTGGCCAAAAGTAATACCTTTTTATGTTGTTTAGCATGCGTCTAATACCTGCATGCCCACTTGTGGGAAGCAAGTGGAAATCGTTTATTATGACTCGTTTATCATCATTATTTATTACTCTAGTCACATTTTTTAAAATATAAATCCGTGGACCGGTCCAGTTTTTATTTTTACAATATTTGGTTAACCAATTTATATATTTCTCATTCTCTACTTTCTTAATAATATATACTTCATCAATATTAATTTTCTTACAGATAGATTCCAAATCTCTCACGAAGGCGTCTCGCGCCGAGCATGATCGAGAAGATGGATCTATAAAAATTGTCATTTTAGAAGGCACATATATGAAATCATTTTCATTAACACACTCGGTGTCACAATTTATAGTACACGAAGAAATTACTAACTCAGTGCAATTTCTCGGTTTTCTAAGAATTTCAACGATTTCCGGTTGATCAGACCGACTATCTGTCTTGTTCTTGTCGACCGAGGAATTGTCCTGTACATTACGTTTTGCCATACTTCGGGTCATAATATTTAAAACATCCTGATTTAGGCTTTTTAATTCATCTGAGGTAATGACGATGCGAGATAACGCGTCTGCAGCCACGTTATTCACACCTTTAACATATTCAACTACATAGTCATATTCATCTAAGGTCAAACGAAACTTTAATAATCTGCTAGAAGGGTTACTGAAACTAAATAAATAAAGTAAAGGTTTGTGATCGGTTTTTATAATGAATTTTTTACCAAATAAGTAGGGCCTGAAATATTTAACAGACCAGACAATAGCGAGGAGTTCTTTTTCTATTGTTGGATAATTTAATTCTGATTTATTGAGAGGGCGACTTGCATAAGCAATGGGCAAGTCGTTTTTATTGCACAATACGGATCCTATGGCCAAACCAGATGCATCTGTGTGTAGTATAAACTCATTATCATCGTCGAAATTTGGATACTGTAAAATAGGTGGGTTTACCAAAGACTGTTTTAATAATTTAAATGAATTTTCGCAATCAATGTTCCAATCAAGTCTGGTGAGACTCCTTTAGCAGATACATACATGGCCTAAATATAACAGCTCTTTCTTTAAAAATTGGCATTTCTCAGGGTTTACTTTTAAATTCACACTTCTAAGCCGTTCACAAATATCAATTAAGTTCTTATTATGGCTTTCCAAATTTCGCCCAATACAAACTACAACGCACTAGGCCACGAGCGCCCTAGGCCACGAGCGCCCTATGCCACAATGCACTAGGCCACTAGCGCCCTAGGCCATGAGCGCCCTAGGCCACAACGCACTAGGCCACGTGCGCCCTAGGCCACGAGCGCCCTAGGCCACAACGCACTAGGCCACAACGCACTAGGCCACGAGCGCCCTATGCCACAAGCGCCCTAGGCCATGAGCTCCCTATGCCACAAGCGCCCTAGGCCACGAGCGCCCTATGCCACAAGCGCCCTAGGCCACGAGCGCCCTATGCCACAAGCGCCCTAGGCCAGGAAAGCACTAGGCCACGAGCGAACTTGGCCACGAACGCACTAGGCCAGGAAAGCACTAGGCCACAACGCACTAGGCCACAACGAACTAGGCCACAAGCGCCCTAGGCCACAACGCACTAGGCCACGAGCGCCCTATGCCACAATGCACTAGGCCACGAGTGCCCTAGGCCACAACGCACTAGGCCACGTGCGCCCTAGGCCACGAGCGCCTTAGGCCACGACGCACTAGGCCACGAGCGCCCTATGCCACCAGCGCCCTATGCCAAAAGCGCCCTAGGCCACGAGCGCCCTATGCCACAAGCGCCCTAGGCCATGAGCGCCCTATGCCACATTCGCCCTAGGCCACGAGCGCCCTATGCCACAAGCGCCCTAGGCCACGAGCGCCCTATGCCACAAGCGCCCTAGGCCACGAGCGCCCTAGGCCACGAGTGCCCTATGCCACAAGCGCCCTAAGCCATGACGCACTAGGCAACGAGTGCCCTAGGCCACCACGCACTAGGCCACGAGCGACCGAGGCCACGAGCGCCCTAGGCCACAATGCACTAGGCCACGAGCGCCCTAGGCCACAACGCACTAGGCCACGAGCGCCCTAGGCCACCACGCCCTAGGCCACAACGCACTAGGCCACGAGCGCCCTAGGTCACAACGCACTAGGCCACGAGCGCCCTAGGCCACAACGCACTAGGCCACGAGCGCCCTAGGCCACCACGCCCTAGGCCACAACGCACTAGGCCACGAGCGCCCTAGGTCACAACGCACTAGGCCACGAGCGCACTAGGCCACGAACGCACTAGGCCCCGATAGCACTAGGCCACGACTGCACTAGACCATGTGCGCACTAGGCCACAACGCACTAGGCCACGAGCGCACTAGGCCACGAACGCCCTAGGCCACAACGCACAAGGACAAAGTAATGCATAACTTCATTTAATATGCATTGTGTATACGTGTATTAGTGCTGTTAAGCACTTAGGAACTAAGAGTACATTATCATGTACATTACTTTCTCTTTTACAATGTAAGGAAGTTGAAAAAAATGTTATTGTTCAACTATAAATAATATTCAAAGGTTTTGGATATTTTTGTTTGAATAAATTTGTTGTTGCTTCTATAGCTAAAACAAAAGAAACTTTCTAAATATTTATTATAGTAACATTTAGTAGATTATTGTGGGGTATTTTATCTATTTTCGGTTCCCAACGAACGAACGAACGAATCATGGTGACGGGAGAGACCGTCTCTCAAAAACCAAAATAAATCCGTGAAAAAATCCCAAATGATAGTTTTATTTAAAACTAGCGACTCACCCTCGCTTCTCTTCGGGTTCGTCCCTAGACAAAAACAAATCTATCCCACGGGAACCGTATATTTTTCTGGGATAAAAAGTAAACTTTATGCTATTCCAGACTATAATCTATCTCTTTGCCAAAGGGTATAGCCGGATATACATATGAAATTTGCCCCCGTGGAATTTTCTCCTCATACTTTGGGGATCATTTAGGTACCAAATAAAAATAATTCTGTCAAAATTTCATCTTTTTATCTCAAGCCGTTATCGAGATATTCAAAAAAAACTACTTTTTCGATTTTATTTTTTTATTCATAGTAAAATTAAAATTTGATAATCGCCGATTTTTTCGCTAATACTTACGAGTAAAAGGCATGAAAAAAAAATTTTTTTATGATTCCCAGACCAAAAGACAATTTTTTAGAAAAGAAATAAAACTAAAATTATTTTTTGACCGTATTTTTGAAAAGTGTCCACCTCCAAATTTTGTCAGAAAATGTCTTTTGTGCTCCTTTATACTCAGGATTTTTTTCAATTTTTTTGATGTGGTGGAACAATGTGAAAAAAATTAAAAACATTTTTTTTCTCATTTTCCAATGTAAGAAAAAAAATTATATATATGTATTTTTCTATCAAAACTAATATTTTAACATTGATAGAAAAATACATAAATAAATATTTTTGACCGGAAGAACATGTCAGTTAATCTTCGTTACTATCTTTATTTACTATAACATTAACTTTTCATCTATAAACAGATGACTCAATATTTCGGCAGGTCTTATTATCTTAGCCAAATGTCAAACCTGGGCAAGATAATATATAACCGCTGTAATGTGAGAGCAGCATCCAGTAGTACGCCTTCCATTAGCATTGTGCTTAACATCTGAATCAAGTTTCGTACCAAATTCATTGTGTAGAAAACAGGAAACTCGACAAAAAAAACTAGTTTTAGGAAGTAGTTTATTGTCTAGATTATGATCAAAAATTTGGACTCTTGCTTGATATTACCATGACCTGCTTCAAAACCCAGCGCACTTTGGTAACAAAACGGAATTGATTTGATTCGACTATAATAAACTGATTTCGTTTCCCTTTAAGAGCCGGCATTAACACTTTGAATCCTAGTTGTTCCTAATATTCTGTTAGATCACGAAAGCCTCGATCTACTATGATAATATCATCTTTTTTAAGTAACTTAATGAGACCATTAGGCTTGCTCAAGACGATTTTTATAATTTCAGCATCGTTCATGTTAGCTGTGTAAGGTAAGCCCCAAGCATAACTAGAACAAAACCATTCGTAGTGCTTATTGTAAATGGTTTGCACAGAGGTACTTTTTTTTGATAAGAATATGATTTTCTCTGGTATTCATTATTTGTACTTTTTTGATGGCGAATATATGTTCCATTACAAATACTCGTAAATACCGTTTACCAACCGTGAAGTCGGAGGAGACTGTTTACGCTCCTCTATCTAGCGAAATAGTTTGAGGACTGGACTGGACTGGGCTTATGTATACAATTTTCGTTCTGCTGATTTTCGAACCAACATTCTCCAGTCTTTGTTGCCATTTTTCCAGTCTGCTCTGGACCTCGCACCCATCTTCACCGATCAACACAATATCGTCTGCAAACATCACGCACCAAGGTGACTCCCCCTGTATATCCGTTTTCAGAGCATCCAATGCCAACAGGCAGAGGTATGGACTTAAAGCCAATCCTTGGTACAAACCTACTTAGCAGGCACTCCTTCTTCTGTTTTGACAGAAGAGCCCCACCACAAAACCTCTCGGGGAATCTTATCATACGCCTTTTCTAGATCAACAAACACCATATGCAAGTTTTTATGTGCGCGTCTTTATTTCTCATATAGTTGGCGCATCGCGAATACGACATCTATTGCCCTGCGTCCTGGCATAAACTTAGCACAGAGCTTTATTCCCCGATAATTGTAGCATTCTTGTACATCTCCTTTCTTTTGTGATTATGTGATGAGCACGAGAGAACAGAGACACTATTCCTCATCGATTACTTCTTCATGCAACAACTTATTGAAGAATAAAGTCAGCCACTGATATCCGTCCTCTTTCAATAACTTCCAAACTTCAACTGGTATACCATCGGGCCCAACTGCTTTACCATTTTTCATACTTCGTACTGCCATTCTAACTTCGTTCATACTAATCTTATTCACTAATCCAATATTCACAAGCACATCGTTATACACCCCACTCCAGTCATTGTCCTCATTCATAAGTTTTTCGAAATAAGTGTTCAATCTATCTTTTATATCTTCATCTTTTATCAACACCCTTTCCTCTTCATCTTACATACATCTCACATGCTTAATGTCTTTTGCCTACTCTTTTCTGCTCTTTGCAATGCGGTATATTTCTTTTTGTCCTTTTGGTTCTTGAAGATGGCTGTACGTACTGTTTTGAGCCTAAGCTATGGCTATTGCTACCGCTTTTTTGCCTTCTTTTCCCGCTCTTTGTATACACACTTTCTAACTTCCTTAATTCTTTCACTCCCTTACTCATTTTTCCATGTTTTAAATGCATCTTTTTTTCTTTCAGAGCTCTCTGTACCTCCTCACTTCACCACCTAGTGTATCAATAGTATCGTTCCCTTTCGTTTCTCCAAACACTTCCCGCGCTATCTCACTTATATAAATTGCCATTTCATTCCAACATTCATCCACTTACTTATCTTGCATTCCATCCATTTCTTTATTTTTTTTTCCACTATTTTTTCCATGAATATACTTGCATACTGCTTTTTCTCTAACATTCGCCACCTGGTCCTTTTCTATCAATAATAAAATATTACTTCATTGGAATGTAAGAAAAAAAATGTTTTTAATTTTTTTCACATTGTTCCACCACATCAAAAAAATTGAAAAAAATCCTGAGTATAAAGGAGTACAAAAGACATTTTCTGACAAAATTTGGAGGTGGACACTTTTCAAAAATACGGTCAAAAAAATAATTTTAGTTTTATTTCTTTTCTAAAAAATTGTCTTTTGGTCTGGGAATCATAAAAAATTTTTTTTTTCATGCCTTTTACTCGTAAGTATTAGCGAAAAAATCGGCGATTATCAAATTTTAATTTTACTATGAATAAAAAAATAAAATCGAAAAAGTAGTTTTTTTTTGAATATCTCGATAACGGCTTGAGATAAAAAGCTGAAATTTTGACAGAATTATTTTTATTTGGTACCTAAACGATCCCCAAAGTATGAAGAGAAAATTCCACGGGGGCAAATTTCATATGTATGTATATCCGGCTATACCCTTTCCATAAAATTTATTAAAAACAATACCCAATGTAAATAAAACAAAAAAATATAAATTTAAAATAAAATTTAGAACCAGTAACAGTTTAGTGGTAATAACAATTAACAATTAATAATAAGTAACAATTAAGACATTTTGTAATTTAGTTTAATTAAAGTTCTTGCTCGAAGTGACTTCCCCTATTGCGTACGCAAAGTCGCATTCTTTTTCCGAGTTGTGACTTAACTACCGAAGTAGTCAAATTATTCCGCATCGCATTTGCTGTATTTATAATTCTTGTTTGGAGTTCGTTCACGGATGACACAGGCGAGACGTCGTAAACTAGGGACTTCTGTGACCCCAGACATAGAAATCAACCGGCGTTAAGTCCGGACTTCTCGCACGCCATGGAACGGGAAAGTCTCTCCCGTAACCATGATTGCTGTAAAGCAATCGAAACGTCGGGAACCAAAAATCGAAATAAATCCGCGAAAAAATTCGAAAAGATAGTTTTATTTACATAATATACCAGCAAGACGGATGTCCTGCACATTTGGTGTCAATGTTAGGCGATGGCTCGATAGCCATTTTCCTAATCATTGGATAGGGCGAGGAGAACCCATTCCGTGGCCTGTGAGGAGTCCGGACTTAACGCCGGTTGATTTCTATTTCTGGGGTCTCATAAAATCCCTATTTTTCGACGTCTCGCCTGTGTCATCCGTGAAAGAACTCCAAACAAGAATTATAAATACAGCAAATGCGATGCGGAATAATTTGACTACTTCGGTAGTTAAGTCACAACTCGGAAAAAGAATGCGACTTTGCGTACGCAATAGGGGAAGTCACTTCGAGCAAGAACTTTAATTAAGCTAAATTACAAAATGTCTTAATTGTTACTTATTATTAATTGTTAATTGCTATTACCACTAAACTGTTACTGGTTCTAAATTTATATTTTTTTGTTTTATTTACATTGGGTATTGTTTTTAATAAATTTTATGGAAATTTTAAAGAACGACCTTAAGTTTAGTTCGAATACGAAATTCTGCCTGCTTCCTTTGTGATCAATTTTTTTCAGCTTTTTTGAAATAAGTTCCTAGTTGTTATGCATTTTTGGAGAGCTAATAAAACGGTTATGTTTTTAAAATAATCTTTTTTTCTTACATTGGAAAATGAGAAAAAAAATGTTTTTAATTTTTTTCACATTGTTCCACCACATCAAAAAAATTGAAAAAAATCCTGAGTATAAAGGAGTACAAAAGACATTTTCTGACAAAATTTGGAGGTGGTCACTTTTCAAAAATACGGTCAAAAAAATAATTTTAGTTTTATTTCTTTTCTAAAAAATTGTCTTTTGGTCTGGGAATCATAAAAAAAATTTTTTTTTTCATGCCTTTTACTCGTAAGTATTAGCGAAAAAATCGGCGATTATCAAATTTTAATTTTACTATGAATAAAAAAATAAAATCGAAAAAGTAGTTTTTTTTTGAATATCTCGATAACGGCTTGAGATAAAAAGCTGAAATTTTGACAGAATTATTTTTATTTGGTACCTAAACGATCCCCAAAGTATGAAGAGAAAATTCCACGGGGGCAAATTTCATATGTATATCCGGCTATACCCTTTTAAAGAACGACCTTAAGTTTAGTTCGAATACGAAATTCTGCCTGCTTCCTTTGTGATCAAT
Source organism: Fabriciana adippe (assembly GCA_905404265.1). Classification (NCBI taxonomy): domain Eukaryota; kingdom Metazoa; phylum Arthropoda; class Insecta; order Lepidoptera; family Nymphalidae; genus Fabriciana; species Fabriciana adippe. Next base: position 7,477,344 of record FR990001.1, on the reverse strand, counting down.
TTTTTTCAGCTTTTTTGAAATAAGTTCCTAGTTGTTATGCATTTTTGGAGAGCTAATAAAACGGTTATGTTTTTAAAATAATCTGCAAGCCAAGTTTCATAACGTTATTTTTTGTTTTTAAGGCATTTTAGTGGAGAAAGTTTCAAAAAAATTTTGAAATAATATCGTTTTTCGTCTCGCATTTTTTAATTTGGACCGATAATTGTTGTTTTATTATTGATAAATAACTGGTGTTTAACCATTTTTATAAATCAGAAGTGAAAATGAGGTTTAAATTGATACTTTTTTTTAAATAAATTTTTGAAGTTGCATTTCTGACTCATTTTGAAAAAAGCTAAAAAACATGATAACTCAAAAATGGTTCACTTTTGCATAATGCATATGGGGGTCAAAATTATCGCAAATAGTCACCTCTATCACCTCCTAACGGGAATACGTCGAATTACCAATAACCCTGTATAATAAAACTGTAGAGGTTGAATGTCTGTGAATACAAAAAAAAATGCTAAAAACCGAGTCAGGGGGATGGAAGAAAAGAAATAGAACAAATCCAGATTTTTTTTTATTTCTCTGTCTGTTTTGTCTGTTTGTATGGGCTAATCTCCGAAACTGTCGGATCGATTGAAATGAAATTTTGTATGGTGGTACCTTATATCCCTGGTCAACATTTCAGGTACTTTTCATCCCGGAAAATTGAAGAGTTCTCGTGGGATAGTTAAAAATAGTAACTTATTACATCCTAGTAGACAATGACTTATGCACCTAATTTAGTAAAATTTGGCATGCTGATACCTTATATTGCCGGTCAAACGATGTGTAGAATAACATATAGACTACTTATTATCCCGGAAAAATGTACTGTTCCCATGGAATAGATGTTTTCGTTTTTCTATTTACTCGTTAGTCTATACATATAATAAAATTCTAATTGAGTTCGAGTCTGTACATTAAATATTTTTTGGAATATCTTATTGAAATAGTCATTATTAATATCGATACAGAGGCCGAATATAGTTTTTAGAATTTTTGTTGGTCTGTCTGTGTGTGACCGCATCACGAAAAAACCACTGGACACATTTTGATGAAACTTGATATGATGATAACTGGTTATCCGGGTCAACATATAGGATACTTTTTACTGCGGGAAAACATCTCATCTCTGAAAAATCTATACTAAACCTTAAAACGTAACTAGAGATGAACCTCAGCGGAGCGAGGGTGAGAAATAAAAACACCTCACTTTGCAATTCAAACTTTTAAGTACTACACAGAAGTGACAAATACGATGCTTCTATTTCGTCTAATATAACATATCCTGATATGCATCTTATATTTCATTTCAGCGCCGTGAATTTCCTGATGGCACAGTGAAATTGGTTTACAACGATGGAACTTCAGAGACTCGTTATGCGTCTGGTCGTATCAGAATTAAAGATAAACAGGGAAACCTCATAATGGATTCTGCTTCTGGTTGACAAATAACTAAAAAATATGCTATTACTATTACTGTGATTTCATGTGCCTTGAGACTGTTTAGACTTTAAATGTAGAATTAAGCATTAAAATTTAATATATTTATGAATTGTTAATTGATTATGAATTAAGGATGTATAAAATAAAAAGCAATTTAATTTGCAATATTTATTACTTGGAGACTTTTTTCTACACTAACATTATTTGCATTTCTAACTAGCAGATATTTCATATCTCTTATTAGAACTTGCTTTTGGTATACCACTAAGTTTAAAATTAATTGGATGCATATTTTCTTGTGTGCCGAAAATTTTTTTAAGAGCTTCTCTTGCAGCCATTTCTTTAGCAATCTCCACTGTTTCACCAAAACCTAAAAAATAATGAACAGTGGCTAAGTCAATGTACAAAACAAAAATTCCTAATAAAATTCTTTACTAATTGCATAGTTTCTATATCAATGTGCCAAATTAAAACGAACAAGTCTAAGATAGGTTCAACCAAAGGTTGGCAATTCTTTTCGGAATTTAGTGTAAACAAACCTGATGATAACATTTTTTTGTCTAAGTAAAGGCCAACCCTGTAACACGCAAGCAAAGTATTTTTTCCAACTTCTCCAATCAACCGTGGCTCCAGCTCACTATTTGTTTTAGCAAGCAGGTCTTTTAATATTGTCCAGGGATCTTCTATATGCCAAAACTCATTAACATCCTTATCTAAAAGATAATAAAATTACAAATTAAATCAATAACATTTCCAATAAATGCCTTTTTATGAAAACAAGCAAAAATGCTTAGTTTTTCTTTATTCCTTGTAATATGATACATCAAACAAACAATGTCAACAGTATAGTGCCCTAGTGTTACACTTCCAAATTATTTTGAAGTAAAGTTGCCTTATGAGATCTGTGGTAATTTTTAAAAATGAGAATGTATACCCTGTTTTTTAATCTCAGAGACCAAATTGACATTTCGTGGGTTGTCAGTTTTTTGCAATTCTTAAATAGTGATGTACCACTATCGAAAATTAATGTTAATAAAATCAAGTATCGTTTATTTTATAATAAGTTATCATTAAATAATGTGTAGCTATTTATTTAAAACGTAAGAATACAACATTGATAATGTAAATTTAAATTCAATAATGTTAATTTTAATGATACTTAATGATTTAAAATTAATAAATATAATATTTAAATGAATAAATATGATATTTTAATAAATAAATATGATATTTAATGATTTAAAATTAATAATATTAATTTTAATTATACGCTTTTGAATATAAAACTTTGAAACGAATTGTCTAATAAAGATAAAAAGTTACGATTCAACAAACCGGTATCGTAAGTACAACACTGCACCAAAAAAGCTGGCCACATTATTTGTAAATTTGACATTTGCATGTGTCAATTTAGTCTCTGAGATTAAAAAACAGAGTGTAGTAAGAACTAAGAAGTAAGTTCTGATTATTTATGCATAGGACGCATTGATATATAAAACCCTAGATGCACAGTTCCTAAAAGCTACATTTACAACAATCTACAATTATTGTTATAATATTTCTGTAAAAATTTCTGTTAGCATTAAGGTAGTCTTTCACAGAGAGCATCTGCCTGTAATGTAAGGGCAGTCCCTCACTGGGAGCATTCGCCTGTAATGTAACAGTTCAGATCCAAGCATTACGTAAGTGAGAAAGAAGAACTGAGCATATTAATATTAGTAATGCTCAGTTCTTTTCCTTCACTTACGTAATGGTTGAATCTGAACTGTTAGGGCGGTCCCTCACCAGGAGCATTCCCATACTTTTTAGAGTATTGAATAAAATTAATGATTTATTTTATAGATTTAGCAAATGTTTTGTTGTACTGTTTACATGTAATCAAATTAAGAATTTGATACAGCTAGCCCGTTATTCTCTCAATAAGTTAGATATTCTCAAAATACTTAATGGTACCTTGTAATTGTGTAATAACGAAATCTCTAACAAAATGCGCTGCTTGTTCTTTACCAGATGATTGTATTAAAGCTCCGACTATAGCTTTAAAGGCATTTGCTAATGTTTGATTATCAACAGGATACTCCTGCAATTAATGAATGAATTTATAAATATGAGGTAAATAATATTAACAATAGTTTAGGAGATTTATTGCTATTTAATTTGTTATAAAATAAGATTGTTACTTACTGCTGCTAAAATTATATCTTTAGTACCAAGATGTAAGGATATGTTAGCAAGTACACTTTCACTAACAAGGTAATCTCTGACACTAATAACTCCTTCCATTGGAAACTTGGGTAAAACAGTTTCTAAGTAAATTTTAATATAATCCTTCATAAATTTTTCACCTGCAAATATGTTTTAGTTAATTATTGTTTTATTTTGTGATTAAATCTAAGGTTATTTAATATTACCTTCATCAGCCAACTCTCTATTATCTTTCATTTTTAAATCAAATTCCATTTCTTTTTGCTTCATTTCTTCTTTAATAACATATGAGCGATCTGTAAAGGCTTGGAGTAAGAGGTCTGCATCAAACTCTTCATTTAAACGTTTTCCAAAAGCGTAAAGTTCAGCCTCTAAATTCCACTCTAAGAATGTATTTCTTGGATTAGTCACCTTACCTCCAAGTTTATTTTCACGTAATTTTAATTCTATTAAAGTTGGAGCCACCCATCGCTTTATTTGCCGCGCTGAATCAAACATAGATTTATTTGATAAATGTTATGAGAATGAACTGATAACACAATTAGAAACGTATTAATATCTTATAATTTATAGAATTAAACTTACTTTGTGTTTTAATTGGGACATATTTAACAGGCTTTATTAATACAAGTGCAACACGCCTTACAAAAGCCATATTGTACTTTTATTGGATTCCTTATTAAATTAACATTTTACCCTCTGCAATAGAATTTTATATTTTTAATTAAATATGAAATATCAAATTCAATGAGCTGAATTTAGATTTTAGACAAACAAAACAAGAGGTTATGTCATAGACATTTAAATTTGACATATCGTGGTCCATATGTACACAGACTATAATATTAAGCCACCAGCCACTTTTCCGAAATAAACCAAAAAGCAACATGGAGACGAGGGCGCTAACAAGCAAAATTGAATCAGAATTTTAGTAACAAAAGAATGCAATCTATCTACAAGTTCCGCTTATTATTTAAGTTAAAATATATAAGGTTTAATCAATGTTATTATCTCAATAGTGACGAAGAATACTAACAATAAACATTCATTCGTTTACGGCACAAATTCATTAGTATAAACTTTAAAGATAATAAATTACACTAAATAAATAGCGAATCACGCGCGCTTCACTAGATAACCGTTTCGCTAAAAAATCCAAAAAACCCATTTGTGCGAACTTTGACCTTGTATAAAATTTTTTGCACACATGGAATCGATGAGAACTTTTTATTTTAATGGAATTTCATTATAATGGTGTCCTTAACGTTCATGTAAATTTTCAGCTTCTTGGGAATTTATGCAAGGGTACCCCTATTTTTCCGGCTAACTTGACCGGACTATATAGACACCAGCGGGGTTCTAAGTGGTTAATTTATGGTACAAGTTATTTTTTTTTGGGCAAGAGAGTTGTTTAATATGAAGTTGTGACTACTGATAATTATACTTAAATTACTATTACTTAATTATTAATTAAATAAATATTCAAATTAAGTACGAACAAAACTTTGTTATAAGCTCTTTTGGGCTATACTATATATATGCGCTACTAGGGCTAACAAGAAAATAAATAACTCATTATAAAACTAGCGCCTCAACCTCGCTTCGCTCGGATTCGTCCCTAGATACGTTTTAACGGTTAGTATAGAATATTAATAGACTATATAATACTGCTCTGTTGCCTTGGATAGCAGAATGGTGTTATATAGCTAGCCTATAGTTTTCTCAATAAACGGGATATCAAATGCATAAAGAATTTTTCAAAACAGATTTGTAGTTCCTGAGATTAGTGTGTTCAAACAAGCAAAGAAACCCTGCCCCTTTATAATATTAGTATTAATGAGCGTATATAGCAAAAGCCAGCTTAGTGTTTACCGGTATGAGGCATCATTTATTTGGGTCATGAAATTCATGTACGGTACTAAAATAAAAGAATTAAGATAAAGTTCAACAGTTTAATATAAACCAAATACATATATTACAAAATATTAAAAGAATAATTAAGTTCGTCGACTCGTAAGGAATTCTCGTACAGACGTAAAAAAACCACGTTTCATTTTATTTATTGGGAATGTGGCGTGGTTACTGTAGAAAGATGCCGAAGTATCATAAAGGGACGAAGACATTTCTAATGCCTAAAAACAAAATCATATGAAGATATAAGTCTTCAAAGAATGAAATATTCTTAAAAATAAAATAGATTATATTTACGCCAAGAGATGTGTTAATATGATATGAATCTACAGAGCTATTTGTGCGTATGCGTTCTTGTAGTGGAAGTGTATGTTTGAACGCTAAATCTGGAGCTGTTCGCATCACTAAGCATGATATTAGCCTTCGTAAAAAAGGTTTCTTAGCTTTACAATCACCGGCGTCAGACGGTCTGATAGAATTGTTTGAATCTGTTCTATCAGAATCTAAAGAAAATGCCGAAGTGCCAAGATTGGGCGTTACAGATCTTCGATATCCTGTGGAAAAATGTTTTTATAGACAAAAATTAAATATAATGTTAATATTATAGTTTTTTTTTAGCTTCGCTCGTATGATAGGTTCGTCAATAAAAAGTAGCCTATGTCCGGGAAAAAAGACGTCTCCTACGCCAATTTTACTCGCTAATCGCTAAGTCTTCGCTAAGCCACAGCGTGAAGAAGTAACAAATACACATACAAAGTCAAACATTTGCAAATACCGATACCGATATAAGATTAATTAGATTATTTTCTAACTGAATCGGTGGCTACAGGTGGCTAGCATATACGGCTTTATATTCGGAGGTCTTGGGTTCGAGTCCCGGGTTGGAACAAGTTTTGTTATTGAGTTTTCTGTTAAGGAAGTCCCAGTAACAGCCCGGAGTTGGGGTGTTGGCGGTGTTTCACCCCCGTGCTGTGACAGAGCACGTAAAACCGTCCGTCCTGTGCCTGACCTCTTACAGGTTGTATCGAATTATGGAATCTTATCTTACAGGTTGTATTGGATATTGGAATTTGAGAGTAACAGGATTGAGAGAGAGAGTGCACTTGTACCTGTGCGCATACCTACTTGTCCAATATAATATCTCTCTCACAGTTGTCTATACTCAGTGATATTAAAACGATCGGGATATTTATACATCAATTAGATTATCTTTGTATCAAATAAAAAAAAGCACCTTTAAAAATTGTGTGAATAGAATTATCTTGCTTAATGCGATGAAAAGATTTGCTTTCCTTTTTCGCGAGATGTGCAGCATCCGCGGACGTGGAAGTATGATTCATGTATTCAACACTGGTGTAACATATCTCCATTGAAGATACAACCTTACGGAACTTATTGTTTTCTACAAAATGTTTTTCTTTATTACCTCTATAAATATCAATTGAGGCATCATTTATAGATTTCGCGGCATTTAATTTGTTTCGGCTCTTATTATTTTCTCTAGTTTGAACAGATCTGCGCTTCTTATTGTTTCTTGCGATTTTTTTAATTTCCGTTCTTTCTGTTTGTACTTCACGATCAAAATGCAACGGTAGTTGTTTTGGCCTGGCCTTTATCTCTCCAATAGAAACTATACTGTGATTTCTACCATTTCTGTAATTCTTCTCGACGCTAAGTTTCTTTGATATAGTGTTTTGTATTGTTCTTTTTACTTTGTTATATTGTTTTCTAGTCAGAATTATTGGGCGGGATTTGTTAAACTGCTCTAATTGTAAAAATACTTGAATATTACGATTTAATATCAGATTTTGAGGTGTGATTGGATCTTTTATATCATAAGAATTAACAGAAGTTTTATTTAATAAAGTAAGTTCGTTTGCAATTGTAAGTTTATTTAAATAGTTTTCTTTCGAGATTAATTTCTGGTTAAGAACTTTGGCATTATTGTTTCCATTCTTGTCAATTTTTCTTTGAAATATGTTTGTAATGCTAAGTCCTGTCATTATGCTCTTGGAAGTACTGAAAAACAAGTTATGAATCAAATAATAGAAATCATTATAACTTATGCTATTCTAGTTTATGTAAAAAAAAGAAAAATAAACCATGTTCTAACGCAGTTACGATCTTTATCTTGGACATCTGTAGATATCTATAAAATAAATGAATAATTAATTTAATATTAAAATAATAAATGCTAAATAAAATCGATTTTACTTTTTCAGTGAGTAAAATAAAACGCATACCTTTGACTTCCTGCTGTCCCGAATAACTCCTAAGAGCTCTCTGATTTCTCTATCTCTATCGTTAGGGTCGGTTAAAGAACAGTTATCACCTCGAAAGTGTTTTACTGGTGCTACAGAAACAAATGGCTGTTGTAACGTAAAAATAGCCCAAGTGACAAAACTTAAAGGTAGTAAGTATATAATTCTTACCGAAAACATTTGAATCATTTTTGCCCAATTTTTTTAATTGATTATTTTCAGGTTTAAGACTTGAGCTTCCTCGCTCTCGCCTAAAATTAAAATATTAATTGTTAGGACACTAGAAGGACAAATGAATTTAATTACAATATGTAAAATGTACTGAACAACGTCAAAAAAAATTATAAAAAATGTTTTAAAAGAAAACAATATCGAATGAGTATATTACAAAACGTCCGCGATAAACAATAACATTCCCAAGGAGCGTTGACGTCAAGCAGGCGGCCGGTCGTAAAACTTTACCAAATCCTATCAGCAGTACGGAAGATGTACCTACTGCAACGACCCCAAGTGATTGGGAAATGGGCAGTGAGATAGATGATTATGATGTAAAATAAACAAATAGGAAAATATTTTTATAACAACAAAATTTGTTATTTATGTAAGCTTGTGTTTGTTTAGAATAATCTCAGAAACTACTTACTTTAAGAATCGGAATATTTGTATGGTATTATAAACATGGATTATATGGGAATACTATAGGCTCTTTTGTTTTATCTTATGAACATTTTGCGCAATCAAAGCTACCGGTATGATAATATTTATGAACTAGCCATTCACCCTCGCTCCGCTCGGGTTCGTCCCTATACTGTATTCGCCGAATGAACCAAGCATTGGGATTTTGCGCTTGAAATTAATTGTTGCAGATAAAACGCTTAGACCGCGATCACAATGCAAGTCATAATTAATCCAGTCATTGCAATCCGTATCGTTCAGACGTCTCTCGTGTAGTTAGATGATTTATTATCAATGTAGGAGATGACAGTGATACGTCGGAAAGTGAAAATTAATAAATAATGTATATAAATATTTATACATAAAGTTAAATTTACTTTAATGTTGATTTTGTTTGTATGTTGATTTTATTTTATTACAAATTATTAATAATTCCTCACTAAAACATTAGCAACTTGAATGAGCTCTCTGACTTCAAATCAGTTGCAAGCGTTAGTGCTACTTAGTGGGCGGAGCTAGACAGTTTTCTGTCCTTATCAGTTGTATGCAAATGTGGGACAGAGAAGGCGCTTTGCATGGTTCACTCCGTGAATAGAGTATAGTTACTTTTTAACGTGTAGTATAGATTTCTCAGATATGAGATATTTTCCCGCAGTAAAAATATCCTATATGTTGACCCGCATGACCAACTATCATCATAACAAATTTCATCAAAATTTGTCTAATGGTTTCCTCGTGATGCGGTCAAAGACAGAGAGAAAAAAAATTATCTATACATATAGATTACTATCTAGCGGCACTAACAATTTAACGGTGACATATACATATATATTGGAAACCCTTGGAGGGGATGATTTTTTATAAATTTTAAGGGACGCACCTCAGTAAAGTCAAGTATACTAGTACGCTATAAAATCTTCACATCATTTCACTACCTATCAAGTATTAAGATAGTACATAATTTTTCTACCTGTGGTTAATCTCAAGACTATCTCGTATGTTTAACTTCGACTCAATTGTCATAATTTTTGGAGCGTAATTTGGTCGCTGAAAATAAAATAATACCAAGATTGGCCGCAAATGAAAAAAAAAGTCCTATTAAAGATAAATAAAAATTATATAGGTATACCCGTGAATAACCTACGTCCACTGTGTCATCGGATAACATAAGAAAGTTTTCCATAGAAGAGACGCCAGCTTCATTATTACTTTTATATTTTTTATTCACTTTTGCTGTTTTACGAACTGATACACCGGTATCGAATTCATTTCGTTCAAACATAACATCATAGTTTTCATTGTCACCCTCTATATTTATTGTTACTTTAGAGGCATCATCTTTGGGGGCTGTAAACTTTCTTTTAGATACATCTTTGTCTATTTTTTCTATATTTTTTATAAAATTGCTAACCAATGCCTTTTTAACTTGTTCTACGTCAGATTTGGATTTTTTATTTTTTAAATTATAATTTTGTTGCTTTTCTGTATGAGACAAATCTTTCTTCAAGTCATCAGGCTTACTAAGAAACTTGCTCCTATTTCCCTGACGACCAGGACTCTGCTTCCTAGTGTTTATGGCGAACGTATTTGTACCTTCAGTCCTTTTGGTGGATACATTCTTTGCTATGTTAACTGGAGATGGAGATCTACTATTACGTGTTCGTACCGTCTTATTCGTTGATAGAGTACTTTCATTCTTTTGTTTTTCACTGTCTTTAAAATTGCTGTATTGCGTTTTTACTTTATATCTATCTTGTACATTTTTGTGTTGGATAATTTTAACAGGACTAGTATCGATATCGCCAGTTTCATCTTGAGTCGGATACACAGATATAACGACCAAAGGACTTTTAGATTCTTTAAGTACATTCGTTCTAGACATCGTTGTTTCAACGTTACTTTCTGTACAGTTGCATTGCACAATTTGATTTTTGTAAGTTTTTTTAGGATTGTTATGTGAGAAATTAAAATTAACTTGAGTAGCTTGTGTTGCCTGACTGAAATTTACGTAGTTAGTTTAATTGATAAACATTAAATTATTTCTCATCAAATAGGTAATTATGAAATAAAACTTAACAATATTTATTATTTAAGCTATATATACCTTATTAATTAAGCTTAACGGTTAAAAGGTATACCGATTTAAGAGTAATTATAGCACCACTATAGAAATATATTCTTTTTTTGTTATCCTTGAGCTTCTTCATTAAAGTGGTTCGCAATAATGAATCCTAACCTATCGAAGGCATACGACGGAAGATAAAAAATTTTTCTCTTCCGTGGTAAATACCCATAAGATAACAAAAATGATACATCGAAATTGATTACCTCCTGATTTTCAAAGTCGGTAAAAATTAAAAATTCAAATGTTAGTCTTTAACTTTTTAAATGACATAAAGCAACTTACTCATTTGCAAAAGCTTGTTTCATATTTGGACGATCAGGACTTTTAGATACTTGCGAAAAATTTGTTGGAACTGTAAAATAATATTTATTTTTAAACTTTTGTTTTATACTCGTTTCTGCCCACGACTCCGCTTCCATGGGCGGGGAGGACATAATTAGGTAACCTACATATGTGATATGTATGTCTGTCTTCATGTTGCTTGCCTTTTGCTTAAGCGAGAAAAGAATATGCTTATTGAATAATCTCTTATATAAATTGCTCCTGCAATTATTCGTACATTTATGGAGTCCCTCCTACATTTATAGAACAGGAACACAGTTATGTTGACGTTATCAAGAGTAGATTAGGCTCTTGAGTCTTCAGGTAAATTTTTTATGCTACATTAGTTTCGCTAGCATGTAGGGTCGCAGATTCAAAGGTTCTGCGATCGAGTCATAGGTCGAACCAAGTATAGTATCTAATCGGGTTTCATGTCCCGGAGAGCAGGTTAAAAGATTCTTCCTGCGCCTAATGTCATCGATCGTATTTATATATATTATAATAATATATATAATTTTGCCGTTCCACTGGACTTTGCGAGCGAAAAAAATAGAGAGTGTACTTGTGTTGGAGTATACAATTATTTATTACAGTATTCATAAATTATAAGTATTATCAGACAATATTTTCAGTTAGTCTAAGTGAGATTGGCTGCCGGGCGGCAAAGGATCAGGAGGAGATTATTAATATGGAAAACAATTGATATTATAACTATAAACGAGAAAATAACGATCAAAGACACTGAAGACAATTTAAATCTAAAATTATAACTTAAGAAGTTCATAAGAAAAATAAAATTATCTATACTAACATTATAAAGAAGAAAGATTTGATTTTTCGTTTGTTTGTTTGTACTGAATAAGCTCCGAAACTACTGGACCGATTTAGATAAAATTTGGTAAGAAGATAGTTTGAGACCCTAGGAATAACACAGCATAGTTTTTATCCCAGAAATCATCCCTTAAGGGGGTGAAAATGGGGATGAAATTTTGTATGAGGAATCAACTTAGGGACGAATCCGAGGGAGGCGAGAGTAAGTCGCTAGTAACTTATGTAATATAAGCTTCCACTTGCAGATAATTTTCGAATCTTTTAGATATCTCAGCCAATAGATATCTACTCTTTAAATAACTGCGACAAGCTCATCACCACTTAGAATTAAATTTTATATAACTATAATTTTTTAAAATTTATATCCATACTAGGCTTATCGTTTACTGTAGCTGCGCATTTTAACACGTAACGTTCATCTTGTGTTAATCCTAGTTGACCAATAATTGTAACACGATTTTTTTGCCCATTTTTATCTTCTAACTTATAATCCTCTGTTGTTTTACAAAAGCACTCCTTGTTTTTAATATCTTTAAGACGACTAGTTTTTACATCTTTACGCTTGTTCCTTTCCATATTAAGCAGATCTAAAGTTATATCTGCATATTTAGAATTATGTTTGTTGTATAAGATGTCACTTTTGGAAGTTTTAACTTCGGAAACTTTTGGCCTTCTTTTTCCTTTAGAAGAATATAAGTTTAAATTTTGCACAGAGTTCTCATAATTTGAAAACGTGTTTTGAATTTTCTTGTAATGTTTCTGTTTGTTAAACACCTTTGATATACTTATTGTAGAATATTTTGGTATAACTGTTACTTCCACAACAGGTTTAACGAATTTCGAGGTTTTATTCTTATACAATCTCGTAGTAGTGTTGTACAAATTAAAGATTGAACATTCTTGAATCAACTACAAAACAAAGAAGAGAAAAAGATCGATTAAAATTATGTACCTATATTTATTAGTACGATTTTTTACATTCAGGTTGATCGTGATAATTATCAAAATTTTAAATGCCTGTTTTGTAGATTTGAATATATCCTACTTATAAATTTGAATAACTTTTTAGTTAAGACGAAAAGTCCATGGCTCGGAACCAACTTAGAAAGTTTTTTGACATCAAAACATACGGAATCATATTATTAAATATTTAAAAAATATTCAGGTTACCTTTACAGATTTTTTCTGAGTTTTATTTACATCATACAACAAATTTAGATTGTTAGATCCATACACACTTTCAAAGCCAGTACAGCGCTCTTTAAGGGGGAAATTTCGATATTCCTGTCGTTCTAGACAAAAAAAAATATGACTATATAATACAAAAAGAAAAAGAAAAATTAACTAAAATTTAGTACTGACCAATATTTTTAGAGGCGCTGCTTAAATTCATGATAGTAATTTTGACATATGATTATAATAAATTGTGATTATTCAACAATAATAATCAATGTTTCAGCTGCAAACCCATTTCCCTCGACATATGACACACAGATTAATAACAATAAGTAGGTATTATGACAAAGACATTTGATACACATTATATATTAATAGATCTAGAATCTAGATCATGAAAGTTCTAAAACTTCTTATAGAAATCAAAATATTTTTTTCTATGTATATTTAATTATTATAGATTGTTAAAGTGAAAACGAATCACATTTTAGGTGATTACGTGCTGGTTAATTCTCATTATAACCCATAGTACGTATACCTAAATGATCCAAAAAATTGAAGCATCAGTCATTAGATGATTGATGAAGAATATTGTTAAACTTATACGTAATTTAACTATAAGTATATAAATTAGTGGGTATATGTACTCGTATATCTTCTTTTATGTTAATTTTTGATAGCATTGAATTAAATCAGTTTATAACGCGAAGGTTATGGAACCTTTTTTGTCTACAACAATGTCTGACACATATATTTAAAAAAACAGTTATAATTAAGGACTCAACTTGCAACTTGTCAAGTCCATTCTATCAAAATGTTTGTGTGCTAATAATTAGTTAAAAGCTTCTATTAAATTTTATATATATTAATACATACATAAATTCATCCATAAATACGATATTATTAGTCGAAAACGAAGAAAATTTACACGGTAGGCGAAATAAAGATGTTAGCAGATCGTCTTATAACACAAATGGTTATCCCAGTATCGAAGGAGTCTTACTTTAACACAAAGTGGAAGTCGAATAGAGAGCAACTTTGTGCTTATGACATGCTTTACCATCCTCCTGATTATAATCCTAAGTCTGCTAGATCTGATCGCCAAGAGCCAAAAATAATAAGAAGAAATATATGGGAACAGGTGAGATAAGCCCTCTATGAATTTAACCATTTATGATTAAACACTGAGTAATAATATTATAATTTACTAATTCTATTTATTTAATACACCTTAAGCCTAAAAATAATGGTGTTTAAATTTTAAAAAGCTTTTAACGGGTATTATACTGTAATCTATATGCATAAAGTATGTAATATGCCTAAATAAACCAATTGACCTAAAGAAAAATAATACAGTAAAAATAAAAGTTTAAATAAAGTATTTTTCAATTATGTAGGGATAATATATCATCAACTAACTGTACCTCCATATAAATCGTATTTTATGTTGAGAAGTTAGTGTCCAGGAGTAGGCGTAAGCGGTAAAAAACAGATCAGTAACCCACCAGCCTATGGCGCTAGCTAGCGTAAAGAGTATGATATGAATTTAGCAAGTCTAGACGGAGTAAAGTGTGCTGAGTTGGAAAATTTAATATTTTTGGTGACTCTCGAGCAAAACCTCAGTATGAGAAATCTCATCTATTTACGTAGTCCAAAATAATTTAGTTATTATAATAATATAACCTAAAAAAATTGTATTGAAATAACATGGAGAGTGATTTAATTTTAGTGAATTTCTAATAATACTTTTTAGTGGTTTTATAGTGTTTACTGTTAGCAAACATGCATATTTATTTATGCATAATTTATAATTAGGCGTTTAAAAATGATATGCAAAAAAAATTAAATATCGTGTCATTGTTTTTCTATTTCTATTTTATGTTTATTTGGAAAAGTATTGTATTCAGCCCTTTGTAACATCGCACTGCTGAACACGGGCCTTCAATGCGACGGCGATCAGACCATAGTTCACCACACGAAAACTTGCTAAGTTCTCTTATACATCTATGTTTCCTCACGATGTTTTCCTTTACCATAAGGCATAAGACAAGTGATAATCATGTTAGAAATTATTCGCACATGAAAATATCAGAAGTGCGATACCTGGGATTTGAACCCTGCTTCACTCGGTTTCCCAAACGAGCGCGTTACCAGTCTATTTTGGAAAAGTGCACTATTACAAAGGGAAAGTTTTTCTTTCCTTATTTACCTCTCTATCGTACACTAATAAATTTTGGTGCTTCCTTTAAAATTTACCCACTTACTAAATGCTACAGTAGTGCCACCCTAAGTTAACGCCTTTCGACGAACACTTTTTATGCATATCGTATATTATAAATAACAGGTCCCTTGTGTGAGGCCTTTTGACGTTTTTATTTTTGATTTTTTATTATTTAGATTACTAGACCGGAAATACATTCAAACAATCAGCTGCACTAAGATATTTTCTGTATTTTATTATAAGTGTTCTTATATCGTTATAGGAACTGCATAAAGGAATTGCCTCAACAGCTCACTTT
Source organism: Fabriciana adippe (assembly GCA_905404265.1). NCBI lineage: Eukaryota > Metazoa > Arthropoda > Insecta > Lepidoptera > Nymphalidae > Fabriciana > Fabriciana adippe. The sequence goes on along the minus strand of FR990001.1, from coordinate 7,461,847 downwards.
CAACTTAGTAGACCGAAATGGAAACCGTATGATTTGCCGACGAAAGAATTTGTTAGAGCTCAAGGTAATTTTGACATATTAAATACTTACCTACCTACTAGGTAATAAGTTACAACCTCGTCAGCTGTAAATAATTCAATAGAAAGAATGCGCTTGCATAATAGGTATTCGTCGAAGATCGCCGTTGTCTTAGTCGTCAATTCAATCTTCGTCTTCTTCGAAGCTGGTCAAAAATGAAATAATTGTTCGTTGGTGAACAGCGGGTCAATTACTTGAGAACGGACGGACCGATTTCGCTATTTTACCCGACGGCGGCGAAGCCCCAAGGGAGGGTTATGTGTTTGACCTATATATACATTATACATATGTATGTCCGTCGTTAGATTTGCCTTGATAACGCTAGTGTCATAGGGTATATAGATATGGTTAAAAATCAAAATCAAAAATAACGGATCTTGGGCGCCAATGACTCTCTTTAAAAAAAAAATCGTTCGAATCAATCGAATGAGTTTTCTGAATACAGGTTCTTAAGAGGCGATTGCAAAAATATATTATACAACTTATGTTTCAAAATAATCTAGGATAAGAAATTGTGAAATAAAACTAAAAATGTCTTACGGACTAAAACTGAAAAGCTGTAAATAAAAAAAATTTACAAAAATAAATAAAACCCGACTGCGTAAAAAGCGAACTAAAAAGACGAGAAACAAGTTAACGAAGAAACATAGTATTATGCACTCGGAGACATAGGTATATGTAAATACACGTAATAAGGTTCGCAGCTACTCAGTTCTTTTTTTTTTATTTTTACTATTTTAAATGTTCATAATAGATCAAATAATAGGTATATATAATAAAGAAAAATAGAAAGCTTCTCGAAAGATTGGGCAATTCGGGAAAATCTGAAAGTGGTCTTTATAAAATTTTGTATGATGATGACTCGGTCAGCTAGTAGTTATATAAACTTAAATAATGTACTATAACGATTTTTGTAAAAGTGAACAATTTATCACAACTAAAAAAACTGTATTGAAATGCTTCAACAACACTTTTAAAGTCAGTTTGCGTCATAGCACTGCTCTTTGGTATAATTAATATTCTTTGTTCTTTTACATATAGATACGCGGGTCAAGTAAGAGTGTATATTATTATCAATTACATTACTAACTTAATTTTAATTCTATTTAATATTTATAAATTTCTTTTAAAGGAAGCTTTAAACAAATTACAATTAAATGTTTCTGTTTCAGTAAAGAATGAAAATCCACATATGCGTATACATAACGTGTTGGAATGGGCAGTACTTTTAAACGAGGGAAAGCCAAGTCTGTGCAATCAATAAACATACATACAATACTGTATTACATATTTAATCTTAAAAACTCGTAATTATTGATAGATTGCTTTTTAAATTCTGAGTAAAACCTTTTAGGTCCCAATAAGTTCAGTTTTTCTTCTCACGAGTGTAAGTATATTACAGTATTTTCTCAGTATTAGATGACTTATGATTAAGTACAATTAACCATATTAAGATATGCACATGGTAGATTCTCAACAAATATAACTAACTGTTTTGAACAAAAATCATATTTTAAGAAATCTGTATATAAAGTTCCTCGTACATTGCGTATACATAAGTATAAGCTTTAAATAAAAAAATACTTTGCGGAATTGAGAATAAGTAGTAAAAGATATTTCTACGGTTTAGAAATATTATGTCTGTTTGTTTGAAATCCCATTAAATCAAAAGTACTAAATTGAATTCAAGGGATTAAAAACATAGTCCGTATTTCGAGGTAACTTTTAATCTTTATTTCATTAAAATCATTCAACTATATCGAAAGTTGTTGCAATTTCAAGTTAGAAAGAACTTAACTAACATTTTACTCCATGGACTGTGGTACTAGCGAAAGTAAAATTTCAAGTTAATGATAATCTATACAGATAAATAAAATTGGAGTGTCTGTTTGTAATATTAAAATAACCGCTTTTTACTAAATACATATGAATGTATACACGGTACATATACCAAAACAACATTTTTTACAATTTTTGTCTGTCTGTCTGTTTGTTCCGGCTAATCTCTGAAACGGCTGGACCGATTTTAACGGGACTTTCACTGGCAGATAGCTGATGTAATAAGGAGTAACTTAGGCTACTTTTAATTTAGAAAAAAAAATAGGGTTCCACGAAAAAATATTAAAACTAAATTAACTAATTTTGTTTTGGGAAGCAAGCCGAGGGACGAACCCGAGCGAAGCGAGGGTGAGTCGCTAGTATCAAATATATGATCGGCAAAACACGTAAAATAGATTTTTTGTCACTACTCAAGTTACATGGGTAGTCGAGCGCCATTCCTGGTTTTTAATTTTTGTACTTTGGATACAAAATTGTTTAGCAGCTTACATGAGACCTAGATACCTATTTTAAAGTACGAATAGATAAGTCTCATGTAGACACGAATAAATTTAGAGTACCTAAAATGGCTGTGGCATACAAGCAGGACATGGCGATGGCACTTTGGAATATTTAGCTATGGAACCCTAATTCCTAAAACATTAGTTTTTTAAATAAATTCAATTTTCAATAAATTCGGTTATGATTTAGGATTTAATTAATAACTATCAAAAGTTAGACAAAAGTTGTCGATGATCTCCGATATATCATTTTAATAATGAGTATTTTACTTTAATAAAAAATATTGTTTTAGATATTAGTGTGTAATATATAGTTTTAACTTCATTTATATAAGTTGAAAAAATATTTTCTTCTGTTTGTAAATAGCATACTTTATTTCAGGTTGTCTAAATTATTGTTGCGTGTAAACAACCTCTCCATATGATTCCTTCACCATTAATATCCTATACAACCTAAACAATTGCTAAAAAATACCATTTACAGAGAAGCACTTTTCTAAAAGCAAGCAATATCTTATATCCCTAAACCACACTTCTTCCCTATTTAAAAACTCCAAAAGGATCTCATCAAAAGCGACAAAAGCCACATAGAAACAAATAAATATTTATTGGTTTCTATGTGGCTTTTGTCGCTTTTGATGAGATCCTATTGAAGTTTTTCAATAGAGTTACTAGAAAAAATCACTAGGTCTGAGGGCTCCCCCTTTTCAATGAAGGAGTTGGTTGGTATACCTTCCTAAGCGACACATTTGTTTTCTGACTTCCACCCGAGTCCCGAGTATAAACGCGGGCACAGATTTTTAAATAAAAATTACACGTAAAATATAAAGTTTCAAATTAAACTTTATTTATAGTATCATTCAATTACATAGCTTTCATCGCCGAGAACATCGTTAGTCTATATTTTTGTCGCCAATTAGGGTAACCAAGGGTTTCTAAAAATAAAACAAGTTCAATATTTAAAAGAATTTATAGGAAAATCACAAAATAAATACATACGTGATTAAATAAATGGTATTTCTTACACACGATTGTTAGTAGTGATTATATAAAATCATATTATATTCTAGTAATTTATAATTAGTTGAAATTTTAAAGAATGTAAGTACTTCATCTCAAGCAACAAAATTGCCGTTAATGATTTAGTAGAAACGGAATGGCTTGAATACTTCTTCTAATCAGTCTACTTGATACCAATAATAATGGACAAATATAGTTAAATTTGGAAGTTCTTTAGAGAATACTGATTGTTTGTTTTCCCACATTTTTTTAACTAATTCCATTTATAGGTGTTGCAATTTTCTACCTTGATCATCAATACATAGGTATGAAATTTAATTAACACTTTATAAATTTAGTTAATTTACTTTTATTATCTTGTAAAATACAAAGATACAATTATCCCCCTGATAACATGGGGAAAAGTATGGCGAATCCAAGAACACCTAAATTAAATAATCAACCTAATTTAACTGGAAATGTATTTAACAAATGCATGATTAAAATAAAATCAATCAAAAATGCAACAAATCTTATAATATCTATTTTAGCACCTCAGTGTCTTGAGATTATTGAAATCCATAAACTCTAACTTAGTATTTAGGAAAAAATTCTTATACAAAGTTGATAAAGGTTAGTTTGGCATAAGTTATATAGTCAGGCTACATAATTTTATAAAATTGTTATAAATAAATAAGGCAGGTTGAAAATTATAATAAATAGTTCATTAATGAGGCCCGCTAAAACTTTCATATTGCGGACGGATAATAGCATGAAAAATTGTAATGTTGCACAAATTAACATCCATGATAAAAAATCATAGCTTTGCTGGGGAGAATGAAATAATATTTTAATCAACCTGCTTTCGTAAATATTTTTACTGTTCATCCTTATCCTTGGCGCCATGTTTCAATATACGAGTGAACTCTACATAGTCGAAGATCCCATCTCGGATAGGGGCTTCACGCAGCATCTCGTCTACGTCGTCATCGGTGAAACGATCTCCCATCGTTGTCAGGAGCTCCCGGAGACGCTCTTCCGCTATCACACCTGTGTTCTCTTCATCAAAGCATCTGTGAAAAAATATTATAACATAAGACACTTCTAAGCGCTGTCTAAACATAGAATGTATTTTTGACTTTTCGTGTTGACATTGTTTGGGCTTTTTGCTTTTGTTTCAATAAAATTTTTGTATGAACTCAAAGATCCTAAACTTTATTGAGGATAGGGCAGTGTATGTGAAGCCGGGTAGGTAAGAAATATTTATAATTTCATTACTAATACTACTGGTACTTATATTAAATCAATCATATTTACTTATAAATAACATTGGTAAAATAAGATTCGATTTTGCTGTTCTGGAGATAAGCAAGTACAAACAGATAGGTATACAAATATTCAACGATACTTGAGGTTTTGTATAGTAGAGTAGCTAAAGCTTTTAAATCACATAAAGATTAATTTCAGTTAAAATGTGTACTTTTCACGGTGATTGTCATGTTCAAATAATGAATGTTATATTTGGGCCTAATAGTATTTCAACAATACAAATCTAAACTTCAAGAAATAGGTGAAATATCATAAAAAATCTTTTTTTCTAATAATAAAGAAGTTAAAGATAAAACAATAATAAATATGCTGACAATCAATCATAAAGATCCCAAAACATAAGGACAATTCCACAATTTCAGTGGTAACATTTGTATGGCTGTTTACAAACATATTGTATGTGACCGTAAAAGATAAAACTGCAGTCAAGTGTCGTCTATTGGCCAAGATTACTCATATTAAACAAATGTCATTATCTTACAATTATTTTTTTAGGTTATAAAACAAATAAATGAAAGTACTGAGTGAGCACAAACAAAAATCATTTGAATTTTTCATCATTATTTTTCTTGTATAAGGTGACAGATCTCAAGTAGTCTTCCTTCCAAAACTGGGAAAAGAAGACTACTTACAGCCCAAGCCTTCAGATCTATCACCCTAACATCCTTCCTTCTGAAAACACTAGATACTTTGCACAAGATATATTAGAGATAATATTCTGTCTAAAATACCTCTCAACACAAACCAACATGCATATAATGTAGGCCAGCGATGCGGCCCGCGAGGTGCCTCCATGCGGCCCGCGGCCTGTGACTGTTTTATAAAGAAAAGTTTTTATGTTTTTTAAGTATTTTGAATTTGTAATTACTGAAAAAATGAAAATGTTCCTTGTCTCATAGATAAGCATTTAAGAGTCATTTTAGAAATTGTGACGTAGAATGTTGTAGTGGACATATTTTGTGGTATGTGTTTTTTTTTTTTTTTTGGCTCTCACAAGTGCAGCCCACCTTTACTAGGTATAGGCACCTTGTGGCCCCTGTCTGCTAAAAGGTTGCCGACCGCTGATGTAGGCAAATCAACAAAGAGAGCCCTTCACCTTGTAGTAACAGAAGAAGCCATAGAACACGACATATAAAACAAAATATGCACATTAGGAGCCTTCATAAATATTGAAGGAGCTTTTGATAAAGAACATTCTCCATCATCCACGCCACAGTCTATGTGGATGATATTACCATCCTAATAAATCGAGGTAAAGTCGAACCCACATTAGGAGACCTAATGCAAAGCGCCTTGAATATAGCAGAAAGCTGGTGCATACAAAATAACAGAACAATTAACCATGCGAAGACAACTATTGCTGTTTACAAAGAAACGCAAGAGAAATATGACAAGTATGCCAATATTATTTAATGAAACTCTGAAACTATCGAAAGAAGTCAAATACCTGGGTGTAACTTCGATAGTAAACTTACACAACACAAAAAAAACTTACAAATAAACTAATTCATCTAAGCAGAAGGAATGGTGGTGGTATGGTAATTGGTGGTGAATTTTGTAACAAGACACTGCCAACTCGAAAAACACCTTTTCAATATATGTATCACAAGCAGTCCCTTGTGGTAAATGTGCCTTCAAGGGCATGAAACTCCTACTTGAATGTAGTGAATTGAAATACATATGCACAGAAAAACTAGCCCCAGGTTACACTCATTGAAATCTTTCAGGACACCGGCAGTCTGCTAGGTGAAAAGAATAACTGACAAAGCCATGCAAGAAGTGATAGATCTGGCTTGAATCATGGTAGGTGAGAAGGCTAAGGTCTCAATGTGTCGTTTTTTTAATTCAATCAACAAATTTTGTTTATTGTGTATATATTCATAACCCTAATAATGGAAGTACCTATGTATATAACATTGAAATTTATCAAGTCTTTCATATTGTTTTGAAATAAGCCATAGTCATAGTGTTTCTGAAATTATACATTTTATCATAGTTACCCAAAAGCATTTTTGATGACATCCTCTGGGTCAGTTCCTTGAAGACGCTCACCAAACAGAGTCAAAAACATGGTAAAATTAATGGGACCTGGTGCCTCATTCATCATACCTTCTAAGTATTCTTCAGTGGGATTTTTTCCTACATAAACAATATTTAAACTGGTTATTTTAAACTAGTCTTATTTATTACAGAAAAACAATAAAAAGATTTATTTAAAAAAATAAAAGTAAAGATAAATTATTGAACTCTAAAATACAAACTCACCCAGGGAAGCTAGCATATCATGCAGGTCATCCTTATCAACAAAACCATCTCTGTTCTGGTCAATCATATTAAAAGCTTCCTTGAACTCTGCAATCTGTGCCTGATCAAACATAGCAAATACATTGGAAGTAGCACGCTGTGCGCGTTTTTTGTTCGTTCCACGACGACCAGCTGTTTTGCGTGAAGACATTTTAATACTGTTGAATTTAGAAAAAATAATTATTATGATCAATATTAACTAACAATATTAATAAAAGTAATTTTTAAATCGAATACCTGAACTAAGACAATGATATTATTAAAACTGTACATAAACTGAAAATTTATGCAATTGAAACATTTAAAGCAGAGAACAAGAAATAGTTAATTATTACTTCATACCAAAAATTAAATATTTTTTTTTTTTATCTTTTTAAGTTTTTAGTTGTACCATAAATAATTATAACGTCATACACGTTTGATAAAGGTTTTGTGTCCGTTATGGTATAGCTGAGTCACTCACTAGTAAAACTTTCCTTATTGATGCATTTACAAAGAACTGCAAATATGTAGGACCCGATTTCGTAATTCACGATCTTTAAATATACTAGCAAACCTTATATGGTCTTGAAATAATAATTCAAGCAGCTAATCTACTAAAGTTGGTATGTTTAAGCTATGTGGTAATATGACTATACACACATTAAGAGATATGCACTTTACTTACCAATTTATCAAACTTTAAATGTTAAAATAAATATACAATGCCAGTTAAAGCAATTTGTTAAAATTAAAAATGAAATTTCCAATGATTAGCGATGACTAATATTAAATAGTAAATACCAAGCGTAGTGCGTACGGTATGATCGGTATGAGATACGAAATACGAATTAGGCTTGTTGAAAAAAAATCGATACTTCAATGTATCGATATTTTTGATTCGATGTTTCGATATATTTTGCCGATGTATTTTGATCCGATACATTGATATATCGATACAGAATATTCAATATCGAAAATCGTGTCAAAAACGATTTTTTTTTCAAATTTAATTTATCAGCGGAATATTTAACAGAATTCAAAGCCGTAAAAGATAGGAACGAAAAAAAATTAGTGTATTGTCTATGACTAGTTAAGGATGTGATTTTTTTTTCAAATAAAAATCGATTTTAATAAGCGATTCTAATATTGCAAATATCGATTGATAATCAATTTTTTTCATAACTATAAATCAATCATAATCGATTTTTCATCTGCAACCCCCAACAATAAGTCCGGCCACACATGTACGGTTTCCTGATTAATAATTCAGATGCGGAGGCCTGAATGCCTGTGACTCATCTACACAGAGTCAGTAATTCTTTTTATACACAATGTATACGCCTGTACAACAAGATCCCAGAAAATGTTCAAAAAGCTTCTATCGTCAAATTAAAAAAAAATGGTTAAAAAGAACATTTGTGCGCTAAAGGCTACAATAAATGATTTTATAGAAGACGGCACGCCCTGGGAATGAAGTGATCGCCTCCAGACTACTTCAACTTCATAGAAACATTGCAAATATAATTTAACTTTATAAAAAAGATAACGTTAATCCCGCAAAGTTTCTTTCGCCAGTTCTTCTCAAGTCTGAGGCTTCTTCTTTCCGAACTGGTAGTAAACTCATGACGTTCAGTAAATTGTAATAATTTAATGCTGAATAAATTTTTTTGAACTTGAATTTGTAGTGTGTATGTGCGTGTGTGTATATGCGGTGGCCATCATGCGTAACTCACTTTCAAATGCCGTAAAAACCAGTTTATTGGAAGGAGGTAAAATACCTTCGTTTTTATTAAGATTCTCATGCAATAAAATAATGTGCATTTTATATAAAAAAAATGCTATTACTTTTTATTGAGCCAGACTGAAGTAAATACATTATTATTTTAAAACCAAAATTCTCTGAAAATTTGACCAATATATCGATATTTTTTCCTTGGGATATCGAGGTCGATATTGATATGTTAATAAATATCGATATATCGATATTTTTCTTCACTGCCAAAATCCCTATTCTGAACGTAAAGAATTCATGTGCGGCGGATTAGCAAAAATGTATGCGAGCGCTGCATTCGGGATGACGTCATTCAGTTTTTTCTGTTCTGAATGACCAAACGCACGGCTTGTTTCCGAAACTACTTTTTTGAATGTAAGGCAAGGTTGAATATTTTGTATGTAAGGCAAGCATTCTGATCTCCGAATCTGAATTACCAATCCCGAAACCAAATCAGGAAACCGTACATGTGTGGCCGGCCTAACAATGACAGAGTTTCATACAATCTGTAATCCCCTATTTTACCCACTTAAGAGATGAATTTCGAAAAATTCTTTTTTATCGAATGCCTACATCATATAAGGAATACGTCCTCCAAATTTTACGTTTCTACAACCAGCGGTTGAGGCTGTGTGTTAATCCATCAGTTAGTTAGGACTCAGGACCACCACAGGATGCACTTCTTCTTCCCTGTTTTTCCTTCAGCTGATCTAACTTCCAGATACAATACATTGTACAGGTAAGATTCGAACGCAATAGAAGTAAAAAACCAGGTACAAAAGAGATATTATAATAAATTGCTTAAGCTCAGACTGCCCTGCTTTCGAGAAATCTTCCCCATTACATCACTTAAGCGCATTATGCGGCATAATGCTCAACTTCGAATTTTTCAACTACTGCAATGCAACGCTCCGCACAATCGAGCACATTGAAAAGTACTACTTTGGCGTGACTAACCAACTCAGCAGCAGAAAATATACATGTTTTTTCACGTTGCTCGTGTTTGTGCGCCAAAGTGCGGCATTATGTTCTGTAATTGGAAAATAGGGTCCGTCGCATGACTGTAGTGTCGCGTCTGCGGGACTCCTTTCGTGAGACAGACTTTAAAATTTAGAAATGCTATGCATGTCAATTGTCAAGCCTTTGCAGTTTGTACTGTCATTTTAGACATTGACGTTTATTGTATAATCAATCTAAACATGAAATAATACATTCCTATAAAAGTAAAAATCACAATTTAACTATATTAAACACATATTTCTTTTTATAATTAATTTTGAGATCCTCTTTTATTATTTTTGAAAAATTATATTCTAAATATGCGTTGATATTTATAATAATAAGTAACATAACCATTGCAGTTCTTACAATGTTAAGTCAGAGTAAATCAAAAAAATTGCTTCAAATTATATCACGCAGAATTGGCACAACATCTCGAATAAGTGCGAGTCATTATGATGTCCTAGGAGTGACGCCAAAAGCAACACAAAGTGATATTAAATCTGCATATTATAACTTATCTAAATTATACCATCCAGATACTTCCAAGGTAAAATGATTTTTTTTAATGAAAAAATTTAAAATGACGTGAAAACTATAATATTAATATAAACACGAAAAGTTAGAAAACGATTATGTACATTTTCAGGATGAAGAATCTGCTAAAAAATTTAGAGCAATTACAGAAGCTTATAAGGTTTTAGGAAATGTTAAACTAAAAAAAATGTATGATAAAGGTAATCATTTACAATTTTTTGTTTATTGAAAACTATTATGATATTAATCTAATACAATATATATATTTTTCTTTAAGGTCTACTTGTAGGAAGAGCGAATACAAGCCGCATGGATTATAAGGTTGATGATGAGCCTACTGATCCTGTTGTTAAATTCTATAAATCACGTCATACAAGAAATGTTGTACCTACCATGGATGGAAAAACACCTATTTATGATTTTGACACTTGGTATTATTTAAATTCATTATATTATGTATTATATTTTTGTATTTAATTTCTTCATCTGTTTTAAATTATTTTTTGAAAAGAAAACACTGAGGATATTTAAATTACTATTGCTAAGTAGATCTACTTAGTAGACAATCAAACTAAAGCATAGATATTTTTGTATGACTTTAAATATTTTGTTTTATTTAATTTATAGGTCTAAAAATCATTATGGCGATTTATTAAAGAAATCTCAATATGAAAAAGAATTTGCCAAGAAAAAGAAACAAAAAAGATTTGATGAGTCAAAATCTATGAACCAAGAGATGGTGATGTATTTTGTGATTTCAATTTCTACACTTTTTGTTGGATTTCTTATTTATGGAAAGTCTGATTATGATCAAAATATGATTGAGAAACAAAAAGATCCCAATATGCACACAAAAAATACTACGAAGCCGGAGAAAGTATCAAATAGTTAAAAATGTTAGATAGTGAAAGTAGTTTAATTTATTATAATAATTAGATTTTTGTGCATCTTATATAGTAACTCTGTAATAGTATTTTGACTAAAGCTCTATGAATATTTAACTGTATATATTGTACATACCTTATCAATGCATAACAGTTATTAAATTATTTTTGTTAATTACAATTCCTTATTATTACTTATCTAGCTACTAACTATAAAATATTAGTAATGAAAATGTCAAAATAAACACACATATATGATGATAGATTTAGATCTATTTTCATTCATATAAGAAATCAAAATTTAAAAATACATTTATAATACCTATTAGAAAATTTAACTAATTGGCTGCCACCTTTAATTTAAAAACATTATTTGACCTTATCAGTACTAGAGAAAATATTATATGAAATAAGACAAACCTTTAAATATATCAAATTATTTTTATAATAATGATTTATAATAATTATAAACTAATGGTTCTTAGGGCAAAAATAAGCATGCCAAAACTTAATCAATTTCCTTAAAGAATTATATTTAACAATATAAGTAATGTTTATGCTATAAATGACTTACTTACTGGTTAACCTTAATACTCCACAAGACATTCCTTGCGGAGGAGTTGGAAACAATGTGTCCCATGGCATTGTTACATACATAATGCTTCTTCCAATTTGATTATTCTCTTCTTTTACATCATTACTTGTCACCTCGCTTTCATTTAGTACAAGAGACACTTGACTGAAATACCTAATTTACCCTTCACAATTACCCAGAAAGATATTTATAATGTTTCATATTAGATTGTAGTACAAAGTTCATAAAAATAAAATATAAATAATATATTTAATGATCAAAATTTATCTTGTTAAGTTTTATTGCATTGATACAATAGTTTTGTTGGCAGCCAAAAGTTAAATAAAGGTTGCATAATTTAGATTTCTATAGCATTATTTTTTTATATTTAATCTACAACATTATTAACTAATGTCAAATCACATTTTTTCTACAAGCACCAACATCAAGCGGACTGTTAAAAATGTATAAATTTAAAAAAAAAATTTTAAACATACATAATAATATAATTGACAATTAAAAATACATAATATGTGTTGCTTGATTAAGTTAGTATGTCAATATTAAAGAAAATGCCAAATTATAGGTGACATTAGAATAATTATATTTTAATCCTGAGTTAAATTTCTCAAGTGTTTTGTAAAATACAATTTAAATTTAAAACATTTTAATTAGAATTCTTGATTATATTCAAACACTTAACAGATTATGACATCATTTCTACATAAATTAAAATAAAAAAAATCAAACTAAGTCAATATAGAACAAATTAAAATTTTAAGCCAATTCATTGGTGTGAAATTGTTTATATTGAAACTGGTATTTAATTATTATAACTTTATTATATGTAATCGTATGTTTAAAATCACCTGATGAATATTTTTAAAAGTGGTTTCCATACATACCCGGCATTGGCATATTTAGGGGACCTACAGGATATGGTATGTTCGGCACACCTTGAGGAGGACCATAACTTGGATATGGTAAATATGGCTTAGCTAAACCATTACCATAAGAGTTTTGACTGCCACTTCTTAAAAGCTCATTCATTTTTTCAGATTTGAATTTTCTTAAGTGCATTGTTTTACGAATTGGCTCAAAGTCTTCAAGAAACTTATCTACATCTATTTTACCAGAAAGAAAATCTTGAGAAATATTTTCCGATTCTTCTTCTGCCTCTGCTGCTGCAGTTTGTAAAAGTGCTAATGTTGTATCTGGAGATATTCCTGCTGATTTTGACTCTAGAAATAAAATGTTATTACTTAAAACTGAAAGCTATGCAAAATTAACATTTAATTGTTTTTATGCAAATAACATACTATAATCATTTAATAGTTCCTGTATACGAGTGCACAACTTTTCTCCTTCCTCAGACTTCTCTTGTACTTGTGCCTTCAGTTGTTCTAAATCTGGTTCCTTACTTAAATTAAATTCAGCTAGAGATCTATTACTAGCAATAATCATTTCCTTTTCGGTTTCCCAGTCTTTAACCTACAAATGTAAACAAGTAAGCAAACAAAGTACATCCGATATGTATACCTTGTAAAATTAACAATGACCTATTAATAAAGAAATGAGGAGTCAATTTTTATTACAGTACAATGTTAGTACTAATATTTCCATTTTGTACCTTACCTACCTGTTTCACATCTTTAAGAATAGAGTCAAATTTTGTATCATCATTAAGCATTTCCTTTAACTCATCTGAATTGAGATGAGCTAACAAGCCCATTGCAGAGGCGTAATCAGGCTGAATCATTTTTAGTCCTGATTATTTTTGACAGAACTTTGTAATATAACAACTAAATCTAACTTCACAGCAAGGAAATGAAACAATGTTTTTCTGGAAAGAAGTGAAATTGTTTTCGTTTTATTATTCATTCATTAATCATTTCGATAAGCAATGTTGCCATATTACGATTTCCACAGATTATTATAAAGTTCCAACCAAAAAACTAACAATTTTTAAATTTAAGCTTAAAATATTGCGTCTAGTTCGTTATTAAATACGATTTTCATAGTCATTGGATAAAACCATTCATACGACAGGATCAGCTACAAAGTACATTATTAAAGTCCTAAACCTGGGCGATCGAACTTCGCTCGAAGTTTTTGACCAAAAGTACAATTTTCTTTTTTTTTTAAACTAGAAACTTGAATAAATACAAAAAAAAAACAAAAGTAAAACTTTGTACCCGACCGGGATTCAAACCTGGACACCTGTGATAGTCAATTTTGTGCCTTTGCTGTTTGATCACGATGTTTATGCTCGAGTGTGCGAAATTAGCAACCATATTTTGCATGCAAAAGAAAACCGCATAAAAACTCGAAAACATGAGTTTTCCCAGACATAAGACTAATTTAGATCGATTTTTCGCCCTCGAAAACCCCACATACCAAATTTCAGCAAATCGTTAGAGCCGTTTCCGAGATCGCCGGTCTAAATAAATAAATATAAAAGAATTGCTCGTTTAAATATATTAAATATATAAATTAGATATTAGATTAGATATCATTTGTGCCCTTTCTGATGGATACCGTTTGTAATAATATACACAGACCAGTAATAAATGATATATAAACACACATACAATATATGTACCCATGTGTACGTATTTTTTTTTATGTTAAACTAATTGTAAAAATAAAGTTGACAATACAAAGTTAAATCTTATATATTAAATAAAATTATTTTTTCGGATTGTTTCGCGGATTTATTTTGATATTTGGTTCCTGACGTTTCGAATGCTTTACAGCAATCATGGTTCCGGGAGCGGGAAGACCATGATTGGTCTAAAGCACTACACACCAGAAAGAAGTTAGCGTGTGAATATTTTTTTTTGTATTCTGTTATATGCTAATAAATTGCTCTTGAAATGCTCCTCCGAAATCTGCAATTGCTCCACGTCTAAAGTGATTAGTTAATTAATAATTATTTTTTAAAAAAATTGCTTACTCAAAAATTAAATTCGCTATAACACGAGAAATAATCATTTTTTTACCAAAGTTTTTTGCTCAAAAAATTGCTCCTTAAATGCTCTTTCGAAATATGCAATTGCTCCACGTCTAAAGTGATTAGTTAATTAAAAATTATTTTTTAAAAAATTTGCTTACTCAAAAATTAAATTCGCTATAACACGAGAAATAATCGTTTTTTTACCAAAGTTTTTTGCTCAAATATTGCTCTTTAAATGCTCTTTCGAAATATGCAATTGCTCCACGTCTAAAGTAATTATTTAATAAATAATTTTTTTTTTAAAAAATGCTTACTTAAAAATTAAATTCGATATAACACGAGAAATAATAATTTTTTTACCAAAGTTTTTTTGCTCAAATATTGCTCTTTAAATGTTCTTTCGAAATATGCAATTGCTCCACGTCTAAAGTGATTATTTAATTAATAATATTTTTTTAAAAAAAATGCTTACTCAAAAATTAAATTCGCTATAACACGAGAAATAATCATTTTATTACCAAAGTTTTTTGCTCAAAAATTGCTCTTTAAATGCTCTTTTGAAATATGCAATTGCTCCACTTCTAAAGTGATTAGTTAATTAATAATTATTTTTTAAAAAAATTGCTTACTCAAAAATTAAATTCGCTATAACATGAGAAATAATAATTTTTTTACCAAAGTTTTTTGCTCAAAAATTGCTCTTTAAATGCTCTTTCGAAATATGTAATTGCTCCACGTCTAAAGTAATTATTTAATTAATAATATTTAAAAAAAAATTGCTTACTCAAAAATTAAATTCGCTATAACACGAGAAATAATCATTTTTTTACCAAAGTTTTTTGCTCAAAAAATTGCTCCTTAGATGCTCTTTTGAAATATGCAATTGCTCTACGTCTAAAGTGATTAATTAAATAATAATTATTTTTTTAAAAAATTGCTTACTCAAAAATTAAATTCGCTATAACACGAGAAATAATCATTTTTTTACCAAAGTTTTTTTGCTCAAATATTGCTCTTTAAATGCTCTTTCGAAATATGCAATTGCTCTACATCTAAAGTGATTATTTAATTAATAATATTTTTTAAAAAAAATGCTTACTCAAAAATTAAATTCGCTATAACACGAGAAATAATCATTTTTTTACCAAAGTTTTTTGCTCAAAAAATTGGTCCTTAGATGCTCTTTTGAAATATGCAATTGCTCCACGTCTAAAGTGATTAGTTAATTAATAATTATTTTTTTAAAAAATTGCTTACTCAAAAATTAAATTCACTATAACACGAGAAATAATCATTTTTTTACCAAAGTTTTTTTGCTCAAATATTGCTCTCTAAATGTTCTTTCGAAATATGCAATTGCTCTACGTCTAAAGTGATTATTTAATTAATAATATTTTTTTAAAAAAATGCTTACTCAAAAATTAAATTCGCTATAACACGAGAAATAATCATTTTTTTATCAAAGTTTTTTGCTCAAATATTGCTCTTTAAATGCTCTTTCGAAATATGCAATTGCTCCACTTCTAAAGTGATTAGTTAATTAATAATTATTTTTTAAAAAATGCTTACTTAAAAATTAAATTCGCTATAACACGAGAAATAATCATTTTTTTACCAAAGTTTTTTGCTCAAAAAATTGGTCCTTAGATGCTCTTTTGAAATATGCAATTGCTCCACGTCTAAAGTGATTAGTTAATTAATAATTATTTTTTTAAAAAATTGCTTACTCAAAAATTAAATTCACTATAACACGAGAAATAATCATTTTTTTACCAAAGTTTTTTTGCTCAAATATTGCTCTCTAAATGTTCTTTCGAAATATGCAATTGCTCTACGTCTAAAGTGATTATTTAATTAATAATATTTTTTTAAAAAAATGCTTACTCAAAAATTAAATTCGCTATAACACGAGAAATAATCATTTTTTTATCAAAGTTTTTTGCTCAAATATTGCTCTTTAAATGCTCTTTCGAAATATGCAATTGCTCCACTTCTAAAGTGATTAGTTAATTAATAATTATTTTTTAAAAAATGCTTACTTAAAAATTAAATTCGCTATAACACGAGAAATAATCATTTTTTTAACAAAGTTTTTTGCTCAAAAAATTGCTCTCTAAATGCTCTTTCGAAATATGCATTGCTCCACGTCTAAAGTGATTATTTAATTAATAATCATTTAAAAAAAATAATTGCTTACTCAAAAATTAAATTCGCTATAACATGAGAAATAATAATTTTTTTACCAAAGTTTTTTGCTCAAAAATTGCTCGTTAAATGTTCTTTTGAAATATGTAATTGCTCTACGTCTAAAGTGATAAGTTAATAAATAATTATTTTTTAAAAAATTGCTTACTCAAAAATTAAATTCGCTATAACACGAGAAATAATCATTTTTTACCAAAGTTATTGTAATCAAAAAATTGCTCTTTAAATGCTCTTTTAAAATATGCAATTGCTTTACATCTAAAGTGATTAGTTAATTAATAATAATTTTTTTTAAAAATTGCTTACTCAAAAATTAAATTCGCTATAACACAAGAAATAATCATTTTTTTCCAAAGTTTTTTGCTCAAAAAATTGCTCTCTAAATGTTCTTTCGAAATATGTAATTGCTCCACGTCTAAAGTGATTAATTAAATAATAATCATGTTTTAAAAAAATTGCTTACTCAAAAATTAAATTCGCTATAACACGAGAAATAATCATTTTTTTACCAAAGTTTTTTGCTCAAAAAATTGCTCTTTATATGCTCTTTCGAAATATGCAATTGCTCTATGTCTAAAGTAATTATTTAATTAATAATGTCCTCCTGACCGATTCCGGCCACGGCGGCCAATCTCATTGAGACTAGCCAACTGCGCAGGAGATATTATAGTGCACAAATGTACGCGCAGACACAAGTGCACTCTCTATTCCTGTCACTCTCATACTCCGGTGGGACGACTATTCGACACGACCGGTGAGAGTTAAGGCGCAGGACCGACGGCTTTACGTGCTCTCCGAGGCACGGGGGTGAAACACCGCCAACTTCCCAACTCCGGGCTGTTACTGAGGCTTACTATACAGAAAGACTCAATAACTAAACTTGGCCCGACCCGGGACTCGAACCCAGGACCTCAGGATGTGCAGCCGTACATGCTAGCCACTACACCACCGAGGCAGTTAATTATTTAATTAATAATCATTTAAAAAAAAATTGCTTAGTCAAAAATTAAATTCGCTATAACACAAGAAATAATCATTTTTTATCAAAGTTTTTTTGCTGAAAAAATTGCTCTTAAAATGCTCCTCCGAAATCTGCAATTGCTCTACGTCTAAAGTGATTATTTAATTAATTATCATTTTTTAAAACATTTGACAGGCATCAAAATAAGCGATCGCCACAGACAACGGGTCACCACAGTGTACTAAAAAATAACAGTGGGCTATCGCCTTTGATGTTTGAAGAAAAGCCGACACCGCGTAGCGTACTTCGCAATACGCAGGGTTGTTACAGTTTTTTTTTGTAATTTAATTAAAATATAATATTATTAGTTAGTTATTTATCGAAGTTCTTCATAGCAAAGAATACAAAAAGGCATTTCGCCGAGGCAAATTCAAATAGAGTCTTACAAAATTTCATATAATAATAATAATAAGCCTTTTATTTCTTTAATAAAAAATAAAATATACAATTGGTTTAACAATTATTTGATTTGATTAAATGAATATTTCTATGTAACATTATAATTAATTTAATGAATAACTAGATAATTAGAATGAAATAAATTAAGTTATAATAAAAATAAATTAAATCTAGCAAATTATATTACATAAGTCAAATTGAATTTAGTTATATATAATATAAATTTATCATTATTTTCAATTTTTTAGCAAAGTTAGTTTTATATGATATAATGTAATTAATAGATTTCCAAATCACCTATCATAAATGGGCAACGGACAAATATTTTCGGTCTCTAGATTTACTGGATTTGAAATTTCTGTTATTAAACTTAATTATGTAAAAAATCCTCATCCTAATAAATAATTTTAGCAAAAAATATATAATATAGCACAGGTGGTATGAACCATTTTAATTGCTTACAAATTAAAATAAACGCGCGACAGCCCTTAAAGTCGTGTCCCGAGCTGCTAACTAATTCGGGCGGCAGAAATGTATGCAGCTTGGGCTCGCCTACCCGCGTCTCACCCCTCACACCCCGCACGATTGCCCTGTCTAGACGGCTTCGTTGGATGACTGTATTGTTTTATAGACTGTGGGGTCACTATGCTTGGAGCAATTGCAGATTTCGGAGGAGCATTTAAAGAGCAATTTCTTAAGCAAAAAAACTTTAATGAAAAGCGATTATTTCTCGTTTTATAGTAAATTTAATTTTTGAGTAAGAAATTAAAAGAAACATATTGTGAATTAAATAATCATTTTAGACGTGGAGCAATTACAAATTTCGGAAGAGCATTTAGAGAGCAATCTTTTAAGCAAAAAAACTTTAATAAAAAGTGATTATTTCTCGTTTTATAGAAAATTTAATTTTTGAGCAAGAAATTTGAAAAAAAATAAAAAATAAATAATCACTTTAGCAATTGCATATTTTAATAAACTTTGGTAAAAAAATTATTATTTCTCGTGTTATAGCGAATTTAATTTTTGAGTAAGCAATTTTTTTTAAAAATAATTATGAATTAACTAATCACTTTAGACGTGGAGTAATTACATATTTCGAAAGAGCATTTAAAGAGCAATTTTTTGAGCAAAAAACTTTGGTAAAAAAATGATTATTTCTCGTGTTATAGCGAATTTAATTTTTGAGTAAGCATTTTTAAAAAAAAATATTATTAATTAAATAATTACTTTAGACATGGAGCAATTGCATATTTCGAAAGAACATTTAAAGAGCAATTTTTTGAGCAAAAAACTTTGGTAAAAAAATGATTATTTCTCGTGTTATAGCGAATTTAATTTTTGACTAAGCAATTTTTTTTTAAATGATTATTAATTAAATAATTACTTTAGACATAGAGCAATTGCATATTTCGAAAGAGCATATAAAGAGCAATATTTTGAGCAAAAAACTTTGGTAAAAAAATGATTATTTCTCGTATTATAGCGAATTTAATTTTTGAGTAAGCAATTTTTTTAAAAAATTATTATTAATTAACTAATCACTTTAGATGTAAAGCAATTGCATATTTTAAAAGAGCATTTAAAGAGCAATTTTTTGATTACAATAACTTTGGTAAAAAATGATTATTTCTCGTGTTATAGCGAATTTAATTTTTGAGTAAGCAATTTTTTAAAAAATAATTATTTATTAACTTATCACTTTAGACGTAGAGCAATTGCATATTTCAAAAGAACATTTAACGAGCAATTTTTGAGCAAAAAACTTTGGTAAAAAAATTATTATTTCTCATGTTATAGCGAATTTAATTTTTGAGTAAGCAATTATTTTTTTTAAATGATTATTAATTAAATAATCACTTTAGACGTGGAGCAATTGCATATTTCGAAAGAGCATTTAGAGAGCAATTTTTTGAGCAAAAAACTTTGTTAAAAAAAAATGATTATTTCTCGTGTTATAGCGAATTTAATTTTTGAGTAAGCATTTTTTTAAAAAAATATTATTAATTAAATAATCACTTTAGACGTGGAGCAATTGCATATTTAGAAAGAGCATTTAAAGAGCAATATTTGAGCAAAAAAACTTTGGTAAAAAAATTATTATTTCTCGTGTTATATCGAATTTAATTTTTAAGTAAGCATTTTTAAAAAAAAATATTATTTATTAAATAATTACTTTAGACGTGGAGCAATTGCATATTTCGAAAGAGCATTTAAAGAGCAATATTTGAGCAAAAAAACTTTGGTAAAAAAACGATTATTTCTCGTGTTATAGCGAATTTAATTTTTGAGTAAGCAAATTTTTTAAAAAATAATTATTAATTAACTAATCACTTTAGACGTGGAGCAATTGCATATTTCGAAAGAACATTTAAGGAGCAATTTTTTGAGCAAAAAAACTTTGGTAAAAAAATGATTATTTCTCGTGTTATAGCGAATTTAATTTTTGAGTAAGCAATTTTTTTTAAAAATAATTATTAATTAACTAATCACTTTAGACGTGGAGCAATTGCAGATTTCGGAGGAGCATTTCAAGAGCAATTTATTAGCATATAACAGAATACAAAAAAAAATATTCACACGCTAACTTCTTTCTGGTGCACTACACTCTGTTTTTTAATCTCAGAGACTAAATTGACACATGCAAATGTCAAATTTACAAATAATGTGGCCAGCTTTTTTGGTGCAGTGTTGTACTTACGATACCGGTTTGTTGAATCGTAACTTTTTATCTTTATTAGACAATTCGTTTCAAAGTTTTATATTCAAAAGCGTATAATTAAAATTAATATTATTAATTTTAAATCATTAAATATCATATTTATTTATTAAAATATCATATTTATTCATTTAAATATTATATTTATTAATTTTAAATCATTAAGTATCATTAAAATTAACATTATTGAATTTAAATTTACATTATCAATTTTGTATTCTTACGTTTTAAATAAATAGCTACACATTATTTAAGGATAACTTATTATAAAATAAACGATACTTGATTTTATTAACATTAATTTTCGATAGTGGTACATCACTATTTAAGAATTGCAAAAAACTGACAACCCACGAAATGTCAATTTTGTCTCTGAGATTAAAAAACAGGGTATCCTCTCATTTGTGTTGCCCACTTATGAAGCTTTATGTCAAAAATGCAGCTTCGTGTAGGGTGGTTTTAAACAACCCCTAAAACTTTCTCGCGGGTGTTTAAAATGACGACATCTGTAAAGTTTTGTATGGGAGCTATAGTAACTTATATCGTTGGAATCGTTATGAAATAACCTAACACATTTAAAAAACCACAATAAAAACTGCCTTACAATGTATTAGTAAATAGACCTGGAAGTCAGGGAACCCGATGTTACCCAAAAATCTACCTAAAAACCTTTATAACTTAAAAATAAAACCATTATTTCAAATTTTTGTTTTTTTATTTCATAAGAACTGTATTATCTCACATTAATAAACAAAAAGAATACACCTCTCCATATATTTTTTTCACCACACAAGCTTTAGAAAATTTCACCCTTTTTTTTCACCCGCGCGAGTGAAATAAAATAATAAAATCCTTTACTTTTCAATATCGAAAACACTGTAGGTCAAGTGGCTTAGGGTAATAACTTTTTATGTAATACGATCCACATACTTGTTACAGACAGAGTTTCAAGTGTTTGAAGTGTTTAGTTTACAATAAATCAAACTACAAGCCAAGCACTTGAAATTAAAAACAAAAAAAAAGGTCTCTCAAATGTTCGCAATAATTGAAAAATTCTTTGCATTTATTTTAAACACTAATTGACCTCCTAAAATATGATTATAATGACAATGTTTTAAGCACAACGATAATATTATACGCTTCCATATTAAAATATTTCTAAAGTAAACAAATAGAATATCCCATCTGTGTAGACATCTTTTAAAATATGGTATTTTTTTATTACAATAATACGAATTATTTTTACATTTGTTTTTAAATTAAATGTTTCGTAAAGATCATAAAAATAATAGACTACGTGTATAATATATTATATATAACGTATATAATACACAATGTTTATAATAAAGTTAACAAAAAATATCGACGAGAATGACGCCATTTTGCCGCGAATAATAGCGGCGATGTTTGTTAAAACCACTATTTCTATACAAAATCTTATTCAATTGTCCTAATCATGTAATTAATATTGATCTTTACTTACTTAGTCATAATGTAAATCCATTTTACGATCACTTTCACTCCACACACAATAGATATTATCACAAAAAGAACACGCGAACAATGCACACGGCTCGCGCGTTTCGACGAAACCGAGGGGCGACTTTGTATAGATTATATCTCAATAATAGTGTATTTTATAAACTTTGTCTTCAGTCTTATGCTATGCTTATTTATTTGAGTATACTGTGTGAAAATTAGAGCGATACAAATAAGATTTGAAAAATGTTATTCACTTACATAGAGGATGCGGAATTTGAATGATAAGCGTGCTTAATATGCACGAACTTTTGACGTTTATTTTGACACACTGCTTCAGAAGCACAGTCTAACACATGAGAGGGTATAAAGCATTTGAAACGTCAGGAACCTAATATCAAAATAAATTATTTTCTGTCTGTACTATATATATATTACAAATGATTATCCTTAGCTCTACGCACCGTAAAAGGTACTTTGTATAGAGGGTAGAGATGAGGAGAACTATCTTATATGGGAGAGATGATGATAAAGTGTCCACCCGTAAGCGTGTAGTAAATAACAGTTCAAAAACCTCCCAGAATGGTGCTTGTGTATATATAGGGTATAGTACAAAGTTAGCAGTTTTAGGAGTGAAATGTAGTGAGTTAAAGAATCTGCAGAGTGCAAAATCTCATTTTTTTTCCAAAATGTTTTCCTCCTGCTATTGTGGCGCTGCACTAATTTGACGCATTTCACCGGACATTTTAATGTACAGAGGATAGTTCTCCTATATATCTAATCCTTCGAGCCATAACAAACATAGAGGATCGTATCCGTAATCGTATCCTCCTTATAGACTTCCTAATGAGATGGACAGAGACAGAGGTACACAATTTGCCCTTTCTTAAAATCGCAATGAAGCCGGTTATGCTATAGAATTACTATATTGATTATTATAGTGATTATCTTCACTTTTCTTTGAACTATAACTGTTACAGCCATAAGCCACACTAGTCATAGAGACAAAATGTCTCAAGTTTCCTTATAAGAAAGTCTGTTTCATCTAATTGCTCTTTATTTTTAAAATAATCACAAATATCAAAAACACAAGTCACCAACTGGTCACTTTGGCAAGTGAAAAGTGGCTTCACATCGTTGAAGACAATAGTTTCTTTATTATTACGTCTCTCTTTAATTTACGTCATCTCTTTCTAAGATAAAACAGTGAACATTTTAGGTTTATGTTTGGTTCAGTTTAATATGAGTCCTCCATGCTCATTATTGCTCGAAAGTCTAACTTCTATAGTACTTTGTCAAAATTATGTCTACCTAGTCTGTGGTCAAAACCAAGACACAATAAACTAGGGATGTCCATGTAAAAAAATATCGATATTTTTTTCGATATAATATACCGTATTGTTCTATCGATACTTTGCAATATATCGTACAAATATATTGATATTTATCGTAAGTTATTTGTTTGTATATGAGTAAAAAGAAGTAAAAGTGAAGAAACAAATTAATTTTATTTATTTATAAATCCCAATACTTACCAAAAACTAAAATTCCCTTGCAAAAACAAAATTTTATTTACTCTTTTGGCTTGCAGTCCGCTCCTCCGCTGTGTTAGAACCTCTGTTGCTTTTAAGAAAAGTCTGTCGGATGGAACAGTGCTAGCCACCATAGTTAAATATTTAAATGCTACATTGTATAACTTTGTAATCTACACACACTTGTAATGCATTTTCGTTAAATCTACTAGCTGGAGGCTGGACCCTTCAAACAAAGCGATAACTCATCTAAATAATAATCTTTTCAGTAATTCGGGTTTTTACGTGTTATTTTTACTCAAGTTGCCAACCATAAATAAAGGAATCAGAATAAAAAAAGAAATGGAATGTGCTTTTAATTTCTCACGATATTTGATATATCGGATGAAATATATCCATACTAGATGATTCGATAATATCGGATTGAAGCGATATATCGCGTACATATATAGATATTTTATGAAATATCGATTTATATTTTACATCGTTGATCGTGCACTCCTACAATAAACATTAATAAACCATAGACTTTTATTTGTCAGCTATGACAGCAGACAGCTAATATAATTTACAGATGACTGATGAAGTTATTAAATTATTATGAAAATTATGTTTTTCCTATTATTAAAAGTGTAATTCTAAGATTTAATCCTTTAATATTTTATGAAATATGTTACTTATTATTGATAAATGAATTAATAGTGTAACATACCAAGATTCAACTAAAGAATACAACGTTCTAGTCAGAAATGCTATTTATTGAGTCAACATATAGATTAATTTATGATTTTTACATTCATTTTGTCGCAGAAACCTTAATTTATATAAGAAATTTTATATTATATATCGGTGTGTGGTTAATTGGTTACTTGTGCGTGTGTTGCATTGTGTATCGTCGTTATGCGAGGAAATTGCCTACTCGGACTCGAGGAGCTCTTGGAGCTAAGAGAGTCCTATTAGTGATAGCACATCCTGACGATGAGTGCATGTTTTTTGGTCCAACAATTTTTAGATTATGCGAACAAGGAACTGAAGTTTATTTACTTTGTTTATCTAATGGTAATAATATTATAGGTGTAGGTAATGTAGTACCAAAAAGTATGTAATAATTTAGTATAAAACGACTGCAAATGTTTATCCTGGTCTGATTAAGACCGAGGCATATGAACACTTGGCAGGAATTGTCTTTACTATTTTCTTTCTTGCAAAACTGCATAATTTTTAATATTTTAAGCGGCACAGCATAAATAAGCTATTATATTTTTATTTAATAATTTTATATAGTAAATTTTAATAATAAAATGTAAAACCTCATTACAGGTAATTATGAAGGAAAAGGCAATGAGAGAAGAAAAGAACTGTGGCAAGCTTGTTATGCACTTGGAGTGCCCGATAGCAACATATGTCTTATATCCGATACAAGATTGCAAGATAATCCAAAGGAACAATGGCCAGTCCCTGTAATAGCGAAGCTTATACAACATCAGTTAGAAGCCTTAGATATAGATACTTTAGTCACATTTGACAGGGGAGGTGTTTCCTCACATCCTAACCATTCAGCTGTCTTTTATGCTGTTGCTTATATGTTTGTTGAAAAAAACATGCCACAAAGTAAGTTAAGATCTTATATACATACTAGCGACTCACCCTCGCTTCGCTCGGGTTCGTCTCTAGGTTGATTCCCCATACAAACCTGCATCCCCATTTTCACCCCCTTAAGGGTTGATTTCTGGAATAAAAACTATCCTATCTCCTTTCCAGAGTCTCAAACTGTATTCTTACCAAATTTCATCTAAATCGGTCCAGTAATTTCGGAGCTTATTCGGTACAAACAAACAAACAAAAAAATCTTTCCTCTTTATAATATTAGTATAGATTATTATAAATACAATAAGCACCTAGCGACGCACCAAAGTAAAGCGAGGGTTGCTAATTAGATTTCTAACTTTAAAATCATTATACCAGCCTTAGAAGTGAAATGTTTATTTAAACATCTACTTAATACATATTATATTATGTACGACTCACCCTCGCTTCGCTCGGGTTCGTCCCTAGTTACGTTTTACTGCTGAACTGAGCTAAACGTTGATAAGTCAGTCTGTGAGTCGCGAGTAGTGAATAAAAATAGTAATTGCGAATGTACCTTAGGTAATAGACGTATAATATTGCGAACTTCCCTGTATAACTTTTTAAGACCTACAATTTTCTAGTACATTGTTTTGATGTATCTTAAGGTTCAGCCACCGTTAGCCATAGAAATTTCTAAGGACGACTCGATAGAACCAGTCATTGCGTTTTCCCGCGGGAACGAAAAATGTGCCTGTAGTAAAAGGTATCCTAAATGTTGACTCGAGTGATAAGCTATCACTATACAAAATTTAATTGAAATCGGTTCAGTACTTTTTGCGTGAAACGCGCACATCGATTTAACTAAGTTAGTTTTGTTATAGGTATAGATAAGAATAGGTATTGCGAGTGTACCTTAAGAGATAGACATATACTGTTGTAGATATTTCTGTTGGCCTTTTCAAGATCTACAATTTTTAAGTAAATTGTTTTGATGTATGTCTTTAGGTTTAGCCAGCGGAGGGTTCCTAAGGAGGACTCGATAAAACCAGTTATTGCGATTTCCCGCGGGAAACAAAGATTTTTCTAAAGTAAAAGGTATCCTAAATGTTGACCCGAGTAATAAGTTATCAGTTCACAAAATTTCGTTGAAATCGGTTCATTACTTTTTGCGTGAAACGCGTACAGACAAACAGACAAACAGACAAAAAAATTTATAACTATTGTTTTGGGGTCTATATCGTATACATAATACGTTACAGTCATTGTTTTTAAAAAATATTTCATGTACAGATTTCGCTAAGTTACTGCTTTATTATAGTATAGATAGATAACGTACTCGTATAAGAAAACCATTAATATCCTTTAATAAAAATAGTTATAGCGAGTGTACTTTAGGAGATAGACATATACTGTTGAGAACTTTTCTGTAGAACTTTTTAAGACCTACAATTTTCTAGTACATTGTTTTGATGTATCTTAAGGTTCAGCCACCGTTAGCCATAGAAATTTCTAAGGACGACTCGATAGAACCAGTCATTGCGTTTTCCCGCGGGAACGAAAAATGTGCCTGTAGTAAAAGGTATCCTAAATGTTGACTCGAGTGATAAGCTATCACTATACAAAATTTAATTGAAATCGGTTCAGTACTTTTTGCGTGAAACGCGCACATCGATTTAACTAAGTTAGTTTTGTTATAGGTATAGATAAGAATAGGTATTGCGAGTGTACCTTAAGAGATAGACATATACTGTTGTAGATATTTCTGTTGGCCTTTTCAAGATCTACAATTTTTAAGTAAATTGTTTTGATGTATGTCTTTAGGTTTAGCCAGCGGAGGGTTCCTAAGGAGGACTCGATAAAACCAGTTATTGCGATTTCCCGCGGGAAACAAAGATTTTTCTAAAGTAAAAGGTATCCTAAATGTTGACCCGAGTAATAAGTTATCAGTTCACAAAATTTCGTTGAAATCGGTTCATTACTTTTTGCGTGAAACGCGTACAGACAAACAGACAAACAGACAAAAAAATTTATAACTATTGTTTTGGGGTCTATATCGTATACATAATACGTTACAGTCATTGTTTTTAAAAAATATTTCATGTACAGATTTCGCTAAGTTACTGCTTTATTATAGTATAGATTACATAGAAACACTAAGATTTGATAAGATTGTAAGAGTTGTATATTAGAATTTGTTTGGAAAATAATATAAACAATACCATTTGTTTCAGAGTGTGCAGTCTACACATTGGATTCAGTAAATATATTGAGAAAATATCTGGGTTTTTTAGATCTACCCTTAAGTTTTGTATTGTCTTCCAAAAGGTAATTTGTTTTTTTTTTTTTTAGTAAAAATATACCTAGTGTGTATTTAAAAAACTAAAATTTCTATTGAACTTATATTGAAAAAAATAAAACTTATATTGAATTAACTTTTACATTTAGATATTTCCTGCGTTGGACAGAAAGTCGTCGAGTCACAAGAGCTATGAAGCAACATAAAAGTCAAATGGTTTGGTTTAGATATTTGTACATCATGTTTTCTAGATACATGATTATAAATACTCTCAGGAAAATAAATCTTGCCGACATTGAACTGGAACTTGAGGTTGATGATTGAAAAATCATTTTCATTTGAATCATTTAATTAAGAGACTTGAAGCTTTATCTATACCATTCTTTCTGTAATTAAAAATGTATGTGACAAACAACTGAAACGGGTTCATTTACATTGATTCTATACAGTCTTTCTTTTAAACAGAGGTGAAGAAATATGAAAAGCTAATTTAGTATCAACTAGCGGCTTACCCTCGCTTCGCTCGGGTGTATCCCTAGGTACGTTTTAATATTTTTTAGTGGAACCGTAATTGTTTTTCGAAAATAAAAGTAGCCTCAATTAGTCCTTATAACATCAGCTATCTGCCAGTGAAAGTCCTGACAAAATCTGTCCAGCCGTTTCTCATATTAAATGTTAAAAATTGTTTTGTTCTTATAAGTACCATATATAATTTCATATGCATTTAGTAAAAAGCTGTTATTTTGATATTACAAACAGACACTTCAATTTTATTCATCTGTATATATTTTTATTTGTACTTTTTGCATAATTTGCCAGATACTAATTTCTACAAATATTACATACATACAATGTATATTTTTGAAATTGTAAAAAGGAAAAATTATTTATGAAATCATTAAGATAGTTTTTTTAAACCTAGACGACATCATTTTATTTATTCATTTACTGCTGTAAAATAAAAGTTTATTATAGGCGACATGGAAATAAAATTTTCAATATTTGTAATTATGAGAATTTATACATGAATTTGTATAATAAAAATTTAAAACACAATGTTCAAATTAGGCTAAGTCAAAGAAGAGATTTTTAAGAAATGATGAATATAATAATATAAAATACTGATATGTTTGTTGGTAAATGTCAACTCCAAAAAAGCAGGGAGTTCTCAATTCCAGTGTTTTCATATTTATGGATATGAAAAAAATATTTTTGGTTATCAGATGTTCTTGTTCCCTCTGCATTATTAAATGTGGTTACAAAGTCAAAAACCTGAATACATTCTTTTTTCAATCTTGACCATATAAGAATCACAATATTTGATTATTGTAAATTTTAGATATTAAGGAGATTAGGAATGTTTGTACTGTTATATATATATATATATATATATATATATATATATATATATATATATATATATATATATGTATGTATATATATGTATATATATATTTCAATTTTAGACTTGTGTAAATGAAGCGTGAGTGTTATTTTCGATGCTTTTAGGATGGACGACATCGCGTTCTAGCGATTTTCTGATATTTCATATAACGGTTGTTATTTTTAATGGTAACTTGTATGATTATGGAGGTGGTGAAGTAATTATCCGACTGCGCTAAGAAAGAAGGTTATTGTTTTCGAGGGTATGTGTGTTTTATAAATGTTATAGTAAAGATCTTTGATAAATATTAGATATTTTTTTTGTTTAAAATGTACAGACGGGAATGGGTTATTTCCTTTGTTGAACAAAAGGTTTCACAAGGTTAAAACTTGGGAAAACATTACAACTCCCTATGGTAATTATATTGGTTAGTCACTTTTGATTTATTATTTAGCCAGGAAAAGAGATTCAAAAATACCCTTAAAACCGCCTTATAATAAGCAAAATTATAAGAAGTCCTGTCCGCCAGCTCCTTTATTATTGCCAGTGACTGCTAAAAGCAACGAATATGCACCATGATAGTGTTACATGCTTACATTGTGCATCATAAAAGCTAGGTTTGCACCTGAAATTATGTTCCATTAGGGATTTTCTATGAAAATTCCTAAGTAAATGTTTAGAAATAATTATCTAAATAAATTTGCTATATAATTGTGTGTTGTGAAGCTTAATATTCTATTTAAAAAGTTTTGCGTGGAGCTTATCTGTTAATATGTATTAAAATGCCATTTCGACCTTGGTTTAGTATTACATTAGTCGCATAGTCCCATCTTAAGAAAACTGAAAAACACAACCCTTTACTTAAGCGTTAACGTTTTTACAAAAGAGCGTCAAAAAATTATAATCAGTATTCTACTGTATCGGTAAAATGTATAACCACAACACATTTTGATAATGAAAAAAAAGAGGTTCTCCATTCGACACGTAATGTAACGTAAAGTTTGTCAGCCGATACAAATCAAAGCACACCCGACTTCGAAAATATCTGAATAAGATCTATAGTAAATGAAAACTACAAATCAGTTATTTTTTACTTTTTAGTGTCTTTTTGGAGTCGGTTTTTTAATAAATAAATTTATAAACAAATATTATATTGCAAGCAAAAAATATATCAAAAACATTGGTTTATTCCATAATATTGTCCTAATTTTACGACATGTGTATGTTTTTGAAGCCTTCATTCTTCATCAAAACCGAAAAATCGTTTATTCAAATGTTTGCAATTGAATTTGAACAATTATTATGGTTATGTTAACATTCGTTACTTTAGTGTGAAAGCTTTTTTATATAAAAAAGGCTACATATCTTAAGATTTAAAATATTGTTTATATTTAATTATTACAGTTCAGATCAGTTTTATTGATAGAGTTAAAAACATCAGCATAAAGGCATCCTTATTGTTTACAACATTCTTGCACCAAGTATGCAAATACAGTTTTATTTTTGATATAGACATTTTAATATCAGAGTTATAAATCTAATGTGAAATTGAATCATTCATTTCATTAATTGTGTATGTTTTGACATTTCCTAAATAGATCTCAAAATAGCCTTAGTTATTCATTTGTTAAATTAATTTTGTTATTTTTTTTTTAGCAAATATATATATATATATTAAAAAAATCGGTGTATTCATTACAAATCCGCTTACAAGTAATTTTATATTCCATGTGTCGAAGCATTTTATACCAATAAATAATATTAGACAATGGGCAGGTTAAAATTATTTTATTTCTGTTGGCATTCAAAATATCCACAATACATTTTACAACAAATGTTATTTAACTTACAATTATATATTTAATGCGAGACTCGTCAAAATTTTTTATTTGCTACATATTTAAAAATTGACAATTTCAGCATTCTATACAAAGTTGCACTGTCTGTACCTAATGTGTGCAAAATTATCTACAATATTTCTATTTCATATAGTTATGAAAACATCAGATTAATGTCAAGAATTCATTTATAAATCACTATGAAAATTCTACATTAAATTTTTATAAGAAGCCTAAGGAGCAAGACTCAAGAGTACAATAGAAACTGGTTTGTATGTCAAATCCTATACTTTGTTAAAATAAATGTTTACTAAAAATATTTATTTTAATAATGTATGTCTTAACTACTTGAAAGTTTTTTTATTTATAAATACGAGAAACAATAGTGTCTTAGCAATGTCAATAAATGGAAGTAGCATTACATGCATTTTAGAATGTATAAACAATATTAATTACTCACTGCACTAAGTGCTATCTAATTTTCTATATTAAGGGAATCACAAGAAAAGAAATTCATATGTACTTAATTTTTATTTGGTAACTGCATTTCATGAGTTGTAAACAGTATGACGAGAGCGCACTGAATGTTTTACTAATTTTACACCATTTTGCATAATATATCATTTCTCTATAGAACAAAAATATATATTCTATGGAGTGAGAAAAACAGTGGCCAAAATTAAGTACCTTAAATGCGAACAGATAATAAACAAAATATAAAAATACATAAAAACACGAAGCACTATGCGACACTAAAAGCGGATGCCGATTGTTAGAAAATGACTCAAATATATTACTCAATGTTATAATTTGAATGTATATAACGATGAGATAAAAAGTAAAAAGGTACATCGAGCAAGGAAAGAAAAATCATAAAAACTTATGATAAATCAGATGTATTTATAAAAAAAGTCACAATTCTGACAAGTATGAAAATTGAATATAAAAGCAAAACTAACATTCACACACTATTTAATAAGATAAAAATAAGGAACATCGTAAAACATTTCACTTCATCAATGATAACAGCATATCTACTGAATAACAACTTTTTGACACTTCGAACTGACAATAAATTAAGTAAATATATCATGAACTTTATATTACATGCACCATTTGCATTTCCGCTACTTGAAAGAGAGCTAAAGGGAGCTAAATCGTTTCATTCCGAACTAAATCGTTCGCAAACGTCTCGGTACAGAACCTGGAATGTCACTCAAATATTAAAATACTGATCTGTTAAACGACAAACTTAATATTAATATACTTGCGATCGCTCTGCGCCAGTCGGGGGCCGCGGTCGAACCTACCCCATGACAGTGTTATTCCATTAATTTCCCGCAAACCGACAAATATATAAATAATACAGCAATAATTCTAAATTCCTTGCAAAACCTCTATAAATCGATTAACCGAGCTACCGCCACACATATTTATACCTCAGGATTCCGATAAAAATATATTGCACCAATAAATATTTTTCCCTAAAACATTCGTGTCTAACGATTCAGAGTGCGAGTATGCAATATGAAGAGCGTATCTCTATACTATACAACGGCCGGAGCCCGGCGGGCGCGACCATACGACGATACTTATTAAACAGCGAAATATTCAAACGTCTGATCTAAAATGCCATTATATCCACGGATATTTTAAGTATTTCTCCGAAAAATGTAACTCGAATTAACTCTGTTGGGTAACGACGACACTACCTTTAACCACGGACTACATCGACTTATTAATGTTTAAATAGTATTTATACCACATCTCAATGAAATTAAGTCTAACGGCATGCCCGCGCTTCGAACGAACGAGATCGACGCCACGCGACGCCACGCGACGCGACGCGACGCGTCGGTGCAATACATGATAGATGATACCTAATATCGGTTACTACGGTTTCACAATTGGATAACTATTATCATATATAGCTTTATAATACTAAAGTATTGCTTTCAATGTTCATTTATAACGCGACACGTACTCGTGTTGTGTGATAACCGTCGATATAGGAACATACGCCAAATCTACAGAACAATTTTCGAAGTTCAAAAAATTCGATAGTAAAGTCAATTATATTAAAATTTCATAGTATTTAATGTCGAGATAAACGGCCCTACATATAAAATATATACGAATATAAATAATGAGCTTGACTGCCAGCAGTCGTTATCGCAATCTCTTGTTGGGGCTCGGACAAAGCGCGGGCGAGCGCGCCCTCCCACGCGTATACTATTAACCCTTCAGAAAATACCGAATACATTAATAAATTACATATACCTAATAATAAAGAACAATTCCCCTTATCTCATAAGAGATCCTTTCACACTTTGATAGATACTAATAAATAAAGAAATAATATAAAAGTTAAAAAAATATAGACCATTTGTTTACGATACGAGACAAACACTTAAAGGGGACCTTGAAGGGTTAATATCGAGGATTGTTGTGGGAGGGCTCGGGGGAGGGGGAGGAGTAGGGGGAGGGTCTACTCGTTGTCGGCGCGCATTCCGCGCACCTCGCCTTCGCGGCGCAGCTTCTCCAGTTCCTCCTTGGTGCGTTCCTCGATGGCGCGGATGTCCGCCATCGTCATGCCGTACCAGTCGTCCATGGAACAAAACACTTGCCTGCAAATGATACGAACAAAATTATACAAAAGTACACGGCTTACTCAGAATCAATCACAGTAGTATTTATAAAGGCAAAATTTGTATATGTGTATGTGTATTTTTACTCCTTCAAAAAACCGCCGCTGAAATGGCTGGACAATTTTGATCTTTAGATAGCGTTTGATATAAATATTTCCTTACAAGTAAATACATATTTTTAATAGATGAAATTTTATTGAAGATATTAATACTTAATTAATAACTAATATAATTGCAAACAAAAATTGTTTTTAAATTACTGTATTTATTTTTAAGTGCAATAAAGAATAGTATATTTTATTGTATTTTTGAAAATAACACTAGGATTATGTATAAAATTGGTCAAATTGTAGATTATTTAATCAGTTACTTTGACAGGAACAATAACTATGAAGCATTATGATAAATAAACACTTTTAACACATTATATTGAATTTTTAAGACAGAGCTATAACTAATACGTGTGTGCCCGGTGAACGCTACTTGGGAGGGGGGAGGGGGGGGGGGGGATTTATTCGGTTCTCATAGACTGAAGAGAGAATAAGGCGCAAGGTCGAAATAGCTTAGGTTCTCTCAGAGTTTAAAGGGGGCTAGCCATCAGACAGTTAAGAAATTAATTCAGCTGGACTGAGACTTGACCCAAGAATCGAACCTGGGAGGTATATAATCATAATCAACTGAGGCACTTTTAATAAGGAAAATAATTATACACACATTAAAATTTTGCGTGCTTATCAAATTCATAATAATTTTTGACCAAAAAGTCTGTAATCTTTGAAACTTCTGATACAAATTTATTAAAATTTGAACTAAGCTTTTTACATTTTTTCCCCGAAAATCTAAGACCATAGTCGCGAATAAAAGCTAGTATCCATGACTATAAAATACATATTGAGCAAGTACTAAGAGAGTGTCATTTAATGCACATTTCTTACCTATGGAATATAGTAAACAGTCGTCGTTCAGACTTCTGGATCACATTTTCAACTTTGCTCTGAAAATAAAACAAAAAATATATTACATTCTTATAATAATTAATTAGTAACTAAGCATAAAATAATTCATTATCACACAACAACTTTTAAGGACTTGTTTTCCTTTGCAAGTTCTTGTTTATTACACGCAATAATACGTTACACTTTAGATATTATATTTCTTTATAAAAATATGAGGTCAACGTACTGCATTTTCAATTTGGCAAATAATCAAAACCTGAAGGATTAAGTAGCTAAGTCTGAAATGCAATATGCACGAGTTCGTGTACAATTACCTACGTGTACACCAATAACAAAAAATCGAATTCGTCTTCCCTGTAACTTATAAGGAAGGATATTTAACCTATATTAAAGAATATTAAAACAACTAGTCTAATTATGTATGAAAAAAAAATATTTTTATATAACACTAAAATAAAAGAAAAAAAATCAAAAAAAAAATCAAATAGTTGTCAAAATTTTTTTAGGTTTAGTTTGATTAGGTTTTTAGGGTTTTAAAATGTAAGGTAATTCAGTGCCATTTATAATTTGTACTATAAGACAGTATCGTAAACATTATTTTTTTTTTTTTAGGTGGGACTAACAAAAAAAATCTGTAACAGCTAAAAATATAAATAAGTATTTCCATTGTCGGGATTCAAAAGGCAAAATAAAAAGGAGAATAAGAAGAAATCCGAAAATATACTTTTAAATTATTACGTGTACTAGTTACTACACGTGGTTCCGCCTGTATGTGTATTTCTTAAGTCAGTAATTCATTCGACTGATACATACGAGAATCTCGATCTTTGAATCTATTCAGTCGGTTGAAATAAAATTAAAATATATTGAGAGGTTTTTACTACACACGTTGTTCTTTGAATGTGTCGAATACACTAAATTAAAGCTTTTTATTACGAAGCCATACAATATTTGAATGTACTTAATAATAAATCTTTATTAACTAACAATTGAAATATGGAGTAGAATAAAATTATGAAATAATGATTTTATCTATACTAATAATGTTTGTTATAAAGCGACAGAGTTTGTTTGTTTGTTTGATAGCGCTAACCTGAGGAACTACCAATCCGATTTGAAAAATTATTTTTGTATTAGATAGCCCGTTTATTGAGAAAGACTATAAGCTATATATCATCCCGGAAAAGTGTACGGTTCCTATGGGATAGATTTGTTTTAGTCTAGGGACGAATCCTAAGCGAAGCGAGGGTGAATCGTTAGTAATTTATAAGGTCTCATTGAAAGGAAGAGTTAGTTGTTGCACGTATTCTACTTTATTGAATTTACATTGTGAAGTATAGAGAAAGTAGCGGGATAAGAGTAATAATCGCACTACGCATTAATCCTATTTGCTAACAGTGCAAGTGTAAATACAGTTAGCAGTCTTAGACTACTGCAGTTGTTTTATTGCAGAAAACCTTATAAGCAAGCATAAAGAAGTCTAACTTTGACTCAGATTAAGATCTGAATGACCTTTTAATAACGTAATATTATAAATAAAACTATCTGTTCGGATCATTTCGCGGATTTACTTTGATTTTTGGTTATTATTTAAAATTCAAATATTCGCGTAAATCTAAGAAAGTATAACGTAGTATTGACGACACGTTTGGCTCAGTTTATAGTGACCCTACTTGCTGTGCCAGCGGTCGCGGGTTCGAGTCCCGCTGGGGGCATTCATTTGTGTGATGAGCACGAATGTTTGTACTCCAGTCATGGGTGTTTATATTTATAATATGTATGTATTTAAAATTATATATGTATAGTGTATCAACTATCTAGTATCCATAACACAAGCCTCGTAGCTTACCATGGAACTAGATGGTGCTGTGTGTTAATGTCCTAACATATATATTTATTTAGTATTATAACATTGTATTAAATAGTCTCCACGTCTATTCATATAAAGTAGGCGTTTCTCATCCCATTACAGCTTTCTCGTATTACTCAATTTGGTTAAATTGTTGAGACCTGCCCTAGATATGAACTACTTCTTTAAATTAGTCATTGTGAACTTTAAATGTCGCTCATAAAATTAAAAACTTTATCATATTATATAGAATATTTCTTTTAGTATAATATAATCTATGCATAATAAAATTCTGAGTCGAATCTGTATAGTGAATATTTTTTTGTAAAATCTTACTGAAATAGTCATTATTATAAATGCCGAATCTATAGTTTTTAGAATTTTTGTCTGTCTGTCTGTTTGTCTGGGAATGCATCACGAGAAAACCACTTGACAAATTTTGATGAAATTTGGTGTGATGATAACTGGTTATCCAGGTCAGCATACATATTATATGATAGTTTTTATTGCGGGAAAATATCTCATCTCTGAGAAATCTATAAAGAATTCTATAAAGTATTCACATTGAAAAGTTGTGTCTTAATTACTTCTATTATTTTTTACCATTTATCTGATACTATAATTATAAAGATAACATATAAATATTAATAAGCAAACAGGAAAAAATAAAAAAACTATAAAAAAATATATAGAATTTTTTACCCTAGTGCAAGAAAAGGGTTATGTTTTACGCGCCTATCTTTGTATGTTTGTTTGTTTGTAATATTCTTAATTCTCTCATATCTTCCAAACCACTCGATGGACTTCTTTAATTAAGGTATTGTTAGTCCATTACAGACATATCGTCTCATTAGTCTAAGTGTTCTTAGATAGGGACATAAAAAATTAATAAATATGGGGGCTGCTAGATTCCATAATGTGAAAAAGAAAAAAAAGTGAGGTATCGTTGAAAAGGTATTTAAAAATTATTTTTAGGTTTCTTTCATCATTTTTAATTTTAAATAATATTTTAGGATATATGATGATATAAAGTTGGTTAACAACCGTTCTCGCTAATTTTCCTACTTAAAAATACTTAAAAAGCTGTAAATAAATATATAAATAAATAAATATATTATAAAAGTAGAAAAACCGACTGCATAAAAGCTAACTAAAAAGATGAAAACATGTTCACGATGGAATATAGTATTATGCAGTCGGAGACATACACGTTTTATCCTTGCTGCGAGAAATATACACTTGTATGTATGTCTCCATCGTGAACTTGTTTTCATCTTTTTATTAACATAACAAAACTAGCTGGCGGTTTAGTAGATTTCATTTGATATCGTTGGCCCGACCCGACACTCGAATCCAGAACCTCCGGATCTACAACCGAACATGCTAACTACTAGATCACCAAGATAGTTAATAAATTATACCTACAATATAAATGTAGTGACTCACCTGCAAACCGAACCACTTGAACTCTGCTGTGACAAGCTTATAGCAGGTCATCACTGGCTTCACGTCGTTCTTCCAGTTGGGGCCCACTAGCGGGCCGCGGCCAGTCTTCTCAGACTTGAACTTGGTGGGATCGGTCTCCGGCTTGTAGTCCGCGGAGGGTAGCGGATCGTTTGCGATATCAATGTGCACTACTTCACGGTTCTTTAGTTTTTCCGGTGGCAATTCGTGTACCTGTGTCGAAATGCACATTACTAGTAACTCTTCACATATAAAATATAAGCGAAATTCTCAGAAACGACGATTTTTTAGAATTAATTCACAAATATTTTTATACCCATAGCTTACTTAGCAAAATGTTCTTATCTATACTAATATTATAAAGAGGAAAAGTTTGTTTGTTTGTTTAAACGCGCTAATTTCAGGAACTACTAATACAATTAAAAAAATCTTTTTGCATTAAATAACCCGTTCATTGAGGAAGGCTATACGCTGTATATCATATAATATTAGCCCTATCTATTCCATACTAACCTTTAAAACGTATTCAGGGACGAACCCGAGCGAAGCGATGGTGAGCCTCTAATATCATATAAAATTAATAGATAATATCTTTCTAACTCTCTAAAAACTGCATGAAAATCCGTTCAGTAGTTTCTGAGCCCGGACAAAAACAAACTTAGTACGATGGCATGTGATTTTGATGTATTATTATAGAAATCAAAGTTGAACCTCAGGAAAACCAATAGCGACTTAGGTTTTGTTTTTATAGATATTGTTACAGCATATTTATATTGTCCCAACATACATATAAGTTGAAGCTTTCCCGGGCATGTACACAATAGTTTACCAAACATTCCTTATATATTATTTAAACAATCGATCCAATGATTAAGGGAAGCATACGTTACAAATAGACACATACATAATATATATTCATTTTCATATACAGGGTTATTGGTAATTCGACGTATTCCCGTTAAGAGGTGATAGGGGTGACTATTTGCGATAATTTTAACCCCCATATGCATTATGCAAAAGTGAACCATTTTTGAGTTATCATGTTTTTTAGCTTTTTTCAAAATAAGTCAAAAATGCGACATCAAAAATCACATTAGGAAATACGTCGAATTACCAATAACCCTGTATATGTATAAGATAATAAAAGGGCAGAATTATCAATTTTAAAAAGATTAAATTAAAAAAATAAACCTTATTAATTCTACTAGTACCTACTTACTATATAGAGATATATATACATACATACATATATAGTAATACTCTTTATGTTATGTACCATGAAAACGATAGCGTAGAGTTACACGAGTATGTATTAAAAAACCTGTTTATAAAGATAAAAAAATTATAGTCTGGCAACACGTATTATTAAAACATTCTGTAGTGTAATTGCAGAATAGCATCTATTAAGTATCATTAAGATTCATTACGTAAGCGAACTGCTACTACTACTACTGTGACACTTGACAATGAAACTAAAAAAACGTTTACGTATTTAATTAGTGCACGGTAATAATTAAAGATATGCGTAAAAGACTAAAATGCGCTCGTAGTATATGAAAATAATATGTGCATCTGCAGTATGATTCGATTAAAAATATTCAATGTTAAGAATCAGAGCTACTTGACCTTACTTACTTTAATACTTGGGGGTTAATTTGAAACAATCTCAGTCGTTTGAATCAATTATTCAAAATCAGTCGAAACAAATCGTTATTAGGAATTTCGATCATATTTGCAATAACCCAGGCCCATAACTAACCTTTATCGAGGCGTAATGTAACGTTAAATTGGGATCATGTGTGAGTCGCATGACTCAAAACAAGAGAGATAAATATCAACAATTGTATAGTAAACATATTATTAAATAAGAGATGCTTTTTAGAATGATATCTGGATAGCCTGCAATCCTTGTCCTTATCGGGTGTACATAGCGACTTAGTGTGTGTGTGTCGTTCGGCACGTGACATACGGGATGAAATCTTTAACGATTTTTGTTCTGTTACACCAAAGAAGTATAAGATCTTACGTGCGTACATAAGTACATACACACGTTTTTTTTTTACTAAATTCAGGTAATGAGATACTCGTATAATGTTTATTTTAAAATAATCTTTCTCGTGGAGAAACTATTGCTTTTTTATCTTTCGATCATCATCATGAACAAGGCCGATGTCGTCACATTTCCTTAGTCTTAGTCCGATAATAGCATGTTTACATAATTACTTTATCCTTCAATTTATATATAACCATAAAAAATATTTATTAATTTTTCATGACAATATACAATTTTTATGTGTTAGAGTAGGTACCTACACGTAATCGACTTGCGAATCGGTGGACTTATCAATGTTGGCAGTCTAAAATGTTTTTTATCAACAAAATTGTAAAGTTTCCCGATAATAATAATCATTAGATAATTACTTATCTATTACTCTAAAGAAAATTTAAACGATATACCTACCTTTAAATATAGAAAGGCAATTTAAATGTCGTAATAATTTACTCTTCGATACATCATATAACATACCAGGACCTACTAGTCCTACTGACCTACCTACTGACCGTGGCTTTGCTAGCGTGATGTCTAAATGTGCCTTGAAAATATACGTATTTAACTGAAAAAAGTAAGTTGTAAATATACGTGTAGAATAAAGCTTAGGCTGTCTTTAGATCTACTCGATCGATTTAAACTAAACTAACAATAAGTTATGTTTTTAATATAGGCTTTGAACCTATACAAGTGTCCAACAAACAGCCGCGCGATTTAAAAGACAGCCAGACAACTACTTTACAACCAAAAAGATACACCGACTTAAAATAATTACAAGTTATTATTAGCGAAGGTATCCCATAATAATCGAATTGTATACCTTATTTTTTCAAGTTCATAAATAAACCCAATTTAGACTACGATGATTTGGCTTATATTGTAACTTTAATATTTCTCAAGCACAAAAAAAAACCAACCACTGGTTGTGTACATGGTTTTTTTTGTGGTTGTCAACCACTGTATTTGTACATATAATAAATGCTAAAGAGCTACTTAAGCTACGGTCTAATCAAATGATAACACATCGGTTAGGAAAGTTTAATTAATATAATTTTAAGAAAGCAACAACTTACATTGTTCTGGTCGCCCACGTCAGGCAGATGCAAGGACTCTATGCAAATGACGAAGTTTTCTTTCATGTAGCCAGGATTCTAGAAAGATAAAAATACTCGAAAATATATCTTATTATATAAAAGGCAAAAGTGATTGACTGGTGTATCAACGCACAGGCCAAACCCTTAAGGCTAGCAAATTAAAATTTCGCACACGTATTCCTCATAGGACGAAGGCATCCACTAAGGAAGGATTTTTCAAAATTCAACCCCCAAGGGGGTGAAATAGAGGATAAAAGTTTGTATGAAACTTTTCATTCCTGAACATATTTGCATGAAATTTCGTATTTTTCGTAGTTTGATCGCGAGCGAAGCCGCGAGTTCTGCTAGTAAATCATACATTTATATTAGCATAGCACACCATTGGGGATACGTTTGACTTGAAAGATTCGAGTTCAAATTCGAATCTCACTTTTTTAAGACTCGGGTAATAATCATCAACCTGAGGTGATAATCTCATTTTCACTTTACCACTTGTTAATACGGTGAAGGAAAACGTCTTTCGAAAATCTGCATATCTAAAAGAACCTAACTAGTCAATTTAGGCATAATTCGTCTCCCCTATGAAGAAAAGCCTGTCCCCAATAAGGGGTTGCTAAGAGTTGAATTATTTTCTAATATGTAAATATTATGAGATAAACGATATAATATGCAGTAAGACAACATAATATTTTATATTACCGTTAGCACAGTCCGACAGTATGGGTATGCATTCCACGCCTCTTCATGTACTTCTAGGGAGCCCTTTGGTGCTAGAAGCCTGATGAAAGCCGGCACCTTCGACGCAAGATGATAGATCTTGTAGGTATACTGTCCAGAAGAGTATTTGCCACCTGAATATAATAAATATAATATAGATACTTAAAATTTTTTTTTTAGATAAGTTTAATTTGATATCCACTTCACTGGCTCTAAATATCGCCTTATTTTACACATTTTACACTTATTTTACAGTTGACTTTTTATTTATTTTTTATTTTCTGTTGTTTCAGCGATGCTAGAAGAACAAGGTCAAGATGTTTCCTAACAATTCGTTAAACGTTCGAAATTCCGAACAAATTAAGTTAAAAAAGTAATGAATTCAAACAATGTAAAAGGGTATAGCCGGATATACATATGAAATTTGCCCCCGCGGAATTTTATCTTCGTACTTTGGGGATCGTTTAGGTACCAAATAAAAATAATTCTGTCAAAATTTCAGCTTTTTATCTCAAGCCGTTATCGAGATATTCAAAAAAAACTATTTTTTAGATTTTATTTTTTTATTCATAGTAAAATTGAAATTTGATAATCGCCGATTTTTTCACTAATACTTACGAGTAAAAGGCATGAAAAAAATATATTTTTATGATTCCCAGAAAAAAAGCCAATTTTTTAGAAAAGAAATAAAACTAAAATTATTTTTTTGACCGTGTTCTTGAAAAGTGTCCACCTCCAAATTTTGACAAAAAATGTCTTTTGTACTCCTTTATACTCAGGAATTTTTTCAATTTTTTTGATGTGGTGGAACAATGTGAAAAAAATTAAAAACATTTTTTTTCTCACATTCCAATGTAAGAAAAAAAATTATATATATGTGTTTTTCTATCAAAACTAATATTTGTTATTGATAGAAAAATACATAAATAAATATTTTTGACCGTAAGAACATCTCAGATAATCTTCGTCACTATCTTTATTTACTATAACATTAACTTTTTCATCTATAAACAGACGACTTAATATTTCGGCAGGTCTTATTATCTTAGCCAAATATCAAACCTGGGCAAGATAATATATAACCGTAGCAATATGAGAGCAGCATCCAGTAGTACGCCTTCCATTAACATTGTGCTTAACATCTGAATCAAGTCTCGTACCAAATTCATTGTGTAGAAAACAGGAAACTCGACAAAAAAACTAGTTTTAGAAAATAGTTTATTGTCTAGCTTATGATCAAAAATTTGGACTTTTGCTTGATATTACCATGACCTGCTTCAAATACCCAGCGCACTTTGGTAACAATACAGAATTGATTTGACTCGACTATAATAAGCTGATTTCGTTTCCCTCTAAGAGCCGACATTAACACTTTGAATCCTAGTTGTTCCTAATATTCTGTTAGATCACGAAAGCCTCGATCTACTATGATAATATCATCTTTTTAAGTAACTTAATGAGACCATTAGGCTTGCTCGAGACGATTTTCATAATTTCAGCATCGTTCGTGTTAGCTGTGTAAGGTAAGCCCCAAGCATAACTAGAACAAAACCATTCGTAGTGCTTATTGTAAATGGTTTGCACAGAGGTACTTTTTTGATAAGAATATGATTTTCTCTGGTATTCATTATTTGTACTTTTTTGATGGCGAATATATGTTCCATCATAAATACTCTTAAATACCATTTACGAACCGTGAAGTCGGTGGAGACTGTTATCGCTCTTCTATCCAGCGAAATAGTTTGAGAACTGGACTGGACTGGACTTATGTATACAGTTTTCGTTCTGCTGATTTTCGAACCAACATTCTCCAGTCTTTGTTGCCATTTTGCCAGTTTGCTCTGGACCTCGTACCCATCTTCACCGATCAACACAATATCGTCTGCAAACATCACGCACCAAGGTGCCTCCCCCTGTATATCCGTTTTCAGAGCATCCAATGCCAACAGGCAGAGGTATGGACTTAAAGCCAATCCTACTTAGCAGGCACTCCTTCTTCTGTCAAAGCCCACCACGAAACCTCTCGGGGAATCTTATCATACGCCTTTTCTAGATCAACAAACACCACATGCAAGTTTTGTGTGTTTTTCTGTACTTCTCACATAGTTAGCGTATTGCGAATATGGCATCTATTGCCCCGTGTCCTGGCATAAACTTAGCATAGAGCTTTATTCCCCGATAATTGTTGCATTCTTGTACATCTCCTTTATTTTGTGATTATGTGATGGGCACAAGAGAACAGAGACACCATACCTCAGGGATTACTTCTTCATGCAACAACTTATTGAAGAATAAAGTTAGCCACTGATATCCGTCCTCTTTCAATAACTTTCAAACTTCAACTGGTATACAATCGGGCCCAACTGCTTTACCATTTTTCATATTTCGTACTGCCATTCTAACTTCGTTCATACTAATCTCATGCACTAATCCTATATTCACGAGCACATCGTTATATACCCCGCTCCAATCATTGTCCTCATTCATAAG
The DNA here is from genome assembly GCA_905404265.1 of Fabriciana adippe. Lineage (NCBI taxonomy): Eukaryota > Metazoa > Arthropoda > Insecta > Lepidoptera > Nymphalidae > Fabriciana > Fabriciana adippe. The sequence goes on along the minus strand of FR990001.1, from coordinate 7,417,388 downwards.
TTTTTCGAAATAAGTCTTCAATCTATCTTTTATATCTTCATCTTTTATCAACACCCTTTCCTCTTCATCTTACATATATCTCACATGCTTAATGTCTTATGCCCTCTCTTTCCTGCTCTTTGCAATGCGCTATATTTCTTTTTGTCCTTTTGGTTCTTGAAGATGGCTGTACATATTGTTTTGAGCTTAAGCTATGGCTATTGCTACCGCATTTTTTCCGCTCTTTGTATACACACTTTCTAACTTCATTAATTCTTTCACTCCCATTCTTATTTTTCCATGTTTTAAATGCATCTTTTTTTTCTTTCAGAGCTCTCTGTACCTCATCACTTCACCACCTAGTGTATCAATAGTACCGTTCCCTTTCGTTTCTCCAAACAGTTTCATTCCAACATTCATCCACTTACTTATCTTGCATTCCATCCATTTCTATCATTTTTTCCACTCTTTTTTCCATGAATATACTTGCATACTGCTTTTTCTATAACATTCGCCACCTGGTCCTTTTCTATCAATAATAAAATATTACTTCATTGGAATGTAAGAAAAAAAAATGTTTTTAATTTTTTTCACATTGTTCCACCACATCAAAAAAATTGAAAAAATTCCTGAGTATAAAGGAGTACAAAAGACATTTTTTGTCAAAATTTGGAGGTGGACACTTTTCAAGAACACGGTCAAAAAAATAATTTTAGTTTTATTTCTTTTCTAAAAAATTGGCTTTTTTTCTGGGAATCATAAAAATATTTTTTTTTCATGCCTTTTACTCGTAAGTATTAGTGAAAAAATCGGCGATTATCAAATTTCAATTTTACTATGAATAAAAAAATAAAATCTAAAAAATAGTTTTTTTTTGAATATCTCGATAACGGCTTGAGATAAAAAGCTGAAATTTTGACAGAATTATTTTTATTTGGTACCTTAACGATCCCCAAAGTACGAAGAGAAAATTCCGCGGGGGCAAATTTCATATGTATATCCGGCTATACCCTTTTACACAAACAAAAATGAATAAATGTTACACGCAACATTTAAATTTATATATGATTTATAGGACTAAAGGTGTTTTCCTTGTTTCAAAGTATAATACATATAATGTTACAACGTATTTTTTTTTTACATTACAGCATCAAACATTAAATCAAAATAACGTTACGATGGAGTTTTACCTTGTAATTAAAACTCTTTGTTGTTTTTAGGAATAAGTTCGATTTCTACGTAGGACCATGTTTGAATAGTCAACACATTTAAAATGGATTTATTGCATTAACTGAACCACAGTGTAATACGCAATGTCGTAGAGAACAGATCAATCTACAATACATGCATTTTCACCAAGGATTAATTTTCATGTTTGCCTTTAGAGGATTTAGTTTTTTTAGTAATTTTCCACTGAACTAATCAATAAAATTTTAAATAGGGAATAATTACAATATAAATCTAGCAAAATTGTTATAACTTATACTCTATTAGGTATATCTTTGTGGTAAAATAACAAAACGTACAATAATTATACAAATCTAAACAAAAAAGTCTAGCCTTTTCAAAAAACCAATACGAAGTATAAAAACCTGCCAACTTATTATTTTCGTATCTACTTATAATTTAGCACTATTCCTGAACTTTTAAAAGTTATTTTTGTTTAACTAGTCCGGATATCTGGTTTAATAGGACAAGAGATGAAATTTTTTGACAAATTTCTTATTAAGATTCAACAGATATATAATAGATAGAACCCTAAACCAACATTGCGTTTTAAAATTATGAAATTAAAAAAATTATATAAGATAGATCAATATAAGTACAGTGCAAAAAGCAAAGTCTAGCAATGAAATAATAAAAGACTGTTCCAAAACTACACCTAACCAAACATTGCTACATTTGTTTACACTAGGAATGTGACGTCATCCACACAATAGCCAGTTAAAACTTCGTTAAACCGGCTACTAACAACTAAATGCATTGTAAAATGGACTTTACTACTTTATAAAGGCAGTTAAGAACGTGATTTTTTTACAATAGTTGCTATCTTATTGATGATTTAATAGACAGACAGATTTGTGTAAATATAATTAATAATATTATATATTATTGATTAAATTAAAATTGAGGTTTCTTCTCGTTTAGGGTTTATGCCTTATATTCAAACGTTATTGTATTTTCCGCATTATGTAGGAAATGTACGTAAATATGCTAACAAGTATTAAAACGAAACAGGTAGTAATTAGACGGAAAATTTAAACGTGATTATTTGATTAAAAATAAATAGTCCAGTCAAATAAGGTCTGAAATCAAAATGTTGACACTCAACTTTGCATTTTTGATATAATGTAGTTTTAATTATACAAAAACAATGTGTAAAAGTTTTCGTGTCTGCAACCCTCGGCAAGGGTCCAAAATAAACTGTCAAAAATGTTTTTTCGCAATTACTCGAAAACGGTAAAAATTAGACAAAAAATTTTTATTAAAAATGTGTAAAGCTTAAAATTTCGCATAAAAAGGTTTCATGACTTTTTTCCTCCGGTCAAAATTAACCGAGTTAGGGAGGTTTTTAGACCGATCGGAATCCGTTTATTTATAAAGGAAAAAAAATTAATTAAAACCTGAAGTTTTATGGTTTTAAAACATTAGCAGGTATATAAGGAATAGAAATTCGTAAAATGCCCCCAATGCCCAGGTACCCCCGCGAAAAACGAGGGGACGCAAAGCATTGAAAAATAGTTTTTTTAAATTTCCGGCTTACTGTGACGTTCTATCCAAAAATGTTTTCTACAAAAGTTATAGGTCTATTAAAAATCTACAACCTTTATGAATGACACTTTTACAATAATCTCAAAGTTTTCGAGATATTTGCAAATAACTCGGTTTTTAATTTTTTCTTGGTTTTTTATTTTTAATTTCTACAATAAACTTTTCATTTTCATGAAACTAAGGGACTGTAATCTTCGAAATACATATAACAAGAAAAAAATAATAATTTGAAATTGAAATAAACATCCACTTAAAGTTGGAAGTGATTTTCAGCCTCCCGGGTCCATAAATAATAAATTTCACAGAAATGGCTAAATATTTCAATTTCAAATTATTATTTTTTTCTTGTTATAATATGTATTTCGAAGATTACAGTCCCTTAGTTTCATGAAAATGAAAAGTTTATTGTAGAAATTAAAAATTAAAAACCAAGAAAAAATTAAAAACCGAGTTATTTGCAAATATCTCGAAAACTTTGAGATTATTGTAAAAGTGTCATTCATAAAGGTTGTAGATTTTTAATAGACCTATAACTTTTGTAGAAAACATTTTTGGATAGAACGTCACAGTAAGCCGGAAATTTAAAAAAACTATTTTTCAATGCTTTGCGTCCCCTCGTTTTTCGCGGGGGTACCTGGGCATTGGGGGCATTTTACGAATTTCTATTCCTTATATACCTGCTAATGTTTTAAAACCATAAAACTTCAGGTTTTAATTAATTTTTTTTCCTTTATAAATAAACGGATTCCGATCGGTCTAAAAACCTCCCTAACTCGGTTAATTTTGACCGGAGGAAAAAAGTCATGAAACCTTTTTATGCGAAATTTTAAGCTTTACACATTTTTAATAAAAATTTTTTGTCTAATTTTTACCGTTTTCGAGTAATTGCGAAAAAACATTTTTGACAGTTTATTTTGGACCCTTGCCGAGGGTTGCGGACACGAAAACTTTTACACATTGTTTTTGTGTCATTAAAACTACATTATATCAAAAATGCAAAGTTGAGTGTCAACATTTTGATTTCAGACCTTATTTGACTGGACGTGTCGATGATGATTGTTTCGATGATGATTGTTTCGATGATGATTGTTACTATTCCAATTAAGACCAGAGATACGGTTTTAATTATTTCAGCAATAACTGTATGTAAGTTTGTTTCAATGTTACGGGTAAAGAAACTAAATCAATATTATATTAGGAGTTGAAGAATTAGGTCGGGATCTCGTCGAGTTAATCTAATAAGATATAAACAACAAAGTGTTCTTCCACTAACTCGTGAGCTTCGCACTGTCAATCAATATCTAAGCCTTTTATAGTGCATGGAGAATATCACACTTGGCACTCGGCCACAGATGTGCGATATTCTTTAACATTGTTTGAGAATATCATGTATGCAGTATTATTTTAAAATACAGTTATATAAACTTGTAGTGTCATTACTTCTTCAAATATACATAAAAAATAGTATGAAACTGACCAAATAATATAAATATTAAATTAACTTTAAATAAAATTACTTCTAGTGTAGTTACAATACTGGAAAACTACATCATTACACCAAGGTTACAAAATTATTTGAAGTATTACATATATTATTATACCATTCTCAACACAAGGTCCGCAGGTTCCACATGTATCCGATACATTCGATTGTATGCCAGCACTTTTCGAACTTGCGGCACGTTTGGTATCTTTCGGTACTAAAAAATATTCAATTAAAAATCGAAAATAATAAAAGGAATCGTAGAAATCCTAGCGTCTATATAAATTACTTTTTTAACAACCTGAGAAAATAATGTTTTTAGTTTATAGAATGCAATTAATACGTAATACGAAACTGATATTTATATTACTACTAAATATAGGAATTCAAATAAGCTTATTTTAGAGATCCTGAAAATCTTTATAACGGTATCTTGAATACGGGGTCAGTCACTTTCACCGAAACGACTGTGCCTTATTTGGTAAGTATAATTTAACAAAATTATCGATGAACTGCAATCAAAAATATCGAGATGTGTCTACAGAATATTAATTAAATATGGGATATCTTGTATTCAGCCCTTTTTAACGTCCCACTGCTGGGCACGGGCCTCTCTTCAGTACGACGGAGATCAGGCCATAGTCTATCACGCAGGCCAAGTGCGGGTTCGGACTTTACATGTCTTTTAAAAACTTGCTAGGTTCTCTCAGACATGCATGTTTCCTTACGATGTTTTCCTTCACCGTTAAGACAAGTGGTGATTAAGAAAAATATCAGAGGTGCGAAGCCCGGAATTTGAACCCACTTCACTCGATTTCCCAAGCGAGTGTGTTACCACTCGGCTACCACTGCCTTTAAATATATATCACTACGTATTATAAATTAAAATTGAATTTATATAACTATCGGGCTACTCTCAAAAACTGTACTTATTTTCATGTGGTTTTCACCCATACGGTATCTACATTTATAAGAAGGATATAATTTAGAAACATTTTGCAAAGATAATGTACCGGTATAAAATTCGCATTCTTTAGGGGTGCATCGAGCTCGAGCGGAGTGAGGATAAGCCATTAGTAATATTACAAATCATTGTAAACTCTAATTGCTTCTCTAAGTAACAATGTTTAAAGTATTTATAGTACTTATATATTATTATCTACTTATATACATATTTATGCAATATCGATTCTAACATAAATGGGAATTACGAAAGATATAATATCTAAACCACTAAATTAAACTGGAAGTGATTTGGCACAGATATCTTGTGAGGTTTTCCGTCGGTCGATAGAAACCGGATACGGTTTGCAGAAAAGTTTTAATAATGCATGCCATAAGACCCGTAATCGAGAACCATTTTACTTGTCGATAATAATGTGTCCTATTTGGGTTGCGGGAGATTCAGAGGTTTGTTCTAAATGTTAATAGGCTACAGTAGGTATACTACGAATTTTTCTTAATGATTAATAAGTAATAACATGCTGAAACTTCAAGAGTAGCTTCGTTTTGACGAGACGACCAACTTTTCTCTCTACGAAAAAAAAACGAACATAATGGTAGATACAATTGTCTAAAACTTATTACTAACAGAATGTTTTACAATTTAATCTTGGGATATTTTTTTAAGCAACTAGAGGCGAACTCGAGCGGAGCGAGGATGAGTCGCTAGTATTATATAAAAATTCTTTGTATATCATTATTGTAATCTATAGAGATTTATTTTCTGCTAGAAGTAATAATAAATATAATCTAACAATCGAAAGAACACATAGTAAATAACATGACGAGCTCTATCAAATTTTATATCAACGTGAATTATCTTTTGTTATTAAATTAGACAGTTACCACATTATACCACGAAACGATATGAATAATAGATAAATAAAAAAACACATTTAGCTTTTCACTGTGTCACCGGCGTGTCGGCTTTATTGGTATCACGATATTTTTATTGTAATCGGTTGTGACTTTTGATAACCATCAAATTGAGTTTAGCAGCAATAGTAACTTAAATATTTCTGTTAGAAACGAAACTAATTCGATTATAAAGGTTTAATAGAATAAATTACAAATGTCTTTGTGTTCAGGACTTAAGTTTTTTGGATATGTATGTACTTTCATATATATAAATCATATTTCAAAGAGTAGGTAGTATCTGTCGATTACCATTTCACATATTAGCTAAAACACAAGATATGTACTACATAATAATATGAATTATTAAATAAAAACTTAAAAAATAAAAAAATAAAAACCGACTTCCAGGCACTGAAAAGTAAAAAATAACTAAACAGGGGTTTTCATTTAGAATAGATACCTAATCAGATATTTTCGAAGTCGGTGTGCTTTGATTTGTATTGGCTGGCACCGACTTCGAAAATATCTGATTAGGTATCTATTCTAAAAGAAAACCCCTGTTTAGTTATTTTTTACTTTTCAGTGCCTGGAAGTCGTTTTTTTTTTTAAAGTTTTTATTTTTCCATTTTTAGTGTAGACGTAATAAGCAGGTAATTTGTAAGAAGAAAGATTTTTAAAAACATATTCGATTAAACCATTAATTAAAAACCGCTTGACCGATTTCGATAAAATTTATATGGGACCACCGGGAAAGAATACCCTTTGAAACAAAAAAAGAATTTTCCAAATCGGTTTAGCCGTCTTCGAGTAATCCGTGAACATACATAAAAAAAAAGAAGAAGAAAAAAAGATTCCGACGAATTGAGAACCTCCTCCTTTTAGGAAGTCGGTTAAAAACAGACGATACTATACCCTATAATAATCAATTAAGGCACGACTAAAAATATATTTTAAATATATGAACTTACCAAGCAAGGGGTAGTCTTTGAATGGTTCATTCTTGATGACCTCAATGCCTTCTCCACCGCCTGTTTCATTTTTGGAGACTTCTGCGACACAATACAACTGTGCGACTTGGTACTGGACAAAAAAGTGCAAAATTACTAAGAATCGTATATCAATTGTATTGTTATTTTAATGCGTATGTATGTATTATATGATCAAGTTGCTTATAATAATAATATCTAGTCATCAACCGTTTGTACTCAGAGTAAAAGAATAAGATGGATGGAACACGCAAAGACTGTTGTTGACATTTGATATAGTATTAAAATTAGTAAAATATTAATTATTA